>OX451736.1:568028654-569290706 GCA_948472305.1 Vicia faba | reverse complement strand
GCAGCGTTTCTTTCTTCAAGAAACACAATCGCACACCTCCTGCCCGAGATCAAGACTCCCCCTCATTCCAGAAGAGAAGGGATAACAGGCAGATCGACCATGCTCGATTTACCTCTTCCGAGCCCAAGCAAAAACAAAAGAGCCGCTCCCCTCAATGGGATTGCGACGACTGACGAGGGAGAAACTATCACTCTCCTTCTCCATCTCCCATCAATAGAGAAGATGACGAGCCCCATGTCCCACTATAAAGGGAGATCACCGAAGCTCCACTTCTTATCGGCCTAGAGAAGCTGGCCACTCTAGGGAACTATGACGGCACGACAGACCCTGACGAGTACATCGAGAACATCAATGCGCTCCTCAACTACCAAGGGGTCAGAGGCGCCATCAAATGCAGACTCTTCACGACCACTCTCAAGAAGGGGGCGATGGCATGGTATAAAAGCTTGCCCGATGAATCCATCACCTCATAGAAATAGCTCGGGAAGATGTTTTCAAGGTATTTCACTGCCTCCCGCCGACATCCTAAATCAGAAGCTTCGCTCAAAGCAATCATACAAGGCAAAGACGAATCTTTGTGAGCATACATTGAGCGCTTCAACAAAGAAGCATTCCAGGTCCCGACAACGGACAACATGAAGAAATACATGCTCGAGCGCGGGCTCTGTCCCTGTAGCGACTTTGCTAAGGATGTAGGCATAGAAACACCAGCCATGCTCGATTCCCTTCTCCTAAAGGCCCAAGTGTATATACAGTACGAGGAGAAGGAGGCGGCCAACAACGCTCGGGAATCCAGGGACAAGGAGAGTGCCATACCGCCAAAGAATGAGGAACCCTCGACATCTCGTCGGGGGAGAAGAAGCGGGAGGACAGATCCCGTGATCCTAAAGACTACAAAAGGCCATCTGGTCATTTCCACAACTATACCCCCTAACAACCTCGAGGGAGCATATTCTTTCCTAATGCACTAATTCTGAGTTCAAGCGAGTCGGGGTGTGCTTCCCCCGACAAACATCGTCGAAGCCAGGAACCAACAAAAGCAAGTATTGTAGGTTCCACAAGAGTCACAGCCACAACATAAAGGATTTCATTCACCTCAAGGATACAATCGAAATACTAATCAGAGACGGGCACCTCAAGCAGTATAAGAAGAAAGAGGCCGCCCGTGACGAAGCACCAGAGACAAAGAATGTCGAAGAAGGGAAGAAATCCCCCAACCTCGACACCATCCCGATCTCCTTGAGCATCTTAGGGCAATACTTCTACTTTCCGGACATGTAGGACGTCCCCATGTACTTCTCCACCCACAGTCCGTGGGAATCCTTCCCCGCAGCCTTGGTCATTTCCGACGGAGGGTTCAACAGGCATACGGTCGAATCGGTGAAGAGAATGTTCGACTAACTCATCGAGGCCAAATCTATGATGGACACTACGCTCGACAAGTTTCGATGAAGATCTCACCCCCTCATATTCTACAGGGAAGAGTTACCGGGAGGAGCCCCAAATTCGAGCATCCCACTACTCGTGAGAGCTCGGATAGCCAATTTTGACGTGCGTCGCATTTTGGTTGACCATGGCAGTTTGATAGACATCATGTACGCCTAATTGTTCAACACTTTGCAACTAAAAGAGAGCCACCTAACCCCCTACGTGGGTTCTGATCTTCAAGGTTTCAATGGGGCCAGCACGAAGCCATGGTGTACGTAGAGCTGATCGTCACTTTTGGGAGGGGGATAATGGCCAGAGCCATCAAGACCCAATTCTTGGTGATGGACTTCCCATCTCTCTACTAATGCATCTTTGGGAGACCCACTCTCTCTGAGCTCATCGCGGTCCCCTCCATCTTTCATCTCAAGATGAAATACTACACAGCCAAAGGTTTAGTTGCCACTCTTCATGGGGGCATCCAAGCAGTGGACGAAGTCTGAACTTGACTTTAACAGAAAAGAAATCAGAATAAACCTTTGGTCGATTTAAACTGAAGCTAGCAGAAGTCATGAATGTTTGTTGGAAAGAATCAGAATATATTTTGGAGCGATTTAAATTGAACCAAAAGATATCTGGGATTAATCTTGACTGGAAAGCATCAGAATAAATCTTGGTGCAATTTATCTGAACCAGAGAAAATTGTCGGTGGGGAAGAATCAGAATAAACCGCTAAGAGGTTTAAACTGAAACAGCAGAAGTTCGAAGATTAATCAGAACAAATCGTTGAAAGATTTATCTGAACAAGCAAAATCTGGATAAGAATCATAATAAATCATTGAGAGATTTATCTGAACCAGCAAAAATCTGGAGAAGAATCAGAATAAATCGTTGAGAGATTTATCTGAACTAGCAAAAATCTGGAGAAGAATCAGAATAAATCATTGAGAGATTTATTTGAACCAGTAAGAATCTGGAAAAGAATCAGAATAAACCATTGAGAGATTTATCTGAACCAGTAAGAATCTGGAGAAGAATCAGAATAAATCATTGAGAGATTTATCTAAACTAGTAAGAATCTGGAGAAGAATCAGAATAAATCATTGAAAGATTTATCTGAACCAGTAAGAATCTAGAAAAGAATCAGAATAAACCGTTGAGAGATTTATCTGAACCAGTAAGAATATGGATAAGAATCAGAATAAATCATTGAGATATTTATCTGAACCAGTAAGAATCTGGAGAAGAATCCGAATAAATCGTTGAGAGATTTATCTGAACCAGTAAGAATCTGGAGAAGAATCAGAATAAATCATTGAGAGATTTATCTGAACCAGTAAGAAACAGCCTTTTCTCGGGAACTGATCTGTATTTGACTTGTTGAAAATATTTTCCTGTCGGAAATTTGTTGATGATAACTTCCTGTCGATTGATTCTTTCCTGAAAAGGTGAAGAGTTAATTGTATGTAATTCTTCGATGTATGTAATGCATGGTGTGATGTTGTTTTCTCAAAATAAATGAGATTGCACTGTATGTATTTGTGTTGTCAATGCTATGACGTATGAATGTAATGTATGGACATAATAATTGTTCGTGTCGTAGTGTTGCTAGAAACGGGGAAAATAAATCCATGAGTACTGCTGGGAAAGAGGAGTGTAAGTCTCTATACTTTGTTGAATTTTGAAGTGTTGATGGGTGAGTTTCCATTTATTAGAGAAATAAACTCTGTTGTAGAATGGAAACGTCGGACATTTCTTGTGGACTTCGTGAAATCCTGTTGGGGAATCCTGAGAAGTTGGGCAACTTTCACTGGGGAACCTTTGGAGCGGTAGTTGGAGGTTTTGCTCTGTCAGGGATATGAGAGCGCTTGATACCATTAGGTTGCATATTATAAATACGTTAGTGATCTTGTAGTAGGATGTCTTTGCTTCTGCTCTTGTTGGAGAAGGTACCTGCGGGGATTTTATGGAACAGCCTATAGATATTATCCTATTTCATAAAGCCATTAGTAATTGTCTTTCCGTTTTCTGTTCATTTGTAAATAGTAATCACGTTGAAATGCATATGTTCAAAAATAAATCATTGGACGTTTTTGTAAATAAAACACAGAAATAAAGAAAAACAGATAGTTTTGCACTTTCAAAAGGGATATCTTTGTATTAACTTGAATAAGTCCTTTTTTTCGTACAACGAGACGAGCATTATAGTAAGAGAATACCGTCGTAAAAAAATGAAAATTGATACAAAGAAAAGATAGCTATGTGAAATAATCTCATGGGATTCCCATTCTGCTATAGTCTTCGTGTCTCTGAGTGTCTTGTCTACTTGTCGCCTCGGCGAAGCTGATTGGATTGATTAGAACTGTTTGAGCTGGTTGGTCGGCGCTGAAGATTGTCTGTAAGGTAATCCAATGGGACATAGTCATGCGCTTTAATTCCCTAACTTTTGCCTGAACCTCCCTTTCGGGTTTTTGATTCACCGGGATACCCTTTTTTGCGCAAGCCGCCTTTTCAGGTTTTCAACTTGCCGGGTGTACAATTATTTTTTTGTATTTTATCCCTAATTTTTTCCCGAACCTTTTGGTTCGCCGGGATGCCCTAATTTTTGCCTAGGTCAGTCGACCTAGCGGGTCCTTGTTCATGTGTAGTATCTTTTAACTATGTCTGTATTTACAGGGTTTGGGAGGTCGTCGCCATCCATAGTGGTCAAGATCATTGTTCACCAGAGAATATGCTTTTGATTACAAATGGTCCTTCATATGTAGGAGTCCATTTGCCCCTGGGATCACCTTGTGGCAAACTGATACGCTTGATTACCAAGTCACCGACCCGATATACCTGACGTTTGACCTTTTTGTTAAAAGCCTTGATCATGCATTTTTGGTACATCTGACCATGACAGATAGCTGCAAGCCTCTTCTCATAAATCAAGTTCAACTGGTCAAGTCGAGTCTGGATCCAATCTTCTTCATTCAAACCAGCATCCTTCATGATCCTCAGAGAGGGGATCTGGACCTCAATAGGTAAGACAATCTCCATGTCGTATACCAGAGAATAGGGTGTTGCCCCAGTTGATGTGCGAGCTGTGGTTCGATACCCGTGGAGAGAGAATGGTAGCATCTCATGTCAGTCTTTGTATGTGACTGTCATTTTTTGTATGATCTTCTTAATGTTTTTGTTAGCAGCTTCTACAACGCCATTCATCTTTGGCCGGTAAGGGGGAGAATTGTGATGCTGGATACTGAATTTCTCGCACAAGGCGGTGATTATAGTGTTGTTTAGATTCGTACCATTATCAGTGAGGATTCTCTCTGGGATACCGTACCGACAGATGAGATTCTATTTGATGAACCGGACGACAACATTCTTGGTAACGGAAGCGAAGGAAGCTTCCTTAACCCACTTTATAAAATAGTCGATGGCTACTAAGATAAAGCGGTGTCCATTGGAGGCTGTTGGCTTGATTTCTCTAATCATATCGATTCCCCACATAGCAAAGGGCCAAGGAGCCGTCAAGACATTCAGAGGAACCAGAGGTATATGCACTTTATCAGCATAAATCTGACATTTATGGCAAGTCTGAGAGTGTTGATAGCAATCTGCCTCCATGGTAGACCAATAATAGCCTGCCCGCAGGATTTTCTTTGCCATTGTATGCCTGCTGGAATGGGTGCCAAAAGTTCCTTCATGTAATTCCACCATGATCTTTTTAGCTTCAACCTTGTCTACGCACCGAAGTAATACAGAGTCATGACTGTGTTTGTACAAAATGTCGTTACTAAGGAAGAACTTAGCCGAGAATCTTCTTAGGAATTTCTTGTCATTCACTGAAGCTCCTTCTGGATATTCCTGAGACTCGAGATACCTTTTAACTTCATGGAACCAAGGTTGATCCACTACTTCTTCAGTACCGATCTCGTGACAATAGGCTAGTTCATCCATCCATTCAATAGTGATCTGAGGAGCCTCGTTATCCCAATTAAGTTTAAACATAGATGACATTGTAGCTAGTGCGTCTGCTAGCTGATTTTCTTCTCGCGGGAAATGCTCGAAAGTAATCTTCTCAAAATATGGCAGCAATGTCAACACATGTTCTTTTTAAGGGATAAGGTTAGGGTGTTTGGTGTCCAATTCCCCTTTGATCTGACTGATGACCAAAGTGGAATTTCCAAACACAACCAAAGATTTGATCCCCAAATTTATGGCAGCTCTGAGACCAAAGATGCACGCTTCATATTCTGCCATGTTATTTGTACAATCAAAGCAGAGTCTTACGGTAAAGGGAGTATGATACCCTTCAGGAGATACGAGTACAGCACCAATACCATTGCCAAGTGCGTTGGATGCCCCGTCAAAAAACAGGATCCATCGGGATCCTTGTGTTAGAACATAGTTTGATTCTACAACCCTGGATTAGAGTTTTGATGATAACAAAATACAAAGAATAAATAATTCCAAAGATATATATACATATATATATATAGAACAAATATGATACTTAAAATTATGTCTTGTATATGCAGAAGTTCTGATGGGATCAGGATCAGAAGATAGGCAATAAAGCACTACACGCTGAAAGCAAAGCAGGCTTTACGCTAAAGTTTGATGACCAGAATCTGCACCTAAACAAGTAGACTCTAACTCTGAACAAAGACATCTTTACCAAGTCATCAACACTCTGAAGCGTTATCATTAGTTAAAGCAAAGAAGACTCTGAAGCGTTACTGGTTATTCAAGACAGAGTTAAATGCCAACGGCTTTCTTCAGACAAGATCTTCTTCAAAAGGAAAGTGTGTTATTATCATTAAACTTACTTTTATGGACAACGTCTCTTGCTTGACTATATAAATAAGTCTACTTGTGAAAGAATCATGTACGTACGCACACATCAATTTGCAGAGAATTCCAAATCACGCATTTTCAAGCTCTAGCAAATTTATTCTATTCCAAGCTTAATTTGTGTAATTATCATAGTTGTGATATACTGTTTTGTTAGAAAACAACAACACACTCTTGTTCAAATTATTTGTAAAATATTTCCTTGAGATTAACTGGTTTTTGGTTGTACTCAAGAAGACTTTAACAGTTGTTAAAGTAGTTGTTGTAATCCTTTGAGATTAGTGGATTAAGACCTCGTTGGAGAGAGGCGAAATCACCTTGACGGGTGAACTGGAGTAGTTTGAGATCAAACGAACCAGGATAAAAATACTGTGTTATTAAGCCTTTTGATTTAAGTTTTTAAATTCAACCCCCCTTCTTTGGTTTTTCACTTCTTCAATTGGCATCAGAGCGCCTGGTTCTGAGCTTAAACACTTAACCGTGTCAGTACAAGATCCAGCGTCAGAAAAACATAATGGCAGGACCAAGTCAAAACATCAGCAATGACAACAATGAAGAAAGGGACAAATTCAGTGGCAAACCTCCAGTCTTTGATGGAGAGAATTTTGACTACTGGAAAGACAGAATTGAGAGTTTCTTTATGGCCCATGATGTTGATCTGTGGGACATGGTGACTGATGGATACACGCACCCAGTGGATGGACGTGGTCATAAGATTGACAAGAAAATGATGTCTGATCAGCAAAAGCATGAGTTCAGAAATCATCACAAGGCCAGAACAATTCTTCTCAGCGCCATCTCATATTCAGAATATGAGAAGATATCAAACAGAGAAACTGCCAAGAATATGTTTGATTCTCTTAGAATGATGCATGAAGGCAACATTCAAGTCAAAGAAACCAAATCCCTTGTGCTCATTCAGAAGTATGAGGCATTCAAGATGGAAGATAGTGAATCAATAGAAACTATGTTTTCAAGATTCCAAGTTCTTGTTGCTGGTCTAAAAGTTCTTGACAAAGGGTATTCCACTACTGATCATGTTAAGAAGATCATCAGAAGCTTGCCAAAATAGTGGAGGCCAATGGTCACAGCGCTTAAGCTAGCCAAGGATCTCAACAAAATCTCTCTGGAGGAACTTGTCAGCTCCCTCAGAAGTCACGAGATAGAGCTAGAAGCAGATGAACCTCAAAATCAAGGTAAGCCATTAGCTTTAAAATATAACAGAAAATCTGACTCCAAAGTTTTGCAGGTTGTGGAAGAAACCTCTGATGGATCCTCATCAAAAGAAGATGAACTGTCTCTCCTCTCCAGAAGGGTGAACCAATTGTGGAAGCAGAGGCAAAGGAAGTTCAGGAATCCCAGAAGATCAGAAAATCAGAATGAATCTTCCTCCAGATACAGAAGGTCAGAATCCTCCTCTGGACACAGAAGATCTGAAGGTTCTTCAGGATACAGAAAGCCAAATAACAAAGACATCATCTGCTATGAATGTAACGAGCAAGGGCACTACAAAAGTGATTGCCCAAAGCTTCATAAGGAGAAGCCCAAAAAGAAGTTTGGCAAGGAAAAGAAGAAAAGTCTCATGGCTACATGGGATGATTCTGACACATCTGAAGCTGACTCAGAATCAGATGATGAAAGAGCAAACATAGCTCTCATGGAAAATGTATCTGAAGACAGTGAAGCTTCTGATTCAGACTCTGAATCAGATACAGAAGAGGTATTCCCTGACTTTACTATAAACTTTACTAAGGCTGAATTAGCTTAAAGCCTTAATGAAATTCTGGAAAGGTATCAGCAGATCAGAGTCAAATTCAGAAACCTGAAAAGGAATCTTGCTTCTGACTCTGATAAGACTGAGAGTCTCAGATTGGAGAATTCTGAGTTAAAAGAAAAGATTTCAAAATTAGAAAACCAGTTGCAAAACTCTCAGAAGGAAACAATCCCTGAAACTCCCAGCAATGCTGATGAGATCATCAAAGTGTATGATCACAGCTTTCAGAAGTTTCTTGCTAAAAACATAGACAGAAGCAAGATGGCTTCAATGATCTATGGAGTTAGCAGAAATGGCAGAAAAGGGATAGGATATCAAGGTAAGGTTCCTACACCAAAAAATTCCATGGACTTAGTTATAAAACGCACTCCACTTGATTCACACTTTATATATAGGCACACACATGACATAAAATACACAAGTAGTGATTACTCTGTCAAACCAAAATTCAACCAGAGTTTTGGTAAAACTAACAAATCAGGACCCAAGAAAATGTGGGTACCTAAGGATAAAATAATACATGTGGCAGATATCTTTAGCAGAAAAGCAAAGACACCAATCATGACGGGAAGAAGGCATATGTTCCAAAGCCTGGAACTTAAGCCTGGAGGCCACGTAGGCTTTGGAGGCAATCAGAGAGGAAAGATCATTGGCTCTGGAACAGTAGGTAATGGAAATCTTCCCTCTATAAGTAATGTTTTATTAGTTGATGGATTAATGCATAACCTGTTATCCATAAGTCAATTAAGTGATAACGGTTATGATATAATCTTCAATCAAAATTCATGCAAAGTTATTAGTCAAAAAGATGGGACTATCCTATTTAATGGAAAGAGGAAAAACAACATTTATAAAATCAAACTTTCTGAACTGAAAAGTCAGAATGTAAAATGTCTTCTGTCTGTTAACAACGAGCAATGGATCTGGCACAGAAGATTGGGACATGTTAGTATGATAAGAATATCTTAGATTAACAAACTCAATCTGGTCAGAGGACTTCCTAACTTGAAGTTCAATTCAGATGCTCTGTGTGAAGCATGTAAGAAAGGCAAGTTTGCAAAACCTGCTTTCAAATCCAAAAATGTTGTTTTCACCTCTAAGCCATTAGAACTTCTGCACGTTGACTTATTTGGACCAGTAAAAACTGCTTCAGTCAGTGGCAAGAAGTATGGGTTAGTAATCGTAGATGACTATAGCAGATGGACATGGGTAAAGTTCTTAAGGCACAAGGACGAGTCACACTCTGTGTTTGTTACCTTCTGCAACCAAGTTTAGAATAAAAAGGATCTTAGAATCGTCAAAGTCAGAAGTGATCATGGTGGAGAATTTGAAAATAAAGATTTTGAATTATACTTTAATGAAAAAAGGCATTCTGCATGATTTCTCTTATCCTAGAACTCCCCAGCAAAATGGAGTTGTAGAACGAAAGAACAGAACATTGCAAGAAATGGCCAGAACCATGATCAACGAGACTAACGTTGCTAAGATCTTCTGGGCAGAGGCAATAAACACAGCGTGTTATATTCAGAATAGAATCTCCATAAGACCTATTCTGGAAAAGACTCCATATGAATTGTGGAAGAATAGAAAGCCCAACATTTCCTATTTCCATCCATTTGGATGTACATGTTTTATTTTGAATACAAAAAATTATTTGAACAAGTTTGACTCTAAAGCACAAAAGTGTATTATGTTAGGATACTCTGAACGCTCAAGAGGGTACAGAGTATACAATACAGAAACACAGATTGTTGAAGAGTCAATCAGTGTTCGGTTTGATGATAAGCTTGACTCTCAAAAGTCAAAGCAGAATGAATTCCTTGCAGGTATGGAAGTTGAACTCACAGGTACTGAAGACAACTCATCATAGGCTCTCAATAGAGACACTCCCTCAACATCAGAAAGAGTCACAACAAGCAACCCAACACCTTCTGTTGATCCACTCCAAAAAAGACCATCCAGAAGCAGCATTGATCACCCAGAAGAAACAATCTTAGGAAGGAACGAAGATCCAATCAGAACAAGATCTACTTTCAGAAGTTTTGAAAAATCTCTCATGGGACTGGTTTCTCTTATTGAACCAACAACAATTGATGAAGCACTTCTGGACAATGACTAGATTCTGGAAATGCAAGAGGAGATAAATCAATTCACAAGAAATTACGTATGGGATCTGGTTCCCAAACCAAAAGGATTCAACATCATTGGTACAAAATGGGTGTTCAGAAACAAACTGAACGAACAAGGTGAAGTCATCAGAAACAAAGCACAACTGGTAGCACAAGGTTATAGTCAGCAAGAGGGGATAGACTATACAGAAACCTTTGCTCCAGTCGCCAGGTTAGAATCTATCATACTTTTAATATCATTTGCTGTATATAAAGGCATCACTCTGTATCAGATGGATGTCAAGAGTGCATTCTTAAATGGCTATATAGAAGAAGAGGTATATGTGCACCAACCCCCTGGTTTTGAAAGTTCCAAAAATCCAGAATATGTTTTCAAACTAAAGAAGTCACTTTATGGTCTGAAACAAGCTCCCAAAGCTTGGTATGAAAGACTAAGTAACTTCCTGTTGGAAAAGGAATTCACCAGAGGGAAAGTGGACACAGCCTTGTTTTGTAAGACAGTTAAGAATGACATTTTAGTATGTCAGATTTATGTTGATGGCATCATATTTGGATCCACTAAACCCTCTTTGGGAAGAGAGTTTGCCAAATATATGCAGGAAGAATTTGAGATGAGCCTAATGGGGGAACTAAAAGTCTTTCTGGGCATTCAGATTAATCAAACTCCAGAAGGAACTTACATTCATCGGAGCAAATATGTCAGAGAACTTCTGAAGAAATTTGATCTTTCAGAATGTAAGCCATCAAGGATTCCAATGCATCCCACGTGCATTCTGGAAAAAGAAGAGGTACGCAAAAAGGTAGAACAGGAGGTCTACAGAGGTATGATTGGTTCTCTTCTCTATCTTACGGCTTCAAGGCCTGACATTCTATTCAGTGTTTGCATTTGTGCTAGATTCCAATCAGATCCTAGAGAATCTCACTTAACAGCAGTTAAGCGAATTTTCAAGTATCTGAAAGGTACTGCTAATATGGGTTTGCTTTATAGAAAATCAAGTGATTACAGCTTAGTAGGATACTGTGATGCTGATTTTGCTGGAGACAGAGTAGAACGTAAAAGCACTTCTGGAAGCTGCCAGTTTCTGGGAGAAAATCTGATCTCATGGTCCAGTAAAAGACAATCCATAATAGCTCTATCAACAGCAGAAGCTAAATACATAGCAGCAGCTGGATGCAGCACGCAAATGCTCTGGATGAAAAGTCAACTTGAGGACTTCAATATATTTGAGAGTAACATCCATATCCTCTGTGACAATACTCCTGCTATTTGTCTCAGTAAAAATCCTATTTTGCATTCTAGGGCTAAGCATATAGAAATAAAACATCATTTTATTAGGGACTATATTCAGAAAGGAATTCTCAATTTAAAATTCATTGACACAGACCATCAATGGGCTGATGTCTTTATAAAACCTCTTTCCGAAGATAGGTTTAACTTCATTCTGAAACATCTCAGCATGAAGCTTTACCCAGAATAAACTGTTTTATTTATATATCTTAACCTTCGGAATTTTGGTTATTTTCTGTGAACTGTTGATCAACCTGCCTTCAGATTTTTAGAAGTACAGATTATATCAGAATCTATCCATGAAGATATGAGCGTTTCATTTCAAGGATAGAAGTGTGCTATTCACGTAAGCAAGTAGTTGTCATCCATTCATCATCTACCTTCTGAGGCTGAACACGCGTTCACTTTTCTGAAAGGTCAAAAGCGCTGATTGGGTGCATTGAGACACATGTCATGGGTAACTGTTCCAATATCTTTCTGAATCCCCTAAAATCAGTTGTCATTAATGCTTATAATCATTACAAATCATTTCTCTCTCCTGCAGTTTATGTTTTCAAAATCTATTTAAACGTATTTTTCACTCTTTATACTCTTTATCTTTCACTTTCTCTACAATCTAATTGTTTTCAGTTTGCATCTTTCCAAAACCCTTTCATTTTCTTCTCAAATTTTCTGTGTGAACATGGCTTCCTCAAGCATCCCAAATACCAGTACTCAGAGAACAGAATCCATGGAACAATATGAAGAACCGTTCAGAACTATTCTCACGCCCATTGACAACCTAGAAGTGCTTTCAGAACTGATTGTAGATTCTGAAAGTCTTCAAGAAAATGGGTTCAATCTTTCTGAAGAAGTAAAGGCTCAGGGATGGAACAGGTATTTTGACCGTCTTCTAGGTCCAACGTTCCCAATCCTTGTGAAGGAATTTTGGATTCATACTTCATCCTCCAACCATTAAGTCACTTTGTATGTAATGGGGAAGAAGATTGTCATAACTGAAGATCTTATTGCAAGACTGATAGGTTACAGTGGTGGTGGCGTAAGGTGTATAGACATGGCTAAAAGATGTGCTGATGTTGCTTCAATTGCAAGGGAAATTTTCACTCTGGGTCTTCCCTCCAGCAAGATAAGGGATCTGAAGGATCATCGCAGAATATGGGCCAAGATAATTCTGGGATGCATCAATCACAGGAAGCCAACCAACTCTCCTGACTATATAAACATTGATCAGCAGTTTCTGATCTACTTCATCTCCCAGAAGACTAAGGTGAATCTGGCTCATTTGTTGTTCAATCATCTGAGGACCAGTGTTAAGGAGACTAGAGAAGATGAGCGCACTAAAAGGGACTGGATACCCCTTGGAAGTCTCATATCAGATATTCTGACAGAGAATAGGCTGATAGAGCATCTAACAGAAGCACAAGAAATCAGCTCTCTAGAGGCAACTGCTGGGAAGCCTTTGAATGCAAAGAATCTGAAAAAGATGAAGATAATTGAGAATATCAAGAAGGAACCCAGTGTTACTTCTTTTGCATCCATCACCTCTAGAAGAATCCCTCTGGATGATTTCCCTATGTTCTCAGAAATTGATTCCAAGCCTGAGATTATCGTCAGATATTTGGATGCATGCAAGGCAGATGGCACTGCACCAGATTTAAATATTCAGGACTTGCAACAGAAGGCTCCAGAAGTTTTGCTAAAGAAGAATAAGAAAAGGAAGGCAGCAGTAGAAGGATCATCCCAGCGGACTCCTAAAGCTGCTAAAAGGAAAGGTAATCCTTCTACTGTTAATGTCTTAGAATCAATTACTATATCAACATCTGAATCCTTACCTATCCATTCAGAAATTCCTACCCCCCAAACATTTGATGATTTTGACATAGGTTTTGACCCCTCTGAAACTCTAAGTATTAGAGAAACTCACTCCCTACCTATCAATCCAAATACTGAAACAACTCAACCAGAACTTGCAAAAGTTCTGTCAGATATTGAAACTTTTGATAAGAATATTTCTGCTCCCACACCAGAAAATCCAAACTCAGAAACCACTTCAGAAGCACCACAACCAGAGATTCCACTCTCTCCTCAACCAGAAATACCACTACCTCCATCTCCTCAACCAGATATTCATCCACCATCTCCACAACCTGAACAACCACAACCAGAAGTTCAAACTTCTGAGATTCAACCTTCTGAAACCTGTGAAACTGAACCTCACCACCATACATCTAACCAATCTGAAGAACCCACTTCAGATTCTGATACCATTCCCATTCCAGGAATCACTGAACCTCTGGCCTTCTGTATGCCCCTCACCATTCTGGATATTCCCCAAATTCCCTCTTCACTAGAATCAACTCCACCAAATTCCCCAACTCGTCCAATAATTATACCAGACTCTCCCACTCCCTCACCAAAGAGCAATCCAGATGACAACACTAAAACTGTCATTGATCTAACTGTTTTTGAACGCCTTGCTGCCATAACTCACAAAACAGCCATTCCAAAACCAAAACCATCTGAACCCACACCAGATGTTGGTACTAGGTTATTGATGTTTGAAACAGAAATGCAGAAATGGATAACATCCTTGAAGCAAGCTAGTCTTGAGATGATTAATCCTGCTGCCTCAGATTATCTTTGGACAAGTTTCAGAAAATGGATAAGTTCTGAAACTCATAAGATGCAAGAACAGAGCTACGGACAAGTTCAACAGAATTTCAGTAATCTGCTAAAGGTAATTGAAGACCAAGTTCTGAGCCAACTGCTCAAGGAAGAGATTTTCCCTCTGGACAATGCTCCCTGGTCAGAACATCGTCCAACAGACAAAGTTCAACCAGAGTCAGAAGGTCTTACTCAGACTGCTACTCAAGATGAGATGATTCCTGCAGAAGAATTGGTTCAAAAAGATCACGTTGCAGAATGCTCTGAGAAGCATCCAGTTACTGAAGATTCTCATGCTTCCTCCTATGACAGGCAGACTCTGGAAGATCTGAAGAGAGCAAATATTGTTATTCAGGAAAGGATGGATAAACAGGATGATAAAATTTCAGAAATCAAGAGCATGTTAAGCAAACAAGAGTAAACCAACACCCAGATCAAGGGCTTGTTGGAAGCTTTATTCGCGCGTCTTCCTCCTCCCTCTTAGATTTCTCTTTTAAAATTTGTTTATCTGTAATATTTTCTACATTGCTGTTGTTCTGAACTTCTTATCATTGCTTCTTATTTTTAATATAAATCCTTTTTAGCTCTGATTATATGTTCTTTTTGATAACTGAAAAAAAGGGGGAGAAAGAATAAGATATTTTCAATAATGGATTACTGAGACATAAGTCTCAAACATTTTGATCTACTTAATTTCTTTTTTCTAAAAAGCTTGAACAGGTACAAAACTCTGATGAAAGACGTAGTCAAATTCTGATGCTCAAGGACTCAAAGAATTTAAGGGAAGTAATCAACTCAGGGGGGAGTTTTTCTTCTTAATTCTATACTTTTTATTCTTTATTTTTAATTGAAAAATCTGGTTTTTGTCATCATCAAAAAGGGGGAGATTGTTAGAACATAGTTTGATTCTACAACCCTGGATTAGAGTTTTGATGATAACAAAATACAAAGAATAAATAATTACAAAGATATATATATATATATATATATATATATATATATATATATATATATATATATATATATATATATATATATATATATATATATATATATAGAGAGAGAGAGAGAGAGAGAGAACAAATATGCTACTTAAAATTATGTCTTGTATATGCAGAAGTTCTGATGGGATCAGCATCAGAAGATAGGCAATAAAGCACTACACGCTGAAAGCAAAGCAGGCTTTACGCTGAAGTTTGATGACCAGAATCTGCGCCTAAACAAGTACACTTTGACTCTGAACAAAGACATCTTTACCAAGTCATCAACACTCTGAAGCGTTATCAGCAGTTAAAGCAAAGAAGACTTTGAAGCGTTACTGGTTATTCAAGACATAATTAAATGCCAACGACTTTCTTCAGACAAGATCTTCTTCAAAAGGAAAGTGTGTTATTATCATTAAACTTGATTTTATGGACAACGTCTCTTGCTTGCCTATATAAACAAGCCTACTTGTGAAAGAAGCATGTACGTACGCACACATCAATTTGCAGAGAATTCCAAATCACGCATTTTTAAGCTCTAGCAAATTTATTCTATTCCAAGCTTAATTTGTGTAATTATCACAGTTGTGATATACTGTTTTGTTAGAAAACAACAACACACTCTTGTTCAAATTATTTGTAAAAGATTTCCTTGAGATTAACCGGTTTGTGGTTGTACTCAAGAAGACTTTAACAGTTGTTAAAGTAGCTGTTGTAATCCTTTGAGATTAGTGGATTAAGACCTCGTTGGAGAAAGGCGAAATCACCTTGACGGGTGGACTGGAGTAGTTTGAGATCAAATGAACCAGGATAAAAATACTGTGTTATTAAGCCTTTTAATTTAAGTTTTTCAATTCAACCCCCCCCCCCCCCCCTTTCTTGTGTTTTTCATATCTTCACCTTGTTCAGGTCCGTCATATGGTCAGATCTCTTCACAATTGTCTATTGTCATGATGTCCTCATCTAGGAATTCGAACTTCATGGATTGGTAGTCTTCCACAGCTTGATGGGCAAGGTGATCCGCCAGTGCACTACCCTTTATTGCTTTCTGAGTAGTATATTGTATGTCATATTCTGTCAGGATCATCTGCCATCTTGTTATTATCCCAGAGAGAGCGGGCTTCTCAAAGATGTATTTTATTGGATCCATTTTAGATATCAACAAGGTAGTATGGGTCAGCATATACTGTCTCAGCCGGTGAGCAGCCCATGCCAGAGCGCAGCAAGTTTTCTCGAGTAGTGAATATCTTGTTTCACAATCAGTAAACTTTTTGCTCAGGTAATAAATAGCATGCTCTTTTCGGCCAGACTCGTCATGCTGCCCCAACACACACCCCATTGAGTTTTCTAAAACAGTCAAATACAGGATCAAAGGCCTTCCCTCGACGGGTGGCAACAACACAGGAGGCTCTTGTAAGTATTCTTTGATTTTGTCAAAAGCAACTTGGCATTCGTCATTCCATTTGACTACCTGATCTTTCTTCAATAATTTGAAGATTGGTTCACAAGTAGCTGTCAGGTGAGAAATGAATCTGGCAATGTAATTCGAACGTCCCAAAAATCCTCTGACTTCCTTCTCAATACGAGGAGAAGGCATCTCTTGTATTGCTCTAACATTGGCAGGATCAACCTCGATACCTTTGTTGCTGACGACAAAGCCTAGGATCTTACCAGACCGTACCCCTAACGTGCATTTATTTGGGTTCAACCTCAGCTTGTATTTCTTCAGCCTCTCAAACAGCTTCTGTAAATTACTGAGATGCTCTTCTTCTGTTTGAGATCTGGCTATCATATCGTCCATGTAGACCTCTATTTCATAGTGTATCATATCGTGAAACAGAGCTACCATGGCACGCTGATAGGTTGCCCCAGCATTCTTCAGTCCGAATGGCATGACCTTATAGCAGAATGTGCCCCACTGTGTAACAAAGGTTGTTTTCTCCATATCCTCAGGCGCCATTTTGATTTGGTTGTAGCCTAAGAAACCGTCCATGAAGAAAAACACTTTGTGTTGTACTGTATTATCAACTAGAATGTCGATGTGGGGGAGCGGGAAGTCATCCTTGGGGCTTGCCTTATTCAAATCTATGTAGTCCATACACATTCGCACTTTACCTTCTTTCTTGGGCACGGGAACAACATTGGCAAGCCATTAGGGATAAGAGGCGACAACCAAGAATCCAACATTGAATTTCTTCATGACTTCTGCTTTAATCTTTTCTGACATATCAGGCCTCATGCGGTGAACCTTTTGCTTTACTGGAGGACAATCTTCTCTTGTAGGCAGACGATGTACCACAATGTCTGTATCAAGTCCTGACATGTCTTCATACGACCAGGAAAAGACTTCAACATAATTGTGTAACAACTGAATCAGACGCTCCTTGACACTGGGTTCCAAATTGGCACCCACCTTAACCTCCTTTTTGTCCTCCTCAGTACCTAAGTTGACCGTTTCAACTGGCTCTTCGTGAGGCTGAATGGTTCTTTCTTCCTGTTGCAACAACCTGGCCAATTCCCATGGCACCTCACAATCTTCCTAACTTTTGTCGTCGGCTTGGTAGATCGGATTTTCAAAGTCACAATAGGCCATGGCAGAACCGTTACCCATGGGATCCTGAGTGGATGTAGATCTGCATTTTAATATGTGAGTGTATGTAAAAGCATAGCTACTTTTGAAAGAAATAAAATGTAAGAAAGAAAAACAGAGAGCACAAAATTTGTATGCAAAAACATCCATGATTCATTGATGACATATGAGAATGAAGTGACAACCCTCACAAATGGACCGTTATGCCTCGGGTAAGACACAAGGTTTTAAAAAGTCTGAATTGTTTAAATATTACAAGCCTGAAAACATTAAAAGACAATTACTCTTGAATAAAAGTAATAGGAATGAAATCTTTGGCCTCCCAATTGTTGAGCCCTCCGCCGATGGTTGGAAAAATCCATTCGTCCATATCACAGCTGCCATCACTGTCTTCTACTGCATTGACTCCCTGATTGCTGATACGCAAAGGTGGTTGTTATACCCCAAAATTTGCCCTCCCATATTCCTCAAGAAATTGCCAAGCCAAGCTACAAAATTTCCCAAGGATTGTGCAGTGCAACAGTCTCCCATACAGTCAAAATTAGGGTTTTGAGTCTGATCAAGAAAAGGAAGTTTTCAAAGGCTCAATCAAGTCTCATATGCTTACAAACATGGTCAAACATCCTCATATCAAGTTTCAAGGCATTCAGCTCAAGATTGCACAGTCAAAACCCTAAATTGCACTACAGTCAACTGTAGGGGCAAAATGGTCATTTGGCAGTCAAAAGTTCAAATTTTTGGTCAACATATCATTTTGAAGCCACAAACATCATTTGATCAATGCTTGATCATGATTCTCAAAATTTGGCTCAGAAATCATCAAAGATGCAAAAGTTGCTATATTTGGACAGCTGAAAAAGTCAACTGAAATTGACCAGAGCATAACTTTCACATGGATTATCAGAAAAATTCCATCCAAAGCTCATTTTGAAGAGAAAGACATTTCCTACAACTCATCTTCATACTTCAAGTCCAAGAAATGCTCTCACAAAAAGTTATCAATTTCAACATTATAGGTCATTTTCAAAAGTCAACAAAAAGGGACTTTAAGTCAAAGGCCATAACTTGAGATTGGTAAATCAAAATGACATGGGACCAAAGGCATTGGTTAAAGGACTCAAAGACCTTTCCAAAATGTCCAAGAACATGTGAAAAGCTTAAAAATTGAGCAAGTTATGCCTTGTAGAAGTTGGGAAATTTTTGTGAAATGGCAAAAGTCAACTATCCTTGAAACTCCAATTTTTGACAAAAGGGCCCACTTTCTTCCATTTGATTCATCCTTGTCATGCCACACACGTGTCCCATGATTAATTTCAAGACCAAATATTGATTTTTCTATTTTATTTAATTTTTGATAATTTAATTCATTTTAAATCTTTAAAAATTCAAATAAAATTCAAAAACCAATGGAATAGTGTCATTTGAATTTGGACAACTTCCATATATCATGGGCCAGCTCACAAACTTATGCTAGGGTTAAATTGCACACTAAGTCTTGGTCTTGGCTTAAAAGAAGGAAAATTGGTTAATGGTGAAAACCCTAGGACTTGTTCTCTCATGAGCATAAATCAAGGCCAGCTAGCAAGCTAATTCTCTTCCATCATAAGCACTGAGTCAAACCCTAAGCCTTGGACACTATAAGCTGCGCCCAAAAAAGCTATTGCACATTGAAAATTTTCCATAAAAACACAAAACTGATTTCAAGGTTAGAGGTGGATTCAAGGCTCCAAACTTGGTTCAATAGCTTCCTTGGGAAATTCTGAACGTGTACCAATCACAAACAACAAGCCAAAACGCCTTGAACCGGTATCATGAACTCAAACAGTTTCCAGAAAAATGCATGATCGTGTTCCATGTTTAAGGCATTTTCATTGTTTTTTATTGATGCATTCATACTAATAAACATATTCTGAAGCTAACCATGGGATCCAATTTTGTTTTCGTGCCGTATATGGATGTTTGCCATTGTTAATTTTTTTAGGGTTCATAAAGCTTAGAATTAGGGCTTTTCAATTGAAGAAAAATTAGCTTTCCAGACTTAGACCATTCAAACCGGCACACTCCAACGAACAAGAATCAGTCATCGCGATTAATTTATGGGGCCTCAGGGCCTAATCGTTATTTCCTCGTATGCCACTTTCTGCAACGGTGTAAAAACCGTTGCCTAATACTTTTGTTTTTTTCAGGCAAAACGAAGCCATGGGGAAGATGATGAGGTGGCGTATACTGGTTGGATAATTTGAATTTTTCGCGCTTAATCACTAACGCGTTTGTGTTTTCTTTTTGTTATTTACTTATTGTAATATGATAATTGAAGCGTGGTAGCTCAGTTGGCAAGTGGACGCGTTTGTGACCTTCATGACCTGGGTTCAAACCCCAGGTCTGTATAATTCCATTTATTATTTTGCAATGGCTATTCCTATGCAGGCACAACGCTATGGTTCACCATGTTCCATCCTCATCCAGACATACACGTGTCCATCCAATCCAATTCAAAGGCAAGGATTCAAGGAGCACAATAAACTCCAGTCAACGCTGAAGCAAGCTAGCAAAAAGTCAGCAAGGCCATAACACAAATGGGCCTGAAATGCTAAGGCCTTACCTCCAAATTGGGGCTACCCCCCCCCCCCCCCCCCCCCCCTTGGTTTGCTTTCTCTTTCTTTCTATTTTATTTCTTTTCAAATTATTATTTTCTTTATTAGTGTAATTAATTTATTTTTAACAAAATACAAAAACATCAAAAAATCAGAAAAAGGATAAAAATATAAAAAATATTTATTTTATTTATTTTCTTGTAAATAATTAACATGTAAATAAATTTAGTAAAATAGGTTTTAACTTTAATTCTTTCTTCCATAAAAAAAATCCAAAAATATAGCATTAGGTTAATGACTTTTTTATTCCTTTTAACTTTCCTTGTTTTTTGCCATAATATTAGTAATTTTCATAATTAAACTAGGGTTGCATTTAGGTTAGATTTTAATACTTTCTTAATAACTAAAAATCCAAAAATATAGCATTAGGTTTAATGACTTTTTATACCTTTTAAATTTTTCTTTTTTTATCACAATATTATTTATTTATTTTATTTTTATAATTAAATGTACATAAGTAAAAATTAGGGTTTAATTTAGATTAATATAACATTTTCACAATAACTAAAAAACATTAGAATTAGGATTTGCATTTCAAATTTCATTCTAAAAAGTTCTTTTTTTCTTTTAAATCTTAAAAAATACAAAAATACCAAAAACATTCTTTTTTTTTATTCTAATTCCTCATTAAATTTAATTTTTTGCAAAAGGGTCCAACGCCCATTGTTTTAATCATTTTATTTCGCACCTTTATTTTATGTCGTTTATTATAATTATGTACATGTCCCAAAGCCTTGTAATAATTTTATTTCTCGCACTTTTATTCGCTTTATTTATTTTTCAGTCAAATCGGGTCCGGTTTAATTTTGGCGATGTGGACCCGCGCCATTTGTAATAGCCTTAGATTTATTTTTCGCAAACTTTATAACTGTTAAATATGCATGCAAGAATGAATGGCCCTAATTAAAATCAAGCGTAGAACACAACAAACATGACAAGACAAATAACTGAAACATGACACACAATTCGCACACACCACCCCTAGGGTACGCCTCACTGTTGCCTTTCGAAAGGTGGTCGTCGAGTAGAGGACGTCTTAGTAAGTCCTCATGATCCGGGAACCTGGCATGAGGGTAGCTTCTAAGGTGTCTTCCCATTGCTCCGGTGATCACCATGTCCCTAAAACCTCGAATCGACCCGAACACCTCCAACGGTGGTGCTACCTACCTCTCAATGGTGGGATGGCACTACTTTAAAGGACATTTACACAGACGAATTCCTTAGGGTAGGTAGGTTCTCAAGGATACTTGCTCTAATCTCAAAACAAACTCAAAAATACTTTTCACACCAACACACTTTCAAAAAACTTTCAAAACAAACTTTTCAAACACTCTGACGTACGAGTTGAACTGAAACTTTTCAAAGAATATTTTTGAAACCCACATTGAAAAGCAAACAAACAATTTTGAAAACACATTGAGCAAGTATCTAAGAGCCCATGGATAACCATGGATAGAAAGGGTGCTAATACCTTCCCTTTCTATAACCTACCTCCCGAACCGAGAGCAATCTCTTTAAGGAATTTTTCTGTGCTTTTGTCCTTTCCATTTGGAGAAAATAAAAGACGGTGGCGACTCTTGCTTCCGCGACATTTTCGCGAACCAGCTTTAAAACAGTCAGTTCCAGATCCACCGATCACAGAACTGGCGACTCTGCTGGGGATACAAACTTAAAGTGAGGTGTACCTTAGGGTTAGTTCATAACTGTGTTTTCAATTGTATTGCTTTGTTTGCTTTAAATTGTGGGACTGTCTTGGGAGTTCTATAGATCCTAACCCGGATCTGGGGGATACCCTTTTAGAAAGTAGCAACAAGGCTGTGAGGGAACTGTGCGGGGTATACCGACATGGTTGAAACAGTCTGCTACGTTGATGTGGCACTTTGGTGTGTACCGGTAACCCTTGAGTTCAGTCAAGGAGAGTACGGGGCCTCCGCGTGGTGTCGTGAAGCATCAACAGACCTTAGGAACCTTAATTGAACTATCTTGGCCTCTTTAGGGTAGTGAGATAACTGACTTTGGTGCAGTCCGAGGTTGGTTGATACTCGATACTACACTCAATTGAGGGTTGCTTTCCTGGAATATTTCGGTCGCCAGTTCAGTGGCTAAATCGAAACGATGAACAATGAAAGCAATCCCGTGATATTGGGAACCTTAGAACCCGGTTACTTTGATTAGGACAGGTTGAGCCCACCAACTTCAAGAGGGTACTACCCAGACCCCATGCTGGCCTAAACCCTAAGGGTTTCTCTTGTGTGACTTGTGTGCCTTTGTACTTGCCTACTTGCATGCTTGTTAGCTGACACATGAACTACTTACAGGTTTTGTTTATAGTCCTTAACTAGGACTCATGACAAGGTTTACCAAATTTCTTGCAGGTTTTGTTTATAGTCCTTAATTGGGACTCATAACAAAGTATACTGAATTTCTTGCAGGGTCTGTTTATAGTCCTTAATTGGGACTCATAACAGGGTTACTCACATTACCCCATGCATATCATGACATCATACCATTGCATACATCTTAACCTATTTCAAGGATCTCAAGGGTCTGTGATGCAGGTCATGATGAACCCATTGTCCAGCAAGGGGCAAAGAGGATTTATTTTCCTCTAGCCAAGGTTGTCAGGGGCTATGACCCACTCGATATGGTGAGCTCTGACTCTTGAAGAAGGTTCCCTTAACCAAGGTTATTTGGCAATCAAAACCAGACATGATGACTAAAGTCAGGGGCTATGACCCACTGGATATGGTGAGCCTTTGACCCCGGAAGAAGGACTCTCAACCATATGAAGTACCTTCAACCAAGTTGCCAGCTTCCAACTCTAATAAGTTTCTCTGTTTACCCCACGAGGTCCTTGAAATCATTGCATGCATATCATACATATCATTACATAACAGGTACCCTTCCTCTGCAGGTTGCTTACCTTCTTTGCTGTTTATTTCAGCAGTCTCGTCATGAATCCTGAATCATCAACCGAGGCATCTATCAAGGCTCTTCAGGCGCAGAACGCCCAATTTCAGGCGCAGAACGCCCAATTTCAGGAGCTGATCAAAGGCTTGGCTCAGGGTCAACAAGATCTGAAGGCTTTGTTTTTGAAGAAGGACAAGAAGAAGAAGAGGATTGTTCTGTTCAGCCCTAGACGCAGATCTGGGAATACACCGCAGGAGGAAACTGAGGGGACAACCCCATCTGTTTGGGAAAGCAGTCACCATGAGAGAGAGGTGCCTAGTCCAGTGGTCTCCGACAGCGAGACAGATTTCAACGACGAACAGTACCCTCCGGCTGAGGATAAGTACAAACAGTTGGAGGATAGGCTGAATGCTATGGAGATCCAACAGGTACTTGGGCTGGATTTTGGAGATCTGGGTTTGTCAACTGGTGTGATTATTCCTCGGAAGTTCAAGGCACCATCCTTTACCAAGTATGACGGGGCGTCTTGTCCCAAGTTGCATCTCAGGTCTTATGTTCGGAAAATCCAACCATACTCAGCAGACAAGAACTTGTGGATCCACTTCTTCCAGGAAAGTCTTTCAGGGACTCACCTCGAATGGTTCTATCAACTGGATGGGACCAAAGTTCGTAACTGGGAGGAGTTGGCGGCTGCTTTCTATAAGCAGTACCAGTACAATGCCGACCTTGCTCCCACACGTACCCAACTCCAGGGTATGTCGTTGGGGTCAAGTGAAGGTTTCAAGGAGTACGCACAAAGATGGAGAGACCTTGCTGGAAGGGTGCAACCTCCGTTAACTGACCGGGAACTCGTTGATATGTTCTTGGGAACCCTATCCGGGCCATTCTTCAATCACCTCATTGGTAACTCATCTGCTGGATTTACCGACCTCATCCTGACTGGCGAAAGAATTGAAGCTGGTATCAAGTCGGGGAAGATTCAAGAGGCCACACCTTCTGATATTCATAAAAAACCTTACACGGGAAAGAAGGAATCCAATGCTGTATACAGTCAAAAGAGTCGCCGTGATCAACATGCAGGGGCAGTCATGATCTCTGGTTCTGCACCACGCCGTCAACCACAAAGGGGAAACCAGCAAAGGCCGGAAGGGCCTAAAAGGCAATTCACCAACATTAACATGCCTTGGTCACAAGCATTGCAGCATATGGTGAAGATGAACCTGATTGCAGTAATCAACCCTCCTGCCAATCCTAAGACCTCCTCTCCTAGCTACAATCCAGAAGCAAGGTGTGCCTATCATTCTGATAGCCCGGGGCACGATACTGAGGACTGTTGGGCACTGAAGTACAAAATTCAGAATATGATCGATGCCAAAGAGATCGAGTTCGAGCCTGCGGAGACTCCCAAAGTGATCACCGCTCCATTGCCAAAGCATGGCTAAATTTTTGTTCATTTGATTTCAAGTTGTATTTTTCCTTTTCTTGTTCAGATAAACAATTATTGTGTTAAACTCTTTTATTTCATGAATGCATTACACATGTCTGTCTTGAATTAATTATGTTTACTATGCTTAAAACTGCTTTCATATTTTTTGCGATGGTCAATTCTTAATTGAAAATTCTAAACCTCTTGAGGGAGGATGACGAAAACAATACCACAATTTACAGTATGCTTTTGAACAGACCCCGCTGATGAGGTACAGGCATTGTTTCAATTCCTAAACACTGGAGTTATAAGGATGATAATCCCTGGTCAACCCATCAGAGCCAAAGAAGTAGGAGTTTGTATTTTCGAAAATCAAAACCCTTAATCATAACCTGGGGCAGGGTAGTTCTCTCAGTCGATCCAAGTGCACAATGAATGTCACTAAATGAGTTTTTCAAAAACAAAAGACAGTGATGGTTCCGAACAATCATAAGGACATGCAGTCATTATCAAAAAAAAAATTCATGAATGAAAAGCCCAAAAAGTCAAAACCAATAAAGAAGACTTACCAAACTGGGGCATCCCGCTGACTGTAATCCCAAAAAGGAAACAGTTCAGGCAAAAAAAAAAGAAAGGGATAACTAAATCAAAAAAAAAAAAAGAGGTCTCACAAACCCTCAGCAAAAAAGGGGATGATTGCCTATTCAAATAAACGTTCAATATCCGAATCATCACCGGAAAATCAGAGCAAAGACTCAAACAAGGTCTAACGCACGATCAACTGAGTTTAGGTTTGGAGAACATCACGAAGAGCGGGTGGGTACAAATAATTTGAGCCTTTATCCTTTGTTTCTTAAACCGTGAACCAGGCCACGATATAACTCTTAAAAGTCCTAGCTGAAGCATGGGTTAGTTCGAAAGCATACTGTTACGAAGGTATCCTGACTCCTGAAGGTTTGCTGTAAAATATTGAGTTGACATCGCACTGTATTACAAAAAATGCATTTTCAAAATTCAAGACAGACATAGACTTTTGCATTCTTAAAATAACCTTGTTTGCATATGACTACTTGTTTGAACAAGCAGGGAAATTCGCACGATGAACACCTTGTGAACAGAAGAACCTCCAATCAAGGGGCACATTGCTCATTATCTGGGGCATGGCAAAATACTTCCAACAGGGGCAACTCCCTACATTCTGAGAGCGTGGACATAGTCGAAAAAAATACTGCGCATAATCAAAGACCCGCTAGGTTGACATACCTAGGCAAAAATAAGGGCTTCCCGGCGAACTAAAAGGGTTCGGGCAAAATGAAGGGATGAAACGAAAAACATGTACACCCGGTAAGTCGAAAACCTGAAAAGGCGGCTTGGGCAAAAATGGGTATCCCGGTGGACTGAAAACCCGAAAGGGCGGTCCAGGCAAAAGTTAGGGATCGAAGCGTACGACTATGTTCCGGTATCTCGTCACTTGCCTACCCGAAGATTTGTCGATCACCCGCACAGGTATCCTCTTCCCTCACCTCCGAAGCAGGGGCAATAATGAGCTATCCAGGCGATCCAATTGCTCTGTCAACCAAATTACAAAGGACAGATCAACATAAAAATGATTACCATCTACCTTTACAAATTCCAGATCATGGGCTAACGTCCGAGACCAAACAGGACAATTATCCACTTAATCAAAATCATGCAACCCAACACCGGTTTCTGCTCAACCTTCAGACAAAGTCATACACAGACTCCTCCTCCATAAGATGACCTAACCCCGGTTCATCAAGAAGTTTTACACAAACTCAACCAAATAACCTTACCCCGGTTCCTCCAGAAGTTTTTACACAAACTTATCCAAGTAACCTTACCCCGGTTCCTCCAGAAATCTTACATGGATTTATCACAAGTAACCTTACCCCGGTTCGTCAAGAAGTTTTACACGAACTTATCCCGAAGTGACCTAACCCCGGTTCCTCCAGAAGTCTTACATGGACCTATCTCAAGATGACCTAACCCCGGTTCGTCAAGAAGTTTTACACGAACTTATCCCGAAGTGACCTAACCCCGGTTCCTCCAGAAGTCTTACATGGACCTATCTCAAGATGACCTAACCCCGGTTCATCAAGAAGTTTTACACAAACTTATCCTGCCGTAACCTAACCCCGGTTCCTCCAAGAGTCTCACATGGACCTATCTCAAGATGACCTAACCCCGGTTCATCAAGAAGTTTTACATAAACTTATCCTGCCGTAACCTAACCCCGGTTCCTCCAAGAGTCTCACATGGACCTATCTCAAGATGACCTTACCTCGGTTCGTCAAGAAGTTTTACACGAACTTATCCTGCGGCAACCTAACCCTGGTTCCCCCCAGAAGTCTTACATGGATTTAGCTCAAGATAACCTCACCCCGGTTCATCAAGAAGTTTTACATGAACTTACCTCACCAAGCAACCCTACATCGGTTCCCTCTCTTCAAGATGCAGTTTTACATGGACTCGTCACCCAGAAACCCTACACAGGTTCTCCCTTTCCAAAAAAACGAAGTTTTACACGAACTCATCATCAAAGTAACCCTACCCAGGTTCCTTCTCCATTTCAGATACAGTTTTACACAAACTCATCAGCATGCAACCCTACATAGGTTCCCCCTTTCAACTTATAAAATTACATTCCAAAACTCCCCAGAAGAGTCCAATCCAGTTTCCCCAGGAAAATTGGAATTCATCTCTCCAAGCAGTAAGCTTATCCCCAGTAGATTCTGGAAGCTTATCCCCTCGCAGAGCACGAACGCGTCGTCCGGCTTTATTCAAAGAGTTATTTCCTTAACAGGATATAATTGGGTTATCCTCAGCCAAAAGCCACGGAAAGGTCATCGTCAACATAGTTCTTTCCTATCCCCAGCGAAGTCCATTAACACTTCCAACAACAAAGACATCCTCAGCAAATTACTGCTATCAACACTCAGCAAAGCATCTCTATCCCCACAGAGTATTGCTTCCCAGCATGATCGCTAGAATATCTTTTCTCCCCGCAGAATCTTCCATTCGCCAAGTTTATTCCGCAACGGAGTCATCTTCTCCTACCGGTATCCTTGCAGTTATCATCCCCAGCGGAAGCAAAATCTATTCTTCGACATCAGCCCAGGATACGACTTCCCGGAACCCGTCAAGGATTCACTTTCCTAGACAAAAATATACATGAAACATCACATACATCATTATAGCATGCATGTACACATCATATCTTACAAATCTCATTTATGTTGAGAACATCATTGCTTGATCCATATCATGCATTGCATATGACTGACTTTTACCTTTCAGGAAAGATCCAGTTAAGTTCTCAAGCTACATTTCAAGACCTAGACCGGTTCAGTTAAATCGTCCCAAGATTTTCCTGATGCTTATCCAGTCAAAGGCCTTCTCTGGTTCAGTTAAATCGTCCCAAGATTTTCCTGATGCTTATCCAGTTGAAGACATTTCAAGACCTAGACCGGTTCAGTTAAATCGTCCCAAGATTTTCCTGATGCTTATCCAGTCAAAGGCCTTCTCTGGTTCAGTCAGATCGACCCTAAGATCTCCCTGATGCTTATCCAGTTGAAGACATTTCAAGACCTAGACCGGTTCAGTTAAATCGTCCTAAGATTTTCCTGATGCTTATCCAGTCAAAGGCCTTCTCTGGTTCAGTTAAATCGTCCCAAGATTTTCCTGATGCTTATCCAGTTGAAGACATTTCAAGACCTAGACCGGTTCAGTTAAATCGACCTTAAGATTTTCCTGATTCTTACCCAGTCAAAGGCCTCTCTGGTTCAGTCAGATCGACCCTAAGATCTCCCTGATTCTTATCCCAGTAGAAGACACCCCAGATTTTTCTCAACGAGCGTTGTTGAAGTTAAAGTCGCCCAAGGCTCTCTTACCATTCATGCTAAGGAAGTAATCATCCCTGGTTCTTTCATCGCCGTTTGAAGCTCCAGACTCAGCTCCTGTAACCAGTCAGGACACATCTATACCAGGCATCTAAAAAATCGGCTCCTGCGGCGTGTCAGGTACTCATTTTCTTTTGCAGGTATACAGGTTCTCGCCAAGGAATCTCCTACGCAATTAAACATCTAGATGGCATCTATAAGCCCATTCCACCATCATTGCTAACATGTGAGCGCAAATTTCCGGGCACTCTAGTGTCCAATCATCTTCTACCATCGGATTACGAAAGGCACGTCAGCCAATCTGCATCCTCAGGTCTAAGAAGATTGAACAGGGGCAACTGTTATACCCCAAAATTTGCCCTCCCATATTCCTCAAGAAATTGCCAAGCCAAGCTACAAAATTTCCCAAGGATTGTGCAGTGCAACAGTCTCCCATACAGTCAAAATTAGGGTTTTGAGTCTGATCAAGAAAAGGAAGTTTTCAAAGGCTCAATCAAGTCTCATATGCTTACAAACATGGTCAAACATCCTCATATCAAGTTTCAAGGCATTCAGCTCAAGATTGCACAATCAAAACCCTAAATTGCACTACAGTCAACTGTAGGGGCAAAATGGTCATTTGGCAGTCAAAAGTTCAAATTTTTGGTCAACATATCATTTTGAAGCCACAAACATCATTTGATCAATGCTTGATCATGATTCTCAAAATTTGGCTCAGAAATCATCAAAGATGCAAAAGTTGCTATATTTGGACAGCTGAAAAAGTCAACTGAAATTGACCAGAGCATAACTTTCACATGGATTATCAGAAAAATTCCATCCAAAGCTCATTTTGAAGAGAAAGACATTTCCTACAACTCATCTTCATACTTCAAGTCCAAGAAATGCTCTCACAAAAAGTTATCAATTTCAACATTATAGGTCATTTTCAAAAGTCAACAAAAAGGGACTTTAAGTCAAAGGCCATAACTTGAGATTGGTAAATCAAAATGACATGGGACCAAAGGCATTGGTTAAAGGACTCAAAGACCTTTCCAAAATGTCCAAGAACATGTGAAAAGCTTAAAAATTGAGCAAGTTATGCCTTGTAGAAGTTGGGAAATTTTTGTGAAATGGCAAAAGTCAACTATCCTTGAAACTCCAATTTTTGACAAAAGGGCCCACTTTCTTCCATTTGATTCATCCTTGTCATGCCACACACGTGTCCCATGATTAATTTCAAGACCAAATATTGATTTTTCTATTTTATTTAATTTTTGATAATTTAATTCATTTTAAATCTTTAAAAATTCAAATAAAATTCAAAAACCAATGGAATAGTGTCATTTGAATTTGGACAACTTCCATATATCATGGGCCAGCTCACAAACTTATGCTAGGGTTAAATTGCACACTAAGTCTTGGTCTTGGCTTAAAAGAAGGAAAATTGGTTAATGGTAAAAACCCTAGGACTTGTTCTCTCATGAGCATAAATCAAGGCCAGCTAGCAAGCTAATTCTCTTCCATCATAAGCACTGAGTCAAACCCTAAGCCTTGGACACTATAAGCTGCGCCCAAAAAAGCTATTGCACATTGAAAATTTTCCATAAAAACACAAAACTGATTTCAAGGTTAGAGGTGGATTCAAGGCTCCAAACTTGGTTCAATAGCTTCCTTGGGAAATTCTGAACGTGTACCAATCACAAACAACAAGCCAAAACGCCTTGAACCGGTATCATGAACTCAAACAGTTTCCAGAAAAATGCATGATCGTGTTCCATGTTTAAGGCATTTTCATTGTTTTTTATTGATGCATTCATACTAATAAACATATTCTGAAGCTAACCATGGGATCCAATTTTGTTTTCGTGCCGTATATGGATGTTTGCCATTGTTAATTTTTTTAGGGTTCATAAAGCTTAGAATTAGGGCTTTTCAATTGAAGAAAAATTAGCTTTCCAGACTTAGACCATTCAAACCGGCACACTCCAACGAACAAGAATCAGTCATCGCGATTAATTTATGGGGCCTCAGGGCCTAATCGTTATTTCCTCGTATGCCACTTTCTGCAACGGTGTAAAAACCGTTGCCTAATACTTTTGTTTTTTTCAGGCAAAACGAAGCCATGGGGAAGATGATGAGGTGGCGTATACTGGTTGGATAATTTGAATTTTTCGCGCTTAATCACTAACGCGTTTGTGTTTTCTTTTTGTTATTTACTTATTGTAATATGATAATTGAAGCGTGGTAGCTCAGTTGGCAAGTGGACGCGTTTGTGACCTTCATGACCTGGGTTCAAACCCCAGGTCTGTATAATTCCATTTATTATTTTGCAATGGCTATTCCTATGCAGGCACAACGCTATGGTTCACCATGTTCCATCCTCATCCAGACATACACGTGTCCATCCAATCCAATTCAAAGGCAAGGATTCAAGGAGCACAATAAACTCCAGTCAACGCTGAAGCAAGCTAGCAAAAAGTCAGCAAGGCCATAACACAAATGGGCCTGAAATGCTAAGGCCTTACCTCCAAATTGGGGCTACCCCCCCCCCCCCCCCCTTGGTTTGCTTTCTCTTTCTTTCTATTTTATTTCTTTTCAAATTATTATTTTCTTTATTAGTGTAATTAATTTATTTTTAACAAAATACAAAAACATCAAAAAATCAGAAAAAGGATAAAAATATAAAAAATATTTATTTTATTTATTTTCTTGTAAATAATTAACATGTAAATAAATTTAGTAAAATAGGTTTTAACTTTAATTCTTTCTTCCATAAAAAAAATCCAAAAATATAGCATTAGGTTAATGACTTTTTTATTCCTTTTAACTTTCCTTGTTTTTTGCCATAATATTAGTAATTTTCATAATTAAACTAGGGTTGCATTTAGGTTAGATTTTAATACTTTCTTAATAACTAAAAATCCAAAAATATAGCATTAGGTTTAATGACTTTTTATACCTTTTAAATTTTTCTTTTTTTATCACAATATTATTTATTTATTTTATTTTTATAATTAAATGTACATAAGTAAAAATTAGGGTTTAATTTAGATTAATATAACATTTTCACAATAACTAAAAAACATTAGAATTAGGATTTGCATTTCAAATTTCATTCTAAAAAGTTCTTTTTTTCTTTTAAATCTTAAAAAATACAAAAATACCAAAAACATTCTTTTTTTTTATTCTAATTCCTCATTAAATTTAATTTTTTGCAAAAGGGTCCAACGCCCATTGTTTTAATCATTTTATTTCGCACCTTTATTTTATGTCGTTTATTATAATTATGTACATGTCCCAAAGCCTTGTAATAATTTTATTTCTCGCACTTTTATTCGCTTTATTTATTTTTCAGTCAAATCGGGTCCGGTTTAATTTTGGCGATGTGGACCCGCGCCATTTGTAATAGCCTTAGATTTATTTTTCGCAAACTTTATAACTGTTAAATATGCATGCAAGAATGAATGGCCCTAATTAAAATCAAGCGTAGAACACAACAAACATGACAAGACAAATAACTGAAACATGACACACAATTCGCACACACCACCCCTAGGGTACGCCTCACTGTTGCCTTTCGAAAGGTGGTCGTCGAGTAGAGGACGTCTTAGTAAGTCCTCATGATCCGGGAACCTGGCATGAGGGTAGCTTCTAAGGTGTCTTCCCATTGCTCCGGTGATCACCATGTCCCTAAAACCTCGAATCGACCCGAACACCTCCAACGGTGGTGCTACCTACCTCTCAATGGTGGGATGGCACTACTTTAAAGGACATTTACACAGACGAATTCCTTAGGGTAGGTAGGTTCTCAAGGATACTTGCTCTAATCTCAAAACAAACTCAAAAATACTTTTCACACCAACACACTTTCAAAAAACTTTCAAAACAAACTTTTCAAACACTCTGACGTACGAGTTGAACTGAAACTTTTCAAAGAATATTTTTGAAACCCACATTGAAAAGCAAACAAACAATTTTGAAAACACATTGAGCAAGTATCTAAGAGCCCATGGATAACCATGGATAGAAAGGGTGCTAATACCTTCCCTTTCTATAACCTACCTCCCGAACCGAGAGCAATCTCTTTAAGGAATTTTTCTGTGCTTTTGTCCTTTCCATTTGGAGAAAATAAAAGACGGTGGCGACTCTTGCTTCCGCGACATTTTCGCGAACCAGCTTTAAAACAGTCAGTTCCAGATCCACCGATCACAGTGGTCCCCCAGCGCGAGAACTTCGAACAGCTCTTTGGGCCTCTGTAGTGAATCCCAAACCAAATTTGTCGGACTTGTAGGGAATATCTGGAAGCTGACCCCAGATGGTACACCCTCCTTCTTCAACTACTGCTCTAGCATCTTTCAAAGAGGCCATCTTCAGTGGAGGTCTGGTAATCTTCGGAACTTTGGGAGTAGACTTGGTTTCCGCAACTATTTCTGGAACCTCCTCAAAGTTCTAACAGGGAGTCTCAATGAATTCACCATCCATTTCAACATACCTGAAAGAGTTCAGGTGGCTAACCATGTACTCCTCCTCTCCGTGAACTGTGACAATTTTTCCTTTTATCGGGTATTTTAGCCTCTGATGCAGGGTTGAAGTGACGGCACCAGCACCATGGATCCAGGTTCGGCCCAATAAACAGGATTAATACGGACGGATGTCCATTACGTAGAAAGTTGAATCAAAAGTTTGAGTTTCGAATTTTATGGGGATATTATCTTCTCCGTGCACTGTCCTTTTAGAACCATCAAAGGCCCTTACTATGATGTTGCTAGGCTTTAAGGTGAGCCCCTCGCAGTCCAGTCGGTCGAGAGCGATTTTGGGAAGGACATTCAATGATGAGCCGGTATCCACCAGGACATGGGCAAGTGTGGTGCCCCTGCATTCAATGGAAACATGCAAGGCATCGTTGTGCTTCCTTCCCTTAGAAGTTAGATCAGCGTCGGAAAAGCCTAATCTGTTATCAGCAGTTAGACTGGCCACATAATTTTCCAATTGGTTGATGGAGGTCCCTTGGGGAACTTGGGCGGTCTTGAGAAACTTTACCAAGGCTTTGGCGTGGGCCTCATAACACAAAAGTAAGGACAACAATGATATCTTTGAGGGGGTCTGCCCCAACTGTTCTACAATGTTGTAGTCACTTTTCTTGATTATCTTCAGTATTTCTTCTATCTCCTTTCTAGAAGCTTCAAGGATGATCTCGGGACGCTCTTTTGCTTGGACAGGCTCATTCAAGACCTTTTTTCCCCTTGTCTCGGTAGCAGGGATAACAGTAGGAGTACCACTGGGAGTTTCGGTAGGAGTGGCAGTGGGAATGATCACAGGAGTAGCAACGGTCTTTGGATAAATATCGGGTGAGAAGACTCTTCCACTTCTTATTATCTTACTGGTCCCAGTGATATTACCGATTTCAGGATCAATATCTCTCGCAACTTCGTCTTTGACAACCAACTGATCTTGCTTGATGCCATAGTAATAAACGTCAGCCCCATAGCTCCAGGGAACAGCTTTATCTGAAGAGTATGATATTGGTCTTGGCATAGTAATGATTATAGGTGCAGACCTTGGAGCAGATGTAGTCTTGACGGGTCTTTTGGTGGAGACCCCGGGAGGATTGTTGGAAATGGTGATTATCGAGACATCTTGATAAGAAGTTCTGGTAAGAGGAATCTTTTCAAATAAGATTTCTTTGCTAGTCATCAAGTGCTGAACGCCTATTTTTAGTAACAAACAACCATTTGGTAGAGACTTGCATAAGTGACAATCTTTATCGCAGCCTGGGAATAGACCGGCGTGCAGCAGATTCTGTTTAATGGTCAACAGAGGAGTAATTAAGTCATTCACGAAGGAGACAAAACGATCATCATCAATGGTGTTGATACCTTGGCCATGTCTGGGCATTGGCGCCGTTATTACATTAGGTGTTTCCTGGGGGATCAAACTCAATCTCTTTCGCATCGATAAGGTCTTGCACCTTATTCTTCAAGGCTCAACAGTCGTTTGTATCGTGCCCCGGGCTTTCAGAATGATAGGCACATCGAGCGTTCGGGTTGTAGCGAGGAGAAGCAGTATTGGGGTTCTTGGGAGCTTCTTTTAAAGTTTCCAGATTGGTCTTCAGAAGGTGTGGAAAAACTTGAGACATGGTCATGTTGATCCGGGTAAACCGTCTCATGGGTGCTTCTGGCTTGCGCTGATAATTTCGCTGTTGATTTAGCATAGGATTAGAAATCATAACAGCCCCTACCGCCGGGCGACGTTCAGTTTTGTTTTGATTCCTATGGTCATATGCAGCACTGACCTCCTTCTTTCCAACAAAGGGTTTCTTCATCATGCTCGAGGATGCATCTCTTTGAATTTTGCCGCTTTTTATACCGGCTTCGACCCACTCACCAGTCATGATTAATTCAGTAAATCCAGCTGAGGAACTTCCGATCAGGTGGTTGAAGAATGGTCCTGACAAGGTTCCTAGGAACATATCCACTAATTCTCTGTCAGATAGAGGGGTTAGACTCTGCCTATGAGATCCCTCCATTTTTGAGCATAGGTTTTGAAACCTTCACCTGCACCCATAGACATGCCTTGCAATTACGTCCGAGTTGGAGCTAAGTCAGCATTATACTGGTATTGTTTGTAAAAGGCGGCAGCCAAATATTCCCAATTACGAATATTGGTCCCTTCTAACTGATAAAACCAATCCAATTGTGTCCCTGACAAGCTCTCCTAGAAAAAATGCACCCACAAATCCTTATCAGTCGTATGGGGTTGAATCTTTATAACGTATGACCTTAAATGCAACTTCGGGAAAGAAACACCATCATATTTAGCGAAAGTGGGGACCTTGAATTTCTGCGGGATGACAACCCCTGAGACAAGTCCTAACTCTTCAAAATACAATTTGGGTACCCTCTGAACCTCCATAGCATTTAAATGATCCTCTAGCTCTTTGTATTTATTATCAATAGGAGGATACTGTTCCTCAGAATAGTCGGGTTCTTCCTCTTCTTCGGATGTCGGGTTGTTGTTCACTTCCTTGGTCCTGTCTTCTTGATTATCTCCTTCACCCAATGATGTTGTGAAGTCTAAAGTTCGTATGGCTTGTCCTTGGAACCTTCTTCCCATGATCACAATATCGGGTGGTTTGTTCTCTTTCTTCTTCTTTTCTTTGGCCAGTAGAGTCTTCAACTCCTCTTGTCCTTTTGTCAGAGTCAAGAGCATTTGTTGAAACTGGATGTTCTGCGCTTGAAGATATTTCACTGTCTGTTCAATATCCATCTCACTGAAATAAACAGTAGAAGGATAAGGAGACTTATTGTAAGAAACCTGTATGATGTTATGATGAATGAAGATGCAATATGCAAATGATTTCAAGGAAATTAGAGATTTTAAATTTGTTCAAACAAAAAAGGAACACACGTTATATTAAATCCAAATTTGGGTACATCGTGCCTCTTTGGGCTTACAATGAAAGGAATAAAATACAACAAAAACTCCTAGGACAGAAAGGTTGAACGCATCCTTTTTAGAGTGATGTAGGCGTTCAGATTCTGCTCTTCATGAAGTAGCTTGGTGAGTTCCAGAACCTTCTTCTCACTGGCGTAAAATTGGGCTTCAAAGGTGTCTTGCTCTTCCTTCAACTGGACCCAAGCTTTTTGTATGTCTTCGAGAGAGGTAGGCATGTCGGGATGAAGGACAGTGTATGGAGCGTCTCCTTCATCAACAGGCTCTATGATAACAGGGAGGATGGAAGGGTAAGGAATCACGAGTCTCTGAGCACGAGCCCGTACCAACCTAAGGTAAGGCTCGAGAGGGATAGAGTTTTTGTGTCCCAAAGTCCTACTGTCCACCTTGTTCACCATTCTCCAAGCTCGTTTAAACCTCTGGCGGTAACCTTGGTCTTCTTTGTCGTAGTCGAACACCAGACTTTGAATGAGCATCTCATGAGGGCCATCTTTTCGGGCATACCCAAACTGTCGAAGAGCTAAGCAGGGGTTATAGGTGATACCCCCTCTAATACCAAGCAGAGGTACGTTAGGGAATTCCCCACAGAGGTCAATGATAGAGACTGTGATCGGTGGATCTGGAACTGACTGTTTAACGCTGGTTCGCGAAATATCGCGGAAGCAAGAGTCGCCATCGTCTTTTATTTTCTCCAAATGGAAAGGACAAAAGCACAGAAAAATTCCTTATTGAGATTAGCTCTCGGTTCGGGAGGTAGATTTATAGAAAGGGAAGGTGTTAGCACCCTTTCTATCCATGGTTATCCATGGGCTCTTAGATACTTGCTCATTTGTGTTTTCAAAATGTTTGTTTGCTTTTCAAGGTGAGTGGGTTTGAAAAAGTTCCGTTTAAAATTTCAGTTCGACCCTTGTATCAGTCCTCAAGAGTGTTTGAAAAGTTGTTTTTTGAAAGCTTTTTGCAAAGTGTCGGTGTGAAAAGAAGTTTTTGATTTGTTTTGAATTAGAGCAAGTATCTACGAGTCATCTACCTACCCTAAGGAATTAGTCTGTGTAAATGTCCTTGAGGTAGTGTCATCCCACCATTGAGAGGTAGGTAGCACCACCGTTGGAGGTGTTCGGGTCAATTCGAGGGTTAGGGACAGTGTGGTCACCAGAGCAATAGGAAGACACCTTAGAAGCTACCCCCATGCCATGTTCATGGTCATGAGGACTTACTAAAATGTCCTCTACTCGACGACCACTTTTCGAGGGGCAAGGCAACAGTGAGACGTACCCTAGGGGTGGTGTGTGAATGGTGTGTCATTTTCAATTATGTTTATCTTGTCATGCATTGGTGATCTACGTTTTGATTTTATTCTTGGCATTCATTCTTTCGTGCAAATTATTAACAGTTAAAAGGTGCGGGAATTAAAAGTCCTACGCTATTACAAAGGCGCGGGTCTACATCGCCAAATTAAACCAAGACCCGATTTGAATAAATAAAATGCGGAAAATAAATATCCTAATTATCTATTACAAAGCTTTGGGGCAATTACATGAAATTTTAAAAAAGGAAATAAAAAGCAAACGCGCGAAATGGAATTACGATTGAAGGTGCGAGGGCGTTGGACCCTTTTAGGAAATTAAATCGAAATTATTAAATTAATTAAATTAAATAAAGGAAAGGACTTATTTTTTTATGTTTCTTTGTATTTATGAAATTGGAGAAAATTAAATGGAATTAAAACCCTAATTCTAAGCATTTTTAATTATTAGAGAAAAAAATAAACTCAAGTTTGACCTAATTTACATTAATTATTTACATGGCATATTTATTTACAAAAATAATTAATACTTAATAATGGTAAAAAGAAAAGAAAAAGAATAAAAGTATTAAAACCCTAATCTCTATATTTTTTAGTTTATTATTAAAAAAAACATTGAAATTAAACCTAAAATTAAAACTAAATTAGTTAACAAAATTTATTTACAAAATAAATATTAGTAAATTAATTAACCAACATATTTTATTTTTATGATTTTCTGATTTAATATTTATTTTTGTGTTATAAAAGAATTATTTGGAGGAATTAAAAGAAAACAAATAAATTAAAACAAATAAAAAAAAGAGAGAAAAAGAAAGAGAAGGAAATACAAACAAAAGGGGGGTTCTGCCCCAATTATGGAGGTTTGTGATGAGTAATCTGGCCCAATGAATTCAAGCCCTTTGTTGACTTTTCTGGGATAGTGTGTGGCTCCTTGGACCAACGCGTATGGTAGGCTGCTTGTGATGGCCCTCAGATTGAGCTTCAGGGACATGTGGCAGGCACTGATGTGAGGGTGTATTGTGGAACCTGGATAGCACGCTGCATGGAAGTGTATTGGAAAAAATATTATTGAAGAAAGTGGGGGACCTGGGGATCGAACCCATGTCCCAACGTTTACCATGCTAACGCCTTGCCAATTGTGTTGTTTGCTTTCTTTGTTAATATAATGGGATATGAATAATAAGAGAGAGAAAACACAAGTTAGTGGAATAACTAAAAAAAGGCGCCAGTTATTTGAATCAGCCAACCATAGTCTTCCACGCATCATCTTCTTCATTGTTCTGAAACAAAAAGCATTCCAATAGCGGGGGTTTCAAACCCCCACAAACTGAAAACATGAAAATAGCGAATAGTTGTATAATCAACATAAAAAAGGCGCGATGGTATGGTTCTGTTCGTCATGAGCTTCTGATTTCAATGGTGCTATTTAGGTTGGCCAATTTTTCCTCAAGCGTAAAACCCCAATTCATGGTTCCTGAAACCCTAAAAAATAGCCATGGCAATTTTCTATACAAGCAATATTAGTTCAATTCAATGGTACCACAAGTTTCAGTGAGTCCATATTAGTGTAAAACAATCATTAGAATGTATGAATATGGCATGAAAATGTAAATACGAATATGTAAAATATCAAGAACAGGGCGGCTTCATTCTACCGATTCTTGAGGTTAGAGGTTGTGGTTTTGATTCAGAAAGCTTCCTTGATGCGTCGGGAATGTAATGGAATCGTTCTTTGGCTTGGAAACGCACTGAAACTATGAAAGCAGATTTCAATTTTTTTGGAAAAATGCAAAGTTTGATTCTTGACTCTGAGCGCAGCTAGCTTCTTCTGTGCATTAGGGTTGCAATATGTATATGTATGTGAATGTTTTAGGTCAACAAAACAAGCCCAACATCCAAGTTTTAATGCCTTTGAATTTTTGTGATCTTCCATGATTTTTCAATCTTTTCATACCTTCCTCATGCCAACCAAATGAAGATTCTTGCCTTTTTAGTGATGCACGAAATCTTGAGTTTATGATAGACCTATTAGCTGCATAAAAAGATTTAAAATACATGCTTGAGTATTTTTTTCATATTTAATTTTAATTAAATGAATTAATAACATTAAAAATTCAAATAATTAATAAAAAATAAGAAAATAACTCCCCTTTGGGTCAATGGGTCGTGCATAGCTTTTGGATGATGATTCTTGGAAGAAATTGAGGCCCATTAGCAATTTTGAGGTATTCGAAGCAAAGTTGACTTTTCAAAATTCCCAAATATTTCCCAACTTCCACAAGGCATATCTTGCTCAATGTTTAATCTTTGATCATGCTCTTGGACATTTTGGAAAGGTCTTGAAGTCCTCTAACCAATGCCTTTGGTCCCATGTCACTTTGATTTACCAATCTCAAGTTATGGTCTTTGACTTAAAGTCCCTTTTTGTTGACTTTTGAAAATGACCTATAATGTTGAAATTGATAACTTTTTGTGAGAGCATTTCTTGGACTTTAAGTGTGAAGATGAGTTGTAGTAAATGTCATTCTCTTCAAAATGAGCTTTTGATGGAATTTTTATGATAAACCATGTGGAAGTTATGCCTTGGTCAAGTTACAGTTGGCTTTTTCAACTGTCCAAATATAGAAACTTTTGCATCTTGAGACTTTTTGAACCATGCCTTGAGAATCATGATCAAGCATTGATCAAATGATGTTTGTGGCTTCAAAATAAGATGTTGACCAAAAATTTGGACTTTTGACTGTCAAATGACCATTTTGCCCCTACAGTTGACTGTTGAGCAATTAGGGTTTTTGACTGTGCAATTTTGTGCTGTGAGTCTTGAAACTTGGCATAAGGATGCTTGACAATGTTTATAGGCATGTGGGACTTGATTGGACCCTTGGAGACTTCAATTTCTTTGCCAGAACCAAAACCCTAGTTTTTGACTGTTAGAAGGCCATTGGACTGTGCAACCCTTGGGAGACTTTGAAGCATGCTCTTTGCAAATCTTAAAGAATATGGGAGGGCAAATTTTGGGGTACAACAGTTTCCCCTGTTCAATCTTCTTAGACCTGAGGATGTAGATTGGCTGACGTGCCTTTCGTAATCCGAAGGTGGAAGATGATTGAACACTAGAGTGCCCAGAAATTTGCCCTCACATAGTAGTGTGATGTGGGGAATGGGCTTACAGATGCCATTTGGAGATTAATAGATAGGAAGATGGGCTTATAGATGCCATGTTGAGCCGATCGCATAAGGGATTCCTTAGCGAGAACTTGTGTACCTTAGTTGGTTACAGAAATCGGGTCTGGAGCTTCAAACGATGATGAATGAATCAGGGATGGTTACTACCTCAACGGGACAGTGAGAGAACCTTGGGCGATTACTACCTCAATAGTAACGATGAGAGGACCTGGGGTGATTACTACCTCAACAGTAACGATGAGAGAATCTGGGGCGATTACTACCTCAACAGTAACGATGAGAGAACCTGGGGCGATTACTACCTCAACAGTAACGATGAGAGAATCTGGGATGATTACTACCTCAACAGTAACGATGAGAGAATCTGGGGCGGTTACTACCTCAACAGTGACGATGATAGAATCTGGGGTGATTACTACCTCAACAGTAACGATGAGAGAATCTGGGGCGATTACTACCTCAACAGTAACGATGAGAGAATCTGGGGCGATTACTACCTCAACAGTGACGATGAGAGAATCTGGGGCGATTACTACCTCAACAGTAACGATGAGAGAATCTGGGGCGATTACTACCTCAACAGTAACGATGAGAGAATCTGGGATGATTACTACCTCAACAGTAACGATGAGAGAATCTGGGGCGATTACTACCTCAACAGTGACGATGATAGAATCTGGGGTGATTACTACCTCAACAGTAACGATGAGAGAATCTGGGGCGATTACTACCTCAACAGTAACGATGAGAGAATCTGGGGCGATTACTACCTCAACAGTGACGATGAGAGAATCTGGGGCGATTACTACCTCAACAGTGACGATGAGAGAATCTGGAGCGATTACTACCTCAACAGTAACGATGAGAGAATCTAGGGCGATTACTACCTCAACAGTAACGATGAGAGAATCTGGGGCGATTACTACCTCAACAGTAACGATGAGAGAATCTGGGGCGATTACTACCTCAACAGTAACGATGAGAGAATCTGGGGCGATTACTACCTCAACAGTAACGATGAGAGAATCTGGGGCAATTACTACCTCAACAGTAACGATGAGAGAATCTGGGGCGATTACTACCTCAACAGTAACGATGAGAGAATCTGGGGAGATTACTACCTCAACAGTAACGATGAGAGAATCTGGGGCGATTACTACCTCAACAGTAACGATGAGAGAATCTGGGGCGATTACTACCTCAACAGTAACGATGAGAGAATCTGGGGCGATTACTACCTCAACAGTGACGATGAGAGAATCTGGGGCGATTACTACCTCAACAGTAACGATGAGAGAATCTGGGGCGATTACTACCTCAACAGTAACGATGAGAGAATCTGGGGCGATTACTACCTCAACAGTAACGATGAGAGAATCTGGGGCGATTACTACCTCAACAGTAACAATGAGAGAATCTGGGGCGATTACTACCTCAACAGTAACGATGAGAGAATCTGGGGCGATTACTACCTCAATAGTAACGATGAGAGAATCTTGGATGATTACTACCTCAACAGTAACGATGAGAGAATCTGGGGCGATTACTACTTCAACAGTAACAATGAGAGAATCTGGGGCGATTACTACCTCAACAGTGACGATGAGAGAATCTGGGGTGATTACTACCTCAACAGTAACGATGAGAGAATCTGGGGCGATTACTACCTCAACAGTAACGATGAGAGAATCTGGGGCGATTACTACCTCAACAGTAACGATGGGAGAATCTGGGGCGATTACTACCTCAACAGTAACGATGAGAGAATCTGGGGCGATTACTACCTCAACAGTAACGATGAGAGAATCTTGGATGTCTTCTACTGAGTCTTCATCAGGAAAATCTTTAGGAATCGATTTAACTGGACCAGAGAAGGCCTTGGACGTAGCTGAGAACTTAACTGGATCTTTCCTGAAAGGTAAAGGTCAGTCATATGCAATGCATGATATGGATTAAGCCATGATGTTCTCCATATAAATGAGATCGTGTGTTCATGATGCATATATGCATGCTATAATGTATGGAAATGCGATGTTCATGAATGTATGTTTTCGTCTTAGGAACATGAATCCTTGACAGGTGCCGGGAAGTTAAATCCTGGGCTGGCGTGAAGCTTTTGTTTCCACTGGGGAGTGATGGTTGCAAGAATACCGGCAGGAGAAGATAACTCCGTTAGGGAATAAACTTGGCGAATGGATTACTCTGCGGGGAGAAAGTTGTTCTAGCGATCTTGGTGGGGAACAATACTCTGTGGGGAGAGAGGTACTTTGTTGGGATGTTGATGGTAACTTCGCTGGGGATAACGTTGTTATGTCGGAAGTGTTAATAGACTTCGCTGGGGATAGGAAGACTTCGCCGAGGACGATCTTTCCGTGGCTTTTGGCTGAGGATAACCCAGTTATATCCTGGTAGGGAAATAACCTTTGAATAAAGCCGGGGGACGCATTCGTGCTCTGTAGGAGATAAGCTTCCAGAATCTACTGGGGATAAGCTTCCTGCTGGGGAGATGAATTCAAACTTTCCTGGGGAAATCTTCAGACTGGACTCTCCTGGGGAAATTTTTGAGGTATATTGGGGAAAAGATTCCACTGAATGTCTGGTATACCACCGGGGAACAATCTTAGATCAAGATTGTCGGGGATGCTTGTTAAGAATGTTAGTATATTATGCTGGGGAATGTTGAGATCTGCTGGAGGATACTCAACTTCCTTAAGGCTGATGGGGTAACTCTGCTTGGGGAGAGTGTATTGACTTGCAGACTCGCTCTCTGGGGAATTAAGATATACTGGTTACGTTCTTCAGCTGAACTTACCTTGGTACCTTGGTGAATAGAGAAATTAGATCGCCTGGACCACTCATTATTGCCCCAGTTTCTGTTGGAGAAGAAAGTACCTGTGAAGGTGTTTGATAACTGCCGATTTGACCAATCTTCTGGTAGACAGGTGACGAGATGCCAGGACATAGCCGTACGCTTAAATCCCTAATTTTTGCCTGGACCGCCCTTTCGGGTTTTCAGTCCACCGGGATACCCATTTACGCCCAAGCCGCCTTTTCAGGTTTTCGACTTGTCGGGTGTACAGATTTTTTCATTTTCATCCCTTATTTTGCCCGAACCCTTTTGGTTCGCCGGGAAGCCCTAATTTTTGCCTAGGTATGTCAACCTAGCGGGTCTTTGATCGTGCGTAGTATTTTTTCGACTATGTCCATGCTCTTAGGATGCAGGGAGGTGCCCCTGGCTGCTTGTGTTGCCATGTTACCAGAAGATATCTGATCGTGCAAGATTCGTTGCTGGAATACCCCAAGTGACTCAGGCAGAGATTTGCCCCAAGCTATTTGGCCTCTGAGAGATTCCCCGAATCTTGACTAGACTGCCCCAGATGACGGACCATGATCATGCCATGCCCCTTGATTGGAAGTGCTTCTATTCATTAGGCATTCGTCGTGCGAATTTCTATGTTGTTCAAACAAATAGTCATATGCAAACAAAGTTATGTTAAAAATGCAAAGCTTATGTCTGTCTTGAAGATTTCGAAGATGCATTCTTTTCATAAAACAAGTGAATGTTTGTAAAATGTGATGTCAACTCCGTATTTACCGTAAGCCTTAAGGAGCCAGGATACCTTTCGTAACAGTATGCTTTCGAACTAACCCATGCTTCAGCTAGGACTTTTAAGGGTTATAACGTGGCTTGGTTCACGGTTTAAGAAACAAAGGATAAAGGCTCAAATTATTTGTACCCACCCGCTCTTCGTGATGTTCTTCAAACCTAAGCTCAGTTGATCGTGCGTTAGACCTTGTTTGAGTCTTTGCTTTGACGTTCCAATGATGGTTCAGATATTGATGATTTATTCTGAATTGGCAGTCATTTTTTGTTTTTGTTGAGGGTTTGTATGACCTCTTTCTTTTTGATTTTGCTATCCTTAAATTTTGCCTGAACTGTTTCTTTTGTGATTACAGTCAGCGGGATGCCCCAGTTTTGTAAGTCTCCTTCATAGGTTTTGACTTATTGGGTTTTTATTTTTGAGATATGATGACTGCCTATCCTTATGATTATTCGGAATCATCATTGTCTTCTTTTTTTGTAAGGACCTCTTTGGTGCGATTTGTTATGCACTTGGATCAACTGAGAGAACTACCCTGCCCCAGGTTATGATTAAGGGTTTTAAATTTCGAAAAGAAAAACTCCTACTTCTTTGGCTCAAAGGGGTTGATGAGGGATTATCTTCCTTATAACTTCAGTGTTTAGGAATTGAAACAATGCTTGTACCTCATCAGCGGGGTCTGTTTAAAAGCATACTGTATATTATGGTATCATTTTCGTCATCCTCCCTCAAGAGGCTTTAGAATTATTAATCGAGCGTTGATCATCAGAAAAAATATGAGAATAATTTGCATATAATGAATACGAATATATTGCTTCAAAACAGACATATGCGATGCATTAATGAAATAACAACGTTTAACATGAGTAAATGTTTTAACAAAAGAAAATTACAACTTGAAAATCCTAACGAACAAAAGTCTTTTCATCTCAGGGCTTGTTACTTCAACTAGTGCATCCGATAGGGATGGCAGGAGCATTCAGCCTGGCCCATCTAGGTGAAATCCACAGCTCCTTCCTCAATCAGGTCTTGGATCTTATTCTTCAGAGCCCAGCAGTCATCGGTGTCATGGCCTGGACTGCCAGAGTGGTATGCACATCTTTCCTTGGAATTGTATTTTGGGGAGGCTGTGTTGAGATTCTTAGGAGGGTCCCTTAACGTCACCAGATTCAACCTCAGCAATTGTTGTAAAGCTTGAGACGGTGACACGTTGAGCTTGGTGAACTGCCTTTTAGGCTTGTCTGGCTTGCTCTGATCAGTCTGTTGGTCTTGGCGAGCTCGTTGTTGGACCTGTGAAGTAGTAGCAGCTTAGAGAGGTCTATTCATTGGACCAGACCTTTGCCCTCTTGGAGGCTGTTCCCTGACCTGGTCCCTGACTTGGGCTGGTTGCTTCATGTCTTGATGAAGCTGACTGATCATGGCCCTCAGCTCTCCTTGCTCCCGAGCTAAACTTTGGATGAGAGCCCTTTGCCCCAGCATCTGGGCTTTCAATGTGTCTACCTCAGCTTGTAGACGTTTCAGCCGTTCGTCCTTGTCGTCCTCAGCACTGTTCCTGACCAAAGTCCCCGTGAGGAGTATTCTCAGCTCTTCCTGCCCCTTGGATAGGTTTAGGAAGATCTCTCTGACTTGAGTCTCTTGAGTAGGAAACTCCTGGTTGTTTTGTTGGCAAGCCATTGCTGAAATAAACAGTGAGAAAGGTAAGTGACCTGCAACAAGGATACCTGTTATGCAATGATGTGCATGTATGCATGAAATGTTTTCACGAATCTCGCGGGGTAAACAAGAAATTTGTTAGAGCTGGTATCTGGTAGCTTGATGGAAGGCACTGCATGTTGTTGAGAGTCCTTCTTCAAGGGTCAAGGCTCACCATATCTAGTGGGTCATAGCCCCTGACAATCTTGGCTAGAGGAAAATAAATCCCCTTTGCCCCTTGCCAGACATGTTGGTTCATCATGACCTGCATCACAAGCCCTTGAGATCCTTGAAATGGATTAGTCCTTATGAAGGATATATGCAATGGTATGATGTTATGCTATGCGTGGAGTAATGTAGGTAAACCCTGTTATGAGTCCCGATTAAGGATTGTAAACAAAACCTGCAAGAAACTCAATAAACCCTGTTATGAGTCCCAATTAAGGACTATAAACAAAACCTGCAAGGAATTCAGTAAACCCTGTTATGAGTCCCAATTAAGGACTATAAACAAAACCTGCAAGGAACTCAAGTGTCAGATAACAAGCATGCAAATAGTCAAGTTGGAAGGCACACAAGTCACACAAGAGAAACCCTTAGAGTTTAGGCCAGCATGAGGTCTGGGTACTACCCTTTTGAAGTTGGTGGGCTCAGAACATGTCCTATCACAAGTAACCGGGTTCTTAGAGGATCCCAATATCATTGACTACCCTCAATCGGTCATAACTCCAGCATCGCAATCTTTTCTTGCGGCCAGAACCATCACGAGAGTTTAGCCTCAATGGGCGTAGCATACTGCTACTGTTCTATTGGCCAAGTTGTGTCATTTAAGGTTCTAAGGTCTGTTGGTGCTTAATGACTCCTCATAAGACCCATATTCTCCTAGTTGCAACACAAGGGATATCGGTACAGACCAAGGTGCCACACCAATGTAGCCACTGCTTCACCCATGTCGGTCTACGCCGGACAGGTCCCTCACAGCTTATGCTACCTAAACAGGGTATCCCCAGATCCGGGTTAGGATCTATGTAACTCCGATGCAACCCACAATAATAAAGCAAACAAAGCACATCAATTGAAAACACAGTTATGAACTATCCTAAGGTACACCTCACTTTAAGTTTAGTCCCCAGCAGAGTCGCCAGTTTTGTGATCGGTGGATCTGGAACTGACTGTTTAACGCTGGTTCGCAAAATGTCGCAGAAGCAAGAGTCGCCACCGTCTTTTATTTTCTCCAAATGGAAAGGACAAAAGCACAGAAAAATTCCTTATTGAGATTAGCTCTCGGTTCGGGAGGTAGATTTATAGAAAGGGAAGGTGTTAGCACCCTTTCTATCCATGGTTATCCATGGGCTCTTAGATACTTGCTCATTTGTGTTTTCAAAATGTTTGTTTACTTTTCAAGGTGAGTGGGTTTGAAAAAGTTCCGTTTAAAATTTCAGTTCGACCCTTGTATCAGTCCTCAAGAGTGTTTGAAAAGTTGTTTTTTGAAAGCTTTTTGCAAAGTGTCGGTGTGAAAAGAAGTTTTTGATTTGTTTTGAATTAGAGCAAGTATCTACGAGTCATCTACCTACCCTAAGGAATTAGTCTGTGTAAATGTCCTTGAGGTAGGTAGCACCACCGTTGGAGGTGTTCGGGTCAATTCGAGGGTTAGGGACAGTGTGGTCACCAGAGCAATAGGAAGACACCTTAGAAGCTACCCCCATGCCATGTTCATGGTCATGAGGACTTACTAAAACGTCCTCTACTCGACGACCACTTTTCGAGGGGCAAGGCAACAGTGAGACGTACCCTAGGGGTGGTGTGTGAATGGTGTGTCATTTTCAATTATGTTTATCTTGTCATGCATTGGTGATCTACGTTTTGATTTTATTCTTGGCATTCATTCTTTCGTGCAAATTATTAACAGTTAAAAGGTGCGGGAATTAAAAGTCCTACGCTATTACAAAGGCGCGGGTCTACATCGCCAAATTAAACTAAGACCCGATTTGAATAAATAAAATGCGGAAAATAAATATCCTAGTTATCTATTATAAAGCTTTGGGGCAATTACATGAAATTTAAAAAAAGGAAATAAAAAGCAAACGCGCGAAATGGAATTACAATTGAAGGTGCGAGGGCGTTGGACCCTTTGAGGAAATTAAATCGAAATTATTAAATTAATTAAATTAAATAAAGGAAAGGACTTATTTTTTTATGTTTCTTTGTATTTATGAAATTGGAGAAAATTAAATGGAATTAAAACCCTAATTCTAAGCATTTTTAATTATTAGAAAAAAAATAAACTCAAGTTTGACCTAATTTACATTAATTATTTACATGGCATATTTATTTACAAAAATAATTAATACTTAATAATGGTAAAAAGAAAAGAAAAAGAATAAAAGTATTAAAACCCTAATCTCTATATTTTTTAGTTTATTATTAAAAAAAACATTGAAATTAAACCTAAAATTAAAACTAAATTAGTTAACAAAATTTATTTACAAAATAAATATTAGTAAATTAATTAACCAACATATTTTATTTTTATGATTTTCTGATTTAATATTTATTTTTGTGTTATAAAAGAATTATTTGGAGGAATTAAAAGAAAACAAATAAATTAAAACAAATAAAAAAAAGAGAAAAAGAAAGAGAAGGAAATACAAACAAAAGGGGGGTTCTGCCCCAATTATGGAGGTTTGTGATGAGTAATCTGGCCCAATGAATTCAAGCCCTTTGTTGACTTTTCTGGGATAGTGTGTGGCTCCTTGGACCAACGCGTATGGTAGGCTGCTTGTGATGGCCCTCAGATTGAGCTTCAGGGACATGTGGCAGGCACTTATGTGAGGGTGTATTGTGAAACCTGTATAGCACGCTGCATGGAAGTGTATTGGAAAAAATATTATTGAAGAAAGTGGGGGACCTGGGAATCGAACCCAGGTCCCAACGTTTACCATGCTAACGCCTTGCCAATTGTGCTGTTTGCTTTCTTTGTTAATATAATGGGATATGAATAATAAGAGAGAGAAAACACAAGTTAGTGGAACAACTAAAAAAAGGCGCCAGTTATTTGAATCAGCCAACCATAGTCTTCCACGCATCATCTTCTTCATTGTTCTGAAACAAAAAGCATTCCAATAGCGGGGGTTTTAAACCCCCACAAACTGAAAACATGAAAATAGCGAATAGTTGTATAATCAACATAAAAAAGGCGCGATGGTATGGTTCTGTTCGCCATGAGCTTCTGATTTCAATGGTGCTATTTAGGTTGGCCAATTTTTCCTCAAGCGTAAAACCCCAATTCATGGTTCCTGAAACCCTAAAAAATAGCCATGGCAATTTTCTATACAAGCAATATTAGTTCAATTCAATGGTACCACAAGTTTCAGTGAGTCCATATTAGTGTAAAACAATCATTAGAATGTATGAATATGGCATGAAAATGTAAATACGAATATGTAAAATATCAAGAACAGGGCGGCTTCATTCTACCGATTCTTGAGGTTAGAGGTTTGTGTTTTGATTCAGAAAGCTTCCTTGATGCGTCGGGAATGTAATGGAATCGTTCTTTGGCTTGGAAACGCACTGAAACTATGAAAGCAGATTTCAATGTTTTTCGAAAAATGCAAAGTTTGATTCTTGACTCTGAGCGCAGCTAGCTTCTTCTGTGCATTAGGGTTGCAATATGTATATGTATGTGAATGTTTTAGGTCAACAAAACAAGCCCAACATCCAAGTTTTAATGCCTTTGAATTTTTGTGATCTTCCATGATTTTTCAATCTTTTCATACCTTCCTCATGCCAATCAAATCAAGATTCTTGCCTTTTTAGTGATGCACGAAATCTTGAGTTTATGATAGACCTATTAGCTGCATAAAAAGATTTAAAATACATGCTTGAGTATTTTTTCATATTTAATTTTAATTAAATGAATTAATAACATTAAAAATTCAAATAATTAATAAAAAAATAAGAAAATAACTCCCCTTTGGGTCAATGGGTCGTGCATAGCTTTTGGATGATGATTCTTGGAAGAAATTGAGGCCCATTAGCAATTTTGAGGTATTTGAAGCAAAGTTGACTTTTCAAAATTCCCAAAAATTTCCCAACTTCCACAAGGCATATCTTGCTCAATTTTTAAGCTTTGATCATGTTCTTGGACATTTTGGAAAGGTCTTGAAGTCCTATAACCAATTCCTTTGGTCCCATGTCATTTTGATTTACCAATCTCAAGTTATGGTCTTTGACTTAAAGTCCCTTTTTGTTGACTTTTGAAAATGACCTATAATGTTGAAATTGATAACTTTTTGTGAGAGCATTTCTTGGACTTGAAGTGTGAAGATGAGTTGTAGGAAATGTCATTCTCTTCAAAATGAGCTTTGGATGGAATTTTTATGATAAACCATGTGGAAGTTATGCCTTGGTCAAGTTACAGTTGGCTTTTTCAACTGTCCAAATATAGAAACTTTTGCATCTTGAGACTTTTTGAACCATGCCTTGAGAATCATGATCAAGCATTGATCAAATGATGTTTGTGGCTTCAAAATAAGATGTTGACCAAAAATTTGGACTTTTGACTGTCAAATGACCATTTTGCCCCTACAGTTGACTGTTGAGCAATTAGGGTTTTTGACTGTGCAATTTTGTGATGTGAGTCTTGAAACTTGGCATAAGGATGCTTGACAATGTTTATAGGCATGTGGGACTTGATTGGACCCTTGGAGACTTCAATTTCTTTGCCATAACCAAAACCCTAGTTTTTGACTGTTAGGAGGCCATTGGACTGTGCAACCCTTGGGAGACTTTGAAGCATGCTCTTTGCAAATCTTGAAGAATATGGGAGGGCAAATTTTGGGGTACAACAGAGACATCTTCCAAGGATCTTGAACACCAACGGATGTCAGAATGGGTGAGGGACATCATCCTTTGAGACCATGTCAGTCTTTGTTCATTCTTCAATGCTAATTGAGGTAGGTGTGAAGTGAACCACTTAGCGAGTAAGGGGATACAACACAAGAGAGTACCTCTTTTCTTCATGGTGCGGGTATGAAGGCAATGCAAGATGTCTCCCAGTAAGGTAGGTGCGGGATTGCGAGAGAGAAAGACTGATGGCATTAATATCTATGAATTAGTCTAAATTGGAGAACAGAACCAAACCATAAATGAGAAGAGCCAGGACGTCTTCAAAAGCTTGGAAATCCATGTCGTCCCAGAATGAACGAGCCTTCTCCAATAGAAACTTTGCTAGGAAACCTTTAACCCCGCTTCTTGTCTCCCAATTGGCTATGATGTCAGCTCTTTTCAGATGCAAAGCTTCAGCGATGACTTCAAGTTTTAGAATCCCTTCTAGGCCGGTGAATGGTATCTGATCAAGCACGGGCACCCCTAAGATTAGAGAGAACTCTTCCAGTGTAGGTACTAACTGATAGTCCGGGAAAGTGAAACAATGATGTACGGGATCAAAGAATTGGAACAACACACACATCATCTCTTCTTGGAAACTGGATGTAGCCAAACTGAGGAGTCGACTGTATTTCTTGGTAAAAGGAGAATCCTCGGGCATTCTTGAGGCTAACTCTTGAAGTTGAGGGTGTGCTTTTACAAAGCTGATCCGGATGGTGTATCTTTGGATAGAATTCATGACCTACAAAACAAAAACAAAGATAAATTTCTAAATCCTTGAAATGGTTAGCGAGCATGCGTATGATGCTCATGATGTTTATGATGTTATGTACAAGTAAATATATACACACACGGCAAACAAGTCCCTATGTTTTAGGCTTACATGGGTTTTATAGGTAAGTACCCTCTTGAAGTTTAGTTGGCTCAACCTGTCCTAGTAATAGTGATCGGGTTCTAAAGGATCTCAATATAACTGACCTTTCTCTTAGGCATTGTCTCAGCACAACAATCTTTTCTTGCGGCCGAGATATCCCAAAAGTCCAACCTCAATGAATGTAGTATCGAGTATCAACCAATTTTCAGATCTACACCAAAATCGATTATCTCACCACGTCCTAATGGCCAAGTTTGTTCAATTAGGGTTCTAAAGTCAGTTAGTGCTTCATGACGCCACTCAATGGCACCATATTCTCCTCGATTCACCACGAGGGATATCGGTACCTACAAATGCGTCACACTAACATAACCATCGTTTCAACCATATCGGTCTATGCCGTACAGTTTGTTGGTGTAAGCCCTAGAGGCCAATACTTTTGGTACTTGTATCGAATTATTTATTAATAATAAAAGGAATTTCTTTATTATGTTTGCTTTCCAAAATAATAAAGTCCCTAGAATGGTTTATTTGTTTAATGAAATGTTAAGTGTGACTTAATCATGAGATCCCATTAAACATAAGACACTATTCTTAAAGTATCCGTAGTCAAGCTTTAATGTGAAGTGGGATAACATTAAAGCATTAAGATTATTATGAAGATAGATTGATGATCACATCTCATGGATCATAGATAAGGAGTTATCAATTCTTGACATAGGTATGAATATTAGGAGTAATATTTATACTGGATTGACCCGCTATGAGAATACTACATAGAATGTTATGCAAAGTGTCATAAGTTATTCTCATGATAATAATGGTGTATACCACCCTTCAACCTGAAACCACTATGGACCCTAGATGTAGAGTCAAGTACTTTATTGCTGATCAAACGTCATCCGTAACTGGATGACTATAAAGACGGTTGATGGGTACTTCACAAAGCATGCTAAGGGACATGAGTGACCTAGATGGAATTTGCTCATCCTGCATAACAGGATAAATGTCTAAGGGCCCAATATTGAACTGGACAAGGGTGACACAGTGTATGCCTTGTGTTCAATATAGACATGAGGGCAAAAGGGTAATTGTACAACACAAATATTATCACAGGAAAAGGTTTTGGTCAGATCACATGACATTTTCGTAACTTGGGTAACAGTGATGTGTTGCTAGATACCGCTCACTATTTATTATATTAAATGTGTGATTTAATATAATTGCCAACGTCGCGAAAATCTACAGGGTCACACACATAAGGACAGGTTGATGAGAGATAGAATAAATAAGGAACACCGTAAGGTACGGTGCACTTAAGTGTAATACGGAAAGTGGTAAGGTACCACGTGGATAAGTGATATATGGTACATCATAAGGTATGATGTCCATAAGCTTAATTGGGCTTTTAGCTTATAGCCTTAATTGGGCTTTTAGCTTGTAGCCCACACGAGTGATTCTATTAATAGATCCCTTGTGATGAAGCAATTTCACTTGATGCAATTTCGTTTTTGATTCTCTCTCTCACTCAAGGTTTCCGTTCGTGATCAGCTAGCACTGTGACCAGAAGCGATCTGTTCGTGTGGACTGAGTAGAGGCGTTGTTCTTCATCAACGCTTGTGATCACAACATCAAAGGTCTGAATCTCCACAAGAGGTAAATATTTCTATCACTGACCATGTTCATTCGTAAGGATCGCTAAAGGAAAATTTTAAATTCTGCTGCGCTTTTGATCGCAATTTTCCTTCAGTGGTATCAGAGCCACTTATGAAACCATGGATCTGATAGTTGTTTATGTTCTATATTTTCTGTTTTGATTCGATTAAAACCAGAATGAATTGAATAATAAACGAGTAATTAAATTTGGCATTTGTTGTGTACGATTTGGATGATTGATGTTGACTATGCTTCGGAATCCGACATTAGTATGGTGAAGCAGCGATACATCGATCGTCCATAGGTTACACAAATAAGATCGATCACTTTTATATATGATATAAGTAAATCTGATGCAACGATGGTATATGGGATATATTGTTTCTGTTTCGTTCATTCAAACACTTGATGATTGTTATTCCTTTGACTGATCACTGTTCATATGCTTCGGAATCCGACATTAGTATGGTGAAGCAATGGCATGTGATTAATCATACTGAATTATCAATCGAAATGTGTTTGACAGCATGAAACTGTTGCATTAGGGTTCATGATGGCACAAGGGTTGTGTTGTTGCAGAGTTATGCGATTAGGGTTGTGAATGCACAAGAGTTGTGTGAAAATGACGCCGATTTCAAATGAATTGTTCATTAAAATTTTGCGTCGGGGCGCTGCCCCTAACAACCCCGCAAAGGGGCGCTTCCCCCTTGACCCTCGTCCGCTGAATGATCAGCGGAACCACCGTCCGCTGACCGGGCAGCGGAACCCCCGGCTAACTCTGTGTAGTGTGATCAATCGTCGAAATTTAATTTGCCTTTTTTTAATTAACAAAATTTAAACTAATAATAAAAGTGTGTTTATTATTATTGTCTTGTGGTGATCAGTTATGGCCTTAGTTTTTTCTTTTATTTTGTTTTGGGATTGTAAAATACGGCCTGCGTGTCGTGCCTCTCTTTAAAATTCTTGATGTAACTTTTTTTTTCATCTCACTCCCTCGTATGTAAAACGAGTTTCTTTTATGTAATGTAATGTTATGAAGAAAGATAAGAATACAATATCAAAGGAGGATAACCTTGGAGATCTTGCTTGGAGAAGTTTAGATCGTTATTAGGTTAGCTTAGGTTCTCTCATTGGCTTGGGAGAACAATTGCGCTAGGGGCCATAACTGTATCCTTTTATGTATATTGATGCATGTGTTTGTATGTTGATGCATGAGAGAGACGAATTGCATGTTAAGCCGGTGAGATCAAACTAATAACAAAATCCCTCAAGTTAAATATTAAGTTCATGCTTTCCAAGTTTTAGCACTCATCAAGACTAGTATCGAACAATGTAGGTTTCTCCTACGCGAGGTGCATGTTCTATATTAGTAAGGTGTGATGGGATAATTGTAATATCCAACTGCTAAAACAATGGGTCAAACTTAACTAAACACATTATAATAAGATTATACATGTTTAGAAGCAAGAGTTAGGAATGATTCATATGATGAATTAGAATAATGAGATACAATTGGAAGGAGTTCCTACCTAAATAAATTAGTTTTGTGTAATCAGCCTAACGCTGACTTAGAACGAAGTGAAATGTGGATCTCGACCCACTTGAAAGTCTTCCAACGGGATTTTCCGAATCAAATGATGAGGGTCATTTGGTTTGAGTAAAATAGTGGGAGCATATTTGATTAAAGGCCTAATTAAATATGTTGTTTTAATGATACTTATATTTTCAATTTTTGTAGATTACCATGACAACAAACAACCATATTTTGCGATCAATCCTAGATAAGGAAAAATTGTCTGGGACAAATTTCCTGGATTGGCACCGAAATCTGAGGATTGTCCTCAAGCACAATAAGAAGTTGTATGTCTTGGAGACACCTGTTCCTGAAGAGGAACTGCCTAGTTCGGCACCTAAGGCAGAAAGAGATGCTTATAAGAAGCATTTTGATGATGCTAACAAAGCCGCTTGTCTCATGCTAGCTACTATAAACTCGGAGTTGCAAAAGCAACACGAGAACATGTCAGCGTTCGATATGATCGGACATCTGAAAATGCTCTATCAAGAGCAGGCAAGAAATGAGAGGTTTCAGGTTTCAAAGGCCTTTTTTAACAGCAAGTTATCTGAGGGAAACCCTGTAGGTCCCCATGTACTCAAAATGATTGGGTATGTGGAGAACCTTGAAAGGTTAGGGTTTACGTTTGGAAAGGAACTTGCAACTGATTTTATCTTACAATTGTTGCCAGATAGCTTTAATCAGTTTGTCATGAATTTCAACATGAATGACATGGATAAGAGTCTTCCAGAATTGCTAAGCATGTTGAAAACTGCTGAGCAGAATATGAAGACAAAAGGGAAGTCCATTCTGATGGTCAGTAATGGAAAGAAGCTGAACAAGAGGCCTACCAAGCAAGTTGGTAAAGGGAAAGGCAAGGAAGTTGCCAATCCTAAACCTATTGTTCCTGCTTTGAAGCCTAGTGGAGGCATAGAAAAGGAGGGCACTTGCTTCCATTGCGGTAAGACCGGACATTGGAAGAGAAACTGCCCAAAGTACCTGGAAGATATGAACAATGGAGTAGGGACTTCAAATTCAGGTATTTTTGTTATTGAAATTAATTTATCTACTTTTACATCATGGGTATTAGATATTGGATGCAGTTCTCACATTTGTACTAATGTGCAAGGGCTAAAAAGGAGTAGAGATTTGGCAAAAGGTGAAGTTGACCTACGAGTTGGAAATGGAGCAAAGGTTGCTGCTTTAGCCGTAGGAACTTATGTTTTGACTTTACCTAGTGGTTTAATAATTCAGTTAGAGAACTGTTATTATGTACCTGCAATTAGTAGGAATATTATTTTTGTTTCTTGTTTGGACAAGTTTGGTTTTTCATTTATAATAAAGAACAATTGTTGCTCTATTTATTTGAATGATATATTCTATGCTTCTGCACAAATGAACAATGGACTATATGTCCTTGATCTTGAAATGCCAATTTATAACATTAATACTAAACAGATTAAACCTAATGAGTTAAATCCAAGCTACCTTTGGCACTGTCGCTTAGGCCACATAAATGAGAAACGCATTTCCAAACTCCATAAAGATTGACTCTTGGACTCTTTTGATTATGCATCATATGAGACATGCAGATCTTGTTTAATTGGAAAGATGACAAAGTCCCCATTCACAGGAAAAGGTGAAAGGGCTAATGATCTTTTGGCCCTCATACATACTGATGTATGTGGACCACTGAACATACCAGTCAGAGAAGGTTTTCAATACTTCATCACATTTACTGATGATTTCAGTAGATATGGTTATGTGTATTTAATGAAACACAAATATGAAACCTTTGAAAAATTCAAGGAATTCAAGAATGAAGTACAAAACCAACTAGGTAAGAATATTAAAGTTCTTCGATCAGATCGAGGTGGTGAATATTTAAGCCTAGAGTTTGATGACCATCTAAAGGAATGTGGGATTTTATCCCAACTTACTCCTCCCGGAACACCACAATGGAATGGTGTATCTGAGAGAAGAAATCGAACCTTGTTAGACATGGTCCGATCCATGATGAGTCACGCCGATCTTCCGAACTCCTTTTGGGGACATGCACTATTGACTGCAGCTTACACACTTAACCGGGTTCCATCCGAAAAGGTTGAGAAGACACCATATGAGATATGGAGTGGTAAGAAACCACATATGTCTTACATGAAGATTTGGGGTTGTGAAGTTTATGTGAAACGACAAATTTCAACTAAGCTTGAGCCCAAATCTGACAAATGCTTATTTGTGGGGTATCCTAAAGAAACAAGAGGGTATTACTTCTACAATCCTTCTGAGGGCAAAGTGTTTGTCGCTCGAACTGGAGTTTTTCTGGAAAAGGATTTTATTTCCAAAAGAATCAGTGGGAGGAAAATAGAGCTTGAAGAAATTCAAGAACCACAAAGCATTGATACACCTATGGAGGAATTAGAGCAGGAAACACAAGTAGTTGTGGAAGAGCAACCTGCTCAAGTAGAATAAGACCAGCGTAGGTCAAGCAGGATACGTCAACAACCTGAGAGATATAGATATCTTATAAGTGATCAGGGTGATGTATTACTCATGGATCAAGATGAGCCTGTGACCTACCAAGAGGCCATAACTGGTCCTGAGTCGGAGAAGTGGCTAGAAGCCATGAAATCTGAAATGGATTCCATGTACACAAACCAGGTTTGGACCTTGGTAGAGCCTCCTATAGGAGTTAACCCTATAGGATGCAAGTGGGTCTTCAAAAAGAAGACTGACATGGATGGTAAGGTACATACCTATAAGACAAGACTGGTTGCAAAAGGCTATAAACAAATTCATGGGGTTGACTATGATGAAACCTTTTCACCAGTTGCAATGCTTAAATCTGTTCGGATTTTACTTGCTATCGCTGCATATCATGATTATGAAATATGGCAGATGGATGTCAAAACTGCTTTCCTTAATGGGAATCTTCTTGAGGATGTGTACATGACACAACCTGAAGGATTTGACATACCAGAAGAAGCCCAAAAGATATGTAAGTTACAGCGATCAATTTATAGATTGAAGCAAGCTTCCAGAAGCTGGAATCTTAGTTTTGATGAAACAATAAAACAATATGGATTCATCAAGAATGAAGATGAGCCTTGTGTCTACAAGAAGGTTAGTAGGAGCATGATCGTATTCCTGGTATTATATGTAGATGACATATTACTCATTGGAAACGATGTCCCTACCTTGCAACAAGTGAAGACTTGGTTAGGGAAATGCTTTTCAATGAAGGACCTAGGTGAAGCAGCCTATATATTAGGAATCAGGATCTATAGAGATAGGTCACAAAAACTGCTTGGCCTAAGTCAGAGTACATGCATAGAAAAAGTGTTGAGACGCTTTAATATGCATGATTCCAAGAAAGGATTCATACCTATGCAACATGGCATGTGTCTGTCAAAAACACAATCCCCTTCAAGTAAGGAAGAAAGGGATCGCATGGATAAGATTCCATATGCATCTGCAATAGCATCTATCATGTATGCCATGCTATATACTCGACCAGATGTCTCGTATTCTTTAAGTGCAACGAATAGGTACCAGTCTAATCCCGGTGATGCTCATTAGGTAGCTGTCAAGAATATCCTTAAGTACTTGAGAAGGACTAAGGACTCATTCTTGATATATGGAGGTCAGGAAGAGCTTGCTGTAATTGGATGCACTGATGCTAGCTTCCAGACAGATAAGGATGACTTTATATCGCAATCTGGTTATGTGTTTTGTTTAAATGGTGGCGCTGTGAGCTGGAAAAGTTCAAAGCAAGATACAGTTGTTGATTCTACAACCGAGGCTGAGTATATTGCTGCCTCAACTGCAGCAAAGGAAGTTGTTTGGATCAAGAAGTTCATTAGTGAACTTGGCATAGTCCATAGCATTGTGGATCCCATTGATCTCTATTGTGATAACAATGGTGCTATCGCACAAGCTAAGGAGCCTAGATCTCACCAACGATCCAAACACATACTTAGGCGTTATCATCTCATTTGAGAGATAATCGATCGGGGAGATGTGAAAATATGCAGAGTACCTACACTTGACAATGTTGTTGACCCATTAACAAAGCCTCTTGCGCAGCTGAAGCATGATGGACATACTAGATCTATGGGTATTAGGGGTATGCCTGATTGGCTCTAGTGCTAGTGGGAGATTGTTGGTGTAAGCCCTAGAGGCCAATACTTTTGGTACTTGTATCGAATTATTTATTAATAATAAAAGGCATTTCTTTATTATGTTTGCTTTCCAAAATAATAAAGTCCCTAGAATGGTTTATTTGTTTAATGAAATGTTAAGTGTGACTTAATCATGAGATCCCATTAAACATAAGACATTATTCTTAAAGTATCTGTAGTCAAGCTTTAATGTGAAGTGGGATAACATTAAAGCATTAAGATTATTATGAAGATAGATTGATGATCATATCTCATGGATCATAGATAAGGAGTTATCAAGTCTTGACATAGGTATGAATATTAGGAGTAATATTTATACTGTATTGACCCGCTATGAGAATACTACATAGAATGTTATGCAAAGTGTCATAAGTTATTCTCATGATGATAATGGTGTATACCACCCTTCGACCTGAAACCACTATGGACCCTAGATGTAGAGTCAAGTACTTTATTGCTGATCAAACGTCATCCGTAACTGGATGACTATAAAGACGGTTGATAGGTACTTCATAAAGCATGCTAAAGGACATGAGTGACCTAGATGGAATTTGCTCATCCTGCATAATAGGATAAATGTCTAAGGGCCCAATATTGAACTGGACAAGGGTGACACAGTGTATGCCTTGTGTTCAATATAGACATGAGGGCAAAAGGGTAATTGTACAACACAAATATTATCACAGGAAAAGGTTTGGTCAGATCACATGACATTTTCGTGACTTGGGTAACGGTGATGTGTTGCTAGATACCGCTCACTGTTTATTATATTAAATGTGTGATTTAATATAATTGCCAACGTCGCGAAAACCTACAGGGTCACACACATAAGGACAGGTTGATGAGAGATAGAATAAATAAGGAACACCGTAAGGTACGGTGCACTTAAGTGTAATACGGAAAGTGGTAAGGTACCACGTGGATAAGTGATATATGGTACATCATAAGGTATGATGTCCATAAGCTTAATTGGGCTTTTAGCTTATAGCCTTAATTGGGCCTTTAGCTTGTAGCCCACACGAGTGATTCTATAAATAGATCCCTTGTGATGAAGCAATTTCACTTAATGCAATTTCGTTTTTGATTCTCTCTCTCACTCAAGGTTTCCGTTCGTGATCAGCTAGCACTGTGACCGGAAGCGATCTGTTCGTGTGGACTGAGTAGAGGCATTGTTCTTCATCAACGCTCGTGATCACAACATCAAAGGTTTGAATTGCCATAAGAGGTAAATATTTCTATCACTGACTATGTTCATTCGTAAGGATCGCTGAAGGAAAATTTTAAATTCCGCTGCGCTTTTGATCGCAATTTTCCTTCACAATTTCCACAATTTATTGCTATTTACCTAACAAGGTGTCCCAGATCTGTGTGAAGGATCAAAGAAAGCCCAATACAAAGAACAAAACATAAAGCATGCAAAGAAACAGGTAAAAAGTGATCTAACCCTAAGGTAACCCCGCTTTTAGTATTATCCCCAGCAGAGTCGCCAATTCTATGATATGGTGGGAGAACTGACTTGAGGTTTTGCATTTTGATTGCATTTGTGCGGATAGCAAGAATCGCCACCGACTTTTCTTTTATCCAAAAGGAAAGGTAAAAAAGCACAGGAAAGACCTTTCGAGATTATTTCTCGGGTTCGGGGGGTAGATTATGAAGAGGGAAGGTATTAGCACCCTTTTCATCCGTAATTATCTACGGGCTCTTAGTTACTCGCTAGATCACTTGCTTTTGTTTAACAATATGCTTGTGGTGTGTTTTTTGAAAGTATTTTGAAAATGTCTTTGTAATGGTTCTCGTTTCTATAAGAAAGCGTACAAAGTGTTGTTTCGAAAAATAGTTCAAAGATGTGTTTGTGGAATGTGTTTTTGAAAGTGGTTTTGAAAAGATGTTTTGCAATGGTTCTCGTCTCTATAAGAACGTATACAAAATGTTTTGTCTTTTGAAAATGTTTTGAGATGAAAATGTTGGTGTAAAAATGTTTTTGTCGTGAGCAAGCGAGTAACTAGGAGCGAATCTACTTACTCGAAAGGTCTTAAATGCTCTTTTCTTCCTCCTTTAGATGTTGCTATCTTACCATTTATTTGGTAAGAAGCCCAAGCATTGGATGTGAAGGGACAGGCGCGGGTCAATTTTACAGTCATCGAAAGAAACTTATGAGATGCTTTAGCAATTTTCGTAAGGGACTAGATCGTTTTACCGGAGGCAACATCGAGGGTCATCGAGGGACTACGATCTTTTTTATCGAAGGGTCATTGCTAAAGCGTCCCATATTCGAGGGACATGACTGTGTTTCCGAGGCAACAAGCGAGGCTACCCTAGAGGTGCGCGTGTGAAAAAGTGTGTTCGTTTCAAGTTATTTTGTCTTTGAAATTAGGTTATCTAGCGATTGTTTCTGAATCTTGCCATACACGCCTAATTACTATACAGTATAAGGAAAACAGTAAATTGCGGAAATTGAAATTCTATGCTATTACAGAGTTTTCAGGAATAGGGGTACAATTTTTTTACAAATGGGGATGAGTCGAATGCGATTAAAAGTATAAATAGCAAACAATACAACCAAATTGAATTGAAAATGAACAAATATTTAAACTAGCACAATCTATAAAATTAATTAGCAAAATAAATAACATTATAATATTTTTGGTGTTTTTTTGTTTTTTTTTTGTGAGAAAATTTAAAAGAAAAAATCTATTCTATTATTTTTATTTGGAATTTATTATGTAGAAACTAAACAATTTAAAAGAAAGTTTACTAAACTATAAAAACATTAACAAAATTATTCGTAAAATCTCTAACTAAATTAATTAAGAAAACTAAACAAAAAAAATTTTAAGTTATATTTTTACCTAATTGAATATTAAATCTAAACTAAATAAAGTTATATAAAAAAATTAATTACTCTTAAAATTCCAAGTTTACTAAATTAAACCTAGACTAAATTTATTTTAGAATTACTAATTTGAAGTTTGCCTAAATTAATCTTAAAATTGCTAACCCAAGTATAAATATAAGAAATTAAAATTTTGAAATTTCTAAACTATATCTAAACTAAGCTTAAATGTAAACTAATTTAATTATAAAGTTTAAATCCAAACTATTAAAAAACACTAATCTAAACTAAATTAATAGAATTATGATTTTTTTTAAACCTAAACTAAAGTAATTATGATAAGAAAAAAAATACAGTGAACCTGAAAATGGGGTGTAAACTACAAAATTTAAGTGGGTTAAAGTAGCAGGTCCAAGAATGTTATGAAACAAAAAGAAATAAATAAAAATAAAAAATAAAACAAAACTGGTGGACCTGGGCCGGATCGGGTCGACCCGAGGTCCACCCCCTCTTCAATCACTAAATCAGGTTTATGAACCCTTAAACAAAACTCATTTGAGGCAGCGCCTCTTACCCAAGATGATGCAGATGAAAAGAAAAAAGAAAAAGAGAGCAATGTACCTCTCGTTCCTCGTCGTCTCTCCTGATTGCTTCTCTTTCTCTCTACTATCCAGTTGCTCAAACGAAAATCGCGTAGCAAGATTTCAACCGCGATGTTGTTGGCGTCGTGGGAGATTGGGTGGTCGGACGAGCATGGGAGGTATTGTGGAGAGGCTGGTGACGCGGACGTAAATTTTGACCAGTTGGGATGGGTCGCTCACGGCGTCTAAATGAGGTGTATTGTTGGTTTTTCTGGTGTGTTGTATGAGGTTCAGGTTTTGTACTGTTTTGGTTTTTTGATGGCCTAGTTTTGCTCTTGGTTCGTATCTTTTCTGGTTTTGTTGTTTTGTTTTTGTATATTACCTTGGCCTCTGTTCTTACAGTGAGGTTTTTTGGTTTTGTAAATTGGTTGGCCTTTTGCTCTTACAGTGAGGTTTCTGGTTTTGTATCTTGGTCGGCCTTTTGCTCTTACAGTGAGGTTTCTGATTTTGTATCTTGGTGGTGCTGAGATTTGTGTTTTCTTTGGCTTTTTTTGTGATATATCCTCCGACTTACCTTTGACCCTTGTTGCTGGTATATAAGAGATGTAATGAATTGGATTTTGAGTAATTTTGGCTTGATGACCTTGGCCTTTAGAGTACAGATTAAGCTATGTCCATTTTGGTGCAAGTTTGGGCAGGTTTTGGACTGTAATGCAGGCTGGTCATGGCAGGTTTTTGGACAGTTTTTGGCTTAGGTGATACTTTTCTAACTTGTCCCTATCTTCTTTCCTCTTTCATCTTTCAATGATACAAAGCAAACTTGATTTTTCTTTAACTTTCTGAAGGATTTTTTCAGAAAATGATGACAGAGTGCATACCATGAGCTAGCATTGCTACGCTATTGCTGCTATATTTTTTTGCCTTTGTATTGTTTTAGCAGCCTATGATGCTGCTACCTTTGCTTGTTTCTGCTTTTATTTATGCTGTTGTTGGTCCTTGTTGTATTGTTTGACAGTTTGCTGGCTTTTACTTGTTTGTTTTGTGAAGCTGTCTTGGGTTGTTGCATTGTTTGGCAGTTTTTGGACTGGGCAGCTTTGGGCAATTTTTTTCTCTTTGTGAACGAAGGCCCAAACCTTGTGATTTGCAAAAAATAGGAGAAGATTGGATCATGATAAATAAACAAACCCTTTTAAACTGATTCTAAATGCAAATCCTCATGATGAGAAGTTTCTTGAAAATTTGATTTTATGCTTAAAGTTTCATGTTGCTAACACTTTTTTCTTCTTTTCTTTCATGTGATGAATGTTGACTTGGAGGTGAAGAAGACAAGGCAAGGTTGAAGATTGATGCTAGGTTCAAAGCAACATGAAGAATTGAAAATGAAAAAGCCATGATTGGAAACCAAATGAAGCATGGAGGATTTTAGAAGCAAATTAGCATATGCTTAGGGAGGATTTTAGGTTTCTATGTACAAAAACTTGTGTAATTTTCTTGTAACTTGTAATTTGAAGCTTGGAAAACATGAATTAAATTCGTATTTTTTTTGTAAACTTGAATTAAATTGAATGAATATGAAATCTTGAATGATTTTGTGAAGAGAACTTCGAATCAAAATGGATCTTAAACCCTTGATGTTTTGAGTTTGCATCGTGAAATTTTCAAGGTCTTCAAATCAAGCAAATGACCTATGACGATTCGATAATTTTCAAGGTCTTCAAAGCACAATTTTCCTTTGATCCTTGAAGAGAATTTGTAGATGGAATCGCTTATGACAATGTGCAAGAATAATCACATCATGATTTTGAAAATTGAGGAAATTATAATTCTTTGAAATCAGGCATAGTTACTTGAGATTAGGTCAAAATCCATGATGCGACTTCTAACGTATTCGAATTTTTGTGATCTTTCACACGTAACCAGCTCTTGATTTGTGAAGAGATAATGGAGATGACATCAAGGAGAGTCATACGTAAAAAGAACCATTCAAAAAATATTGAATAACGAAGAAGTTACAATTGTTTGAACTTGATACTAAAAAGGCCGACTTTTACAGTTGATTTTTAGTCATCTGAACCATTGACTGAGCAAACTCACGATGCGAGGCTTGAAACTTGGCACAAACATCCTTGAGAACACATGAAGGACCATAAAGACAAATTGAAACTTTTGAAACTCAATTTTGCTTAAGAAATACCAAACCCTTGTTGCTGACTCAATGCCTAGGAAGAGAATCTGTCTGATCAAATCTTGGGCCAAATTGAGTGTTTGAGAAACCCTGGGATAGCATCTTGAGTGAAAAATGGGAGGGAAAATTTTGGGGTACAACAGACTTCTTATCTCTTTTTGATGCATACTCTTTTTGTTACATATTTGTGTAATCCAAATGATACTCTCAAGAATTCATTATTGCAATGAAACACATGAGCTTCCAATCTATCAGGTACAACATGATTATGAAGTTTACATTTTACATCAACTTTTTGTTATGGACTAGCCCGAAAGCTTGAGTGGGCCCAGTCTAAGACATCTCATAGGTGCCACCCACGGACCATGACCAGAACTGCCCGCACCTGTCGGGAAATACCACCCTCTTGCCCTTCTGATCCAACTCCGATCCAAGATTCCCGTCGAGCATCTTCTCAGTCTGCCCGACTCCAGCATCGTACAGACCACCATGGACCGGCCAGAGAGATGCCTGCAACCAACCTCCTCCATGAAACTAATGTCTAGTTACGGGCACATTTGCCCGTTTTGACCAAGTCCTGGAAGTTACCTGATTTTCTAGACCCGCATATCTAGGTGGGAAATCAGGAACCAATAGCTACACGCCAGGGGTAGTATATAAACCCTCACACCTGTGAGGGCCAGGTATCACATATTCACACTCACTTCCTGATTTTTTGCTAGTACCTTCTTGCTCTCACTCTTACTTGATCGTTGGAGTACCTTGCAGGTACAAGCCTCTCTCTCTCTCCTCTGCCCGACTGAAGATCATCCTCTGGCCACTCTCCAGGTTCTGATCAACTGCAAGATCAGAAAAGAAAGAAGACAATTGTTTTTTGCAGAGTTTCTCTATGCCCACAAACTGTGGAAACTTTATTATTCACTTTGCAACTGTAAAATACCGTGAATGACTTGATTGACTTAATTACAAACCTAGGGGTTACTCCCTATTTATAGATTTTTGTTAGCTCAAAGCCTAAAACTATAAAAGCCCAATACCTATTTTGGTACTAAATAAAATCTATCTATTTTAGATCTACATCAAATCTATTTAAATTTAAAACAATTCTAATTTGTGTGCTCTTCGAGACACCATAGTTTTTGACATTATGAATTACAATTTAACAAAATTCACTCCCCATTTGTGATTTTTTTTCTCCAGAAATTAGTGCACTCATTTTTATGACCAACAGTCTCCATAAGCAACACAATAGAAAAAATATTCAACAAATTGACTAAATCTAGACGGGTCTAAAAAATATCTCATTACATATGAGTCATCTTTTCTTCTACTCTAGTAAACATCATATGAATTCTTTATTAGCTTAAACAAATATTATATTTATGTTATATGACCTCTTACCTCTTTTTAATGCATACTCTTTTTGTTACATATTTGCGTAATCCAAATGATACTCTCAAGAATCCACTATTGCAATGAAACACATGAGCTACCAATCTATCAGGTACAACATGATTATGAAGTTTACATTTTACATTATCTTTTTATTTTGGACTGACCCGAAAGTTTGAGTGGGTACAATCTAAGACATCTCATAGGTGCCACCCACCGACCATGACCAGGACTGCCTGCACCTGTCGGGAAATACCACCCTCTTGTCCTTCTGATCCAGCTCCGATCCAAGATGCCCTCCAAGCATCTTCTCAGTCTTCCTGACTCCAGCATCATACAGACCACCAGGGACTGACCAGAGAGATGCCCGCAACCCTCCTCCTCCCCGGAACCAATGGCGAGTTACAGGCACATATGTCTGGTTTGACCTAGTCCTGGCAGTTACCTGATTTTCCAGACCCACGTATCTAGGCGAGAAATCCGGAACCAATGGCCACGCACCAGGGGTAGTATATAAACCCTCACACCTGTGAGGGCCAGGTATCACATATTCACACTCACTACCTGATATTTTGCTAGTACCTTCTTGCTCCTACTCTTACTTGATCGTTGGAGTACCTTGCAGGTACAACCCCCTCTCTCCTCTGCCCGACTGAAGATTACCCTCCGGCTACTCTCCATGTTCTGATCAACCGCAAGATCAGAAAAGAAAGAAGACAATTGTGTTTTGCAGAGTTTCTCTCGACCCACAAACTGTGGACAACTTTGTTATTCACTTTGCAATTCCAAAATACTGTGAATGACTTGATTGACTTAATTACAAACTCAGGGGTTACTCCCTATTTATAGATTTTAGTTAGCTCAAAGCCCAAAACTATAAAATCCCAAAATATTTATTTTGATACTAAATCAAATCTATCTATTTTAGATCTACATCAAATCTATCTAAATCTAAAACAAATATAATTTGTGTGCTCTTCGAGACACCATAGTTTTGACACTATGAATTACAATTTAACAAAATTCACTCCCCATTTGTGATTTTTTTTCTCCAGAAATTAGTGCACTCATTTTTATGACCAACAGTCTCCATAAGCAACACAATAGAAAAAATATTCAACAAATTGACTGAATCTAGATGGGTCTAAAAAAATCTCTCATTACATCTGAGTCATCTTTTCTTCTACTCTAGTAAACATCATATGAATTCTTTATTAGCTTAAACAAATATTATATTTATGTTATATGACCTCTTACCTCTTTTTAATGCATACTCTTTTTGTTACATATTTGCGTAATCCAAATGATACTCTCAAGAATCCACTATTGTAATGAAACACACGAGCTTCCAATCTACCAGGTACAACATGATTATGAAGTTTATATTTTACATCAACTTTTTATTCTGGACTAGCCCGAAAGCTTGAGTGGGCCCAGTCTAAGACATCTCATAGGTGCTATCCACCGACCATGACCAGGACTGCCCGCACCTGTCGGGAAATACCACTCTCTTGCCATTCTGATCCAGCTCCAATCCAAGATGCCCGCCGAGCATCTTCTTAGTCTGCCCGACTCCAGCATCGAACAGACCACCAGGGACTGGCCAGAGAGATAACCGCAACCAGCTTCCTCCCCAAAACCAACAGCTAGTTACGAGCACATCTGCCCGATTTGACCAAGTCCTTGCAGTTACCTGATTTTCCAGACCCGTATATCTAGGTGGGAAATCAGGTACCAATGGCCACGCGCCAGGGGCAATATATAAACCCTCACACCTGTGAGGGCCAGGTATCACATATTCACAATCACTACCTGATATTTTGCTAGTACCTTCTTGCTCCCACTCTTACTTGATCATTAGAGTACCTTGCAGGTACAACCCCCTCTCTGCTCTGCCCGACTGAAGATCATCCTTCGGCCACTCTCCAGGTTCTGATAAACCGCAAGATCAGTGGAGCCGTCTGTGGGAATCTACTATCCCTATCTTTCTTCCCTCGGAACCTAAGATTAAAGCAACTCTTCTTTCAAGATCCATCTCTCATATCATGGTCGACCATAATGATCTTTACCTGTCCGAAAAGACCATCCTTTCCCCTGCTCGCAAGACTGATGGAAGCCAGGAACACCCTCGCCTTGAGGACAACCTGGGCTTCCGTGACGGATAAACTGCGTCCCCTGATTCTGCTGGTGCCCGGCGTGGTGACAACCAACTCTTGGATGAAGGACGTTCCAAGAATCCTGTTGAGAAATTACCAGAAATCTTGCAACCGGTTCCTATCCCTTTCAACACCGACCCGACCATGGCAACACTGCTCGCTGCCTTAAATCAGACCAACACCCTCATCCTTCAACAAAATCAGAGGATAGGGGCCTTGGAGAACAGGCGTTCAAGATCCCCTCCCCTGAGAGCCCGAAGACGAAGTTCCCCCAATGCATCACCACCCAGACGTGGTCCACCGTCCAAAAATGAAAGGCGCGACGTTTATTTCTTCAAGAAACGCAATCACACACCTCCTGCCCGAGATCAAGACTCCCCCTCATTCTAGAAGAGAAGCGATAATAGGCAGATCGACTGCGCTCAATTTACCTCTTCCGAGCCAAAGCAAAAATGAAAGAGCCCCTCCCCTCGACGGGACCGCGACGACCGACGAGGGAGAAACTATCACTCTCCTTCTCCATCTCCCATCAATAGTGAAGATGACGAGCCCCATGGCCCACTATAAAGGGATATCATCGAAGCTCCACTTCTTGTCGTCCTAGAAAAGCCGCCCACTCTAGGGACCTATGACGGCACGACAGGCCCTGACGAGTACATCGAGAACATCATTGCGCTCCTCGACTACCAAGGGGTCAGATGCACCATCAAATGCAGACTCTTCACGACCACTCTCAGGAAGGGGGCGATGGCATGGTATAAAAGATTTCCTGACGAATCCATCACCTCATAGAAACAGCTCGGGAAGATGTTTTCAAGGCATTTCACTGCCTCCCGCCGACATCCTAAATTAGAAGCTTCGCTCGAAGCAATCATACAAGGCAAAGACGAATCTCTGTGAGCATACATTGAGCGCTTCAACAAAGAAGCAATCCAGGTCCCGACAACGGACAACATGAAGAAATACCTGCTCGAGCGCGGGCTTCGTCCCTACAGCGACTTTGCCAAGGATGTAGGCATAGAAATACCATTCATGCTCGATTCCCTTCTCCTAAAGGCCCAAGTGTACATACAGTACGAGGAGAAGGAGGCGACCAACAGCGCCCGGGAATCCAAGCACATGGAGAGCGCTAGACCGTCAAAGAATGAGGAACCCTCGACATCTCGTCGGGGGGAGAAGAAGCGGGAGGACAGATCCCGTGATCCTAAAGACTACAAAAGACCATCCGGTCGTTTCCACAATTATACCCCCTGACAACCTCGAGGGAGCGTATTCTTTCCTAATGCGCTAATTTTGAGTTCAAGCAAGCCGGGGTGCGCTTCCCCCGACAAACATCGTCGAAGCCAGGAATCGACAAAAGCAAGTATTGTAGGTTCCATAAGAGTCACAGCCATAACACAAAGGATTGCATTCACTTCAAGGATACAATCGAAATACTAATCAGAGACGGGCACCTCAAGCAGTATAAGAAGAAAGAGGCCGCCCGTGACGAAGTACCAGAGACAAAGAATGTCGAAGAAGGGAAGAAATCCCCCAACCTCGACACAATCCCGGTCGCCGTGAGCATCTCACGGCCGAAATACTTCTACTTTTTGGACATGGAGGATGTCCCCCTGTACTTCTCCACCCACAGTCCATGGGAATCCTTCCCCGTAGCCTTGGTCATTTCCGACGGAGGGTTCAACAGGCATACAGTCAAATCGGTGAAGAGAAGGTTCGACCAACTCATCAAGGACAAATCTGAGATGGACGCTACGCTCGACAAGTTTCGAGGAAGATCTCACCCCCTCGAATTCTACAGGGAAGAGTTATCGGGAGGAGCCCTAAATTTGAGCATCCCACTACTCGTGAGAGCTCGGATGGCCAATTTTGACGTGCGTCGCATTTTGGTTGACCGTGGCAGTTTGATAGACATCATGTGCGCCCAATTGTTTAACACTTTGCAACTAAACGAGAGCCGCCAAACCCCCTACGTGGGTTCTGATCTTCAAGGTTTCAACGTGGCCAACACGAAGCCATGGGGTACGTAGAGCTGATCGTCACTTTTGGGAGGGGGATAACGGCCAGAGCCATCAAGACTTAATTCTTGGTGATGGACTTCCCATCTCTCTACTAATGCATCTTCGGGAGACCCACTCTCTCTGAGCTCATCGCGGTCCCCTCCACCTTTCATCTCAAGATGAAATACTACACAGCCGAAGGTTTAGTTGCCACTCTTCATGGGGACATCCAAGCAGTCAGAAGGTGCTTCGAAGTTTCTGAAAAGGGCCTCAGCTCCATCAACGCCCAGTCTCAAACGACCACTAGAGCCATGCTGCCCTCCAGCTCCGAGGAATCTAGGCCGATGCCGAGGGTCGACACTATTGACCTCGACAGTCACTTCTCCATGGAGGACAGGGTCGAGCAAAGGAAGAAGGGGAAGGAGCCTATGGTCGAAGATGAAGGGTCAACCTCCTCTGCTGGCCATGACGAGCTCTTAAGTCACGCACGGCCTATCCCAGACGGTGACTTCGAGCTGGTTCCCCTTGGAGAAGACCCCACCAGGGGAGTAAAGATCGGAGCAGACCTCCCTGACCTGGAGAAAAGGCAACTCAAAGCTTATCTGTGGGAGAATGTTGATCTCTTTGCCTGGAGTGCGACCGAGATGCTCGGATTAGACCCTGAGGTCGCATGCCATCACCTGACCATTGATCCCACCATCAAGGCGTTCGCGCAGCGTAGAAGAAAGCAGTTGATCGAGAAGTCACAGGCTGCTGAACTAGATGTAAAAGACCTCCTAGAGGCACATTTTATTTCTGAAGCCCAGTACACAACCTAGCTCTCCAATGTAGTCCTCGTTAAAAAATATAATGGAAAATGGCGAATGTGCATTGACTATACTGATCTCAACCGGGCTTGCCCGAAAGGTGCTTATCCCCTCCCCAGTATTGACAAACTGGTCGAAAATTTGGCCAATTTTAAACTGCTATCTTTCATGGATGCATTATCTGGTTACAACCAGATTCCCATGGCAAAAACAGACAAAAAATATACCACTTTCATGACCGAGTCGGGCAATTATTACTACAACATAATTCCCTTCGACCTGAAAAACGCGGGCGTTGCCTACTAGTGCATGATGAACAAAGTATTTTGCAACGAAATAGGCGACATACTCGAAGTCTACATGGACGACATGATCGTCAAGTCCACTGAAGAGCTCGACCATGCCGCCCATTTAAAAAAGGTGTTCAAGCAAGCCTGAAAATGTCGGATGCGATTCAACCCAGAAAAATGCACCTTCGACGTACGGGCAGGAAAGTTCCTCGGGTTCTATCTGATAGAACGAGGCATCAAGGCGAACCCCGACAAATGTCCAGCCTTCTCTGAATTTTTGTCGCCCACCTTGAAGAAATCCATCCAGATCTTAAACGGCATGCTCACTTCTCTTTCCCGATTCGTGGCAAAATCCGTCCAGCACACGCTCCCCTTGTTCAAACTCCTGCGCAAGGAATCCACATTCGAGTGGACGCACGAATGCGATCGAGCCCTCGCCTATTTGAAAAGAGCACTCTCACAGCCTCCCGTCTTATCCCAACCCAGGAAAGACGAAGTCCTCTACCTTTATCTAGCTGTCACCTCCGAGGCAATAAGCGCGACACTAATAAGGGAAACCCCAGAGGGACAAAGGCCAATTTATTTCACGAACAAAGCCCTGTAAGGCCCAGAATCAAGATACCAACAAATCGAAAAAGTAGCTCAGGCCCTCGTTAATGCTGCAAGGAGGCAAGACACTACTTTTTGGCCCATACCATAGTCGTTTGGATGAATCAGCCAATAAAACAGCTGCTCGGAAGGCCAGACATGGCCGGTAGAATGCTGAAATGGTATCTAGAACTCTCTGAATTTGATATCCAATACGAAAGCAGGAAAGCCCTTAAGGCTCAAGCCTTGGCCGACTTCATAGCAGAAATGACCTCTCCCGGAGATCCTGAAGCCTCATGCCGCTGGATGATCTTCGTCGACGGCGCCTCCAGTGTGACCGAAAGCGGCGCGAGCATCGTACTAGAGAACGAGGAAGGAACCTGGTCGAAGTTTCCCCCGCCCTATATTTTTCGACCTCTAACAATCAAGCTGAATACGAGGAATTCCTCACAGGCTTACGGTTAGCTGGAGATCTGGGAGCCGAGGAAGTAAAAATCTTCACTGATTCTCAGTTGGTCGCCTCGCAAGTCTGAGGTGAATATTAGGTCAAAATCGACCAACTCGCTGAATATTATACCCTGGTTCAGGAGGCAAAGAAGAAATTCAGGTCTTTGGACGTTCAACACGTTCCCCGCGAGCACAATGCCCGTGCAGACGTTTTATCTAAATTGGTGAGCACAAAGAAGAAGGGAGGAAATAAATCTGTAATACAAGAGGTACTTCCTCGGCCGAGCACCCAGAAACCATCTGCCACCCTAGGAGTATTCGCCATCGAGGACAACGATTGCTGGATGACCCCCATACATGACTACCTCACTAAAGGCAAACTCCCCGACGACCCGAAAGAGTTGATCATCGTCAGACAAAGGGCCTGCTCGTATGTATTGATCGAGGGCAAACTTTACAGAAGAGGATTTTCCGTCCCACTCCTCAAGTGTGCGATCGAAGCGCGGAGGAACGCATACTGCTCGAAATCCACGAGGGCATCGACATTCAACATCTGGGCAGAAGATCCCTCGCGAGGAAAGCCTTGCGGGCGGGATACTACTGGCCCATCATGCAAGACGATGCAAGACAACACGTGAAGAAATGCAATAAATTCCAAAGACACGGGGACATGCATTTAGCTCCTCCTAGCGAGCTCAAATCCCTCTCCTCTCCCTGCTCTGTTGACGAGCGTACCCTCAGCCCGACGTGGATAACTCGACCGAGCTCCACAGTCTTTGTGCCACGGCGATAGAACGCCCGACTCACGGCGGGAAGTTCACGCCGCCGAACCCGGGTCCCTCGAAAACGAGACCTGGATTCCAGATCTCGCCCGCCATTCGCCCCCGCGGTTTGATCGGTTTCCCCGGACCAACGAACATATAAAAATGATCACATCCCCGATATAAACTCTGCAAAATATAAAAGTTCTAATAGGGCTAACTTGTCAACAATCATGCAAATAACACAAATTAAATATTCAGAGCAAAACGACCAATGGTCGAAAAATAAATAAAACGACCACTTGGGCCGAAATTGTGTGAATATTACATAAATGGGCAATAGCCTGGAAAATAACAAATATTACAAAAACGACACACAGGCCGAAACAAATGAACAATCACCCCTCCGCTTCTCCTTCGACGATAGGCAATAATCGAGCAGGGTCCCCAGCCGGTTGATTGATAATATCTCTCAGGTAGTCGGGAACCAGAATCTGTCTGTCAGCCACGTAGTAGTTGAGCCCCATGCCCTAAGTATTGAGTTCAACGTCGGGGTTCAACACACGTATCTGATTCACCGTGTTGTCGAAGCTCCCTTCAGAAGCAGCCTGAGCACCGTCCACTACAAGTTGGAAATGGGCTACTAACTCGGCCTGAGTCTACAGGTCCTTGGTATCCTTTGGCTTGTCCTCAGTGGGTGCTAGCTCGGAAGTCAAGGCCTCCACCTTTCCCTCGAGACTTTCATTCTTGAGCATAAAAGCGTTGCGCTCCTCGGATAATTTCCCCGACTCTGCCTCGGCCAGCTTTAGGGATCTGTCTTTATCGACCAAGGCCTTCTCGATCACTGCCAACTTGGCCCGGAGGTTCTTGATTTCCATATCCTAGGATGAACTCCCTAACGTCGCCCTCTTTTCCAGACGGTTCGTTCCCTCGAGAAGGAGAGATTCAACCCTAGGAAGACGAAGTAACGCACTCTCGAAAAAAGACCTATCCAGCCAGCAATGAGGTAGATCATAAGCCCCTTTTCCCGTCTCCCCGGTAAGGTCATCGCTCCCTTCAGGTCGAGGCCTCTTCGCCTTCGAGGAAACAGCAGACGGAGACAAAGCAGTTATGGACGGAGTCGAGGACGACCCACCTGATCCAGGAGCAGGAACTAGCCCCGCGCTAGTCTGTGCATCCTTCTTGGCCTTTCTCGCCCGAGCAACGAGTGTCTTGGCCAGACGTTCTTGAGCATGATTCATATTTTCTGCAAAACAAAGAAAAAACAAGAGTCAGTAAAACGATGGGTCAAACAAACGACGACCACATACTGGAAAAAGAAAATTTGTACCCAAATATCTAACGGGATCCTCGCTCCTAAGGAGCTCCCGGACGTTTATGAGACCCGGTTCGAACACGGGCTCCCCGTTTCTATCTAGCATTGTCCGACCTCCCTGACAGACTCGCTGGATCGGAGGAATTCGAGCTACAAACAAGGTAAAAGTGGTGAAGCTTGACAGGTCCTCATCCCCAAGCTCCCACTCTCTCCAGACATAGGAGCCCATCTCCTTCTCGAAATGTCTGCTGGTTCATTGGAATGGGAACTTGGCGACCAACGTCGCGGTAGGCTCCCCCAGCTCATTTATACGAGGAGTCCCGTCCTCGTTGAGAGACGGTTGGCTCCTAAAAATGTTCAGCAACGCCTTCGTCGACGTGGACTACACCAAAATGTACTTGTCTTTAAAATGGCGCACGGACTCCAAGTAGGCCTTGAACAACTTCTTGTTGCCCTGTTTGAGGGAGACCCATCCCCACCCTGTCATTCCTGCTCCTCTATATATGAAAACAATAGAAGAAGAACATGATCGTGGCCCCTATCTTCAGATAGTCGCACACTATCTGGGACGCCTGCATAAACGCAATCCTGTTCGGGTGCAACTGGGAGGGGGCCAAGTGCAGATGCCGGAAAACGGCCACTTCAAAGTCAGAAAAAGGAAGGCAGAGACCCATCTCCCGGAGAGCTATATCGTACATAGGAATCTGCCTCCTATCATATCTTGAGCATATCCTGCTGTCTTTCCTATAGATATACAAAGACCACTCCTCCCGGGCTCCCTCCTCGTGGATATAAACATCGGTGAAAACGTCTTCCCCATGCTCATAAAAATATGACCGCCACTCCCAAGGGTCTTTAGCTACCCAATCTTGAGGATCCTCGTCATCTCGAGGAGGAAACAGGCCGCCCCGAGCCGAAGAGGTCACTCCCATGTCGGGCTCCCCCATCTGTTAATCCGTCTGGTTTTGCTGGTCCCCAGAGATTTCCAATATGCTCGACGAGCTACCACTAGTCTCGCTCGAAGAGCTCCTAGAGGATTCTCCAGACTCGCTCAAAATGACAACCTATGCATCGTCAATTATAACACCTGAAAAGAAGAGGAAAAGGATAAGCTTGACATCAATGTCAAAACCACCCTTTCACCGCTAAACAAGTGAAAGGGTGTCGGGAGACAAGGATCATATCTCCGACCAGAACCCTCACTAAGATACGCTGACGGGTAACAAAATGCGAGAAAAAGCCCAGAAGTCCCCTGAGGTACTCTAACGGGCACGAGTTGCAGAAAAACTTAAACCGTAACTAATCACTCATAACACAGCGCCACGCCCCCGAGGGAACACCACGACGGCTTCAGCAGCCATGCGCCGCAGGAACGACGTCTGCCCCCTAGAGTCTCTAACGACCTCCTCCCTAACGGAACCCTAAATCCTAACCACATGCATATCTAAGAGGCAAAAAAACGAAAGCACTAGAACATGCAACAATGGAGGAACGAAAACTCACTGATAGAAGATTAAGAGATGAAGCTGGATGACCCTGAACGAAGAAATTGAGTAAATGCTGGTGGTTGACTGTTGAGCTAATACGAGCAGTTGAAGGAGAAGGCGAAAAATACTAATCGTCCATGTTCCTCTCGTATTTATAGCTGAAACGGCCTGCGCGTACCAAACACACGCCTTGGGAACCCCAGGGTCGTGATTATGCACCCTAGCCCTAGGCCATCATTTGCGCCGCTCGACCGACACGTTTCCCAAAACACGTTACTTCTCCAAATTCAAAGGTCCCAACGGCAAACGTTTTTCCTCCCCGACAAAGAAGTATAACGGGAAAACGCTTATTTCCCCGTCCTTCGAGTAGACATCAAAGTCTTCACTCTTGTGTCCAGAAGCAACGACTTGGGGGGCTACTATTTTGGACTGGCCCAAAAGCTTGAGTGGGTCCAGTCTAAGACATCTCATAGGTGCCACCCACCGACCATGACCTGGACTGCCCGCACCTGTCAGGCAATACCACCCTCTTGTCCTTCTGATCCAGCTCCGATCCAAGATACCTGCTGAGCAACTTCTTAGTCTACCCGACTCCAGCGTCGTACAGACCACCAGGGACCGACCAGAGAGATGCCCGTAACCAACCTCCTCCTCGGAACCAACGGCTAGTTACGGGCACATCAGCCCGGTTTGGCCAAGTCCTGGAAGTTACCTGATTTTCTGGACCCGCATATCTAGGCGGGAAATCAGGAACCAATGGTCACGCGCCAGGGGTAGTATATAAACTCTCACACCTGTGAGGGCCAGGTATCACATATTCACACTCACTACCTGATATTTTGCTAGTACCTTCTTGCTCCCACTCTTACTTGATCGTTAGAGTACCTTGCAGGTACAACCCCCTCTCTCCTCTGCCCGACTGAAGATCATCCTCCGACCACTCTCCAAATTCTGATCAACCGCAAGATCACTTTTCATCCTAAACCATCTTCAGATGATGTTCGCATTATTTTCAATGTACAACCATATTTTTTAGTAGAATTTTGTGTTGAACTTTCGGCTTACTCATTCTCATCATATCTATCACAACTCAATATTAATTTGGTATTTCTCTCTCTTTTACCTGTATCTATATCTCATTGTATAATAATAACAATCACTTTGTGTCGAATTCGTCCTCCCTAACCTACATTATTACAACTTCTTATGTATCAAACTTGTGTAGAGTTGAGAATGTATCAATAATATCTACAAGTGGTTGATTTTATTAACATAGTAGAGGAATATTTGTAGAACATAATATAAAAAATTCATTTAAAAAAAAAAAACTTGATCACTTCATTTACAGTTTTTTGGTGAAAAAATCCGAAAAGGTTTAAATGAAAAGGGTAATATATTCACAGTTTTTTGAATTGTGCAGGGGTCAAAATAAATGTCGTAGAAGTGAGGGGTTAATTTTTTAAATATTTTTTCTTTTTTTTAGGAAACATAATGTACCTTGCTTCACAATCCATTGCTGTGAAGCTTTACTCTTGTTTTTCTTTTATTTTCCTTGCAATGTAATTAACGTGTATAGCAGAAAATAGTCATTTGTTCAAATTAATCAAATTCTACCGCGCGCAATGTTGTTAACATGTATAGCAGAAAATAGTCATTTGTTCAAATTAATCAAATTCTAGCGCGCAATGTTGTTAACATGTATAGCAGAAAATAGTCATTTGTTCAAATTCTAGTCTGCTCAATGTCGTTACAGAAAATAGTCATCTGTTCAAAAATTCTAACACACATAATGTTGTTAACATATATAGTAGAAAATGTCACTTGTTCAAATTCTAGCGCGCCTGCATAACATTTTATACTATGAAGTTGATAGAAGCATAAGAAATTAAAATGAATTCTATACAATAAAAGTGCAATGCAGATTCTTTTGCATTTGCAGTAAATCGGCTCTCCCCTCTTTGCTGGAGGAGATAGTGGACGGAAAGCGTCGTATCACTTATCAGATTCTTACTTGATCTCTCGAGTTTTCACTCTAGTTGTTCATATGTTTTTGGAAATTCATAAGTCTTAACTTGGTCACTAATGTGGGGTAGATGTTGAAGAACTGAGGACTAGCTCGAAATTGCAGCAAGGTGAAAAAGAATCCTAGAAAGAATTACAAGGTACTTTATTCAATTGATTAGCAAACTTTACCAGTACTACTTTCCAAAACACAAGAAGGATCTTCTCTCTTCAACTACTATTTACAAGCCTTTATCGAAAAATAAATATATCATGCAACATGAACTTAGACGTCGAAGTAGAACTCTTTAAACCCTTCTTTGAAAATGAGCTTCAAGTCTCACTCACCATTAGAAAACAAAAGATGGAGTTTCAGTCTTCTATATGACAGTTCCACTAGGAATTAAGGCATCCTTGATTATTGTGACGATCCCGCTTTTAATGAAATAGCCTTCTGTTTCCCTAGCAGCTTCTTGAACATTGTCACTGTTAATTATCTGAGAATTCAAACCATATCATGTTTAGATGAACGGAAACTAAGTAAATTGAGTATACTGTCAATGAAATATGGCAAAAATTGACGTCAGTACATGTGTTTATGTTGGAACATCTCCATGTTTTAATATGTTAAATTTTAAAAAAATTTAAGTTCCACATTGTTAGAATTTTTTTTGTGATTGAAAAACCATTTAGTCCCACTTTTTTGAAATCTCTTTTGAGAATAATGTTAATTTCTCCTAGTTTGATGCGAGAAATTATCTAGTATAATTTTTGGATTCTCTTTGAAGAAAACTTGATTTAAATTTCTCCATGTTTGAGAAATTCTTTTGAGTATTCAAAATATTATTATTGAATTCTTTTCAAAGAATTATTGAAATTTCTCTTGATTTGAGAAATTATTATGATTGACGATTATATCAGATATTATGAGATGGTGTATTTCTAGACCGATCTATCGTGCAAGTAGTAATCGTACAATATAGAATTGTATTATGAGATGTAAATTTTAAACAGTGCCGCGAAACGTCTTAAAGAGAGCGATCTAGTCCGCAACTCAACCCGATGATTTCTTCGGTGGCAAATATTTTAAATCCGAAATCAACAGTTTACATCAAATTATTTCATTTCTTTAAGTTATTAAGGGTGCGTGTCAGTATCATTCTTTTGTTCGTGTCAAACTAAAACTATAAATGAAAATGTATGTAATTGGACGGTATTATTACCTTGACATTTTCGCCGATTCTAGCATTCTTGTCAACAATTGCTCTTTTGATATGCGAGTTTTTGCCAATACCAATTGGAACACTGCCTTTAGCAGCCAAAAACCGTTTATCAGCTTCTGTCTGGAAATCAGAAAATCAATGTTGCAGTTAGGATTATTCAATCCATGTAACTTCTTCTTACACAAGCAATGAATAAATTGAGCTACATCTATGCATTTCAACAGTTAAACCGCATTTTACCTCGTAATAATCTGCCCCCATTAACAAAGTGTCTTCAATAATCGCACCTTCTGATATGCAAGATCGCAGCCCGACGACAGAATGGAAAATTTTGCAGTTCTATGAAACCAAGATAATGAAATGCAAGGTTAGTTTTTTACCAATAAATTCATGTAATCATATATTTGTCAAAGTTTACCTTAATCACACATCCTTCTCCGATAACACTATCAGTAATATCAGCATCAAGCATCTTAGATGGAGGCAAGTATCGCGGTTGGGTGTAAATTGGAGATGAACGATCATAGAAACTGCAATCAATATCAATAAACATCATGAACAAGATGCTCTCCGTTGAATAAATCGACAATATGTCGATCATATAAAGCAAATTACTTATTTACCTGAAATCCGGCACAGGCTTTTTCGTAATTCCAAGATTTGCATTATAGAAAGCCTCAATGGTACCTATGTCTTCCCAGTAGCCATCATATAAGTAAGCTTGCACCTACAAATTTTTCACAAAATTTCCCACAAGATCAAGAGACTGAAGTAATCAAAGTTCGATAGCAAGATTATACAATTCAATCCAATAGAACAAAACATACTCTCATTCCAATGGAAGTAGCACCCGGAATCACTTCACTCCCAAAGTCATTTGCACCGGGAAACTTGTCGCGGAGCAGGTCTAACATCACATTTTTGCTGATAACATATATACCCATGCTAGCAATAAAAGGCATTTCTTTCGCTCTTTCATCATCAAGACCTAAAATCGTAGTATCAACCTAATAACAGACAATAAAAACAGTAACTTTATAACCATCTGTTTCGGCAAGAACTGCTGAAAAAACAAAACATATATAACAATATAATGGTTTCACCTTCATAGCTTTCAACTGTTCTCCTTTTGGCTTTTCTGCAAACTCAATTATACGCCCCTCTTCATCGATCTTCATCAAGCCAAAAGCTGTTGCACGCTTTTCGTCCATTGGCAACGCAGCCACAGTGATATCAGCATCACTTTCCCTATGCGCTTGGATAAATTTTTCATAATCCATTCTGTACAAATGATCACCCGCCAGAATTAAGTACTCCAAAACATTATGCTCCTCAAAAAGCCATAAATATTGCCTCACAGCATCTGCAGTACCCTGCAACAACCACATCCATTATCATCAAAAAGGCCAAATACTCATATGTTTTGTATGAAGTCAATCAGGATCGAAAAACTCAAGACATACTCGAGACATGATATACCTGAAACCAATTAGGATTCTCGGGACTTTGCTGAGCCGCAAGAACTTCAACAAAACCCTCATTTTTGTAACCACCTAAATTACTTGCATATGCGCGAGAAAGATGTCGATTGAGAGACGCGGAATTGAATTGAGTAAGAACATAGATCTTAGATATGTTGCTATTCAAGCAATTGCTAACAGGAATATCAATGAGTCTATAGTTAGCTCCAAGAGGAACAGCTGGTTTTGCTCTCTTCTTGGTGAGTGGATAAAGCCTAGTACCAGCACCACCTCCAAGTATAATTCCAAGCACACTCTAAAACAATACAATTCAAAAATTCATCAAAATCAACTATCTGTGATTTATCCAAACAAGTCTTAAACAAAATCAAAACATTCTACTATAAGATCTAGAAGAAAAACTGACTCTGCTAGCATCAGGATCAAGGCATGTTTGAGAGTTCTGTGAATCGGAAACGGCTTTCGGAGTAAGAAACACGTGCTTGCGGGTGCATCTTCCTCTTGGTGCACCATTACCGGAGACTGTAAGAATCTTGTTACCGGAGAGTTGTGATGATGATGAGAATGAGAGGTTCTTTGATGAAGAAGAAGAACGTGGAACGTTGATAACACCTGAAGTAACAATCGAAGACATTGCAGAGATTGTTTGTTTGTGTGTACTATGTTTGTGTTACTATGTTTGTGTTGTTGTGTAGTTTAGAACAAGAGTGTGAATTGTTGTGACTATAAAGTGAGATATTAATATTTGATTTATAATAAATTTTATAATATGGTTTTGGAACTTTATTGTATAATGATATCTGATTGATATTTAATGTGGGATTTGTCGTTTAATAAATGACAAGGAACATTTTGTGTGATTGATGGGGAGATTCATCACTCAATCAAAATGTATTTGATTTTCTTTTATAAATAATTTTGCAATTTGTATTAATTTTTTATTTGGTTGAATAACCACCGTTGGTACACATTTCAACTATCATTCATTCCATGCATTTGTCTTGTTTATTTCTACATTTGTCTTGGTTTTTTCGAAAGAATAAAAGAGGAATCAAATGTACTAGTAAATGGTACTAATAACTTAGTACTCCTTATGGCAATTTTTCTATTAAAAATATCTATGGTAATTTTTTATTAAAATTTCGTGAAAAAGATATTCTTCATCGATAAAATTTAGTTTCGAATTCTTTTAAAAATAATCAAGTTTTATAATTTAAATACTTACAATAATGTGTTTTTTTTTTTCACAAATAATCATAATATTTATATTTTTTAAAAATTTGCAAAAAAATGTGCATACATTAAAAGATACACATAAACGTCAATATCTCTAACGCATACACCACCAATACATCAATAAACTTGGCACCTGTATTATAAGTTAAAAAGTATGTGTCATAACTTTTGATGTCTACGTGTCCTGAATTTTTTATTTTTTAATTAAATTAATAATAAAATAATAATAAAGACTTGGTTAAAAAAATTAAATTCTAATATCATTTAATTAAAATAGAATTGCATGCGAAAAAATTTGTAGACATATTTTAACGACCTGCTTGATCATAAGGGCCACTGATTCCACACCTTGGTGATGTCCTTTGCCGTTGAGACCTCCCATAATTTCTCTAAGATGTTTGGTGCATTCCAGGATTCACCTGAGGTGTTTCGTGCGAAGTCTCTGAAATATTAGTGTTATCAATCAAATTTAGCATTTATCCCCGCTTAGTTGGAACACAATGTTGTATTCGAGTTTAGTGCCCATGTCGTCGTAATTTGGTCGTGTTAGTTGGGTTACATGTGAGTGTGTTAGTCGGTTGAATTGAGACAATGATTTATTTTGGAAACAAAGCAATGGTTGTCGTGGTGTTTGGTATGGTGTTTGATAGACATGTGTTGGTTGGGTGATTTGGTGGTGTGATGTTTAGCTGCTTTGATGGTGTGATGTTTGGGTGTATGTTAGTTTGGTGCTTTGGTAGGAAGTGCATCTCTAGCACCTTTATTTGATTTCTGATAGACATGCATCTATAGAGAGTGCATACAATAAACCTAATAACGGTTGACAAGATCATCCAGCTACGCATGTCTACTGCATTAGACGTATTGCACAAAACTTTATGTTGAAGATCAAAGACAAGACTCTTTGAAAAAAAGTTATGAACACGGGGTATGCGTTGACTAAAAAATCGTCCAACACAAACGCAAAGAGTTCATATTATCAAATGCGGATGTGTTAAGTGGATCGATAACATTCCAGTGGAGAAGTTGACTAGGGCATTTAATAATGGTCAACGATGGGAGCACATGACAATAAATCTTGTGAAATCAATGAACCGTGTCTTTAAAGGCATCAGAAACCTACTAATAATTGTGTTGTTATGAGCAACCTATTTTAAGTTATGGTCATTATTCACAATCAGAGGTTCAAAGTGGAATTCAATGTTACAATCAGGGCAGTTATTCGATGAAAATTGTATGAAATTTATTAAGGATGAAACTGCCAAAGCTAACACACATGAGATTACAATATTTGATTATCAATATCACAATTTCAGTGTACAAGAGATAATAGACCATAATGAGGTGAAGTAAAGGGGGTACTATTAGGTCGAACTAAATAGTGGTTGGTGCGACTGCGAATTTTTTTAAGACATTTGTATGTCTTGCTCCCATGTCATTGCGACATGTTCTTATGCTCTCCAGGACCCTTTCAAGCGACATGTTCTTATGCTCTCCAGGACCCTTTCAAGCATCTATTCGTCATTTTCAAAGTCACAAATATACTCAATGTGTATAACAATAGCTTCCTGGTTGTAGCAATTGAGGATTATTGGCTCACACACCAAGGAGGTATAGTTTGGTACAACAAAAATATGCGAAGGAAGAAAAAGGGTTGCCTTAACAACTGGCGTATTCGAATTGAAATGGATTTGATTGACAAAATGGTAACATATGTGATATTGTCGTCATCTCAGACAGATACGGAAAAGTTGTCCCAATATTAGAACAAGCTCCACAAATAATTATTGTATGCACTCTTGATATGTAATTTATTTTTTGTAACCATGAAATTTCATATTGAATACAACTTTATGTTACAACAAAACAAACACAAGCACGCCTAAAACAACAACACGAAGAACAAATAAAAGGACTTAACACAACAACATATCTAAGAGATTACAACCATCAAAACAATATCATTTGGTCCATACATCATAACACAAACATCATTGTCACTTTGAACTGACTTCCACGCATGATGTACTTCGTTATTGTTGAACACCGAAACACGCATATTAATTTTTCTAATTTTTTCATCGTGTTGAATCTCTCCGTCTAACTAGTGAATCAAGCTCCTCTCAAGATACTTGAAAGTCTTGTTATTCTAAAATTGAATCTTCATCAGAGATTTCAGAATCAAATAACAAACATAAGCATCTCTTTTAATAATCATGTTAGAAAATTTAAAGAAAAACTTAAATGTGAAATGAGAAGATGTGTAAAATATTGTGTGGAATGAAGACATGTTTTTTATAATTAAAAAAAAAAAAAAGATATTACATATAGATGTCAGAGACAGTAGCGGATCCTATTTATCTTATACTACATGTGTTAGATCAATTGATGTCTTGGTAACGCATGCGTAAGAGAGAGTGACATTTATGTACATTTCTAAGCGCATGCGTAGAATTAGTGTTGTCTCCTTCTTTTTTTTACACAAAAATAATTTGTTTAAAACATAAATATTTTATTAATTACGGAAAAAATGGTTACTATGATATTTAAATTATACAATTTGATTACTTCAACCAAAAAAAGTTCTTTAATTTAGATTGCACACATTGATTAAAATTTCCGCTTAAAATATCAAATCAAATCACGCAATAGTAGTTGGGTAGCTACAGTTTACTATGTGAGATCAATTTAAATAACGTAACTTGCACTTGGAAAAAAGAGGGTTAGTTGTGAATTTAAAATCTGATATATCTTTTATATTTATAATTGGATTAACAATGAAAAAGTTCTACAGCTTTAGCCTTTGGAGAAGCTACCAAATTTGTAGCTTTAGCCTTTGGAGAAGCTACCAAATTTGTTGAATTACATGATTTTCACTTCGAAAATTGATTGAAAAAAATATTCGTCTAATATTTATCAATTAGAATAGAGAGTATGAGATAAATATCTTTCTTTCGTAATACAATTCCAATTAATCACACTTTAATTACACTTTAGTTTGTAAAAGTTGACAATATTTCTAATTAAAATAAAAATATACTAAATATATATCTTCAAATATATTTTTGGAATTAATATACAAAAGTGATATTATAATTGGATTCAATTGAATCTGATTTATTAATAAATCTATATATCTATTATATCTATAAGAATCTAATATTAAGGTTAATATCATTATACCTCCTTTAAATTACTACACATATTCATTTTCATAGGTTTATTGACTTTTCATTAATTTTTTCATTATAACTTTATTATTTTATTTTTATTGGTCATTATCATTTCCACCCCCTTTTTCTCTCTTACAATTTCTCTTTTTCTGACTTCTCTCTCAAACATTTTTCATTTTCTTATCATTTTGAGATGTAATTCATATTCAAATAGTTTGTATTAACTTTCATTTGTATTTGAGTTTAATTTAGTTTGCATTTGAATTCAACTTTATGTATATAAACTGAAGTTGCATTTAGTTACATTTTGTTTGTTATATAGATTACTCGTTTGTAACAAAATTTGAGTTCTAGAAGAAAGTTAGGTACAAAACTTTGTCTCTCATTCTTTATTATGGACGGTGAAACGAGTTAAGAATTTAAGTGTTATCTTCTAATGTGACCGTTCGTCTGTCTTTTTTTTTTTGCGTGCTTTTGCAGACATGATTATTAGTATAAAATTTTGTATTTTTAAGCCTAAAAGGTGCGGTGGCCGCAAGATTTCTCGGTCCTACACTCATTTTTTTGCGAGGCGGACCTAGATTTTAGCCTCATCCTCAACTATGTCCGTTCTGCTCTATTTTTTTACGGACTTTTACGAGGCGGACCTAAATAGAGCGGATATGTCCGTTTGTCACCCCTATTCTTTGCGCTAAGGGTGAAAAAACGGATCGTGATCTGCCGGACCGGCACGCGCACCGGTTAAAAAATAACAGGTGAATTGAGATTTTGGGTCCGCCTACTCATCCTGCACACACGCTCACCCGCCGCAATCTATCCTGCGTACCCGCCAAACCGGCCCGCAAGCAACCATATGTTATAACACCTAATTTAAAAATAAAAATAAAATGAACAAAATATTCTTTTCGCACTTGTACTAGAAATTATTAGAAACATACTGGTATAACTTGTTAATTACATGATGAAATGGAATAGTGGGTGGTGGTTGATGATATATATTGCAACACTGATCGTTAATACATACAATTAATGTTTTACATGTAAAACTGAATCATACACTACAAAATAAGTTGTGTTTTGCCACGTGAATCTCACGTCGCTAACACCAAAATCACGTCACAACTTTATTTTTGCCACCTGAAGAAACACGTTGTTGGAGAGCGCGTGGCAATGTTGTTGCGGCGTGGAAAATATGTCATAACATTGTCACGTGAAATTCACGCCGCAACAAACTTTATAGGGTCAAAGAAATTCAGAGCAGAGGTCAGAGCAGGTTTTATATTTACTTTTACGTTGTGTGTTGCGGCGTGTTTTTCATGTCACTAATTAGTGACGTGGAAAACACGTCGCAACTTATTTTTTATTTTTTTAAAAAAATTATTTTCTATTTTAAATATATCAGTTCTGATATAATAATTAATATTATTTTCTGTTTTATTAAATTTATAAATTAAATATTATAATTTATTTATTAAATACAATATTATAAATCAAATTATCAAAAATAAAACTAAATATATCAAAATGTATAAATTAATATACTTAATATTATAAATTTAATAAATTTAAATTTAAATTTAATATTTTTAAATATACAATTTGATTATAAATTTATATTACACAAATAAAAAATTAAATAGAAAATAAAAATAAAAATAAGCAGAAGGATCATTCGAGTCGTCGGAAAAGTCGCGAAGAAAGTCATCATTATTTTGGTGGTTATTATTTTGGCCACCATTATTGGGATTTCCACCAAATGTTTGCATAAATTGTCGCATTTGCTCCTCCATATCAGCCTGCCTCTTCGCCATTGCCTCCATTTCTCTATTATGTTCACCCCTCATTGCCTCCATTTGGACCTTCAATGCGGCCTCACGTTCTTCGGACTCGCGTCTAGTCAGTTGTCTTACCATTTGTAACTGATTTGGTGTCAAATTTGTTTGACGTGACCCTCATTCACCGTCCGCAGCTCTCTGATACAGAGTTCTATCCCCACTCCTCAAGGTGCCCGCCAAATTTCTACCACCAAAAAAACATCTGTTAGGCCCCTTTCCCCCAACAACTTGACTCCAAATATAGAAACCCACATCTGGATGAACCGGTTTTCCCGGAGGAGGAGTATACTGAGGATTATGGGTCAGAAATTCTACAAGCAAGGCCTGATAATCCTCCTACACAGACAATAAAAAAATCAAGTTAAATATATAAGTAAAATTAATGAAATTAAATTAAATAAAAATAATAATAAAAAACATATAGCCACGTGATTGTAACGCCACAACTTATCAGTTGTCACTCAATTTTCACGCCACAACATCTCACTTGCTACGTGAAAATCACGTCAAAAAATTGTTTAAAAAATAAAAATAAATATAAACATAAATTTACTTACCAGGGCTTTTTTTGTACGCTCGTCAATAAATCCTCTTGATTTCTTTGTCCGAGTTTCGGTAACCAGCTCAGTCATCAATGATTGTCTCCCCAAACGCTTAGCCTAAATAAAAAAATTAACTTAAATTAATAATATATGTTATAAATCCAAATATGACTTTAAAAAGTGATAATAATTACCATGCGTCGAGCATGCTCAGCATTACTAATACTTCCAACAGCATTAAGACAACCTCCTTTTTCCGATGCCCTCATCTTCTTTGCATTTTCATATTTAGCCTTAAATTCATCTGATTCCCAATACTTAAGAAGTTGTTCAAAAACTTCTTTGTCTATCCATTTGGGACGAATGCCCAAAAGTTGCCAATTCTCTCTAACACGTCGTAGCATGTCAGAAAGTCGTCTTGAACTCCTGCCAAAATGATTTTTTTTTACTTTGTTATGGTTCAGTGGATCCCAAACACATTTCGCCTGCAATGTTGTATGACATTAAAATAAATAGTTAGATAAATTATAACAATAATGAAAAGGTCATTTAAATAAAAATAACTTAAGAAATAAATTAATTATACCTGGAATTGCTTAAACCATTCGCCTTTATCGGAAACTTCTCTAAAACTCTTCAAAAAATTTGTATAATTCTGCTGAATCATATAATTTATAACCCTAGCAGCAGTCCGACTCGGTCCAGAACTAAAACAACAATAATTGAATTAGCATAATTAAGTATATAAAGTGATATTAAAAATGGAAATGTGTACTTATAAATAAAAATCAATAAATAAGAAACTTACGAGTTCCCTTCAGGCCAAATCTAAAATCTCCCATCAATGGTATGAATCTCACTCGAATAATCATCCCCTCGAAGATCTCTCCCATCTATCTGATCATCGTCCACACCAAGATCGTCATCATCTGACTCTGCATGATCATTGGATGCAGGTACATGTGTGAGATGTGGGGTGCGACCAGTCTGTGTGGGTCGTGAAGAGGTGGATCCTCCAGGCTGCTGGACGGATGGGGGCATCTGTGTAGGAAGTGGGGTGCTGGATCCTCCAGGCTGCTGCACGAATGAGGGTATCTGTGTGGAAAGTGGAAAATTATGCTGGAAGGATGAGGGCACATGTGTCTGCTGGAATGGTAAACCAGGTGGGGCCCCAGATGTACTAATAAAACATGGACTCCCAGATGGGAACTGAAGAGGACTCTGAGAGGATAGTAATGGCGTAAATGACATAGTATTGTCCATGGACATATGATGAACCTAACTCTGCGAGGGAGGACACGTGGCTGAGTGAGGTGACTGGCATACTACTACCCTTGGACGCCTGGGCTTCCTACCACTATCACTAGGACCTTTACCCTTATTATCCTTGGGTGGCATTTTTTACCTATTTATAGAAAATACAAGTTAACATATAATATATTTGAAAAGCACATTTCTCATGAATACATATTCATTAACTCATTCAATAGATGGTTCATCAAGTAAAATTACAAGACACAATTCTCATGAATACATATTCATTAACTCATTCAATAGATGGTTCGTTAAGTAAAATTACAAGACACAATTCTCATTAATATAGGTTCACTATTCTAAATCGTCATGCTCGTCATCCATATCATCCTCGTCATCTGATGTGATATTGTCCTCGGATCCAGAATCTTCATGATCTTCATCCTCATCAACTTGATTCCCCTCAACCATTATATCAGACAAACTTGTAGTGTGTTCATCTGGAATCACATCATTAACTTCAACTTCATCAACTTGGTAAGCAACATCTTCCACTAGATCGTCAGTTTCAATATGACCCAATGGTTTTGTTTTTATTACAACACAACACTGTCGTTTACGTGGCACACATGAAGGATAAGGAACATAATAAACTTGCCTAATAATATTTGACATTATGAAAGGGTCGTACTCTTTGTACCTCCGGTCCATTTGAATCTCAACAGTACCATATGTCTTATCTATTTTTGTGCCTCTAGTTGGATCATACCATTCACAATAAAACAAGACAACTTTATTTTCCGAGTCCAAGTAATTGTATACTAACTCGTAGATATGTTTAATAAAACCATAGAAGTCATCTTCACCACCATCTGTAACTCCTTTCACAAATACGCCATTATTTATGGATTTTTTCCCTTCAGTCCATTCATGAGTGTGAAATTTATATCCGTTCACGAAGTATGTGTGCCATTTGTTTGCACTTTGACGAGGGTCATTAGACAAGTTTCTCAAATGGATTATTTCTGGAGTCGATGCAACAACCCTACACAATTTCTCCTTGAACCATGTTGGAAATTGGGCATGAATGACACCAGATATTGATTGTACACCGGTACTATCAAAATAGGCGTTGTTAAATTCCCTAAAAAGAAACACACTATAAGTTTCAAGGTAATCAATTTTATATTCACACTGTAAAGAAAATTAAAAAGTTGGATTATACTTACTCGAGATATGGTTTAACTTCAATGCAGTTGATCAAGACAAGAACATGTGCAGATTGCATTTCTTGTTGGGTCAACCAATGCTCATCCTTCTTTCCAGAGGGACGACCTGGAAGCCCGAAGACTGATAAGGTGTACTGACTTCTTTTGATAACATTTACAGGATTCCTTATGATTCTTGGAGTTAACATCAAGTGCTTGAAATAGTGACTGCAAAAATGTGAAGTTTCTCGATGCAAGTAATGTGCACATATTGATCCTTCAACTCTAGCTTTATTTTTCACTGATCGCTTTTAATCACCCATGAACCTTTCAAACGGATACATCCACCTATATTGAACAGGTCCTCCTAGATAAGCCTCGTATGCAAGATGCACAGGTAGATGTTCCATGGAGTAAAAAAAACCAGACATAAATACTTGTTCCAACTTACAGAGAATGACTGGAATATTTTGGTCCAACTTAATGATGTCATCCACTCTTAAAGCTGACGCACAAATATCTCTAAAAAATTGACTAATTTGAGTGAGTGGATTAAGAACATGTTTGGGTAGAGAATCGAACGTAATTTGTAGCAATTGTTTCATAAAAACATGGCAATCATGACTTTTCATACCATGCAACTTCCCAGTGTTAGCATCAGCACACCTTGCTAAATTTGAAGAATACCCGTCGGGCATTCTCAAACCTTTTAGCCATCCACAAATCGCTTTAGCTTCTTGGGGGGTCAAACTGAAACAAGCTTTGGGTTTAAATAATTTTCCATTTGGTTGGGGCTTCAATCCCAACTCTTTACGATTACACCAAATTTCCATGTCTTGTCTAGCCTTCACATTATCTTTTGTTATGTCTTTAACATCCATCACTGTGTTAAATACGTTATCAAAAAAGTTCTTCTCAATATGCATAACATCAAGATTATGGCGCGACAAATTATCTTTCCAATATGGGAGGTCCCAAAATATACTTCTTTTTATCCAATTATATGTGACCCCATATCCTTCAATTCTACATGTTTTGCCAGTATCTGTAAACTTTGGAAGTTCACAAACTTGGTTCCATATAGCAACTGGTGACAATCAAGGCGGAGGCAGATCTGTTACCCGTTCGTCCTTTTTGAAATTTGTCTTGTTTTTTTCTAAAGGGATGATTTGATGGTAGGAATATGCGGTGACAGTCAAACCACGAGCTTTTCCCCCCTTTTTCCAATGTAAACGCCTTAGTGCATTCCATGCAATGCGGACAACCCATTCTGCCATGCGTACCCCAACCAGACAACATGCCATATGCTGGAAAGTCGTTAATGGTCCATATCAAGTAAGCTTGCATAGAAAATTTTTGTTTACGGGATATATCATAAGTCCACTCTCCATTATTCCACAACCTCTTCAAATCATCAATTAAAGGTTGTAAGTACACATCAATTCCGGTTTTTGGACTCGACGGTCCTGGAATGACGCACGTAAAAAACATGTATGGTTTTGTCATACACATCTCAGGAGGGAGATTGTAAGGGGTTACAATAACTGGCCAACAAGAATACACACTTCCAGACGCTTGGACATATGGAGCAAAACCATCAGAGCATAATCCAAGCCTGACATTTCTAGGTTCCGCGGCAAAATCAGGATGTACCTCATCAAAGTGCTTCCATGCATGGTCGTCAGATGGGTGTCTCATATTGCCTGGGCTTGTTTTGTTTGCATGATGCCATGTCATTTGACTTGCACTGTGCATTGAAGAAAACATTCTTTTTAACCTTGGTATTATCGGAAGATAAAACATGGACTTTACTGCTACACATTTTGCCTTACTATTAATGGCTCTATTGCGAACTTTATATCTTGGACTCTGACAAAACTTACATTCCTCCGACGATCCATCTTGAGTACCAAACTCGTTGTCATAAAACAACATGCAACCATTAATGCAACAATCAATCTTTCTTACTCTTAAACCCAACTTCGACACCAACTTCTTTGCATTATAGAAACTCGCAGGCACGTTGTCTTTCGTTGCAGTTGAGTCCAACATCATTTTTGCGAAGTGCTCTAAACACTGATCAGGAACATTCCAATTTGACTTGGCGGCCAATAATCTCACACACATTGATAGCTTTGAGTCTGACGACCCCTCAAATAACAGCGTATTCATCTAATTCAACAACTGATAAAATCTACGCGCTTCCTCATTCGGCAACTCTTCCCCGTCAAAATCTTCTGGTTGATCATAGGTCACGTTAACACCAAAAGCATCACCAACCATGTCACCTATCAGATTAAAGTTTTCCTCAAATTCCATAGGCGGTTGCATAGGCGGTTGCATAGCCGGTTGACTACTTGAAGCATCTGTGTTGCTAGTCTCTGGTACATTACTCGACAGTGTTTCACCATTATACGTCCAAACCCAATAATTTTCAATGAAACCTTTTCTATGCAAATGACGTGTTATTTTCTCTGGGTCACTAATTATATATCTACATCCACATTTAAAACAAGGACACTTAACTCCTCCTTCACTTCGACAACGTTCCTGAGCAAACGTCTACGTGATAAAACCATTAACTCCGTCTATAAAATTGGGTTTAAGTGCGCGTTTTCCTGGATATAGTCTATCGTACATCCAACTACGATAATACCTATAATATTCCATTTACTGCAAATTTATATAATCAAAACCTTTTTAATTAGAAATATTAATTAATCAACTTAATAATAATCCTAAACATATACTATTAAACATAAATATATGCTTTTACTTTAACTATTTTTAATATATAATATTTTTTATATATACTATTAAATATACTATATATTAATATAATTTATTAAATATATAATAATTAATAAAAAAAAATTTATTGACATATAATATAGTTTTTATATAACAATTTTTAATTATAAAACCGTTTTTATTAACATACATATAATATATGATAATTAAATACATAAACCAATTTTTTATATATAATGTTTTATAACATACTATATATAATATTTTATTGACATATAATATTTTTTATTATATATTATTAAATATACTATTAATATAGTTTATTAAATATATAATAATTAATAAAACAATTTTTATTAACATATAATATAGTTTTTATAAAACAATTTTTAATTATAAAACCGTTTTTATTAACATACATATAATATATAATAATTAAATAAACATAAACCAATTTTTTATATAAAATGTTTTATAACATACATATATAATTTTTTATTGACATATAATATTTTTTAACATACTATATTAATGTTTTATTGACATATAATATAGTTTTTATATAATATTTTTTAATTATAAAACTATTTTTTATTAACATATAATACAGTTTTTATATAATTTTTTTAATTATAAAACAATTTTTATTAACATTCTAAATATATGATATATAAATATTTTTTATTAACATATAATACAGTTTTTATATAATTTTTTTTAATTATAAAACCATTTTTATTAACATTCTACATAAAATATAATATTACAATAAAATCAAATTCAACCAAATTAAATATTTTGTATTCTATTTTTATAAATTAAATAAAATCAAATTCAACCAAATTCAATTAAAATTACAATATTATAATTTAACCAAATTCAACCTAAAATTTAATTAAATTCAGAAAATATACTAAATTCAAAAAAAAATCCAAGAAATACCTCATATCTTCTAACTCCTTCAATCTTCTTGTCCAACCTTTTTGCAATCTACTTCTATCAATCTTCTTCTATTCAAAGAAAAATTAAAAAAATTTACAATCCCATAATACAATAAATAAAAACTTGTAAACAAAATAGAGACAAAATTGATTTGAATTTACCTGAAAACAAGAATTAATGGAGATTGAAGAGATTTTATATTGGAGAAGAAGAGATTTTATGAAGAAGAAGATGGTTAATGGAGAGATGGAATGAGGAGAAGAGGGTTGAAGAAAAAGAGTTTTTATGTTATTAAATAACAATACTGTCTGTCGAGCGTGATAGAAACAAATATATAAAGCACTTAGCGACGTGAAAATCACGCAGCAACGTTGTCACGTGATTTTCACGTCGCAACCATCCCAACAGTCATATTCTCTTTCTTCACATGCCTGCAAAGCCTGAACACGCCAGTCTGTAGTGATTTGATTTTTCCCTCTTAAATGTTGCGACGTGAATAACACGTCGCAACTTACTTTTTCAAAATTTCAAAAGCACAACCATTTGAACGTTAGACCAATTAAATTATTTTTTATTGTATTTTTAGTAGTGACGTGAATTCCACGTTGCAACATTTTTTTTTATATAAAAAGTCAGACAACCATCAGACTTCTTTATTTTATTAATAAAACATGTTGTCACGTGATTTTCACGTCGCAACTGGCTTTTTTTAGCCACATGAAAATCACGTGGCAAAATCACGTGACTGGAGATGATATTTCTTATAGTGATATATCTTTCATACCAAAGAAAATCATCACAAAAAAAAAGAGGTTATAATTCAATTTAAAAAATTATAATACATTGTTTATTCATCATTAGTCATATTATCGACCATTGTTATTTATGATTCTTGCCTATAAAAAATGAGTTGTTTATGATATAAATTTGTATTCACAACGTTGTTTAAATAGAATTAACAGTGGTTGACATATAAATTAAATTAACGGCGTAGATCACTGTTTAATATTGTTTGATATATAAATTATATTAACTCATTTATGTTATAAACTTATTTTAGTCTAGATAATTGTTTAAAACATGAGCCGTTAATGATATAAACTTATTTTGGTCTACGATTTTTAAATTAATAATATAAATTATAAATGTTTTGAATTGGTCCAATGATTAGGTATGATTCAATCGGCTTCTGTGTGTAGGACGACTTAATGATCTTAGCTCAATAAAACATGAAAGATAAAGGACGCTTTATCTCTTCTGCTCGTCAACCGAGGAGTCCTGGCCACCAGGGCCTCCACTCCAATATAAATTATAAATGTTTTGGACTCGTTCAATGGTTAGGCATGGCTGATCCGCTGTCGCGCCCGGATCAAAACGAGTATTTTTCAAAACTGTAGTATTTAACGACAACTGTAACTCGGATATCGTTCTCACAAGGATTCTTGATTTTATTAAACAACAAAAATCGAATTGGGGGGTTTGGTTTTAAGGACGATTTATTAAAAAAAAACAGAAAATAAGCGCTTAAAATAAGTGATTATGAAATAAGTCGATCTACTGTTTTGGGTTCCTACTATCATCGATTAATACAATTTAACTTCCCTAAGCGGATTCCTATTCAAATTCGATCACAATTTCATCCAACAAGCGAGAATGAAAAAAAAATAAGAATTATGTTCCCTTTTCACCGAATTAAGCAAACGGTTAATCAACAAACAGAATAACGAATTAAGCATATGATATAACGCAATTATAATTGGGAAACATAATTCAATCGAACCAACAAGATTACTCTAAGATAATTCGAATTAAGCAAACGAATAAAAAAAGACAAAATTGATATGAATAGAAATTGAATTGTAAATTATATTAACCTCGAGTTTTTGGAAACCAAGTTACAGCAGATCAACTCTAACGGATTAGTTCTCCATTCCCATTCGTACAAAATTGTTTTCTTCCTTTGTCCACAGTAAAAACGTGATAAAATAATCCGTCGTTATGCGGCTTCCCCCGCTTAAAGAGGAACAATCCATTCGGTTTACAAACCAACTGGGTTGAAAACATAACCCAGACCCAAAACTACTAACCCAAAACTTAAAAGTCTAAAGCTGCAACTTCAACGACTTTTTCAACATTTCTTCACTTCGAATCAGCTTCTTGCCAAAACTAGAAAGTTGTAGGCCATTTTCTTAGCTATCCAACGCATGGTCAAACGCCTCGATCCGATTTTTGTAGAATTAGTTATGAATTTTTCCGCGAAAGCTGCAGTTGCTGAAAATAAAATACGAAAATTAATTAAATGCAAAAATAAAATAAATTAGCAAAACATATTAAAACATAAAAATAAACACAATAAACTAAAGAAATGCATTAGTACAATCGTGGAAGGATGTGCATCAAAATGCACTGATCAAATTCCCCCACACTTGAACTTTTGCACTCCGAGCAAAATGCAATCAAAAGAAACGCAAAAACATCAACAATTACTCATCCTAGGCTACAAATTCATCTTCGGTCAAGATTGCATCAACAGGTACTAGTCTCGTACACTAAGGATATCGTAGGAACACTAGTCTTGCCTCCTGAATATACAAACCAATATGAATCATATTATTATGCAAAAGCCTAACTTACTCATCCTCATTTTTTTTTCTTTTTCATTCCGGCGCAATCACATTAAGCCCGTTATCTCCACACACTCATAGCAAAGCGACCGGTTAGTGACTCTGATCCTTTTTTTGCACGGGGTTCTGGTACTTACATGACATAACCCTTTGCTTACTCAGTTGCAGTTGCGGGGGATCGGACCGTAATCCGTCTTACCAAGTTCAGCACCAGAAACCGCTGAACCAACTAACAACGAGTCTTATTCTCAAAAAAAAAAAAAATTGTAGGCACTACGGCTGTTGGGTTAAGTGACCGGGTGAGGGTCACCAAACTTAGAAGGTGCATTCCTTTTTTTCTTTTTCTTTTTAAAACACTTTTTTTTCTTCCGGAACACTCACTTATATTCATCGGCTTCCTTGCGTAGAGTGTGTGAGATGGTGCTGACTGCTGAAATAAACTACTCAAGAGCTATTAGAGAGTGAGAATTCAAGGTTAATACATAATAAGAATTCAAATCAATTTCCATATGCAGGATACTTACAGTGTTAAGACGATACCGATCTTGTGAGCTTTTCCTAAGTCTCCACAAACATAACCTCAAATTAGTCTGCAATCCAAAACTTTCAAATAGATGCATTTTTTTATTAACCCAAAACAAAACAAAAATAAAATAAAGGAATCCCTCCCCCACACTTGAAACAGACATTATCCTCAATGAAAGGACATAACTATTTAAAATAGAGAGAAGGAAAGACACTTTATCTCTTCTACTCGTCAACCGAGGAGTCCTGGCCACCAGGGCCTCCACTCTAGCTTTTGCCCGTTCATACTGGCCATCCCGCCCGAATGCACGGGAATAGCCACCCAAGAATGACAGGAAATCACGCTCGCTCGTGAAACGTTCTTCTGCCCATTGTAGTGGTTAGTTACGAGCACCTCTGGTCGATACAACGACTAGTTATTGGCAGTTACCTATTTTTGGGGAACCTGATATCCAGGCCTAAAAATAGGAACCAATGGCCAAGCGTCGGGGGCATTATATAAGTTCTCACACTTGATATTCAATAACTAACATATCAATTGAGACATAAATGTCAGCTATTGCAGACACGATGTCTTATCCTCCTGGTTGGGACATCTTATTCGATATGTTGAAAACTACAAGTTGGAACATCTTGTTCAACACGTTGCTTCCAAGTTGGTTTACCAAAATGTATGCCAATCATAATTTCAGAGAAATAACAAGAAGTATCATCAGAAGTTAACTCAGGTGTTGACACTACACCAGAGTTGGATTAAGACTTGCTTCAATCCCATGCTTGTGCTTCCTTCGCAATGATGTCTCTACTTACTTCAACCTTGTTAGTGACTGGACAATAAATTTTATAACCACATGTACTGTGATACTCAGTCAGTAACATTGCTTTGCTTCTATCATCCACTTTCTTTCTAGTAAAACCTGGAACATGTTTGTAATAAACAGAACCAAATACTCTAAAATGACTCACACTTTTCTTATCTCCAGTCCACTTCTCAAAAGGAACAATTTCCTCCAGCTTCTTCATTGGACACATGTTGATCACATATGCTAGTGGTAATAACTTATGCCCATAAGGTATGAGGGAGCTTTTTCTATTTCAGCATGCTCCTTGTCATATCAAGCAAAGTTTGGTTTCTTCTTTCAGCAATACCATTGTGTTGAGGAGTGTATGGAGCAGTCACCTCATGCGTAATTCCATTCTCCTCATAGAACATTCTTAACTCAAATGAGTTGTACTCACCTCCACCATCAGTTCTGAAAACTTTTAGCCTCTTGCCACTTTGTTTTTCAGCCTCCACCTTAAACTTTTGAAACTCAGTAAATACTTCATGCTGAAACTTGATGAGTGCTACCCATGTCATCCTTGTGAACTCATCCACAAACGAAACAAAATACTTGTTTCCTCCAAGTGAAGGTACTTAAAATGGTACTCACAAATCAAAATTCACTACTCCTAAAGCTTGCTTTGCTCTTGGGGCTACTTCTGATGCAAATGGAAATCTAGGTTGCTTCCTTTTCATGTATATCTCACATAGGGATGTCAATGGGGAAAATAATGTTTGGAGGATGCTTCCCTGCTCCCCGCCCCACCCCTAAATTTATTCCTCACCCTTGTCCCTAATCCACGTCACGGGGGAATATTTTCCCCCATCCTCATCCCCACAGAGATCCACAGAGATCAAATCTTAAGAAAATTTCTATAATTTTCGATCAAAACTGTGACACTAATATTTTGTTTTTTTTAATAAAAAACACATATATTTAGCATATTTATTTAAAAAAAGTTAAAAATACATCTTGCATCAATAATTAAATAAAGCAAAAGCACTTGTAGTTGTTAATATTTTTCTATAAAATATTAACAGAACATGTTGCTACCATGCTTCCGCTAATTTACTACCTTAGTACTATCGTTGTCCAGCACAACTGACTGATTGTGTGTGAGTGTGGAAAATCCATAACTATTATTTTATTAATTGAATGAAAAACATGTTACTAATGGAAGTAAAGTGAATTTGAAGAGTAATTATCATAAGCACAATAAACAAATGAGAGTGGTTGTGTGACGATGATGAGAACATAGGAGATGATGAATGGAGGAGACAAAGATGATTGAGAAAAGAAAAGAAGAAGATTGTGTGTACATTCTATGTGTTAGGTGTACTTTACTAAGGTTGGATACTTGGATAGTGAAATAATACATTATACAATAAAACATAAAAATAAAATGATCCATTAATGACTCTTCATTTTCGAATACATTAACATTTTTAATGTATAATTATATATTATATACTAAATAAAATATGAAAGTTAAATAATATGGTCGAAGTCGGGGAATCTACGGGGCGAAGGGTATTTTCCCAATCCCCGCCCCAAAGTATCATCGGGGTAACTTTTCCCTCCATCCCCATCCCTGCGGGGGGAAAATACCCAACTTCGGTGCTCCGAACAGATAATCCCCACAAGGATCCACGTTAACAAATACAAATTGACATCCCTAATCTCACATGACTTCTCAGACTTCACAATCCTAGGAATGCAATGTACCATCTTCTCAGAACTCATATTCCCTAAGCTTTTGAAGTTTAGATGCCTCAATCTCCTGTGTCACAACTCATTGTCACCTTCAACACCTTCTACACTAAAGCATTTAGTTCCAGTTGTCTCTACATTCACCTTGAATATTTTGTTGCTTACCTACTCAGATTGCATAATCAGCTTCTAATCAGAATCATACAACTTCAAGAGATTGCTCTTCATGGTAACTGAGAAACCTTTCTCAATGAGCTGACCTACCTTCATCGGATTGCTCTTCATGCCGGGATCATATAAAAAATCCTTGATCATAACAGTTTTACCATTACTCACTTTGATTTTGACATTGACATTTTCCATACCTTCAGAATTAAGGTATTTATCATCAACACATCTAATATTTGTCCTCTTTCTAGAGTCAAAATTAATCAGCCATTGTTTATTTCCAATTAAGTGATTTGAGCAGGTAGTGTCCATATACCACCAGTCTACCAAATATCTACCATCAGAAGCAGAAGCCTTAAATAGCACAGATTAATCATCAAAATGTACTCTGGCTATGTTTGCTTCTTTTGATTTCCTTTCCTTGTTTGACCAACATTCCTTAGCAAACTGGACAAACCTATTATAACAGTAGTATTGAACCTTCCTCCTGTCAAACTTATTCTTTCCCTTCTGACGTTTCTTCTCATTAGAGTTGGAGGTTTCTAACTTCTGAACACCACCACCATGTCTCTTCTTGACTTCTGACCAAGACTACTTCTGACTCTTCTTACCAGACGACGCCTTCAGACTCTACTCTACCTCTCTTTCAGAGGTTCTCTCAGTCAGACACAACTCTTGTGCCTCTAGACTACTTTGTAGCTCTTCAATTCTCATGGTACTGAGATATTTAGAATGTTCAATTGCTACAAAAATGTAATCAAATTAAGGAGTAATAGATTCTAATAGCTTCACAATGATTAATTGTTCATAAAGAGTTTCTCCACAAGATTTTATCTCATTTGTGATCAGAGTTACTCTGAAGATGTAATCAAGTACCTTCTCATTGTCCTTCATGTTGAGATTCTCATACTGATTACATAGAGATAAAAGCTTCACCTTATTCATTGATGCATCATGTCGTAGCTTCGTGCCAGTATATCCCATGATCCTTTGTTTTCGTTGAATCATCAATTTTCTCAAACACATTCGCATACACATATTGATGGATGTAAAACAACGCCTTATGATCTTTCTTCCTCGTATCTCATTGCGTGTTTCTCTGTTCCTTCGTCGCATTTGTTGCAACCAGAACATAACCGCTGGTGACGAGATAAATAACATCTTGACCACCAAACAACACACACATTTAATTCATCCCTCAATTCCAATTATTTTCATCAAACATATGAAGATTTGTATTTAAGTTGTTTTTGTCGTTCATCTTCGCTCTTGTGCACTGAAACTCACTCAGATCTCACCAAACACTCGTGTCTCTCGATCCTGCATAATCAAGAAATACAATTATATTGCGATTATGATTATGAATTCAATGTGAACTCAAGAAATGAAATCAATCACACCCGCCTCACGTACACTCCTGTTTTCATTTGAATCAAATGGAGCTCTAGATACCAATTGTTGGAGCACAAGGTTGAAGATGAAGATGAAGATGAAGATGAAGATGAAGATGGAAGAAGAAAGAGTGAAAGTAAGTTCTATCTCAAAATTGAAATTGTGAATTCTGTTACAAATTAAACTCACATTGGATTTATATACTAACACCCAAGTGAAATGAAACTCAAATGCAGAACCAAATGAAATGCAAATGAAATTGAATCTGAATTATATCTAAAAAAAGACCTAAAATAGTAGTATCAACCTAATAACAAATAATAAAAACAGTAACTTTATAACCATTTGTTTTGGTAACAACCGTTTGAAAGACAAAACGTACGAAAATATATATGGATTCACCTTTATAGCTTTCAACTGTTCTCCTTTCAGATTTTTTACAAACTCAATTATATGCCATTCTTCATCTACATTGATCTTCATCAAACCGAAAGCAATCTAAAATAATTCAAAATTCATCCAAATTAATTATGTGTTATTTATCCAAATAAGTATTAAACAAAATCAAAACATTCTAGTAAGATCTAGAATTAAAGAAAAAATTGACTCTGCTAGCATCAAGATCAAGACAAGTTTTTGAGTTATGTGAATCAGAAACAACTTTAGAAGTAACAAACACATGCTTGCAGGTGCATCTTCCTAGTGCAAGGTTCGAGGTATTTTGACATGACCACTTTTGTCTTCCCTGACATCATTGTAGTCGCCATGTTTGAGATTTCTCAAAAGATAAAGATCCTCACACAATACCATCTTCCAACATCTCTCTCTTGAAAATTGATTTTCTACAAAGACACTTGTGAAAGTCATCTTCCCTTTTGTTGCCTATATATAAGCAGCTGAAGTTTGAAGGAAGAAATGAACAAGATATTACAGTAAGAACAAGAATCGGAAACTCTGCACTAAGCTCTCGTATATATTGGTTGTATTGCACATAATCTTGAGATTTCTTATCTTTGTATATCTTAGAAATCTCAAGTGATAAAGTATTTGTTTGTGTTGTACTCTTTGAAACACTTATAATTGTATATCAAAGTATATCTTGTTGTCTATTTATCTAAACTGTTTGTTTAAAAGTTTAGAGGAAGTCTCTTGCTAGGTTGCTTGAGCAGAAGTCTCTTTCTAGGTTGATTGAGTAAAGAAAGTCTCAAGCCGATTTACTTGAGTAATTTGTAATCAGGTTTTAGTTATAGTGAAAAATCTCTTGCGAAACAAAGAGATTGTACTACTCTCAATCGTAGAGGAACCATGATAACTTTTTTCAGTTAACACTCTAAGTTTAGACTTTAAATTTATTCAATTTCATAAACTACTTTCAAGAAGCGAAAAAGAATTCACATAGACAATTAACACCCCCCCCTTTCTTGTGTATTTTTCTCACCTTCAAATGATTATATATATACAGAAAATTTATACAAATTAAATCCTATAGTATAATAGTTTTCTTTTTTTTAGGTAGAGAAAATGTAATAGTTTTTAAGAAAATAATACTATTAATTTTTGTCTAATATTTACATACGTAATTATCCTTAATTAGATAAGAATGATAATATTATTGTTAAATTTATAATTCACCTATGATATTTTTTAAGTTATGGCATGTCTAATTTATAAGTTATGTTGTTTGATCTTTGGGATAAAAATACTATGTTATATAAATACAACTTCTGTGAAGAAGTAAACAACGAGCAGCGTTTGTAGTCCAACGGTTAGGATAATTGCCTTCCAAGCAATAGACCCGGGTTCGACTCCCGGCAAACGCATTTTGCAACATCCACTTTTCTTGTAGTTCATTTTTTGTGTGTATTTTCCCGTGTCTCGTTCTACATACGTGTTATAGGTTGTATACACATTTAGTAAACCATAAGTGCATTGCTACATTATTCATATTCAACTACATCTAAAATCGTACTACATTGCGTTTGTACACTATTCTATTGTTTTAGTATGTAGAATCTTTGTACACATTTGCAAGAGAATTGATGTTTTTGGCTTATTGTGAATGGTTACAATTATTTAAGCAGAGGCGATACAATTTCGGCATTGTTTTTGTTTCCTGAAAAAAATATAATCACTATTAACTTGTATATAGTTAGTTAGGTTGTTAAGAGTTTGTTAAGGCAGTTAAATATTCTGTTTGACTTAGTTCCACAACTAAACCTGTATATAATCCTATCTATACTTTCATTATCAATAATAATATGAGAGTTTATTTACTCATATGCTATCAACATGGTATCAGGAGAAAACTCTTAAAGCTTCCGCATTTTTTCATCAGCGACTTTCTGGAATTGCTTCGATTCCGCTTCATTTTTTCCTTGATTCTCCCTCATTATGCTTCGATTCTTTATCTTCTTGCCTTGAATCTTCATCTCCTTGCGTCTATTCGCTTCTGAATCGCTTTCCTTGTCCTCTTCGATCTTGATTGTGTGATTTCAGCGTTTCTTCCAGTTTTCCCTAATCTGCAACAATGGCGGCTAGAGTTGCGATTACTACTACAAATTTGCAGGATTCAACACACGATTACTATATTCATCCCAACGAGAACCCATCCTTGGTTCTTGTTACCCCTATCCTTGATGGAAGCAATTACCATGGCTGGGCAAGAGCTATGGAGATGTCGCTGCAGATGAAGAACAAATCTGGGTTCATTGATGGCACTATTCCGAGGCTTGCAGATAATGACCCCATGCTCTCAGCCTGGAAAAGATGCAACAATCTCGTGCTTTCTTGGATTACTCATTCTGTCACACATGAGATTGCAACAAGCATTATCTGGTTTGATGCTGCTACTGATGTTTGGAAGGATCTCAAGGCTCGGTTTTCTCAAGGAGATTCGGTTCGTATCTCTCATCTCCATCATGAACTTTATTCTCTGCAGCAAGGGGATTTATCAATTACTGCTTATTACACAAAAATGAAGATATTGTGGGATGAAATGTGTAACTATCGCCCAATTCCTGCTTGTTCCTCCATTACTGGTTGTTGCTGTGAGGCAGTAAAGATTGTCAAGCATTACAGGGATAATGATTGTGTGCTCTGCTTCTTAAGGGGTTTGAATGACAATTATGCTGCAGCTCGGTCTCAAATTCTTCTCATGGATCTTATGCCTGATTTACCAAAAATATTTTCCATGATTCTTCAACAAGAGCGCCATCTTAATATTGCTGTATTACCTGACCCTGCAGCTATGGCAGTTCAAGCAATGCCTTCACAAGCTTCATCACAAGATTCTTATTCTGGAAAGGGCAAGTCAAGTTATCAGAAATCTTACAACAAGGGAAACAAGCTTTGCTCTCACTGTGGCAGAACAAATCACATTGTTGATACCTGCTTTCAAAAGCATGGCTATCCTCCAGGTTTTCCAAATGGCTATAAGCCAAAGAAAGCCTATATTGCTATTTTTGGAGACGGTGGCACAGTTGATGAAGCACAACCATCTTCTAATGGTGTGGAACTCACAAGAGAACAGCTTCAGAGTCTATTGGCCTTGCTTCCCTCTTCTCAACCCACAACTAGCTCCCTTTCTTCTCATCTTGTGAGCAGTCACAATGTCATTTCTAATGGCATAGGTAAGTTTTCTATGCAATGGATCATGGACTCTGGGGCCACTGATCACATTGCTTGCTCTCTAACTTTCTTTGTTTCCTATTATAAGATCAGTCCCATTTCTGTTTCCTTACCAAATAAGGCAAGTGCCATGGCATATTACATAGGGACGGTTATTCTTTCTTCCACACTAACCTTACATAATGTCCTGTATGTTCCCAGTTTTGATGTTAACCTTGTTTCTGTTCAACAACTCACCAAAACTTTACCAAACAGACTTGTCTTTAGTGATAATTTTTGTTGTTTACAGGACAAGATCACCTTGAAGATGATTGGGAGAGCTGAGATCAAGAATGGACTCTACATAATGACTCTACCACCTTTTCATCAAGTACAACCTTTAGCTTCATTTCATTCAGTCAATATGTCTACTACATTACCTGTAAAAATACCTCATGTTTGGCATCATAGGTTAGGCCATCTTTCTTATACATGTTTTGAACAATTACACAAATTGTATCCATCCATTCCCTTATCCCAATGTGATCCTTGTGATTCATGTCAGTTTGCAAAACATAAAAAGTTGTCTTTTCCTTTGAGCAAAACTATTTCTGAAAATATATTGAATTTGTTACATGTGGATATTTGGGGGCCTTATAGCCAATCCTCTATTACTGGTGCCAAATACTTTCTTACTATTGTGGATGAAAAATCTCGTTTTACATGGATCAAATTAATGAAATTAAAATCAGAAGCTAGAATGGTTTTACAAAGGTTTATTGAGTTTACACAAAAACATTTTCAGAAACAAGTAAACTTAGTCAGGACAAATAATGGTGTTGAATTCCACATGCCTGAGTTTTACATAAAACATGGAATTCAACATCAGAAAACTTGTGTGGAAACTCCACAGCAAAATGGGATTGTAGAAATAAAGCATCAACATAACTTGAATGTTTCTAGGGCTTTGATGTTTCACTCTAACTTGTCCATTCAATTTTGGTCCTTTGCTGTCTTGCATGCTACTTATTTGATTAACCTCTTACCTACTAGGGTTCTTTCAAACAAATCACCCTACATGATTTTATATGACAAAACACCAGATCTGGAACATTTAAGAGTTTTTGGTTCATTGTGTTATGCTACTACCATAACAACTCATAGAACAAAATTTCAGGCTAGGGCCAGGAAGTGTGTTTTGCTGGGATATAAAGAGGGTGTTAAAGGTTTTATTTTGCTTGATCTTCTTTCAAGAGAAATATTTTTGTCTAGGAATGTTATTTTTTATGAAAATATTTTTCCTTTTCATCAAGGCATCTCTGAATCACATGAATCATTGTTTCATATCCTTCCTACTAAACCACAAGCTCCATCTTTACCTACTCACATAAATCATTCTATACCTGATCCTTCACCATCATCGGATTTACAAAATCTTCCTCCACTTTCCCCTGTTGTTACTCAACCTGTCCCTATAAGGAAATCTGCCAGAACCAGAACCAAACCATCTTACTTGCAGGATTATCAATGTCACTTAGTCCATTCTTCATCACAGGGAACTCAATCATCTAACTCCTCATCTGGTACTCTTTATCCTCTCTCTGATTATCTCTCTTATTCTTCCCTTTCTCCTTCATATCAGTCTTTTGTTTTGTCTTGTTCTACTCTTATTGAACCTAGAACATATAGTCAAGCTGTGAAGGATGAGAGATGGAGGCAAGCAATGGACCTTGAAATTGCAGCTCTTGAGAGTACCAAAACATGGGAAATGACTGACTTACCACCTGGTAAACATCCAATTGGATGTAAATGGGTATTCAGGATTAAGAGGCATGCAGATGGTACTGTTGAGAGGTTCAAAGCTAGGTTGGTAGCCAAGGGTTACACACAACAAGAGGGATTGGACTACTTTGAAACCTTTTCTTCAGTTGTAAAGATGACAACTGTGAGGTTGGTTCTAGCTCTGGCAGCATCTAAGAACTGGTTTCTGAAGCAATTAGATGTCAACAATGCCTTTTTGCATGGCACTTTAGATAAATAAATGTATATGCTTCCACCTCCAGGCTATGCCACTGCTCAATCTTCACATGTATGCAAGTTGGCAAAGTCATTATATGGCTTAAAGCAGGCTAGCAGACAGTGGAACCATAAACTGACAACTTCCCTGCTTTCTTTAGGATATGTGAAATCCAAGAGTGATTACTCACTGTTTGTTAGGTCTCATAATGAGCATTTGACAATTTTACTCATTTATGTTGATGACATTGTACTCACAGGTGATGATTTAGAGGAGATTACCAAGGTCAAACAGTTTCTGGACAATCAGCTCAAAATTAAAGACTTGGGCAATCTCAGATATTTTCTAGGCTTTGAAGTAGCCAGATCTAAAGAGGGCTTGATGCTATCTCAGAGGAAATATGCTCTGGAGTTGATTGAAGAGGCTGGATTACTTGCTAGTCAACCTGTTAGTACACCAATGGTGCCAGGCACAAAGCTTCTAGCTGTCACAGATCAACCTTTCTCTGATATTTCAGGTTACAGAAGGCTCATTGGGAGGTTACTATATCTTACAAACACCAGGCCTGACTTGTCCTTTGCTGTGAGCACCTTAAGTCAGTTCCTTTCTACCCCAATGAAGGATCATCATGAAGCTGCCATGAGAATTTTGAGATATCTTAAACAACAACCAGGTCAAGGCTTATTCTTTTCAGCTGAATCTTCTCATAAGCTTACAGGATTTTGTGATTCAGATTGGGCCTCCTGTGTTGATACCAGAAAATCAGTTACAGGGTATAATTTGTTTTATGGTTCTTCCTTGGTTAGCTGGAAATCAAAGAAGCAGAATACAATTTCTAGATCTTCTTCAGAGGCTGAATATCGAGCAATGGCCACTACAGTTTGTGAAATACAATGGCTATTGTATCTTCTTGAGGATCTTCAGCAACCAATTCAGAAACCAGTGGCATTGTTTTGTGACAATTTGTCAGCTATCTACATAGCTCAGAATCCCACATTTCATGAGCGAACGAAACACATTGAAATCGATTGCCACTTGGTTAGAGACAAGGTGCAACAAGGAATCATCCAGCTCATGCCGATTCCTACTCATGCACAGTTAGCTGATCTACATACAAAGGCTCTCCATACACCACAGTTTCAGCTTTTATTGTCCAAGCTTAGTTTGAGAAATTTGTACAGCTAAACTTGAGGGAGGGTATTAACTTGTATATAGTTAGTTAGTTTGTTAAGAGTTTGTTAAGGCAGTCAAACATTCTGTTTGAGTTAGTTACATAACTAAACCTGTATATAATCCTATCTATACTTTCATTATCAATAACAATGAGAGTTTATTTACTCCTATGCTATCAACAATCACAGACAGATATTGTAAACTTTTTGATCGATTACATGTTAATGTTGCCTCATTGCATTCATTTGCTTGGAAACGATAAATTACCCCTTTTGTGCCAAGATCAACCAAACCAAATCTGTTTTTTTCTCCACTACCTTCTCTATGTGTGGTGTGTGAGGTTTGGTTCGAATTCACAAATTCAAATAAGTATAAATAAAAGTGAAAACGTCAAATTATTTACCGCAGTTTAGACATGTATGTTAGTTGTAAAGCGACATAATTTAATCAAACCAAACAAGATTTCTTTCTAATCAAAATTTTCACAGTGAAAGTGGGTCGACATCCTCTGGTCCATACTCACAATGGTCCAGCTGAATCCAAATGCATCAAGAACTATAAGTTTGTTAATCTGGTTTAGCCTTCAGGATGATAAGCATCAACTTGCTCTAACTGTTTTCAAGTCCTTCATCAACTCTCGAAGATCTTGATCTGTGTGGATTTTGACCATAAACTTCATAAGGTGTTTGTCTGTGTTAGAATAATAATGCAAGTGGAGAAATAGTTCTATATTGGATATGAATGTGGTGACTTGAACATATATAAGTGAGAGAATCCACTCACCTATCACCTTAAGATTTTAGGTGGATAGGTGGATAAGTGGTGTGTCTCTCACAAAGTTGTCTAAGCGAACTCCCCCAAATGTGTAACTCACACTTTGTAACAATGCTCTTAATAACTCCCCCAACACGCTTTTTAATATAGATATTTAAGAAAGATTATTGTAAAATTTTGTTGCATAACAGAATTTGATTTTAGAAAGTTAGTTAGACTTTGAGGAGATTACTTAGTGAACAGGTAATCTCCACACATATATATATATATATATATATATATATATATATATATATATATATATATATATATATATATATATATATATATATATATATATATATATATGTAGGACTCAAACTCTGTAAAATCAGCTAATGCAATATACTTTCTTTTCCTTCCAATTTCTATTTTCTTCTCGATTCTAAAGTGTGAAGATTAAGAACAAACTTGAACAAAGCCTTGTGTGTGAGTATCACTCAAGTGAAGAGTGATTACACTTGTGTGTTTGTATCAATCAAGAGAAGATTGATCTTGTTCTTGTTAAGTTTGTTCCAACAATGTCTAATGTTTATGTTTGCATATGTACGTAATAAGACTAAAAAATTCAACAAAAACATCAATAACAACGATACGTATTTCATAAAAAACAAGAAAAATTGAAGGTTGATATCCTAACGTAGCCTTATAAATCATATTCATAACCAAGCATACTAAGAAAAAGTGAACATCATGGCTTGTAAAACCTTATCTTTAGGACTACTAACACAACATATTCAAATTAATGAGTTACAAATAATGATGAACGGAATCTGAAAACACGATAGTGACACGGTAACACCAGTAATAATTTTAAAAAATAAATTAATTAAATTTAATCACAAGTGTCGGTGTCAATTTCAGACACCGACACTGACATGTCTTTTCTTAGAGGTTGGTACTAGAGAGTTATAAAACCTTATTATATTTATTAAGTATTGATTGAAGTAGTAAACCACAAATTTGATGCAGTGTGAAAATCTGACATACTGCAGGCAGTTCACCAGCCGTCCCGGTTAAGTACACGAGTCCCACGAATAGCTCCAAAGTAGCTGACATAGAAGTCTTGAGCCGAACAAGCTCTGCAATCACGAAACCATAGAACAACCATTGTCGTCACACACGTATTTCCAGCCATTATTCTGATTTCAAGAATATAACAGAATTAAATATTAAATTTGACCTAAATCAATTCTTTATCAACAAATCCTTTAGTGTGAGTGAGAGAGAAAATACGTATCGAGAAAAAGAATTGGGAAGAACCGCTACGACTTGAGAATCACAGAGAGAACGAAACGGTTACAATAGCAAAGAGAGAAGTGCGAATTGTGGAGAAGTTTTTGCTTTGCTTTCGCATAGAATTCTATATTTTCGCATTCTAGTAGTAAATAGTTAGCTACATTTTACTATTTTATTTCTATTTTAAAAAAGAGTAATGATATTCTTATCTTTACATCTAACACTATTCACCGTATTTATATTTATAATAGTACTTTTTTAAATAAAAAATATATTTATAAATAGTAATATATTATTATAATAATATTTTAAAAAAATTGTTTATTTCTTTTTTTAATAATAAAATAAAATTGATTAATAAAGTATAAAAAATTAGTTAATGAAATAATGAAGTTGGTCGATAAATGTCAAAATATTAAAAATAATTTAATAGTAAAAATTGTCTGGATGTTTATTAACCAACTTCATAACTTCATTAACCAACATTTTACACTTCATTAACCAACTTTATTTTACTATTAAAAATTATTTATGATATCTGAATGTATATTAACCAACTTAAATACTTTATTAACTAATTTTTTACTTTATATTAACCAACTTTATTTTACTACTAAATTATTTTTAATATCTGAACATTTATTAACTAACTTCATCACTTCATTAATCAATTTTTTATATTTCGTTAACCAATTTTATTTTACTATTAAAAAATATATATTTTTAAAATATATTATTATAATAATATATTACCGTTCATAAATATATTTTTAATTAAAAAAATTATTCACCGTTTTTATACGGTGAATAGTGTTGGATGTAGTATTACTCTTTAAAAAATTTCATGGTTGTTTAAAATATTACAATTTTTTTACATTCCTATTTTTTAAATTCAAAAACTAATTTTTACATGCAATAATATATATTTATTGAAGATTAAAATACTATTTAAGGGTTGATTATAATTTTTAAATTTGATATATCTTTTACATTCATAATTGGATAGTTTATATAATATTTACGATTATAAAGAAATAATAGTCAAATGCGCAACAAGTTTTGGTGCTACTTTTTTTTAAATGGCAAAATCAATTATCTTAAAAACTAAACTTATTGTCCTAAGATTTGTATAATAGTTTACATATTTAACATTTTTTTTTCACTTTTTACATTCCATATCATCTTCTCTCTTCCACCTAATAATTCAACACCCATTCAATTTTTACTCACTACAATAGTTTTATTTAATAAAATTCAACATCATACTCCACCACTTTTATTTCATATTCTTATTTTTTAAAATATTTTTTGTTTAATAAAGTTAATTTTTTCTGTGTCTAAGTCAAATGAACCAAACTTCTATTTATAGAAGAAAAAAAAAGGATTTTGATGAAAAAAAGTAAAAATAAATAAATTAATTTACTATGAAATTATTGAGCTCAAATAATTATGATGAAATAAAAATCTAAAAAATCACAGTAACCAATAAGATTTTGCCAAGTGTTTTTGTGGCTTCCACTCCCTCTTCATTCAACATGTTAAATCTTTTTAGACATTTTGGCTTATTGGGATTGGTTAGAACTTATAATCTCACAAAGGAACAAAACATTTTGGCATCATATAAGATACTCTTATGTCTAGTAGGACCATTTCTTTTTGAAGTTGCTGTAATTTTCATGAAATATATAGCAGATTGCTGTAATTTTTGAAGTTGGCTTTGAAGCTATGCCATAATCATTTAAGCAAAGGCATTACAATTTCAGCGTTGTTTTTGTATTTTGAATCTTCACAAGAGAATAGAAGATAATGATATCATTTTGAAGCATCACAGATTCCAAAAACCCAAGTTAAATAGCAGAGATTACTTCCACAGCAAGTAAAAAATCATACATGATGCCCAAAATATGAATTTATAAGAGAGATGATAAAACTAAATAGAAATTTTTAATCACTAAAAACAAAAAACTAGGCAGATTAAATTTACATCAATGTTGACTCATTCCTAATTCCTAATAAAAAAGAACCAGAGTTGCACTTTCATATCATGTTATCTAATTTTGAAGGCATTCTTCTAAGCCAATTTTCATAAGAGGGAGGAAAGGGTGACCGAAATATCGGGTGCCTTAGCAAATGTAGCAACCAAACAAAGACAATAGCTTTAAAAGGAACAACCAAAGTCACAATTCCAGCTACCAGACACAAACTCATAACTATAAACGTAGCTGTTGAATCATGCCAACTCAAAAGAGACTGCAATTTCTCTATTCTCGTGGCAAACTCGCCCATCTGCGTTACGTGTCTCCCAGCAGCTACTCTTAATCGATCATATCTATGCCTCAAAATGACGTCTTCGAATTTCGAAGGCATTGGATCAAACTCTTCTTCCAATTCATCTACACTCGATGTATGAACATGAGACAAATGCAAATTTACATGAGATAGTATTTTTGGCTTCTTTACAAGCTTCTGCAGCATATGCAGGATAAGACAGGAAAACATTGCTGGCAACAAATGTTGAGGGTGAATAATCAAAATATAAAGAACCAGGCAAATTATAGTTGTTAAAGTAGGATTTTTCCACATGCGTATCTCGTCAAATTGAGTGTAGATACCAACAAACCAACTTACAAAGGCGTTGATCCTATCGAAATCAGCTCGACATCTTCTCATACTCCACACAATTTCACGTGAATCTAGCATATAATCAACAACCTCTCTTCTCAATGGTGGTTCAGCTTTGCTCATATGTGATGACACAAGCATGATAGTCTGTTTCCTTAATGCATAGAACTGAATTGGAGACAGCGGATCAGACGTATGTTGTCCCGGAAGCATTGGCAATGTGTACATTTTATACACATTAAGCATACTATTGCGAGTAAACTTGAAAGCTAATTGAAGTTCCCCCATCTTCTTCAGGCCAGAAGGTTGAAGTTCAACAAGAGGATAAGAATAGATGTAAATTCTACCGGTTTCCATTTCTGATAGAGAGATTCTCACTCTCCCTATCCTTATATCCCTTGCTTCTGTAGCTATATTTCCATCATGTAATTGACTATTATCAAACACAGAAATTGTGACAAATGTACATGGATCATAGACAACCCAAGAGTATTGCTCATTCCACTTAGGAGAAAGACTATTAACAACGGTTCTCGTCCGTACCCATTTCGATCCATATTTAGCCACACAATAGGCATCAGTGCGGCCGTGTGGTTTCATCGCTGAAAGCCCTGTAGCATTCAATATCCCCAACTCAAAAACTCCAATGGTTGGTCTCCATAATAAATCACATGTTGGATTCACATCACTAGTGTACCGTGGATCTTCGTCAAACATATGATACCCGCCGTCCAAACAGATCCTCATACTAAGCTTACCGACGAATTCATGGTTCTGTATAACATCAATGGTTTTCGCAGACGGGGCGGAACCATCAAATATCATGGCTGCATTCTGCACAGAAAATCCACATTTCCCTAACCTCTTGTGCCTTGTGAATGTTCCTTGCTCCACACTCAAAACTAATATCTGATCTAATGGCTCAGCCACAGCAAATAAAATATCTTTTTCATTCCATATTGCGTTTCCATCATTGCTTTTCGCCAACTTGGTATTGAAAGTCCAATTCCCCAAAGTAGCTTGGATGAAAATGTCAGCTTCAAGCATAAGCCCTTCAACTTGAATCAAATTAAACCTAAGACACCAAATCCTGGGCATAATATATATCCTTGAGCAAGTATTAACAAAATTATGAGAACCAATTTGCACAACACCTACTTGTAAATGCCAAGCTTCATGAAATGATTCATCAGCTTGAGTTCCTATCCAACAAGACATCATAAGCTCCCCCATACAACGTCTCCCGCATTGATCCTCTAGTGCATGCCATTGTGGTGCTAGAGCACTATCAGATGGAAACCTTGTAGAAATATCAGAAACATCCAATGAAATCTTACCCATATATTCATACGGCCTAAGAGCATCATCCTTCACGAGAATCTCAACGCTTGTTATCTCTTCGGTTTCAACTTTATCTTTGTCAAGGGCAAAGACTTGGTTCCATTGTGGATCATAGTTGTCTCTGTAGCACAAGGTTGTCCCTTGAAAATCCCCAGCTTTCACCTCCACATAAGGAGCAAAATTGTAATGGACATATTGCACAAACAAATTTCTAGCTCTGACAATTTTTACAAATAAGAAGAGATTGATTTCAACAAGGTCGGACTCAGTTGTGATTCCCCCATTTCCTGTAATGTTATTGGCTCCAATGTTGGGAGAAATCACCTTCAAACTAAAATCCACTTTTTCATTAGCCATGTTTGGTAATAGCAGCTGCAAATATAAGAAAAGGAAGTATTAAAACTAAATTAGTGTAGTAATCATGCCCAAAAAACCTTGATAATCATAAAAATATACACCATTTATATCCGTTATTATAATCTCTTTTTACAATTTTCACATATATTAAGAAAAATAATCACGGACAAATTAAGCAACAAACCACAAAGGCATTAGGGAAAAATCAAGCAACAAATCAATGAGCAAATAACAACAATGGACAAACCAAGCAACAGAAAAGAGAAATTCTGAACCAATTAACAAGAAATCGAACAACAATGAGTAATTTTGAGCAAACCAACAAGTAATCAACAATGATTTTAATGTGATAGAAATTCTTCATTGATTATCATTGTGACTTACATGAAGTTTATATAGTAGAAGCATTGTTGTAGAATAGTTATGGTAGGTTTGCTCTATACAATCATAGCTCCTAACAAACTTGATAACTACCATATCTAAGTTAAGTAATTTCCACTAACTATATTAACTAAACAAGTGATACTTGTGGAACAAGTTAGCATCTGGACTTGTTTTGAGCAAATCAACAAGTAATCAACATCGATCCTCAATTTTGAGCAAATCAACAATGATCCTCAATTTTGAGCAAATCAACAAGTATTTGACAATAATCTCCAATTTTGAGCAAATCAACAAGTAATAAAGCTATGAAGCACATACACCGGAAACACGACACTGACTCGTCGACATCCCTCAAATACAACACTGATTATTATGCCTTTTGTAGTTTTCACAAAAAATAAGCAGGAACTAATTAAGCAACAAACACAGAGACCGCAATAAGTGTACCACCTATACCGACCAAAATTGCATAAATCTTTACAACACAAAACCTTAACAACAATGAGTAATTTAGAGCAAATCAACAACAATGAGCAAATGAAATCAACAACAATGAAGTTCTATCATTCTAAACCTTTTTTTTGACAAAAATTGGATCTATTAATAGGCTAATAACAGAAGTCAAGAATGAACAAAACTTACCACCACCGCGCCGGTGAGACTGACACCACCGGAACCACCGACGTTGAACCAACTGAACGATGAGCTTGAACGGAGAAAGAGCAGACTTTGTTTCAGACTGGTGCGTTTACGAGGGAAAAGTTACTAAAAAAGTTTGAGTTTTTAATATATATAAATTCTTTTTCCAATTTTGTATTCTACATATATAGAAAAAAGTAATTTAATTTCATGAATTTAGTCTCGTGTTTAATATAAAAAAGAAAATCATTAATTCCTAATGAGCAAAATATGGAAGTTTTATATTGGAAATTATTTATTCAACTTTTGCCTTAGCTACTATTTTCAGTAAATAAAAATTGTTTTTAAATGTTTTAAAGATACATGTTTGCAACATGTATTAGAAAATCATAGTTGATATTCTATTTTTAATAAAAAAAGAGATATAAATATTTATAATATAAAATATTTTTAGACATCTATCCAATTAAATCATATTAAATAAATACTTTTTAAAATATTTATTAAAATTAACCAAAAATTAAAATGATTTGATTAGGTGCATCTTAAAATATTATATATCTTCATACATGAATATTAATTCAAAAAAATTATAAAAAATATTTGAGTTAAATATGTTTTTAATCTATATAAATATTTTAAATTTTATTTTTAGTCTTTATAAAAAAATAATATATTTTAATTTATATAAAATTTTTGTGCATTCAGTTTTAATTTTTTTTTTTTAAATTTTGAAAGTCGTTTTAATTATCTTTTAACTTTTAAATTTTTAAATATTTTTAAATATTATAAAATATTTTTTATTAAATTTTTAAAATTTTTAAAATAAAAAGAATTAAATATAATTTTTTTTAATTTCAAAAAATAATGATAAAAATAATATAAATTTTAATTTAAAATGAAATTTTAAAATTTTTTTCAAACATCCTTTTAACGCTCTTAACATATTTGAAAAAAATTATTTAAAAATATATTAATTTAGCTGTAGAGTACAAAATAAATATTTAAAAATATATTAATTTAACTTTAAAGACTAAAACTATATGTATAATAATTTTGTAAAACAAAAATATATCATTTATTTATAAGAATTAAAAATAAATTTTAATAATTTTATTAAAAAAATATATTAAACCCAAAATAATTATCAAATATTTAAAAGAATCTTATTCCTATCATAAAAAATTGTGGTTAGTGCTATTTATAATAAAAGAAATTTTCTTTTCAAGAAATTTGTAGTTACTGCTATTTATAATATAATAAAAATTAATGGCGTGATGTTTTTTCCATCTTTTAATATAGTTCTTACGACATAATAATTTTCCTTAAGAAAATGAAATAATAACTTATCATAATATTTTTTAGATTTAATTGATAAATTGTTGTACCAAAATAACGGTTATGCAAACAAATTTCACATAATTTTTGGAGTATTTATAAACCAAAATTTGGAGTCATTTCACATAAGTTTTGGAGTTTTTTTCCAAACCAAAATTTGGAGTTTTTTACAAACCAATTCTTATATACCACCATCCTACTTGAAATACCACCACTCTATAATTCAGCTTTTAAACTTGAAAATATAATAATAGTTCATAAGTAATTTTTAATACATGAAATTAGCTAGTTTATAAAATGTTTATTATATTAGTTTTAGTTCAAATACTATCAAATAGGAAAAAAGAACAGTAATTTAAGGACAGAATTAAGAGGCTACTCGATAAAGCCCCTTTATACAAGTCTTTTAAACTCATAATTTTATGAAGTACTCGGACAAGTTTATAAGAACTATATAAAAGGCAAATAGAATCCCATAATTAATGAGAAATTAACTTGCCATCCCACATTATATATGGCATTTTTAAATAGTACGAAAATAATCAAATTATCTAAACTCAAATTATTTATCATCTTTTAAATTTATGTGATCAATTGAATATTTTAAAATTTTGAGCGATATTGGAAATTTCGTGAACAAATAAGAATTTACAGTAGATTTATGAAATTTCTGATATTTGTATCGAAAATTTTAAAATATCCAGTATTTTCGTATCAAAAATTTCAAAATATCCGATATTTTCATTTACTATTTATATCGGAAATTTTGAAATTTCTACTACGTCACAGAATACCAGAAACTTTGAAATTTTCGATAGTTCAATTTTTTTTTAAATATCAAAAATTTAAAAATTCTGATAGTTTATATTTCCTAATATTTTTTTATTTTGTAGTGAGGACCAGAGGCAGAGATGGTTCTATTGCGGGACGGACCACTGATAAAGCTGATGTTGAAGCCCGAGCTGACGAGGCGCATGCTTCAGAGCTACGGGGTGGACGCCGTCCTCCGATTGATTTTCATTAGAAATGGATGGCTGAGCAACAGGTGCAGTTTCGCGCACCCCGCCGTCGTGGTGTTAGACCTGTTTAAAAAACCATATTTTTATAACTACCAGAAATCAGAACCATCCAAATATTTCGGTAAAATATCAATTGTTTAAAAAAATCATGTTTTTATAACTACTAGAAATTTCAGTTAATTTGAAATTTCTGGTACACTAGAAATTTTAAATACACTACCGAAAATTTACGCATACCAGAAATTTTGTAGGGGTGTACCGGAAATTTCAATCCTTCTACCAAAAATTTTATCCGAAAATAGTATGCATCTCATCCAAAGATAAAAGTGAAATAAAAAAAATTGGAGAGGTTGCAATGTTTAATTTAGAGGATGACATTGTTAATTTCTCATAATTAATGGATAACATCTTTATAACAATTATTTTCTTTGACAATTGGTGTTGTATTCATATTGCTTCTCTATTGTCAAAAAAATTTAGTTTTGTTCCTTCCGGATCATTTCATCCCAATTACCATCTAAATGTAAATTCTTCGAAGAATTAACATCTCGCCTCCCAGTTATACATGCCACTCTCCAAAGAGTATACTTTTACTATTATACTCGTGTAAATAGTCACAAAATTCTAAAAAACATGAGTTTTACCATAAATTTGAGGGATGTTGTTGTACCCAAAAATTTTCCCTCTCTTTATCTCAAGACATTTCTTACAAATATTCTCAAATGCTCAAGGATTCTCAAGAGTTGATCAGACAAGCTCACCTCCTAAGCACTGGGCCCCCAACTAGGGTTTTGGTTTTCTCAAGTAAAATTGGACTTCTAATGCTTCAAGTGACTTTCATGGTTCATAATAGGTCTCTAAGAATGCTCATACCAAGTTTCAAGTCTTGCATCACAAATTTGCTCAGTCAATAGCTCAGATGATTGAAAATCAGTTATATTGGATAAAAAGTCAATTGTGGTCAACATACTGTCAAACTTCAAGATTTTTTGCCAACATCAACATTTTAATGTTATGTTCATCATTTGATCAAGGGTTGATCATAATTCCTCAAGGAAAGCACTCAAATCATCAAAGGGATAAAATTGTCAAAATTAGGGTTTTGACTGAGAATGACTGATCATTAACTCTTGACCTAGTACATGACCTAATGACTTGAAACATGATCTTAAGGACTCAAACACAACATCTTGACCTAATTACATGGTTCAAGACATTTCCAAAGGTGCAAGAGATTGATAGTTGAAGAATTGAGATCAACTGATGAAAAGTCAACTGTCACACAAAAGTTAAACTTTGACTTTTTGGTCAACTTTGAACTTCAAAGATCAAGAATCATCAAAACATTAAAAAATATAAATTTTGATCATCAAGAATCAACAAAGTCAGCAAAAGTCAAAGATAGAAAATTCTCCAACACTTAGAAAATTTTCTAAGTATTAGTGTTTTATTTTTAACAAATACACAACTTCATGACCATTTTTCACTAAGATGAAAATTGATTCAAGGAAAACTTTCAACATGAAAGTTGTAGGGCTTGATGAATTCTACAACTTTATCCTTGAGGGTTGATGTCCAAAAAATGCTTGGATTAGGAGATATAGGCCCATGAAGTCATGACATTTTTATCTAACACTTAGTAAAATTTGCAACAAGTTTGGTTAGATTTTTATCCCAACTTCTTGGCAAATTTTCACCAAGTTCCAATTTTATTTTTCCAAAATGATCAACATAATAGTTGTAGACAATGTTTCAAGCTTTCCAAAATGTCCAAGAACACATTTTTATCATGCTTGAGCTAGGAGATTCGAAGAGATAAAGTTGGACATTCATTCTTGAATTATAGGTCATATTTGTGAAGAGCTCCGAAACAAATTTTCATGCCATGCCGCATAATCTTGCTTTGCATACCTCTTAACCTCTAAATCTATCCATAATCAGATGATTGCACAAACTTTTGAGCCATTATCCACTTGATTCAAGCTTTGTCCAAGACAATTTTCCATTTTTGGCACAAAGTTACCATTTCCATTCTTGTAAAGCATGCATTATAACAAAGTCCACTCTCCTTGAGCCTCTAACCTGTTCCCTCTGCAAACACTCCACACAAAATCCAGAAGCAACATGTTTAAAGCCTTTAACCACTCTAGATTGTCTCGTATTTAACATTGGAACCATGTTCTTTAAGTTTGTTTCATTTACAATCCAACCAAACCATAACTCTTCAACTTGCAAACCTGATGTTCTCCTTCCCTCCAGCCTTTACCTATAAATAGAAGACCCTTTTGCAAGCCATAACACGAGTTCATAAGCCCTTAAACCCCCTCAATCACTCCCAAAGTCAGAATTGCCATAAACTCCATTTTGTTGCAAGTTTTTGACCTTGAACATCAAACACCTAATCCATTCATGCGTTTTCATTTTAAATCATTCACAAAGCTTCTATAACTCATATAGAGCTTATCCAAGACCCTGATTCATCACTGTAACATCATCTCCATCATCCTCCATTTTTAAAAATAGAGCCCTGCAACTTGACTTGTCCAGAAGAGTTAAGGCATTCTCAATCCAAAGTAAGCATTGTAATAGCTTCCTGGGAGTTTAGTGAAGTTATCCAGATCATCATAACATCTCCAGGAGTGCTCCTACTCCAGATTCGATTCTCACTTCAGAGGTAAGTTTTTCTAAATTTGAAATCCTTATTTAAGCACCATTTGCATCTGCTTTTAAAAGATAAAATGTAGATATCATGCCTATGAAGCTAACCATGTCCTTAGTTTTCATTTGCATTAACTGTGTGATGAGAACTTTAGAACTGAAGATTCAGAAAAATTAGGTTTCAGTTTGGTACCAAACAAAATTCGCCTTAACCATTGATCTATAGATTTCGAAATTTATATGGTTGGATTCGTGGTTAAATTTCAAGCAAGTTTGATGTTTACATCTTTCAATTTGGTTGAGAAATGAGCATTTTCAGAAATTCAAAAATGTTATTTTGATTACTGGCGCGAGGAAGAAGATGAAGTTACATCCAGGAAAGAGTTTGTAATATATTTAATAGTTTGTGTATAAACTATTGGATGTATCACCACTCCAGTGGTTAAAACGCGCGCCTGTTTACCTTAGGGACCTGGGTTCGAGCCCCAGTAGTACCCTTTTATTTGTTTCACATTTATTTCTTGTAGATTCAATATAAATGAGCCCAACGCGCATGCTATACACCCTCACTCCCTCACCACATGATCATCACAAAGTCAGATCAAATGCTCCAGAAGGCAAGCGCATGATACACTCCTTGGGGATAGCTACACTGAATCTAATACAGTGTTTGGGCTCCTTGTTCTTGGGCCCAACGCTCTTGCTTCTCCTCACCCTCCTAATTTTTTTTACAACATCAGGCCCATTACCTTTTTTATTATTTTTTCTGTTTCACAAAAAAAAACTGATTATTTGGGCCTAATATTTTCTGTTTCTCACACCCCCCAATTACTTCCACAACTCAGGCCCAACTTTTTATTTTTATTTATTTTATTTAAAAATTATTTTCTTTAATATAATAAATCAAATTAATCTTTCTTTTAAAATTAACTTGATCTCTTTTTGTAATTAAATTAATTGAAATAATTAATCTAGTTTTCTCTAGGGTTTTTAATGATTAAATTCTTTTCTAATTTAAAAAATTGAAATCAATCAAGATTTAGGTTTTTTTTATTTAAATAAATCTTTAAATAACAATTTTCATTTAATCACACTTTACTTCATTTTATTAATTAAGTTATAAAATGTTTGATTTAGGATTTATTACTTCAATTATTTCCCTATACAAAACATCAAAAATATTGTTCTAAACAATTAGTTTTCTTTTTTAAAGTTAATTTAGACCTAGGTTTCTCTTCAATTAAATTAATTTTCCTTTTAATTAAATTAATCATCAAACCCTTTTCTATTAAAAAAAATCACAAACAAAACATTTTCTTTTCTCTTTTATTTATTTTTATCTTTGCGTATTTTTATTACTTCGTATTATTGTACTTATTCAATAGTCTGTAATAGATAGTTAGGGTTTATTGCTTTCCTCCCCACTCACAAATTTGTACCCCATTCCCGAAGCGTTGTAATAGCATAGGACATTTAATTTCCACAATTTACTGCTTTCGTTATTACTATTAGTAATTAGGATTTATATGGCAAGATTAAAATCAATCATTAGAAAACCTAATATCAAAAGACAAAAATAACTGAAATCGAACACACTTTGCAGACATGCACCTCTAGGGTAACCTCATTTGTTGCCTTCAGATAAAACAGTCATGTCCCTCGAACGTGGGATGCTTTAGCAAAGATCCTTGATTACAAGATCGTAGTCCCTCGATGATCCTTCTATGTTGCCTTCGGTAAACGATCTCAGTCCCTTACGACAATTGCTAAAGCGTCTTACAAGTTGCCTTCTATGACTGTACAATGACCCACGCTTGTCCCTCACATCCAATGATAAGGCTTCTTACTAACTAATGGTAGGATGGCACTATCTAAAGGAGGAGGTAAATAATAAAGACTTTTTGAGTAGGTAGATCGCTTGTAATCGCTTGCTCACAAACTAAAACAATTTCCACACTTTACACTTTCAAAACAACTATCTTCAAAACACTTTTCAAAACAAACATTTTTGTATACATTCTCAACGATATTAGAATCATTATAAAATTTCCCTACATTGGCATTTTCAAAACATCTTTCCAAAACAACACTTCCTTTCACAAGTATTTTCAAAACAAACATTTTGTATACATTCTCAACGATACGAGAATCATTGCAAAATTTCCATACTTAGGCGTTTTTTCAAAATATTTCCAAACATACACAAACACAAAGCATTTCAAAAAGTGATCAAGCGATTAAGATCCCGTAGATAACTACGGATGAAAAGGATGCTAACACCTTCCCTTTTCATAACCTACCCCCCAAACTCAAGAAAATTCTCAAAAGGTCTTTCCTGTTCTTTTCACCCTTTCTTTATTGGATAAAAGAAAAGTCGATGGTGACTCTTGCTATCTGCAACATTTGTAATAAAACACAAAACTCAAAAGTCAATTCTCCCACCGTATTACAGAATTGGTGACTCTACTGGGAAAGATACTAAAAGTGGGGTTACCTTAGAGCTAGATCACATTTAAAATGCTTTACTTGCTTGATTTGTATGCTTTACATTTTGGGGTTATACTTGGGTATATTTCTTGTATAGATCCTATACCCGAATATGGGGAATTTTAGGTAAGTAGCAATAGTTTGTGAAAACTGTATGGCGTAGATCGATATGATTCAAGCAATGGCTACGTTAGTTTGACACATTTGTTGTTACCGGTGTCCCTTGAGTTAAACCAAGGAGAATACGGGGCTGCTGTGTGGTGTCATAAAGCACTAACTGACTACAAAACCTTAGTTGAACAACTTAGCCATTAGAAAGTAGTGAGATAGCCGGATTTGGTGCATACTGAAGTTGGTTAATACTAGATACTACACTCATTGAGATCAGACTATCAGGATATTTCAGTCGCAGTTCCGATGCTTGTGCTAAAACAATGCCCGAGAAGAAAGATCAGTGATATTGATGCTCCTAGAACCCAGTTGCTTCTTTTAGGACAGGTTGATCCAACTAAAACTTCAAGAGGGTACTTACCTATAAACTCCATGCAAGCTTAAACCTAAGACCTTGTGTGCTTTGTTTGTGTATGATTAATTGTTAGAACATGACATCATAACATCATGACATCATGTCATATCATTTTCACTAACCATTTCAAGGACCTAGGGATTTATCTTTGTTCTGTTTTGTAGGTTATGGCTTCCGCTCGCAGAAACACTATCTGAATCAATTTTCTGAAGATACCTTCTCAACTTAAGGAGTTAGTCTCAAGGGTTCCCGAAAGTTCTCCATTCATCAAAAGGCATGGTCGACTACTCAGTTTGGTTACCTTGGGTTTTTAAGAAGATATAATGAGTGTTCTATTCCAGTTCTTTGAACCTGTACATCACTGCTTCACCTTTCCCGATTATCATTTGGTACCCATAACGAAGGAGTTTTCTTAATTATTGGAAATACATGTTCTCAATCAAATACCTTTCACTGGTTTAGATAAATATCCATAACTTGAAGAAATTGCAACAATATTGCATCTAAAGCGGTCCGACATTGTAGCTAATTGGGAAACAAGGAGTGGAGTCAAGGGTTTTCTAGCTAAATTTCTGTTAGAGAAGGCTCAACTATTTTTGGAGGCTATGAATTTTCAAGATTTCGAAGAAATCTTGGCTTTATTGATCTATGGTTTGGTGCTATCCCTAATCCAGACCAACTCATAGATGTGAATGTTGTCAAAAGTTTCCTTTCTCGTAACCCTGTACCTACTTTACTTGGAGATATTCTGCATTCTCTTCACACTCGTACTATAAGGAAGAAAGGGGCTCTTATGTGTTACATATCGTTGCTATCTAGGTGGTTTATTTTTCATCTTCCCCGATCAATATTAAAGAATTAAAAAGGTTTGAGGTGGTCTCAAAGGATTATGTCGCTCTCTCATTCGAATATCTATTGGTGTTCCCGATATCTGGAAGATGTTATTATCATTAACCGCTGTGGGGAATCCCCTAATGTTACGCTCCTTGGCATTAGGGGGGTATTACTTACAAACATTCTCTGACTCTACAAAAATTTGGTTATGCTCGAAGAGATGGTCCTCATGACGCGCTTATCCATGGTATTGTGTTCGACTATGAGAATGATTTTCAAGGTTATCGTCAAAGGGTTGTACGAGCTTGGGGCATGATAAGCAAGATTGATAGCAAGACTTTGGGACACAAGAATTCCATTCCTCTAGAGCCTTATCTCAAATGGGTATGAGCTCGTGCCCAAAACCTCATGATGCCATATCCAGCTATCCTACCAGTGATCATGGAGCCTGTTGCTGAATGGGATATTCTTTATACCATTCTCCATCCAGACATGCCCGCTGACTTGGAAGAATTGCAGAAGTTCTGTATTCAACTCAAGGGAGAACGAGACACCTTTGAAGCTCAATTCTATGCAAGCGATAATAAAGTGTTGGAGATCACAAAGCGACTTCATGAGGAGCAAAGCCTTAATGCATACATCTACACGAAGAGGAAGCGTCCGTAGGAGACTTGAGTCTTAGGTTTTAGAAGTTCATTTTGTTGTCTCTTTGAGACTCTTTTGCTTTTCATTGTAATCCCATGAGGAAATTGTAATTTTTGAACTTATTAATGCAATCTTGGTCAGCTAGCAGATTTAAATCTCTTAAGATCCTTGAAAACATCGCATCCATATATCATGCATCATTTTGTAAGCAGGTTTTCCAATACATGTTTCCTCATCTATTTACTGTTTATTTCAGTATAAGATGGCTCTCGAGCAAACCGTCAAAGATCTGCAAACTCAACATGCACAGTTTCAAGAGAATCTCCTAAACCTAGCCAAAGGGAAACAAGATATGATGACGCTCCTTGTCATGAAAAAGAAAACTAAGAAACGGGTTGTTATCCTCAATACGGGGAGAAAGTTGAAAGGTCCTGCCCGACTGGCTCAAGTAGAAGATGTTTCCTCTGAAGAAGAAGACAATCAAGAAGAGGATGTTAGAAGCACCAGGGCTGGGGGTGGAAATAACCAGATTTCTGAGGATGAAGACTACTCCGACGAGCAGTACCCTCTTGCGGATGACAAATACAAGCAGTTAAAAGACCGACTCAAAGCCTTGGAAGTTCAAAAAGTGCCCGGATAGGACTTTGGGGAATTATGTTTGATCCCAGGGGTAGTTATTCCCCATAAGTTCAAGGTCCATGTCTTCGCTAAATACGATGGGGTCTCTTGTACCAAACTCCATTTGAGGTCGTATGTCCGAAAGATTCAACCCCATACTACTGACCAGAAACTATGGGTCCACTTCTTTCAAGAAAGTTTGACCGGTACTCAACTCGAATGGTTTTACCAGTTAGAAGGAACCAATATTTGCACATGAGAGCACTTGGCTGCTTCCTTCTACAAATAGTACCAATACAATGTTGACCTTGCACCAACTCGCGGGCAATTACAGAGTATGACTATGGGCTCGAATGATGGTTTTAAGGAGTATTCCCAGAAGTGGAGAGATTTGGCTAGAATGGTGCAACCTCCTCTGACTGACCGAGAATTGGTGGATATGTTCATGGGCACTCTGACGGGTCCATTCTTTAATTTGCTGATTGGGAGTTCTTCATTAGGGTTTACTGAGTTGGTTTTGACTGGCGAATGAGTTGAAAATGGTATCAAGATCGGGAAGATTCAGATGGCTGCATCCTCTAGTACCATGAAGAAACCATTCATTGGAAAGAAAGAAACCAATGTTGTCTATGGCCAGAGGGGCCGTAGTAAGAATAATAATCATCAGTGTGTAGGGGCAGTGTTAATATCTAATCTAACACCTATTCGACCACAACAACCAGGAAATCAACACAGGTAAGATGCTTTGAGGAGGAAGTTCACAAGGATTAATATGTCATTGGTTCAAGAATTACAACATCTGTTGAAAGCACAATTGATAATATAACACCCCAATTCTACCCGACAATTATTATAAAATCAGAGTTATAAAAATTCAACAACCAAATCAGGATGCTACAATTTAAACTTAAAACAACGACATTCATTACAGATACATAACACATTAAACTTGGATGAACCAACGACAACATAATTTAATCTTTTGAAAACAACAACTTTCATAACTACGCAGTGGAATCGTAATATTCAACTATAAAGAACATAACATGTTTTTCCAACTGAAACAACTTCAAATAACAAGTATTTAACGAACGAAAACTTAAAGTTCAATCAACTGAAATAATAACAATAATAAAACAACAAGCGTTCATCCCCCCGAGTGTTACGTATCAGAGTAATGACACCGATTCGAACTACTAAAGGTAAACCTCCTTCACTCTGGATTACCTACACATTACTAACATCGGGGTAACATTCAAACATAAGGGGTGAGTGTTGTACCCCAAAATTTGCCCTCCCATTTTTATAGAAAACACAACCCCAGGGTTTCTCAGATGTTCAAGTTGGCTCAGAAATCGATCAGACAGATTCTCTTATGTGGCAGTAAACCAGCAATTAGGTTTTTTCTTGCAATCCTCAAAAGAAAATGAATTCTCAAAAAAGGATTCAATTGGCTTTCACAGGTCTTCATGATTCCTCAGGTTTACTAAAAAAAAGACAATGTTGGTTCTCAAGGCATGGTTATTTGGGACAAGAGACTAAGACTGTCATTTGGGACGACCATGATTTTGATCCAGGTTAACTAGATGATTTGCGTCTTTTAAAACATTTGCTTGGTTAGGAAATGGAATATACAGTGCGTGTTTGTTTGGAATGCAGTTACATAGTTATTGGGATTACTTGGAATGTAAGTTACCAGACTAGAGCATTTTGTTTTAAATATCTTGATTAGGAATCTTTAAGAATCAGTTAGGATGCGAAGAGAAAATTACAAGTTATTGTTGATCAAGGATGTCAAGTAACACCAGAACATTTCATATGATTTTCTCCAATTTCATATATTGTTACAAAATAATTTATTCTTTTAAATACTTTAGGTTTTACAACTTATCGTATTTGAAAATGGATTGATACAATCAGTGATTACAATACAAGAATGTTTCTCTCTAAATTACAAAGAAAATCTAAATGGATCTATGCCTAAGGTTAACTGAAGTTCCTTTGCTTCCATGCTTGCCACATAGTTTCTTGCTTCCCCTGCTTTGTCACATCCAATTGTACTCACATGAAAATAAAAGAAAGAAAATGTGATTAGTACAAGTTATTTGGGCATGAACAAAATTTTTCAAAAAAAAAGTGTTCATCATTAAAGTTTGCAAAGTGGAATCAGAATGCCGTTATTCATCATATTTTATTTCCCCTATTTGCAAATCACAAGAAGATTATTCTTCTTGGTTCACAAAAAGAAAGAAAGGAATGCTACAAAGCTGTCCAAGAAATGCTACAAAACTGTCCAAAGGCAAGCAAAGTTGTCCAAACAAACAAATGCTCAAACTGAAGCAAACAGCAACGCAAATCAAACAAAATTGCCCAAACAAATATTGCAAACAAAGCCAAACAAACAGAATGCCCAAACATCAGCACAAACCAAACAGAATGCCCAAACAACAGCGCAAAATTGGACAAAATGCAAACAACAAACAGCAAAAACGAGGCAGTAATATAGAAGTAGACAACATCAACAAAAGGCAGAAGTATGGCAATATAATAGCTAAGTCAAACAAGCAAAAACTTGTTCAAGAAGCCTAATTCATCATTTTCCATTTTTCATTGCAAACTTTTCAGAATTGGAAAAAAAGGCAAAATAGCAATTGACTTTCTTAGTGTCATTGAGAGAGAAGAGAGGAAAGAAGTCACCTAGGTTATTGGGATGCACAACCCTGCTGCCTTGACTGTCACAAGTTACATAGAAGGTACTAGAAAACAAAACTGCCATCAAAAAGCCAAAAGAACAATATAGTAAAATATTAAAATTCTTTGTTTTCTCACCATTTTGAATAGGAATTCAACAGAGGCAACACCAATATAACAGTAAACAAAACTCTCAAGCGGAGATAGAGAAAACATTTTATCAAACTCAAAAACTTGAAACAAGTCTCCAATTTTCAAAACTATCAAAGTCCAAAAACTGTCAAAGTCTCCAACCTTCAAACTGTCAACAAAAACCAAAACCTCAAAAAAATAACATAAAGTCTCATACTGATAAACCAGTATAAAAACTCCAAGCATCTAACCATCACTACCATCAAAAACTCTCAAAAGAACCGAACCTGTAACAAAACCTGTTAACTCCCAAAAACAAAACCTTAAAGTTTCAAACTGTCAAACAAAGCCAAAACTCATCAAACCTGTCAAACAAAACCAAACCCAAAAAACAAGCATCCAAACTGTCAAAGTCCCAAACCTGATAATATCCATAAACCCTAAATCCAAACTGTCAAACACAATTATCACCTGCTAACCAAAAACCTGTTAAATCATCAAATAACAAAAACTTGTTGAAACATCAACAAATCCAAAACCACAAATCACCAAACCTCCAAAAACAAAAGGAAAACAAGCTCTCAAAAACTCAAAGCCACGAATCCAAAATAACATTAAAAAAAAACTGGAACAGGTCTCAAACTGAGACACCAGAACTAACAGCAAACCAGTAACACCATTAACCAAATCTATAACAAAGCTTCACCAACTCAAAAAATAGTGGCCAAGAATCAAACCAACAACATGGTAACTCAAAACACAATAACTGTGAACAAAAATCCCAACAACCATCAGCTTCCAAACCAAAACTGTAAGAAAGTTTGAAACAACCAAAACCAAAACAAAGCCAAACATCACAATAGCCAACATCATCATCATTCAAAATACAAAGATAAGAAAAGAGTTACCAATGAGTCAGAAGCACCAAGGCGGTATCCTCATCTCCTCCCCCCGTCTCCGGCCACCAAGGAACGCCTTCTTCGTTTTCGCCGCTCCCTTTCAAAATCGTAAAGTTCGAAACAAGTATGGATTCTTCACCTTCCTCATAACATATTTCTCTACATCTCAAGGAATGGAGTAGTCAAAAGAAAACGTATAAACAAGACAAAAAACAATTAGTAAAAGCTTTAAGAATAACATAATCTCACCCTTTTTCAAAGAAAACCACTAGAAAATAGATTAGGGAGGCAAGAAAGGCGGTGTTCCGGCGACTGAGAGTAGGGGAGGAATATCACACGAACCAATTTTGTTGTTTCTAGGGTTCAAATCAGAAATTAGGGTTTCAAAGAAAACGTGAATCATGTCGAGATAAAGAAATAAGGAGCGATTCTGTTCAAGAAATTAGGAAGGGACGTTTAGTGAGAAGTTTAGAGGTTCAGAAGGATGAACAAGAGATGAGCGAAAGAGACGAAGCGGCGCCACTGTGAACGAAGGGGTTCCAAGAACCCTAATTCGTTTTGAACCCTTAATCAGAAGCTTAAACAGAGTTAAGACTTGGGCTTTTCTTTTGTTCATATTTTTGCCCTAAGGCCCATTCGTTTTGCTAACCCACCCCCCATCTGGCCTTGTTTGGTCACAGCAAAATAACATTTCTTTGGGCCTAACACCCCTAACTCACTTGAGCCCATATTTCTTTTTTTTTAATTTGTTTTATTTGTTTTGCAAAAAATGCTAAATAAAACTTAAAATATTTTCATTAATTTGATTTAACTTTTTGTGATTATTTTTTATCATTTTTCTTTTTTATATAAACTTGTTTTGATTAATTTTTACATTTAATAAAACATCAGAAAAAGTAACTTAACTTGTTTTCTTTCTTTAAATTTATTTATATAATTAATATAAAAAATACAAAAATAAAGATTTTAATTTAATCAATTATTTTTATTTTTTAGAATATGTTTTACCTTTCTTTTTTTTCAAGTAAATACATTTCATTTCATACTTTGTTGATTTTATCTCATGGATTATCATAGCTTTAATTAAATCACACAAAAATTCGATTTGGTTGTATTGTTTGATATTTGGACATTACTATTTCATTTAATTCATCCCCATTTGTAATAATTGTACGCCCATTCCCGAATACTTTGTAATAGCGTAGAATTTCAATTCCTGCAATTTACTGTTCTCCATATACTGTACAGTAATTAGGCGTGTATGGCAAGATTCAAAAATTAATCGCTAGATGACCTAATCAAAGAATAAAATAATTTGAAACCAACACACTTTTTCACACGCGCACCTCTAGGGTAACCTCACTCGTTGCCTCGGAAATACAATCATGTCCCTCGAATATGGGATGCTTTAGCAAATGACCCTTCAATAAACAAAGATCGTAGTCCCTCGATGACCCTCGATGTTGCCTTCGACAAAACGATCTCGTCCCTTACAAAAATTGCTAAAGCGTCTCACAAGTTGCCTTCAATGATTGTAAAATTGACCCGCGCCTGTCCCTTTATATCCAACGATGGGGTTTCTTACCAAATCAATGGTAAGATAACACCATTAAAAGGAAGAAGAAAAGAACAACTTAAGACCTTTCGAGTAGATAGATTCGCTCTTAGTTACTCGCTTGCTCACGACAAAAACTCTTTACACCTACACTCTCATTTCAAAACATTTTCAAAAAAGACAAAACATTTTGTATATGTTCTTATAGAGACGAGAACCATTGCAAAACCTCTTTTCAAAACACTTTTTGAAACACGATTCACAAACACATCTTTGAACCACTTTTCAAAACAAAACTTTGTATACGTTCTTATAGAGACGAGAACCATTACAAAGAGATCTTTCAAAATACTTTCAAAACCCACACCACAAGCACACAATCAAAAGCAAGTGATCTAAACGAGTAACTAAGAGCCCATGGAAAACCATGGATGAAAAGGGTGCTAATACCTTCCCTTTTCATAATCTACCCCCCGAACCCAAGAAATAATCTCGAAAGGTCTTTCCTGTTCTTTTTTACCTTTCCTTTTGGATAAAAGAAAAGTCGGTGGTGACTCTTGCTAACCGCACAAGTGTGATTGAAACGCAAACATCTAGTCAGTTTTCCCACCGTATCACAGAACTGGCGACTCTGCTGGGGAATAAATAAAAGTGGGGTTACCTTAGGGTTTTATATCACCTTTACATGCTTATCTTGCTTGACTTGTTTGCTTTACACTTTGGTCCTATTGTTTGGGTTTGAATCCTCTACCCGGATTTGGGAAACATTCATAGGTAAATAGAAATACGTTGTGGAAACTGTGCAGGGTATACCAACATGGTCTAAGTAATAGCTATATTAGTGCGACATATTTGTGGGTACCGGTAGCCTTTGAGTCAATCAAAGAGAATACAGAGCCACTGAGTGATGTCATGAAGCACTAATGGACTTTTAGAACCTTTACTTGACCAACTTGGCCTTTTAGGATGTAGTAAGATGACCGACTTTGGTGCAGTCCGAAGTTGGTAGATACTCAATACTATACTCATTGAGGGTTGGTTCCTTGGAATATTTTGATCGCCAGTAAAGAGGCTGAATTGAAACAACGAACAAGGAAACAATCTAGTGATATTGAGCTCCTTAGAACCCGGTTACTATTTCTAGGACAGGTTGAGCCAACTAAACTTCAAGAGGGTACTTACCTATGAAACCCCATACAAGCCTAAACTAGGAACTTGTGTGATTTGCTTGTACATATATACCTGTGCATAACATCATGGACATCATGAAACATCATTTGCATCCATTAACTATTTCAAGGATTTTTGGAAGTTTATCTTTGTTCCTGTTTTGTAGGCTATGGATTCACTTTGCAGGAAAACTATCCAAGTCAACCTTGTAAGAATTCCTCCACAACTCAAGGAGCTAGCTTCAAGAATTCCTGAGAACTCTCCATTCACCGAGAGGCATGGTTGTCTACTCAACTTAGTCACTTCCAACACAGAGGAAGACATGATGAAAGTTCTTTTCCAGTTCTTTGACCCTTTGCATCATTGCTTCACATTTCCTGACTACCAGCTAGTGCCTACTTTGGAGGAATTTTCTCAACTCTTGAGGATTCCTATTCTCAATCAACTACCTTTCAACGGTACAGAAAGAGATCCAAATCTAGAAGAGATTGCTCAAGCCCTACACTTGCACTCATTTGATGTTACAACACATTGGGAAACTAGAAGTGGTGTCAAAGGCTTCTTGGCAAAGTTCTTGTTTGAGAAGGCCCAAAGCTGATGGAATTCCTTGGACTTACAAGCTTTTGAGGAGATTGTAGCTCTTCTCATCTATGGGATGGTCTTGTTCCCTAACCCTGACCAACTCATAGATGTGAGTGCTGTCAAAATCTTCATGACTAGCAACCCGGTGCCTACATTGCTTGGGGATATCCTCCACTCTTTTCACACTCGTACAATGAGGAAAAGAGGTGTTCTCTTGTGTTGCACTCCTCTCCTGGAAATATGGTTTATTTCTCATCTTCCCCAATCAGTCTTGAATAATGAGCAAGGTTTGAGGTGGTCACAACGATTGATGACTCTTACACATTCAGATATTCATTGGTGTTCTCAAACCAAAGATAATGTTATCATCGTCGACCGTTATGGGGAATTCCCTAATGTCCCTTTATTTGGCATTAGGGAAGGCATCACCTACAACCCCTGCTTGGCTCTAAGACAGTTTGGTTATGCCCGAAGGGATGACCCACATGATATGCAGATTCAAGGATTGGTTTTCGACTTCAACAACGACAATCAAGGACTTCGTCAAAGGTTCATCCGAGCTTGGAGGATGCATAACAAGGTAGACAGTAAGACCTTGGGACACAAGAATTCCATCCCTCTTGAGCCTTACCTCAAGTGGGTACGAACCCGCGCCCAAAGTCTTATGATGCCTTATCCCTCCATTCTCCCAGTGATTATAGATCCTGTTAAGGAAGGAGAGGTTCCATACACCCTCCTACATCCTGACATGCCAACATCACTCGAAGATCTATAAAGGAGTTAGATACAACTCAAGGGAGAGCGCGATACTTTCGAAGCCCAATTCTATGCAAGCGAGAAGAAGGTTTTGGAACTCACTCGGCTACTTCACGAAGAGCAGACTCTCAACACCTACATTGCACCAAAGAGGATGTGCAACGTCTTTTTACCTTAGATTTTTTTATTATTTTGCTCAAGTGGCATTGATGTGCTAACAAATTCTATCTTATTAATATGACGTGTGTTTCTTTTTTGTTTAAAACAAATTTGAATTTCTGAATCCTTGAAAGCATTGCATGAATACATATCATTCATCATATGCATAAGTAGGTCTTCACACCAAGTTTCCTCATCTCTCTGCTGTTTATTTCAGCAAGATGGATCTAGAACAAACGGTCAAAGACTTACAAGCTCATAATTCACAATTTCAATAGCTACTCTTGACCTTAGCCAAGGGGCAGGAGGAGCTCAAGACTCTGCTAGAGAAAAAGAAAGAGAAAAAGAAGAAGAAGCGAGCCGGTGTGGTTGTCATGGGCAAAAGGTTTGAAGGACAAGTCAGACGGGCCTTGGAATTCCCATCAAGATATGAAGAGGGGGAAGGAAAAGGAAAAGGAACGACAGTACCATCAGATTCTGAAGCAGAGGAAGATGAAGAAGAGGACTACTCTGAACAACAGTACCCTCCGGCCGATGACAAATACAAAAATTTGGAAGAGCGTCTAGCTGCTATGGAGATACAGAGAGTACCGGGGCTAGACTTTGAGGAGTTAGGTTTGGTGTCTGGAATAGTAATCCCTCCGAAGTTTAAAGTGCCACTATTTGTCAAGTACGATGGAGTGTCTTGTCCCAAGATGCACCTACGATCTTATGTCAGGAAAATTCAACCGCATTCTGCTGACAAAGATTTGTGGGTCCACTTTTTCCAGGGCAGTTTGTCAAGAACGCAACTTGATTGGTTCTACCAGTTGGAGAGGTCTGATGTGCATAATTGGGAAGACTTGGCAGCCGCCTTCTATAAACAGTATCAATACAACACTGACTTGGCACCAACCCGTACTCAACTCCAGAGTATGGCCATGGTGTCCAACGAGGGATTCAAAGACTACGCCCAAAAATGGAGGGATTTAGCCGGAACGGTGCAACCACCCCTATCTGAGAGGGAGATAGTAGACATGTTCATGGGTACCCTGTCAGGTCCTTTCTTCAATCACCTGATTGGAAGTTCGTCTGCTGGGTTCACTGAATTGATTCTAACTCGAGAAAGAGTGGAGGCCGGTATAAAAAGCGGGAAAATTCAAAAAGATGCATCTACTTCTGCTGCCATCAGAAAACCTTTCACGGGAAAGAAGGAAGTATCAACTGTCTACTCTCAGAGGGGTCAAGGAATAGTTAAGCGCCGACCAGTGGTAGGGGCCGTTATGATTTAGAAGTCTACATCTGATCAGTCCAGAACCAGTCAACCAAGAACCAATCAATCTAGGGTGGAAAGGCCAGTTAGGCAATTCACCAGGATAAACATGACTCCTGCCCAAGTTCTACCCCATCTCTTGAAGTTAAATCTAGCAAGTCTGAAAGAGGCCCTGAAGAATCCGAATACTGATTCTCCGCACTACCATCTGAACGCCAGGTGCGCTTACCATTCAGAGAGCCCAGGGCACGACACTGACAATTGTTGGGCCCTGAAGAATAAAATTCAGGATCTGATAGATGCTAAAGAAGTTGAATTAGATGCACCTGAAAAACCCAATATTATCTCTGCTCCAATGTCAAGGCACAACCAGAATGCCCATGCTGTTGAGGAGGATCTATTTGTTGCTACTGTAGATGATTTGATAACTCTGCTCCCTATAATCAAGTTAAATTTGTTAAAGGCTGGGGTTTTCCCAGGTTGTGAAGAAGATTGTCACCTTTGTTCATCCTCATTAACCCACTGTCCATTGTTGAAGATAAGCATCCAACGCCTAATTGATAACCAAGAAATCCTATTTGAGAAAACTCCTGTTTTATCAACTCCTGTTAACGATGTTTCAATAATAACCATATCCGCCAATCCTTCCAAGGTCCCTAAAAGACCTGTTAGGATTACATCCGCTCCGAAGGCTGCACCTTTGAAGATAACCATGCCCGGGCCAGTCCCGTACAAGTCCGACAAATCAGTACCATGGAACTATGGTGGAGAAATCTACTACCATGGTGTCAAACAGATTGAATAGACTGCCGAGGAAGAGAGTTCTGAAGAAGATAATTTCGACATCAGTAACATTTCCGGAACAAGCAAAGTTACCCGTAATGGAAGAACCTTTTCTCCAAAGATCGCCCCTCCAAAGGCAATTCTTGGACCCTCAGTTGCTCCTAAGGTTATCACTACACCGGTAAGCATATCTGCAAGTACACCAATCATAGAAGAAGTCACAACCCCCGTGGTTATCCCCTCTGCTGCTACTGATGTTCGAGGGAAAGGGATCCAAGAAGAGCCCGTCAGGACGAGGGCTCAGCCGTTGATCATCCCTGAAACCTCTCAAAAAGAAATAGAGGAAAATTTGAAAATAATCAAGAAAAGCGATTATGATGTGGTGGAACAGTTGGGGAAAACCCCCTCAAAGATCTCCATGTTGGCCCTGTTGCTTTGTTCAGAAGCTCATGCTAAGGCTCTGATAAGATTTCTGAAGACGGCCCACGTGCCACAAGAAACCTCCGTTGATCAGTTCCAGGAATGTGTGGCTAGTTTAACAACTGACAATGGTCTAGGATTCTTCGATGCAGATTTAACTTCGAAAGGGAGAAAACATAATGATGCTTTGCATGTCTCGGTGGAATGCAGAGGGACAACCCTAGCACACGAACTGGTAGACATTGGTTCGTCTTTGAACGTCTTGCCGAAGAAAGCCTTGGATAGACTGGATTATGAAGGCTTAACCTTGAAACCCATCAATATAATTGTCAGAGCCTTTGATGGTTCTAAAAGGATGGTTCACGGGGAGGTGGACATCCTGATTAAGGTGGGAACTGAAACCTTCAACTCCACATTCTATGTGATGGACATTCGTCCTTCTTATTCTTTCCTGTTGGGAAGACCTTGGATCCACCATGCTGGAGCTCTCACTTCTACTCTGCATCAAATGCTCAAGTACCCTGTCCAGGGGAAAATCATAACTGTTCATGGCGAAGAGGAATACATGATCAGTCATCTGAATTCTTTCCGTTATGTAGAATTGGATGGCGAATTCATCGAAACTCCTTTCTAGCATTTTGAAGAGGTAGCTCAAGAGATAGCAGCGACCAAGATAGTGTCCTCCGTACCCACGATTACCAGACCTCCTCCTAGGATGTCATCTTTCAAGGATGCAAGGGCAACATTGGAAGAAGGCGGATCCACAATCTGGGGCAGCTTCCAGACTTTCCCTACAAATTAGACAAGAGCGGCTTGGGGTTCACCTCAACTGCTCAGAAGGATGTGCGCCGCGCCCGTGCTGGAGGGCCACCTGTGAAGATCAATCACCAAGGGATTAATGCACTAGAGGACAGTGAAGAAGAGGGAAGCCTGGAAGATTGGATATTTCCTACTGTCAGCGGAGGACTGTGCAACTGGGAAGCAAAAGACTTTGTTCCGATTACTTTCATAATGCAATAATTTATCTTTTCCATTTCTGTTGGATCTATAATAATTCACAAACAATTCATACTTTTTCAACCTTGTGTCTTATCCGAGGCACAATGGTCCATTTGTAAGGGTTCTTATTTCATTTTCATATGTCATTTCAATGAATCATGGACGTTTTTCATATAAACTTTTGTGTTCATTGTCTTTCTTTTACATTTTATTTGTTTAAAGGTGGCTATACCCTTACACACACACACTCATAAATGCAGGTACTCTTCCATTCCGGATCCCATGGGTAACGATACTGCTATAGCCTTCAGTAACTCTAAAGATCTGATCTACCAAGCCGAATACGAAGGTGAGGAAGATTGTGAGGTGCCCGGGGAATTGGCTAGACTTATACAACAAGAGGAAAGGGCTATTCTACCTCATGAGGAGTTGTTGGATACAATCAACTTGGGAACTGAGGATGACACAAAGGAAATCAGAGTGGGTGCCAATCTAGAGCTGAGTGTCAAGGAGCGTCTAATTCAATTGTTACATGACAATGTTGAGATCTTTGCCTGGTCATATGAAGACATGCCAGGGCTCGATACAGACATTGTGGTACACCGTCTACCCACTAGAGAAGACTGTCCACCGATGAAGCAGAAAGTCCGCCGTATGAGACCTGAAATGTCCGAGAAGATCAAAGCAGAAGTTATGAAGAAGATCAATGCTGGATTTCTGGATGTCACTTCCTACCCTCAATGGGTTGCTAACATTGTGCCTGTGCCTAAAAAAGACGGAAAGGTACGGATGTGCGTGGATTATAGAGACTTAAACAGGGCCAGCCCTAAAGATGATTTTCCACTTCCGCACATCGACATCCTGGTTGATAATACAGCTCAGCACAAAGTATTTTCTTTCATGGATGGATTCTCAGGATATAACCAGATCAAAATGGCACCTGAGGACATGGAGAAAACTACTTTTGTTACACAGTAGGGTACGTTCTGCTACAAAGTGATGCCATTCGGACTGAAGAATTCCGGGGAAACCTATCAACGCGCCATGGTAGCCTTGTTTCATGATATGATACATCATGAGATAGAGGTCTACGTAGATGACATGATAGCCCGATCACAAACTGAAGAAGAACACCTTGATCACTTGCAAAAGTTGTTTGTCAGGTTGAAGGAGTACAAGCTAAGATTGAATCCAAACAAGTGCACATTTAGAGTCCGGTCCGGTAAACTCTTGGGTTTCATTGTCAGCAAAAAAGGCATCGAGGTTGATCCTGCCAAAGTCAAAGCTATACAAGAAATGCCTGCTCCTCGCACTGAGAAGGAAGTCAGAGGTTTCTTGGGATGCCTAAACTACATTGCTAGGTTCATTTCTCACCTAACATCTACTTGTGAACCAATCTTCAAGCTGTTGAAGAAAGATCAGGTAGTTAGATGGAATGATGACTGCCAGATTGCTTTTGACAGAATCAAAGAGTATTTGCTGGAACCTCCTGTCTTGATGCCTCCTGTCGAAGGAAGACCGCTAATCATGTATCTGACCGTCCTAGAGAATTCAATGGGGTGCGTACTGGAGCAGCATGACGAGTCTGGCCGAAAAGAGCATGCCATTTATTACCTTAGCAAAAATTTTACCGACTGTGAAACAAGATATTCACTGCTCGAGAAAACTTGTTGCGCTTTGGTATAGGCTGCTCGCTGGCTAAGGAAGTATATGTTGACTCATACCACTTTGCTGATATCTAAGATGGATCCGATCAAGTACATCTTTGAGAAGCCTGCGTTGTCTGGAAGGATAGCTAGATGGCAGATGATCCTAACAAAATATGACATACAATACACTACCCAAAAAGCTATAAAGGGGAGTGTGCTAGCTGATCATCTGGCCCATCAAGCTGTTGAAGATTACCAATCCATGAAGTTCAACTTCCCCGACTAAGACATTATGACATTGGACAACATTGAAGATTTCAGACCGTATAACAGACCTGAACAAGGATCCCGATGGATCCTGTACTTTGATGGTGCCTCCAATGCGCTTGGTAACGGTATCGGTGCTGTGCTTATATCTCCGGAAGGATGCCATACTCCTTTCACCGCCAGACTTTGCTTCAACTGTACGAACAACATGGTAGAGTATGAAGCGTGCATCTTTGGACTCAAGGCTGCCATAGACTTGGGAATCAAATCTTTAGTTGTGTTTGGGGATTCGGCTTTGGTCATCAGTCAGATCAAAGGAGAATGGGATACTAAGCATCCAAACCTCATCCCTTACAAAGAACATGTTTTGACATTGTTACCACATTTCGAGCAGATTACCTTCGAGCACTTCCCGCGAGAAGAAAATCAGCTAGCGGATGCTCTAGCTGCAATGTCATCCATGTTTAAACTTAATTGGGATAACGATGCTCCCCAGATCACCATTGAACGGATGGACGAACCCGCACACTGTCACGAGATTAATACCAAAGAAGTAGTGGACCAACCTTGGTTTCATGAAGTCAAAAGGTATCTCGAGGCTCAAGAATATCCTGAAGGAGCTTCAGTCAATGAAAAAAAGTTCTTAAGGAGATTCTCAGCTAAGTTTTTCCTAAGTAATGGCATCCTGTACAAGCGTAATCATGATTTTATTATGCTCCGTTGTATAGACAAAGCTGAAGCTGAAAAGATCATGGCTGAATTGCATGAAGGTACCTTTGGCACTCACTCTAGCGGGCATACGATGGCAAAGAAGATTCTACAGGCAGGCTACTATTGGTCTACCATGGAAGCAGACTGCTATCAACACTCCCGGACTTGTCATAAATGTCAAATCTATGCAGACAAGGTGCACGTGCCTCCTGTTCCTCTAAATGTCTTAACAGCTCCTTGGCCCTTCGCTATGTGGGGATTCGACATGATTGGAGAGATCAAGCCTACAACATCCAATGGACACCGCTTCATTCTGGTGGCCATGGACTACTTCCCAAAGTGGGTCGAAGCAGCTTCCTTCGCATCCGTTACTAAGAATGTTGTTGCCCGCTTCATCAAGCAGAACCTTATCTGTCTGTACGGTATCCCCGAAAGGATCATCACTGATAACGGTACAAACCTTAACAATACTATGATCACTGCCTTGTGCGAACAGTTCAAAATTCAACATCACAATTCGTCTCCCTATTGGCCAAAGATGAATGGTGCTGTCGAAGCTGCGAACACAAACATAAAAAAGATCATACAAAAAATGACAGTCACCTACAAGGACTGGCATGAGATGCTACCGTTTTCTCTCCACGGGTACCGTACCACGGCTCGCACTTCAACTGGGGCAACACCCTATTCTTTAGTTTATGGCATGAAGGTTGTTCTACCTATTGAGGTTCAGATCCCCTCTTTGAGAATCATGAAGGATGCAGGTTTAAGTGAAGACGATTGGATTCAAACCCGACTTGATCAGTTGAACTTAATTAACGAGAAGAGACTTACTGCTGTTTGCCATGGTCAGACGTATTAAAAGCGGATGATCAAGGCTTTCAACAAGAAAGTCAGACGCCAAGTGTATCAAGTTGGAGATCTTGTGATCAAGCGCATCATCTTGCCACAAAGTGATCCCAGGGGCAAATGGACTCCTACCTATGAAGGACCATTTGTAATCAAGAACATCTTTTCTGGAGGGGCAATGATCTTAACCACCATGGATGGCGACGATCTGCCGCACCCTGCGAACACAGACATAGTCAAAAGATACTACGCATAAGAGACCCGCTAGGTTGACACACCTAGGAAAAACAAGGGCATCCCGACGAACCAAAAGGTTCGGGAAAAAATTAGGGATAAAATAAAAAAAATCTGTACACCCGGCAAGTCGAAAACCTAAAAGGGAGACTTGGGCAAAAAAGGGTTTCCCGGTGGACTGAAAACCCGAAAGGGCAGTCCAGGAAAAAGTTAGGGAATTAAAGCGTATGAATATGTCTCGTCGGATCACTTTAAGGACAATCTCTTCACTGACAAACCCGGAGCTTCTGATCAATTCAATCATCTTCGGACGAAGCAACAGACGGACAAGATATTCGGAGATATGGAGGCTATAGCAGAATGGGAACCCATGGGATTATTACACATAGCTATCTTTACTTGTAAATTTTTCTTATTTATGACACCATCCTCTTACTAGGATGTCTGTCTCCTTTGTACAAAACACCTATTCAAAGTAAATACAAAGATATCTCTTTCAAAGTACATAAAACTATTTGCCTTTTTCTTTACACTTGTATTTTATTTGCAAAAACGTCCAATGATACATTAATGAACATATGCATTTGAACATAATTACTGTTTACAAATAAACATGATGAAAAAGAACAATTACTGACATGTTGAAAGATTAGGAAAACATCTTTAGACTATTCCATGAGAAATCCCTACAACACTTCATACAAATCCCCAGCGGAGCCAAAACTTTGAACTATAGATCCCCAGCGGAGCCGAAACTTCAAACTATCAACCCACAGTGGAAATCATCCAGTTTCTCCAGGTTTCCCCAACAAGTTGCCTTGAAGCCTGAAAATTAGCCAGATAACGGTTAACTTTTGTTTCTCCCCAACCTAGGGTAACTCCCCAGTAGTGTGGAAGACAACCGAAGCTCCTGAATTTTTTCCAAACAGGAATAAGTTTTCCCCACAGAGTTTTTATTGCTCCTCGACAGAACAAAGACTCCCGTCAATAAATCCCCAGTAGAAGTCATTAAAATTCTCTGGATTCCCCAAGCAGATTCTTCAAGAAGTATACGACATTACTCTCACAACGGAATCCTCAGCAGTCAAGGATTTATTTTCCCCGGTAGCAGTCAAGGATTTATTTTCCTCAGCAATACAACAAATCAGCTTACATGCGCATACCTTACATTCATATATCATAAACATGGATAAAACACATTTATTGCATCATACATTTCATACAACATAACTTTGTGTTTCAGCTAACATTTTACCCTTTTCAGGATAAGATTAACAACTATCTTTAACAAATATTCAAAGATTTCAGATACAGTTCAGATACGCTCCAGACAAGGATGCCATCCTGATACTTATTCAAATTCCAAGTACTGATACAGTACAGATACACTCCAGACACGGAAGTCATTTTGTCACTCATTCAGACTTAATTTCAAGATATAGTACAAATACGCTCCAGACACGGTTACCGTTCTGTCACTCATTCAGATTTCAATTTCATGATACAGTACAGATACGCTCTAGATACGGTTGCCGTTCTGTCATTCATTAATTTCAATTTCATGATACAGTACAAATACGCTCCAGATATGGTTGCCGTTCTGTCACTCATTCAAATTTCAGTTTCATGATACAGTACAAATACGCTCCAGATACAGTTGCTGTTCTGTCACTCATTCAGATTTCAATTTCATGATACAGTACAGATACGCTCCAGATACGGTTGCCGTTCTGTCACTCATTCAAATTTCAATTTCATGATACAATATAGATACGTTCCAGATACGGTTGCCGTTCTATCACTCATTCAGATTTCAATTTCATGATACAATATAGATACGCTCCAGATACGGTTGTCGTTCTGTCACTCATTCAGATTTCAATTTCAAGATACAGTTCAGATACGTTCCAAATACGGACGCCATGCTGATGCTTATTCTTTTGATTTACGACAAACATTCTTGGATGGCATCTACAAGCCCATCTCCAACAAGATTCTAACACCTCTCCAAATGGCATCTTTAAGCCCATTCCCTCAACTACATTTTGCCGAGTGCAAATTTATGGGCACTCTAGTGTCCAATCATCTTTTACCTTCGAGTCACGAACGACAAAACTCGCCAATCTAACTCTTCAGGTTCAAGAAGATTGAACAGGGGCAGCTGTTGTACCCTAAAATTTGCCCTCCCATTTTTATAGAAAACACAACCCTAGGGTTTCTCAGATGTTCAAGCTGGCTCAGAAACCGATCAAACAGATTCTCTTCTACGGCAATAAACCAGCAATTAGGTTTTTTCTTGCAATCCTCAGAAGAAAATGTATTCTCAAAAAAGGATTCAATTGGATTTCACAGGTCTTCATGATTCCTCAGGTTTACTAAAAAAAAAGACAATGTTGGTTCTCAAGTCATGGTTGTTTGGGACAAGAGACTAAGATTGTCATTTGGGACGACCATGATTTTGATCCAAGTTAACCAGATGATTTGTGTCTTTTAAAACACTTGCTTGGTTAGGAAATGGAATATATAGTGCGTGTTTGCTTGGAATGCAGTTACATAGTTATTGGGATTACTTGGAATGTAAGTTACCAGACTTGAGCATTTTCTTTTAAATATCTTGATTGGGAATCTTTAAGAATCAGTTAGGATGCGAAGAGAAAATTATAAGTTATTGTTGATCAAGGATGTCAAGTAACACCAGAACATTTCATATGATTTTCTCCAATTTCATATATTGTTACAAAACAATTTATTCTTTTAAATAATTTAGGTTTTACAACTTATCGTATTTGAAAATGGATTGATACAATCAGTGATTACAATACAAGAATGTTTCTCTCTAAATTACAAAGAAAATCTAAATGGATCTATGCCTAAGGTTGACTGAAGTTCCTTTGCTTCCATGCTTGCCACATAGTTTCTTGCTTCCCCTGCTTTGTCACATCCAATTGTGCTCACATGAAAATAAAAGAAAGAAAATGTGATTAGTACAAGTTATTTGGGCATGAACAAAATTTTTCAAAAAAAAAGTGTTCATCATTAAAGTTTGCAAAGTGGAATCAGAATGCCGTTATTCATCATATTTTATTTCACCTATTTGCAAATCACAAGAAGATTATTCTTCTTGGTTCACAAAAAGAAAGAAAGGAATGGTACAAAGCTGTCCAAGAAATGCTACAAAACTGTCCAAAGGCAAGCAAAGTTATCCAAACAAACAAATGCGCAAACTGAAGCAAACAGCAGTGCAAATCAAACAAAATTGCCCAAACAAATATTACAAACAAAGCCAAACAAACAGAATGCCCAAACAGCAGCACAAACCAAACAGAATGCCCAAACAACAGCGCAAAATTGGACAAAATGCAAACAACAAACAGCAAAAACGAGGCAGCAATATAGCAGTAGACAGCATCAACAAAAGGCAGAAGTATGGCAATGTAATAGCTAAGTCAAACAAGCAAAAACTTGTTCAAGAAGCCTAATTCATCATTTTCCATTTTTCATTGCAAACTTTTCAGAATTGGAAAAAAAGGCAAAAGAGCAATTGACTTTCTTAGTGTCATTGAGAGAGAAGAGAGGAAAGAATTCACCTAGTTTATTGGGATGCACAACCCTGCTGCCTTGACTGTCACAAGTTACATAGAAGTTGCTAGAAAACAAAACTGCCATCAAAAAGCCCAAAGAACAATATAGTAAAATATTCAAATTCTTTGTTTTCCCACCATTTTGAATAGGAATTCAACAGAGGCAACACCAATATAACAGTAAACAAAACTCTCAAGCGGAGATAGAGAAAACATTTTATCAAACTCAAAAACTTGAAACAAGTCTCCAATTTTCAAAACTGTCAAAGTCCAAAAACTGTCAAAGTCTCTAACCTTCAAACTGTCAACAAAAACTAAAACCTCAAAAAAACAACATAAAGTCTCATACTAATAAACCAGTATAAAAACTCCAAGCATCTAACCATCACTACCATCAAAAACTCTCAAAAGATCCAAACCTGTAACAAAACCTGTTAACTCCCAAAAACAAAACCTCAAAGTTTCAAACTGTCAAACAAAGCCAAAACTAATCAAACCCAAAAAACAAGCATCCAAGCTGTCAAAGTCCCAAACCTGATAATATCCATAAACCCTAAATCTAAACTGTCAAACCCAGTTATCACCTGCTAACCAAAAACCTGTTAAATCATCAAATAACAAAAACCTTTTGAAACATCAACAAATCCAAAACCAGAAATCACCAAACCTCAAAAACCAAAAGGCAAACAAGCTGTCAAAAACTCAAAGCCACGAATCCAAAACAACATTAAAAAAAAAACTAGAACAGGTCTCAAACTGAGACACCAGAACTAACAGCAAACCAGTAACACCATTAACCAAATCTGTAACAAAGCTTCACCAACTCAAAAAACAGTGGCCAAGAATCAAACCAACAACATGGTAACTCAAAACACAGTAACTGTGAACAAAAATCCCAACAACCATCAGCTTCCAAACTAAAACTGTAAGCAAGTTTGAAACAACCAAAACCAAAACAAAGCCAAACATCACAATAGTCAGCATCATCTTCATTCAAAATACAGAGATAAGAAAAGAGTTACCAATGAGTCAGAAGCACGAAGGTGGTATCCTCATCTCCTCCCGCCTGTCTCCGGCCACCAAGGAACGCCGTCTTCGTTTTCGCAGCTCCCTTTCAAAATCGTAAAGTTCCAAATAGGTATGGATTCTTCACCATCATCATAACACATTTTCTACATCTCAAGAAATGGAGTAGTCAAAAGAAAACGTATAAACAAGACAAAAAAACAATTAGTAAAAGCTTTAAGAATAACAGAATCTCACCCTTTTTCAAAGAAAACCACTAGAAAATAGATTAGGGAGGCAAGAAAGGCGGCGTTCCGGCGACTGAGAGTTGGGGAGGAAGATCAGACGAACCAATTTTGTTGTTTCTAGGGTTCAAATCAGAAATTAGGGTTTCAAAGAAAACACGAATCATGTTGAGATAAAGAAATAAGGAGCGATTCTGTTCACCAAATTAGGAAGGGACGTTTAGTGAGAAGTTTAGAGGTTCAGAAGGATGAACAAGAGATGAGCGAAAGAGACGAAGCGGCGTCACTGTGAACGAAGGGGTTCCAAGAACCCTAATTCGTTTTGAACCCTTAATCAGAAGCTTAAACATAGTTAAGACTTGGGCTTTTGTTTTGTTCATATTTTTGCCCTAAGGCCCATTCGTTTTGCTAACCCACCCCCCATCTGGCCTTGTTTGGTCACAGTAAAACAACATTTCTTTGGGCCTAACACCCCTAACTCACTTGAGCGCATATTTCTTTCTTTTTTTTTTAAATTTGTTTTATTTGTTTTGCAAAAAATGCTAAATAAAACTTAAAACATTTTCATTAATTTGATTTAAGTTTTTGTGATTAATTTTTATCATTTTTCTTTTTTATATAAACTTGTTTTGATTAATTTTTACATTTAATAAAACATCAAAAAAAAATAATAACTTAGCTTGTTTTCTTTCTTTAAATTTATTTATATAATTAATAAAAAAATACAAAAATAAAGATTTTAATTTAATCAATTATTTTTATTTTTTAGAATAGGTTTTACCTTTCTTTTTTTTCAAGTAAATACATTTCATTTCATACTTTGTTGATTTTATCTCATGGATTATCATAACTTTAATTAAATCGCACAAAAATTCGATTTGGTTATATTGTTTGATATTTGGACATTGCTATTTCATTTGATTCATCCCCATTTGTAACAATTGTACCCCCATTCCCGAATACTTTGTAATAGCGTAGAATTTCAATTCCCGCAATTTACTGTTTTCCATATCTGTATAGTAATTAGGCCTTTATGGCAAGATTCAAAAATTAATCGCTAGATGACCTAATCAAAGAATAAAATAATTTGAAACCAACACAATTTTTCACACACGCACCTCTAGGGTAACCTTGCTCGTTGCCTCTGAAATACAATCATGTCCCTCGAATATGGGATGCTTTAGCAAATGACCCTTCAATAAACAAAGATCGTAGTCCCTTGATGACCCTCGATGTTGCCTTCGACAAAACGATCTCGTCCCTTACAAAAATTGCTAAAGCGTCTCACAAGTTGCCTTCAATGATTGTAAAATTGACCCACGCCTGTCCCTTCACATCCAACGATGGGGCTTCTTACCAAATAAATGGTAAGATAGCACCATTAAAAGGAAGAAGAAAAGAACAACTTAAGACCTTTCGAGTAGATAGATTAGCTCTTAGTAACTCGCTTGCTCACGACAAAAACTCTTTACACCTACACTCTCATTTCAAAACATTTTAAAAAAAGACAAAATGTTTTGTATACGTTCTTATAGAGACGAGAACCATTGCAAAACCTCTTTTCAAAACACTTTTTGAAACACGATTCACAAACACATCTTTGAACCACTTTTCAAAACAAAACTTTGTATACGTTCTTATAGAGACGAGAACCATTACAAAGAGATCTTTCAAAATACTTTCAAAACCCACAGCACAAGCACACAATCAAAAGCAAGTGATCTAAACAAGTAACTAAGAGCCCATGGAAAACCATGGATGAAAAGGGTGCTAATACCTTCCCTTTTCATAATCTACCCCCGAACCCGAGAAATAATCTCGAAAGGTCTTTCCTGTGCTTTTTTACCTTTCCTTTTGGATAAAAGAAAAGTCGGTGACGACTCTTGCTAACCGCACAAGTGCAATCGAAACGCAAAACATCTAGTCAGTTCTCCCACCGTATCACAGTGAGATATCTAACAATATAATTGAACGTATTATAAACATTATATTAGAATCAGTCATTCAAGGTCACCGCTTCACAACTTATAAACAACAACAATCACGACAAGATATCAACAAAATATAATGATTAATTCATCAACACAATAACTCAAATATGCAACGTGAGGTGCGACTCGTTACAATGCGTATGCATGTGGTACCAATGGAGCAGAACTTCCAATTTAATAATTTGCCAATTAGTAGAGGCATCAACAAGGCATAAGCCTTCAACTTTATATTTGCCAATCCAGACCAACTTAACGAGCATCAGCTCTAATATGATATGCTATGTATGCATTAACAACATGAACGTAATAACAACAACAACAATAATTCAACTTAATTCAACATTGTCCATAAGCCTACAACTTAATAATTGCCAATTAATAGAGGCAAAACAACAAAATTCATCACCTGTAACTTCAACAATTAATAACAACAAACACAACCACTTACACATGCTAATACTGTTATTAACACGATCCTACTAAAACGCTTCTACTACATTATTCTGCTAATTAGCCTTATTAATAGTTTTCTACTAAATTAATTAAACTATTATCTTCCTTCTACTTAAATTATCTCTAATGCTACTATATTTTAGTTACTAAGGTTTCTGTTATTTACTATTAGCTCTGCAACTAAAACCATACCAGTTACTAATTGTGTAACTCATTAATCTTATCTTCTAAATATTTACTACTATTACTGTCATAAATTAATGCTACCAACAATTATCATTATACTATCTGCTATTACTAATTTTCTGCTAACATTTACCAACTCTGTTGCATATTATTGTTAACTCTGTAACCAACCAATTACCTCTGCTACATCTACTCATACTTTGCTAAATGAATTGAATTAATAACTCTTCTACTTTAGTTAATCTTTGGAATACTGTGGTACCCCTCGGTACACACACATGCCACTCGGCACCCACACACTAAACTATGCCGCTCATCACACCCTTCACAATGACCGTCCCATCCGAATTACCCATGCCCCTCGTCATACTAACCGTGCCCCTCGGCACGACATGCTTTCATGCAGCCTTTCACTGACTTCAGTTTCTTACTGATACCAACACAAAATATTCCAGTTTTTCCTTCAATTACAGGTCTCATACCAAAACAATATATTTGCACTAACATAGCAACCATACCCACGTCAATACATGAAAATTTCAACACTCGATTCATCGATTGAATCACTACAACGCCAACACAAATACCACAGATACCAAACAACAATTTGTTCATACAACAATCACACACAACAACAATTTTACACAACCTAATTCCTACGTAACATGCATCATAATTCCCATTATAGAGTGAGAACCCCACCCTTACCTTAGATTGAAGGTGGCTCTACGATTTTCTGATCGAACCTAGCCTTGTGCCTCTTCTCCTTATCTTTGTAACTTCTCACGTACAACACTTTCTCTACTCTTTCTCTTAACCCTTTTAATTAACCTAATTTCTATTATTTAACTAAACTCAATATTATTATTATTTCTATTGGGCCTAATATTCAGACCCCCTTAATACTATGTCTATTACCAAAACAAGCCCAACAACTAATACTATTCATATTCTACAATTCTAATATTATTACTAATATCATTAATCAACTAATTTAACCGACTAATAACAACACTGTAACTTATGCCAACAACTCACAACATAACACAGCATGTCAATGATTTCAACAAATAATTCAAAATTAATCAAAAATATCTAATTAGATAATTAATTAAATCAACGGGCATTACAACTCTCCCCCACTTTGAATATTTTCACCCTCGAGAATTTACCTTGTTCAAACAACTCAGGATAGGAGTCCCGCATCTTGCTTTCCAACTCCCATGTCATGCTATCTCCGGAAGCTCCTAGCCAGACTACTTTCACCAAAGGAATCTCCTTGCCTCTTAAAATCTTCATTTCATGATCCGTGACTCGTACATGCATCGTCTCCATAATAAGATTATCTCGTACTTGAACAACATCCATATGAATCACATGAGATGGACCTGAAATATACTTCCGGAGTTGTGACACATGAAACACATCATGCAAATCCAAAATATTAGGCAATAAAGCCACTCTATAGGCAACCTTGCCAACTCTCTCCGAAATATGATATAGACCAATAAAACGAGGAGTGAGCTTCTTAGACTTCAATGCTCGCCCAACACCAGTCACATGTGTAACTCTCAAAAACACATGGCCACCTGCTTGAAATTCTAAATCTTTCCTTCGCTTGTCATGATAACTCTTATGTCTACTTTGGAAAACTTTCATCTTTTCTCGAATCAACTTCACCTTTTCAGTAGTCTCAAAAACAAGTTCAGGTCCAAGCACTACACTTTCTCCAGATTCATGCCAACATAAAGGAGTTCTACATCTTTGACCATACAACTCTTCAAAAGGTGCCATCCCAATACCAGAATGGTAACTGTTATTATAAGTGAACTCTATCAACGAAAGATAAGTATCCCGCGAACCTCCCTGCTTAATAACACATGCTCTCAACAAATCTTCCAACGACTCAATAGTCCGTTCAATTTGAACATCCATCTGAGGATGATACGCCGAACTCAACCTCAACTTAGAACCCAACGCCTCTTGCAAACTCTTCCAAAAATCAGAAGTAAACCTCGAATCTCTATCTGATACAATACACAAAGGAACACATGCAGCTTTACAATTACACTAGTATAAATCTCTGCCAACTTTGATACTGGAAAACCGATGTTAATAGGAATAAAATGAGCCGACTTCGTAAGCCTATCAAAAATCACCCAAATTGAATCATGCCCTCTTGAAGTATTAGGTAGTCATGTTACAAAGTCCATCGAAATATTATCCCATTTCCATTCTGGAACTTCTAACAGTTGCATCAACCCTGCAGGCTTTTGATGTTCAAATTTCGACTTCTGACAAGTTAAACATGCATACACAAACCGAGCCACACCACTCTTCATTCCAGTCCACCAAAACAAATTCTTAAAATCTTGATACATCTTTGTAGCTCCCAGATGAATGCTCAACTTGATTCTACGACTTTCCTCAAGAATCATTTTCTTCATCTCTGCATCATCAGGAATACAAATCCTACTATGAAATCTCAATAAACCTTGTGCATATAACTTGAAATCACTATTCTCAGATTGATCGATTCCAACCATAAAATCTACCAGTTTCGCATCTAACATCTGAGCATCTTTGATATTATCTAGAAAATCATTGTTAATTTTCAACATCCCCAACATGACACTTCGCGGTGTCACCTCGCAAACTAAGCTCATATCTCTGAACTGTTCAATTAATTCCAACTCTTTAACCATCATTGCCAACATATGTAAAGCCTTTTGACTTAACACATCAGCTATCACATTCGCCTTTCCTAGATGATAATTCAAACCGAAATCATAATCCTTTAACAACTCCAACCATCTTCGTTGTCTCATATTCAATTCCTTCTGATCAAATAAATACTTTAAGCTCTTATGGTCGCTAAATACTTCAAATCTAGAACCATAGAGATAATGCCTCCAAATCTTCAACACAAAGACAACTGCAGCAAGTTCCAAATCACGCGTATGGTAGTTCTTTTCATGAGTCCTCAACTGCCTTAACGCATAAGCAACTACCTTTTCATTCTGCGTAAGCACACCTCCTAAACCCATCTTAGAAGTATCACAATATACAACAAAAGGTTCTCCTAGGTTAGGTAATGTCAAAATTGGAGTCGACGTTAATCTCTTCTTCAATTCCATAAAACTTTCTTCACATTGAACGTCCTATACAAAAGCTCTACCTTTACAAGTCAACTTAGTCAACGGAAGTGCCAACTTAGAAAAACCTTTGATAAACCTTATATAATAACCAGCTAATCCCAAAAAGCTTCTAATCTCGGTAGCCAACTTCAGAGTTTCCCATTGCAACACAACATCTACTTTAGATAGATCTACAATAATACCACTACCTGAGATAACATGACCAAGACAACTAACCCCCTTTAGCCAAAATTCACACTTAGACAACTTGGCATACAACTTCTTATCTTTTAAGACTTGCAATACTATCCTTAAGTGTTCTGCATGCTCTTCTTCCGATTTAGAGTAAATCAAAATTTCGTTAATGAATACCACTACAAATCGATCCAAATAAGTATGAAAGATACGATTCGTGTATTCCATGAATACTCTCGGTGCATTAGTAACACCGAAAGACATCACTGAATACTCATAGTGTTCATAACGTGTTCTGAAATCCGTCTTATGGATATCTTCATCCTTCACTTTAATCTGATGGTAACCCGACCTCAAATCAATCTTACTAAACACATGAGCATCCACCAATTGATCCATCAAGTCATTTATTATTGGAAGCAGATACTTGTTCTTAATGGTTACTTTATTCAATTGTGTATGATCAACACAAAGTCTTCCATCTTTCTTCTTTACTAGCAATGCTGGAGCTCCCCACGATGATACACTTGGTCTTACAAATTTCTTTTCAAGTAACTCTTCCAATTGCTTCTTTAATTCTGACAATTCAGATGCAGACATCCTGTATGGTGCCATAGAAACAGATCTGGTACCATGTACAAGATCAATAGTAAATTAGACTTCTCTCTCTAGCGGTACATCCAGAATTTCATCAGGGAAAACTTCAGGAAATTCATGCACCACTTGCAATTCCTCAATTACAGCTTGATTCTTGACAGATAGCAACGCCATCAATGAGAACATCTGAGCCTCTTCTTGCATCAACTGCCTCAACTGTCTAGCAGACAACAGACCGTCTTCCTCCTCTTCAGAAGTAGAAATCCTCACAGACTTGTTATAACAGTTAATATGAACATAGTTATGCTCTAACCAGTTCATACCTAATATCATATCTAACCCACTTAAAGGAAAATAAACTAAATCAACAACAAAGTCTCCGTCGAAGATCGACAACAGGAACTTTAAACACATGAAAGAAGTAGTCACCGATCCCTTAGCTGGAGTATCGACGACCATCTCTCCATTCATAGAAGATAATATGAGACCCAATCTTTCAACATAATCAACAACAATAAAGCAATGAGTAGAACCGATATCAATAATAGTAATTAAAGGAGTACTATTAATGAAACATGTACCTCTGATGAGTTTGTCCTCATTAGCCGTCTGATTCTCAGCCAAAGCGAACACCTTTCCACTGGTTTGCGCCTTCTTTGGTTTTTGACACTGACTACCAATGTGTCCTTCTTCACCATAATTGAAGCAAATCATCTCTTTATGCTTGCATTCAGATATAGCATGTCCTGTCTAGCCACAATGGAAACACCTTTTCACCTCAGCAGTACACACATTGCTTTTATGCCCAGTCTTTTGACATTTTAAACAAACCACACCAGCAGGAGCATCTCCCCCACTAGTTCTCTGACCCTGAGCAACTTTCTGTTTACCCTTACCAACTGGGGCATCATAAGACTTACCATGGTTCAGTTGGTGCTACCCCTATTCTCATTGATAATATTATAGTGAGCATTATTATCTTCCACATAGATCCTGCAACTATCAATCAAATCAGCAAAGACATGAATCTTCTGGTATCCAACTGCCTTCTTGATCTTCGGGCGCAACCCGTTCTCAAACTTAATGCACTTTGAAAAATCAGCATTTGCCTCGCTATAGTGCGGATATAACTTAGCCAACTCAGCAAACTTTGCAACATATTCAACCACTGACATACTCTCTTACTTCAGCCCAAGAAACTCAATTTCCTTCTTACCACGAACATCTTCAGAGAAATACTTCCTTAGAAATTCCCTATGGAACACAGCCCAAGTGACATTTTCACCCACAACTTCCAACCTCTGACACGTCTCTAGCCACCAGTCACCGGTTTCAGCTGCTAGCATATGAGTGCCATACTGAACCTTCTGCGCTGGAGTGCAGTCCATCACACGGAAGATTCTCTCAATCTCTTTCAACCATTATAATGCTCCGTCAGGATCATACTTACCCTTGAAGGTAGGCGGATTATCCCTCTAGAAGGTCGCCAAACTACGAGATCCAGCATTCCCGTCAGTGTTCAACTGATTCTCCATAGTATGCGCCATTGCTTCTAAAGCAGCAACAAGTGCAACGTCATTCCTTCCAGCCATTTCAACTTAACACTATAACACAAACAACGGTTAGAACTCAAGTTAATAATGCTCGATTGTTAGATAAATACGACTCGATAACTTGGTCGAATGGACCGACTTGCTCTGATACCAACTTGTAACACCCCAATTCTACCCGACAATTATTATAAAATCAGATTTATAAAAATTAAACAACCAAACCAGAATGCTACAATTTCAACTTAAAACAACAACATTCATTACAGATACATAACACATTAAACTTGGATGAACCAACGACAACATAATTTAATCTTTTGAAAACAACAACTTTCATAACTATGCAGCGGAATCATAATATTCGACTATAAAGAACATAACATATTTGTCCAACTGAAATAACTTCAAATAATAAGTATTTAACGAATGACAACTTAAAGTTTAATCAACTGAAATAATAACAATAATAAAATAGCAAGCATTCATCCCCCCAAGTGTTACGTATCAGAGTAATGACACCGACTCGAACTACTTAAGGTAAACCGCCTTCACTCTGGATTACCTGCACATTACCAACACCGGGGTAACATTCAAACATAAGGAGGTGAGATATCTAACAATATAATTGAACGTATTATAAACATTATATTAGAATCAGTTCATGCAAGATCACTGCTTCACAACTTATAAACAACAATAATCACGAAAAAATATCAACAAAATATAACGATTAATTCATCAATACAATAACTCAAATATGCAACGTGAGATGCGACTCATTACAATGCGTATGCATGTGGTACCAATGGAGCGAAACTCCCAACTTAATAATTTGCCAATTAATAGAGGCATCAACAAGGCATAAACCTTCAACTTTATATTTGCCAATCTAGGCCAACTTAACGAGCATCAACTCCAACATGATATGCTATGTATGCATTAACAACATGAACGTAATAACAACAACAATAATAATTCAACTTAATTCAACATTCGCCATAAGCCTACAACTCAAAAATTTCCAATCAATAGAGGCAACACAACAAAATTTATCACCTGCAACTTCAACAATTAATAACAACAACACAACCACTTACACATGCCAATACTGTTATTAACACGGTCTTACTAAAATGCTTCTACTACATTGTTCTGCTAATAAGCCTTATTAATAAGTTTCTGCTAAATTAATGAAACTAATATTTTCATGCTGCTTAAATTATCTCTAATGCCTCTATATTTTAGTTACTAAGGTTTACGTTATTTACTACTAGCTTTGCAACTAAAACAATACCAGTTACTAATTCTGTAACTCATTAATCTTGCCTGCTAAATATTTACTACTATTACTGTCATAAATTACTGCTACCAACAATTATCATTATACTTTCTGCCGTTACTAATTTTCTTCTAACATTTACTAAATCTGTTGCTTATTATTGTTAACTCTGTAACCAACCAATTACCTCTACTACATGTACACCTACTCTGCTAAATGGATTGAATTAATAACTCTGCTACTTTAGTTAATCTTTGGAATATCATGGTGCCCCTCGGTACACACACATGCCACTCAGAACCCACACCACCAAACTGTGCCGCTCGGCACACCCTTCACGATGATTGTCCTAGCCGAATTACCCGTGCCCCTCATCACACTAACCACGCCCCTCTACACGACATGCTTTCATGCAGCCTTTCACAGACTTCAGTCAGTTACTGATACCAACACAAAATCTTCCAATTTTTCCTTCAACTACAGGTCTCATACCAAAACAATATATTTGCAGTAACATAGCAACCATACCCATGTCAATACATGAAAATTTCAACACTCGATTCATCGATTGAATCACCACAATGTTAGACAAATATCACAGATACCAAACAATAATTTGTTCATACACCAATCACATACAACACCAATTTTACACAATCCAATTCCTACGTAACATGCATCATAATTCCCATTATAGAGTCAGAACCCCACCCTTAACTTGGATTGAAGGTCGCCCTACGATTTTCTGATCGAACCTAGCTTTGTGCCTCTTCTCCTTATCTTTGTAACTTCTCACGTACAACACTTTCTCTACTCTTTCTCTTAACCCTTTTTAATTAACATAATTTCTATTATTTAACTAAACTCAATAATAATATTATTTCTATTGGGCCTAATATTTACACCCCCTTAATACTACGTCTATTACCAAAACAAGCCCAACAACTAATACTATTAATATTCTACAATTCTAATATTATTACTAATATCATTAATCAACTAATTTAACTGACTAATAACAACACCGCAACTTATGTCAACAACTCACGACATAACACAACATGTCAACGATTTCAACAAATAATTAAAAATTAATCAAAAATATCTAATTAAATAATTAATTAAATCAACGGGTGTTACAGATAACACTGCGGGATCCTCCTCAGAATCCCAACACATCCTCTCCAAAGTATAACCCTAATGCAAGGTGTGCATACCATTCCAATAGTCTTGGGCATGACACCAATGATTGATGGGCTCTAAAAAGAAAAATCCAAGACATGATTGATGCAAAGGAAATTGAATTTGATCCTACCGAGACCCCTAATGTGATTACTGCACCCTTGCCCAATCATGGTAAAGGTAGTAATGCTATTGACAATGTTTCCTATGTCTCCACTATAAGTGACTTGATCACTCCCTTGATGACCGTTAAGAAGAATTTGTACGAGCCGGTTTATTTTCGGGTTATCCTGAAAATTGTTACCATTGTGCTTCCCAAAATAATGGTTGTGTGTGGCTGAAGAAGGGTATTCAGCGCTTGATTGATAGCCATGAAATTCTGTTCGAGAAAACTCTGTCCATGACGAGTTTGCATGAAAGTATATCTCAAGAGCTGAGACTTGAAGATGTTTCTATAATCACAATTTCCAATACTCCTGTAAGGATCACCTCTAGAGGTCCAATAAGGATTCCTTCCGAGACGAGGGTGGCTCCCTTAATCATCATTGCACCGAGACCAGTCCCCTATTCCTCTGACGAGGCTGTTCCCTGGAACTATGGGGCAGAAGTTTATTATCATGGTGTTAGGCAAGAGCCATGGATTACCTAAGATGAAGATTCTGAAGTTACCAATATCAATAATATTGTCAGAACTAGTAAAGTTACTTAAACGAGAAGGATCTTATCCCCGAAGATCTCTCCTCTAAAAAATATCATAACACCTGTTCATACTCTTGCTGCTGGGTCAACTGGTGAAGCCCAGGGCAAAGAAAAATGACTGAGCCTGCCCAGGCGGAGGCACCCTCAAAAGATGTTACATTTGAAGACTCCTCTAAATAAGGGATGGAAGAGATACTGAAGATCATTCGTAAAAGTGACTACAAAATAGTTGAACAATTGGGGAAAACACCCTCCAAGATATCCATGTTATCCTTGTTATTATGCTCCAAAGTCTATGCTCTGGCTTTGTTGAAGTTTCTGAAGAATGCTCATGCACCACAAGAGACCTCTGCTTATCAGTTTGAGAATTTTGTTGCAAGCCTAACAACTGATAATGGTTTAGGCTTTTCTGATGCTGACTTGACTCTGGCAAGAAAGAATCATAACAAGGCCTTGCAAATCTCTATTGAGTGTAAGGAACTACTTTGGCGCATGTGTTAGTCGATACATGTTCTTCCTGAATGTATTATCAAAAGGTGCTCTGGATAGATTGGACTGTGAAGGGCTGGTGCTGAAACCCAGCGATATTGTGGTAAGAGCCTTTGATGGGTCAAAAAGGATGGTGCATGGAGAAGTTGATCTTTCAATCAAGGTGGGATCTCAGGTTTTCAACTCCACTTTTTATGTAATGGATATTCGCCTGGCCTACTCCTGTTTACTCGGACGCCCCTGGATTCATGGGGCAGGCGCTGTTATCTCTACCTTACATCAAAAAATTGAAATATCTGGTGAAAGGGAAGATCGTTACAGTCTGTGGAGAAGAAGAATATATGGTCAGCCATTTGAATTCTTTCAAATATGTTGAAATGGATGACGAATTCATTAAAAATCCCTACCAGACATTTGAAGTAACCCCTCCAACGATTTTCATTGCTAAAGCTACTCTTGCTGCTCCCAAGATTACCAAAGACACACTAAGAATGGATTCTCTGAAGGATGCTAGGGCTGTGATAGAAGAAGGCGGTTGTACTGTTTGGGGGAAACTTCCTGATATCCTCTACAAATTTGACAAGTTTGGTTTGGGCTTTACTGCAGAGGGTCAAAAGGCTATTCGTCGTGCTCGAGATGGAAGACCTCCTTTCCGTATCAGTAATAATGGAGTCAACATAATAGAAGACACCGATAGTGACAGTGACTTGGACAACTTGATATTTCCTACCATTGGCGGTGGACTCAACAACTGGCAGACTAAATACTTTATACCAATCTCCTTCATCCAGGAGTAATAGCTATTTCTGTTTTTATCGCTTTAAGAAATTTGGTTATGTAACTTCTCTTTAAACAATGACTTTAAACCTTGTGTCTTGCCTGGGGCACAATGGTCCATTTGTTAAGGGTTGTCATTTCATATGTCATATTTTCATTTAATGAAAACATTGGACGTTTTGCATTCAAATTTTATGCTCTCTATCTTTCTTTTAATTTATTTTTACTTTCAAATAGCTATGTGTTCTTACGCACACCCACACACTACATTGCAGATCCCCATCCACTCTGGATCTCGTTGATAACGATTCTGCTACTGTCGTTTATGACTTTGAAAATCCAATCTACCAAGCCGAAGACGAAGGTGAGGAAGATTGTGAGATACCTGGAGAACTTGCCAAACTCTTAATACAAGAAGAAAAGGCTATCCAAACACATGAAGTGCCGGTCGATGTGGTAAACTTGGGTTTTGAGACAGATAGGAAGGAAGTCAAGATTGGCACCAACCTGGAGGACAATGTCAAGAGCAGATTGATTCAAATGTTGCACGAATATGTTAAGGTCTTTTCTTGGTCATACAAAGACATTCCAGGACTCGATACAAATAATGTGGTTCACCATCTGCCAATTAAAGAGGGTTGTTCTTCAATTAAGCAGAAGGTTCATCGCATGCGTCCCAAGATGTCAGAGAAGATCAAGGCTGAGGTTATGAAACAATTTAATGCAGGTTTCTTAGCAGTGACGCCATATCCTCAATTGGTTTCCGATGTTGTTCTGGTACCAAAGAAAGATGTCAAGGTACATATGTGCGTAGATTATAGGTATCTGAACAGGGCAAGCCCCAAAGATGACTTCCCGCTGCCACATATTGATGTCCTAGTCGACAACACTGCTCAACATAAGGTATTCTCCTTCATGGATGGTTTTTTAGGTTATAATCAGATCAAGATGGCGCCTGAAGACATGAAGAAAACTACTTTCGTCATACAGTGGGGCACATTCTGTTACAAGGTCATGCCTTTTAGGTTGAAGAAAGCAAGGGCAACTTATCAACGTGCCATGGTAGCTTTGTTTCATGACATGATTCATCATGAGATAGAAATCTACTTCGACGACATGATAGCAAGATCTCAGACTGAAGAAGAACATCTTGATCATATCCATAAATTATTTGAAAGGTTGAAGAAGTACAAGCTAAGGCTGAATCCAAACAAATACACCTTTGGGGTGAGGCCTGGAAAACTCTTAGGTTTCGTCGTCAGTGGTAAAGGTATTGAAGTTGACCCTGCAAAAGTCAAAGCCATTTAAGAAATACCAGCTCCATGTACTGAGAAGGAGGTTAGAGGTTTCTTAGGACGACTAAACTATATAGCTCGTTTCATTTCTCATTTAACTACTACTTGTGAGCTAATCTTCAAACTGCTGAAGAAAGATCAAGTAGTGAAGTGGAACGACAACTGTCAAATGGCTTTTGATAAAATCAAGGAGTACTCACAAGAACCTCCGATTCTGATGCCACCAGTTGAGGGGAGACCTCTAATCATGTACCTAACTGTGTTAGAGAATTCAATGGGGTGTGTACTGGGGCAACATGACGAGTCTGGTCGAAAAGAGCATGCAATATACTACCTTAGAAATTTTTTTACAGACTGTGAAACAAGATATTCACTGCTTGAGAAAACTTGTTGCGCTTTGGCATGGGCTGCTCTCCGACTAAGACAATATATGTTGACTCATACCACTCTATTGATTTCTAAAATGGATCCCATCAAGTACATATTCGAGAAGCCATCTCTTTCTGGAAGAATAGCCCAATGTTAAATGATCTTAACGAAATATGACATCCAGTACACCACTCAAAAACCAATAAAAAGAAGTGTACTGGCAGATCATTTGGCACATCAAGAAGTAGACGACTACCAATCTATGAACATCATACTAATTACAGATTATGAAGAACCTAGACCATATGAAGGACCTAAGATAGGATCCCGATGGACTATGGTTTTTGACGGAGCTTCTAATGCACTTGGAAATGAATTCAGTGCTGTGATCACCTCCCCCACAGGTTGCCATACACCTTTCAATGCCAGACTTTGCTTTGACTGCACCAACAATATGGTTGAGTACGAAGCGTGCATCTTGGGCCTTAAAACTGCTATTGAATTAAGAATCAAATTCCTGAGCGTATATGGGGATTCAACATTAGTAATCACTTAGGTCAAGGGAAAATGGGACATGAAACATATGAATCTTATTCCTTACCAAGAACATGTGCTAAACTTGATTCCATACTTCGAAGAGATTACCTTTGAAAACATCCCAAGGGAAGAGAATCAGTTGGCGGATGCCTTAGCTACCATGTCATCCATGTTCAAGCTTAGATGGGATAACGAGGTTCCCAAAATTACTATTGAAAGAATCCACGAACCTGCACACTGCTACGAAATCGACACTGATGGAGTAGAAGAAAAACCTTGGTTTCATGAAGTGAAAAGGTACCTTGAAGCCCAAGAGTACCCTGAAGGAGCATATATCAATGACAAGAAATTTCTGTGGAGGTTCTCAGCTAAATTCTTCTTGAGCAATGGAGTTTTGTACAAGCGTAATCATGATTAAACTCTGCTCCGTTGTGTGGATAAGAAGGAAGCGGAGAAAATTATGGAGGATATGCATGAAGGAATCTTTGGTCATTCCAGTGGACATAATATGGCTAAAAAGATTTTGAGAGCAGGTTACTATTGGTCAACCATGGAAACTGATTGCCACCACCACTCAGGAACTTGTCATAAATGTTAGATCTATGCTGATAAGGTTCATGCGCCTCTAGTCCCTTTGAACATCATGACTGCTCCTTGGCCATTCACAATGTGGGGCATTGATATGATTGGAGAAATCAAGCCTACTACTTCTAATAGACATTGCTTCATTCTCGTCGCCATTGACTACTTTAGAAAATGGGTTGAAGCAACCTCGTTCGCCTCTGTTACCAAGAATGTGGTTGCCCGATTCATCAAGTATAACCTTATTTGTCAGTATGGTATCCCCAAGAGAATCATCACAGACAATGGTACCAGCCTTAACAACACTATGATCACTGAACTCTGCACGTAGTTCAAGATCAAACACCATAACTCTTCTCCATACAGACCAAAGATGAATGGCACAGTGGAAGCCGCCAATAAGAACATAAAGAAGATTGTGCAAAAGTTGGTTGTGACTTGCAAAGAATGGCACAAGATGTTACCATTTGTTCTTCATGGCTATCACACTTCAGCGCGAACATCAACTGGCGAAAAAGTTGGTTGTGACTTACAAAGAACATCAATGAGATGTTACAATTATGAAAGATGCATACTTAGAAGAAGATGAGTGGATTCAGACTAGCTTGGATCAGTTGAATTTGATTGACGAGAAAAGGCTTATGAATGTCTGTCACGGTCAGATGTATCAGAAACGTATGATCAAGGAATTCAACAAGAAGATCAAGCATCGAGTATATCAGGCTGGTGATTTGGTAATAAAGCACATCATTCTACCACAAGGTGATCCCAGGGGCAAATGGACTCCCACTTACGAAGGGCCACTTATTGTAAAAAAAGTATTTTTGGACGGTGCTATGATACTAACCACCATGGACGATGAAGATTTCCTATACCCTGTGAACGCAAACATAGTCAAAAGATACTATGCATGAAAGCAACCCACTAGGTTGACTGGCCTAGGCAAAAATAAGGGCATCCCGGTGAACCAAAAAGTTTCGGGCAAAAATTAGGGATATATATAAAAGATTCTACACCCGACAAGTTGAAAACCTGAAAAGGCGGCTTGGGAAAGAAAGGGTATCCCGATGGACTGAAAACCCGAAAGGGTGGTCCAGACAAAAGTTAGGGATTACAGCGTACGACTATCTCCTGTTGGATCACTTACTGCAAGCTTTATTACCAAAGTCAAAAGTTCAAATGGTACAAATCAGTTCAATCAACTTCTTCCGACATGAAGGGATGAGGCATTCAAAGACATAGGGGCAATAGCGGAGTTGGAACTCAACGAGATCATTTCCACATAGCTATATATTTTGTTTTCACTTTGTACTCTTTTCCTTTCACGACAACTTCCTCTTACTAGGATTTCTGTCTCTTTGTACAACAAACGCCTGTTTATAGGCAAATTAACAATACAAATACACCTTAAAGTTCAAACTTTTTGTTTTTATGTTTTGCTTGCAAAAACGTCCAATGACTAAAATTGAATGAACATATGCATATGAGCATGATTAACTATTAACAAATATATGCATAAGAACAGGAATAAGCATTTACTCGAGATTCTAGGAATTGGGATGGCGTTCAAGCTGTCTATAAATTCCCACAGAGCCACTTCTATGAGATTATCCCCACAGAGTAATCTTCACAAATTAATCCCCAATAAGGATACAACCCACAATTCCTCCAACCTACGGAGTTCCAATCAGTACGATTCATGGAAATTCTCTTCCCCAGTTGAGTTTACTCCTCCAAAATTGAAAAACCCCTACAAATTTCTTCTCTGTAGAAAAATTCAATTTCCCCAACAAGGTTTATTTCTCCAACAAATTACAGTTTCCTCAGTTTGAGTCTACTCCTCAGATGGCTATGAATCACCGACAACATTATTCTCCCTAGTGAAATTGCCATTATCCCCAAAGAGTTGCTACGAAACCTGGAACCAGACCAGATATCATTCAACTTTATCCTCCTCAGACAAGTAGGAAGGTTATCCATCTCTTTTATCCCCAGTCAGGGTATGTAAGAATTATCCTCCTCAGACTATTCGAAAGGTTATCCATCTCTTTCATCCCCAGTCAAGATATATAAGAATTAAACTCCCCAGTAGAGCGATGAACGACTAATGTTCCTGAACTCTTCTCCCCAAATAAAAGTCAACATTCCTCATAGGAGTTTCCTCAAATAGAAAGCAGAAATCCCCAGCGGAAGCATTCGAGACAAGGTTGAAGATTGCACATGTTCTTCATCTCCAGCACCAGTCAGGGGTTTATTTTCCCAGACAGAAATACTGCACGGGTTTACAAATACACTTCAACAATATTTCACATTCATACATCATAACATATGCATATGAAACACATATAGCACAATCTCATTTATTTTGAGAACATCATTACGCAATGCATTTCATACATCATGACATTGCATACAATTAATTCTTTACCTTTTCAGGAAAATCAATCAATAGACGAATATCATCATTCCCAAAACAGATTGTAGATTAATTCTCGAAACAATATAAGGCAAATATCTACATGATGAACACATGCTCCAAACATCTTCTGGCCTAGATTAAATCGACCAAAGATTTATTTTGATACTTCTTCCAGTAGACCTTTTCTGGATCATATTAAATCAACCAAAGATTTATTCTGATACTTCTCCAGTTAAATACACACGTAGACCTTTCCTGGCTCAGATTAAATCGACCAAAGATTTATTTTGATACTTCTTCCAATTGAAATTTCATGGCTCATATTAAATTGACCAAAGATTTATTCTGATACTTCTTCCAGTAGACCTTTTCTGGCTCAAATTAAATAGACCTAAGATTTATTCTGATACTTCTTCCAATAGACCTTTTCTGGCTCAGGTTAAATCAATCAAAGATTTATTCTGATACTTCTTCCAGTAGAACTTTTCTTGCTCAAGTTAAATCGACCAAAGATTTATTCTGATACTTCTTCCAGTAGACATTTCCTAGCTCAGATTAAATTGACCAAAGATTTATTCTGATACTTCTTCCAGTAGACATTTTCTGGCTCAGAGTAATCGAACAAAGCTTTATTTTGATACTTCTCCTAGTTAAAGCCGAGCGTAGACTTAGTCTAATTTCTCTATCAAAAGTTACTTTGGATGGAATCTGTAAGCCCATCTCTGACAACTCTTGATTACCTCTCCAAATGGCATCTTTAAGCCCATTCCTGACATAGTTAACCAACAACATTACTTCGTGCACAAGTGAGTGCAAGTTTTTGGGCACTTAAGTGTTCAATCATCTTCCACCTTCAAATCACGAATGGTGGAACTGGCAATATAACTCTTCAGGTTTAAGAAGATTTAACAGGGGCAGCTGTTATAGCCCAAAATTTTCCCTCCCTTTAACTCAAGACATTTCTTACAAAAATTCTCAAATGCTCAAGGATTATTAAGATTTGATCAGACAAGCTCACCTCATAAGCACTGGGCCCCCAACTAGGGTTTTGGTTTTCTCAAGGAAAATTGGACTTCTAATGCCTCAAGTAACTTTCATGGTTCATCATAGGTCACCAAGAATGCTCATACCAAGTTTCCAGTCTTGCATCACAAATTTGCTCAGTCAGTGGCTCAGATGATTGGAAATCAGCTGTATTGGGTAAAAAGTCAATTATGGTCAACATACAGTCAAACTTCAAGATTTTTTTCCAACATCAACATTTTGATGTGATATTCATAATTTTATCAAGGGTTGATCATAATTCCTCAAGGAAAGCACTCAAATCATCAAAGGGGCAAAATTGTCAAAATTAGGGTTTTGACTAAGAATGACAGATCAGTGACTTTTGACCTAGTACATGACCTAATGACTTGAAGTGTGATCTTAAGGACTCAAACACAAAATATTGACCTAATTAAATGGTTCAAGACATTTCCAAGGTGCAAGAGATTGATAGTTGAAGAATTGAGATCAACTGATGAAAAGTTAACTATCACACAAAAGTTTAACTTTGACTTTTTGGTCAACTTTGAACTTCAAAGATCAAGAATCATCAAAACATTCAAAAATATAAATTTTGATCATCAATAATCAACAAATTCAACAAAAGTCAAAGATATAAAATTCTCCAACACTTATAAAATTTTCTAAGTATTAGTGTTTTATTCTTAACAAATTCACAACTTCATGACCATTTTTCACTAAGATGCAAATTGATTTAAGAGAAAATTCCAACATGAAAGTTGTAGTGCTTGATGAATTCTACAACTTTGTACTTTAGGGTTGATGTCCAAAAATGCTTGGATTAGGAGATATAGGCCCATGAATTCATGACATTTTTATCTAACACTTAGTAAAATTTTCAACAAGTTTGGTCAGATTTTTATCCCAACTTCTTGGAAAATTTTCACTAAGTTCCAATTTTATTTAGCCAAAATAGTCAACATGAAAGTTATAGACAATGTTTCAAGCTTTCCAAAATGTCCAAGAACACATTTTTATCATTCTTGAGCTAGGAGATTCAAAGAGATAAAGTTGGACATCCATTCTTGAATTATAGGTCATATTTATGAAGAGCTCAAGAACAAATTTTCATGCCATGCTGCATAATCTTGATTTGCAGGCCTCTTAACCTCTAAATATATCCATAATCAGATGATTGCACAAACTTTTGAGCCATTATCCACTTAATTCAAGCTTTGTCCAAGACAATTTTCCATTTTGGCACAAAGTTACCATTTCCATTCTTGTAAAGCATGCTTTATCATAAAGTCCACTCTCCTTGAGCCTCTAACCTGTTCCCTCTACATACACTCCACACAAAAGCCAGGAGCAACATGTTTAAAGCCTCTAACCACTCTAGATTGTCTTGTACTTCACATTGGAACCATGTTCTTTAAGTTTGCTTCATTTACAATCCAGCCAAACCATAACTCTTCAACTTGCAAACCTGATGTTCTCCTTCCCTCCAGCCTTTCCCTATAAATAGAAAATCCTTTTGCAAGCCATAACATGAGTTCATAAGCCCTTAAACCCCCTGAATCATTCCCAATTTCAGAATTTCCTTAAAACTCCATTTTGTTGCAAGTTTCTGACCTTGAACATCAAAACACCTAATCCATTCGTGTGTTTTCATTTTAAATCATTCACAAAGCTTCTATAACTCATATAGAGCTTATCCAAGACCTTGTTTCATCATTGTAACATCATCTCAATCATCCTTCATTTTTAAAAACAGAGCCCTGCAACTTGACTTGTCCATAAGAGTTGAGGCATTCTCAATCCAAAGTAAGCATTATAATAGCTTCCCGGGAGTTCAGTGAAGCTATCCAGATCATCATAACATCTCCAGGAGTGCTCCTACTCCAGATTCGATTCTCACTTTAGAGGCAAATTTTTCTAACTTTGAAATCCTTATTTAAGCATCATTTGCATCTGATTTTAAAAGATAAAATGTAGATATCATGCCTATGAAGCTAACCATGTCCCTAGTTTTCATTTTCATTAATTGTGTGATGGGAATTTTAGAACTGAAGTTTCTGAAAAATTAGGTTTCAGTTTGGTACCAAACAAAATTCGCCCTAACCATTGATCTATAGCTTTTAAAATTTATATGGTTGGATTCATGGTTAAGTTTCCAGCAAGTTTGATGTTTACCTCTTTCAATTTGGTTGAGAAATGAGCATTTTCAGAAATTCAAAAATGTTGTTTTGATTACTGGCGCGAGGAAGAAGACGAAGTTACATTCAGGAAAAAGTTTGTAATATATTTAATAGTTTGTGTATAAACTATCAAATGTATCACCACCCCAGTGGTTAAAATGCATGCCTGTTTACCTTAGGGACCTGGGTTCGAGCCCCAGTGGTACCCTTTTATTTATTTCACATTTATTTATTATAGATTCAATACAAACAAGCCCAACGCGCATGCTATACACCCTCACTCCCTCACCACATAATCATCACAAAGTCAGATCAAATGCTCCAGAAGGCAAGCGCATGATACACTCCTTGGAGATAGCCACGCTGAATCCAATATAGTGTCTGGGCTCCTTATTCTTGGCCCCAACGCTCTTGCTTCTCCTCACCCTCCTAATTTCTTTTTACAACATCAGTCCCATTACCTTTTTTATTATTTTTTATGTTTCACAAAAAAAATGATTATTTGGGCCTAATGTTTTTTGTTTCTCAACCCCCCCCCCCCCAATTAATTCCACAACTCAAGCCCATCTTTTTCTTTTTATTTATTTTATTTCGAAATTCTTTTCTTTAATATAATAAATCAAATTAATATTTCTTTCAAAATTAACTTGATCTCTTTTTGTAATTAAATTAGTTGAAATAATTAATCTAGTTTTCTCTAGAGTTTTTAATGATTAAATTCTTTTCTAATTTAAAAAATTGAAATCAATCAAGATTTAGGTTTTTTTATATAATTAAATATATAAATAACAATTTTCATTTAATCTCACTTTACTTTATTTTATTAATTAAGTTGTAAAAGATTTGATTTAAGGTTTAATACTTCAATTATTTCCCTATACAAAGCATAAAAAATATTGTTCTAAACAATTAGTTTCCTTTTTTTTAAAGTTGATTTAGACCTAGTTTTCTCTTCAATTAAATTAATTTTTCTTTTAATTAAATTAATCATCAAACCTTTTTCTATTAAAAAAATTACAAGCAAAACATTTTCTTTTCTCTTTTATTTATTTTTATCTTTGCGTATTTTTATTACTTCGTATTATTGTAAATGTGATACGGTGGGAGAACTGACTTGGTTGTTTTGCGTTTTATCGCAAATGTTGCGGTTAGCAAGAGTCTCCACCAACTTTTCTTTTATCCAAAAGGAAAGACTGAAAAGAACAGGAAAGACCTTTGAGATTATTTCTTGAGTTCGAGGGGTAGATTATGAAAAGGGAAGGTATTAGCATCCTTTTCATCCATAGTTATTTATGGGCTCTTAGTTGTTTGCTAGATCACTTGCTTTTGTTTGAAAGTGTGCTTTGTGTGGTTTTTTGAAAAGGTGCCATCGTTTAGGCAAACTTTATAATAGTTCTCGTTCGTAAGAACGTATACAAAGTGTTGATCTTTTTAAAATGTTTCATGTTTGGAAATTTTTTTGAAGGTGTTTTTGAAAGTGTTGGTGTTTGTTTTGAAAATAAGCAAGAGTGTTTAATTTGAAATTGAGCAAGCAACTAGGAACAATCTACCAACTCAAAAGTCTTAGATCATTTCTTCCTTTCCTTTGATATTGCTATCTTACCATTGATTGGTAAGAAGCCTTATCTTTGGATGTAAAGGGACGGGCGTGGGTCATCGTATAGCCATGATAGCAATATTGTGAGATATCTTAGCACTTTTCTTTGAGAGACTAAGATCATTTTGAAAGGCAACATTTGATAGCATCATCGAGGGACTATGATCTTGTATTTTTGATTATTTTTGGCTAAGATATCCCACATGCATAACATGGCCATTTTGGTAAAGCAACAAAGTGGAATTACCCTAAGGGTGTAAGTGTGCAAGTGTGTTTGTTTTTCATGCTTGTTTGTCTTGAATTAGGGTTTGCTAACTTTTTTATTTTAGTGTTTCCATACAAACTCTAATTTACTAGCATTTATATAAAGCGATAAATTGCGGAAAGTAAAATTACTAAGCTATTACATCATTAGGGGAGGGGGTATACAAATTTACAAATGGACATTTTGCAAGAAAATTAAACCTAATTTATCTATTACAACCATATTGAATAAATGTAAAATAACTGAATAAAAATGCAAGAATATAAATGGAAAAAGAGTAATTTTTGTTTGATTTTATGAAAGGGTTTTAACCTAAACCTAATTAAGAAAATAAATAATGAAAAATAAACAAAATTTAAACCTAAATTAATTAAAAGGGAAATTAAGTTAAAAAAAGTTTTTAGGGTTTTTTATGAAAAGGTTTTAAATTGATAAAAAATAAAATGAAAGTTAATCAATTAAAAAAAACCTAAGTTCTAAATCAATTTTAATTTACAAGAGGATAATATAATAATTAAACCTAATTATCAAAATTTATTATAAAAGAAATAAATTAATTTGTTAAGAAAATGTTTTTTTTGTTCTTTTTGTTTTTTATAAATAAAATAAATAAGTGTGAAAATAATAATAATAAGTTTTATGCAGCATGGGTGTGGATTGGATCAAATGTTCATCATGAAAATGACTTGAAAAATAAGTTTGAAACCCTAACTTCTTGTCTTCGATTCTCTTACCTCAAGCATGATATCAATGAGTTCTTGGACATTTTGGAAAGCTTGTAACATACTATAAAACCTATATGTTGGACATTTTTGAAAATTCATCTTGGAACTATGTGAAAAATTTCCATGAAGTTAAGTCAAAATCCTGCCTAAACCAGGGCAAAACTTCACTAAGTTTCCAAGTTTCATGAACATGTATTCACAAAATCATAACATGAAATCCATGAATTTCTAAGAGAAGTTGTGTTCTACAATGTTTTAGATATCATTTATATCTACAACTTTCATGTTGGAAGTTTCCTTTGAATCATTTTGCATCGTGGTGAAAATTTTGCTCAAAGTTATGAAAAATATGAAATTTTCAACACTTGGAAAAATTTCTAAGTTTAGAAATTTTGACTTTTCAAAATGAAATCTTGAATTTTTTTATTTCTTGATGAACAAGTTTCATATTTTGATATGTTTTAATGAATTGTAATCTTTGATACTTGATTTTGACCAAAAAGTCAAAGTTTGACTTTTCAGTTGTATAGTTGACTTTTCATCAGTTGACTGAAATTCAACTGTCAACCAATTGAAATTGAGAGATGTTTTGAGCCATGCCATTAGGCCAAAATTATGCATTTGAACCCTTGAGATCATGACTTAAACCAATCAACCATTTTCTAGGTCAAAAATCAGAAATTGCACCTTCTTAGTCAAAACCCTAATTTTGACCATTTTGCCCTTTTGATGATCTGATCAAATTTATTGAGGAATTGTGATCCAAACTTGATAAAATGACATATATGAGTTAATAATGTTGATATGGACCAAAAATCATGAAGTTTGACTGTACATTGACCACAATTGACTTTTCCCCCAATACAGCTGATTTTAGGTCAACTGATCAATTGACTGAGCAAAAATGTGTTCCAAGACTTGAAACTTGACATGAACAATCTTGAAGGTCCAAAATGATCCATGAAAGTCATATGGAGCATTAAAAGTTCAATTATCTTTGTGAAAACTCAAACCCTAATTTTCAGTCATCACTGCTAGAGGAGGTGTCTTGAGCTGATCAACCCCTATGCATTCGTGAACTAGAGGAGATCATGTGAGAGATTACTTGAGAAATGAGAGGGAACATTTTGGGGTAAAACAAATGACCCTGTTCAATCTTCTTAAACTTGAAGAGTTAGATTGGCGGATCCGCCATTCGTGACTTGAAGGTGGAAGATGATTGAACACTAGAGTGTCCAAAAATTTGCACTCGAAGATGTATTGTGAATGGGCTTATAGATGCCATTTGGAGGAATGTTGGTAAAAACTTGAAGAAGTATCAACAAAAATCTTTGGTCGATTTATACTTAAACTTGATGTTTTTCCTGTGGGAAAAAAGAGTTAGTAAAATGCAGATGTATGCATGATGTTCACAAGATGAATGAGATCATGCTAAATGAGTTTCGCATGTATGTGCTATGATGTATGAATGTGAGATGTATGTTTGTTTGGGAAAATAAATCACTGACTGATGCTGAGGAGTTCTGAATCCCGGATTCCTGTTGGGGATTAAAAATATGCACATCTTCAAATTTGTTAAAAGAATTCCTCCGCTGGGGATTGCCTTTTGAATGTCAGCTGTTATCTGGTCGGATCCAGGCTTCATAATTTGCTGAGGATGAGGAATTCAACTTCTATCTGGTCGGATCCAGGCTTCACGGTAACTTACTGGGGAAGAATAAATTAATTGTTAGCTGGTCAGATTCCAGGCTTTGTAGAAAATTTCTTGAAATTGAATTATTATCTGGTCGAATCCAGGCTTCACAACAACTTGATGGGGATAAGGAAGTTTAACTGTTATCTGGTCGGATTCTAGGTTTCGCAGTAACTTGAAGTGGTAACTATTATCTGGTCGGGTTTAGGCTTCATAGTAACTGAGGGTTGTAGATAGTTGTTATCTGGTCGGACTCTAAGTTTCACAATAAGCTTGCTTAAATAGACGACATTGAAGTGATATCTGGTAGGATCCAGGCTTTACAGATTTTGAGGTGGATGAAGTTAACTGCTATCTGGTCGGGTCCAGGCTTCATGATAAACTTGTCTGAAGAAGATAGGGTTGAACTGATATCTGGTCGGATCCAGGCTTCATAATAACTTGCTTGGGGATTTGGTTGTTATCTGGTCGGATTCCAGGTTTCACAACAAACTTCTGAGGGGAATTGCTATCTGGTCGGATCCAGGCTTCACAATAACTTACTTGAAAAGATGAAATTGAGAACTGATATCTGGTCGGGTCCAGGCTTCACAGTAACTTGTTGGGGTAGAGGCAAACTCTACTGGGGAAAAGAAGTTAAACCTTGGTCTGGTTGAGTCCAGGTTCTTCTATATCTTTGAAGAGTTGAAATATTATCTGGTCAGGTCCAGGTTTTATAGTACTTGAAAGGTTACACTAATATCTGGTCGGATCCAGGCTCTACAATGACTTGAGAAGTTGACTAATATCTGGTCGAGTCCATGCTTCATAGTAGCTTGAAAATTGTACTAATATTTGGTTGGGTCCAGGCTTCATAGTATCTTGTGGAGATAATAAAGGTTTTGTTAACGACTTTACTATGGATTATGGGTCGTGGCCCTAAGATTTGCAATAGTCTGAAAGGCAAACTTAGGCTGGGGAATGTAGACTCAGTCGGGGAGGACAGACTCAGCTTGGGGAGGATACACTCAGCTAGGGATAACAAGCTCAGCTGGGGAATTTTGTACACGGCTGGGGAGTTATGCTACTCATTGTTTGTTGGGGAAATAAACCCTATTGATGAATACCTGATGAACTAATGACGAGGAGAGTTCTTTGAGGAAGAGGTTCACAAGGCTTCTACTTGTAGGATTAACTTAGCTGGGGAGAGAGCTGCTAAGAGATTGAGACTCTGGTTGGAGATTATCCTATGCAAAGAGACTTTGTGAGTAACTTTGTTGAGGATGATGTTAATGAAATAACTCTGTGGGGATATTCCATATACATTAAAGAGGTGCTTGTTACTACTTAGGTCATATGTGCCAAACAGTTTTAATTATGTTCATATGCATATGTTCGTTCAATTTTAGTCATTGGACAAATTTGCATTCAAAACAAAGACAGAAAGTTTGCACTTCAATGTATATTTGTATTGATATTTTGCCCATGAATAAGCGTTTTTGTACAAAGATACAGAGATCCTAGTAAGAGGAAATCGTCGAAGGGAAAAAAAAACAAATAGCCATGTGACATGATCTCATTTCCTCCCAACTCTACTATTTCCCCAATGTCTTCGAATGCCCCTAGCCGTTGACAGAAGTTGATTAAATTGATCTTGGACCATTTGAACTCGGACCTCGGTGATAAAGTTGACAGTGGTGATTCCACAAGACATAGTCATACGCTTTCAATCCTTAACTTTTGCCTGGACCACCCTTTCGGGTTTTCAGCCCACCAGGATACCCATTTTTGCCCAAGTCTCCCTTTCGGGTTTTCAACTTACTGGGTGTACAGATCTTTTGCATATATCCCTAATTTTTGCCCAAACCTTTTGGTTTGCCGGGATGCCCTTATTTTGCCTAGGTATGTCAACCTAGCGGGTCCTTTATGCGTAGTATTTTTTAACTATGTCTGCATTTATAGGATGCGGGAAATCTTCACCATCCATGGTAGTCAGCATCATGGCACCACCAGAGAAAACTCTCTTGACAACAAATGACCCTTCGTAGGTGGGAGTCCATTTGCCTCTGGGGCCGCCTTGTGGCAGAATGATTCATTTTATCACTAAGTCACCAACTTGATATACTCGAGGCTTGATCTTTTTGTTGAAAGCCTTGATCATCCGTTTTTGGTACATCTGACCATGACAAACAATAGCCAGTCGCTTCTCATCGATCAAGTTCAGCTGATCCAATCTCATTTGAATCCACTCGTCTTCGCCTAAGCCTGCTTCATTCATAATCCTTAGTGAGGGAATCTGAACTTCCACTGGCAAAACAGCTTCCATGCCATAGACCAAAGAAAAGGGAGTTACCCCAGTTGATGTCCTAGCTGAAGTACGGTAGCCATGTAGTGCAAACGGTAACATCTCATGCCAATCCTTATAGGTTACTACCATCTTTTGCATAATCTTCTTAATATTTTTGTTGGCCGCTTCGACTGCGTCATTCATTTTAGGTCTATATGAAGAAGAATTGTGATGCTTGATCTTAAACTGAGTGAAAAGCTTAGTAATCATAGCATTGTTGAGGTTAGTCCCATTGTCGGTGATAATCCTTTCGGGGATACCATAGCGGCATATGAGGTTGTGTTTGATGAATCTGGCTACTACATTCTTAGTGACTGAGGAAAACGAGGTGGCTTCGACCCATTTGGTGAAATAGTCAATAGAGACTAGAATGAAGCGATGTCCATTGGAAGCGATGGGCTTGATTTCTCCAATCATGTTAATGCCCCACATTGCAAATGGCCACGGAGCAGTCATGACGTTCAGAGGGATAGGAGGCACATGGACCTTATCAGCATAGATTTAGAATTTGTGACAATTTCTTGAATGTTGATGGCAATCAATCTCCATTGTTGACCAATAGTAGCCAGCTCTCAAGATCTTCTTAGCCATCGTATGTCCACTTGAGTGAGTACCAAAGAGACCGTCGTGCATGTCTTCTATAATTTCCTCTGCCTCCTTCTTGTCCATACATCGGAGTAGGGTTGAATCATGGTTGCATTTGTACAATATTCTGTTACTTAAGAAGAATTTAGCTGAAAATCTTCGTAAGAAGTTTCTGTCATTGATAGATGCTCCCTCGAGATACTCTTGTGCTTCAAGGTATCTCATCACCTCATGGTACCATGGCTTTTTCGTGTCAGTGTCGAGTTCACAGTAATGTGCAGGTTCGTTGAATCTCTCAATTGTAATCATAGGGGCTTCGTTGTCCCATCTGACCTTGAACATTGAAGACATGGTTTACAAAGCGTCAGCCAACTGATTTTCTTCCCTAGGGAAGTGCTCAAAGGTGATATTTTCGAAGTGGGGAATTAGGGATAGCACAAGTTCCTTATAAGGGATGAGATTAGGGTGCTTAGTGTCCCAATATCCTTTTACTTGGCTAATCACTAGAGCGGAATACCCAAACACGTTTAAATGTTTGATTCTCAAGTCAATGGCAGCTTTCAGACCCAAAATGCACACTTCGTATTAAGCCATATTATTCGTGCAACCAAAGCATAATCTGGCAGTGAAAGGAGTGTGGCAACCTTCAGGAGATATGATCACCGCACCAATTCCGTTACCTAAGGCGTTGTAAGCCCCATCGAAGACCATAGTCCATCGGGATCCTTGTTCAGGTCCGTCATACGGTCCAGGTTTTGCACAGCCAGTTACTAGCATGATGTTCTCATCAGGGAAGTCGAAGTTCACGGACTGATAATCATCCACAACTTGGTGGTCCAAATGATCTTCTAGTACGCTTCCTTTGATGGCCTTCTACATTGTGTATTGAATTTCGTACTCAGTCAATATCATTTTCCATTTGGCTATCCATCCGGAAAGGGCAGGTTTCTCGAAGATGTACTTGATTGGGTCCATCTTAGAAATCAACAAATTGGTATGAGTCAACATATACTGTCTTAGCCGGAGAGCAGCCCATGCTAGAGCACAACAAGTTTTCTCGAGCAGTGAATATCTAGTTTCACAGTCGGTAAACTTTTTGCTCAGGTAATAAATAGAATGCTCTTTTCGGCCAGACTCGTCATGTTGGCCCAAAACACACCCCATATAGTTCTCTAGTACTGTCAAGTACATGATCAATGGTCTTCCTTCAACTAGAGGCATGAGAATAGGAGGCTCTTGTAGATATTCTTCAATTTTGTCGAAGGAAACTTGACATTCATCATTCCATCTGACTACTTGATCTTTGTTCAAGAGTTTGAAGATTGGCTCACAAGTAGTAGTCAAGTGAGATATGAAATGGGCGATGTAATTGAGACGACCCAAGAATCCTCTAACTTCTTTTTCAGAATGAGGGACTGGCATTTCTTGGATGGCCTTTACCTTGGCAAGATCATCTTCAATTCCTTTATTGCTGGCAACAAAACCTAGAAGCTTTCCAAATCATACTCCAAAGGTGCACTTGTTAGAGTTCAACCTCAACTTGTACTTTTTAACCTTTCGAACAGCTTGTACAGATGATCGAGGTGTTCCTCTTCAGTTTGTGATCTGGAAATCATATCATCCACATATACCTCTATTCCATGATGAATCATGTCATGACACAAAGCTAGCATAGCCCTTTGATACGTTGCCCCTGCATTCTTCAATCCAAACGGCATGACCTTGTAGAAAAAGGTTCCCCATAAGGTAACGAAAGTTGTCTTCTCCATGTCTTCGGGAGCCATCCGTATCTAATTATAGCCGGAGAAGCCGTCCATGAATGAGAAGACTTTATGCTGAGCAGTATTGTCGACCAAGACGTCAATGTGTGGTAGAGGGAAGTCATCCTTGGGGCTTGCCCTATTCATATCCATATACTCTAAGAACATGAAAACCTTTTCGTCTTTCTTTGGCACTGGCACCACATTGGCAACCCATTGGGGATAGGACGTCACAGCTAGGAACCCTGCATCTAATTGTTTAATCACTTAAGCTTTAATCTTTTCAGAAATGTCAGGCCTCATACGATGAACCTTTTGTTTGACAGGAGGATGTTGTACCCCAAAATTTTCCCTCTCATACTTCTCAAAACATTTCAAAAAAGATCTCAAAGTTGCTCAAGGTAGTCCAAGGGTTGGCCAGGCAAGCTCTCTCCTAAGCAGTCTACCTCAAATTAGGGTTTCATGTTGCATCAATATACTTGAGTCCAAGGGACCCCAAATGCTCAACATTGTCCTAATATGTTCTCAAGATCATCCATGTCAACTTTCAAGCCTTGCAGAAGGAGTTTGCTCAGTCAATTGCTAAAAGGTCCAAAAATCGACTGTGCTAGGGCAAAAGTCAACTGTGACCTTCATACAGTCAAAATTTAAGATTTTTGGTCAACATCCTCATTTTGAAGTATATTTCATCATTTGATCAAGGGTTGATCATGATTCATCAAGGATTGCCCATAATTCATCAAGACTCAAAAGTTGCTAAATTAGGGTTTTGCAGGAAAAGTCAACTCAACTTTGACCAAGCATAACTTTCTCATACTTTATGATAAATGACCCATCCAAAGCTCATTTTGAAGAGGATGAAATTACCTACAATCCATATTCAGCTCCAAAGATCAAAATATTCACTCACAAGAAGTTATGAATTTGTACATTATAGGTCATTTTGAAAAGTCAACAAAAACACATTTTATGTCAAAGCTTCATACTTGATCATGGAATATCAAATTGAGATGAGACAAAAAGGGTTGATTAGAGGATATCTCAAGCTTTCTAAAAAGTCCAAGAACACCTCCAAAGAGTCAAAATTGAGGAAGTTAGGCATTGGTGAAGTTGACATTTTTTGCAAAATTGCCAAAAGTCAACTATCCCTAAAACTTCAAATTTTGCCAAATGGACCCAATCTTTTTCACTTGTTTTGAGTTGAAAACGTAGACCACGAGCTCTAGCCTTTTCCACTTGCCCATATATTATTTTTATAATTTATTTTGATTTTTATTTGAATTAATTCAATTTAAATCAAAACAAATCATATAAAATCAAAAATATTGAAAACAAAAGATTTGGTGATTGTTTCAGGTCTTAAATTATAGATAGAAAGCATTCAAAATCGTGTAAAGGCATGTGTGCACAAAAAGATTGGATTTAGGCCATGTTTGGAAAGATCTTAAAGGTGAATCAAATCAAATCAAAAATCAATGATGGAGGAAGATTGGATGTAGTTATCAATCCTAACTCAGTCCTTGGTACATAAGGAGGCGAGGCAGATCTAAAAACAAGTTAGAAACAAGCGCATCAAGCAAAGCAAGATTGGAAAAAAAATCAAGAAAAGTGGTAGATTGAATTTGCACTTAGAGGCATCCTCAAGGCTTCCTATCCATCTCAATCCCTTCCTGAGGTTCCCAACAAGCCAAAGCCATTAAAACCAAGCATTTTCAAGCCCCAAAAAGCTCTGTAAGTCGCTCACGACATAACCCTGTTCTTGAATTCGAATCTCATAATATAGGCATTGTTAGATTGAACTAATCACATATTCTTGATCTATGAGACATATGCAAGCCTTTTGTATGATTTAATTTCATTTATATAGCATGTAGTGAATTTCACCATTGTTAGGTTTTTCGGTTCCATTTTAGGGTTTTTGTATGCAGGGAAAATTAGCCTTTGTAAGTGGTACTATCATGTTCAGGAGGACGAGACGAACACAACCATGGCATTAGATGTCATTTATGTTGCCCATAGAAGATTTTGGAATGAACACTGCCTATAGCGACGGACAAAATGTCCGTAGGTAAAAGTCTGAGACTTTTACCCACTGAGAGAGGAAGGAGACGATGAGTTGTCACTCCCCTATTGGCCTATTCAAACTCTGGCACTTTTTTTTGTTACATCATCCACTAACATGCTTTTTTATATATTATATTTGTTTCTTGTTATATGTACAACAAAAACCAACAACCCAGCTGGTTACAAGCGTTGGAAATTGCCTTCAGGACCTGGGTTCGAATCCCAGGTCCCCCTATTTCTCCATATTATTTTCTGTTTCAGGATCATGTGCATACATGAAGCAATCGACTACCATACACCCTCACAATCAATCACGCCAGATGGCCAGATAGCCAAATCTGATGGCCACCACTGAAGGTGCATCATGAGCCAAGGTCAGCGTGCCACACTAGATCCCAAAAGTCAAAAAGATTTCACTCAATTGGGCCCAGGAAATTGCTTTTCACACCCCTAATTTCAGGCCCAGCATCTCTATCTTTTTTATATTTTCTTTTTATATTTCATTTAATTAACTTATTTAATTTAATTACTAACCAAAAATTATTTTCTCTTATTAAAAAATCACAAAAATATTATTTTTTCACAAATTAGGTCTAGATCTTATTTTTATAAAAAAAATCAATTAATTTAATTAGGGTTGTTAATTTAGGTAATTTTAATTTATTTTGCAAATAATTAAAATTAATTAGAATAAATAGGTTTTACTACTAACTTAATTGTATTTTATTTTTTCCCTAAAATAACAAAAAAACCAAAATAGGTCATTTAATTATTTTTACTAATTAATCACTAATTAATTTTTTGTATTTAATTTAGAAAAAACTTAGTTCTTTTCTTAAAAAATATTTTAAAAAAACAAAAAAAACATTTTTCTTTTGATTAAGAGGGTCAAAACCCTAGTTTCTCGCCGATCTAATTTTCTCGTGCGCTTTATTTTTATCCATATTGATGTAACTGCCTACAGTTTGTAATAGTTAATTAGGACGTTTATTTCTATTTATCGCTTTATTCTTTACTTTTCATAGGGTTTGTTTTTGGCTATGTAAATACCCGAAGCCTTGTAATAGTAGTTTAATTTCCGCACTTTTAAATTCCACAAATTATTAACTGTTAGATGTATGAATAATTAGGGTTTGCATGACAAGAATGTATGACTAATTTTAAAACAGTTAGATCACCATAAATGTGCAAAGATAAATAAACTGAAACTGAATCATTCGCACATGCGCCCTCTTAGGGTACACTCCCACTTGGTTGCCTTCGGTAAACGGTCATTTAGTATAGGATGTTTTAGTGGTCGTCCTTTTGTCCAAAGATCAAAGTTTCCTCGGAAAGGTTGCCTCGGATATTGTTGCCTCAGATAAATGATCTAAGATATTAGGGTTACTACTAAGACGTCCTAACATTGCTTTAGTGACCGTACGTCCCTTTCGAATTGACCCTCAAAACTCCAATGACGGTGCTACCTACTCACTAATAGTGGGATAACGTTGTCTAAAGGAAACGAACATAGAACGATTCTTGTTTCGAGTAGGTAGATTAGTTCTTAATTTCTTGCTCATTCCAAACAAATTTTTCACACTTACACTCCTTTACAAACAAAGTTTTCAAAAACACTTCATTACACTCTTGAAGACAGAAGCAAGAGTTAAATCGAAGTTAAAACAAAAAAACTTTTCAAAGCCCACAAACACAAAGAAAACAATTTTGAAAATGATGAGCAAGTACCTAAGAGCCTGTAGATAACTACGGATAGAAAGGGTGATAAAACCTTCCCTTTCTATAATCTACCCCCCGTACTCAGAAATATCTCGAAAAATGAATTTTTCTGTGCTTTTTTTCCTTTCCTTGTTGGATAAAATAAAAGTCGGTGGAGACTCTTGCTTACCGCGACATTTTGCAAACACAAACGCAAAACCTAAACCAGCAAATTCCATAAAAAATAGGGAAACACGTCCCGGTTCTGGCCACCGTATCACAGAACTGGCGACTCTGATGGGGAGAATATAAGTGGGGTGTACCTTAGGAATAGTTCATCATATTGTTTTCAATTGCTTGATTTGATTGCTTTATTTTGTGGGCTTTGTATCAGAGTTACTATAGATCCTAATCTAGATCTGGGGATACCTTTTAGGTAAGTAGCAATAGACTGTGAGGGAACTGGACAACATAGATCGATACGGTTGAAGCAGTAGCTACGTTGGTGTGACACTTTAGTTGGTACCGATATCCCTTGTGGAGGAACAAGGAGAGTATGGGGCTGCTAAGGGGTCATTAAGCATCAACTGACCTTAGAACCTATAATTGACCAACTTGGCCATAGAAAAGTAGCAGTATGCTACACTCATTGAGACCATACTCTCGCGATGATTCCGGCCGCAAGAAAAGGTTGCTAAACTGGAATTATGACCGATCGAGGATGGTCAGTGATATTGAGATCCTCTAGAACCCGATTACTATTACTAGGACAGGTTGAACCAACTAAACTGAAAGAGGGTAATACCTAAACTCCATGCCATCCTGAAACTTAAGGGCTATTATGTGACTTGCTTGCCCTTACCATGTTTGCTATCTGTGATACCTGTGGTGTGTTTTTATCATGACATCATGCATCATGACATTGCATGCATATTTCATTAGACTAACCATTTCAAAGACCGAGGGGATTCATCTTTGTTCTGTTTTGCAGATCATGGCATCTATGCGCAGAAATACCATTCAGATCAGCTTTGTGCAGATACCTGCTCAGCTTAGAGAGTTGGTTTCAAAATTTCCTGATACTTCTTACTTTGTTAGAAGACATGGTCATCTCCTCAGCTTGGTCACTTCAAAATTGGATGAGCAAATGATGAGCGTCTTGTTCCAGTTCTTCGACCCGTTGCATCATTGTTTTACCTTCCCGGACTATCAGTTGGTCCCTACTTTGGAGGAGTTCTCTGATCTACTTGGCATATCTATTCTAGAGCAGACACCCTTTACAGGTTTGGAGATAGCTCCTAGGCCAGAGGATATTGCTTCAGCCCTCCATCTAACAAAGGCTGATGTAGTGTCTAACTGGGACATTCAGAGTGGGGTTAAAGGCTTCCTGTCTAAGTTCTTGATTGATCAAGCTCAACAGTTCTGGGACAGTTTGGACTTTCAAGCATTTGAAGACATCCTGGAACTTCTCATCTATGGCTTGGTTTTGTTCCCTAATTCAGATTCTTTCGTCAATGTGAACACAGTCAAGATCTTCATGTCCCGTAATCCAGTGCCCACTCTCTTAGGTGACATTCTACATGCTCTTCATGCCCGTACTGCTCGGAGAAGGGGAACCCTTATGTGTTGTGCATCGCTGTTGGCGAGGTGGTTTATTTCTCACCTCCCCAAATCTGTATTGAAGAATGAGGAAGGAATGGGTTGGGCTTACAGAATCATGTCTCTTGCTCATACGAACATCATTTGGAGTACTAAAGACATGGAAGAGGTAGCTGTCATTGATCGGTGTGGGGAATACCCCAATGTTCCATTGCTGGGAATTAGAGGGGGAATAACCTATAATCCTTGTTTGGCCTTACGACAGTTTGGACGAGCTCGAAGGGACGGTCCTCATGAGCTGCTGTTTCTAAACATTGTCTTTGACTTCCAGGGGGATGTTGAGGGACATCGCCGCAGGTTCATACGAGCTTGGGACAGGGTTAACAGGTCTGATCCGCATGAGCTAGGAATGAAGACTTCTCTCCCGATGCAACCGTATCTCCGGTGGGTTCGAGCCCGTGCTCAAAAGCTGGGGATGCCATACGAAGCTGTCTTACCAGTGATTGTAGAGCATGCTGATAAAGAAGGGGTTCCTTATACGGTCCTCCATCCTTATATGCCTACTGATGTTAGGGCATTGAAGAGGTCTTGGATCCAGCTAAGGGAAGAACGAGATACTTACAGAGAGAAGTATCATGAGCAGGAAAGGAAGATCCTAAGGCTTACAAGGCAGCTGGAGACTGAGAGGACGATCAACAACTATGTCAGCACGCAAGGAAAATGACCATGGGAGCGCTGGTGCCTTTTGCTATTTTTAGTTTAGATTTGCTTTTCAGTATTTCTTTTGTAACGCCTTAAAGGAATTTTCTAAACATTATTTCAAGTTTTAATCTAATAAAGTGTGTTTCATTTTGGTTTACGAATTTAAATCTCCCTAAGTCTTTGAAATCATTTAATACGCATTCCATTCCCATGCAACTCATTACAGGTACCCTTACAGGTTTCTCATCTTCTTCGCTGTTTATTTCAGCACATCATGTCTTCTGAAACATCTACTGATCAAGCCATCAAGGCTCTGCAAGCTCAGAATGCTCAGTTCCAGGAAATGTTCATGAACCTGGCCAAGGGGCAGAAAGATTTGAAGACTCTTATCTTGAAAGACAAGAATAAGAAGAAGAAGAAGAAGACGATCCTCCTGAATATGGGCCACAGATTTGGGAAAAAATTACGAGAGGAAGTTGATTTGTCTCACTCATCTGGAGGAGGAGAGAATCAAGAGGAAAGGAAGGGTCCTAGCCCTGTGGTTTCTGACAATGACACTGATTTTGATGAAGACCAGTATCCTCTTGCCGAGGATAGGTATAAGCAACTCGAAGACCGGTTGAGGGCAATGGAGATCCAAAATATACCTGGGTTGGACTTCAGAGATTTGGGTTTGGCATCTGGGGTGGTGATCCCCCACAAGTTTAAAGCTCCTGTCTTTGCTAAGTATGATGGGGTCTCCTGTCCGAAGTTACACCTTCGCTCGTATGTCAGAAAGATTCAACCATATACTGCTGATAGGAACCTTTGGGTTCATTTCTTTCAAGATAGTTTGTCAGGGACTCGACTTGAATGGTTCTATCAACTAGAAGGAGCTAATGTCCGCAACTGGGAGGACCTCGCAGCTGCTTTTTACAAGCAATACCAGTATAACACCGACCTTGCTCCCACGCGTACCCAACTTCAGGGTATGTCTATGGGTACAGGCGAAGGCTTTAAGGACTACACTCAGAAGTGGAGAGATCTTGCTAAAAGAGTACAACCCCTCTGGTTGATAGGGAGTTGGTGGATATGTTTCTTGGGACTTTGTCTGGTCCATACTTCAATCATTTGATCGATAGTTCATCGTCTGAGTTCACTGAATTGATTATGACTGGGGAGAGAGTTGAAGCCGGTATCAAGAGCGGAAAGATACAGAAAGGTGCTTCGTCAAGTACCGAGAAGAAGCCTTTCAAGAAGGAGTCTAGTGCAGTTTATAGCTCGAGGAGCCAAAATCGACCTGAGCGCCGCCAAGCAGTTAATGCGGTAGTTATATCAAGACCAACTGTTACCCCACAACGTAACAATCAACAAAGAGCAGAGAGACCGCAAAGACAATATACCCGACTCAGTATGACTCTATCTCAAATTCTGCCGCAATTGTTGAAAACCAACTTGGTGATTTCGAAGGAGGCTCCAAAGAATCCCAACACCACATCACCGCTGTATAATCCAAACACCCGCTGTGCTTATCACTCTGATAGCCCAAGGCATGATACCAACAACTGCTGGGCTTTGAAGAATAAAGTGCAGGATCTGATTGACGCTAAGGAGATCGAGTTTGAAGCACCGGAAAAGCCTAATGTCATGACCGCTCCTATGCCCAAGCATGGAGTGAATGCTGTGGATGATGACTTGTTTGTGACTTCCGTGGAAGACATTTCTACTCCATTGATGACAGTGAAGAAGAACTTATTATTGGTCGGTTTATTTCCGGGATGTGGTGAAGGTTGCCACCTGTGTTCAATCTTACCTACTAGTTGCCATCTATTGAAGTCAGGTGTCCAACGCCTGATGGATAACAAAGAAATCTTGTTCGAGAAAACTTTGGTTCCATTAATTCCTGTTGAAGAAGTTTCCATAATCACCATTTCCGCCAATTCTTCCAAGTCTTCCTCGAGAAAGCCTGTTAGAATTACATCTGTTCCGAGAATTGCTCCATTGATCATTACTGTTCCTGGACCTATCCCTTACACGCCGGATAAGGCTGTCCCGTGGCATTATGGGGCCGATGTGTATTATCATGGGATTAAACAAGACTTGAAGGATGAAGAGGATGATACTGATGTCAACAATATTGTTAGATCTAGCAAAGTCACCAGAAGCGGAAGACTTTTCTATCTTGAGATCTCCCCACCAACTGTTCAGAAGCCTATTGTTATTACACCTGCCAGTACATCTGCTACTGTCCCTGTTCATGTTCCAATCATTACCCCTGTCGCCGAGTCATCTGACACTCGGGGCAAAGGGATCATCGGTGGGCCTGCCTAGACGGAGGCACCGAAGAATATTACTGTTGAAGCCTCTAGACAGAAGATAGAGGAAATTTTAAAGATCATCAAGAAAAGCGACTACAACATAGTCGAACAGCTGGGGCAAACCCCGTCAAAGATCTCTATGTTGTCTTTATTACTATGCTCAAAAGCCCATCTAAGGCTCTGATTGCTTTCCTGAAAACTGCGCACGTGCCCCAGGAAACATCTGCTGATCAGTTCAAGGACTGTGTGGCTAGTTTTCCCGCTGATAACGGGTTGGGCTTCTCTGACGCAGATTTGACTTCCAAAGGAAAGAATCACAATGACGCTCTGCATGTTTCCATCGAGTGCAGGGGCACTACTCTAGCTCACGTGTTGGTGGATACTGGGTCCTCGTTAAATTTTTTACCCAAGAAAGTGTTAGACCGGTTAGACTATGAAGGGTTGGTGCTAAAGCCAAGTAATATTGTGGTTAGGGCCTTTGACGGGTCCAAGAGGATGGTACATGGAGAGGTGGATGTTCCAGTTAAGGTTGGTTCTCAGACTTTTGCATCTACATTCTATGTGATGGACATTCGACCATCTTATTCTTGTTTGCTGGGTCGCCCGTGGATCCATAAAGCTGGGGCAGTAACTTCTACGCTCCACCAGATGCTGAAATACCCAATGAAGGGGAAAATTGTTATAGTACGAGGAGAAGAAGAGTACATGGTAAGCCACCTCAACTCTTTACGGTATGTGGAGATGGATGGGGAGTTCATTGAAACCCCGTGTCAAAACTTTGAAGAAGTCCCCTAGATGTTGGCGTCGACTGAAACTGTTGCTGAAGATCCTCCAATGAAGATGGCTTCTCTCAAGGATGCCCGGGCTGTTATTGAAAAAGGTGGGTGTGCGAATTAGGGCCAACTCCCTGAATTTGCACACAAGACTGACAAGTTTGGTTTGGGTTTTACTGTAGAAGCTCAAAGGGCAGTTCGGCGTGCGTAGATTGGTAAACCTCCCCTGTGTATTACTAATCCGGAAGTGAATGCGATTAAAGATGATGATGAAGAGTCTGAGTTTGACAGCTGGATTTACCTGACTACTGACGGCGGATTAAGCAATTGGACGGAAAAGGACTTCATGCTAATTTCTTTTATTACACAGTAATAAGACTTTTGTTTTGAGTTTGTAACAGACAATTTTAAACTTTATAGCCCGGTGCCTTACCCGAGACACCGTGGCTTTGTTTGAGGGCTTATTATGTGTCATTTCCATATATCATCAATAAAAGCATTGGACGTTTTCTTGCATTACGAATTTTGCGTTCCTTGTTTTTCTTTTCTATCTTGCAAAACAGCTACTTGTCTTACACACACTCACATATACAGGTCCACATCCACTCTGGATCCCACTGATAACGACTCTTCTACTGCCAATTATGACTTCGAAAGTTCGATCAACCAAGCCGAGGACGAAGGTTAGGATGATTGTGAAGTGCCTGGGGAACTTGCTAGACTGTTACTTCAGGAAGAGAGGGCTATACAGCCGCATGAAGAGCCAGTGGAAATAGTAAATCTGGGTACAGAAGAAGACAAGAAAGAGGTCAAGATCGGTGCAAATCTGGAGTCTAGTGTTAAGCAACGGTTGATTCAGATGCTGCGTGATTATGCTGAGATCTTTTCCTGGTCTTTTGAAGATATGCTTGGGTTAGATACCGATATTGTGGTTCACCGCTTGCCAACTAAGGAAGACCGTCCTCCAGTGAAACAGAAAGTTCGCCGAATGCGCCCAGAGATGTCTGAGAAAATCAAGGCTGAGGTTATGAAACAGTTTGATGCCGGTTTTCTAGCAGTTACTTCTTACCCGCAGTGGGTTGCCAACGTAGTTCCAGTGCCGAAGAAAGATGGTAAGGTTCGTATGTGTGTGGACTATAGGGATCTGAACAGGGCAAGCCCCAAGGATGATTTCCCTCTGCCTCACATCGACGTTCTGGTTGATAACATCGCACAACATAAAGTCTTCTCCTTTATGGATGGTTTCTCCGGTTACAATCAGATTAAGATGGCTCCCGAAGACATGGAGAAGACAGCTTTTGTCACGCAGTGGGGTACCTTTTGCTATAAGGTCATGCCGTTTGGATTGAAGAATGATGGGGCAACGTATCAGCGCGCCATGGTCGCTTTGTTCCACAACATGATTCACCATGAGATTGAGGTATACGTTGATGACATGATTGCAAGATCCCATACTGAAGAGGAACACCTCGACCATCTTCAGAAATTATTTGACAGGTTGAAGTTTTACAGACTGAGGTTAAACCCGAACAAGTGCACCTTCGGAGTGAGGTCTGGTAAGCTGATGGGTTTCGTTGTTAGTGATACAAGTATTCAAGTGGATCCTGAAAAGGTGAAGGCTATACAGGAAATTCCAGTTCCCCGAACAGAAAAAGAAGTCAGAGGCTTTTTGGGACGTCTAAACTACATTGCCCGATTTATCTCACACCTAACTGCTACTTGTGAGCCAATCTTCAAGTTACTGAAGAAAGATCAAGTGGTAAGATGAAACGATGAATGTCAGTCCACTTTCGAAAGGATCAAAGAATATCTCCAAGAGCCACCTATTCTGATGCCTCCAGTTGAAGGAAGACCTTTGATCTTATACTTGACAATACTCGACAATTCGATGGGGTGTGTGTTGGGGCAGCATGACGAGTCTGGCCGAAAAGAGCATGCTATTTATTACCTTAGCAAAAATTTTACCGACTGTGAGACCTGATACTCACTACTTGAGAAAACTTGTTGCGCTTTGGCATGGACTGCTCGCCGGTTGAGACAGTATATGCTGACTCACACTACTCTGTTAATATCAAAGATGGATCCAATCAAGTATATCTTCGAAAAGCCTGCCTTGTCCGGAAGAATAGCAAGATGGCAGATGATATTGACCGAGTACGACATCCAATACACGACCCAAAAAGCAATCAAGGGAAGTGTGTTGGAAGATCATTTGGCATATCAGGCAGTGGATGATTACCAGTATATGAACTTTGAGTTTCCGGATGAGAATATCATGTTGGTGACTGACTGTGAAACACCTAGACCGGATGAAGGATTTGTGGAGGCATCCCGATGGTCTATGTACTTTGACGGAGCTTCAAACGCTTTGGGTAATGGCATTGGCGCCGTAATCATATCTCCTGAAGGCTCTCATACTCCATTCACCGCCTGACTATGTTTTAACTGCACCAACAACATGGCGGAGTATGAAGCGTGCATCATGGGTCTTCGAGCAGCTATTGACCTAAGGATTAAGTTCTTGAGTGTATTCGGAGATTCCGCTCTCGTGATCAGTCAGATCAAAGGCGAGTGGGATACAGAACACCCAAATCTTATTCCTTACAAGGAGTATGTATTGACTTTGCTTCCACACTTCGAGGAGATAACCTTTGAACATTTCCCCAGAGAGGAGAATCAATTAGCGGACCCGCTAGCTACGATGTCTTCTATGTTCAAGGTCAGATGGGACAATGAGGCTCCCCAGATTATCATTGAGAGGTTGGACGAACCTGCACATTGCTGTGACATTGAGACTGAAGAGGTAGCAGATAAACCCTGGTTTCACGAGGTGAATAGGTATCTTGAAGCTCAGGAATACCCCGAGGGTGCATCTATTAATGATAAAAAGTTTCTGAGGAGGTTCATGACGAATTTCTTCATCAGTAATGGCATCCTTTACAAGCATAACCATGACTCAACCTTGCTGCGATGTATGGATAAGAACGAGGCGGAGAGGATCATGACAAAGTTACATGAAGGTACTTTCGGAACCCATTCCAGTGGACACACTATGGCAAAGAAAATCCTACGGGAAGGATATTATTGGTCCACCATGGAAGCCGACTGTTATCAGCATTCTCGGACCTATCACAAGTGCCAAGTCTATGCTGATAAGGTGCACATACCTCTAGTTCCTCTGAATGTATTGACAGCTCCTTGGCCTTTTGCAATGTGGGGGATCGACATGATTGGTGAGATTAGACCTAATGCGTCCAACGGGCATCGTTTCATCTTGGTAGCAATTGATTACTTTACGAAGTAGGTTGAAGCAGCTTCCTTTGCTACCGTAATCAAGAACGCCGTGGCACAGTTTATTCGGCACAATCTGATCTGTTGATATGATGTACGAGAGAGGATCATTACGGACAATGGTACAAATCTCAACAATACGATGATCACCGAGCTCTGCAAGCAGTTCAAGATACAGCATCACAACTCTTCTCCTTACCGGCCGAAGATGAACGGGGCTGTCGAAGCGGCTAATAAAAACATTAAGAAGATTGTGCAGAAGATGACGATGACATACAAAGATTGGCACAAAATGTTACCATTTGCTCTTCATGGGTACCGTACCTCAGCGCAGACGTCAACATGGGCAACACCCTATTCCTTGGTTTATGGCATGGAGGCCGTCTTTCCCATTGAAGTTCAGATACCCTCTCTTCGGATTATGAAGGATGCGGGTTTGAGCGAAGATGACTGGATTCAGACCCGGCTTAATCAGCTGAATTTAATCGACAAAAAGAGACTTACTGCTATTTGTCATGGACAGACGTATCAAAAACAGATGATCAAGGCATTTAATAAGAAAGTCAGACGACAAGAGTATCAACTTGGGGACCTGGTAATCAAGCGCATAATACTGCCACAAGGTGATCCTAGGGGCAAATTGACCCCTACGTACAAAGGGCCATTTGTGGTTAAGAACATTTTCTCAGGAGGAGCTATGATTCTAACCACCATGGATGGTGACAACCTTCCTCACCCCGTCAATGCAGACATAGTGAAAAATACTACGCATGAACAAAGACCCGCTAGGTCGACTGGCCTAGGAAAAAATAAGGGCTTCCCAGCGAACCAAAAGGGTTCGGGCAGAAATAAGGGATGAAAATAAAAAAAACTGTACACCCGGCAAGTCGAAAACCTGAAAGGGCGGCTTGGGCAAAAAAGGGTATCCCGGTGGACTAAAAACCCGAAAGGGCGATCTAGGCAAAAATTAGGGATCAAAGCGTAACACTATGTCTCATTGGATCACCTTGCAACCAGACTTCGGTATCGACTATCAAGCTCGGACGACACCAATCAGTCTGATCCACCTTCAACCAAGTAGAAAAGTGATGAGATGCTCGAGGACATAAAGGCAATAGCAGACTTGGAGCCCAGTGGGATTGTTCACATAGCTGTTTTTCTTTGTTTTTCACAAATTGTATAAACTCTATTGTACGGCGGCGTTCTCTTACTAGGACGTCAACTTCTTGTACAAAAACGCCTATTTACAGGTTAACTTCAAAATCAATACAAGTCATTTTTATAAAGAAATTTCAAACTGTTTTCTTTTTTCTGTTTTGTTTTGCGAGAACGTCCAATGTTCATTTTTGATATATGCATTTGACATTAATTGCTTCTCATGCATATTTACATGCGAAACAAAAGACGATTACATGTAATATCAGAAACAGGGGAAAACGAGAAATGTCCAAACTGTACAGTTGCTCTACCCACCAGGTATAGGGATAGACCTAGTTGAAATAAACGATTGAGGGTACATTCATTCCCCGCGGAGTAAGGAGAAAGATAGTGGTGTTAGCTCTCCCCAATTGAGACTCGCAACTGTGAATGAATCGATAATATTCTCCCCAAGCAGAGTTTATCTACCATCAGTTTGAAAAATATCCCCAGCGGAGTATAAAAAATATCCCCAGTGGAGTTTGAAGAATTTTCCCCAGTAGACTCTGGAAGATTGTCCCCAGTAGAGTCTAAAAGGTTATTCCCAGTGAAGTCACAACTGGAAAATCATCCCCGGTGGAGTTCATTCCTTTCACAAACAGAAACTCAATTCCCAACAAAGTTTCATTATCACCAGCAACGGTAATTCATCCCCAGCTAAATTTATCAGCGGAATCCTCAGCAGAGCATGTCCTCCCCACAGAATCATTCTCTTGTCACTTTATTCCCCAGTAGAGTTATCCTCTCCTGCAGGTTTATTCTCACAATCATCTTCATTTACTATCCCCGCGGAAACGAAGAATTCAATTCTTTTCTCCAACAGCAATCCGGGATTTATTTTCCCCTTATAATAACATCACATTTCCATACATCATGACATGCATACGCATCACACAACACAATCTCATTTATTTTGAGAACATCATTGCCTGATACATATCATGCATTACATACAACTAACCTTTACCTTTCAGGAAGGATACGGTTAAATTCTCACAAAATTCAAGCTATGAAGCTTTTACCTCAGTTGAATAACGGATGAGTGAAGTTCCTAAATGTCAGCAGAGATGATTCCTCAGTTGAATAACAGATGACTGAAGTTCCTAAATGTCAGCAGAGATGTTTTCCTCAGTTGAACAAAGGATGACTGAAGTTCCTAAATGTCAGCAGAGATGATTCCTCAGTTGAATAACGGATGACTGAAGTTCCTAAATATCAGTAGAGATGATTCCTCAGTTGAACAACGGATGACTGAAGTTCCTAAATGTCAGCATAGATGTCTTCCTCAGTTGAACAATGGTGACTGAAATTCCTAAATGTCAGCAGAGATGATTCCTCAGTTGAATAACGGATGACTGAAGTTCCTAAATATCAACAAAGATGTTTTCCTCAGTTGAATAACGAATGACTGAAGTTCCTAAATGTCAACAGAGATGTATTCCTCAGTTGAATAACGGATGACTGAAGTTCTTAAATGTCAGTAGAGATGATTCCTCAGTTGAATAACGGATGACTGAAGTTCCTAAATGTCAGCAGAGATGATTCCTCAGTTAAATAACGGATGACTGAAGTTCCTAAATGTCAAGATGTATTCCTCAGTTGAATAACGGATGACTGAAGTTCCTAAATGTCAGCAGAGATGTTTTCCTCAGTTGAATAACGGATGACTGAAGTTCCTAAATGTCAGCAGAGATGATTCCTCAGTTGAATAACGAATGACTGAAGTTCCTAAATGTCTACAGAGATGTATTCCTCAGTTGAATAACGAATGGCCGAAGTTCCTAAATGTCAACAAAGATGTTTTCCTCAGTTGAATAACAAATGACTGAAGTTCCTAAATGTCAGCAGAGATGTTTCCTCGGCAGAATGACGAACGACCGAAGCTCCTAAAATTCTACTTCTCTCAACAGAGATCAGCATTCCTCAGCGGAATTTTCCTCAACGACAGGTATACAAGCTCTCGCTAAGGAATCTCTTATGTGATCGAAACTCTTTCAGATGGCATCTTTAAGCCCATCCCCTTGTCAACAATTTCCAAATGGCATCTGTAAGCCCATTCCCGACATCACAAGACAGTTACCACTTCACGCGAGTGCAAATTTCTGGGCACTTTAGTGTTCAATCATCTTCCACCTTCAGATCACGAAAGGCAGACAAGCCAATCTAAATCTTCAGGTTTAAAAAGATTGAATAGGGGCAGCTGTTGTACCCCAAAATTTGCCCTCCCATACTTCTCAAAACATTTCAAGAAAGATCTCCAAGTTGCTCAAGGTAGTCCAAGGGTTGGCCAGACAAGCTCTCTCCTAAGGCAGTCTACCTCAAATTAGGGTTTCATGTTGCATCAAGATACTTGAGTCCAAGGGACCCCAAACGCTCAAAATTGTCCTAATATGTTCTCAAGATCATCCATGTCAAGTTTCAAGCCTTACAGAAGGAGTTTGCTCAGTCAATTGCTCAAAGGTCCAAAAATCGACTGTGCTAGGGCAAAAGTCAACTGTGACCTATATACAGTCAAACTTCAAGATTTTTGGTCAGCATCCTCATTTTGAAGTATATTTCATCATTTGATCAAGGGTTGATCATGATTCATCAAGGATTTCCCATAATTCATCAAGACTCAAAAGTGGCTAAATTAGGGTTTTGCAGGAAAAGTCAACTCAACTTTGAACAAGCATAAATTTCTTATACTTTATGAGAAATGACACATCCAAAGCTCATTTTGAAGAGGATGAAATTCCCTACAATCCATATTCAGCTCCAAAGATCAAAATATGTACTCACAAGAAGTTATGAATTTGGACATTATAGGTCATTTTGAAAAGTCAACAAAAACACCTTTTTTGTCAAAGCTTCATACTTGAGCATGGAATATCAAATTGAGATGAGACCAAAAGGGTTGATTATAGGACATCTCAAGCTTTCTAAAAAGTCCAAGAACACCTCCAAAGAGTCAAAATTTAGGAAGTTAGGCATTGGTGAAGTTGACATTTTTTGCAAAATTGCCAAAAGTCAACTATCCCTAAAACTTCAAAATTTTCCAAATGGACCCAATCTTTTTCACTTGTTCTGAGTTGGCAACATAGCCCACGAGCTCTATCCTTTGCCACTTGTCAATATCTTATTTTTATTATTTATTTTTATTTTTATTTGAATTAATTCAATTTAAATCAAAACAAATCATATAAAATAAAAAATATTGAAAACAAAAGATTTGGTGATTGTTTTAGGTCTTAAATTACAGATGGCAAGCATTCAAAATTGTGTAAAGGCATGTGTGCACAAAAAGATTGGATTTAGGCCATGTTTGAAAAGATATTAAAGGTGAATCAAATCAAATCAAAAATCAATGATGGAGGAAGATTGGATGCAGTTATCAACCCTAACTCAGTCCTTGGTACATAAGGAGGCGAGGCAGACCTAAAAATAAGTTAGAAACAGGCGCAACAAGAAAAGCAAGATTGAAAAAAAATCAAGAAATTTGGTAGATCGAATTTGCACTTAGAGGCATCCTCAAGGCTTCCTATCCATCTCAATCCCTTCCTGAGGTTCCCAGCAAGCCAAAGCCATTGAAACCAAGCATTTTCAAGCCCCAAAAAGCTCTATAAGTCGCTCACGACATAGCCCTGTTCTTGAATTTGAATCTCATAATATATGCATTATTAGATTGAATTAATCACATGTTCTTGATCTATGAGACATATGCAAGCTTTTTGTATGATTTAATTTCATTTATATAGCCTGTAGTGAATTTCACCATTGTTAGGTTTTTCGGTTCCATTTTAGGGTTTTTGTATGCAGGGAAAATTAGCCTTTGTAAGTGGTACTATCATGTTCAGGAGGACGAGACGAACATAACCATGGCATTAGATGTCATTTATGTTGCCCATAGAAGATTTTGGAATGAACACTGCCTATAGCGATGGACAAAATGTTCGTAGGTAAAAGTCTGAGACTTTTACCCACTGAGAGAGGAAGGAGACGATGAGTTGTCACTCCCCTATTGGCCTATTCAAATTCTGGCGCGTTTTTTTGTTACATCATCCACTAACATGCTTTTTTATATATTATATTTGTTTCTTGTTATACGTACAACAAAAACCAACAACCCAGCTGGTTACAAGCGTTGGAAATTGCCTTCAGGACCTGGGTTCGAATCCCAGGTCCCCCTATTTCTCCATATTATTTTCTGTTTCAGGATCATGTGCGTACATGAAGGAATCGACTACCATACACCCTCACAATCAATCACGCCAGATGGCCAGATAGCCAAATCTGATGGCCACCACTGAAGGTGCATCATGAGCCAAAGTCAGCGTGCCACACTAGATCCCAAAAGTCAAACGGATTTCACTCAATTGGGCCCAGGAAATTGCTTTTCACACCCCTAATTTTAGGGCCAGGATCTCTATCTTTTTTATATTTTATTTTTATATTTCATTTAATTACTAACCAAAAATTATTTTCTCTTATTAAAAAATCACAAAAATATTATTTTTTCACAAATTAGGTCTAGATCTTATTTTTATAAAAAAAATCAATTAATTTAATTAGGGTTGTTAATTTAGGTAATTTTAATTTATTTTGCAAATAATTAAAATTAATTAGAATAAATAGGTTTTACTACTAACTTAATTGTATTTTAGTTTTTTCCTAAAATAACAAAAAAACCAAAATAGGTCATTTAATTATTTTTACTAATTAATCACTAATTAATTTTTTGTATTTAATTTAGAAAAAACTTAGTTCTTCTTTTCTTTAAAAATATTAAAAAAAACAAAAAAAAAACATTTTTCTTTTGATTAAGAGGGTCAAAACCCTAGTTTCTCGCCGATCTAATTTTCTCGCGCGCTTTATTTTTATCCATATTGATGTAACTGCCTACAGTTGGTAATAGTTAATTAGGACGTTTATTTCTATTTATCGCTTTATTCTTTACTTTTCGAAGAGTTTGTTTTTGGCTATGTAAATACCCGAAGCCTTGTAATAGTGTAGTTTAATTTCCGCAGTTTTAAATTCCGCAAATTATTAACTGTTAGATGTATGAATAATTAGGGTTTGCATGACAAGAATGTATGACTAATTTTAAAACAGTTAGATCACCCTAAATGTGCAAAGATAAATAAACTGAAACTGAATCATTCGCACATGCGCACTCTTAGGGTACACTCCCACTAGGTTGCCTTCGGTAAACGGTCATTGAGTATAGGATGTTTTAGTGGTCGTCCTTTTGTTTAACGATCAAAGTTGCCTCGAAAAGGTTGCCTCGGATATTGTTGCCTCGGATAAATGATCTAAGATATTAGGGTTACTACTAAGACGTCCTAACATTGCTTTAATGACCGTACGTCCCTTTCGAATTGACCCTCAAAACTCCAACGACGGTGCTACCTACTCACTAATAGTGGGATAGTGTTGTCTAAAGGAAATGTACATAGAACGATTCTTGTTTCGAGTAGGTAGATTAGTTCTTAAGTACTTGCTCATTCCAAACAAATTTTTCACACTTACACTCCTTTACAAACAAAGTTTTCAAAAACACTTCATTACACTCTTGAAGACAAAAGCAAGAGTTAAATCGAAGTTAAAACAAAAAAACTTTTCAAAGCCCACAAACACAAAGAAAACAATTTTGAAAATGACGAAAAAGTACCTAAGAGCCCGTAGATAAATACGAATAGAAAGGGTGCTAATACCTTCCCTTTCTATAATCTACCCCCCGTACTCAGAAATATCTCGAAAAAGGAATTTTTCTGTGCTTTTTTTCCTTTCATTGTTGGATAAAATAAAAGTCGGTGGCGACTCTTGCTTACCGCGACATTTTGCAAACACAAACGCAAAACGCAAACCAGCAAATTCCTTAAAAAATAGTGAAACACGTCCCGGTTCTGGCCACCGTATCACAGAGGACATTCTTCTTTTTTCGGCAGACGATGAACTACGATGTCGATATCCAACCTTGGCATATCTTCATAAGACCAAGTAAATACTTCCACATAGTCATGCAACATCTGAACTAACCTGTTCTTGACACCGCTTTCCAAGTTAGCGCCAATCTTGATTTCCTTCTTATCTATCTCGGTACCCAGATTGATGACTTCAACTGACTCTTCATCTGGCTGGATAGCTTTTTCCTCTTGTAATAGAAGTCTGACTAGTTCTCCCGGTATTTCACAATCTTCCTCGCCTTCGTCTTCGGCTTGGTTAATTGGACATTCAAAGTCATAGTCAGCAATAGTAGACTCATTAGCAATAAGATCCAGAGTGGATGAGGACCTGCAAGTGTGTGTGTGTGTGTGTGCATGTAAGTGTTGCACCCAAAATTTACCCTCTTGATTTAGGCTTATGTTTCATCATGAATATCATATTGCATTACATTCATACATTGTGATGGGATCAAAGTACTTTGGTTATCAAGTCTTCCTCAAGCTTTGAAGGTGGATTGCATTGACAAGTTGCTCAACTAGAACTTTATCATCTAAACCTCTGGATCTTTTAAGCTCAAAAGCTATTGCATATCTTAGGATATCTTATCCATCTCTTTGGATCATCAGAGGATTTAAGTTTATGTTTGATTATAAGAGGAATTGCTCTTTTGATTCACCAGTCAAATTAGGGTTTTGTTTGAGCAAGGCTATGAATGCATGTTCAAGTCTTGATTTGTAAGCTACAACATCTCATTGGTATTTGGAAGGTCTTAGTACAAGAAATTGGCCAGGATGCCTAGTAGATTTGAAGTTTTGAAGATGGTTCATTAGTCTCCTAAGATATTAACCAAAATTAGGGTTTGGTCCAAGTTTAAATAATTGGGGTCTAGATGAGACAATTCATGAAGCATCACTATCTTATCATCATTATAATAAAATTTGATCAAAGAGTCTCTCATGATGCCCAGTGGAATTAGGGTTTTGAAGCTTGATCAGCTATCTCCTAGTACATGGTACAAAACTAGGGTTTTAGATTTAATCAGGATTTCTTTGACTTTTTCACCCAAACTTATTTCCATGATTCACCACATGTTATTAAGCATTTAGGATTGAAAAATTGAGGTTCAATTTGGATTGGAAATGATTCAATTGATCAAAAGGGGCAAATTGGTCATTTTGACCAAAGTCAGTAAAATCAGGAGTTAACCAAGTGGACTTTTGATCAACCATCAATTCAAGCACCCTCTTTTCATATTCCATACCCAAATTCATATTTGAATCATGAGAAATGGTGAATTTGAGTGTAACTTGTTCAAGAAGTAACTTAAAAATTTAAAAAAAAATTCTAAGTGCCAAGATGACTTCTCTTGGGCAAGCCACGCGCGTAATTTCATCAAACACTTGGCATGCCATTTTGTGGAATCATTTTCTTGTGACTCAAGCCTCAATTTGAAAAATTAAAAAGAGCATTTTGTTGTTTTCCATGAGAGCTTCCCATTGAGCCTTGAATCATTCAATTTGGCCAAGAATTGAGTGAGTTATGATACTTCAAAGTTGGTATCTCAAAGTTGGCTTCATGCACACCATGCATGCCCATGCACGCGCGCGAACCAGGCAGGCCAAATTGTATTTTTGCCTCAAGTTTGCAACATCATTTCTCCATCTAGTCAACATCAATTTGGAAAATTCAAAGCCCTATGATGTTCTATGTTATGAGAGCTCTTGAAAGGCCCCTCAAGCATCCAAAATGCATGAAGGAATTTCAAATGGCCTAAGCATAAAGTCAGCTAGCCAGATTATTGAAAAACCATGCCCATATTGCAGATTTTTTGTACAAATCCAGTTTTGATTGTTGTCAACATAGTCAACTCACCAAGTGCACATTCTTGTCTCAAAATTCCACTCAACATGACATCACTAAAACGACTTCTAGGTTGGGAATAGTAGAAACAAAACGCATCACCATATGACACTCTTCATTTTTATGTTTTTTGCTAATTCTGCTTCTAACGGCCTTGAGTTTTTCAAAGACCCTTCTACCCTAAGCAGTCACTATATATAAGCCATATTTCACTCCCTTTCAAGGCACACATTGATCCTCTCAAAAAATCAGAAGCTGCTATCTCTCTCTCTCAAGAAAACTTCCTGCTTCGAAGCTTCTTTATTCTTCATTCCAGAGCTCGATTCATGACCATTTTCACTTCATTGGAGCATTAGAAGCAAGGGACAAGGGTTTTCACTTTGTTTCAGAGGCCATAGTTGAGTTTATTTCTCAACTCTAAAGGTATTTTTAGATCTCGATTCTCCATATTTCTGCTTGTTTCATGTGATTTAAAGATTGTAATCATGTTCATAGCTGGCCAGATCTTACATCTGATGTCTAAAGTTGTTTGATTTTGAAGCATATGCGATTTGGTGAACTTCTGGTTTTTCATGATTCAATGATTTTCTCAATTTTCTTGCTCTGATTTCTACTTCCATGGTCGATCATTTTGAATTTTGTAAAAAGCATGTTGTAGTTGGTAGTTTGAACTTTTATTTGTGATTTGAATCATTGATTTTGGTGGAGAAATAAGGGAGAAGTGTTGATCAGGACATAGGAGCATGAAACTGAAAAACACGCGCTAGGGCATTGTCTTGAGGAAGAAGATGATGGCGTGGCTGGATCTGATTGGTCCATGTGATTTTTGATGCATTTTTCATATTTTTGATTTTATTTGATTTTTCTGATTTTATTTTTGTGATCAAAACATTTTCAAAAATCATGAATAAATTACTGTAGGCCAATAATAATTTCTAGTATTTGTCATATTTTTTTTTGAATTTATTTAAAATGATTTGATTGGTTTAAAAATTCATAGGTTTAATTAATTGATTGTTCAAAGATTATTTTTTATTTTAATAGTTCCTTTGATCTAAAAATTCCACAAAAAATATTTTGGACTCATAAAATAATGTAGAATTTGATTTTGAATTTTTTTTAGCATATTTTCTATTTTTGATTAGAAATTTAATTTGAATTTTTGCTTCATGATTTTTATTTTAATACTTCCCTTAATACAAAAATTCTTAAAAAAATCATACAAGCTTATCTTTAATCATAGAATCTGAATATAATTTTATTTTGACCTTTTCATGACTTTTGGCTAGGGTTTGCATTTTTGCCTTTAAATAATAGTTTAATTGTTAATTGTTTGTTTTATTTTTTATTTTAATATTTTCTTTAATTCAAAAATTCCACAAAAAAATCAGGGAGGTGTGTTTTTAATTCTAATATTTGAATATAATTTTGGTTGGACATTTTCTGACTTTTTGATTAAAATTTTGTTTTGAGATGTGATTATTTGTTTAATTGATTAATTGTTTGAATTTGATTTTATCTTTGACTTTTCTTTAATTCAAAAAATGTGAAAAAATATGTATTCTAACATTTAGGGTTTCCTTATGGTTTGCTAGATCTTAGTTTTAATTGTTTGAATTTTGATCTTATCTAATTAATATTTAAGATTGAAAGTCAAATAATTAGGGTTTTGTAGCTTATTGTGCAAGTTTCATCTTCAAAACCATTATGCCCTAGATTCTCAATGGAACTTAGGTCTTGATTATGGTTCAATAATGTATTGAGGATATGAAAACCATTTTTATTGAATTATTTTACTTGGTTTGATATTTTTCCATGATTTATTTTGAAAACTTGTCTAGTTTTGATAGTTTGGCCAACTAGTTTTGAACTTTGGGCCTCATTTGATCCCCTCCTCAACCATTCATGAACCCAATACTTGCTTTCTGACTTCTATACACTTCAAAGATGTTAAGAATTTTTTGGTTTGAATTATTGAAATAATTTTCTATTTTTGATGTATTTTTGAAGTGAAGGTACCCAATTAATGTTGCATATCTTGTTGCAATTTGTTTGATGGCTAATGAACTTGAGTGAGGCCTATAATTGGGCACCTAATGATCATGTTGGATATGTTCATCCAAATAAACTCAAGTAATTTCTCTTAATGGCCCATGTTTGAATGCTTGAACCTTTTGATGCATTGTGTGGAATTCCTCTTCTATTATGCTTATGAGCTGTGATAAATTAATTGAGTATGATTGAATTGTGGTTGCTACTGACCTTCATGGTCTTTGATTGTACTCTTCTCAAGATCCCATGATCCTTGATTGATATTCAATTGTCAACTCAACATGGTGATAGAAAGGAGCAACATTCTTTTGACCAAATTGTGCATATGCCTGTTTCCTTTTGTCTATCATGATTAATGTTTGATAATTGTTATCATGTTCTCTCATTTCATTATGATGTCTCATCCATCCCTTATGAGAGTCATCATTTAATTTATGGGAATACTAACTTGGCTGTTGAATGTGCGAGGTACGTTGAGAAAAGTTTTCCATTAGGGACTTGAGGCTACTATGTTTCACTTTATTTGTGGAACACAACTTATTACATTGGCGCTGCTCTTATGTTTGGCATATCTGTTAGTCTATGCAGGATATATATATGTGATTATGAATGCTATACATTACCCGTGGGATCTGTTCATATCTGATAATTTCATTACTTACATACCGATGGCGTAATTTCTGACTTGATTTGTCTGCTGATGCCAGCTTGCTTGAAGTTCTCTGAGTTTCTTTTATTCTTGCTCAGTTGCTACGGATAGTTATCCGTTTGGTATTGCACTATTTCCTTTCTTCTATTTTGATTTTGTATAGTTCAAATTGGCATGATGGGACCTCTGTTGCTGATATATGTCAGGAGGCCCTCTGTTTTTGTTTGATACATGTGTTGTGTTTGCTTTTGATCGATGAGTCACTCAATTTAGAAATTGAGATCACGACTTCGCTCTCAGTGCATGTTCCCTATAGGATGTTTATTGCTTTTCTTCTTTAATTGTTGATCGATGAGTCACTCAATTTAGAAATTGAGATCACGACTTCTCTCTCAATGCATGTTCCCTATAGGATGTTTATTGCTTTTGTTTCATTAATTGTTGATTGATGAGTCACTCAATTTAGAAAATTGAGATCACGACTTCGCTCTCATTGCCTGTTCCCCATAGGATAGTTTTGTTAAGCTTCCTTTAACATACTAACATAAGATATGAATTTCCTTTATTCTCAACCCTAGGGTCAATCATTGTATGATACACTAGGGATAGTTCTAGGCTAGTTTCCCTTAGTTGTTTTTCCTTCCTTTGCATTTTGCATCTTAAAACAAAATTTGTTTTCTTGGAAAATCATAAAACACCTCTAATAAACTCAAACCCTTCTTCAAGGTAAAAGATACAAACCAATCCTATTTGTTTATGTGCCTCTTGGCTTTGTTTTTAAACCTGATTTACCGATGTTTCGCCATCGCACATTTGTTTGAAGCCGATGTTTCGCCATCACACATGTTTGTTATCCTACTTTAATTCTCAATATCATTGTTAGGTGTGATGTTTCCTCATCCGTTTTTATTGATGTTTCACCATCTTTTCCATGATATCTTGTTATCTTCTAGCCGATGTTTCGCCATTGCACATTTGTTTGAAGCCGATGTTTCACCATCGCACATGTTTGTTATCCTACTTTAATTCTCAATATCATTGTTAGGTGTGATGTTTCGTCATCCGTTTTTATTGATGTTTCACCATCTTTGCCATGATATCTTGTTATCTTTTAGCCGATGTTTCGCCATCGCACACTTGTTTGAAGCCAATGTTTCGCCATCGCACATGTCTGTTATCCTACTTTGATTCTCAATATCATTGTTAGGTGTGATGTTTTGTCATCCGTTTTATCATTTGATGTTTCGCCATCTTTGATATGTTACTTTGTTATTATTTAACTGATGTTTTACCATCTCATTTGTTTGTTGTTTTACTTGATGTTTTGCCAACTTGACTGTTTTTGTTGTCTTAACTAAAAAACACGAACCAACCAAAATATGTAAGCCGAACTACAGCTGCTCTGATTCCTTAAAAGGGATACGTAGGCATTGGGGTAGGGCCCGATCAAGCACAACTTTTATTTTCCCTACATTGTTTTTTTTTTCTTTTGCATGCATTCCCTTTTTATCTTTAAGCCATAGACATAGGTTTTGACCACACCCATTAGATTAGACAACAAGAGTGGATACCGTAGAGTACTACGAGTGTGTGGGGTGCTAACACCTTCCCCTCGCGTAACAGACTCCCTTACCCGATCTCTCGGTCGAAAGACCGTGATTTCTCCCTTTTCAGGTTTTCTCGATGTTTACCTTTACCTTTCGGCGGGATAAAAGACGTTCGGTGGCGATTTCATTGATGTTTCATTACATCCAGATGATAGGTTCCGGCCGGGTTGTTTCAGCTGGCGACTTCACTAGGGATAGATTGACCTCTTGCTGGTCCATCCCGGAGTTGATCCTAGCTCTTGTTTGTTTTCTTTTTTGGTGTTTATTTTACCGCTTTGCATATTTATCTATTTGCATTGCATCCTATGTGCGCTTTACTTTTTGCATACTGGATTTGGCTGGACTGTTTGGATTCTGGATTTCTTGGTGGGTGGGTTGTTCCATGAGGTAAAAGGCCTCGTACCCAGGCTATGAGTGAATTCCATAGGAACTAGGAATATAGTGGTCATGGCAGCTATGATCGGGATGCTTTGTAGACCCGACCATGAGACCCATGACTTTAGAGGCAGTTCGGATAGGTGTTATCGTATGATGATACCGATAGTCGAGCTCTTATACTCTGATTTGGCTTTTAACTTTACCTTGACCTAGACTACACCCGTGAGAAGGGCGGGAACAATTTTCTTATAGGTACTGTTGGTGACTTTATGTTGTGAAGGTGACTCAGGTTCCCATGATAGTTTTGAAGCTTTGGGATTTTCTTTTGATCTTGAGTGGTGCTGTTCTGTAATGGTCCAACCATTATCCAGTGTGAAACTTTGATCCTGTCATGTTGCATCATAGCATATTTATTTCTAAAAAATGATGTATAAAAAATAACTAGCATGCGCATGTCATTTTCCAGGGACATTCAAGAGTCTTCTTTCCATCAGAAATGGTTGGCCTCCCATCAGATGAGTTTGATTTAGTTAGTGTTAAAGAGCCCACCATGCATACATTCTCTTATCAGATTCCTACTATTGATGTGTCAGAATTGAAGAGGTTGAGTTCTTATTTGAAGGGTGATGTTCTGAATAATTTCAACAAAAATTATGGCAATTTGTTACTAACCCTTAACACTCCAGTTGACCCAATGACTTTGATCACCCTCTTCCAGTTCTACGACAAGGAATTACGGTGTTTTACTTTTCAAGATTATCAACTGGTTCCCACGCTAGAAGAGTACGCGTACCTACTTAATATCAAGTTGTCCGATGAAGTTCCTTTTGTCCAAGTGCCGGAGAAGCTGAAGTTCGAAGTTATGGCTGAAATTCTTCATTTGAGTTGGAAAGAAGTGAAAGACAATTGGAAATCAAGTGAGGATACTACAAGGTTTTATTTGGATTTCTTAGTGAAGAAAGCTGAAGATTGGGCGAAGAAAGGGAATTGGAATGACTTCAGCACTCTGTTTTCTCTCATGATATACGAGATCGTCCTCTTCCCTCGCAGGAGAAATTTTATGGATTTGACGGCTATTTGTGTTTTTTGAAATAGGAACCCGGTACCGACACTCTTGGCAGATACTCTTTATACCATTCATTCCAGGCATGGAAAAGGAGGTAATGTAAGTTTATGTCATTCGATGTTGTATCAATGGTTTAAGTTGCACCTACCGGTAAGTGGCCCTTTCATGGATACCAGGCATTCTCTTCGATGGTCATCAAGACTTGTCAACCTTACTTCATTTGATATCCGGTGGAATTATGACATGGGGGAAGTACGAAGTATTATCACTAGCGGTAGAGATTTCCCTTATGTTCCCCTCATAGGAAATAAGGGGTGTATCAACTATAATCCTGTGCTTGCTTATCATCAATTGGGATATGCAATGGATGGACCGCCAAAGGTTGAAGAGGTGTCTGAGTCAGTGTATTTTGTTAGAGGAAGTGGTCATGCTATGTTGAAAATAGTGACAAGTGCTTGGAAGAGAATTCACAAGAAGGATAGAACTACTTTGGGCAAGAAGGTTCCTATTGCTAGAGTTCCTTACTTGGAATGGATTAGAGCCAGGGTTAAGATTTTACGGTTACCATTTGCAAGATCGGATCCTATATGTGAGCAACCTCCTACTGTTCTGAGTAACATAGTGCCTACCGAGGTGTTCACCCAGGTTCATGTTGAGAACATTCAACTTCGTGCAAAAGACCGTGAGGCAGGGATGAAACTTTATTAGGTAGATCGAGAAAGGGCCGACTTAGCTCGCAAACTCAAAGAAGCTCAAGGGGAAACTTCTGATGCAACCAGTTTTAGGAAGAGGTCTCATGATGAAGTGGAAGAAGAGTTGAGTAAGACCCATCAAGAGTGCCAGAAGCTTCAGGCATCTGAGAATAGCTGCAGAAAGAAGGTTCAAAACTTGGAGAAACAGATCAAAGACAAAGATGCTCAGCTTAAGAAGGAAGTAGCCCAGAGGCGTGTCGCAGAGGATCGGTTTCAAGAAAGTAAAGAAGTCGCATCACAACTTTTGAAGGAGAAAGCCAAGCTTGAAGAGTATCGTCAACACCTTGAAGCGTGTCTTGTTCCGGAGATTTAGTTTTGTTACTTACCTTTGATGTATTTGGTCACCCCTAGGATTATTAGAAGGGACCATTTGTTCGTTTTTATTATTCAGTTTTTTGTTAAGTTTACTTTGGAAAACGTATTTTGTTGTTTATCGTTACACTCTTAAATGTCCGAAGTCACTTGAACATTGTTTCTTTTGTTTGTAAATAATTGAAGTGTTTGTCTTATTGTCCTTTTTTCCCTTTGATTGTATGTTTGATCTTTGGTGGCACACCGTGATTGATGAATAAAAGGACTCTTGAATACCTGGAAATGACAAACATATCATGCACATCATGCATTTCATAACATTATAGGTTATCTCAAGACGGTATTCTTATTCTTCTGCTTTTCTTATTCAGAATTCAAGACGACTACTCATCGGTATTCCACCAGAAACAATTTGCCAAGACAGATGGAACAAGTTCAAGCTGAACTCGCTGAAATGAGGGCCCAGATGGCTACTCAGATGACCCAGTTCATGGAGGTCCTCACCAATGTGAATCGCTGACAGGAGGAATTGGCTGCCATTGTCAACAACCAGCGCCGCTATCCAGAGGATGGTGGAAATCAAGGGCTCTATCAGGACATTTCTATAGGATTGGGGGATGTGCAAGATCAGCCTGCTGGAAATTTTCACGGGATGCCTGGAAACCCTTTTGTGCGCAACGTAGGACAGTTTCCCCCGTCTCTTGGACCTCGTCTTGTGGGGAACAGAAGAGATAATCAGGGCGGTGTAAGGGGCTATCAGGATCAGGATTATGACTTTGATCAGGATGAAGATCAATTTTCTGTTCGGCGTTCAGAGCCGGAAGTTTAGGTTGAGGATAAGAAGTATCGGTTATTGGAAGAACGTTTGAAGGTTGTGGAAGGGCAAGGAGTCCTTGGTATGGATGCTAATGATCTCGGATTGGTGTTTGGGGTGAAAGTTCCTCCAAAGTTCAAGCCTCCTGTATTTGAAAAGTACAACGGAACGTCATGTCCTGTTACTCATGCAACTGCTTATTTTCAAAAGATGTCGGTGCATACTGAGGATCGGGGGATTTTGATTCACTTTTTCCAGGATAGCCTATCTGGGGCATCCCTGGAGTGGTACATGAAGTTGGAGAAAATCCATATTCGTTGCTGGAATGATCTTGCTCGGGATTTTATCAAACATTATCAGTACAATATGGATATGGCGCCCAATCGCACTCAGTTACAGAATTTGTCATAGGGACCAAGAGAATCTTTCAAGGAATACGCTCAGAAGTGGCGTGAGTTGGCTGCGAGGGTTTAACCTCCACTCATGGAGAGAGAACTCATTGATATGTTTATGAATACCCTGCAAGGGCCGTTATATGAGCACATGATAGGAAGTACTTCAGCAGGATTTACAGACTTGGTTATGGCTGGTGAAAGAATTGAGGTAGGTTTGAAATTGGGGAAAATTCAGATTGGAGGTTCTAGTGGCTCATCAGGGGGCAGTAATAAACCATTCAACACTTACCCTAATAAGAGGGAAGGCGACGCAAGTGCGGTTTACTCTCATAGAGGAAGAAGAGAGGATCGTCAGCACCAACAAATCAATGCTGTTTCCATTCCTGTTAGTGCTCCTCCGCAGCATAGACCGAATGTAGTGCCTCAACAACAAAGACAACAAGATGCTCCCCGTCAGTATAATAATCAGCAACAGAGACAGCCGAGAAAATTCGATCCCTTGCCAGTATCTATTACCAAAGCACTCCACCATTTGCTTGATTTGAAGTTGATCAATTTGAGAAATATGCCACCACCACCCGCAAGACTTCCTCCTAACTATGATGCTAACGCAAGATGTGAATTCTATTCAGGTGGAGTTGGTCATTCTACTGACAATTGCTTTGCGTTGAAGTGCAAAATACAAGACTTGTTGGATGCTAAGGCAATTGAGATTACTCCAGTGACTGGTCTGAATGTTACTCAGAACCCAATGCCTAGGCATGGAGGGGGTGTTGTTAATATGATTGATGATAATGGTGAAGTTTTGAATTTAATCACGAATGTGGAACAAGTAACTACTCCGTTGTGGTATGTTAATATGTATTTGCTTGACAATTCTATTTTCCCGGGTTGTACTTCAGAATGTGCCAAGTGTAGAGAACAACCGAAGGGCTGTGATGATTTAAAAGCCGGTATCCAGTTGATGATAAAGGAGGGTTCCCTGCAGTTTCATAGAAATCCGAGCTACCGTAAGGTTACCAAAGAAGATGTTGCTGTGGTATCTATTCCTTACAGCCCTGTGCACATTCCTACCCCATATAGGGCGCCTCCTTTGATGATTACGGTACCTTGTCTCATGTTGTATACCAATGAGAAGGCCATCCCATGGCATTACGGTGCTGATGTTTATTACCATGGGGTGAAGCAGGAAGTAAGTACCCGTTTGCCTGAGGAAGAACATGCTGAAGATAATGAAGAGGAAGTTCATAACTTTTCTGGTGTGGGTCGAATGACTAGAAGAGGGAGAGTATTTTGTCCTTCCAATGTGCAAGATGCGGCAGATGCTTCTGCAAGAGAAAAAGGAAAACAACAGACGATAATTGGTAATCCAAGGGTTACGCCAGCCAATGTGACTCAACCAATTCCGATACCAGAAGTTTCTTTAGTTCCCGATGAGGTTGAAGAGTTGATGCGAATTATCAGAAAAAGTGATTATAGCATAATTGATCATCTAAGCCATACTCCTTCTAAGATGTCTATCTTGTCTCTGTTGATTTATTCAGAACCTCACATAAATGCTTTGATGAGGTTGTTAAAGAATGCGTTCGTGCCACATGAGATAACAGTCAATCAGTTTGAGAATGTTTGTGCTAACATATCTGCCGAGAACGGCCTGGGCTTCACAAATTTTGATCTTCCTCCGGAGGGGCCATACCATAACAAAACGTTGCATATTTCAATGGAGTGCAGGGGCACTACTTTATCCCGGGTTTTGGTGGATACATGATCGTCTTTAAATGTATTGCCTAAGTCAGCATTGATGAAGATTGATTATACTGGGTCTCGAAGGTCAGTGTTTGGGGAGGTGGAGTTACCAATCAAGGTCGGTCCGTGCACCTTCACGGCTACCTTTTTTGTGATGGATATACAGCCAACATATTGTTGTTTGTTAGGGCGTCCATGGATTCATAGAGCAGGGGCAGCCACTTCTACTCTTCATCAGAAACTCAAGTATCCTGCAGAGGGAAAGGTGATAACCGTGTGCGGCGAGGAAGAGTACATCGTGAGTCATTTGACATCATTCCGCCATGTTGAAGTTGAAGGCGAGATACATGAAAATCCATTTCAGGTGTTTGAGACGGTCTATGCTGTCAATTTTCCTCCTCCAGAAAAGGAAACCTGAAACTGTTATGTCATCTCTCAAGGATGCGAGAGTTGTGGTGGAAAATGGTAACCCTGAAGGTTGGGGTCAGGTGCTGGACGTTACCCCAAAATTTGATAAACTTGGTCTTGGTTTTAGCCCAGGTCAGCAGAGTACAACTCCCAGAGCGTCTAGTTTATCTACTCCTGTGAAGTTTTCCCGTCCTTGTGCTATTCAAGAAGGACACATTAATGCAGTTGGCGATGATAGGGTTGATGGCTACAATATCGAAGATTGGATTCGTCCGAGTATTCCAGGTCAGACACTCAACAATTAGACTTCTGTGGATTTTATCCAAGTTTCAAGCGCTGAGGAGTAATTTTCTTATTTTCTTTTATTATCATATCATAATTCCTACGCTCTGCCCAAGGCGTAGTGGATCATTTGTGTAGGGCCACCATGTTTATTTTCAAGTTTATCATGAAATAAAGGACGTTTTTGCATTCAAAATTTTGCTTCATTTCTTTTTTTATTTAAATGGCAATGTTTCTATTCCACACACTGTCACTAAAAACGCCAAAATGTCATTCATGCAGATGCACTTCCACCACCAATCATATTGATAACGACTCTGCTATGGCTCATTATGACTTTGATACTCCTATTTATCAAGCTGAAGAAGAAGCATATGAGGATTGTGATCTTCTTGAGGAATTAGCAAGATTGTTAAAACAAGAGGAGAAGGTTATCCAGCCGAATCAGGATTGTATTGAGGTGGTGAAAATTGGCACAAAAGAGGTAAGAAGAGAAGTCAAGATTGGGGCCGATCTCGAAGAAAGTATAAAGGTCAGATTGGTTGAGCTACTCCGTGAGTATTCCGATATCTTCGCTTGGTCTTATGAGGATATGCCTGGGTTGGATACAGACATAGTGGTGCATCGACTACCTCTCAAAGAAGGTTGTTCCCCTGTCAAGCAAAAGCTCCGAAGAACTCATCCTGAGATGTCCAAGAAGATCAAGGAGGAGATCTAGAAGCAGTTGGACGCAAATTTCTTAAAGGTCATCAATTATCTGCCATGGATTGCAAATATTGTGCCTGTGCCCAAGAAGGATGGTAAGGTCAGGATGTGCGTGGATTATAGGGATTTGAACAGGGCCAGCCCTAAAAATGATTTTCCTCTTCTGCATATTGATGTGTTGGTCGATAATACTGCTCATTCCAAAGTGTTCTCGTTCATGGATGGTTTCTCAGGTTACAATCAAATTAAGATGGCTCCAGAGGATATGGAGAAGACAACATTTATCACGCCTTAGGGAACTTTCTGTTATAAAGTGATGCCGTTTGGTTTGAAAAATGTCGGGGCAACATATCAGCGCGCCGTGGTCCTCTCTTTCATGATTTGATTCACAAAGAGATTGAGGTATATGTGGACGATATGATTGCTAAGTCTGACACAAAAGAGGAACATCTTATTCATCTGGAAAAATTATTCGAGAGACTGAGGCAATTCTTGCTGATGTTAAATCCGAATAAGTGCACCTTCGGGGTGAGATCTGGCAAGCTGTTGGGTTTTATTGTAAGTGAAAAAGGTATTGAGGTGAACCCGGCCAAGGTAAAAGCGATACAGGAAATGCGTGAACCAAGGACAGAGAAGGAAGTACGTGGTTTTTTGGGAAGGCTAAACTACATTTCTAGATTTGTTTCTCATCTCACAGCCACCTGCGAACCTTTGTTAAAGTTGTTGAAGAAAAGTCAGACAGTGAAATGGAATGAGGATTGTCAGAAGGCCTTTGACAAGATAAAGGAGTATTTGCAGGAACCTCCGATACTCATGCCACCAGTGAAAGGAAGGCCACTAATCATGTATCTAACTGTGTCAGAGAGCTCAATGGGTTATGTCCTTGGTCAGCACGACGAGACAGGGAAGAAATAGCAGGCTATTTACTACTTGAGTAAGAAGTTTATGGAATGCGAGTCGAGGTACTCATTGCTGGAAAAGACTTGTTATACGCTTGCCTGGGCCGCCAAACATTTGAGGCAATACATGTTAACTCACACCACCTACTTGATATCCAAAATGGATCCAATCAAGTACATTTTTGAGAAGCCATCTCTTACAGGCAGGGTAGCCCGTTGGCAGATGATACTCACTGAATATGATATCCAATACACTACTCAAAAAGCAATTAAGGGTAGTGTACTGGACGACCTTGAACGATTATGAACCGATGAAGTTTGATTTTCCAGATGAGGAATTGTGTATATTCGGGATTGTAATATGCCAGACCCAGACGAAGGACCCGAGCCGGGATCACGTTGGACGCTTATTTTTGATGGTGCCTCCAATTCCATGGGTAACGGTGTCGGAGCTATTATCACTTCCCCTGAGGGATACCACATTCCTTTCACGGCCCGTATTTGTTTCGATTTCACTAACAACATGGCCGAGTATAAGGCTTGCATTTATGGCATTGAAGCGGCGATCGACCTGCGCATCAAGTTTTTGAAAGTTTACGGGGATTCCAATCTTGTTATCATCCAGATTAATGGAGATTGGGAGACTCGCCATCAGAACCTAATTCCCTATCGTGAGCATGTTATGAAGCTGATCTCGTACTTCAAAGAGATCACGTTTGAGCACATTCCCAGAGAAGAAAACAATCTAGCTGATGCACTGGCAACTTTGTCCTCCATGTTCAAGGTTAAGTGGGCTAATGAGGCACCTTCCATTACCATCAGAAGTTTGAGTGAACCAGCTTTCTATTTTGAGGCTAGTTTGGAATCAGATGGTAATCCTTGGTTTTATGATGTTAAACGATATCTTGAAACACAAGAGTACTCTGAAGAGGCATCCGTCACAGATAAGAAGTTCTTGAGAAGATTTTCAGCCAAGTTCTTTCTCAGTGGTGGTGTGTTGTATAGAAGACATCATGACGGCTTACTGCTCAGATGTGTTGACAAGAAAGAAGCAGCTAGAATCATTGAGGAGATACATGAAGGTGATTTCGGGACCCATTCCAACGGGCATACCATGGCTAAAAAGATCTTGCGAGTAGGGTATTATTGGTCCACCATGGAGACTGACTGTTACAATCATGCACGGGCTTGCCACAAATGTCAAGTCTACGCTGATAAAGTGCATGTGCCGCCAGTACCTTTGAATGTCTTGACTTCCCCTTGGCTGTTTGCAATGTGGGGAATTGATATGATCGGCAAAATTGAACCGACTGCATCCAATGGGCACCGTTTCATTCTGGTTGCCATCGATTATTTTACAAAATAGGTCAAAGCTGCATCCTATGCCAATGTCACCAAGCAGGTGGTAACTCGGTTCATTAAGCACAATATTATCTGTCGCTACGGAGTGCCTGAAAAGATCATTACCGATAATGGGTCTAATTTGAACAACAAAATGATGAAGGAGCTTTGTGAGTCCTTCAAAATCAAGCATCATAACTCTTCCCCATACCGACCAAAGATGAACGGTGTTGTCGAAGCGGCCAATAAGAATATTAAGAAGATCGTACAGAAGATGGTGGTAACCTATAAAGATTGGCATGAGTTGCTGCATTTCACTTTGCATGGTTATCGCACCACTGTGTGTACTTCGATTGGGGAAACCCCATTTTCATTGGTTTACGGCATGGAAGCAGTTTTTCCAGTAGAAGTCGAGATTCCTTCTCTTAGGATCATGAGGGATATTGAGCTGGATGAAAGTGAATGGGTACAGAATCGGCTGGATTAGTTGGAACTTATTGACGAGAAGAGGTTGACGGCCGTATGTCATGGTCAGGTATATCAGCAAAGGATGAGGAAATCTTTTGACAAGAGGGTACGACCTCAGTGTTACAAGCCAGGTGACCTTGTGCTAAAAAGGATAATTCTCCCCCAGGGAGATCCCAGGGGCAAGTGGGTTCCGACTTATGAAGGTCCTTTCGTGGTCAGAAAAGTTTTCTCTGGAGGAGCAATGATGCTCACGACTATGGATGGAGAGTACTTCCCTCTCCCTGTGAATGCTGACGTAGTTAAAAAATACTTTGCATAAAAATAAAGAAAAACCCGCTAAACTGAAAACCCGAAAGGGCGGTTTAGGCAAAAAGAGGGCGTCCTGGTGAATCGAAAACCTGAAAGGGCGATTCAGGAAAAAGTTAGGGACTTAAAGCAAATGACTACGCTCAACATGAGATCCTTTGTTTCTTTCCTTCATTCCGTCACCTGGCATGAGCTCGAAGCTAATCCAAGAATGATCTGTCTGAAAGTAGGAAGATGAAGAAGCGTGAGAGTCATAAGAGTCACAGCAGAGTCGGGACTTGATGGATATTCACATTCACATTGCCATTTGTAAACACTTGTTTGCTTTGATTTTGTAATTTCTTGCTTCCATTTGTAAATGCCTTTTTCACAGGCTGATTTCTCAAAATCAATAAAATATCTTCTTTCAAGTATACGTATACTTTTCTTTTCTCCCTTTTTACTATTTTGTTTACAAAAAACGTCCAATATTTTTGATAAGCATGTGCATATAAACTTTGTGGACCTTACACGGAAATGGTAATACAAGTCATGGTTAGTTGATCGCTTGAAATACGTATAACAAATACAACAACTACTATGCAAGAGGCATGTTTGTTTCTATGTTGGATAAGATTCACATTCACTTTACTGGCGGTTGCCTTTCCATTTTGTTTCACAACTCCATGTTGTTGGTAAAAGTCTTAGTTCAGGGTAATATCAAGATTACGGAAGGTCAGCGAGATCGGCAAACCTAATTAGAGAACATTTCTTCCCCATAATGGCTTTTATTGCATTTCTTTGCCGCACTTTCATGTGTCATCTTGATTGATTGTTTTAAGCATTATCTGCATATAGGATTTTGTTTATAGCTGAATGTCAGTCTTGATGCATTGAATATTTTCGCCTTGAAATTTTTTTTTGTTTCATTTTACTTAATCCATCCAGTATCCCTCTTTAATCGATTTTTCGGGCATTTTGATACCAACTGTTCCAATTCTTTTGCTTAGCCAAGAGTTTGGAGGAAGGAGTTTAGCTAAAAACGATGACTGTAATGGTATGCTTTCAAGTAGAACCCCGTTGACAATGTACAGACATTGTTTCAATCCCTAAACACCGGAGATATAAGGGAGTTAGACCCTAGTTAACCCCTCTGAGCCTTCGAAGTAGGAGTTTCTTTTTTGTTTAAAATAAACCTTTTTTTAACCCGGGACAGGGTAGATGTTCAAAAGAATTTGACCAAGCATTCAAATTTCAGAAGGAATGTCCCATCTGAGGATCACCATATTTTATCTTTCGCATCATGAGATCAGGAAAAATGTCTAAACCACGATGTTCATTTCCTCACAAAGTCCTGAGGTCAAGATCAAATCGATACAATAATGGCTATCCCTCGCCGACCAAGGAATGAGGCATTTGTTTTCTTCAAAAAAAAGAGAGAGAAAGAAAGGAAAAATTTCAAAGACCTAAAGTCATATTGACTTGTTCGAAGTGGAAAGTATGAATAAGAAAGAAACAAAAAGCCCCGCTAAGTCGAAACTTTAAAACAAGTCACTTAGGCAAAAGTTAGGGCGTCCCACTGGACTCCCAAAATTGAAATTCGAAAGAGTTTGTCCAGGAAAAAGTTAGGGAAAAGAAGAGCCTAAAAGGCCAAAAAAAAAGAGAGATTATTCAATAAAATTTTCATCAAAAGAAGAGGAACAATAATATCCAAAACAAAAGCAGCAAAAGTTAAGTGACAATCATGTTGGAGAATTTGTCGGGATCACTCTACCATTATAAATCCTTTTAAAAGATGAATGCTTGTGATAAGTCAGCTGAACTTAGGACAAGAGAATATCACGAAGGGGGGTGGGCACCAAATAACTTGAGCCTTGAAAAACTTTTTTCTAAAAAACCCTCGAACCAGGCCACGTTACAACCTCTAAAAGTCCTAACTGAAACAAGGGTTTAATTCAAAAGCATACTACAACAGGATAATGTTTCCTAAACTCCCAAGTATATGTTGCATATTCATGTTGGTATCTTGTCACCCGCATATCGACTCGTTTTTCTTTTTAAAAAAAAGGGGGAAGAAAAGCTTTGAAATTTTTGCACTCTGGCCAGTGATTCATTCACAACAGTGATGCGACACTTTGTTAAGGTTTTCAACTTCAAGGCTTAAATAATCGCCGCATCAGATCTATCATTCCCAAAATAAACATCTTTCTGCATGCAAAACATTTGTTTGACAACAAAAAAAGAGTTTACACGTTGAATACATGTAAAGAGCTTAATGATTTCCAGGAAGGGAATATTTGGTTTTCTTCTGTTAGACAGAGCCCATGTATGAATAGGACTTTACCTATCCCCAGTGAAGTTTCGTTTCCACAATGAAGTTTTGTTGCCCTAGGAATCTTCTTTTAAAGGCTTCATTCTGAGACTTCAAGTTTGGATATGTCGCATATCCCTAACGAAGTTGCCAACAGAGATCCCTCGCCATGACCTCTCATTTCCCAGCCAATCTGTTGACTGGGGCCTCCTTATGTTAAGATCTTTACTTATCCCCAGTAAGGTCGATAATGTGTGACTATCGGCATGATCCGTCCGATGGTTGCATTCCAAAAAAAGTCTCTCTCTAACAAAAATATTCAACAGAGTTCTGTCTCCCCGGTGAATTCCTGTCTCCTCAGTAGAGTTTTGTTCCCCAACAAAGGTTTTCACCTCTCACGTTGGGTTTGTTGTCTTGGTGTCATCCTCAACACGGTCGCGCGCTGTCTTTTCCAGAGATTACAGTCTTGCCCTGATCTTCTCCCTCAATGTCTAATCTTCAGATAGGCGTCCCTCTCCAGAAGCTATAGTGTCAATATGATCTTCTCTAGGAGTTTGCAATTTATTTTTGCAGCTCCTCTCAATGTTTGTGGCCCGTTTCTACTGGTTGATCGGTTGTTATTCCCCATAAAGCTTCATCTCTTCGAGGCTCCCTCTCTAGCAGATCCCCATATTTTCTCCTCTCCTTTGGATTTTGCAATTTATTTTTGCAAGTCATGTCAGATCCTGACTTCTTGGTTATTGACTTCTCAGTTGGCCATTCCCCAGTGGAACTTTTAAACATGCATCATTACATTGCATCCACCAAAACTCGTAGCATCTCCATTATATGGAACATTGCGCTATATAGAAAGAATTCAAACATGCATCGAAACATAAGCCATTTTTGTTTCTGTTTTCCCCAGTGAATTTGCTAATACTTCGGATTAAATTCCCAGCGAGGTCTCCGTCCTCATTATCTTGGTTTCCTCCCTATACCAATATCCTTTTGATGTCAATCATTTGTTTGTTTGAGTGTCTACTCTTGACTATAGTTCAGTTTCGCCATGACGCGTTCTTCTCAGGTTTAGTCTTCACTACCCTCGCCGGTTCATTCCAATGTCTATTGATGCACCTTTTCGAATACCAGTTTCGTCCCGATATTCGTTTTCAGCAGGTTTTTAGATGTACGCCCTAATCTTCTTGTTTTGGGTCGAGTTTCGCCTCGTCACCTTGCTCGTGAAATCCAGTTTCGTCCTAGTGCTCATCTAGTATAGTTTCGCCTAACTAGTTATTGAGTCGAGTTTCGTCTCGTTTTTGCTTTTATACCTTGGACCCCTTGACGGTGTTCATTTACCGAGTGCAGTGTTCATACTGCATCCCTGGTTTGAAACCAATCTCTTTTGTTCCTTGGATCCTTCTATCAGTTTTCGTCACTGTTTATCCATTGATCTGAGAATAGCAGTGCTCTGAAAAACGTGCGCTCTCATCACTCTCGCTTTGGGTCGAGTTTCGCCTCGTCGCCTGTGCATGAAATCCAGTTTCGTCATGGTACTCATCTAGTTTAGTTTCACCTAACTAGTTATTGAGTCGATTTTTGTCTCATTTTTACTTTCATACCTTGGACCCCTTGACGGTGTTCGTTTACCGAGTGCAGTATTTGTACTGCGTCTCTGGTTTGAAACCAGTCTCTTTTGTTCAGTGGATTCTTCTATTAGTTTTCGTCACTGTTTATCCATCAATCTGAGACCAGCAGGTGCTTTGAGAAACATACACTCTCATCACTTTGCTATGGGTCAAGTTTCGCCTCGTTACCCGTGTGTGAAATCCAGTTTCGTCCTGGTACTCATCTAGTTTAGTTTCTTCTAAATTGGTTATTGAGTCGGGTTTCGTCTCGCTTTTGTTCCTCATTTCTGGGATCCTTTCAGTTTATTCATACTATCTATCTTAGTTGAGATTAACAAGTGCTCCTAGAATCACGCACTCTAGCCACTTTGCTTTGGGTCGAGCTCAGAGTTTCGTCTCCTCACCCTCGTAAATTTTATTTTTCAAAGCTTAGTTTCGCCTTTACTCTGTGGTTTGAGTTTTGTCTCACCTTTTTTTTGAAGCCCAGTTTTGCCCAGGCACATTTGTCTGAAAGTTTAGTTGCGTCTACTCTTCTTTGTTTTCGTTCTGTTTCAACCTGCGTTACAACTTCATTCTGACACATGTCTTGGAGATTTTTTCTGCTTCTTTTTCTTTCTTCTTCAAGAGTGTAAATTTCCGGGTTCTTTTATATTCAATCATCTTCAACTCTGAACGCTCGAAAGTTGTCACTTTTCTCACTTATCATGTTGAAGATATTTGAATAGGGGCAGCTGTTGCACCCCAAATTTTACCCTCTTGATTTAGGCTTATGTTTCATCATGAATATCATATTGAATTTCATTCATACATTATGATGGGATCAAAGTACTTTAGTTATCAAGTCTTCCTCAAGCTTTGAAGGTGGATTGCATTGACAAGTTGCTCAAGTAGAACTTTATCATCTAAAACTCTGGATCTTTCAATCTCAAAAGCTATTGCATATCTCAAGATATCTTATCCATCTCTATGGATCATCAGAGGATTTAAGTTTGTGTTTAATTATAAGAGGAATTGCTCTTTCGATTCACCAGTCAAATTAGGGTTTTGTTTGAGCAAGGCTATTAATGCATGTTCAAGTCTTGATTCTCAATATCATTGTTAGGTGTGATGTTTTGTCATCCGTTTTATCATTTGATGTTTCGCCATATTTGATATGTTACTTTGTTATTATTTAACCGATGTTTTACCATCTCATTTGTTTGTTGTTTTACTTGATGTTTTGCCATCTTGACTGTTTTTGTTGTCTTAACTAAAAAACACGAACCAACCAAAATATGTAAGCCGAACTACGGCTGCTCTGATTCCTTAAAAGGGATACGTAGGCATTGGGGTAGGGCCCGATCAAGCACAACTTTTATTTTCCCTACATTGTTTTTTTTTCTTTCGCATGCATTCCCTTTTTATCTTTAAGCCATAGACATAGGTTTTGACCACACCCATTAGATTAGACAACAAGAGTGGATACCGTAGAGTACTACGAGTGTGTGGGGTGCTAACACCTTCCCCTCGCGTAACAGACTCCCTTACTCGATCTCTCGGTCGAAAGACCGTGATTTCTCCCTTTTCAGGTTTTCTCGATGTTTACCTTTACCTTTCGGCGGGATAAAAGACGTTCGGTGGCGATTTCATTGATGTTTCATTACATCCAGATGACAGGTTCCGGCCAGGTTGTTTTAGTAATATACATGGCTATTTTGAAAAATGTATTTGAAAGAGAAGAAAGACAATGAACATAAATATTTGAATTCAAAAGAGTCCAATGTGCTGAATGATCATATGATTAGATGAACATAAATAAAACCCTTTACAAAAGGACCAAAGTGCCCCAGTGCCAGGCGCATGGCTTAAAAGTCATTGTTAAATATTACAAACAAAATGTTCTTGAATTGAAAAAAAAGCAATAACAAGTAGATTACTCCTCAATGAAGGAGATGGGCAAAAAGTCCTTTGCATGCCAATTCTTTAGCTCCATTGTAGTTGGACACACCCAATCTTCAGCAGCTTCTTCATCAGTTTTGTACCCCAATTTTTGCCCCTAAGATTCCCCTATCATATCATGTCAACTTGATCATAACAATATCACATTAGGGTTGGTTCTTCCTCTTTTTCTATCTCCTATCTTTAAGTTTGCCCTTGAGGAATCTCCAAACACCTTGGTTGTGTATTTTGTATATGTGTTGTTAACTAACTTCTAATCAAAATACAAAAAAATGTTTGTCTTTCTCTTTGTATATTTTTGTTTTGTAGGTACCAAGTCGAAGCATCTGACAAATAAGGATTTCTGGTATTATTTTCCTAAAATCTCTATTTGCAAAGAAAAAGAATTAAAAATTTCATTTTTTTCACTGATGCAATCGACTGCTCTTAAAGTGCAATCGATTGCACATAGTATATTTTGCGCCATTTTTGAAAAAAATACATTGTGCAATCGATTTGCATTGTAGTGCAATCGATTGCACAGCAAGAAAATAAGAAAAATCAGCATTTTAAACTTGTCAAATTTTGGCTCCAATTTTCCTTCACTTTTGAAAGATGTATCATTAATTCAAATTTTAGTGCCAGTCTTTCATTTTTAAAAAGAATTATCATTAATTCAAATTTTGGCTCTAATATTTGAAAGAATTATCATTAATTCAAATTTTGGCTCTAATTTTTGAAAGAGTTATCATTAATTCAAATTCTGGCTCCAAGAATCAATTACCAAATTACCACTAGTCCCAATCCTAAAACTCTATAAATAGAGCTCTCATTTCATTCAAATTTCAAGATTTTGATAGCCAAATCCACCTTGCTAAAAAATCTCTCAATTCTCTCCATCTACCAAATTCACTCAAAGCTCCATTTTCAAAAAGTTAGTAAGCTTTGCATTGAAGCTTACTAATCTTTGAGCTAAACCTTCATCCAAATACTTTTTCTCCATCAATTCTCTACATCCAAGCTTGATCAATTGATTCTTGTGGTTGAATTGAAGCAAATTCTTGAAGTTGTTTTGATAATTCTCTAGATCTACCTTTGGTAAGTTGGATAATTCATCTTTCACAATGTGATCTCTTGTTTATCTTTGGGTTTGATTCTTTGAGCATTATTTTGTGATTCGAATGGTGTTATTTTCTCATAATTTGATGGAATTTTTATGCTCAATTGGATCCATGATCATAAGGTGTTTGATGGAAAGTTTGAACAAGAAATTGCCCTTTTAAAATGCTGTTTTTGCTACTGAAACTGTGTGCAATCGATTTGCACTATAGTGCAACCGATTGCACAAAAGCAATTTCACGCAGATTTTTGAAAACTGTACTGTGTAAATTGATTTACACAATAGTTCAATCGATTTACACCAGGATAGAATGCACTTTTTTGCCTTGTTTTGGGGCAGCTTTGATCCAAAATGCTTTTTCTACTCACTCCTTTTGATTGTTGGTTTAAATTGCAATTTTAAATGTCCAATTTGTCTTTAAACTCAATAAACTTTGTGATGTATTTGAAGTTGGATAAATATTCATCAATTCAAATCTACCTAAGAGTGAATTATTTAATTCATTTTTAGTGCTTTGGATTAATGATATGTTTAGTGCTTTAATCCATCTAGAGGAGTGGTTGAATTTAAAGATGAAAGAATTTTGAAATGGTGATCCAAATTAGCTTATCATTTCCCTCCCTCTTCATCTTATTCCTTTCTTTTTTTAATTGTGCTACATGTTAAGGGATGTTGATCTCTATATCATTTATCCAAACATGAAGTACATAGATTGCTATTGACCGACCTCAAAATAGGTGTGACTTCTACATAAGTCCACTTACGATTGCTTAACATAGCGCTAAATTTTGTCCCGATTCGAATAAATGATCATTCGTGGCCCAAACTTATGATTGCAAGCCCAAGTATGTTAATTTGATATCTTTGATCCAATAACCTTGAGATTCATTGTGTGGAGGCTTTGGTTCTACCAATCCTCTAATGGATTTACAACACCTTTGGTCAACGCGGATCACTTAAACATCGTTGATCATTACATGTTGCCTTGTGAGAATTCCAAAATGGATGATATACTTGACAAAAAGCAAATGCAACTTGTTGTGTGGAGGCTTTGGTTCTACCAATCCTCTAATGAGTTCCAAATGCAAGTTTCAAGATGGTCATCCAACTAACCACTAATTACTAACAATTAACTTTACTTTACGCTTTTATTTTCATATTTTATGTACCATTTATTTTTAGCATTTTACATTTCATGCTATTTTCATCTTTGCTCACTTGAGCATTTACTTTTATGTCATTTTTATTTTGCTCACTTGAGCTTTTCTTTCTTTTAAAGACACCTAATAATCAACATGAACCATAAAAATCATTAATGATACTTGGACTACATGGTTACTATCCTTTGCATTATGGAGTGATGGACTTCTTGGACTTAGGATTAGAGACCTTGGCCTATCTTGGAGACTTTGTAACTTTATTTGATATTTTGTCTGGAGTTCTTGAGGTTTACCTCAAGACATTGGGTTGTTTGTTTGTTTTGTGTGCAGGTTATTGAGATTACGATCTTTGTTTGTAATCTGAAATTCACCCGTATACAGCCGTTACTCTGCCCAATTTTTGTGAAGACTTAAAACACTTGAAGTTTGGTTCTCTCAAGAGGTCTAGTATCTTTGCTTGCTTGGTTTCCATCCGAAGAATGGGAATTCTATATTGACTCATAATGTCAAGTATTGGCTTCTTGTTGGTTAGATGGTTCTTATCCCTAGCTTTTACCTTATGCTTTAGGATAGCCTCTTCTTCTCCTCCCATCTTCTTTAATTTCAAAAATCTTCCCCCTCCTTTAAAAAAAAACTCTTCTTGTTTTGAAACTTGAAACATTTTCATAATAAACTTGGACTTAGGTCCATGCATCTTCGAAACATTTTCATAAATAAATTTCAATCAATTTAATAATACTTTGACCTTTTTTTTTGAGAAGAATAAAAGTCAATCAATCTCATTTCAAACCATTTTTCCACTTTGGCTTTTATCTTTAATTTTTCTCAAAAGATTAGACTCTTGTCAATCCTTGTAGTGATGAAAACAACTATACTTCTACAATATGTAGTGAAGTGAGATATTTTCCACTTGGGTGTTGAGTGAGGCATTGTTGATTTTAAAATCCAAGCCATATCCTCCACTTTGAGATGATGCAAATTCTCCTTTCTCATGATTGTGGGTAGTAAGTATGTTTTTCACACGGACAATTGCGATGATGTCTTATCTCATAAAATCAACCAACACACTTGTGTTTCAAATTTTTAAAAGAGGAACTACGTGTACCCTGACCCCCTATTGCATGAAAGGTGGTACGTAGGCACTAAAGGTTCGCAACCGCGGCGGGTGCAAAAATCATAAAAATATTTCTTTTCTCACCTCCACCATCCATTTTATATACAACACATTTTTATAGCCAAAATATACAGATTTTTCAAAGAGGTTCCTGCAGAGTACCATAGATGTTTAGGGTGCTAATACCTTCCCTTTGCATAACCAACCCCCTTACCTTGAATATTTCCCCCTCTTTTTGGGTTATTCGCTCTTTTCCCGTTCCTTTGGAAATAATAAAGCGCGGTGGCGATTTTTATTTTGATTTGTATAAAGTCTAGTCAATCCAATGGCTTAGTATTGCACATTTCTACCGCTACAGAAAAAATGGCGACTTCATTGGGGAAAGATTGACCTCTTGCTGGTCCATCCCTAAGTGGGTTGAGCCTATCTTTGTTTATATCTGTATATGTGCTATTGTGTTTATGTGTTATATTTTGTATATATGTTTGTCTGGATTTTCCTGATTTACAGGGTGCTTGGTGATTACTCATAAGTTCTATACCCGGACTTGGGAAAACTTTAAGATAGGATGGGCAGTATAGTCATGTTAACTTTGAGGGAGTAATCCCAAAAAAGGAGGCATGAGATCCCCCGCTCAGTGGAGGCCCCTTTGACTGTAGTGTCGTTTACCGAGTAATCGGGAAGACGTACTGCTTTTGACCTGGGAGCCTGCCGAAGCTGAGAACCGTAGATTACCTAACCCCTCTTGGCCTTTTAGGTGTAGTGCGGAAGCTATAACGGATTAATCTGGAAGTAGTTGTCACGCGATACTACGCTCGGGCGAGTCTTTCTTGAGAATATTACTAATTACCGAGTTAATCGGGAAGTTGGTAATATCCGAAGGAAGGATGTAGACTCTGAGAACCTCTAGAACCTTGTTCGGCAGGTGATAACTTTTTAGACCAACACCTTATGGGTAGTACCTTCGGCCTCATGCTCGTGACGTTGAACCTATGAACCCTATATGTGTGATCTTGTGTGTGATTGTTGCATCATGCATCCATGCACTCATAAGCATCTTTTGAAAAAAACAATATTTCAAGGGATTTAAAGGTTGACTATTTGTGAATATCTCAGGTACTTTTAAACCATGGATTCTGGAAAGAGAAACAAAAGCCTTATTACTTGGATGTTGGCAACGTGTCTATAAACCATAAATCCCTTGAAATATTAAATAAAATAAAATCATGTGCATTGCATATCATGCATCATATTGCACATATTTCTTGCATTTGTTATTCATATCCAGGTGTCTTACCCAACTTCTTTACTTCACTCAGCAAGCTGACTCATCACTACAATACTCGGGCTAATTTCAAAGAGAAGATGGAAAACATTAAGAAAGAGATCTTTGAACTCCGCAAAGAGGTAACTACTTTGAAGGCTGGCATGGAGTATCTAACTGTTTTGGTTAAAAATTGGTTGCTGCCCAAGTCAATCCTTCTAGGAAGGAAGAAGAGATGGCAAAGGTCTTCACAGAAACTCTGAAATCATTCTTTCATGAGAAGGTGATGGTCAATGCGTCCAATGACTTCCCTGAAAAAGTAAATGTGGAAGTTCCTCTAGAAGAGGATGTACAAAAGGGGTGTTCATCTGAGGATGGTGTCTCAGCTAGTGGTGTGAAAAAGTTCGATAATAACTTTTATAAGAAGAGAACCAGAGGAAGAAACAATTATCGTCAGAATCAACATGTTCCTCCTGTCATCCCTGTGTTCAACTTACCTCTTGTTGCTCTAGTTTTTCAACAGAATCAACAAGTTCCTGATCAGAGGAAAAATCAGTTTGATCCAATCCCAACGACCTATACAAAATTGTTTCCCATCTTGATGCAGAGAAATTTGGTTCAAACCCGACTTCCACCAAAGGTCCTTGAGAAGATGCCATGGTACTACAAAGCTGATTTGACTTGTGCATTTCATCAGGGAGCCCCAGGGCATAGCATTGAAAATTGTTATCCATTGAAAATTGAAGTTCAGAAGTTGGTCCGGAGTGGAATCTTGTCGTTTAAGGATATTTGTCTTGAAGTTCAAGTCAAGTCTTTGCCGAAGGATAAAGGTGATTGAAGAATGCCTTGGAGTTTAAGGTTGATTAGCCTTCTTAGTTTATTAGCATTTTTACTGTTTCTCATTTGTAATTTTTCTTGTTTATCATTGCACTGTTTGCATGTAAGGACTTGTTTGCATTTGAATGTTTAATCTTAATACAATGAGTATGTTTGTCTTGAAGAAATTCATTCGTTTCACTCGTATTTGTTTTCAATTTTAAATTGCTTTATGATACCAACTTGTTACCTATTCTCTTGCCTAGGCAGAGATTGGGAGGAGGATGATGATATTAAAACACAAATTTTCTAGTTGTATGCTTTTGGATAAAACCCTGTTGATGATGTACAGGCATTGTTTCAAATCCTCAAACACTGGAGGTATAAGGGAGTGAAACCTTTGTTAACCCCTTTGAGCCTTGAGTAGGAGTTTCTTTTTCTATTAAAAAAACCCTCATTTTTAACCCCGGGCAGGGTAGTGTTCAGTTAATCTGATTGAGCATTCAAATCTCATCAAGAGTGTGCATCTAAGGATACAATAATGGTTATCTTTCAAGAGGTTGAGGGAATTCAAAAACGCAATGTTTAATCTCCGCATATCAGTAGTGTGTCAATTGAAGATATCTTAATGGCTATCTCTCGCACACTAGGAGATCAGCAGATGACGATACAATAATGGTTATCTTTCATCTACCCAGAAATAGGGCAGTCACGATTCTTTCGGCAAGTCAAAAATGACTCGAAGTCACGCGACATGTTCAAAAAGAAAAAGAAAAAAGATGACATGAATAAAAAAAATTATGATGAAAAAGAAAGAGACAAAAAGCCCCACTAAGTCAGAACTTGAAAAAACAAGTCGCTTAGGAAAAATTCAGGGCATCTCACTGCATTTCAGAGTCAAAGTCAAAAGGAATTTGTCCAAAAAGCAAGGAAGAAATGGAAAGCCTAAAATGCGATAAAGTATTACAATGTGAAATCCTCAGCAAAGAACAGAGTCGCGTGACAAGAAACCCAAAAGAAGCAGGAATGAGTGACTTGCATGTCCAAATAAAACCTTGTTTGATTCCTCAACCATCTCGAAACTTCTTTTGAGAGATGAATGTTCGTGTCAAGTTAACTGAACTTAGGACTGAAGAACATCATGAAGGGGGTGGGCACCAAATATTTTTGAGCCTTAAATATTTTTTCTAAAACCGTGAACCAGGCCATGTTACAACCCTCAAAAGTCCTAATTGAAACAGGGTTTATTTCGAAAGCATACTCCAATGAGATAGTGTTTCCTGACTCCCATTAATTTTTCTAAATTATTGTGATTGGTATCATATTTCTTTTGTTATCTTTCATACAAAAATCCATGTCGCATCCTGGCTAGTGATTCGTTCACAAGGTTTTGCGACATCTTTTCAAATAAAATATTCAAGACTTACATAATTGTTGCATTAGAGTTTTCATTCTTAGAATAAACATTTTCTGCTTGTAAAACAACTGCTTGATATCATGAAAGTTTACATTTGAGTATCAGCAAAAGGCATGTTACCGGGAAGAGTTGTGGGGAAAAGAGGATGCAACATTCAGCCAATCTAGGGCATTTACGTCAAGATTCGACAAATCTATGAAAGCCATTTGATTAGAAAGGTTATCCTAAAAGCATGTAGCTAAGGGCAAGTTGTGAAAGTTACCTTGATCATCCCGGTAAGCTTGAGACACCAGATTGGTTTCCAAGGGCATATCTAGATTTTGTCAAAGATAACTGCTATGTCTACCTCAAGCTGAGAACCCTTCCTCAAGTTGTGTTATGGTGTTGGGTTCATAATCCCATTTTTTCCAATCTTGCTGCAGACTTCTCCAGCTGAGTGTGATTCTTTACCCATCCAGGTGGTGATCAAATGGAGATTAAAAAGAGATATGAAGCCTTTGCTCATTTGATGGAGTTCTTTCTCCCTTTGTATTTATATGGAATCTCTTGTAGAGTAGTGCTTTCTCCTGTTACAACATTATTATTGTTATGTGCTTCCCAAGTAGCTAGACAAGGGAATTATATTTTCTAAGAAGTGTTGAGACAACTGTCAAGTTTTTGGGTTTTCTCTCACCAAGTGTTGAGTTTGATTTAAAATCCCCATAATTTTGACTTCTTACTATAGTGTTAACTTCTTGGTTCCCCAGGAAGGTTCTCTCAAGTCATCTTGTTGGTATGTGCGCAATCTTTGTGTGTTTCTCGGATAGTTGAAGATGATACCAGTGGGTGCAAGGTACAGTATTGGGTTTGTGGTCCCATTATCCCCAACCAAGTCTTGGTTCGCTTTTGATTTTGGGTTTGCATGGTCAGAAGCCTCTGCCAGATTCCCCAACAAAGTTTTCCCTCATATGATGAAAGGTTTTATTCCCTTGGTGTGCTAAGATATCGCTCTTTTTGCAGTATTGGCATTAGTGTTGACTTCTTGATTTCCTAGGAAGACTATACCAGGGCAACTTTTGTTGGAACAGGTTTGTATGATATGAAGACTCAATCCAATATTCTCCAGTGAAGGCCTCGTTTATTTGATAGAAGTCCTTTCTCCCCAAAGAAGTTGATGCAATAATTACTCTTGAAGAACGTATCTCCGGTCTCCCCAGTGGAGCACGTATCTCTGGTTTCCCCAGTGAAGAACTTATCTCCAGTGAAGAACGTATCACCGTTTTCCCCAGTGGAGCAAGTATCTTGGTTTCCCCTCGATGATGTGGTTTTGGCCTCCCCATTGAAGTCAGCATGAAGTCCCCGGTAGATGTCTCGATGATGAAGTATTGTCTCCCTTAGTGAAGTCCGTATGTTTTTCTTCCTTCAAAGTGGGCCTGATTTCCCCAGTGAATGTTTTGACAATTTGGTTTCCATTTGCCTTATTCACAATCAGTATCGAAATCCCCAGTAGGAGTACGGACTTTGAAACATTTGTTTTCCCCATGGAAGTCTGTGTGTTATTCCCTGGGAAGGTTATCCCAGGGAATCTCTTGTTAGAATGAGTATTCATGATGAAAAGTTTTCAATCCTCAGTTTTTTTTCTCTCCAGGGAAGTGGGTTTGAATTCCCCAGTGAGGTTTGGTTGTCTCGGCGTAAGTCTGCTTTATTTGAGGCTGATCTTGCAATCTCCAGTAGATAGGTTGTTTTTGGAAAACTGGTTTCTCCGATGAAAACGGAAGAAAGATGTTCTATCCCGGTATCTGTTTGATTTAGCTACATCCGGATTACGTTTCTCCTCAGTGAAGTTGAGACAAGAAATAGGTTTGGTTTTCGCAGTTGCTTTTACCTTTCTTGGAGTGATCTCTCTGTTTGATGTTTAGCCCAATGTTGTTGGTACCTGAAGTGGTTTTGTTTGTTTGTACTGATTATGTATCCTTTTACCAGCATATGCATGATTTCACTCATACATTCATACATACATCATACATAGTTAAATTTAGCAAATCATTGCTCATTTGCATTCATTTATTTTATTTTGTTGACATATTACCCTGTTTTACAGAGTTGTGTTGTCCTCTCTCCAATAGAGTGTCGGCCTTAAGCAGAAAGTATACATTCTTTCAACTTACCCACTGAGTTATCCCTCGTGGAAGATTTTTTGCTTCAACCTTCTTGTACAGTTCTTTGTCGAGATGGATTTGATGTTCCCTCTTGAGTTTGTTTCTCAAAGGATGCATTACGGTTACCTGTTTCATTCCAGTTCATTTCGGGTTTGAATCTGTGATCCCCAACAATATTATTACTTTGGATTTTTGTAAGCTTCGAGCCCTGGTTTGAGAATGTGCATTTATTTTGGCACGAGAATAATTTATCTCCTCAGAAGGAATAACGTGGCATTTCCCCAGGAAGTCATATCTCTCCCCAGGAAGCCATATTTCTATCCCCAGAAAGTCATTTCTCTTTGAAATTCCCCTTGACAATGAGTGGATGTCTCTTTATTTGAGATACGTTTGCATATTACCCTTTCCAAGCAGAGTGCCTTGGTTAAAGAAGAAGTTGAGACCCGTTCCAGGTGAAATACCAGAATTTTGGGGAAAACTTATGATATTCAAATCTACCTTCAACTATTGAGTTGGTATTTCACCGTCATCTGTGAGTCGGTATATATTTTTCTTCTACCTTCATCTATTGAGTTGGTATTTCACCGTCATCTGTGAGTCAGTATATCTTTTTCTTCTACCTTCAACTATTGAGTTGGTATTTCACCATCATCTGTGAGTCGGTATATCTTTTTCTTCTACCTTCATCTATTGAGTTGGTATTTCACCGTCATCTATGAGTCGGTATATCTTTTTCTTCTACCTTCAACTATTGAGTTGGTATTTCACCGTCATCTGTGAGTCGGTATATATTTTTCTTCTACCTTCATCTATTGAGTTGGTATTTCACCGTCATCTATGAGTCGGTATATCTTTTTCTTCTACCTTCAACTATTGAGTTGGTATTTCACCGTCATCTGTGAGTCGGTATATATTTTTCTTCTACCTTCAACCATTGAGTTGGTATTTCACCATCATCTGTGAGTCAGTATATCTTTATCTTCTACCTTTAACCATTGAGTTGGTATTTCACCGCCATCTGTGAGTCGGTATATCTTTTTCTTCTACCTTCAACTATTGAGTTGGTAGTTTACCGTCACCTGTGAGTCGGTATCTTTATCTTTTACCTTCAACTATTGAGTTGGTAGTTCACCGTCATCTGTGAGTCGGTATATCTTTATCTTCTACCTTCATCTATTAAGTTGGTAGTTCACCGTCATCTGTGAGTTGGTATATCTTTATCTTCTACCTTCAACTTTTGAGTTGGTAGTTCACCGTCATCTGTGAGTCGGTATCTTTTTGATCTTCTACCTTCAACTATTGAGTTGGTATATCACCATTATCTGTGAGTCGGTATCTTTTTGATCTTCTACCTTCATCCATTGAGTTTGTAGTTTACCGTCATCTGTGAGTCGATATATCTTTTTGATCTTCTACCTTCAACTATTGAGTTGGTAGTTTACCATCATCTGTGAGTCGGTATCTTATTACTTTTCTACCTTCATCCATTGAGTTGGTAGTTCACAGTTATCTGTCGATCGTTATCATTCTTTACTTTTTCCTCAATATTTGAGCTGATGCTACCTTATCTCTTCTTTGGGTTTTACACCAATGGAGTCATGCCTTTTGTTCACCAGTGATTTATTTTCCTGGTAGGGTTGCTCCTTTGTTTCTTCATTTTTGTGGCATCCCCAGTGTTACTTTGCGTCTCTTTTGTTCTGTTCATATGCATTCATAATCATAAGCATTGCATGGCATCTTAGAGACAAAATTAGGGCTTGTTTTATATTTAAGTATCTTCAATCGCGTCGACACGAAGATTTTTAACCTTCGTATCTCTGGATAGAAGACACTTAAATAAGGGCAACTGTTGTACCCCAATTTTTGCCCCTAAGATTCCCCTATCATATCATGTCAACTTGATCATAACAAGATCACATTAGGGTTGGTTCTTCCTCTTTTTCTATCTCCTATCTTTAAGTTTGCCCTTGAGGAATCTCCAAGCACCTTGGTTGTGTATTTTGTATATGTGTTGTTGACTAACTTCTAATCAAAATACAAAAAAATATTTGTCTTTGTCTTTGTATATTTTTGTTTTGTAGGTACCAAGTCGAAGCATCTGACAAATAAGGATTTCTGGTATTATTTTCCTAAAATCTCTATTTGCAAAGAAAAAGAATTAAAAATTTTCATTTTTTTCACTGATGCAATCGATTGCTCTTAAAGTGCAATCGATTGCACAAAGTGTATTTTGCGCCATTTTTGAAAAAAATACACTGTGCAATCGATTTGCACTGTAGTGCAATCGATTGCACAACGTGAAAATAAAAAAAATCAGCATTTTAAACTTGTCAAATTTTGGCTCCAATTTTCCTTCACTTTTGAAAGATGTATCATTAATTCAAATTTTAGTTCCAATCTTTCATTTTTAAAAATAATTATCATTAATTCTAATTTTTGGCTCTAATATTTGAAAGAATTATCATTAATTCAAATTTTGGATCTAATTTTTGAAAGAGTTATCATTAATTCAAATTTTGGCTCCAAGAATCAATTACCAAATTACCACTAATCCCAATCCTAAAACTCTATAAATAGAGCTCTTATTTCATTCAAATTTCAAGCTTTTGATAGCCAAATCCACCTTGCTAAAAAATCTCTCAATTCTCTCCATCTACCAAATTCACTAAAAGCTCCATTTTCAAAAAGTTAGTAAGCTTTGCATTGAAGCTTACTAATCTTTGAGCTAAACCTTCATCCAAACACTTTTTCTCCATCAATTCTCTACATCCAAGCTTGATCAATTGATTCTTGTGGTTGAATTGAAGCAAATTCTTGAAGTTGTTTTGATAATTCTCTAGATCTACCTTTGGTAAGTTGGATAATTCATCTTTCACAATGTGATCTCTTGTTGATCTTTGGGTTTGATTCTTTGAGCATTATTTTGTGATTCCAATGGTGTCATTTTCTCATAATTTGATGGAATTTTCGTGCTCAATTGGATCCATGATCATAAGGTGTTTGATGGAAAGTTTGAACAAGAAATTGCCCTTTTAAAATGCTGTTTTTGCTACTGAAACTGTGTGCAATCGATTTGCACTGTAGTGCAATCGATTGCACAGAAGCAATTTCACGCAGATTTTTGAAAACTGTACTGTGTAAATCGATTTACACAATAGTTCAATTGATTTACACCAGGACAGAATGCACTTTTTTGCCTTGTTTTGGGGCAACTTTGATCCAAAATGCTTTTTCTACTCACTCCTTTTGATTGTTGGTTTGGATTGCAATTTTAAATGTCCAATTTGTCTTTAAACTCAATGGACTTTGTGATGTAGATGAAGTTGGATAAATATTCATCAATTCAAATCTACCTAAGAGTGAATTATTTAATTCATTTTTGGTGCTTTGGATTAATGATATGTTTAGTGCTTTAATCCATCTAGAGGAGTGGTTGAATTTAAAGATGAAAGAATTTTGAAATGGTGATCCAAATTAGCTTATCATTTCCCTCCCTCTTCATCTTATCCCTTTCTTTTCTTAATTGTGCTACATGTTAAGGGATGGTGATCTCTATATCATTTATCCAAACATGAAGTACATAGATTGCTATTGACCAGCCTCAAAATAGGTGTGACTTCTACATAAGTCCACTTACGATTGCTTAACATAGCGCTAAATTTTGTCCCGATTCGAATAAATGATCATTCGTGGCCCAAACTTATGATTGCAAGCCCAAGTATGTTAATTTGATATCTTTTATCCAATAACCTTGAGATTCATTATGTGGAGGCTTTGGTTCTACCAATCCTCTAATGGATCTACAACACCTTTGGTCAACGCGGATCCCTTAAACATCGTTGATCATTACATGTTGCCTTGTGAGAATTCCAAAATGGATGATATACTTGACAAAAAGCAAATGCAACTTGTTGTGTGGAGGATTTGGTTATACCAATCCTCTAATGAGTTCCAAATGCAAGTTTCAAGATGGTCATCCAACTAACCACTAATTACTAACAATTAACTTTACTTTACGCTTTTATTTTCATGTTTTATGTACCATTTACTTTTAGCATTTTAAATTTCATGCTATTTTCATCTTTGCTCACTTGAGCATTTACTTTTATGTCATTTTTATTATGCTCACTTGAACTTTTCTTTCTTTTAAAGACACCTAATAATCAACATGAACCATAAAAATCATTAATGATTTTTGGACTACATGGTTACTATCCTTTGCATTATGGAGTGATGGACTTCTTGGACTTAGGATTAGAGACCTTGGCCTATCTGGAGACTTTGTGACTTTATTTGATATTTTGTTTGGAGTTCTTGAGGTTTACCTCAATAAATTGGGTTGTTTGTTTGTTTTGTGTGCATGTTATTGAGATTACGATCTTTGTTTGTAATCTGGAATTCACCCGTATACAGCCGTTACTCTGCCCAATTTTTGCGAAGACTTAAAACACTTGGAGTTTGGTTCTCTCAAGAGGTCTAGTATCTTTGCTTGCTTGGTTTCAATCTGAAGAATGAGAATTCTATATTGACTCATAATGTCAAGTATTGGCTTCTTGTTGGTTAGATGGTTCTTATCTCTAGCTTTTACCTTATACTTTAGGATAGCCTCTTCTTCTCCTCCCATCTTCTTTAATTTCAAAAATCTTCTCCCTCCTTTAAAAAAAACTCTTCTTGTTTTGAAACTTGAAACATTTTCATAATAAACTTGGACTTAGGTCCATGCATCTTTGAAACATTTTCATAAATAAATTTCAATCAATTTAATAACACCTTGACCTTTTTTTGTGAGAAGACTAAAAGTCAATCAATCTCATTTCAAACCATTTTGCCACTTTGACTTTTATCTTTAAACTTTTCTCAAAAGATTAGACTCTTGTCAATCCTTGTAGTGATGCAAACAACTATACTTCTACAATATATAGTGAAGTGAGATATTTTCCACTTGGATGTTGAGTGAGGCATTGTTGATTTTAAAATCCAAGCCATATCCTCCACTTTGAGATGATGCAAATTCTCCTTTCTCATGATTGTGGGTAGTAAGTATGTTTTTCACACGGACAATTGCGATGATGTCTTATCTCATAAAATCAACCAACACACTTGTGTTTCAAATTTTTAAAAGAGGAACTACGTGTACCCTGATCCCCTATTGCATGAAAGGTGGTACGTAGGCACTAAAGGTTCGCAACCGTGGCGGGTGCAAAAATCATAAAAATATTTCTTTTCTCACCTCCACCATCCATTTTATATACAACACATTTTTTTAGCCAAAATATACAGATTTTTCAAAGAGGTTCCTGCGGAGTACCGTAGATGTTTAGGGTGCTAATACCTTCCCTTTGCATAACCAACACCCTTACCTTGAATCTTTCCCCCTCTTTTTGGGTTATTCGCTCTTTTCCCATTCCTTTGGAAACAATAAAGCACGGTGGCGATTTTTATTTTGATTTGTATAAAGTCTAGTTAATCCAATGGCTTAGTCTTGCACATTTCTACCGCTACAATCAGAATCACCCACAATGTTGACTTTATGGCTTCCAATGCAGAGAGGTGGCTTTCCAGAACGAGCACAACTCACTTCCTTCTGATCCTTGATGTTGAAGCCCAAACCAAACTTGTCCGATTTAAATGGGATATCAAGGAGTTGCCCCTAAGTATCACAGTTTCCTTCTTCAATTGCTGCACGAGCATCTTTGACTGAAACCATCTTCGACAAACTTTAACAGCTTTGGACTCAGCAGAGGAACATTTGGTAGCAGCAATCATTGGTGGCACGACTTCAAAGGCTTGACACGGGGTCTCAATGAATTCTCCATCCATCTCTACGCACTTGAAAGAGTTAAGGTGGCTTACCATAAACTCTCCCTCTCTGCAGACGATGACAATTCTTCCCTTGACTAGATATTTGAGTTTCTGATGGAGAGTTGAGGTTACTGCCCCAACTTTATGGATCTAAGGGCGACCCAACAGACAAGAATAGGCAGAATGAATATCCATAATGTAGAAGGTAGAGTTGAATATTTGGGAGCCCACCTTGATTGGAAGATCTACTTCCCCATGAACGGTCCTCTTTGATCCATCGAACGCCCTTACAATGATATCACTTGGCTTCAAGACTAAACCTTCACAGTATAGACGGTCTAATGCCCCCTTGGGTAATACATTCAGAGAAGAACCAGTGTCGACTAAAACATGTGCTAGGGTGGTCCCCTTGCACTCGACTGAAACATGTAGAGCTTTATTGTGGTTCTTCCCTAACGGTATTAGGTCATCATCTGAAAATCCCAAGCCATTATCAGCCGTCAGGCTTGCCACGCAACTCTCAAATTGGTCCGTTGTGGTCTCATGGGGGACATGAGCTTTTTTCAAGAATTTGATTAATGCCCGAGCATGGGCATCAGAATAGAGTAACAATGACAACATAGAAATCTTAGAAGGGGTTTGCCCCAACTGTTCCACAATCTTGAAGTCGCTCCTTTTTATTATCTTTAAGATATCGTCCATCTCACGAGCGGAGGGTTCTCCATCAGCAACGTTCTTGGCGGGTATTTCTGTCACGACCGGCTCAACAACTTTCTCTTTCCCTCTTGTATCAGTACTTAGCTTAGCGGCAATGATGCAGATGGGTGCCTTCATAACAACTGGTGGTGAGATATTATGTGAAAATATTATCCCAGTTCTGGTTACTTTTCTTGAGCCAGTTATGTTACTAACATCATCAGCTTTGTCTTCTTCGATCCAAGTGTCTTGTTTTATCCCATGATAAAACACCTCAGCACCATAGTTCCATGGCACTGCCTTGTTTGAAGAATAGGGAATTGGTCCGGGATTGGTAGTTATTAAGGGAGCAACAGTGGGTTCATTTGAAATCCTAATAGGACCTTTGGAGGAGATCCTAAGAGGATTGTTTGAGATGGTGATAATGGAGAGATCTTCACATTTGTTAATCAAACTTTTGGCAAGTGGGGTTTTCTCAAATAGAATTTTGTGGCTATGCATTAGGCATTTAATGCCTTTCTTCAACCCTTCACATCCATTAAGTTGTCTTGTACAACACACACAGTATTTTACATAGCCAAGGAAGATCCCAGCTTTCAACATATTCTTTTTGATGATATTTAGTGGAGTAGTCAATTCTTCAACAGAGGCAATAACAATTGTATCTTCAACATCATTAACACCCTTGTCATGCTTCGGCATAGGTGCGATGATTACATTCGGAGTTGGAGGAGGATCTGACTCAATAGTCTTATTATCGATCAAATCCTGAATTTTGTTCTTCAAGGCCCAGCACTGGTCAGTCTCATGCCCATGGCTGCTTGAGTGGTAAGCACATTTAGCGTTCAGATTATACTTAGGTGAAGAGGTATCAGAGTTGGCAGGAGGGTCGTGCAATGTCACCAAATTAGCCTTGAGTAAATGTTGTAAGGCTTGACATAATAACATGCCTTACCTCGTAAATTGTCTTATTGGAGTTTCAAAACATAAATGATTAGCAGATGGTCTTGGAGTAGGAGTTGGATTGGAGATTCAGACAACATTTACAAACAGATGATCATTATTCTTGGTACGGGCCCTTAGCCAGTACAAAACATTGATTTCCTTCTTTGCAGGAAAAGGTTTCTTGACAGGATTGGAAGTGGAGGAAGATGCCAAAGAGATCTTCCCACTTTTGATGCCGCTTTCAACTCTTTCACCGGTTAAGGTTAATTTGGTGAAACCAGAAGAAGAGCAGTTAACCAACAGATTAAAGAAGGGACTAGATAAAGTTCCCATGAACATGTCAATGTGCTCACTATCATTCAAGGGTGGTTGAACCCTACTGGCGAGGTCTCTCCACTTTTGTGCATATTCTTTAAATCCTTCATTCTTTCCCATGGTCATATCTTGCACCTGAACCCTCGTTGGCGCCAAGTCGGTGTTATACTGGTACTGATGGTAGAATGCGATAGCTAAATATTCCCATGTATTGATACAGGAACCATCTAACTGATAAAACCATTCAAGTTGCGTTCCGACCAAGCTCTCTTGGAAGAAGTGAACCCAGAGTTTCTTATCAGCAGTGTGCGGCTGTATCTTGCGCACATAAGATTTCAGGTGAACTTTTAGACAAGAAACTCCACTGTACTTTGCAAAGACTGGTATTTTGAATTTATGGGGAATGACAACCCCAGATATCAAACTCAAATCATCAAAATCTAAACCGGGAATGGCTTGGATCTCGACGGCCTTCAATCTGTCTTCTAATTGCTTATGCTTGATATCGGCGGGTGGATACTGCTTGTCAAAATAATCATCATCAGACGCTTGATCATTAATACAGTCAGCTTGGGTACTCTTAACCTCACCAATCTGATTCTCGTCTTCTTCAGACGAGTCTTCCATTACCGAGATCTGACGAACCGACTCTTTGAACCTTCTGCCCATGTTGACTAGGGCTCTCTTCTTGGGCTTCTTCTTGTCTACCAGCAATGCCATCATGTCTTGATGCCCCTTGGCTAGGGCTAGTAGAGTCTCTTGGAATTGAGAATTTTGTGCTTGAAGATCCTTCACAGTTTTCTCTAGATCCATCTTGTTGAAATAAACAACAGAAAGATAAGGAAACCTGTTATGTGAAAACATGTCATGTTATGATGCATGGAGGATGTATATGCAAATGATTTCAAAGATTTATCGAGATTTAAATTTGTATAGACAAAAGAGTGAACAAACGTCAATTTCCATTAATTAGTTTGAAAAGATTACAACATGCCTCTTGGGCTTACAAAATAACTCTCTAAGATAAAAAGACTGAACGCATCCTCTTCGGCGCAAGGTAGGCGTTCACACTTTGCTCTTCTTGTAGCTGCTTTGTAAGCTCCAAGACTTTCTTCTCACTAGCATAGAATTGGGCTTCGAAAGTATCTCGTTCTTCCATTAACTGAATCCAACCCTTTTGCAAGTCTTTAAGAGAGGTAGGCATGCCGGGATGGAGGATGGTGTACGGGACATCTGCTTCAACCACGGGTTCCATGATAACTAGTAAGATGGAGGGATAAGGCATGATAAGTTTCTGAGCACGAGCTCGTACCCACCTAAGATAAGGCTCAAGAGGAATGTAATTCTTGTGACCCAACGCCTTACTATCCATTTTGCTTACCATCCTTCAGGCTCGTATAAACTTCTGACGATAACTTTGATTGTCGCTCTCATAGTCGAATACCACTCCTTAGATAAACATCTCATGTGGACGATCCCTTCGGGCGTAACCAAATTGTCGCAAGGCTAAGCAAGGGTTGTAAGTGAAACTTCCTTTAATGCCAAGCAAGGTGACATTAGGGAATTCTCCACAACGGTCGACGATAGTAACATTCTCCAAGGATCGGGAACACCAATGAACATCTGAATGTCTGAGCATCATCAACCTATGGGACCACCTCGAACCTTGCTCATTCTTCAACACAGATCGGGGAAGATGAAAAATAAACCATATTGCCAAGAGAGGAGTGCAACACATGATGATTCCTCTCTTCCTTGTAGTGCGAGAGTGAAATGAATGTAGGATATCTCCCAACAAAGTAGGCACCGGGTTGCGAGATATGAAGATTTTGACAGGATTTACATCTATGAGTTGGTCAGGGTTTGGAAATAAAACCATCCCGTAGATGAGAAGGGCCACAATTTCTTCAAAATCTTGTAGGTCCAAGGAGTTCCAACAATCTCGAGCTTTCTCGAACAAGAACTTAGCTAAGAAACCTTTGACACCACTCCTTGTTTCCCAATTAGTTGTGACATCAGATTGTTGCAAGTGTAGTGCTTGGGCAATCTCTTCAGGTTTTAGATCTATTTCCGTAACATTGAAGGGTAGTTGATTGAGAATGGGAATCCTCAAGAGTTGTGGAAATTCTTATAGAGTAGGCACAAGTTGATAATCGGGAAAAGTAAAGAAATGGTGTAGAGGATCAAAGAATTGGAAGAGCACCTTCATCATATCTTCATAAGTGTTGGAGGTAACCAAGTTTAGGAGCCGACCATGTCTTTCAGTGAATGAAGAGTTCCCAGGGACCCTTGATGCTAACTCTTTGAGTTGAGGAGGAATCCTTACGAGATTGACTTGGATAGTATTCCTGCGGATAGAAGCCATGTCCTACAAAGCAGAACAAAGATAAATCCCAAAAATCCTTGAAATGGTTAGTGAGAATGACTGTGATGTTATGATGTTAATGATGTCATGTATAAGTAAATATATACAAAAAGGCAAATAAATCTTTAAGTTTAGGCTTGCATGGAGTCTCATTGGTAAGTACCCTCTTGTAGTTTAGTTGGCTCAAACCTGTCCTAGAAATAGTAATCGGGTTCTAAAGGATCCCAATATCACTAGTCTTTCTTCTCGGGCATTGTTTCAGTGCAAGCCTCTTTCACGGCAACCGAAATATCCCAAAAAGCCAAACCTCAATGAGTGTAGTATCGAGTATCTACAAACTTTGGACTACACCAAAGCTGGTCATCTCACTACGTCCTAATGGCCAAGTTGGTCAAGTAAAGGTTCTAAAGCCAATTAGTGTTTTATGACATCACTCAGCGGCCCCGTATTCTCCTTAACTACTCAAAGGCTACCGGTACCCACAAATATGTCACACTATAAGGTATCCCTAATCCGGGTAGAGGATTTAAACAAGCCCAAACAAGGAACCAAAATTTAAAGCAAGAAAATCAATCAATGAAAGCAAGTAAAGGTGATCTAGCCCTAAGGTAACCTCACTTTTAAGTATTTCCCCAGCAGAGTCGCCGGTTCTATGATACGGTGGGAGAACTGACTTGGTTGTTTTGCGTTTTATCGCAAATGTTACGGTTAGTAAGAGTCGCCACCGACTTTTCTTTTATCCAAAAGGAAAGGCTGAAAAGAACAGGAAATACCTTTGAGATTATTTCTTGAGTTCGGGGGGTAGATTATGAAAAGGGAAGGTATTAGAACCCTTTTCATCCATAGTTATCTATGGGCTCTAAGTTGCTTGCTAGATTAATTGCTTTTGGTTGAAAGTGTGCTTTGTGTGGTTTTTTGAAAGTATTTCGAAAAGGCGCCATCGTTTAGGCAAACTTTGTAATAGTTCTCGTTTTTAAGAACGTATACAAAGTGTTGATATTTAGAAAATGTTTCATGTTTGGAAAATGTTTTGAAGGTGTTTTTGAAAGTGTTGGTGTTTGTTTTGAAAATAACAAAGAGTGTTTAATTTGAAATTGAGCAAGCAACTAGGAACAATCTACCTACTCAAAAGTATTAGTTCATTTCTTTATTTCCTTTGATATTACTATCTTACCATTGATTGGTAAGAAGATTTATCTTTGGATGTAAAGGGACAGGCGTGGGTCATCGTATAGCCATGATAGCAATATTGTGAGATATCTTAGCATTTTTATTTGAGGGACTAAGATCATTTTGAAAGGCAACATTTGATAGCATCATCGAGGGACTATGATCTTATATTTTTGATTGTTTTTGGCTAAGATATCCCACATGCATAACATGGCCATTTTGGTAAGGAAACAAATTGGAATTACCCTAAGGGTATAAGTGTGCAAGTATGTTTGTTTTTCATGCTTGTTTGTCTTGAATTAGGGTTTGCTAACTTGTTGATTTTAGTCTTTCCATACGAATCCTAATTTACTAGCATTTATATAAAGCGATAAATTGCGGAAAGTAAAATTACTAAGCTGTTACATCATTAGGGGATGGGGGTATACAAATTTACAAATGGGGATTTTGCAAGAAAATTAAACCTAATTTATCTATTACAACCATTTGAATAAATGTACAATAATTGAATAAAAATGCAAGAATATAAATGGAAAAAGAGTAATCTTTGTTTGATTTTATGAAAGGGTTTTAACCTAAACCTAATTAAGAAAATAAATAATGAAAAATAAACAAAATTTAAACCTAAATTAATTAAAAGGGAAGTTAAGTTAAAAAAGTTTTTAGGGTTTTTTATGAAAAGGTTTTAAATTGATAAAAAATAAAATGAAAGTTAATAAATTAAAAGAAACCTAAGTTCTAAATTAATTTTAATTTTCAAGAGGATAATATAATAATTAAACCTAATTATCAAAATTTATTTTAAAAGAAATAAATTAATTTGTTAAGAAAATGTTTTTTGTTCTTTTTGTTTTTTATGAATAAAATAAATAAGTGTGAAAATAATAATAATAATATTTTTGGATTTTTTATTAATAAAAATAATAATGATAATAATAATAATAGTAATATAAATAATACAAATAAAAATAAAAAATCAAATAAGAAAATGAAAAATAAAAAAAAGGAAAATATAAAAGGATTGGGCCAGGCTGCATAAGTAAACAGGGGGTTAGACAAAAGAAAAATAAATAAAAGCCCAATCAAAAGGCCCAAGCGCTGCAGCTAAACAAAACAAGAGTGAAAATATGAAAAATGAGCAAAAGGGTACCATTGGGGCTCGAACCCAGGTCCCTTAGGTTAACAGGCACGCACTTTACGACTGGGGTGGCTATACATCCGTTTATTAATACAAAACCATAAATATATATTAGGAAACAACTCCATGGCTGTTATCTTCTTCTTACTCGCGCCAGAAGCCATTGCCATACTTTTGAATTTTCTAACTTCTTCATTTCTCAACCAAATTGAAAAATACAAACATGAAACTTGCTTGAAATTTCAATACGAATTCAACCATGTAAATAACTAAGGCTATAAATCACAGATGAATGAGAATTTTGTTGGCCCTAAACTGAAACCTAATTTTTTCAAAAACTTTAAACTCAATTCTCCCTACTCAATCAATATAAATGAAAACTATGGACATGTACAGTTTCAGGGAAATGATATCTACATTTTATCTTTGAAAATGGAAGCCTAAAAATGCCTAAATGAAGAGATGAAAGTTAAGAAAAATACCTCAAAAACTGGAAATCGTGAAATGATTTTGAGCTTGTTTCAAGTGATGGTGATGACCAGGTTAGTTTCCTTGAACCTCTAGGAAGCTAATGCAATAAATGGCTTGAACTGAGAGTAGCTGAAATGGCCTGGAGAAGTCAAGATGAAGACCTCTACTTTTGGTTATGGAGGATGGTATAAATGCTGTTACAGTTTGCAAACAGGTATTAGTATGGTTTGTGTATGACGCTAAGAAGCTTTTGGAAGTATTAAGCCAAGAAACACACAAGTGGTTTTGAAGATTGAAGTTCAAAGTCAGAAATGACACAAAATGGAGGTTTTGTGCAATTTCTGGCTTGAAGGAATTTGGGAGTGCTTAAGGGCTTCTAATCTCGTGTGTTTGCTTGCAAATAACTTGTATAGTTATAAGTAGGAGATCTTAGGGTTTGAAGTTGACAGATTTGTGAGACTAAAGTTATGGCTATGTTATTTAATTTTGAAGAAAAGTGGGAAAACAAGTTTCAATGTGTTGTACAAGCATGGTCTGAGTTGGTAGGAGGTTCTAGCCATGTTTCTTTTGGTTTTTAACTTTGCTTGTGTTCAGATGAAACAAGTTAGGAGCTTTATGCATTGACTTTGTGATTAAAGTCACTTTTCCAAAATGGAAGTGTGAACTTTGTTCCATTAATGGAATAATCACTTGGACAATGACTCAAGCACTTGGATCATAGCTCAAATAGTTGTGTAATCTTATGATTATGGATGGATTTAGAGGTTAGAAGCCTGCAAAGTAAGATTTATGCAACATGGGTGTGGATTGGATCAAATGTTCATCATGAAAATGACTTGAAAAACAAGTTTGAAACCCTAACTTCTTTCCTTTAATTCCCTTAGATCAAGAATGATCTCAATGAGTTATTGGAAAATTTTGAAAGCTTATAACATCCTCTATAACCTCTATGTTGGACATTTTTGAAAATTTATCTTGGAACTATGTGGAAAATTTCCATGAAGTTAGGTCAAAATCCTGCCTAAACTAGGGAAAAATTTCACTAAGTTTCCAAGTTTCATGAACATGTAATCACAAAATCATAACTTGAAATACATGAATTTATAGGAGAAGTTGTCTTCTACAATGTTTTATATCTCATTGGTATCTACAACTTTCATGTTGGAAGTTTCCTTTGAATCATCTTGCATCATGGTGAAAATTTTGCTCAAAGTTATGAAAAAATATGAAATTTCCAACACAGAAAAATTTCTAAGTTTAGAAATTTTGACTTTTCAAAATGAAATATTGACTTTTTGATTTCTTGATGAACAAGTTTCATATTTTTACATGTTTTGATGAATTGTAATATTTGATACTTGATTTTGACCAAAAAGTCATAGTTTGACTTTTCAGTTGTACATTTGACTTTTCATCAGTTGACTGAAATACAACTGTCAACCAATTGAACTTGAGAGATGTTTTGAGCCATGACATTAGGCCAAAATGATGAATTTGAACCATTGAGATCATGAATTAAACCAATCAACCATTTTCTAGGTCAAAAATCAGAAATTGCACCTTCTCAATCAAAACCCTAATTTTGACCATTTTGCCCTTTTGATGATCTGATCTAATTTCTTGAGAAATTGTGATCCAAACTTGATCAAATCACATATATGAGTTCATAATGTTGATATGGACAAAAATTTATGAAGTTCGACTGTACATTGACCACAATTGACTTTTTCCCCAATACAACTGATTTTAGGTCAACTGATCAATTGATTGAGCAAAAATGTGATCCAAGACTTGAAACTTGACATGAACAATCTTGAATGTCCAAAATGATCCATGAAAGTCATATGGGGAATTAAAAGTTCAATTGTCCCATATGACTTTCATGGATCATTATGGACCCTCAAGATTACTCATGTCAAGTTTCAAGCTTTGGATCACACTTTTGCTCAGTCAATTGAGCAGTTGACCTAAAAATCAGCTGTATTGGGGAAAAAGTCAACTATGGCCAATTTATAGTCAAAATTCATAATTTTTGATCCACATAAATATTTTAAACTCATATGTATCATTTGATCAAGTTTGGACCATAATTCCTCAAGAAATTTGATCAGATCTTCAAAAGGGCAAAATGGTTAAAATTAGGGTTTTGACTGGGAAAGGGAAATTTCTGATATTTGACCTAGAAAATGATAAATTGGTTTAAGGCATGATCTCAAAGTCCAATTGCATCATTTTCACCTAATGACATGGCTCAAAACATTACTCAAGTCCAATGGATTGACAGATGAATTTTCAGTCAACTGATTAAAAGTCAGTTGTATACTGAAAAGTCAAACTTTGACTTTTTGGTCAAAATAAAATGTCAAAGATCATAATTCATCAAAACATTTCAAAATATGAAAATTATTCATCAAGGAATCTAAACTTCATGATTTCATTTTGAAAAGTTAAAATTTCTAAACTTAGAAAATTTTTTCTAAGTGTTGGAAATTTCTTATTTTTTCACAACTTTGAGCAAAATTTTCACCATGATGAAAGATGATTCAAAAGAAACTTTCAACATAAAAGTTGTAGATCTACATGAAATATGCAACATTTCTTTACACAACTCCTTCCAAAAGTTCTTGTATATCAAGTTATAATTTTAAGAAAACATGGTCATGAAACAAAATACTTAGTGAAATTTTGCCCTAATTTGGTCAGGATTTTGACCTAACTTCATGGAACTTTTCCATATAGTTCCAAGGGGAATTTTCGAAAGTGATTCAAAGAGGTGTTGTATAGAACATTACAAGCTTTCCAAAATGTCCAAGAACTCCTTGAGATCATTTTTTAGTAGGGAGAATCAAAGAGATGAAGTTAGGGTTTTCACACTTGAATTACAAGTCATTTTGTGATGAACAAGATTCAAAATTCAAACTTATGCTGCATAACCTCTACTTTGCAGGCCTCAAACTTGTTAGGCACTCCATAATTAATTGCTTGCACAACTGTTAGAGGTCTCAATTCAAGCATTCAATGCAAGACCATGCTTTATATCCATTTTGGGAAGAAAGTGCACAATGCCATTTTGATAAAGTAGATTTTTGCATAAAACTTATTCTTGAGCCTTGCATTTGTTCTCTTCTTATCGTACATGTATTATAACTCAAGAGAAACGTGTTTAGACACTTACAATCTACCAGCCCATGCTTGTACTACACATTGAAACTTGTTTTCCCACTTTTCTTCAAAATCAAGTAACCTAGCAATTAGCTTGTAACTTGTACTTCTGACTATCCAAAGCACTCAAGACCTTTTGCTTATAAATACACAAGTTATTTGCCACAAATTCCATGCATGCTTAAACCCTAAAAACACCAAGAACACAGAATCACGAAAAACACTTCAAAACTTGTCATTTATGAGTTTTGAATCCTATCTCCAAATTTGCTCGTGTGTTTCTTGGCCTTTTACTTTCAAAAGCTTCTAAATAACATACACAAACAATTCTAACATCTGCAACACCACTGTAACACATCCATCATTGTGATAGGTGGAAATAGAACTTATTGTTTAAAGCTGGTTTCGCGAAATGTCGCGGTAAGCAAGAGTCGCCACCGTCTTTTATGTTCTCCAACATGGTAAGGAAAAAAGCACAACAAAATTCCTTCTTTGAGAATGTTTCTTGGTTCGGGAGGTAGATTTATAGAAAGGGAAGGTCTTAGCACCCTTTCTATCCGTGGTTATCCACGGGCTCTTAGGTACTTGCTCTTATGTTTTCAAAAGTTGTTGCTTTTCAAATGTGTGTGGGTTTTGAAAAAAGTTTCATTTTAAAAATTTCTAGGTAACTCTTGTATCTGTCCTCAAGAGTGTATGAAAAATTTGTTTGAAAACTTTTTGAAAGTGTAAGTGTGAAAAGATGTTTTTGTTTGTTTGAAAAGAGCAAGTACCCATGAGATCTACCTACTCTAAGGAATTAGGCTGTGTAAGTGTCCTTTAGATAGTGTCATCCCACCATTAAGAGATAGGTAGCACCACCGTTGGAGTTATTCGGGTCAATTCGATTAAGGGACAATGTGGTCACCGAAGCAATAGTAGGACACCTTAGAAGTAACCCTAATGTCCTAGATCCTTTTTATCCGAGGCAACCGTTTCGAGGCGACTGGATCTTAGACAGGAGGGCGACCTCTAAAACACCCTATACTTGACGACCACTAAAGGACATTCCATCTTTGAAGCAAAACTTGGATTTTATGCTCAAAATGGCCCTAGCACGAATTTGGTAGTTGGCAAATGATACATGAAAGCTATTCAAACCACAAGATACTATTCCATTAATTTTTTTGATTTTATTTGAATTATTATGGATTTAAAATGAATTAAATCAATAAAAATTAAATAAAATGGAAAAATAAATGTTTGATCTTGAAATTAATCATGGGACACGTGTATGGCATGACAAGGCTGAATCAAGTGGAAGAAAGTGGGCCCTTTTGTCAAAAATTGAAGTTTTAAGGATAGTTGACTTTTGCCATTTCACAAAAATTTCCCAACTTCTCCAATGCATATCTTGGTCAATTATGATCACATGAACATGTTCTTGGACATTTTGGAAAGGTCTTGAAGTCCATTATCCAATGCCTTTGGTCCCATGTCATTTGGATTTACCAATCTCAAGTTATTGTCTTTTACTTAAAGTGCCTTTTTGTTGACTTTTGAAAATGACCTATAATGTTGAAATTGATAACTTTTTGTGAGAGCCTTTCTTGGACTTGGAATGTGAAGATGAGTTGTAGGAAATGTCATACCCTTCAAAATGAGCATTGGATGGGATTTTTCTGATGAACCATGAAAAAGTTATGCCTTGGTCAAGTTACAGTTGACTTTTCAGCTGTCCAAAAGTGGAAACTTTTGCATCTTGATGATTTTTGAGCCATTCTTGTGGAATCATGGTCAAGAATTGACCAAATGATGATTGTGGCTTCAAAATAAGATGTTGACCAAAAATTTTGACTTTTGACTGCCAAATGACCATTTTACCCCTATAGTTGATTGTGAAGCAATTAGGGCTTTTGACTGTGCAACTTGACCCTGTGAGCCTTGAAATTTGACATGTAAATGCTTGACAATGTGTATAGCCATATGTGACCTGATTGAGCCCTTGAAAACCTCAACTTCCTTGCAAGAACCAAAACCCTAATTTTGACTGGCTTAAGAGGATGGTTTGACTGTGTAGTCCTTGAGCAGACTTGAGCAAATTGAGATGATGCTTGTCAAAACTTTGAAGAATATGGGAGCACAAATTTTGGGGTACAACAGTTGCCCCTGTTCAATCTTCTTAGACCTGAGGATGTAGATTGGTTTGTGTACCTTTCGTGATCCGAGGGTGGAAGATGATTGAACACTAGAGTGCCCAAAAATTTGCACTCACATAGTAGAATATCAGCAGTGTGATGGCGGGAATGGGCTTATAGATGCCATTTGGAGAGATGATGGATAGGAGGATGGGCTTATAGATGCCATCTGAAGATGTGACAGAACCTTGTCGGGAATGGGCTTATAGATGCCATTTGGAAATGTAATGGGTAGTTGTGGAGATGGGCTTAAAGATACCATCGGGAGATTGTCGATCGCGTAAGAGATTCCTTAGCGAGAACTTGCATACTTTGAGAAAGGAAGATGGTTTCCTGGCCTGTTACAGGTGTTGATATTCAAATCTCTTCATGTAGATATGCCCTGGCTAGATACAGGTATCGAATCTACAATCAATTGCTCACAAATGTGCCCTGGCTAGATACAGGAATCGAATTCGGAACTAGTCGTCTACAGATATGCCCTGGCTGGATACAAGAATCGAATCTCTAAACTCTTTATGCAGATATGCCCTGGCTGGATGCAGGTGTCGAATCTATTCACAGATATGCCCTGGCTGGATACAGGTATCGAATCTGGAATTAGTCGTCTACAAATATGCCCTGGCTGGATACAGGAATCAAATCTCTAAACTCTTCATGTGGATATGCCCTGGCTAGATACAGGTGTCGAATTTACAATCAGTTACTCACAGATATGCCCTGGATGGATACAGGAATCGAATATGGAATTCTTCGTCTACAGATATGCCCTGGCTGGATACAGGAATCAAATCTCTAAACTCTTCATGCAGACATGCCCTGGCTGGATACATGTATCGAATCTATTCACAGATATTCCCTGGCTGGATACAGGTATCGAATCTGGAATTAGTCGTCTACAGATATGCCCTGGCTGGATACAGGAATCAAATCTCTAAACTCTTCATGTGGACATGCCCTGGCTGGATACATGTATCGAATCTACAATCAAATTGCTCACAGATATGTCCTGGCTAGATACAGGTATCGAATCCGGAACTTCAAAAGGTTGCTTACAGACGTGCCCTGGCTGGATACATGTATCGAATATACAAACAACCGCTCACAGATATGCCCTGGATGGATACAGGAATCGAATCCGGAACTTCAAAAGGTTGCTTACAGACGTGCCCTGGCTCGATACAGGTATCGAATCTCTAAACTCTTCATGCAGACATGCCCTGGCTAGATACAGGTATCGAATCTACAATCAAATTGCTCACAAATATGTCCTGGCTAGATACAGGTATCGAATCCGGAACTTGTCATGCAGACATGCCCTGGCTGGATACAAGCGTCGAATCTATAATCAGTTACTCACAGATATGCCCTGGCTAGATACAGGAATCGAATATGGAATTTGTCATCAACAGATATGCCCTGGCTAGATACAAGAATCGAATATGGAATTGTGACAGTTGATAGTAATTATCTTTGGATTGACCTTTTTCCTGAAAAGGCAAAACATCAGTTGTATGCAATGTCATGATGTATGAAATGCATGATGTCATGATGTTCAAAAATAAATGAGATAGTGTCATATGCACTTTATCATGTATGTAAGCAGGATGTATGAAATGTGAAATGTCTATGAATGTATTTTCGTCTGGGAAAATAAATCCTTGACGAATGCCGGGAGTTTGTTGAATTCTGGGCTGATGTTTGAAGAGTAGAGTTCTTCATTTCCGCTGGGGATGACGGTTGCAAGAATAAACCGGTAGGAGAAGATGACTCCGTTAGGGAATAAACTTGTCGAAGAGATTACTCTGCGGGGAATTACTCTGTGGGAAGAGATACTTCGCTGAGGATTTGATGATAACTCCGCTGGGGATACCGTTGATAAGCTTGTTGGGGAATTTTGATGAACTCCGCTGGGGGGATAGGAAAAACTTCGCCGAGGACGATCTTTCCGTGGTAATTAGCTGAGGATAACCCAGTTATAAGCTCTGGTGGGGAATAACCTTTGAATAAAGCCGGGGATATGCGTTCGCTCTGCAGGTGATAAGCTTCCAGAATCTACTGGGGATAAGCTTCCAGAATCTACTGGGGAGGTGGTTCAACTCTCCTGGGGAAGCTTTGAACTGCACTGGGGAATGGCTCCACTGGGGTGACTGGTATTCCGCCGGGAAACAATCTTATATTAAGACTGCCGGGGATGCTTGCTTAGGAACATCTGTATACTCCGCTGGGGAATATTGAGATCTTCTGGGGATACCCAACTTCCTTAAGGCTGACAGTAGACTAACTCTGCTTGGGGAGAGTGTTGCTGACTTGCTGGAGATACTGTGCCTTTTCGGGGCTGACGGGAGACCAACTTTGCTCGGGGAGAGTCTTGCTGGAACTTGTCTTACTCTGCGGGGAGTGGAGGTAACTTGGTCATGTTCTTCAGCTGAACTTACCTTGGTACCTCGGTGGACAGAGCAACCAGATCGCTTAGACAATTCTTATTGCCCCAGTTTCTGTGGAAGAAGGTACCTGTGGAGGTTCTTGATGACTGCCGATTGACAAATCTTCTTCTGGTAGGTAAGTGACGAGATGACGGGACATAGTTGTACGCTTTGATCCCTAACTTTTGCCTGGACCGCCCTTTCGGGTTTTCAGTCCATCGGGATACCCATTTTTGCCCAAGCCGCCTTTTCAGGTTTTCGACTTGCCGGGTGTACAGATTTTTTTTTATTTTCATCCCTTATTTTTGCCCGAACCCTTTTGGTTCGCCGGGAAGCCCTTATTTTTGCCTAGGTGTGTCAACCTAGCGGGTCTTTGATTATGTGTAGTATTTTTTGACTATGTCCACGTTCTCAGAGTGTAGGGAGTTGTCACTGTCAGTAGTGTTGTGTTGCCATACTACCAGAAGATGTTTGATCGTGCAAGGTTTGTCGCTGGAATTCATGTCCAATGCCCCAAGTGACTCAGGCGGAGATTTTCCCCTGGCTATTTGGCATCTTGAGAGATTCCTTGAATCTTGACTTGACTGCCCCAAATAATGGAAAATGATCATGTCTGCCCCTTGGCTGGAAGTGTTTTTCCACTTGAGGTGACTCTTTTTATTGAGAAGATTTTTGTTCATTAGATATTCGTCGTGCGAATTTCTCTGCTGTTCAAACAAAAAGTCATATGCAAACAATGTTATATCAGAAATGCAAAGCTTATGTCTGTCTGGACGTTTTTGAAAATGCATTTTTCAGTAAAACCAGTAAATTTTGTAAAATGTGATGTCAACTCGTTATTTTACCGCAAGCCTTAAGGAGTCAGGATACCTTTCGTAACAGTATGCTTTCGAACTAACCCATGCTTCAACTAGGACTTTTAAAGGTTGTAGCGTGGCCTGGTTCACGGTTTAAGAAATAAAGGATAAAGGCTCAAATTATATTTGTACCCACCCGCTCTTTGTGATGTTCTTCAAACCTAAACTCAGTTGATCGTGCATTAGATCGTGTTTGAGTCTTTGTCCTGATATACCTGTGATGGTTCAGATGCTGAAAGTTTATTTGGAATAGACAATCAGTTTTTGTTTAGGGTTTGTAGGACCTCTTTCTTTTTGATTTTGTTATCCCTGTTTTTTGCCTGAACTGTTTCTTTTTGAAATTACAGTCAGCGGGATGCCCCAGTTTTATAAGTCTCCTTCATAGGTTTTGACTTGTTGGGCTTTTGTTTTTGAAATAATGATTGCCCGTCCTTATGATTATTCGGAACCATCACTGTCTTTTGTTTTGTAAGAACTCCTTTGGTGCCATTCGTTTTGCACTTGGATCAGCTGAGAGAACTACCCTGCCCCAGGTTATGATTAAGGGTTTTAATTTTCGAAAAGAAAAACTCCTACTTCTTTGGCTCAAAGGGGTTGACAAGGGATTATCTTCCTTATAACTCCAGTGTTTAGGAATTGAAACAATGCCTATACCTCATCAGCGGGGTCCGTTCAAAAGCATACTGTAGATTAGGGTATCGTTTTCGTCATCCTCCCTCAAGAGGCTTATTAATTGAGAGTTTGAACATCACAAAAAAAATGAAAGTAGTTTGAATATAGCGAATGCGAATATATTAATTCAAAACAGACATATGCGATGCATTGATAAAGTAATAAAGTTTGCTATGACAATAATTGTTTGAACAATCAAAGAAAAATACAACTTGAACATTCGAATGAACAAAAGTTTTCTCATCTCAGGACTTGTCACTTCAAATGGTGAATCTTGCAGGGATAGTAGAAGAACTCAGCCTGGCCATCTTGGGTGAATTCCACTGCTCCTTCATCAATCAGGTCCTGGATCTTGTTCTTCAGAAACCAGCAGTCGTTTGTGTCATGTCCCGGACCATCAGAGTGGTATGCACATCTTCTATTGGGGTGATAAGTAGGAGAAGAGATGTTGGGATTCCGGGGAGGAGCCCTTAGAGTTACCAAATTCAACCTCAACAGTTGTTGTAAAGCTTGATACAACGACGTGTTGAGCTTGGTAAATTGCCTTCGGGGCTTACTCTGATCAACCCGTTGCTCTGGGCGAGGTTGTGATTGGACCTGTGAAGTAGTAGCAGCTCGGAGAGGTCTATTCATTGAACCAAACCTTTGACTTCTTGGAGGCTGATTACTGGTTTGGTCTCCAACCCTGACTACTTGCTTCATAATGTCTTGCTGAAGCTGGTGATGTTGATGCTGAATTTGTGACCCTGAAGTAAGTTGAGGAGCCTTTCCCTTGTCTTCTTGTCTCAAAGGGAATTTAATGATGACTGGCTCTTCAACCTTAGATGTTTGCCCCAGTTGGTTATCCCGAAGCAGTTGGTTGATGAGAACCCTGAGCTCTTCTTGTCTTTGAGCTAAGTCTTGGATGAGAGCCATCTGCCCCAGCATCTGGGTTCTCATTGTATCCACCTCAGCTTGTAGACGTTTCAGCCGTTCGTCCTTATCGTCTTCAGGACTGTTCCTGACCAAAGTCCCCATGAGGAGTGTTCTCAGCTCTTCCTTCCCCTTGGATAGATTTAGGAGGATCTCCCCGAACCGAGTCTCTTGAGCGTGAAGATCCTGGTTATCTTGTTGGGAAGCCATTGCTGAAATAAACAGCGGAGATGGTAAGTGATCTGTAACAAGGGTACCTGTTATACAATGATGTGTATGTATGCATGCAATGTTTTCAAGGATCTCGTGGGGTAAACAAGAAAAGTTGTTAGGATTTGAATTTCGTAGCTTGATTGAAGGAACTTCGTGTTGTTGAGAGTCCTTCTTCAAGAGTCAAGGCTCACCATATCTAGTGGGTCATAGCCCCTGACTCAGGTTACCATGTTTTGATCTTTGAACAACCTTGGCTAGAGGAAAATAAACCCCCTTTGCCCCTTGCTAGACATTTTGATTCATCCTGACCTGCATCACAAACCCTTGAGATCCTTGAAATGGGTTAGTCCTTATGTAGGATGTATGCAATGGTATGATGGTATGATGCTATGCTATGCGTGGAGTAATGTAGGTAAACCCTGTTATGAGTCCAGATTAAGGACTGTAAACAAAACCTGCAAGAAACTCAAGTGTTAGATAACAAGCATGCAAGTAGTCAAGTTTGAAGGCACACAAGTCACACAAGACATCCCTTAGAGTTTAGGCCAACATGAAGTTTGGGTACTACCCTCTTGAAGTTGGTGGGCTCAAACCTGTCCTATCAAAAGTAACCGGGTTCTAAGGAGCTCAATATCATTGGGTTGTTTTCTGTGTTCATTGTTTTGATTTAGCCACTGAACTGGCGATCAAAATATTCCAAGAAAGCAACCCTCAATGAGTGTAGTATCGAGTATCTACCAACTTCGGACTGCACCAAAGTCGGTCATCTCACTACCCCTAAAGAGGCCAGGATGGTCAAGTAAGGTTCCTAAGGTCAGTTGATGCTTCACGACACCACGCGGCGACCCCGTACTCTCCTTGACTTGACTCAAGGGTTACCGGTACTCACCAAAGTGCCACATCAACGTAGCAACTGCTTCAACCGTGTCGGTATACCCCGCACAGTTCCCTCACAGTTTTTTGCTACCTAAAAAGTATCCCCCAGATCCGGGTTAGGATCTATGAAACTCCAAAACAGGCCCATAATTTTAAAGCAAACAAAACAAGCAATTGAAAACATGAGAGTGGTCTAATCCTAAGGTACACCTCACTTATTAACATCCCCAGCAGAGTCGCCAGTTCTGTGATTGGTGGAAATAGAACTGACTGTTTAAAGCTGGTTTCGCGAAATGTTGTGGTAAGCAAGAGTCGCCACCGTCTTTTATGTTCTCCAACATGGAAAGGACAAAAGCACAACAAAATTCCTTCTTTGAGAATGTTTCTCGGTTCGGGAGGTAGATTTATAGAAAGGGAAAGTGTTAGCATCCTTTCTATCCGTGGTTATCCACGGGCTCTTAGGTACTTGCTCTTATGTTTTCAAAAGTTGTTTCTTTTCAAATGTGTGTGGGTTTTGAAAAAAGTTTCGTTTTAAAAATTTCTAGGTAACTCTTGTATCTGTCCTCAAGAGTGTATGAAAAATTTGTTTGAAAACTTTTTTAAAGTGTAAGTGAGAAAAAGATGTTTTTGTTTGTTTGAAAAGAGCAAGTAACCATGAGATCTACCTACTCTAAGGAATTAGGCTGTGTAAGAGTCCTTTAGATAGTGCCATCCCACCATTGAGAGATAGGTAGCACCACCGTTGGAGTTATTCGGGTCAATTCGATTAAGGGACAATGTGGTCACCGAAGCAATAGTAGGACACCTTAGAAGTAACCCTAATGTCCTAGATCCTTTTTATCCGAGGCAACCGTTTCGAGGCGACTGGATCTTAGACAGGAGGGCGACCTCTAAAACACCCTATACTTGACGACCACTAAAGGACATTCCATCTTTGAAGCAAAACTTGGATTTTATGCTCAAAATGGCCCTAGCACGAATTTGGTAGTTGGCAAATGATACATGAAAGCTATTCAAACCACAAGATACTATTCCATTAATTTTTTTGATTTTATTTGAATTATTATGGATTTAAAATGAATTAAATCAATAAAAATTAAATAAAATGGAAAAATAAATGTTTGATCTTGAAATTAATCATGGGACACGTGTATGGCATGACAAGGCTGAATCAAGTGGAAGAAAGTGGGCCCTTTTGTCAAAAATTAAAGTTTTAAGGATAGTTGACTTTTGCCATTTCACAAAAATTTCCCAACTTCTCCAATTCATATCTTGCTCATTTTTGATCACATGAACATGTTCTTGGACATTTTGGAAAGGTATTGAAGTCCTCTAACTAATTCCTTTGGTCCCATGTCATTTGGATTTACCAATCTCAAGTTATGGTCTTTGACTTAAAGTTCCTTTTTGTTGACTTTTGAAAATGACCTATAATGTTGAAATTGATAACTTTTTCTGAGAGCATTTCTTGGACTTGGAATGTGAAGATGAGTTGTAGGAAATTTCATCCCCTTCAAAATGAGAATTGGATGGGATTTTTCTGATGAACCATGAAAAAGTTATGCCTTGGTCAAGTTACAGTTGACTTTTCAACTGTCCAAAAATGGAAACTTTTGCATCTTGATGATTTTTGAGCCATTCTTGTGGAATCATGGTCAAGAATTGACCAAATGATGATTGTGGCTTCAAAATAAGATGTTGACCAAAATTTTTGACTTTTGACTGCCAAATGACCATTTTACCCCTACAGTTGATTGTGAAGCAATTAGGGCTTTTGACTGTGCAACTTGACCCTGTGAGCCTTGAAATTTGACATGTAGATGCTTGACAATGTGTATAGCCATACGTGACTTGATTGAGCCCTTGAAAACCTCAACTTCCTTGCAAGAACCAAAACCCTAATTTTAACTGGCTTAGGAGGATGGTTTGACTATGTAGTCCTTGAGCAGACTTGAGCAAATTGAGATGATGCTTGTCAAAACTTTGAAGAATATGGGAGGGAAAATTTTGGGGTACAACAATCATCATCCACCATTTTCAAAAACAACACCTTGCACCTTGACTTCTCCAGAACTCCTCAGGCACTTTCAGCTCAAGCTAAGCATCACATTAGCTTCCTGGGAACATGAGGAAACTAATCCAATCATTGGAACCCACTGAAAGCTACTCAAACTCAAAACACGATACCCTCTTGCAAGGTAAGTTTTCTGACTTTTGAACTCTTCATACATGTATCATTAATGGTTTATTTATGAATGAAAAATGTAGATATCATTGCCCTAAAGCTAACCATGTCCGTAGTTTTCATTTATATTGCTTGAGCTTAGAGAATTTTAAGATTGAAGTTTCTAAAATTTTTAGGGTTCAAATTAAGGCCATTAAAATCCATGCTTGTCTTTGATCTATAATTTTATTGCTTTGCATTTCTAAAATCGTGAGGAAATTTGCTACAAGTTTCCTGTTTACAATTTTTATTTTTGTTGAGAATTGAATGAGATACAGAGGTTCTGGCTGGGCGTGAGGTTGAAGATGAAGTTGGCCTCAGGAACGTATTTACCATATATATTTATGGTTTGATTTATATAAACGAATGTATAGCCACCCTAGTGGTAGAAGCGCGCGCCTGTGACTATAGGGACTTGGGTTCGAACCCCAGTGGTACCCTTTTGGATTTTTTTCTTCATATTTTTCATGTTCTGACCCCTTTTTTTGGCAGCGCTGGGCCTCATCTCCTTGGGCTTATGTTTTTTTTCACTTCTGACCCCCTTGTTGGCTATTCACACCCTGACCCATTTTATTTTCTTTTTTCATTTTTATTTATTTTTGTCTTCTTAAATATATTATCTTACACTAAAAAAAATCAGAAAAAATATAAAAGCTTTAGATTTATATTTTGATATAGTTTATTTATTTTTTACACAAAAAAATTATTTTATTTTACTTATTGGTTTGTAAATTTAATTATAAACCAGGTTTTTTTATTTTCTTTTACACAATTTAAATATATTATTTTAATATATAAAAAGACCAAAAATATTTTATAATACTATAATTTATTTTCAAGACAAAAATACCAAAAATATTCTCCTTATAAATTTAAATTCCTTTTTAATCAATTAATAGATTAGGGTTTTATTTAAATTCTTTTCCTAGTAAATTTAGGTTTTACTTTTTACTAATTTAATTAATTATTTTTCTTAATTAGGTTAAGACAAAACCCATTTTCCTTAAAAAATCCAAATAAGTCCATTTTTCTTTACATTTACATTCTTGTATATTTATTCAATTTCTGTACAAATTCAATATGGTTGTAATAGATAATTAGGCTTTATTTTCTTGCATTCCCCATTTATATATTTGTATCCCCCTCCCACAAGTATTGTAATAGCGTAGTAATTTTAAATTCCGCAATTTATCGCTTTATATACAAATGCTAGTAATTAGGGTTTGTATGGAAAGACTAAAACCAATCAATTAGAAAACCCTAATCAAAGACAAAACCAAGCATGAAAAACAATACACTTGCACACAAGCACCCCTAGGGTAAATCCACTTGGCTGCCTTACAAAATGGCCATATTATGCATGTGAGGTATCTTAGCAAAAACAAGCAAAATATAAGATCATAGTCCCTCGACGACGCTATCTATGTTGCCTTTCAAATGATCTTAGTCCCTAAAAGAGAATGCTAAGATACCTTGCAACATTGCTAATTATGGTTATACGATGACCCACGCCTGTCCCGTTTACATCCAAAGATATGGTTACTTACCAAATCAATGGTAAGATAACAATGTCAAAGGAAAGAGGAAATGAACATAAAAGACTTTTGAGTAGGTAGAATGCTCATAATTACTTGCTCCATTTCAAAACCAAACATCCTTGCTATTTTCAAAACAAACACTTACACTTTCTAAACATCTTACAAACTTGAAAAAATTTTCAAAAGATCAACATCTTTGTATACATTCTTATGAATGAGAATCATTACAAAGTTTTCCTAAACAATGACCTCTTTACAAAATACTTTCAAAAACCACACAAAGCACAATTTCTAACAAAAGCAAGTGATCTAGAAAGTAACTAAGAGCCCATGGAAAACCATGGATGAAAAGGGTGCTAATACCTTCCCTTTTCATAATCTACTCCCCGAACTCAAGAAATAATCTCAAAGGTCTTTCCTGTGCTTTTTCACCTTTCCTTTTAGATGAAAGAAAAGTCGGTGGCGACTCTTGCTAACCGCAACATTTGCGATAAAATGAAAAACACCCAAGTCAGTTCTCCCACCGTATCACAGAACTGGCGACTCTGCTGGGGAAAAATTCTAAAAGTGGGGTTACCTTAGGGTTAGATCACATTTACTTGCTTTCATTGTTTGACTTGTATAATTTACATTATAGTTCTTTATTTGGGTTTGAATCCTCTACCCGAATTTGGGATACATTATAGGTAAGTAGCAATACGTTGTGGAAACTGGGTGGGGTATACCGACATGGTGTAAGCAATAGCTATGTTAGTGCGACATATTTGTGGGTATCGGTAGCCCTTGAGTTAATCAAGGAGAATACGGGGCCGCTGAGTGATGTCATAAAACACTAATGAACTTTTAGAACCTTTACTTGACCAACTTGGCCATTAGGATATAATGAGATGACTGACTTTGGTGCAGTCTGAAGTTGGTAGATACTCGATACTACACTCATTGAGGTTTGGTTTTTGGGATATTTAGGTCACCATTAAAGAGGCTTGTGCTGAAACAATGACCAAGGAAACAAACTAGTGATATTGAGCTCCATAGAACCCGGTTACTATTGCTAGGATAGGTTTTAAGCCAACTAAACTTCAAGAGGGTACTTACCTATAAAACTCCATGCAAGCCTAAACCTAAGGACTTGTTTTCTTTGTTTGTGTATATTTACTTGTACATAACATCATGAACATCATAACACCATATTTATTCACTAACCATTTCAAGCATTTTGGGATTTATCTTTGCTCTATTTTGTAGGACATGGATTCTATCTGCAGGAAAACCATTCAAGTCAATCTTGTAAGGATCCCTCCTCAACTTAAAGAGCTAGCATCTAGGATTCCTGAAAATTATCCATTTACCGAAAGACATGGTCGCCTACTAAACTTGGTCACCTCCAACACTGATGAAGACATGATGAAGGTGCTCTTTCAGTTCTTTGATCCTTTACACCATTGCTTCACATTTCCTGATTACCAACTTGTGCCAACTTTGGAAGAATTCTCCCGACTCTTGAGGATTCCCATTCTCAATCAACTAAGTTTCAACGGTATGGAAAGAGATCCAAATCCAGAAGATATTTCTCAATCTCTACACTTGCAACCATCTGATGTCACAACTAATTGGGAAACAAGGAGTGGTGTCAAGGGTTTCCTAGCAAAGTTCTTGTTTGAGAAAGCCCAAAACTGTTGGAACTCTTTAGATTTGCAAGCCTTTAATGAAATTGTGGCTCTCCTCATCTATGGGATGGTTTTGTTTCCAAATCCTGACCAACCATAGATGTGAACGCTGTCAAAATCTTCATGTCTCGTAACCCGGTGCCTACTTTGCTAGGGGACATCCTACATTCTTTTTACACTCGAACTATGAGGAAAAAAGGTATCCTTATGTGTTGTACTCCTCTCTTGGCAAGATGGTTTATTTCGCATCTTCCCCAGTCTGTATTGAAGAACGAGCAAGGTTCAAGGTGGTCACAAAGGTTGATGACACTCAAACATTCAGACATTCGTTGGTGTTCCCGATCCTTAGAGAATGTTACTATTGTCGATCATTGTGGAGAATTCCATAATGTCCCTTTGCTTGGAATTAGAGGAGGTATCACCTACAACCCTTGCTTAGCCTTAAGACAGTTTGGTTACGCCCGAAGGGATGTCCTACATGAGATGCTCATTCAAGGTTTGGTATTTGACTAAGTGAACGACGATCAAGGTCATCTCCATAGATTTATCCGAGCTTGGAGGATGTTGAACAAGGTAGATAGTAAGACATTGGGGCATAAGAATTCCATCCCTCTTGAGACTTACCTCAAATGTGTACGAACTCGTGCTCAGAGTCTTATGATGCCTTATCACTCCATTCTCCCGGTAATCATTGAGCCTGTTATGGAAGGAGATGTTCCATACACTATCCTGCATCCTGACATGTCCACCTCTCTTGAAGACTTACAAAGATATTGGATACAACTCAAGGGGGAGTGAGACACTTTCGAAGCCCAATTCTACGCTAGCGAGAAGAAGGTTTTGGAACTCACTAAGCAACTTCGTGAGGAGCGGACTCTGAATGCCTACATCACACCAAAGAGGATGCGTACAACCTTTTTATCTTAGAGTTTTTGTATTGTTTTGACCAAAGAGGCATTGATGTATTCAAACTTTAATTTATTAATATAACATGTGTTTCCTTTTTGTCTAAAACAAATTTAAATCTTTAAAATACTTGAAATCATTGCATATGCATCTACCACTCATCATGACATAATCAGGTTTCTTGCAACAAGTCTCCTCATCTTTCTACTGTTTATTTCAGTAAGATGGATCTCGAGCAAACAGTGAAAGACCTCCAAGCACAAAATGCTCAGATTCAACAAATGTTCTTAACTCTAGCCAAAGGGCAAGAAGAGTTGAAGACCTTGCTGGTTGAACAGAAAAAGAAGAAAACAAAGAAAATAACCGGAATTCTAAATATGGGAAGAAGATTCCAAGGTCAAGCAAGAAGGACCCTTGAATTTGCAACGTCATTTGGCGAGAAAGACAATCAAGTTGGGAAAGGCAAGGAAGCAGTTGCCTAGCCAGATTCAAAAGAGGAAGAGGAAGAAGAAGATTATTCTGAAGAACAATATCCTCCAGCTGACGACAAGTATAAGCATCTGGAAGAACGATTAAGTGCAATGGAAATTCAAAAAGTGCCTGGATTGGTCTTTGAGGAGTTGGGGTTAGTATATGGGATTGTCATTCCTCCAAAATTCAAGGCACCGGTGTTCGCCAAGTACGACGGAGTTTCAAGTCCCAAAATGCATCTCCGGTCCTATGTGATGAAAATACAGCCTCATACTGCTGACAAGGATTTATGGGTAAACTTCTTTCAAGACAGTATGTCCGGAACTCAACTTGATTGGTTTTATCAGCTAGAAAGAGCCAATGTTCATAATTGGGAAGATCTGGCCACGACCTTTTACAAACAATACCAATATAATGCAGACCTTGCTCCCACCCATACTCAACTCCAGAGTATGTCCATGGTTTCAAGTGAAGGCTTCAAAGACTACGCGCAAAAATGGAGGGACTTAGCAGGAAGAGTCCAGCCTCCCCTATCTGAAAGAGAGTTAGTAGACATGTTTTTGGGCACCTTGTCCGGTCCTTTCTTCAATCACTTAATTGGGAGTTCCTCAGTAGGTTTTACCGAATTGATATTGACCGGAGAAAGAGTGGAAGCCGGGATAAAGAATGGGTAGATTCAAAGAGATGCATCCTCTGATGTTGTAAGAAAACCATTCATTGGAAAAAAGACGTTGTTGTTATATATCCTCAGAGAAATCAAGATAGGACTGAACTCCGTCCCATGGTGGAGGCTGTCATGATTCCTAAACTTGCTCTCGCTCAGCAAAGAAGTAACCAGCCAAGAATGGAAAGACCAGTCAGACAGTCCACCCGAATTAATATGACAATATTTCAAGTATTGTCACATTTGTTAAGATCTAATCTAGCACGATCAATTACAAGCTTCCACAAGCCCAAAATCATCACATAACACCCATGCGTGCTATAGCCATGGAGGATGTCCGTAGGTATAAGTCTCATACCTAAAAAGACGGACAAGGTAAGAAGAAGACAATATGGCTGATAACCATTAGCCTGTTTGAATAATAGCGCGCGTGTTTTTATTTTTTCCAGCTACCCACTTTGTTTTACATAATATGTGTTGTTGTCATTATACTAACGATTAAACAATATGGCCTAGTGGTGAAGCTTGAATTGAATAGTGGAGAGGACCTGGGTTCGATCCCATGTCCTAACATATTCTTTATATTTCCTAACACTCAATTGCAGATCCCATGCCTCACCTTGCCAAGCGCCTACCATGCATCAAACCATCCAGCCACTGGATACTCACCAATCCAAATCCAGCGCTCCATCAAAGGAGGACCACGGTACTCCATCAGGAAGAGGCTACACAAGATCCAGCGTGTTGACTGGGCTGATCAGCATAATGGGCCTAATCAATTCAGTGCTACACCCCCATTCAGCTTATACAGGCCCATCCTTTTCTTTTCTATTTTGATTGTTTTTAATTGTTTTACTAATTATTTTCCTTTATTAAAATAACACCAAAAATCATTATTTTTTTATTTAATAAAAAATCATCAAAAACATCAAAAAAATTTTTTTCATAAAATATTCTATTTCTTTAATTAATTAGTTTAATTAAAATTAGGGAAATTTAATCTTTTTTCATAATTTAAATCAATTAGAATTAGGGTTTAATTTGTACATAACCTAATTTTTTCTCAAAAAATAACCTAAATCTTTTTTCAATTAGATTTTTTAGGTTTTGCTAATTATTCTCGCATTTAATTCGCCGCGCACATTTTTCAATTTCCTTTTTATTATTATTGTAACTACTCCTAGTTTGTAATAGTAATTAGGGTTTCAATTCCGCATTTTTATTTTCGATCAAAATAATTATGTATCTGCAAAAGCCCTATAATAGCTAGGACTTTAACTTTCTCGCTTTTATTTCCGTAAACTATAAACTGCTTAGAGGAATGTTAATAGGATTGTATGGAAAGACAAACTGAAAATTAATACGGTAGAAAACCCTAAATGTGCAAAGATAAATTAACTGAAAATTACATTCGCACATGCTCACTCCTAGGGTTTACTCCACTCCGGTTGCCTTCGGTAAACGGTCATGAAGTATAGGGTTTGTTAGTGGTTGTCCTCTAGTCCCGAAAGATCTAAAATGACCCATTCAAATGTTGCCTCGGAAAAAGATCTTTAAGGCTTTAGGATGATTACTAACATTTCCTAACATTGCTTTTGTGATCGTAGTTGTCCCTTCGAATGTCCCTTAAAACTCCAACGAAGATGCTACCTATTTCTCAATAATGGGATAACATTGTCTAAAAGGAAAATGAACAAACCTTTTTCGAGTAGGTAGATTAGTTCCTAGGTACTTGCTCAAACAAACAAAAAGATTTTCACCCTAACACTTTCCAAACAAAGTTTTCAAAAACAACTTCATAACACTCTTGAGGACAAAAACAAGGGTTAATACGAAGTAAAACAAAACTTTTCAAAAACAAGCACACAAAACAAAAAAGCAATTTCAAAATGAGCAAGTACCTAAGGGCCCGTGGAAAACCACATATAGAAAGGGTGCGACACCTTCCCTTTCTATAATATACCCCCCGTACTCAGAAACATATCGAAAAAGGTTTTTCTATTCTTTTTCCTTTTCCTGATTGGATAAAATAAAAGTCGGCGGTGACTCTTACTTACCGCGACATTTGCGAACAAAAAACGCAAACCAGTATTAACTGTCGGTTCTGCCACCGTATGACAGAACTGGCGACTCTGCCGGGGAATCAAATATAAAGTGGGGTAAACCTTAGGATCTAGGTCATATTTAATTGCTTTCTCTTTATTGTCTTGCTTGCTTTATATTTATGGGAACTGTTTGGGTTATTTGATCCTACACCCGGATCGGGAAACACCTTTTAGGTAAGTAGCAATAAACTGTAAGGGAGTTGTGCTGGGGTATACCGACACGGTTTAAGAAGTAGTTACGTTGATGTGGCACTTTGGTTGGTACCTATAACCCTTGAGTCAATGAGGAGATGTACGGGGATGCCGCGTGGTGTCATAAAGCATCAACTAACCTTAGAACCTTTAATTGCATAACTTGGCCAGTAGGACATAGCGAGATGGCCGACTTTGGTGTATGCCCAAGGTCGACAGATACTCGATGCTACACTCATTGAGGGTTGACTTCTGAGTTTTGTTTGATTACGAGTCAATCGTTGATTGAACAAGGCTTGGGGGAAAGATCGGTGATATTGAGATCCCTTTAGAACCCGGTTACATATTTATAGGACAGGTTGAACCAATCCAGCTTCAAGAGGGTATGACCTTAAAACTCAAGCAGGCCTTAAAACTAAGGACTTGGTGTGATTTGTCCGTGTTTGCTATACCTGTGATTTATCATGACATCATAAACATCATACCATATCATATCATACTAACTGTTTCAAGGGTTTCTAGAGTTCATCTTTGCTCTGTTTTGTAGGATATGGCATCCTCCTGCAGGAACACTATTCCGATTAACCTAGTGAAAGTATCTTCCCAATTAAGGGACTTGGCAGTAAGGATTCCCGAAAGCTCTCCTTTCACTGAAAAGCATGGTCGGTTGCTCAACTTGGTATCTGCAAAACCTGGCGAAGAAATGTTGAAAGTGCTGTTTCAGTTCTTCAATCCTTTGCATCACTGTTTCACATTCCCGGATTACCAGTTAGTTCATACTATGGAGGAATTTTCTCAATTATTAGGGATACCCATTCTTGATCAGCTACCTTTCAGCAATACAGAAAGACATCCCAAACCTGAAGAAATTGCTAAAGCACCATCCTTACAACGGTCCGACATAGTGACAAATTGGGAAACCGGAGGGAGTGTTCAAGGAATTCTGGTTAAATTTTTGTTCGAGAAGGCTTACTATTTTTGGGATACCCTGGATCTACAAGCTTTTGAAGAGGTTTTGGCGCTCCTTGCCTACGGGATGGTACTGTTCCCTAATGCGGATCAACTCGTAGATGTGAGCATAATCCAATTTTTCTATCTCGGAATCCAGTACCTACATTACTCGGGGATATTCTACACTCTCTGCATGCTCGCACTCTAAAGAGAAGGGGGACCCTTCAATGTTGCACTCCTCTATTGGCTAGGTGGTTTATTTTGCACCTACCCAAATCTACTTTGAAGAATGAACAAGGTAAAAGATGGTCTCATTGACTGATGTCCCTTACGCATTCATACAGTCATTGGTGTTCACGGTTCTAGGAATATGTTACTATCATCGATCGCTGTGGTGAATTCCCTAATGTCCCTCTCATAGGCATTAGGGGAGGAATCACTTATAACCCTTGCTTAGCATTACGACAGTTTGGTTATGCGAGAAGGGATGGTCCTCATGATACACTTATTCAAGGAATCCCCTTCAACTATGAGAATGATGTTCAGGGTTACCGCAAAAGGTTTATACAAGCTTGGAGTATGGTACATAGGGTGGACAGCAAGACACTTGGGCATAAGAATTCCATACCTCTCGAGCCTTATTTCAGATGGGTACGAGCCCGCGCTCAAACTATTATGATGTTGTTGTACCCCAAGATTTTCCCTCTCATTTTATCAAGATTCTCCTTACAAGACTCTTTGGATTCAAGACCAGATTAGGGTTTTGCTCAGCTCAAGACATCTCCTTGCACTGATGACCTGAAATTAGGGTTTGAGTTTGCACAAGGATTTTTAGACTTCCAATGCCTCATGTTACTTTCATACTTCATGTTGGACTTATAAGATTGCTCATACCAAGTCTCAAGCCTCGAATCAAATTTTTTCCCAGTCAATTGGACAGTTGACCTAAAAATCAGTTGTATAGGGGAAAAAGTCAACTGTGGCCAATTTACAGTCAAACCTCATAATTTTTTATCCACATCAACATTATAGACTCATACGAACCATTTGATCAAGTTTGGACCACAACTCCTCAAGAAATTTGATCAGATCATCAAAAGGGCAAAATGGTCATTTTTAGGGTTTTGATTGTAGAATGGCAATTTTTGAATTTTCACCTAGCCAATGGAAAATTGGGTTCAATCATGGTTTCAAGGATTCAATGGCGTCATCTTGACCCAATCACAAGATTCAAAAGATCTCAAAAGCATTGGATTGACATATGAATTTTCCAGTCAACTGATCAAAAAATCAACTGTACAATGAAAAGTCAAACTTTGACTTTTTGGTCAAAATCAAGAGCCAAGGGTCATTTTTCATCAAGATGTGTCAAAATATGAAACTTGTTCACCAAGAAACCTAATTTTTGAAATTAGGGTTTAAAATGGAAAATTTTCATAACTTAGAAATTTTCTAAGTTATGAAAATTTCTTATTTTTTCCCAACTTTTCCCAACTTTTTTCACCATGATGCAATTGGATTCAAAGAAAACTTCCAACAGTAAAGTTGTAGTCCTCCACAAAATCTACAACTTTTATTCACAAAGTTTTCCCAAAAGATGCTTGGATATCAAGTTATGATTTTGTGAATAAGGGTCCAAAAACTTTCTAACTTAGTGAAATTTTGCCCTAGTTTAGGCAGGATTTTGACCTATCTTCATGGCAACTTTTCACCTAGTTCAATTGGAATCTCAAAATTCATTTCAAAGATGGATTGTATAGCATGTTACAAGCTTTCCAAAATGTCCAAGAACTCTCCAAGATCATTTGTGGTTAGGGAGAATCGAAAGTTTGAAAATGACAAATTATCACTTTTGGCCCAGGCATTTTGCACATTGATACAAGTTGAAAATCAGTTTGGATCATGATTGTACTTGGTTTAAAGGTTCTAATCCTTTCTACACTCATAAATTAAATGCAAATACATTGGTTAGAGGCTTTGTTCTGATATTTAGAACATTACACATTGAATTAATCCATTTTTGGCAAAAAGATAACATTGCTACTTTGATATAGCATGCTTTATGTCAAATTGTTTATCTTGAGCCATACACCAAGCCTTTTGCTGCAAACAAAGTTCACTAATATCAGGAAAGATGTACCAACTATCAGCAGGCCTCAAGCTAGCTTGTACAACCTTGGCATTGTCAATTCCAACTTTTGCTTCAAAAACAAGTCAACTTGCAAAAGGTCCAGAACTTTGGAATCTGATAAGAGCAAGCTTTGTGTTCATTTCAAACAGGTTAAGCACATTATCTTAAGCCAGAAACACGATCTCTTAGCATCTAAAACACCCAAATACATCAAAACACCAAGTTCTTGTCAAAACAGAGCCATCATTGCAGAACTCAAGCCAAAACAAATTCCACTCGTGCGTTTTGTCCCAAACCACTTCAGACACATCACATACATCCCATCTGAACTATCCAAGCCCTTCTCAAGCATTTGTAACTCCATTTTCAAACTTCACCATTTTCAATTTCTGAGTTTGCAGTTTGAGTTCTATAGGGAGATTCAAGCCATTTCAAAGCAAGCTAAGCACTGGGAAAGGTCAAGGGAACATCAGGCAAGCTCACAATTGCTACATTGCCATACTCGAACTTGACTGAAACATGTATTTTCCAACTTTCTATCTCCTTATTTAGACATCCTCAGGCTTAGGTTTGTGAAGCAAAAATGTAGCCCTTAATGTCCTTGAACTATACATATGCATAGCTTGTATTTATATTAACTGAGCTAGGAGAATTTAGATGATGAACATGCTGAATTTTTTAGGTCAAAAATTGGGGTGATAAAATTCTCTCTGGTCTTTGAGAGTTAGATCAAGTTTTTTATATCATTAGAATCGTGTGATGATGAGCTATAACTTTCATGTTGCAAGATTTTGTTTTTAAGCACGTATGCAGGAGTTACAAGTTTGAACAAGAAACGTGCATTTTTCTTCTGTCTCAAGGACAAGGATGAAGGGACTTTGGGCTGGGCTTGGTTATTTTGACTTTTGACACCCCCTGCTTGCTTTCTGCACCCCCTTGGCCCATTTGTTATATTTTTTTTTATATTTTCTCATTTTATTTATATTTTCTGACTTTATTTATTTTTTCTAAATATTAAAAATCACCAAAAATATTTTCTTAATTTTTGCATTTTTATTTTCTTATTTTTTATTATTTTTTGGACATAACAATAATTTATTAAATAACAATACTTTCATTTTCTTAAATAAACTCATAAATAATATAAAAATATTATACACTTTATTTTTATACTTAAAAGATTATTTTCTCACAAATATTATTTTCTAACATTTTTGTATATATTTTTATTTATATTCTTGTACATAAAAATGAATAAATAAATAATATAGAATACATTTCTTTTTTAAACCAAAATTAGGGTTTTCTACCCTTTCCAAAAAAAATAATCATTAATATTTTTCTTATTTTGATACATAAATAAACTTATTTTTACATACATAAAAATAATACAAAAAACATTTTGTATATTCATATTTAATTGCATATTTAAATATTTGCTTATTTATTTATTTGTACAAATAAATTCAATATGGTTGTAATAGTTTTAGGGCTTTATTTTTTAGCAATATCCCCATATTCAAACTTGTATCCCCCTTCCCATAATAATGTTGTAATAGTCTTAGATTTACTTTTACGCATTTATTGCTTTTATATGCATGATTAGTAAATTAGGGTTTTGTATGCAAAGACCAAAATCAAAACAAATAGCATGACTAAACACAAGACAGAAATGCATGAAAAATGACAACACAATGCACACAAGCACCCCTAGGGTTTCATCCACTTGTTGCCTTAAAAATGGCCATGGTATGCATGTTAAGTATCTTGGCAAATCAAAATCAAAACAAAAAGATCATAGTCCCTCAATGAGGCTATCTTGGTTGCCTATACAAAAATGATCTAGTCCCTCAAAAAAGCTTGCTAAGATACTTGACACAATTGCTATCATGGTCATACGATGACCCACGCCCGTCCCGTTTAACATCCAAATACAAGGTTGTTTACCAAATACAATGGTAAAACAACAATGTCAAAGGGTTAAAAATGTGTAGGAAAGATCTTTGAGTAGGGTAGACAACTCCTAGTTACTTGATCAAACTTGCAAACCATCCTTGCTATTTTCAAAAACACATACACAATTTCAAAACATTTCCCAAAACAAACTTTCAAACATTGAAACATTTTTCAAAAGACAAACACCTTTGTATACATTCAAACAAGAATCATTACAAAGGTTGCCTAAACAAAGGCCTCTTTTCAAAATACTTTCAAAACCACACACAAAAGCACCATTTCAAAACAATTGAAAAGAAAAAGCAAGTGATCTAAAACAAGTAACTAAGAGCCAATGGAAAACCATGGATGAAAAGGGTGCTAGCACCTTCCCTTTTAATAATCTACCCCCCGAACCCAAAAACAATCTCAAAGTTCTTTCCTGTGCTTTTTGACATTTCCTTTGGATAAAATAAAAAGTCGGTGGCGACTCTTGCTAAACTGAAACATTTGCAAACACAAACGCAAAAACCTCATGTCAGTACTCCCACCGCATCACAGAACTGGCGACTTTGCTGCGGAATTATATAAAAGTGGGGTTACCTTAGGGTTTAGATCACCTTTACATGCTTATCTTGTTTGACTTGTATGCTTTATACTTTGGTTCTATTGTTTGGGTTTGAATCCTCTACCCTTATTTGGGAAACATTCATAGGTAAATAGCAATACGTTGTGGAAACTGTGCGGGGTATACCGACATGTTTGAAGCAATAGATATATTAGTGCGACATATTTGTGGGTACCGATAGCCTTTGAGTCAATAAAAGAGAATACGGGGCCGCTGAGTGATGTCATGAAGCACTAATGGACTTTTAGAACCTTTACTTGACCAACTTGGCCTTTTTTAGGGGTAGTGAGATGACCGACTTTGGTGCGGTCCGAAGTTGGTAGATACTCGATACTACACTCATTGAGGTTTGTTTTCTTGGAATATTTCGGTCGCCAGTAAAGTGGCTAAACTGAAACAATGAACACAAAAAATAATCCAGTGATATTGAGCTCCTTAGAACCCGGTTACTATTTATAGGACAAGTTGAGCCAACTAAACTCCAGGAGGGTACTTACCTATGAAACCCCATGCAAGCCTGAAACTAGGAACTTGTGTGATTTGTTTTTACATATATACTTGTGCATAACATCATGGACATCATGAAGCATCATATGCATCCACTAACCATTTCAAGGATATGGATCTTCATCTTTGTTCTTGTTTTGTAGGTAATGGATTCACTACGCAAGAAAACTATTCAGGTCAACCTTGTGAGAATTCCTCCTCAACTCAAGGAGCTTGTTTCCAAGATTCCAGAGTATTCTCCATTCACCGAGAGGCATGGTCGTCTTCTCAACTTAGTCAACACCAACACTGAGGAAGACATGGTGAAAGTTCTCTTCCAGTTCTTTGACCCCCTACACCACTGCTTCACATTTCCTGATTACCAGCTAGTGCCTACTTTGGAGGAATTTTCTCAACTCTTGAGGATTCCTATTCTCCATCAAATACCCTTCAGCGGTACGGAAAGAGATCCAAAGTCTGAAGATGTTGCTCAAGCCCTACACTTGCAACCATCTGATATCATTGGTCATTGGGAAACCAGAAGTGGTGTCAAGGGTTTCTTGGAAAAGTTCTTGTTTGAGAAAGCTCAAGAATGCTGGAATTCCTTGGACCTACAAGCCTTTGAGGAGATTGTAGCTCTTCTCATCTATGGGTTGGTCTTGTTCCCAAACCCTGACCAGCTTATAGATGTCAATGCTGTTAAAATCTTCATGGCTCGCAACCCGGTGCCTACATTTCTTGGGGTTATCCTCCACTCATTTCACACTCGAACAATGAGGAAAAGAGGTGTTCTCATGTGCTGTACTCCTCTACTGGCAAGATGGTTTATTTCTCATCTTCCCCAATCAGTTTTGAAGAATGAGCAAGGTTTGAGGTGGTCACAACGATTGATGACTCTTACACATTCAGATGTTCATTGGTGTTCTTGATCCAGAGAAAATGTTATCATCATTGACCGTTGTGGGGAATTCCCTAATGTCCCTCTACTAGGCATTAGGGGAGGCATCACCTACAACCCTTGATTGGCTCTAAGACAGTTTGGTTATGCCCGAAGGGATGGCCCATATGACATGCTGATTTAAGGCTTAATTTTTGACTTCGACAATGACAATCAAGAACTTTGTCAAAGGTTTATCCGAGCTTGGAGGATGCCAAACAAGGTAGATAGTAAGACCTTGGGACACAAGAATTCCATCCCTCTTGAGCCTTACCTCAAGTGGGTACGAACCCACGCCCAAAGTCTTATGATGCCTTACCCCTACATTCTTCATGTGATCAAAGAACCTGTTATGGAAGGAGAGGTTCCATACACCCTCCTACATCCTGACATGCCAACATCACTAGAAGATTTACAAAGGAGTTGGATACAACTAAAGGGAGAGCGTGATACTTTTAAAGCCCAATTCTACGCCAGTGAGAAGAAGGTTTTAGAACTTACTCATCAACTTCACAAAGATCAGACTCTCAACACCTACATTGCACCAAAAAGGTTGCGCAACGTCTTTTTACCTTAGAATTTTTTTATTATTTTGCCCATGCGGCATTGATGTACTGACAAATTCTATCTTATTAATATAACGTGTGTTTCTTTTTTGTTTACAACAAATTTGAATTTCTGAATCCTTGAATGCATTACATGAATACATATCATTCATCATATGCATAAGCCGGTCTTCACACCAGGTCCTCTTATTTTCCTACTGTTTATTTCGGTAGAGATGGCTCTAGAGAAGACTATCAAGGATATCCAGGCTCAAAATGCTCAACTTCAAGAGATGTTCTTGAACCTATCCAAGGGGCAAGAAGAGGTGAAGACTCTCCTCACAAGGGGCATGATCATAGGGAATCCAGAGAGCATCAGGAATGATCAGTTGGAAGGGCTACATATTGAGATGGCAACAATGAAAATTCAGATGATGGGACAACTGGTGGGCCAAATGGCTCTTATTCAAAACTTGGCTCGAGGACAAGAGGAGATGAGAGTCCTCATTACCAAGCTTCATCAAGATGAATTTAACCAAATGGGGCAAACATCTAAGGTCGAGGATCAAGTCATCATTCAGCCTTCCTTGAGACAAGAAGCCAAGAGAAAACCTCTCCAATTTGCCTCAGGGTCACAAGCCCAACAACAACCTCACCAACGTCAACAGGGTAATCGACGTAAGCGAAATACATCTGAAAAGCGCTTCACTGAGATTAACATGTCATTATCTCAAGTGCTGCAACGCTTGTTGGAAGTCGAGTTGATTATATTGAAGGACCCCCCTCGGAATCCTAACACAGCCTTTCCAGGGTACAATCCAAATGCAAGATGTGCCTATCACTCCAACAGTCCTGGACATAACACCGATAGCTGTTGGGCATTGAGAAACAAAATTCAAGATCTGATTAAAGAAACAACACTGGAGTTCACACAAGATGGCCAGATGAAAATCTTCCGCTGAGGGCTCTCCACCTAAAATGACAAGTTCGAACAAAAAGGCTTTTGTTCATTTTGAATTTCCATTTGTAATTTCTTCTATTATTCAAACAATTATTTGTTATTGTCAAACTTTGTTTCATTAATGCATTGCGTATGTTTGTCTTGAATTATTTCATTTTCATTACATTTTAACTATGCTCTTGACTCACTTTATGGCATTCAACTCTTGCTAAAAGTTACAAGCCTTTAGATGGAGGATGACGAAAACAATGCCATAATCTCATAGAGTATGCTTTTGGACAGACCTTGCTGACGATGTACAGGCGTTTCTTTCAAATTCTAAACACTGGAGTTATAAGGAAGATAATCCCTAGTCAACCCCTTCGAGCCAAAGAAGTAGAAGTTTTCTGTTTTAACACAAATTGAAACCTTTGATCAAAATCTGGGGCAGGGTAGTCTCTCAGTTAATTCAAATACGCGTTTAGTCGCAAACTCTTATCTTGTAATAAAATGAATGACATCAAAAACATTCCTTCGGAATCAAAAGACGGTGACGGTTCCCTACCGCATAGGCAGTCATTATCTCTCAAAAAATAAAAGCCCACTAAGTCGAAACCTACAAAGGAGGCGTAAGAAAACTGGGGCATCCCGCTGACTGTAATCTCAAAAATAGGAACAGTCAGGCAAAAATTAGGGATAATAAACCGAAAGAAAGAGGTCACTATAAATCCTCAACAAAAATAATGTTGCAAAAATGACTGCCTTCCGACAAACTCAACTTGTTTGAACCATCACCAAAATGTCGTTCCAAACTCATTTGGATTTCAAATGCACAATTAACTGAGTTTAGGACTGAAGAACATCACGAAGAGCGGGTGGGTACAAATATACTTTGAGCCTTTATCCTTTGTTTCTTAAAACCGTGAACCAAGCCACGTTACAATCCTTCAAAAGTCCTAATTGAAGCATGGGTTAGTTCGAAAGCATACTGTTACAAAAGGTATCCTGACTCCTGTAAGGCTTTGCTCTAAATCTCGAGTTGAATTTTTCTTACACAAGTTTTTTGCTAAAAAAATGCATTTTTAAAATTTCAAGACAAACATAAATTTTGCATTATTTGAATATCGTTGTTTGCATATGGCTATTTATTTGACAACGAAGAAATTCACACAGTGAATATCCAATGAACGAAATCTCTCTCAGTGAACAAAATCATTTCAAGCGGGATGACACTTCCGTTGCAAAAAATCTCCTATCAACAAGAGGACTTGACATGTCATTGTCCAGTAAACCTGGGGCAGTCCAGTCAAGATTTCAAGAAATCTCTCAAAGTGCAGAGTAACCAGGGGAAAGTCTCTGTCCCCGTCACTTGAGGCATTGAACGTTAATCCCAACAAAGGGTTGCATACAGTCAAACATTTTCTGGCAAAGCCATAAACACTCGCTACTTAGGGCAGTGACAAATCTCTCCAAAATCCTTCTCATAAGAGGAATCCCAGCCAAAGTTTCAATCTTTGATGACCTCTTCCCAGCTAAGTCGACCTCAAGAATCCCTGAGGATTTTTCCCCATTGAAGTCTCCAAATTTTCGCTATCGCCAGCGGAAATGAAGAATTCAACTCTTTTCTCCAGCACCAATTCGGGATTTATTTTCCACAACGAGAGATCATCTTGAAAACATTACATATTCGTACATCAAGACATCATACAACGCAATCTCATTTATTTTGAGAACGTCATTGTTTGATATATGTCATGCAACTAACCTTTACCTTTTAGGAAAGATGCAATCGAATTCTCACAAAATTCAAGCTATGAAGCCTGGACCATGACCAGATAGTAGTTCATCCAACTTTCCTCTTCAACAGAGATGATTCCTCAACAGAATAACAGACGACCGAAGATCCTAAAATTTATTTCTCTCAAGACAAAGATCAACATTTCCCAACGGGATCCTCTTCAAACGATGAAACCGGAATCCCCATTGGAAACATTCTAAGCAAAGTTCAAAAGACACACATGCTCTTCAACAGCAGTCCAGGATTTATTTTCCCCGACATCTGTTGAAGATATTCCAAGACTTTCGCCTGGCTCAGTTAAATCGATTCTAAGATTTTTCTGATTTTTATCCAGTCAAAGTTAATTTAGGACCTTCTCTGGTTCAGTCAGATCGATACTAAGATCTCCCTGGTTCTTATCCCAGTTGAAGATGTTCCATATTTTCATGGTTTCAGATAAATCTCTCAACGATTTATTCTGTTTCACTTCCAGATTTTGTTGTTTCAGATAAATCTCTCAACGGTTTATTCTGTTTCACTTCCAGATTTTGCTGTTTTAGATAAATCTCTCAATGGTTTATTTTGATTCACTTCCAGATTTTGCTGTTTCAGATGAATCTCCCAACGGTTTTTTCTGATTCTTTTCCAGATTTCGCTGGTTCAGATAAAATCTCTCAATAGATAAATATCTCAACGGTTGATTCTGATTCATTCTCTGTTCAGATCCAGTTCAAACTTTCCGTCAACAATCACCTTTGAATGGCATCTTTAAACCCATTTCCAATACACAATCTCTATAGCACGTCATTAAGATCCCCAGCGGAAACGATACTACCAACTACCAATCCCCAGCGGAGTTAAAACTATCAACCATAGCGGAAATCATCTGTTTTCTCCAAATCCCCCAATAAGTTATCTTAAAGCCTGGAAATCAACCAGATAACAATGAACTTTTATCCCCAACCTAGGATAATTCCCCAGTATATTGGCATACACCCAAACTCCTGATATCCCCGTCAGAATGAAGATTCTCATTCTTGACTCCCAGTAGATTGGAATACACCCAAACTCCTGATATCCCCATCAAAATGAAGATTCTCATTCTTGACTCCTAGTAGATTGGCATACACCTAAACTTCTGATATCCCCGACAGAATGAAGATTCTCATTCTTGACTCCCAGTAGATTGGCATACACCCAAACTCCTGATATCCCTGTCAGAATGCAGATTCTCATTCTTGACTCCCAGTAGATTGGCATACACCCAAACTCCTGATCTCCCCAGAAGTATAGCTATTCCCCACAAAGTTTTTACTCCCCAACAGAATGAAGATTCTCATTCTTGATTCCCCAGTGAAGTTGCCTGAGTCTTCATTACTCCCCAGCATGAACTTGTCAGAATTTTTAATCCCTAGCAGATTGAAGATTCTCATTCTTAGCTCCCAAAGGATTCAAATTCCCCATCAGATTGAAGATTCTCATTCTTAGTTCCCCGCAGAAGTCATCAGAGTCTTCCTTATTCTCCAGCAGATCAATGTTTTCCTTTGTTTGATTCCCGGTAGAGATCACCAGAATTTTCCCTATTCCCCAGTTGAGTAAAGATTACCATTATTTAACCCCCAGTAGAAGTCTTCAAAGTTCTCTGGATTCCCCAAGCAGATTTCTCCAAAGACTTGAAGGATCCCTATATCCCCAGGAAAATCATGAAGGATTCTCATATCCCCACAGAAGTTGTCAAAGTTTTGATAATCCCCATGAGTTGCCAAGGAGTTTCTGTCCCCAACAGTGGTCCAAGGATTTGTCATCCTCAACAATCAAAGATTTTGAGTCTCCAACAGCGGTCAAGGATTTTATTATCTCCAGCCATCAAGGATTTATTTTCCTCAGCAAGACAGCTAATCAGATTACAGGCATATACATTACACCCATATATCATAAACATTGATAAAACACATATATTGCATCATACATTTCATGCAACATAACTTTGTGTTTCAGCTAACATTTTACCCTTTTCAGGATAAGATTAACAAGTTACCAATATACAATTCAGATGCAGCTTAGAGATGCTCCAGACACGGATGCTATTCTATTGCTTATTCAGATTCAAAGCTCAAAGATGCTCCAGACACGGATGCTATTCTATTGCTTATTCAGATTCAAAGCTCAGAGATGCTCCAGACACAGATGCTATTCTATTGCTTATTCAGATTCAAAGCTCAGAGATGCTCCAGACACGGATGCTATTCTATTGCTTATTCAGATTCAAAGCTCAGAGATGATCCAGACATGGATGCTATTCTATTGCTTATTCAGATTCAAAACTCAGAGATGCTCCAAACAAGGATGCTATTCTGTCGCTTATTCAAATACAAGATTCAGATACAGCCCAGATACGCTCCAGGCACGGTAGCCATGCTGTCACTTATTCTGACTTTTTCCGCAGCCCAGAGGTGCTCCAGACACGGATGCCCTTCTGTCACCTATTCAGAATTCATATTCAAATACAATTACAGTTTGGATACGCTCCAGAAGCGGACGCTATTCTTTTGTTCATACAGATTCAGTCTCCAGATACAGTACAGATACATTCCAGATACGGATACCATTCTGATACTTATTCTTCTGACTTACAACATACAATTCAACAAATATTCTTGGATGGAATCTACAAGCCCATCTCCGACAAGATTCTGTCACATCTCCAAATGGCATCTTTAAGCCCATTCCCTTAACTACATTTTGACGAGTGCAAATTTACGGGCACTCTAGTGTCCAATCTTCTTTTACCTTCGAGTCACGAACGACAAATTCGCCAATCTAACTCTTCAAGTTCAAGAAGATTGAACAGGGGAAGCTGTTGTACCCCAAAATTTTCCCTCTCATTTTATCAAGATTATCCTCACAAGACTCTTTGGATTCAAGACCAGATTAGGGTTTTGCTCAACTCAAGACCAGATTAGGGTTTTGCACTAATGACCTGAAATTAGGGTTTGAGTTTGCACAAGGATTTTTGGACTTCCAATGCCTCATGTGACTTTAATACTTCATGTTGGACTTATAATATTGCTCATACCGAGTTTCAAGCCTTGAATCAAATTTTTGCCCAGTCAATTGGACAGTTGACCTAAAAATCAGCTGTATTGGGGGAAAAAGTCAACTGTGGCCAATTTACAGTAAAACCTCATAATTTTTTATCCACATAAACATTATAGACTCATATGAACCATTTGATCAAGTTTGGACCATAACTCCTCAAGAAATTTGATCAAATCATCGAAAGGGCAAAATGGTCATTTTTAGGGTTTTGACTGTAGAAGGGCAATTTCTGACTTTTCACCTAGACAATGGAAAATTGGGTTCAAGAATGGTTTCAAGGATTCAATGGCATCATCTTGATCCAATCACAAGGTTCAAAAGATCTCAAAAGCATTGGATTGACAGATGAATTTTCCAGTCAACTAATCAAAAAATCAACTGTACACTGAAAAGTCAAACTTTGACTTCTTGGTCAAAATCAAGTGCCAAGGGTCATTTTTCATCAAGATGTGTCAAAATATGAAATTAGGGTTTAAAATGGAAATTAAAGTCTAATCAGTACAGATACTAATCATGCATACAAAACCCTAATTTACTAATCATGCATATCCCCCCAGTAGAAAATTTCTAAGTTATGAAATTAGGGTTTAAAATGGAAATTTTTCATAACTTAGAAATTTTCTAAGTTATGAAAATTTCTTATTTTTTCCCAACTTTTCCCAACTTTTTCACCATGATGCAATTGGATTCAAAGAAAACTTCCAACATGAAAGTTGTAGTCCTCCATAAAATATACAACTTTTATTCACAAAGTTTTCCAAAAAGATGCTTGGATCTCAAGTTATGATTTTGTGAATAAGGGTCCAAAAACTTTCTAACTTAGTGAAATTTTGCCCTAGTTTAGGCAAGATTTTGACCTATCTTCATGGCAACTTTTCACCTAGTTCCAATTGGAATATCAAAATGCATTTCAAATATGGATTGTAGATCATGTTACAAGCTTTCCAAAATGTCTAAGAAATCTCCAAGATCATTTGTGGTTAGGGAGAATCGAAAGTTTGAAAATGGAAAATTATCACTTTTGGCCAAGGCATTTTGCACATTGATACAAGTTGCAAATCAGTTTAGATCATGCTTGTACTTGGTTTACAGGTTCTAATCCTTTCTAAACTCATAAATTAAATTCAAATACATTGTTTAGAGGCTTTGTTCTGAGCTTTAGAACATTACACATTGAATTAATCCATTTTTGGCAAAAAGATAACATTGCTACTTTGATAAAGCATGCTTTATGTCAAATTGTTTATCTTGAGCCATACACCAAGCCTTTTTCTGCAAACAAAGTTCACTAATATCAGGAAAGATGTACCAACTATCAGCAGGCCTCAAGCTAGCTTGTACAACCTTGGCATTGTCAATTCCAACTTTTGCTTCAAAAACAAGTCAACTTGCAAAAGGTCCAGAACTTTGGAATTTGATAAGAGCAAGCTTTGTGTTCATTTCAAACAGGTTAAGCACATTATCTCAAGCCAGAAACACGAGCTCTTAGCATCTAAAACACCCAAATACATCAAAACACCAAGTTCTTGTCAAAATAGAGCCATCACTGTAGAACTCAAGTCAAAATAAATTCCACTCGTGCGTTTTGTCCCAAACCACTTCAGACACATCACATACATCCCATCCGAACTATCCAAGCCCTTCTCAAGCAACTATAACTCTATTTTCAAGCTTCACCATTTTCAATTTCTGAGTTTGCAGGTTGAGTTCTATAGGGAGATTCAAGCCATTTCAAAGCAAGCTAAGCATTGGGAAAGGTCAAGGGAACATCAGGCAAGGTCAAAAGTCCTTCAGGCCTCACTAAAAGTTGCTATATTGCCATTCTCGAACTTGACTGAAATAGGTATTTTCCAACTTTCTATCTCCTTATTTAGACATCCTTAGGCTTATGTTTGTGAAGAAAAAATGTAGCCCTTAATGTCCTTGAACTATACATATGCATAGCTTGTATTTATATTAACTGAGCTAGGAGAATTTAGATGATGAAGATGCTGAATTTTTTAGGTCAGAAATTGGGGGTGACAAAATTCTCTCTGGTCTTTGAGAGTTAGATCAAGTTTTTTATATCATTAGAATCGTGTGATGATGAGCTATAACTTTCATGTTGCAAGATTTTGTTTTTAAGCACGTATGCAGGAGTTACAAGTTTGAACAAGAAACGCGCGTTTTTCTTCTGTCTCAAGGACAGGGATGAAGGGACTTTGGGCTGGGCTAGGTTCTTTTGACTTTTGACACCCCTTACTTGCTTTCTGCACCCCTTGGCCCATTTGTTATATTTTTTTATATTTTCTCATTTTATTTATATTTTCTGACTTTATTTATTTTTTCTAAATATTAAAAATCACCAAAAATATTTTCTTAATTTTTGCATTTTTATTTTATCATTTTTTTTATTATTTTTTGGACATAATAATAATTTATTAAATAACAATGCTTTCATTTTCTTAAATAAACTCATAAATAATGTAAAAATATTATACATTTTATTTTTATACTTAAAATATTATTTTCTCACAAATATTATTTTCTAACATTTTTTTATATATTTTTATTTATATTCTTGTACATAAAAATGAATAAATAAATAATATAGAATACATTTCTTTTTTAAACCAAAATTAGGGTTTTCTACCCTTTCCAAAAAAAATAATCATTAATATTTTTCTTATTTTGATACATAAATAAACTTATTTTTACATACATAAAAATAATACAAAAAACATTTTGTATATTCATATTTAATTGCATATTTAAATATTTGCTTATTTATTTATTTGTACAAATAAATTCAATATGGTTGTAATAGTTTTAGGGCTTTATTTTTTAGCAATATCCCCCTATTCAAACTTGTATCCCCCTTCCCATAATAATCTTGTAATAGTCTTAGATTTACTTTTACGCATTTATTGCTTTTATATGCATGATTAGTAAATTAGGGTTTTGTATGCAAAGACCAAAATCAAAACAAATAGCATTACTAAACACAAGACAGAAATGCATGAAAAATGACAACACAATGAACACAAGCACCCCTAGTGTTTCATCCACTTGTTGCCTTAAAAATGGCCATGGTATGCATGTTAAGTATCTTGGCAAATCAAAATCAAAACAAAAAGATCATAGTCCCTCGATGACGCTATCTTGGTTGCCTATACAAAAATGATCTAGTCCCTCAAAAAAGCTTGCTAAGATACTTGGCACAATTGCTATCATGGTCATACGATGACCCACGCCCGTCCCGTTTAACATCCAAATACAAGGTTGTTTACCAAATACAATGGTAAAACAACAATGTCAAAGGGTTAAAAATGTGTAGGAAAGATCTTTGAGTAGGGTAGACAACTCCTAGTTACTTGATCAAACTTGCAAACCATCCTTGCTATTTTCAAAAACAAATACACAATTTCAAAACATTTCCAAAAACAAACTTTCAAAAATTGAAACATTTTTCAAAAGACAAACACATTTGTATACATTCAAACAAGAATCATTACAAAGGTTGCCTAAACAAAGGCCTCTTTTCAAAATACTTTCAAAACCACACACAAAATCACCATTTCAAAACAATTGAAAAGCAAAAGCAAGTGATCTAAAACAAGTAACTAAGAGCCCATGGAAAACCATGGATGAAAAGGGTGCTAGCACCTTCCCTTTTCATGATCTACCCCCCGAACCCAAAAACAATCTCAAAGGTCTTTCCTGTGCTTTTTGACCTTTCCTTTGGATAAAGTAAAAAGTCGGTGGTGACTCTTGCTTAATCGAAACATTTGCAAACACAAACGCAAAAACCTCAAGTCAGTTCTCCCACCGCATCACATATGCCTTATCCCCCTATCCGACCTATGATTATGGAACCAGTTGCCGAGGGAGACACTCCTTATCTTGTTATTCATCCAGACAAGCCAATTGATCACGAAGAGTTACAAAAGTCCTGGGTTCAACTTAAAGAGGAGCGGGATACGTTTGAAGCCCAATTCTACGCCAGTGAGAAGAAGGTCTTAGAACTCACTAGGCTACTTCATGAAGAGAGGAATATCACACCTACATCGCGCCAAAGAGGATGCGCTCATGGGAAACCTAGTCTTCTTTTTGTTTTATTTTTCTTAATTGTACTCTCAAAATACATTCTTTGTAACAATTCAAGTTTACTAATACAATTCGCGTTTGTTCCTTTTTGTTTAAGCAAATTTGAGCCTTTAAGAACCCTTGAAAACATTGCATACATATCATACATATCATTGCATAAAAGGATTCATAACGGGTTTCTCATCTCCTCCGCTGTTTATTTCAGCAATGGCTCTTGAACAAACTGTGAAAGATCTTCAGACTCAGAACACGCAGTTCCAGCAAATGATTGTGGCTCTGGCCAAAGGACAGGAAGAGCTGAAGGCTATGATTGTTAAGAAGAACACTAAGAAGCCCAGGAAGACAGCTGGTTTGGTAAATATGGGAAGAAGGTTCAGAGGGCCTCCAAGACGGGTTGTTGATTTAGCTTCTTCATCTAAAGAGGGAGAGACTCAAGAGGGTGAAGCCAGTGAAGAGGACCCTAGTACTAAAGAGTATGAAAAGAGGGAGAGAATCAAGAGGGTGAAGCCTGTACAACCTTGGCATGGTCACTTCTCACTTTTTACTTCAAAAACAAGTCATTATGAAAAAAGTCCATATCTTGTGAATCTGATATAACCAAGGCTTGTACACATTTAAAACAAGTTTTACACATTGCCTAAGGTCAGAAACACGAGCCCTAAGCCTCTCAAACACCCAAATACACCAAAACTTCATTTCTGCCCAAAACAGGGCAGGTTCTGCAAATCACAAGCCACAACCAAATCCACTCGTGCGTTTTGTCCCAAACCACTTCAAACACTTTCTAAACAATACACCTAAGCTATCCCAACCATTCCCAAGTCATTGTAACTCCATTTACACACTTCACCATTTTCAAATTCTGAGTTTGCAGGTTGAGTTCTACAAGAAGTTTCAGGCCATTTCAAAGCAAACTAAGCATTGAGAAAGATCAAAGGAACATCAAGCAAGCTCAAAAGAACTTCAGGCCTCACTAAAAGTTGCTGCATTGCCATACTCGAACTTGACTGAAACAGTTATTTCTCAAACTTCTATCTCCTTATTTAGGAATCATTAGGCTTAGGTTTGTGAAGAAAAAATGTAGCCGTCATTTCCCTTGAGCTGTACATATGCATAGAATTCATTTATGTTAACTGAGCTAGGAGTATTTAATAGTTGAACTTTCTGAAAAAACTAGGTCAAGATTTAGGGCCAATGAAATTCTCTCTGTTCTTTGAGAGTTAGATTAAGTTTTTTACATGGTTAAAATCGTGTGATCAAGAGTTATAACTTTCATGTTGCAAGTTTTTATTTTTGAGCACGTATGCAGGAGTTCCAGATTTGAACATGGCGCACGCGTTTCTTTATCACAAGGTCAGGGATGAAGTGGAACGTGGGCTGGGCCTGGCTTTGTCCTATTTTTTGCACCCCCGTGCTTGCTTTCTGCACCCCCTGGCCCATTTCTCTTATTTTTTTATATTTTCTCATTTCTATTTTCATTTCTGACTTTTATTATTTTTTCTAAATATTAAAAATCACCAAAAATATTTTCTTAAATTTTCACATTTTTATTTTATTTTTTTATTTTATTTTTGGTATAATATTTAGTTTATTAGGTTTAATATATTTATTTTCTTAAATAAAAACTTATAATTAATACAAAAACATTATATATTTTTATTTTTATTATTTGTACACTTAAATAATATTTTCTCATATATTTTTATTTTTTAACATTTGTATATATTATTTTTATTTATTTTTTGTACATAAATGAATAAATAAATAATATAATATATATATTTTCTTAAAACAAAATTAGGGTTTCTTCACCCTTTCCAAAAATAATCTTTTTATTTTCCCTATTTTTAGGACATTAAATAAATTAATTTTACATACATAAAATAAAATACAAAAACATTTTGCATATTTATATTTAATTGCACATTTAAATATTTGTCAATTTATTATTTGTACAATGAATTCAATATGATTGTAATAGTTGATTTAGGGTTTTATTTTTTGTGCAAATATCCCCCTATTCAAACTTGTATCCCCCTCTCCATATCAATATTGTAATAGTTGTAGATTTACTTTTACGCATTTCATCGCTTTCAAATGCCATGATAGTAAATTAGGGTTTGTATGATAACCAAAAAATCAAAACAAATAGCTTGACTAAACACAAGATAAAAATGCATGAAAATGACAACACAATGCACACAAGCACCCCTAGGGTTTCATCCACTTGTTGCCTTAAAAATGGCTATGGTATGCATGCTAGGTGTCTTGGCAAAACAAAAAAAAACAAAAAGATCATAGTCCCTCGATGACGCTATCTTGGTTGCCTATACAAAAATGATCTAGACCCTAAAAAATTGCTAAGATACTTGGCACAATTGCTATCATGGTCATACGATGTCCCACGCCTGTCCCATTTAACATCCAAACACAAGGTTGTTTACCAAATACAATGGTAAAACAACAATGTCAAAGGGTTAAAAATGTGTAGGAAAGATCTTTGAGTAGGGTAGACAACTCCTAGTTACTTGATCAAACTTGCAAACATCCTTGCTATTTTCAAAAACACATCACAACACAATTTCAAAACATTTCTCAAAATAAACTTTCAAACATTGAAACATTTTTCAAAAGACAAACACCTTTGTATACATTCAAACAAGAATCATTACAAAGGTTGCCTAGACAAAGGCCTCTTTTCAAAATACTATCAAAACCACACACAAAAGCACCATTTCAAACAATTTAAAAGCAAAAGCAAGTGATCTAAAACAAGTAACTAAGAGCCCATGGAAAACCATGGATGAAAAGGGTGCTAGCACCTTCCCTTTTCATAATCTACCCTCCGAACCCAAAAACAATCTCAAAGGTCTTTCCTGTGCTTTTTGACCTTTCCTTTGGATAAAGTAAAAAGTTGGTGGCGACTCTTGCTAAACCGAAACATTTGCAAACACAAACGCAAAAACCTCAAGTAAGTTCTTCCACCGCATCACAGATGCCTTATCCCCCCTATCCGACCTATGATTATGGAACCAGTTGCCGAGGGAGACACTCCTCATCTTGTTATTCATCCAGACATGCCAATTGATCACGAAGAGTTACAAAAGTCCTGGGTTCAACTTAAAGAGGAGCGAGATACGTTTGAAGCCCAATTCTACGCCAGTGAGAAGAAGGTCTTAGAACTCACTAGGCTACTTCATGAAGAGAGGAATATCACACCTACATCGCGCCAAAGAGGATGCGCTCATAGGAAACCTAGTCTTCTTTTTGTTTTATTTTTCTTAATTATACTCTCAAAATACATTCTTTGTAACAATTCAAGTTTACTAATACAATTCGCGTTTGTTCCTTTTTGTTTAAGAAAATTTGAGCCTTTAAGAACCCTTGAAAACATTGCATACATATCATACATATCATTACATAAAAGGATTCATAACGGGTTTCTCATCTCCTCTGCTGTTTATTTCAGCAATGACTCTTGAACAAACTGTGAAAGATCTTCAGACTCATAACACGCAGTTCCAGCAAATGATTGTGGCTCTGGCCAAAGGACAGGAAGAGCTGAAGGCTATGATTGTTAAGAAGAACACTAAGAAGCCCAGGAAGACAACTGGTTTGGTAAATATGGGAAGAAGGTTCAGAGGGCCTCCAAGACGGGTTGTTGATTTAGCTTCTTCATCTAAAGAGGGAGAGAATCAAGAGGGTGAAGCCAGTGAAGAGGACCCTAGTCCTAAAGAGTCTGACAATGAAACTTATTATAATGAGGAGAAGTACCCTCTGACTGATGAAAGGTATAAGCAGCTAGAAGAGTGTTTGAGTGTATAGAAATCCAGAAGGTTCCTGGGCTGGATTTTGAAGAGTTGGGTCTGGTCTCCGGGGTTGTCATCCCCCCAAAATTTAAGGCACCGGTATTTGCTAAGTATGATGGGGTCTCTTATCCTAAAATGCATCTCCGTTCCTATGTGAGGAAGATACAACCTCATACTGCCGACAAAGAATTGTGGGTTCACTTCTTCCAAGACAGTCTGTCTGGAACGCAACTGGATTGGTTCTATCAGCTGGAAAGAGCCAATGTTCATAAATGGGAAGACCTTGCTGCTGCATTTTATAAGAAATATCAGTATAATGCAGACCTCGCTCCCACCCGTACACAACTGCAAAATCTGTCTATGGGTTCGAACGAGGGTTTCAAGGATTATGCTCAGAAATGGAGAGATTTGGCTGGAAGAGATCAACCTCCCTTGGCTGACAGGGAGCTCGTGGATATGTTTATGGGAACTTTGACTGGGCCATTCTTTAACCATTTGATTGGAAGTTCATCAGTGGGTTTTACTGAACTGGTCTTAAGAGGAGAAAGAGTGTGTTGTACCCCAAAATTTTCCCTCTCATTTCCTCAACATTTTCTCACCACAAGACCCTTGGAGCTCAAGATCCAGTTAGAGTTTCCTCTGCTCAAGACCTCTCTTTGCACTGTTGATCCCAAATTAGGGTTTGTGTTTGCACAAAGATGTTTTGACCTAAAATGCTCAAGATAACTTTCATGCTTCATATTGGACTCCCAAGTTGATCCATATCAAGTTTCAAGCCTTGATTCCAATCTTTGCCCAGTCAATTGGACAGTTGACCTATAAATCAGCTGTATTAGGGAAAGAGTCAACTGTGATCAATTGACAGTCAAACCTCATAAAATTTGACCCACATCAACATTATGAACTCATATGGACCATTTGATCAAGTTTGGATCACAATTCCACAAGAAATTTGATCAGATCATCAAAAGGGCAAAATGGTCATTTTTAGGGTTTTGACTGCACAAAGGCAATTTTTGACTGTTTGACCTAGCCAATGGCAAACCAAGCTCATATATGGACTCAAGGACCCAATGGAATTGTCTTGACATGTTCAACAAGTTCAAATGATCCCAAATGCACAAGATTGACAGATGAATTTTCTAGTCAATTGATCAATTTTTGACTGTATACTGAAAAGTCAAACTTTGACTTTTTGGTCAAAATCAAGTGTCAAGATTCATTTTTCATCAAAACATGCAAAAATATGAAACTTGTTCATCAAGAAACCCAAAATTGCAAATTAGGGTTTAAAATGAAGAATTTTCATAACTTAGAATTTTTCTAAGTTATGAAAATCCCTAATTTTTTCCTAACTTTGTCCTACTTTTTTATCAAGATACATTTGGATTCAAGGAAAACTCAAAACATGAAAGTTATAGTCCATTGCAAAATCTACAACTTTGATTCACAAAGTTTCCTCAAAAGAAGCTTGTAGCTCAAGTTATGATTTTTGGAACAAGGGTACAAAACATTCTTAACTTAGAAAAATTTTGACCTATTTTAGGCAGGATTTTTGCCTAACTTCATGGCCACTTTTCACATGCTTCCACTTGGAATTTCAATTTGCATTACAAAGATGGATTGTAGTACACATTCCAATCTTTCCAAAATGTCCAAGAACTCATCAAACAACCTTGTGGTTAGGGAGAATCGAATTTGGCAATATGGGCAAAACTCACTTTGTTCATGAGCCATTTCCATGTCCATAACTTTGCATTTTTGAACTCAGCATGCTCTAAGCTAGATTACAGGTCTTTTATCTCATCCACACTCATAAATTTAATTCCAATCCTTTATGTTTAAGCCTTATCTTGTGTGTTTAACCATTGCATACAAGATTGAGCCATAAATGGAAAAAGCAATTTATCCATTTTTGAAAAGTTGAACTTTATGTCAAATTTGCAAATCAAGAAGTACAATGCAAATCCTTTTGGCACAAGTTCAGGGATATAACACACTGATCAAGACAAAAAGAGGCAGCATACTTGAGGGGCCTAGAGAAGCTTGTAAACCAACTTGCCATTTCTTGCTTAAGTTAGAAGAAACCTTGCATAACTCACAACAACTCTCATTGCTGCAAGAACTAGCTTAGACAAACTTGTTAGACACATCCCAAACAACATAACTGAGCCAAGGCACGAGCAAAACACCTTCCAAACCTCATCATTCATCAAAACACCATCCTACTGCAGAAAACAGAGTCACCTCTGCAGTTGGACTTCCATATCTCAATCCACTCGTGCATTGTTGCTAAAACCAGTTCATACACACTCCATACCACATATACAAGCTATCCCAAGCATTGGACACGACCTGTAACACCTCTAACCAACTTCACCATTTTCACTTTTTCTGTTTTGCAGGTTGATTGCCATAGCTTGATTCACTTGGTTTCAAAGTAAGCTAAAGGTTGGAATAGCATCCCTGGACTTCAAGCAAGTTGTACCAATCCTCACCTTGCCTTGAAAGTGCCTCCATTTCCAGACACGATCCAAACTGAACAGGTAAGTTCATGGACTTCTATCTCTCAATCTAGGAAGAGTTAGCTTTAAGTTTATGAATGAAAAATGCACTACTCATGGCCCTGAAGCTATACATATCCTCACTTTCCATTTATATTGCATATGCTGAGAGAATTTAAGACCTGAACATTGACAAAAACTTAGGTTAAGAATTAGGGATGGAGAAATTCTCTCTCATTTCTGAGAGTTAGATCAAGTTTTTGGTATGTATGGAATCGTGGCTTGATGCTTGACACTTTTCATGTTATAAGTTTGTGCTAAAAGTCCAGGAATCATGAGATAGCAGGAAGCACGCGTTGCTCTGTTTTTTTGTTTAGAGGTTGAAGACAAAGTCTTCTTGGGCTGGGCCTGACTCTTTTTCCTTTTTGCACCATGTTTTTACATTTGCACCCCCTTGGACCATTGCATTTTATTTTCATTATTTTTGACTTTTGATTTTTGTTTCTGACTTATTTATTTTTGTCAAAGCATAAAAAATATTAAAAAATATTTTTCTCACATTTTTTGCATTTTTTTGATATTTATTTTGTTTCATTTAGCTTTATATGTAAATAAACATAAATTTACTTTTATTCAAAATACTAAAATAATACCAATACATTTTATTTTCTGATTTTTATTTTATTTTACCTTTTGAAAACATTTTATAAAAAATATACTTTTTTTTGTAAATATTAAATATTTTATTTTGTACATATTTAATATATTTAATAAATAATGTAAATATTTATATATTTATTAGTATATTTAGGTTAAAAACATAAAAAATAATACATTTTTATTTTTATTAATATTTAACTTAAAAAATCACTTTTTGACAATATACTTCCTTTTCATTTATTTTTTGTACATAATTAATAAATATTGCATACATTAAATAATTAATACTTTTATTTAACAAATTAGGGTTTTGCCCTAAATACATAAAAATACCAAAAATTAATTATTTTCATTTTTGTTTATGGGACACATAAAAAATCATTTTTTGCATCTTGCATATTTATTATATTTTATTTAATTATTGTATATTAATTAATTTGTATAATTCAATTTGGATGTAATAGTTAGATTTTAATTTCTTGCTAAAATATCCCCATTTGAACATTTGTACCCCCCATCCCATAATTTGTGTTGTAATAACTTAGGACCTTTAAATTTTGCACTTTAAAGCTTTCTAATTATGCCATGATAGAATTAGGGTTTTGTATGCAAATCAAAAACAACAAATAGTTTGACCTAAATTCAAGATAAACAAGCATGAAAATGGACAACACTAATCACACTTGCACCCCTAGGGTACTCCACTTGTTGCCTTCAAATAATGGGCCATATTGCATGTTAGGTATCTTTGGCAAAAAAAAAAAACAATTCAAATGATCACAGTCCCTCGATGACGCTTTCAAAAGTTGCCTAAAAAATGATCAAGTCCCTTAGAGGAAAAATTGCCCAAAGATACTTGGCACCTTTGCAATCATGGTCTAAACGATGACCCGCGCCCGTCCCGTTCACATCCTAACACAAGATTGTCCACCAAATACAATGGTGGAACAAAATTGTTAAAAGGGTTAAAACATAGCAAAAATCTTTGAGAAATTTAGAGTAGACAAACTTTTGGTTACTTGCCAACTTGCAAAACAAAAACACTTGCCTATTTTTCAAAATCACACATCACTACACTTTCAAAAACAACTTTCAAAAAAACAATTGAAAACTTTTCAAAAGACATACACCTTTGTATACATCCCAACATGGATCATTACAAAGGTTGCCACCACATTGGCCTCTTTTCAAAACATTTTTCAAACCCACACACAAAGCACCATTTCAAACAATTGAAAATAAAGGCAAGTTTGATCTAAGCAAGTAACTAAGAGCCCACGGATAACCATGGATAGAAAGGGTGCTAATACCTTCCCTTTCTATAATCTACTCCCCGAACCCAAGAAAACATCTCAAAGGTTTTTGCTGTGCTTTTTACCCTTTCCTTAGGATAAAATAAAAAGTCGGTGGCGACTCTTGCTCAACCGAAACATTTTCGAAAACAAACGCAAAACCTCAAGTCAGTTCTCCCACCGTATCACAGAACTGGCGACTCTGCTGGGGATTCTTAAAAGTGGAGTAACCTTAGGGCTTAGATCACCCTCTTGCATGACTAAATTGTTTGCTTTGATTGCTTTACATCTTGGCTCTATTGTTTGGGTTTGAAATCCTACACCCGGATTTGGGGAAACATTCATAGATAGCAATACGTTGTGGAAACTGTACAGGGTATACTGACACGGTTGAAGCAATAGCTATATTAGTGCGACATATTTGTGAGTACCGGTAACCCTTGAGTTCAATCAAGGAGAGTACGGGGCCGCTGAGTGATGTCACTAAGCACTAATGACCTAGAACCTTACTTGACCATCTTGGCCTTTTCATTAGGGGTAGTGAGATGACCGGCTTTGGTGCAGTCCGAAGTTGGTAGATACTCGATACTACACTCATTGAGGGTTGTTTTCTTGGAATATTTTGGTCGCTAGTTAAGTGGCTAAACCAAAACAATGAACAATGAAAATAATCCAGTGATATTGAGCTCTTTAGAACCCGGTTACTATTTATAAGACAGGTTTTTAAGCCAACTACACTCAAGAGGGTACTTACCTATGAAACCCCATGCAAGCCTGAAACTAGGGTTTTGTGTGATTTGCTTGTACATATGTTTTGTGCATACATCATGAACATCATAAAGCATCATATGCATACACTAACCATTTCAACGGTTTAGATCTTCATCTTTTTTCTTGTTTTGTAGGTCATGGAAATTCCTCGCAGGAAAACTATCCAAGTCAACCTTGTGAGAATCCCTCCTCAACTCAAGGAGCTCACATCAAGAATTCCCGAAAGCTCTCCCTTCAGTGAAAGACATGGTAGACTGCTCAGCCTAGTCAACACCAACATTGAAGAAGACATGATGAAGGTGCTGTTCCAGTTCTTTGACCCTCTTCACCACTGTTTCACTTTCCCCGACTACCAGTTGGTGCCCACTTTGGAGGAATTTTCTCAACTGCTGAGAATTCCTATCCTTAATCAACTACCTTTCAATGGTACGGAAAAGGAACCAAAGCCTGAAGATGTTGCTTAAGCACTACACCTACAGCCATCTGACATGAAGGGGCATTGGGAAACTAGAAGCGGTGTCAAAGGCTTCTTGGCAAAATTCTTGTTTGAGAAGGCACAAGAGTGTTGGAATTCATTGGACCTACAAGCCTTTGAAGAAATTGTGGCCCTCCTCTGAAGTGGTGAAAAACACAAGAAGGGGGGGTTGAATTGTAAAACTGAAATCTAAAGCAATGAACAAGATATTTTTATCCTGGTTCGTTTGATCTCAAACTACTCCAGTCCACCCGTCAAGGTGATTTCGCCTCTCTCCAACGAGGTCTTAATCCACTATATTCAACTGAATATTACAAACTGCTTTAACAACTGCTAAAGCCTTCTTGATTCAAACCACAACCCGGTTTGTCAAGGTAACACTTTCTTACAAAGAGATAAAACTATGTGTGTGGATGTTTTCTACAAAACTGTATCACAACTGTGATGTATACACAAATTGAAGCTTAGAAACTAGATTGCTAAACAGTAATGAAATATCAAAGTGTGTGGTTTAGCAAAACTCAGAGAACGAAGATTATGGTTCAACTTTTGTGCGTGTAGAGATTTGGAGAGCATTAACCATTTCAATCTTCAAAGCCTTGTTTATATAGCACTGAGATGATGAACGTTGGATGCAATATTCTTGATTCAATGCTAATAACAAGCTTTCCTTATTTAGCAGATCTTGTCTGGAATGAGGCCGTTGGAATTAATTTGCTTTCAATGCACAGTACCGTTGCTTACTTAATGCAAGTTCTGGCTTGGCTCATTCTGACTCTGCTTCGGTGCTGATGAACTATTGTGTTTCTGTATCAGAGTGTTGAGCACAGTCTTGTTCATCAGGTTTCAGCATGTACGTGAGTTGAACATCTGATTTTGACGTTCTGATGTAGCAACTTCTGATGCTGGTGTCTGAAATCAAGTTCTGATGCTGAATAGATGTGATCTTGCTTATTTCAATCAGCGTATCTGCAAGTCAGAACATAATAATTTTAGGCAGCATATAGTTCATACATGAAACTTATAAATACTATATCTTTTCACTTTGTTATCATCAAAACTTAAATATAGGGTAGTAGATTCAAACTTTGTTCTAACAATCTCCCCCTTTTTGATGATGACAAAAACTAGATATTTTAAATGAAAATAACGTGAAAAGGTATCTGGAATATGTATCAGAATAAGAAGTAAAAGAATAAGGAGTAAGGAATTACTCCCCCTGAGTTTATTACTTCCCTTTGATTATACGTGTTCTTCAGGATCAGATCTTTTTGCCTTTCTTTGAACATCAGAGTATCAGGGTCTTTGATTTATCAGAAGCTTTATGTCAGAGCTTCAGAGCTTCAGAGCTTTGCTTTGGATCAGAATATTAGGGCGGATCAGAACTTCATATTGATCAGAGCTTCTAGTCTTCAGAGTGTCCAGGAGCTTCCTTGTGCCTGTAGGCTTTAAGCAAAACAGAAAAAAAACATTTCAAGTAATAGAGTTAGAATGTTTGAGAATTTCTGTCTAGTTAGCCGTTATTGATTTAAATATCATTCTTGTTCTCCCCCTTTTTGTCAGCAATCAAAAAGTGTTGGTGATGTGCTAAAACAATTAGGATCAGAAAAACTAATCATATTAAGATAGTTCATAATCAAAACAAGAAAATATTACAAAACATAATCAAACAGTACATCAGAAAATCAGGGAAAACATGAAAAAGGTCATGCATGAAAAAAAATTAAGGTTGAGGAGGCAAGCGTGTGAACAGGTTCTCCAGCATGGCTTGAATCTTTTCAGAAGTCTCATTCTGCTTATGCACCATGCTGACAACAGTGTCAATCTTGCTGTCCTGCACATCCATTCTCTCTTTCATCTTCTGATCGTTTTCATCCATCCGCTGCTGCAGACGCATGTCATTCAGCCTTAGTTCTTCCAGAGTCTGCCTGTCCAAGGCAGCTTGAGAAGCATCAGAAGGAGGAGGCTTCTCAGAACTTTCAGCAACATCCTCTGCTTGACTTTCTTCAGCCTGAATGGTCTTGTCTTCTTCTGATGATTGCACCTTTGCAGCTTGCTGTTTCTCAGACCAAGGTTCACTGTCCAGATGGAGCACGTCCTCTTTCAGAAGCATACTTCCAACTTCATTCAGAAGCTTGCTGAAATTTTGTTGTGCCTGCTCATAGTTGATATCCTGCAACTTGAGGGCTTCAGCACGTACCCAAAGTCTGAACTGTGACCAGAGCTGATCAGAAGCAGCTGGGTCAATCATCCCAGGACAGACTTGCTTCAAAGAAGCAATCCATTGCAGCACACCTGTTTCAAAATTCAAAATACCAGAGCCAACATCTGGTTGCTTTGGTTTTGGGATGGCAATTTTGTGTTTCAGATCAGCAAGACGGTCAAGACTGGTTAAGTCAATGAAAGTCCTGCTGGGGTTTTCAGAGGTTTTCTGAGCAGCTGTTTGTTTTGGAGAGGGAGTATCAGAGTCAGATATTACGATTGGACTGGGTGGTGTTTTGGGAGTATTTGGTGGTGTCGATTCTGATGAGGATGGTAACTGGGGCATGACAACAGTTGTTCCACATGGCAATTGGATTGCCAGCGGTGATGGTTGAGGTGAATGAGGTTCAGATTGATGAGGGGAAGGAGTTTCAGAGTGGTGAAACTCTGTTTGTGGTGAAGGTGGATTAATTTCTGGTTGGGGAGAGGGAGTTGGAATCTCTGATTGCTCAGGGATCAGAGGTTCTTCTGAGAGTGGTTGTTGTTGTTCTGGTTCTTCAGCAGATTGCTGTTGTTCTGGTTGTGGAGGAGGAACATTTTATGGTTCAGAGTTTGGTTGATCAGAGGTTTGTTGATCAATATCAGACAGCACTTGGTCAAGTGCTGATGTTGTTGAAATTGTTGGTTGTTTGGGGTGTTTGGTTCTAGGTCTTCTGAGTTTTAATGCCTCAGAAGGGTCTTCTTCTTCTTGAACAGTTTCATCTATGGTAGGGATGGGGATTGAGATTCTATGAGAGGTTTGAGGAGGTATAGATGTTGGAATAGTAGATGAAGTTAAAACAGGGGCAGCAGATGAAATACCTCTTTTCTTGGGAGTCTGCTGAGATGATCCTTCTGATGGCGCCTTCCTCTTCTTTGTCTTCTTCAGAGTCACTTCTGGTTGAGGTTGATGCAGATCTCTGATATTCAGCTTTGGATCTGTACCATCTGCCTTGCACGCATCCAAGTACCTGAGAATCACCTCTGGTTTGGATTCAATTTCAGAGAATAACGGAAAATCACTCAGAGGCACTCTTCTGCTGGAGATATCAGCAGTGGAGGTAGCTCTGGGTTCCTTCTGAATATTCTCTATCAGCTTCATCTTTTTCAGGTTCTTTGCGTTCAGAGGTTTCCCAATTGTTGGTTCAATAGTGCTCAGCTCTTGAGCTTCTATCAGATGCTCAATCAGTCTATTCTCTGTCAGAATATCTGATATCAACCTTCCAAAAGGTATCCAATCCCTCTTGGTTCTTTCTTCTTCCCTTGTTTCTTTCACACTGGTTCTGAGGTGGTTGAACAGGAAGTGAGCCAGATTGATCTTTATCTTCTGATCAATAAAGTAGATCAGAAACTGCTGATCCACATTTATGTAATCAGGAGAACTGGTTGGTTTCCTGTGGTTGAAGCACCCCAGAATAATCTTAGCCCATACTCTGAAATGATCCTTCAGATCTTTAATCTTGCTGCTGGGCATCCCAAGAGTGAAAATCCTGTTAGCTACCACACCTATATCAGCACATCTTTCAGCCATGTCCACACAACGGACGCCACCACCACTTTGACCGATTAGCCTTGCAATGAGATCTTCAGTAATCACAATCTTCTTCCCCATAACAGAGGAGATGACTAGATGTGTTGAAACCTTGGCGTGAATCCAAAATTCCTTGACCAGCGCTGGGAATGTTGGTCCAACCAACCTATCGAAATACCTTTCCCACTTTTGAGCCCTAACTTCTTCAGTTAGGTCAAAACCATTCTCCTTCAAGCTTTCAAAATCAATGATTAACTCAGAGAGCACTTCAAGGTTCTTCACCGGAGTGAGGAGAGTTCTGAGTGGCACTTGATATTGCTCAGATGTTGCTTTCTTCTGAGTACCTGCAGAAATGCTGCTGGAGGTTGCCATGTTCACACTAAAAGGGTTTTGAGAATGAACTGAGGAAAAAGGTTTGCAAGAGATGAACTCAGAAATATGCAGAAAATGCTTGAGTGTTAGTGAGAAAGCGTAAAGAATAAGAATGAGAGATTAATGTGCTTAAATAGAGTTTTCAAAACTATTTTGAAAAGATAAACGTTTTTAAGAGAGAGAAAAATCATGATTGCCATTTAAAAGCATGATTACTTTTCATTAAATGCTTGCTGATTTTGGGGGATTTGAGAAAGATACTTAAAAACGGTTACCAGACATGTGTCTCAATGCACCCAATCAGCGCTTTGCCTTCTCAGAAGCGTGCACGCGTTCTGCTTCAGAGATATGCTGATGATTGGATGACACTTGTTTGATGTAGTGATCAGCACGTCTGTCTTTGAGCTTTAGACTTGCATCTGGTACAATCTGCATGTTCTATCTTTCTGAAAGGAGATTGATCAGAAGTTCACAGTAAAATAATTACATTCTGAAGGTAAATATATGGAATTAAAACATTTTCACTCTGGACATACTTTCATGCTGAGATGTTTCAGAATGAAATTAAACCTATCTTCTGAAAGGGGTTTAGTAAAGATATCAGCCCATTGATGGTCTGTATCTATAAATTTTAAGTTCAAAATACCTTTCTGAATATAGTCCCTAATGAAGTGATGTTTTATTTCTATATGCTTAGCTCTAGAATGTAGAATGGGATTCTTACTTAAGCAAATAGCAGAAGTATTATCACAAAGTATAGGAATGTTACTCTCAAAAATCTGGAAGTCTTCAAGCTGACTTTTCATCCAGAGCATTTGTGTGCTACATCCTGCTGCTGCTATGTACTCAGCTTCTGCTGTTGACAGAGCAATTGTTGATTGCCTTTTGCTGGACCAAGAGATCAGATTTTCTCCCAGAAACTGGCAGCTTCCAGAAGTACTTTTACGTTCCACTCTGTCTCCAGCAAAATCAGCATCACAGTAGCCTACTAAGCTGTAATCACTAGATTTTCTATAAAACAAACCCAGATTAGTAGTACCTTTCAGATACTTGAAAATTCGCTTAACAGCTGTTAAGTGAGATTCTCTAGGATCTGATTGGAATCTAGCACATATACAAACACTGAATAATATGTCAGGTCTTGAAGCAGTCAGATAGAGGAGAGAACCAATCATACCTCTGTAGACTTTCTGTTCTACATTTTTGCTTACCTCTTCTCTTTCCAGAATGCACGTGGGATGCATTGGAATCTTTGATGGCTTACATTCTGAGAGGTCAAATTTCTTCAGAAGATCTCTGATGTATTTGCTCTGATGAATGTAAGTTCCTTCTGGAGTTTGATTGATCTGAATTCCTAGAAAGAATTTCAGTTCCCCCATGAGGCTCATCTCAAATTCTGCCTGCATACACTTAGCAAATTTTCTTCCAAGAGAAGGATTAGTAGAACCAAAAATAATATCATCAACATAAATTTGACAGACTAAGATGTCACTCTTAACTGTTTTACAGAATAGAGTAGTGTCCACTTTCCCTCTGGTGAATTCATTTTCCAGCAGAAAGTTACTCAGCCTTTCATACCAAGCTCTGGGAGCTTGTTTCAGACCATACAGTGACTTCTTTAGTTTGAAAACATGTTCTGGATGTTTTGTATTTTCAAAACCTGGGGGTTGGTGTACATAAACTTCTTCTTCTATATAACCATTTAAGAATGCACTTTTGACATCCATCTGATACAGAGTGATGCCTCTATTAACAACAAATGAAATTAAAAGTCTGATGGATTCTAACCTGGCGACTGGGGCAAAGGTTTCTGTATAGTCTATCCCCTCTTGCTGACTATAACCTTGTGCAACCAGTCGTGCCTTGTTTCTGATGACTTCACCTTGTTCATTTAGCTTGTTTCTGAACACCCATCTTGTTCCAATGACGTTGAATCCTTTTGGTCTGGGAACGAGATCCCATACGTCGTTTCTGGTGAATTGATTCAGCTCTTCTTGCATTGCCAGAATCCAGTCATTATCCAGAAGTGCTTCATCAATTGAAGAAGGTTCAATCAGAGACACCAGTCCCATAAGTGTTTCTTCAGAGTTTCTGAAGCTTGCTCTTGTTCTGATTGGATCTTCCTTTCTTCCTAGGATAGTCTCTTCTGGGTGATCCAAGCTGCTTCTGGGTAATCTCTTCTGAGGTTGATCAGCAGCTGTTGTAGGATTTCTAGCAGTGCTCCTTTCAGACGTTGAAGGAATGTCTGTGTTGAGAGCTTCTGATGACTTGTCTTCAGAACCTGCAAATTCAATTTCTATACCTGCAAAAACTTCATTCTGCTTTGACTTTTCAGAGTCAAGCTTGTCATCAAAACGAACACTGATTGATTCTTCCACAATCTGTGTTTCTGTATTGTATACTCTGTACCCTCTTGAGCGTTCAGAGTATCCTAACATAATACACTTCTGTGCTTTAGAGTCAAACTTGTTCAAATAATTCTTTGTATTTAATATAAAGCAAGTACATCCAAATGGATCAAAATATGAAATGTTGGGCTTTCTGTTCTTCCACAATTCATATGGAGTCTTTTCCAGAATAGGTCTTATTGAGATTCTATTCTGAATGTAGCACGCTGTGTTTATTGCCTCTGCCCAGAAAGTCTTAGCAACGCTTGTCTCATTGATCATGGTTCTGGCCATTTCTTGCAATGTTCTGTTCTTTCGTTCTACAACTCCATTTTGTTGGGGAGTTCTAGGACAAGAGAAATCATGCAGAATGCCTCTGTCATTAAAGAATGACTCAAAATCTTTATTTTCAAATTCTCTACCATGATCACTTCTGACTTTAACGATTCTAAGATCCTTTTCATTCAGAACTTGGTTACAGAAGGTAACAAACACAGAGTGTGACTCGTCCTTGTGTCTTAAGAACTTTACCCATGTCCATCTGCTATAGTCATCTACGATTACTAACCCATACTTCTTACCACTGACTGAAGCAGTTTTAACTGGTCCAAATAAGTCAATGTGCAGAAGTTCTAATGGCTTAGAGGTAGAAACAACATTTTTGGATTTAAAAGAAGGTTTTGCAAATTTGCCTTTCTGACATGCTTCACACAGAGCATCTGAATTGAACTTCAAATTAGGAAGTCCTCTGACCAGATTGAGTTTGTTAATCTGAGATATTCTTCTCATACTAACATGCCCCAATCTTCTGTGCCAGATCCACTGCTCGTTGTTAACAGACAGAAGACATTTTACATTCTGACTCTTTAGTTCAGAAAGTTTGATTTTGTAAATGTTGTTTTTCCTCTTACCGTTAAACAGGATAGTCCCATCTTTCTGACTAACAGCTTTACATGATTTTTGATTAAAGATTATATCATAACCGTTATCACTTAATTGACTTATGGATAACAGATTATGCATCAATCCATCTACTAGCAGAACATTATTAATAGAGGGAAGATTTCCATTACCTACAGTTCCAGAGCCAATTATCTTTCCCCTCTGATTGCCTCCAAAGCCAACGTGGCCTCCAGGCTTAAGTTCCAGGCTTTGGAACATATGCCTTCTTCCCGTCATGTGTCGTGAGCAGCCAGAGTCCAGGTACCATGACTGGTGTTTCTGACTTGCTGCTAAAGATATCTGCAACATGTATTATTTTATCCTTAGGTACCCAGATTTTCTTGGGTCCTGATTTGTTAGTTTTACCAAAACTCTGGTTGAATTTTGGTTTCACAGAGTGCTTACTGCTAGTATATTTGATATCATGTGTGTGACCATACACAAAGTGTGAATTCAGAGGAGTGTGTTTGATGGTTAAGTCCATGACATTCTTTGGTGTAGGAACCTTACCTTGGTATCCTATTCCTTTCCTGCCGTTTCTGCTAACTCCATAGATCATTGAAGCCATTCTGCTTCTATCTATGCTTTTAGCTAGGAACTTCTGGAAACTGTGATCATACTCCTTGATGATCTTATCAGTGTTGCTTGGAGTTTCAGAAATTGGTTCCTTCTGAGAGTTTTGTAAAGAGTTTTATAATTTTGAAATCTTATTTCTCAGCTCAGAATTTTCCAATTTGAGACTCTCAGTCTTATTAGAGTCAGATTCAAGATTCCTTTTCAGGTCTCTGAATTTAGCTCTAATTTGCTGATAACGTTCCAGAATCTCATTAAGGCTTTCAGCAAGTTCAGCCTTTGTAAAGTTAACAGCGAAGTTAGGAAATACCTCTTCAGTGTCTGATTCTGAGTCTGATTCAGAAGCTTCACTGTCTTCTGAAATGTTAGCCATGAGAGCTATGTTTGCCCTTTCATCATCTGATTCTGAGTCAGCTTCAGACGAGTCAGAGTCATCCCATGTGGCCATGAGACTTTTCTTCTTCTCTCTTCCAAACTTCTTTTTGGGCTTTTCCCTCTGAAGCTTTGGGCAGTCACTCTTGTAGTGTCCTTGCTCATTGCACTCATAGCAGATGATGTCTTTGGTGTTTGGCTTTTTGCTACTGGAGGAGCCTTCAGATCTTCTGTATCCAGAGGAAGAATCTGTCCTTCTGTATCTGGAAGAAGACTCGTTCTGATCAGATCTTCTGGGATTCCTGAACTTCCTTTGTCTTTGCTTCCACAGTTGATTTACTCTTCTAGAGAGAAGGGAAAGTTCGTCTTCTTCTGATGAGGATCCATCAGATGTTTCTTCAACTGCCTGCAAAACTTTAGACTCAAATTTTCTGTTAGATTTTAATGCTAAAGGCTTACCTTGCTTCTGAGGCTCATCAGCTTCTAGCTCTATCTCATGACTTCTGAGGGAGCTGATAAGTTCCTCCAGAGTGATTTTGTTGAGATCTTTAGCTAGCTTCAGAGCAGTAACCATAGGCCTCCACTGCTTGGGTAAACTTCTGACTATTTTCTTGACATGGTCAGCAGTAGAGTATCCTTTGTCCAGAACTTTGAGACCAGCTACCAGAATCTGGAATCTAGAGAACATAGTTTCAATGGATTCAGATTCTTCCATTTTGAACGCCTCATACTTCTGAATGAGCGCCAGAGCTTTTGTTTCTTTGACCTGAACGTTGCCCTCATGCGTCATTCTGAGAGAATCAAAGATATTCTTTGCTGTGTCTCTGTTGGAGATCTTTTCATACTTAGTATAGGAGATGGCACTGAGGAGGATGGTTCTGGCCTTGTGGTGATTCTTGAAGTCACGCTTTTGTTGATCAGACATTGTTTTTCTATCAATCTTCTGACCACTTGCATTCACAGGGTGCGTGTATCCATCTGTCACCATATCCCACAGATCAGCATCATGTGCCAGAAAGAAGCTTTCAATTCTGTCTTTCCAGTAATCAAAGTTTTCTCCATCAAAGACTGGAGGTTTGCCACTGAATCTGTCTCTGTCCTCATTGTTGTCATTGCTGATGTGAGAATTGTTTCCTGCCATTGTGTTTTTCTGACGCTGGATCTTGTACTGACACGGTTAAGTGTTTTAGCTCAGAACCAGGCGCTCTGATGCCAATTGAAGTGGTGAAAAACACAAGAAGGGGGGGTTGAATTGTAAAACTGAAATCTAAAGCAATGAACAAGATATTTTTATCCTGGTTCGTTTGATCTCAAATTACTCCAGTCCACCCGTCAAGGTGATTTCGCCTCTCTCCAACGAGGTCTTAATCCACTATATTCAACTGAATATTACAGACTGCTTTAACAACTGCTAAAGCCTTCTTGATTCAAACCACAACCCGGTTTGTCAAGGTAACACTTTCTTACAAAGAGATAAAACTATGTGTGTGGATGTTTTCTACAAAACTGTATCACAACTGTGATGTATACACAAATTGAAGCTTAGAAACTAGATTGCTAAACAGTAATGAAATATCAGAGTGTGTGGTTTAGCAAAACTCAGAGAACGAAGATTATGGTTCAGCTTTTGTGCGTGTAGAGATTTGGAGAGCATTAACCATTTCAATCTTCAAAGCCTTGTTTATATAGCACTGAGATGATGAACGTTGGATGCAATATTCTTGATTCAATGCTAATAACAAGCTTTCCTTATTTAGCAGATCTTGTCTGGAATGAGGCCGTTGGAATTAATTTTCTTTCAATGCACAGTACCGTTGCTTACTTAATGCAAGTTCTGGCTTGGCTCATTCCGACTCTGCTTCGCTGCTGATGAACTATTGTGTTTCTGTATCAGAGTGTTGAGCGCAATCTTGTTCATCAGGTTTCAGCATGTACGTGAGTTGAACATCTGATTTTGACGTTCTGATGTAGCAACTTCTGATGCTGGTGTCTGAAATCAAGTTCTGATGCTGAATAGATGTGATCTTGCTTATTTCAATCAGCGTATCTGCAAGTCAGAACATAATAATTTTAGGCAGCATATAGTTCATACATGAAACTTATAAATACTATATCTTTTCACTTTGTTATCATCAAAACTTAAATATAGGGTAGTAGATTCAAACTTTGTTCTAACATCCTCATCTATGGTTTGGTCTTGTTCCCAAATCCTGACCAGCTTGTAGATGTCAACACCATCAAGATCTTCTTATCCAGAAATCCAATACCAACGTTGCTTGGGGACATTCTTCACTCATTTTACACACGAACAATGAGAAAGATGGGTGTTCTCATGTGTTGTACTCCTCTCCTTGCAAGGTGGTTTATTTCGCACCTTCCACAATTTGTCTTGAAGAATGACCAAGGCTTAAGGTGGTCACAACAGTTGATGACCCTTACTCACTCTGATGTACATTGGTGTTCCCGGTCCAGGGAAAATGTCATCATCGTCGATCGTTGTGGAGAATTCCCTAATGTTCCATTACTTGGCATTAGGGGAGGCATTACCTACAATCCTTGTCTAGCCTTGAGACAATTTGGATATGCACGAAGAGATGTCCCTCACGACATGTTGATTCCTGACCTAGTTTTTGACTTCGACAACGATGCGCAAGGACTTCGCCAAAGATTCATCAGAGCTTGGAGGATGCCTAACAAGGTAGACAGCAAGACACTGGGGAACAAGAACTCCATCCCTCTTGAGCCTTACCTCAAGTGGGTACGAACCCGAGCCCAGAGTCTAATGATGCCTTACTTTCATGTTCTCCCTGTGATTAAAGAGCCCGTTAAGGAAGGAGAGGTTCCCTACACCATCCTATATCCTGACATGCCTACATCGTGGGAGGAAATGCAGAAGAGTTGGATCCAACTCAAGGAGGAACGAAACACTTTTGAAGCCAGCTTCTACGCCAGCGAGAAGAAGGTTTTGGAACTTAACCGCCGACTCCATGAGGAAGAGACCCTCAACACCTACATCGCACCAAAGAGGATGCGCAACGTCTTTTTACCTTGAGAAGTTTTTTGTAATATTTGGCCCATGGGGCATTTATGTACTGACAAATTTCTTCTTATTAATATGACGTGCGTTCTTTTTTGTTTGCAACAATTTTGAATTTGCTTAATCCTTGAATGCATTGCATACATAAGCATATCATTCATCATACGCATAAGCAGGTCTCCACACCAGGTTTCCTTATCTTTCTGCTGTTTATTTCCGTAAGATGGATCTCGAACAGACGGTCAAGGACTTGCAGTCTCAAAACTCACAGTTTCAACAACTCCTGATGACCTTGGCTAAGGGTCAGGAGGATCTAAAGGCCCTGCTGGGGAACAAAGACCAAGTGAAAAAGAAGAAGAAGAGAATCGGGGTGGCTACCCTAGGAAGAAGGTTTGAGGGTGAAGCCAGAAGAGTGCTTGAATTTCCCCCTACTTCTGAGGAGGGAACCAGTAAAGGGAATGCGGCTGCAGTACCTTCCGAATCCGAGGTTGAAGAGGACGAAGACTACTCTGATCAACAATACCCGCCCGCTGATGACAAGTACAAAGGCTTGGAAGACAGGTTGGCAGCTATGGAGCTGCAGAGAGTTCCCGGCTTAGATTTCGAAGATTTGGGATTAGTTGCTGGAATTGTGATCCCCCCGAAGTTTAAAGTGCCAGCTTTTGCAAGATATGACGGGCTATCCTGCCCGAAAATGCATCTCAGATCATATGTAAGGAAGATCCAACCTTACACTGCAGACAAGAACCTTTGGATCCATTTCTTTTAGGATAGCCTTTCTGGGGCTCAACTCCAGTGGTTCTATCAGCTGGATGGAGCCAGTATCCGAAACTGGGAGGACTTGGCTACTGCTTTTTACAAGCAATATCAGTACAATTCTGACCTCGCTCCTACGCGTACCCAACTTCAGGGTATGTCACTAGGAACGGGCGAAGGATTCAAGGAGTATGCGCAAAAGTGGAGAGACTTGGCTGGTAGGGTGCAGCCACCTTTGATTGACCGTGAACTTGTTGACATGTTCCTTGGGACCCTGTCTGGTCCGTTCTTTAATCATCTGATTGGTAATTCCTCTGCTGGGTTTACAGATTTGATTTTGACTGGTGAGAGGATAGAAGCTGGTATCAAGTCGGGGAAGATACAAAAAGGTGCCGCCGCGAGTACTGAAAAGAAGCCTTTCAAGAAGGAAGCCAGTGCTGTTTATGGCCCCAGAAGACAAGTTAAGCCAGAACGCCGCCAAACTGTCAATGCATTGGTAATTTCAAAGCCTGCTGCTGCTCAGCAGTATAATCAACAAAGGGGTGAGAGACCCAAAAGGCAGTACACTCGGCTCAGCATGACCCTGTCTCAGATTTTTCCGCAACTACTGTCAACCAATCTGGTAACTGTCAAAGAAGCTCTGAAAGTAGTGAACACAGCTTCTCCAAAATACAACCCCAACAACTGTTGCGCTTATCACTCTGATAGCCCCGGGCATACTACGGACGATTGCTGGGCTTTGAGGAATAAGGTTCAAGACCTTATTGATGCTAAAGAAATACAGTTTGAGGCACCCGAAAGACCCAATGTTGTGACCGCTCCCATGCCCCAGCATGGAGTGAACACTGTGGAAGAAGACCGATATGTAGCCTCCGTGGAAGAGATTGTTACTCCGTTATCGACTGTTAAAAGGAATTTGTTTCTAGCCGGTTTATTTCCGGGATGTGGTAAAGATTGCCTTCTATGTGCTGTTTCGCCTTTTGGTTGTCCTTTGCTGAAATCAGGTATCCAAAGCCTGATGGATAGCAAAGAAATCTTGTTCGAGAAGATTGCCGTTCCTGCTGTCCCTACTGAAGAAGTTTCTATCGTCACTATTTTCAACAAACCTCCTAAGGCTCCTTCAAAGAAGCCTGTCAAAATCATGTCCACTCAGAAGATTTCTCCTATCATCATTACTGTTCTGGGGCCCCTCCCTTATACATCCGACAAAGTTGTCCCATGGCACTATGGGGCAGATGTTTATGTGCTTGGAGTGAAGCAAGAGTTTGATACAAGTACCGGTGTCAGTAACATCACCGGGCCTGCCAAAATTACTCGCAGTGGTAGGTTGTTCTCGCCAGATATTTCGCCACCAGCTATTCAGAAACCTCTTATCATCACACCTGCAAGTGTGCATGTTCCACTTCCTAATCAAGTTCCTATTTCTACCCCTGCTGCCGAGTCCTCTGACGCTCGGGGCAAAGGGATTGCTATTGATTTGCCTGCCCTGACGGAGGCAACGAAGACAAACACTGTTGAAGCCTCCCAGCAAGAGATGGAGGAGATCCTCAAGATTATCAAGAAAAGTGATTTCAATGTTGTTGAGCAGTTGGGGCACACCCCATCAAAGATTTCTATGCTATCACTATTGTTGTGTTCAGAAGCCCACGCCAAGGCCCTGATCTCCTTCCTGAAGACGGCCCATGTGCCACAAGAAACGTCTGCTGATCAATTTACTGATTGTGTGGCTAACTTGACTGCTGATAACGGGTTGGGCTTTTCTGACGCTGATCTGACTGCAAAAGGAAAGAACCATAATAATGCCCTACATGTCTCTATTGAATGCAGGGGCACTACTCTTGCCCATGTGTTGGTAGACACCGGTTCTTCACTAAATGTATTGCCCAAGAAGGCCCTAGACAGATTGGATTGTGAGGGTCTGGAGCTCAAGCCCAGTAACATTGTTGTCTGAGCCTTTGACGGTTCGAAAAGGATGGTACATGGTGAAGTTGACATTCCAATCAGGGTTGGTTCTCAAGTTTTTGATTCTACTTTCTATGTGATGGACATCCGTCCATCCTACTCTTTTTTGCTGGGTCATCCATGGATCCACAAGGCTGGAGCTGTGACCTACACACTACATCAAAAGCTTAAGTATCCAGTCAGAAGAAAGATTGTTACAGTTCAAGGGGAAGAGGAGTATATGGTCAGCCACTTAAACTCGTTCCGATACATAGAAATGGATGGGGAATTCATTGAAACCCCCTTTCAACACTTTGAAGAGGTGCCTCAGACGTTGGCATCAGCTGAAACTGTGATTGAAGACCCTCCTTTGAAGATGGCTTCCTTAAAGGATGCCCGGGCTGTGATTGAGAAGGGTGAGTGCGCAAACTGGGGCCGACTCCCTGACTTTACTATGAAGACCGACAAGTTTGGTTTGGGCTTCACTGCAGAGGCTCAGAGGGCTGTTCGCAAAGCGAGGATTGGAAACCTCCTGTGTTTATCACCAACCCAGGAGTGAATGCTATTGAAGACGACATGGAGGAATCAGAATTTGACAGCTGGATCTACCCAACAACCGACAGTGGACCAAGAAACTGGACTGCCAAAGACTTTACACGTATTACTTTTGTCACTCAGTAATGAACTCTTTTGTTTTCAATTTGTAACAAATAATATGTTGAAACTTTTATGGCTCAGAGTCCTACCCGGGGCACCGTGGCTCCATTTGTGAGGGCTTTTTGTATGATATTTTCATATATCATTAATCAAAACATTGGACGTTTGTTGCATTTCAAATTTTGTGCTCCTTTTCTTTCTTTATTATATATTGCAAAACAGCTATATTTACACACACTCACTTATACAGGTTCCAATCCACTCTGGATCTCACTGGTAATGACTCTGCTACTGCCAGTTATGACTTCGAAAATCCGATCAACTTAGCCGAAGACGAAGGTGAAGATGATTGCGAAGTGCCTGGTGAACTTGCAAGACTGCTACTCCAGGAAGAGAGGGCCATTCAGCCACATGAAGAGCCAGTGGAAACGATAAATCTGGGTACTGAGACAGACAGAAAAGAAGTCAAGATTGGTGCTAATCTGGAGTCTAGTGTGAAACAACGGTTGATTCAGATGCTGTATGACTACATGGAAATCTTTTCTTGGTCTTACGAAGACATGCCTGGTTTGGATACCGACATTGTGGTTCATCACCTGCCTACCAAGGAAGATTGCCCTCCGGTTAAACAAAAGGTCCGCCGTATGCATCCAGAAATGTCCGAGAAAATCAAAGCCGGGGTTATGAAACAATTTGATGTCGGGTTTCTAGCAGTGACTTCTTACCCTCAGTGGATTGCCAACGTGGTTCCGGTGCCAAAGAAAGATGGTAAGGTCCGAATGTGTGTTTATTACAGGGATTTGAACAGGGCCATCCCCAAGGATGATTTCCCTTTGCCTCATATTGACGTTCTGGTTGACAACACTGCTCAGCATAAAATTTTCTCCTTCATGGACGGCTTCTCCGGTTATAATCAGATCAAGATGGCTCCTGAAGACATGGAGAAGACCACTTTTGTCACTCAGTGGGGCACCTTTTGCTACAAGGTCATGCCTTTTGGGTTGAAAAATGCTGGGGCAACCTACCCACGTGCCATGGTTGCTTTATTTCATGACATGATCCATCATGAAATAGAAGTATATGTCGACGACATGATTGCAAGGTCCCAAACTGAGGAGGAACACCTTGACCATCTACGGAAGCTGTTTCACCGTATGAAGTTGTACAAGCTGAGGTTGAACCCAAACAAATGCACCTTTGGGGTGAGATCTGGAAAATTGACAGGCTTCATCGTAAGCGACAAAGGTATTCAAGTGGACCCTGCCAAAGTAAAAGCCATACAAGAGATGCCAACTCCCAAGACAGAGAAAGAAGTCAGAGGATTTCTAGGACGGCTGAACTACATTGCCCGATTCATCTCGCATCTAACTGCTACCTGTGAACCAATCTTCAAGCTACTGAAGAAAGATCAAGTGGTACGTTGGAACGATGAGTGTCAGGATGCTTTCGAAAAGATCAAAGAGTATCTCCAAGAGCCACCCATTCTTATGCCACCGGTTGAAGGGAGACCTCTAATACTATACTTGACAGTACTTGACAACTCAATGGGGTGTGTGCTGGGGCAGCATGACGAGTCTGGCCGAAAAGAGCACGTTATTTATTACCTGAGCAAAAAGTTTACCGACTGTGAGACTCGGTACTCACTGCTCGAGAAAACTTGCTGCGCTCTGGTATGGGCTGCTCGCCGGCTGAGACAGTATATGTTGACTCACACTACCCTGTTGATTTCAAAAATGGATCCAATCAAGTACATATTCGAAAAGCCCGCCTTGTCCGGAAGAATAGCAAGATGGAAAATGATCTTGACGGAATATGACATCCAGTACACGACTCAGAAAGCAATCAAGGGAAATGTATTGGCAGACCATTTGGCACACTAACCGGTGGACGATTACCAGTCGTTGAACTTTGAATTTCCAGACGAGGATATCATGGTACTGACTGATTGTGAAGTACTTGGACCGGATGAAGGACCTGAGGAAGGATCCCGATGGTCTATGCACTTTGACGGAGCCTCGAACGCTTTGGGTAATGGTATCGGGCTGTGATCATATCCCCTAAAGGCACTCATACTCCACTCACTGCCCGACTGTGTTTCAACTGCACCAACAACATGGCGGAGTATGAGGCATGCATCATGGGTCTTCAAGCTGCAATTGACTTAAGGATCAAGTTTCTGAGTGTCTTCGGAGATTCCTCTCTCGTGATCAATCAGATCAAAGGCGAGTGGGATACGAAACACCCAAATCTTATTCCTTACAAGGAGTATGTGCTGACATTGCTTCCCCACTTCGAGGAGATAACTTTTGAACACTTCCCAAGAGAGGAGAATCAGTTAGCGGACGCGTTGGCTACAATGTCTTCTATGTTCAAAGTCAAATGGGACAACGAGGCGCCCCGAATCATTATCTGGAAGTTGAATGAACCTGCACATTGCTGCGATCTAGAGACCGAAGAGGTAACAGAAAAACCTTGGTATTATGAAGTAAAGAGGTACTTGGAAGCTCAAGAATATCCCGAGGGTGCATCCGTTAACGACAAGAAGTTTCTGAGAAGGTTCGCAGCAAAGTTCTTCCTCAGCAACGACATTCTGTACAAGCGAAACCATGATTCGACCTTACTGCGTTGTGTGGACAAGACTGAAGCAGAAAAGATCATGGCAGAGCTGCATGAAGGTACCTTCGGGACGCACTCCAGTGGACATACCATGGCAAAGAAAATCCTTCGGGAAGGATATTTCTGGTTCACGATGGAGGCCGACTGTTATCAGCACTCGCGAACTTATCATAAATGCCAGATCTATGCTGATAAGGTGCATATTCCTCCGGTTCCTCTGAACGTCTTGACGACACCTTGGCCTTTTGCAATGTGGGGCATTGATATGATCGGCGAGATCAGACCAACGGCATCCAACGGGCATCGCTTCATCCTGGTGGCGATCGATTACTTTACAAAATGGGTTGAAGCAGCTTCCTACGCCACCATAACCAAGAGTGTCGTGGCACGGTTCATTCGGCACAACCTAATCTGTCGATACAGCATACCTGAGAGGATCATTACGGACAACAGTACCAATCTTAACAACAAGATGATCACTGAGCTCTGCGAGCAATTCAAGATACAGCACCACAATTCTTCTCCTTACCGGCCGAAGATGAATGGGGCTGTAGAAGCAGCGAATAAGAACATCAAGAAGATTGTGCAGAAGATGACAGTGACCTACAAAGATTGGCACGAAATGTTACCGTTTGCTCTTCATGGGTACCGTACCTCAGCACGGACGTCAACAGGGGCAACTCCCTTTTCCTTGGTCTATGCCATGGAGGCGGTCTTGCCTATTGAAGTCCAGATACCCTCTCTCTGGATAATGAAGGATGCAGACTTGAGGGAAGATGACTGGATCCAGACTCGACTTAATCAGTTAAACCTAATTGACGAAAAGAGACTCACTGCTATTTTCATGGTCAGACATACCAAAAATGGATGATCAGGGCATTTAACAAGAAAGTCAGACGACAAGAGTATCAAGTCGGAGACCTGGTAATCAAGCGCATCATTCTCCCTCAAAGTGATCCCAGGGGCAAATGGACCCCTACATACGAAGGACTATTTGTGGTTAAACATATCTTCTCAAGAGGAGCTATGATTCTAACCACCATGGACGGTGACGACCTTCCTCACCCCGCCAATGCAGACATAGTAAAAAGATACTACGCATGAACAAAAGACCCGCTAGGTTGACACACCTAGGCAAAAATAAGGGCTTCCCGGCGAACCAAAAGGGTTCGGGCAAAAATAAGGGATGAAACAAAAAAAAATTTGTACACCCGGCAAGTCGAAAACCTGAAAAGGCGGCTTGGGCAAAAATGGGTATCCCGGTGGACTGAAAACCTGAAAGGGCGGTCCAGGCAAAAGTTAGGGATAAAGTGTAATACTATGTCTCATTGGATCACCTTACATCCAGAATTCGGCATCAACTATCGAGCTCAGACGGCGCCAATCAACCAGCTTCATCTTCAACTAAGCAGCAAAGTGATGAGACACTTGAAGACATAAAGGCGATAGCAGAGTTGGAACCCAGTGGGATTATTTTTCACATAGCTGTTTTGTTTCCTTTTCAAAATTGTATAAACTCTATGCTATTCGGTGGTGTTCTCTTACTAGGACGTCAGCCTCCTGTACATAAACGCCTATTTACAGGAAAATTTCAAAATCAATACAAGTTCAACTTTTCAGACAAATTATCCATTGTTTTTCCTTTTTCTGTTTTGTTTTGCGAAGAACGTCCAATGTTCATTTTTGATATATGCATTTTCCATTAATTGCTAACCATGAATATTTGCATGCGAAACAAAGGACTGATTATAGGTGACATCAGAAACAGGGGCAATGTAGATTTGTCCAAGCGATCTAGTTGCTCTGTCCACCGAGGTACCAAGGTAGGTTCGGCTGAAGAAAATGACCAAGTTACCTCAACTCCCCACAGAGTAAGACGAGATTCAGCAATACTTTCCCCAAGTAGAGTTGGTTTCCTATCAGCCCTGGAAAGGCACAATATTCCCCTAGCAAGTCAGCAATATTCTCCTCAAGAAGAGTTAGTCTATGGCCAGCCTAAAGGAAGTTGGGTATCCCCAGAAGATCTCAACATTCCCCAGTGGAGTATAGACATTCCTCAACAAGCATCCCCGGCAGTCTTAATATAAGATTGTTCCCCGGCGGAATACCAACACCCCAGTACAGTCTGAAAAGTTTTCCCAGGAGAGTTGAATCATTATCCCCAGCGGGTCTTGAAGCTTATCCCCAGTAGATTCCAGAAGCTTATCCCCTGCAGAGTACGGACGTCTCTCCCAGACTTTATTCAAAGTTATTCCTCATAAGAGCTTATAACTCGGTTATCCTCAGCTTATTTCCACGGAAAGTTCGTCCTCGGCGAAGTTCTTCCTATCCCCAGCGGAGTTGATCAAGTTCCCCAACGTAACTTATCAGCAGAATCCCCAGCAGAGTTATCGTTGGAATCCCCAGCGAAGCTCTCATCAAAACCTCAGCGAAGCATCTCTTCCCACAGAGTTATTCCCCTCAGAGTAATTTCTCCAACAAGTTTATTCCCCGACGGAGTCATCTTCTCCTACCAGTTTATTCTTACAACCATCATCCCCAGCGGAAACGAAGAACTCTACTCTTCAACATCAGCCCAGGATCTGATTCCCCGGCCAGTCGTCAAGGATTTATTTTCCTAGATGAAAATATATTCATAAACATTTCACATTTCATACATCCTACTTGCATACATGATAAAGTGCATACAACACTATCTCATTTTGAGCCTCATGACATCATGCATCTCATACATCATGACTTCGCATACAACTGATGTTTTGCCTTTTCAGGAAAAAGGTCAATCCAAAGATGATTACTATCAACTATTGCAATTCCAGATTTGATACCTGTATCTAGCCAGGGCACATCTGTGAGTGATTGATTGTAGATTCGATACCTGTATCTAGCCAGGGCATATCTGGATGAAGAGTTTGAAGATCAACCCCTGTAACAAGCCAGGAAATTATCTTTCATTCTCAGGTCAGAGGTCTACACCTGTATCTAGCCAGGAAAGCTATCTCTACCAACCTTTTGCAATTCCAGATTCGATACCTGTATCCAGCCAGGGCACATCTGTGAGCAACTAATTCCAGATTCGATTCCTGTATCCAGCTAGGGCACATCTGTGAGCAACTAATTCCATATTTGATTCTTGTATCCAGCCAGGGCATATTTGTAGACGACAATTCGAGATTCGATTCCTGTATCCAGCCAGGGTATATCTGTAGACGACAATTCCAGATTCGATACCTGCATCCAGCCAGGGCACATCTATCAACAACAGTTCCAGATTCGACTCCTGTATCTAGCCAGGGCATATCTGCATGAAGAGTTTGAAGATCAACACCTGTAACTAGCCAGGAAACATCTTCCTTTCTCAAAGTATGCAACTTCTCGCTAAGGAATCTCTTACGCGATCAACACTTCCAAAATGGCATCTATAAGCCCATTCCCGCCATCACATTGCTGTTACTCCAGCATGCGAGTGCAAATTTCAGGGCACTCTAGTGTCCAATCTCCTTTTACCTTCGAGCCGCGAAAGGCAAACTTGCCAATCTAACTCTTCAGGTCTAAGAAGATTGAACAGGGGCAACTGTTGTAACCCAAAATTTTCCCTCCCATTTCCTCAACATTTTCTCACCACAAGACCCTTGGAGCTCAAGATCCAGTTAGGGTTTCCTCTGCTCAAGACCTCTCCTTGCACTGTTGATCCCAAATTAGGGTTTGTGTTTGCACAAAGATGTTTTGACCTAAAATGCCTAAGATGACTTTCATGCTTCATATTGGACTCCCAAGTTGATCCATACCAAGTTTCAAGCCTTGATTCCAATCTTTGCCCAGTCAATTGGACAGTTGACCTAGAAATCAGCTGTATTGGGGAAAGAGTCAACTGTGATCAATTGACAGTCAAACCTCATGAAATTTTACCCACATCAACATTATGAACTCATATGGACCATTTGATCAAGTTTGGATCACAATTCCACAAGAAATTTGATCAGATCATCAAAAGGGCAAAATGGTCATTTTTAGGGTTTTGACTGCACAAAGGCAATTTTTGACTGTTTGACCTAGCCAATGGCAAACCAAGCTCATATATGGACTCAAGGACCCAATGGAATTGTCTTGACATGTTCAACAAGTTCAAAAGATCCCAAATGCACAAGATTGACAGATGAATTTTCCATTCAATTGATCAATTTTTTACTGTATACTGAAAAGTCAAACTTTGACTTTTTGGTCAAAATCAAGTGTCAAGATTCATTTTTCATCAAAACATGCCAAAATATGAAACTTGTTCATCAAGAAACCCAAAATTGCAAATTAGGGTTTAAAATGAAGAATTTTCATAACTTAGAATTTTTCTAAGTTATGAAAATCCCTAATTTTTTCCTAACTTTGTCCCACTTTTTCATCAAGATACATTTGGATTCAAGGAAATTTCAAAACATGAAAGTTATAGTCCATTACAAAATCTACAACTTTGATTCACAAAGTTTCCTCAAAAGAAGCTTGTAGCTCAAGTTATGATTTTTGGAACAAGGGTACAAAATATTCTTAACTTAGAAAAATTTTGACCTATTCTAGGCAGGATTTTTGCCTAACTTCATGGCCACTTTTCACATGCTTCCACTTGGAATTTCAATTTTCATTACAAATATGGATTGTAGTACACATTCCAAGCTTTCCAAAATGTCCAAGAACTCATCAAACAACCTTGTGGTTAGGGAGAATCGAATTTGGCAATATGGGCAAAATTCACTTTGTTCATGAGCCATTTCCATGTCCATAACTTTGCATTTTTGAACTCAGCATGCTCTAAGCTAGATTACAGGTCTTTTATCTCATCCACACTCATAAATTTAATGCCAATCCTTTATGTTTAAGCCTTATCTTGTATGTTTAACCATTGCATACAAGATTGAGCCATAAATGGAAAAAGCAATTTATCCATTTTTGAAAAGTTGAACTTTATGTCAAATTTACAAATCAAGAAGTACAATGCAAATCCTTTTGGCACAAGTTCAGGGATATAACACACTGATCAAGACAAAAAGAGGCAGCATACTTTAGGGGCCTAGAGAAGCTTGTAAACCAACTTGCCATTTCTTGCTTAAGTTAGAAGAAACCTTGCATAACTCACAACAACTCTCATTGCTGCAAGAACTAGCTTAGACAAACTTGTTAGACACATCCCAAACAACATAACTGAGCCAAGGCACGACCAAAACACCTTCCAAACCTCATCATTCATCAAAACACCATCCTACTGCAGAAAACAGAGTCACCTCTGCAGTTGGACTTCCATAACTCAATCCACTCGTGCATTATTGCTAAAACCAGTTCATACACACTCCATACCACATATACAAGCTATCCCAAGCATTGGACATGACCTGTAACACCTCTAACCAACTTCACCATTTTCACTTTTTCTGTTTTGTAGGTTGATTGCCACAGCTTGATTCACTTAGTTTCAAAGTAAGCTAAAGGTTGGAATAGCATCCCTGGACTTCAAGCAAGCTGTACCAATCCTCACTTTGAAAGTGCCTCCATTTCCAGACACGATCCAAACTGAACAGGTAAGTTCATGGACTTCTATCTCTCAATCTAGGAAGAGTTAGCTTTAAGTTTATGAATGAAAAATGCATTACTCATGGCCCTGAAGCTATACATATCCTCACTTTCCATTTATATTGTATATGCTGAGAGAATTTAAGACCTGAACATTGACAAAAACTTAGGTTAAGAATTAGGGATGGAGAAATTCTCTCTCATTTCTGAGAGTTAGATCAAGTTTTTGGTATGTATGGAATTGTGGCTTGATGCTTGACACTTTTCATGTTATAAGTTTGTGCTAAAAGTACAGGAATCATGAGATAGCAGGAAGCACATGTTGCTCTGTTTTTTTGTTCAGAGGTTGAAGACAAAGTCTTCTTGGGCTGGGCCTGACTCTTTTTCCTTTTTGCACCATGTTTTTACATTTGCACCCCCTTGGCCCATTGCATTTTATTTTCATTATTTTTGACTTTTGATTTTTGTTTCTGACTTATTTATTTTTGTCAAAGCATAAAAAATATTAAAAAATATTTTTCTCACATTTTTTGCATTTTTTTGATATTTATTTTGTTTCATTTAGCTTTATATGTAAATAAACATAAGTTTACTTTTATTCAAAATACTAAAATAATACCAATAAATTTTATTTTCTGATTTTTATTTTATTTTACCTTTTGAAAACATTTTATAAAAAATATACTTTTTTTTGTAAATATTAAATATTTTATTTTGTACATATTTAATATATTTAATAAATAATGTAAATATTTATATATTTATTAGTATATTTAGGTTAAAAACATAAAAAATAATACATTTTTATTTTTATTAATATTTAACTTAAAAAATCACTTTTTGACAATATACTTCCTTTTCATTTATTTTTTGTACATAATTAATAAATATTGCATACATTAAATAATTAATACTTTTATTTAACAAATTAGGGTTTTGCCCTAAATACATAAAAATACCAAAAATTAATTATTTTCATTTTTGTTTATGGGACACATAAAAAACACTTTTTACATACATATAAAAAATCATTTTTTGCATCTTGCATATTTATTATATTTTATTTAATTATTGTATATTAATTAATTTGTATAATTCAATTTGGATGTAATAGTTAGATTTTAATTTCTTGCTAAAATATCCCCATTTGAACATTTGTACCCCCCATCCCATAATTTATGTTGTAATAACTTAGGACCTTTAAATTTCTCACTTTAAAGCTTTCTAATTATGTCATGATAGAATTAGGGTTTTGTATGCAAATCAAAAACAACAAATAGTTTGACCTAAATTCAAGATAAACAAGCATGAAAATGGACAACACTAATCACACTTGCACCCCTAGGGTACTCCACTTGTTGCCTTCAAATAATGGGCCATATTGCATGTTAGGTATCTTTGGCAAAAAAAAAAACAAAACAATTCAAATGATCACAGTCCCTCGACGACGCTTTCAAAAGTTGCCTAAAAAATGATCAAGTCCCTTAAAGGAAAAATTGCCCAAAGATACTTGGCACCTTTGCAATCATGGTCTAAACGATGACCCGCGCCCGTCCCGTTCACATCCTAACACAAGATTGTCCACCAAATACAATGGTGGAACAAAATTGTTAAAAGGGTTAAAACATAGCAAAAATCTTTGAGAAATTTAGAGTAGACAAACTTTTGGTTACTTGCCAACTTGCAAAACAAAAACACTTGCCTATTTTTCAAAACCACACATCACTACACTTTCAAAAACAACTTTCAAAAAAACAATTGAAAACTTTTCAAAAGACATACACCTTTGTATACATCCCAACATGGATCATTACAAAGGTTGCCACCACATTGGCCTATTTTCAAAACATTTTTCAAACCCACACACAAAGCACCATTTCAAACAATTGAAAATAAAGGCAAGTTTGATCTAAGCAAGTAACTAAGAGCCCATGGATAACCATGGATAGAAAGGATGCTAATACCTTCCCTTTCTATAATCTACTCCCCGAACCCAAGAAAACATCTCAAAGGTTTTTGCTGTGCTTTTTAACATTTCCTTAGGATAAAATAAAAAGTCGGTGGCGACTCTTGCTTAACCGAAACATTTGCGAAAACAAATGCAAAACCTCAAGTCAGTTCTCCCACCATATCACAGAGTGGAAGCTGGAATCCGAAGTGGAAAAATTCAGAAGGATGCCTCTTCTAGTGCTGCAAGGAAGCCATTTGCAAGTAAAAAGGAAGTCAGTGCCGTCTATAACCAAAAGAATCAAAATCAAACTGAGCGCTGTCCGGCAGTAGGCGTTGTTATGATTCCCAAACCTGCACCTGTTCAACAAAGAAACAATCAGCCAAGAGCAGAAAGACCAGCTAGACAGTTCACTTAGATCAACATGATGCTGTCTCAGTTTTTACCTCAGTTGCTGAAGTCCAATCTGGTTACTCTGAGGGAAGCTCCGAGGAACCCTAACACCACCTCTCCTTACTATAAACTGAATGCTCGTTGTGCTTATCATTCAGAAATTCCTGGCTATGATACCAATGACTGTTGGGCTTTGAAGAACAAAGTACATGATCTGATTGATTCTAAGGATATTGAATTTGGTCCCCCGGAGACTCCCAACATTATTAATGCTCCTATGCCGAAACATGATCGGGGTGTTAATTCCGTTGAAGAAGATGTGTTTGTGACTTCTGTGGAAGAATTGGTGACCCCACTCATGACTATCAAAGGGAATTTGCTGAAGGCCTGTTTATTTCTGGGATGTGATGAAGGTTTCCACCTTTGTTCATTTCTACCAAATGGTTGCCCTTTTGTTGAAGGCAGGTGTTCAGCGCCTGATGGATGACAAAGAGATTCTGTTTGAGAAGACTCTTGTCCAGACTATTTTCTATGAAGACGTATCTATCATAACCATTTCTGCCAATCCTCCCAGGGCCTCCGCTAAAAGACCCGTCAGGATTACATTAGTTCTGAAGGTGACTCCGTTGATCATAAATATGCCTGGACCAATCCCATACTCCTTGGACAAAGTTATTCCTTGGAACTATGGGGCCAACGTCTATTACCACGGTGTAAAGCAGAACATGCTAGCCACTGAAGACAATATTGCTGAAAATGCTGATTCTAACATCGTCAATATTGTCGGAACCAGTAAAATAACAAGAAGTGGAAGAGTGTTCTCCCCTGAAATTTCTCCCTCGAAGACTGTTACCGGGCCTGTGATCATTCCTGTTGTGGTTCCACCCAAGACTACTACTGCAATTCCAGTAATCACTCCTGTTGACCCTCCCATCACCGAGTCGGCCGAGACTCGAGGCAAAGACATACTAATTGAGCCTGTCCTGACAAAGGCCAATTCAGTAACCATACCAAAAGCTTCCAAAAAAGAAATGGAAGAAATTTTGAAGATAATAAAGAAGAGCGACTACAACGTGGTCGAGTAGCTAGGGCAGACCCCATCCAAAATCTCTATGTTGGCTTTGTTGTTGTGTTCCAAGGCCCATGCGAAGGCTTTGGTTAAGTTTCTGAAGACGGTTCACGTGCTACAAGAGACATCTGTTGATCAGTTTGAAGATTGTGTGGTTAGTCTGACTGCCGATAATGGTTTGGTTTTTCTAATGCGGATCTAACACCAAAGGGGATGAAGTATAATGATGCTCTTCATGTTTCTGTTGAACGCAAGGGCACGACTCTGGCCCATGTTTTGGTAAATATTGGCTCTTCGTTGAATATGCTACCTAAAAAAGCTCTGGACCGATTGGACTGTGAAGGCTTGACCTTGAACCCTAGCAATATAATAGTGAGAGCTTTCGATGGTTCAAAGAGGATGGTGCACGGGGAAGTGAATGTCCCTATCAAAGTTGGTTCCCAGACCTTCGAATCCACTTTCTACGTAATGGATATCAAACCATCATATTCTTGCTTGTTGGGACGCCCTTGGATACATGGGACTGGGGCTGTTACTTCTACCCTCCACCAAATGTTGAATTACCCAGTAAGAGGAAAGATTGTCACTGTGCATGGTGAAGAGGAGTATATGATCAGTCACTTGAACTCCTTCAGGTACGTGGAAATGGATGGAGAGTTCATCGAGACTCCATGCCAGAACTTTGAAGAGGTACCTCGGATTATGGCTACAGTAGAAACTACCTACATTCCTCCAAAGGTCACCAAATCTCCCTCAAAGATGGCTTCTCTCAAGGACGCACGAGCAGTGGTTGAAGAAGGTGGGTCTACCACTTAGGGTCAGCTCCCGGTTATTCATTACAAGTCTGATAAATCTGGTTTGGGCTTCACTATAGGTGCTCAAAGGGTTGTTCATCGTGCTCGGGCTAGAGGACCTCTCCTACGCATCAGCAATCCTGGGGTCAATGCACTTGAAGACAATGATGGTGATTCTGACGTTGACAACTGGATCTTCCCGACTATTAACGACGGACTCAGTAACCGGACTTCCAAGGAATTTGTACCGATTACTTTTGTTCAGGAGTAATTGTGTTTCTGATTTTTCGGATATGTAATTTAAAAACAATATAAACTCTATAGTCATGTGTCTTACTCGGGGCACAATGGTTCTATTTGTGAGGGATATCATGTTTCATTTTCATATGACATCAATAAAGCATTGGACGTTTGCATACAAATTTTGTGCTCTCTGTCTTTCTTTTCTTTTATTCTGTCTATACAACTATGCTCTTACACACACTCACGTATCCAAATGCAGATCCATATCCACTATGGATCCCATTGATAATAGTTCTGCTACTGCACATTATGACTTTGAAAATCCGATCAACCAAGCCGAGGACGAAGGTGAGGAAGATTGTGAGGTACCCGGAGAACTTGCTAGACTATTACAGCAGGAAGAAAGGGCTATACATCCTCATGAAGAGCCGGTTAGGACGGTGAACTTGGGTACAGAGGAAGACAAAAAAGAGGTTAAGATAGGTGCAAATCTGAAGCTTAGTGTCAAACAGCGGTAGGTACAGATGTTGCATGAGTATGTTGAAATCTTCGCTTGGTCATATGAAGACATGTCAGGACTAGACACAAATATAGTGGTTCACCGTCTGTTGACTAAAGAAGAATGCCCTCCGATAAAGCAAAAGGTCCGCCGTATGCGCCCTGAGATGTCAGAGAAGATTAAAGCAGAGGTTATGAAGCAGTTCAACGCAGGGTTCTTAGCTGTCACCTCCTATCCGTAGTGGGTTGCTAATATGGTTCCAGTACCTAAGAAAGATGGTAAAGTATGAATGTGTGTGGATTACAGAGACCTGAACAGGGTAAGCCCCAAGGATGACTTCCCGCTTCCCCACATCGATGTTCTGGTTGACAACACCATATAACACAAAGTCTTTTTCTTCATGGACGGTTTCTCTGGCTACAATCAGATCAAGATGGCACCTGAAAACATGGAGAAGACAACCTTTGTTACACAGTGGGGCACTTTCTGCTACAAGGTGATGCCGTTTGGGTTGAAGAATGCTGGGGCAACTTATCAGCGAGCTATGGTAGCTCTGTTCCATGACATGATTCACCATGAGATAGAGGTTTACGTCGATGACATGATAGCCATGTCTCAAACTGAGGAAGAACATCTTGATCATCTACAAAAGCTGCTTGATAGGTTGAAGACGTACAAGCTGAGGTTAAATTCGAACAAGTGCACCTTCAGGGTAAGGTCTGGTAAGCTTCTGGGGTTCATCGTCAATGACAAAGGTATTCAAGTAGTCCCTACAAAGGTGAAGGCCATACAAGAGATGCCGGCTCCCCGCACTGAGAAGGAAGTTAGAGGTTTCTTGGGATGCCTGAATTACATTGCCCGATTCATTTCACATCTGACTGCTACTTGTGAGCCAATCTTCAAGCTTCTGAAGAAAGATCAAGTGGTAAAGTGGAATAACGAATTCCAGGTCGCCTTTGACAGAATCAAGCAATACCTCCAAGAACCTCCTATTCTGATGCCTTCGACTGAAGGAAGACCTTTGATAATGTACTTAACAGTGCTATATAATTTAATGGGGTGTGTGCTGGGGCAGCATGACGAGTCTGGTAAAAAAGAACACGCAATATACCACCTTAGCAAAAAGTTTACTGACTGTGAAACACGATACTCACTGCTCGAGAAAACTTGTTGCGCTTTGGCATGGGCTGCTCTCCAACTAAGACAATATATGTTGACCCACACTACTTTGTTGATATCTAAGATGGATCCGATCAAGTACATTTTTGAGAAGCCCGCTCTCTCCGGAAGAATAGAAATATGGAAAATGATATTGACCGAGTACGACATCCAATACACAACCCAAAAAGCAATCAAGGGAAGTGTGTTAGCTAATCATTTGGCACATCAAGCCGTGGATGACTACCAGTCCATGAATTTTGAGTTCCCAGATGAGAACATCATGTTAGTAACCGACTGTGAAGAACCTGGACCAGATGAAGGACCTGAGGAAGGATCCTGATGGTCTATGTTTTTTGATGGAGCCTCAAACGCACTGGGTAATAGCATTGGCGCTGTAATCATATCTCCCGAGGGCTGTCATACTCCGTTAACTTCCCGATTATGTTTCAACTGTACCAACAACATGGAAGAGTATGAAGCGTGTATCATGGGTCTTAGAGCTGCTAGTGACCTAAGGATCAAGTTCTTGAGTGTATTCGGGGATTCCGCTTTGGTGATAAGTTAGATCAAAGGATATTGGGATACAAAACACCCGAAACTTATCCCTTACAGAGAGCATGTACTGACACTGTTTCCCCATTTTGAAGAGATCAACTTTGAACATTTCCCTCGAGAAGAGAATCAGTTAGCGGACGCGCTAGCTACCATGTCGTCAATGTTCAAGGTCAGGTGGGACAATGAAGCTCCCCTAATCACTATGGAGAGGTTGGATGAACTGGAATACTACTGTGAGATCGATATTGAGGAGGTAGCCGAAAAACCATGGGTTTATGAAGTCATAAGGTACCTCGAAACTCAAGAATACCCCGAAGGGGCATCTGTCAATGACAAGAAATTTCTGATAAGATTTGCTGCAAAGTTCTTCCTCAGCAATGGAATCCTCTATAAGCACAATCATGACTCTACCTTATTGTGGTGTGTAGACAAGAGCGAAGCAGAGAGGATCATGGCAGACCTACACGAAGGTACCTTTAGCACTCGTTCCAGTGGACATACCATGGCGAAGAAGATCCTACGGGCAGGATACTACTGGTCCACTATGGAAGCCGACTGTTATCAGCATTCTCGAACCTGTCACAAGTGCCAAATCTATGCTGATAAGGTGCATGTACCTCCAGTTCCCTTGAACATATTGACAGCTCCCTGGCCCTTTGCAATGTGGGGCATTGACATGATCGGCGAGATCAGACCTACCGCTTCCAACGGGCATCGCTTCATCCTAGTGGCCATTGATTACTTCATGAAGTGGGTTAAGGCTGCCTCTTTTTCTACGGTTACAAAAGAATGTGGTGGCACGATTCATCAAGCATAACTAGGTTTGTCGTTATGGTATCTCTGAGAGAATCATCACGAATAATGGTACCAATCTCAACAACTCGATGATCACTGAACTCTGTAAACAGTTCAAGATTCAGCATCATAACTCTTCTCCTTACCGACCGAGGATGAATGGGGCTGTCGAAGCTGCTAATAAGAATATTAAAAAGATCATACAGAAGATGACAGTGACATATAAATACTAGCACGTGATGTTATCGTTTGCTCTTCACGGGTAGCATACTTCAGCACGTACATCGACAGGGGCAACACCCTATTCTCTGGTATACAACATGGAGGCTGTCCTACCTATGGAGGTCCAGATCCCTTCTCTATGGATTATGAAGGATGCGGGTTTGAGAGAAGACGATTGGATCCAGACTCGACTTGATCAATTGAAGTTAATCGACGAGAAAAGACTTACTGATGTCTGCCATGGTCAAATGTATCAGAAACAGATGATCAAGGCCTTCAACAAGAAAGTCAGACAACAAGTGTATCAATTAGGGGATCTGGTGATCAAGCACATCATACTACCGCAAGGTGATCCCAAGGGCAAATGGACTCCCACCTATGAGGGACCATTTGTAGTCAAGAACATATTTTCCGGTGGAGCCATGATTCTAACCACCATGGATGGTGACGACCTTCTACACCCTGTCAATGCGAACATAGTAAAAAGATACCACGCATAATAAAGACCCGCTAGGTTGACATACCTAGGCAAAAATAAGGGCATCCCGGCGAACCAAAAGGGTTCGGGCAAAAATTAGGGATAAAAAATTGAAAAAAATCTGTACACCCGACAAGTTGAAAACCCGAAAGGGCGGCTTGGGAAAAAAGGGTATCCCAGTGGACTGAAAACCCGAAAGGGCGGTCCAGGAAAAAATTAGGGATTAAAATGTATCACTATGTCCCATTGGATCACCTTGCAATCAGACCTCAATAATCAGATATCAAGCTAAAACGGTACCGATCAATCCAGTCAGCTTCGGACAAGCAGCAAAGTGATGAGATGCTCGAAGACATAAGGGTAATAGCAGAATTAAAACCCAATGGGATCACTACACATAGTTATTTTCTTTTTGTACACAATTTCTGTAATAATTTCCATTTTTACGGCGGCGTTCTCTTACTAGAGCGTCAACCTCCTTGTAAAAAACGCCTGTTATAGGCAAATTTCAAATCAATACAAAGCGTCTTTTGAGTATAAAACTTTGTGTTTGTTTTTTTCGTTTTCTGTTTTGTTTTGCAAAAAAAACGTCCAATGTTTTTTCTTGACATATGCATTTGAATATGATTACTATTCACAAATATCTACATATAAAACAGAAAGACAGTTACTAAGAACTCAAAGAAACTGGTACAAAGCCTAAATGCCAACAGTTATTCCGTCCATCATGGTACAAGGGGCAGAGACAGTTGGAAGCGAAGTCGCTATCACATACAAGCCAGTGATACATATATTCCCCACAGAGCCGAGATAACCAAGGTCCGACCTCCGTATCCCCAAGCAGGAATTCCTTCCCCAGCAGGTTCCTTCAAAAAGCTGATATATGCATTCCCCAGCCGAGTTTTATAACCATGAGCAGTTTATAAATCCATCTCCCGAGAAGAGTTTATTTCTCTGACAGCGGAAGCTCAATCTCCAACAGAGCTTTTATCTCCAACAATGGAAGTTCATCCTCAGTTGAGTTTATTTCTCCAAATTAGAAGATCTTCCAACAGAGTGTCTCTCTTCCCCACAGAGTCATTCCCCCTCAGGATTATTCTCAAACAGAGTCTCCTCCGGCAGAATTTTCTCAAGCAGAATGGATGTAAATACCCAACTAATCATCTTCAGTCACTATCCCCAGCGGAAACGAAGAACTCAACTCCTTATACTCTCCAACATCAATCCAGGATTTATTTTCCCCAGCTAGAGAATATCACAATAGCATTGCATATCCATACATCATGGCTTGTGCATACATATTATACATCACAATCTCATTTATTTTGAGAAGATCATTACACAATACATTTCATACACCATGACATTACATACGACTAACTCTTTACCTTTCAGGGAAAGATGCAATCAAGTTCTCACAAGTTCTCTCTGGTTTAGTCAAACTGACACTAAGGTTTCTATTCTAGTTGAAGATGTTCTAAAACTTTCTTCTGGGTCAGCCGAATCGCCGCTAAGATTCCCCTGATTTCTATTCCAGTAAAAGTTAATTCGAGACCTCTCCCGGGTTCAGTCAAATCGATACTAAGATTTCTCTCCCAGTTGAAGACAACTCGATACCTGTCCCTGGTTTAGTCAAATCGTTACTAAGATTTCTATTCCAGTTTAAAAGTTATGAAGCCCGGAAACTGACCGGATAATAGTCAACCAACAATACATCATACTGTGAAGCCTGGAATTCAACCGGATAATAGTACAAAATACTATGAAGCCTGGAATCGACCAGATAGTGGTATATCTCAAATTTAAGCTATGAAGCCCAAAAATCGTCCGGATAATATCTTAATTTCTCCAAAATACTACGAAGCCTAGAATCGACCAGATAGTGGTATATCTCAAATTCAAGTTATGAAGCCCGGAAATTGACCGAATAATATCTTAATACTACGAAGCCTGGAATCAACTAGATAGTGGTATATCTCAAATTCAAGCTATGAAGCCCGGAAATCGACCAGATAATATCTTAATTTCTCCAAATTACTAAAGCCTGGGACACGACCTGATAATGGTATGAGACGCTGTGAAGTCTGGAGCACGACCAGATAACGGCAAGAGACATTGTGAAACCTGGAGCACGACCAGATAACAGTATAAGGTACTACGAAGCTTGGAATCCGACCAGATAGCAGTTTACTCGGCCAATTACTATGAAGTCTGGAAATGTCTGGATGTTAGTATGCCTTAAATTCAAGTTGAAACCCGAATGCGACCGGATAACCACTTAACTCCTTCTGAAGCCTGGAGCACGACCAGATAACATTTTTTGAGATTGCAAAGCCTGGAGCACGACCAGATAGCAAGTTTAATCTCATCTCCCCAGTAAGTCACTGTAATACCTGGAGCACGACCAGATAGCATTAAGTCTTATTATCTTCAGCAAATCACTGTAAGGCCTGGAGCACGACCAAATAGCAGTTCATTTTCATCCCCTCGACTAAGAGATGATTCCCCAGTAGAGTAACGGACAACTAAAGTTCATAAAATTCCATTTCTCCCAAGACAAAGACCAACATTCCTCAGTAGATTCCTCCTCAATGACAGGAATAGGAATTCTCATCAAAGGAATATATTGGGAAATCAACATCCTCTAGATGGCATCTTTAAGCCCATCTCCGACGATTCTCCGTCATATATTCTGGATGGCATCTTTAAACCCATCTTCGTTGAACTTCCGTCATCTCCTCCAAATGGCATCTGTAAGCCCATTCCTGATACTACCTACACAGCCAAGCACCATCTCAGACGAGTGCAAATTTATGGGCACTCTAGTGTTCAATCATCTTCCACCTTCAGATTACAAAAGGCAGACAACCAATATACATCCTCAGGTTTAAGAAGATTGAATAGGGGCAGCTGTTGTACCCCAAAATTTTCCCTCTCATTTTACTCAGCACATGCCCATTGAGGTCCTCAATTGCTCAAGGATGACTAAGGATTGACCAGACAAATCCTCCTCCTAAGGCAACAAGCTTCAAACTAGGGTTTCACTCCATATCAGGATGGTTGAAGTCCAAGGGTCCCAAATGCTTTCCATGGTACCAACATGTTCTCAAGATCATCCATGTCAAGTTTCATGCCTTGCACAAGAAGTTTGCTCAATCAATTGCCCAGATGCCTGAAAATTAACTATATTAGGTCAAAAGTCAACTGTGGCCCACATACAGTCAAAATTCAAGATTTTTGGTCAACATCAACATTTTTAAGAGATATCCATCATTTGATCAAGGGTTGATCACGATTCCTCAAGAAATGCCCCAAATTCATCAAAACCCAAAAGTTGCTAAATTAGGGTTTCTCAGGAAAAGTCAACCAAACTTTGACTAAACATAACTTCTTCATACTTTATCAGAAATTTTCCATCCAAGGCTCATTTTGAAGAGGATGCAATTCCCTTCAACTCATCTTCAGCCCACAAGTTCAAAATATGCACTCATCAAAAGATATGAATTTCTACATTATAGGTCCTTTTGAAAAGTCAACAAAAATACCTTTTGGGTCAAAGATTCTTACATGAACATGGAAGACCCAATTGATATTAAACCAAAAGGGTTGTTTAGGGGACATCCTAAGCTTTCTAAAAAGTCCAAGAAAACCTCTCTAGGGTTAAAATTGGAGGAGATATGCCTTGTCAAAGTTGACCATTTTTGCAAAATTGCTAAAAGTCAAATATGCTCAAAAGTGCATTTTTTGTCAAATGGGCCTAGCATTTCATGCTTGCGTCTTGCTTGTGACATGGTCCACGACCCAAATAAGCATCCACACATTATTTTCTTCATTGTTTATTTTATTTTGATTTTTTATTATTTAAAATTCAAATTAAATCAAATAAATTGCAAAAAATATATAAAGATTGGTTTTGATCTGATTTTTGTAGGAATCACAATCTAATCAAGCTGGCATAGCATATCAAATCGTGCAAAAGCAAATTGAATCAAAGATGGCATGATTAGGCCTATTTTGGAAACATATCATTCAAGAGGAAAATCAAATCAAATTTTCATGATTTTCCAAGATACAAAGCATTTTTGTTGACCTAATATGCTTTAGTATATATATTGAACAAGAGCAATGCGCAGGGAGAAGGATTGGAGGTCATGAGAGCTGGAAACAAAACTGAAAAAATTGATAAAAAGTGGTGAATCATTTTCCAACTTAGAGGGCAATTCAAAGCATTTCAACACTCCCAATCGTTTCCTGGACCTTCTCAGAAGCTAGCACGATCAATTACAAGCTTCCACAAGCCCATAATCGTCACATAACACCCACGCGTGCTATAGTCATGGAGGATGTCCGTAGGTATAAGTCTCATACCTAAAATGATGGACAGGGGAAGAAGAAGACAACGTGGCTGATAACCATTGGCCTGTTTGAATAATAGCGCGCATGTCTTTATTTTTTCCAGCTACCCACTTTGTTTTACATAATATGTGTTGTTGTCATTATACTAACGATTAAACAATATGGCCTAGTGGTGAAGCGTGCGTTGAATAGTGGAGAGGACCTGGGTTCGATCCCAGGTCCTAACATATTCTTTATTTTTCCTAACACTCAATTACAGATCCCATGCCTCACCTTGCCAAGCGCCTACCATGCATCAAACCATCCAGCCACTAGATCATTACTAATCCAAATCCAACGCTCCATCAAAGGAGGTCCATGGTACACCATCAGGAAGAGGCTACATAAGATCCAGCGTGTTGACTGGGCTGATCAGCATAGTGGGCCTAATCAATTCAGTGCTACACCCCTTGTTCAGCTTATACAGGCCCATCCTTTTCTTTTCTATTTTGATTGCTTTTAATTGTTTTACTAATTATTTTCCTTTATTAAAATAACACGAAAAATCATTATTTTTTTTATTTAATCAAAAATCATCAAAAACATCAAAAATTATTTTTTTTCATAAAATATTCTATTTCTTTAATTAATTAGTTTAATTAAAATTAGGGCAATTTAATCTTTTTTCATAATTTAAATCAATTAGAATTAGGGTTTAATTTGTACATAACCTAATTTTTCTCAAAAAATAACCTAAATCTTTTTTCAATTAGATATTTTAGGTTTTGCTAATTATTCTCGCATTTAATTCTCCACGCGCATTTTTCAATTTCCTTTTTATTATTATTGTAACTGCTCCGAGTTTGTAATAGTAATTAGGGTTTCAATTCCGCATTTTTATTTTCGGTCAAAATAATTATGTATCTGCAAAAGCTCTGTAATAGCTAGGACTTTAACTTTCTCGCTTTTATTTCCGCTAACTATAAACTGCTTAGAGGAATGTTAATAGGATTGTATGGAAAGACAAACTGAAAATCAATACAGTAGAAAACCCTAAATGTGCAAAGATAAATTAACTGAAAATTACATTCACACATGCTCACTCCTTTTACTCCACTCCAGTTTCCTTCGGTAAACGGTCATGAAGTATAGGGTTTGTTAGTGGTTGTTCTCTAGCCCCGTTCAGATGTTGCCTCAGAAAAAGATCTTTAAGGCTTTAGGATTATTACTAACATTTCCTAACATTGCTTTTGTGATCGTATTTGCCCCTTCGAATGTCCCTTAAAACTCCAACGACGATGATACCTATTTCTCAATAAGGGATAGCATTGTCTAAAAGGAAAATGAACAGACCTTTTTCAAGTAGGTAGATTAGTTCCTAGGTACTTGCTCAAACAAACAAAAACTTTTTCACCCCAACACTTTCCAAACAAAGTTTTCAAAAACAACTTCGTAACACTCTTGAGGACAAAAACAAGGGTTAATATGAAGTAAAACAAAACTTTTTAAAAAGAAGCACACAAAATAAAAAAGCAATTTCAAAATGAGCAAGTACCTAAGAGCCCGTGGAAAACCATAGATAGAAAGGGTGCTAACACCTTCCCTTTCTATAATCTACTCCCCATACTCAGAAACATCTCGAAAAAGGTTTATTTTTGTTCTTTTTCCTTTTCCTGATTGGATAAAATAAAAGTCAATGGCGACTCTTGCTTACCGCGACATTTGCAAACAAAAAACGCAACCCAGTATTAACAGTCGGTTCTGCCACCGTATCACACTCATTATCATCCTAATTCCCGTTGTTCATACCATTCTGAGAGTCCCTGCCATGCCACTAACAACTATTGGGCTCTGAAAAACAAGGTACAAGACCTTCTTGAGGCTAAAGAGATTGAATTCGATGCGCAAAAGATTCCCAATGTCATCACTGCCCCTATGCCCAAGCACGACCATGATGTCAACGCCGTTGAGGAAGATATGTTTGTTACTTTGGTTGATGAACTTGTAACCCCACTTCTAACTATCAAAAAGAACTTGTTGAATGTCGGTGTTTTCCCAGGCTGTGATGAAAGCTGTCATTTCTGTTTATCCTCACCAACCAACTGTCATTTTTTAAAAGTAGGCATTCAATGCCTAATAGATGACAAGGAGATTTTGTTTGAGAAGACTTCTATTCCAACTGTTTCTTATAAGGATGTTTCCATCGTGACCATTTCCACCAATTCTTCCAGGGTCTCCACCAAAAGACCCGTTAGGATTACATCAGTTCCTAAAGTAGCTCCATTGATAATTAAAATGCCTAGACCAATCCCGTATTTTCCAGAGAAAATTGTCCCATGGAATTATGGAGGTGATGTCTGCTATCACGGTATCAAGCAAGATTGGCCAGTTGCTGAAGATTCAAGTTCTGAAAAACTTGACTCCGATATCAGTAATATCGCAGGGACTAGTAAGATAACCCGAAGTGGAAGGGTATTCTCTCCAAAAATTACTCCTCCAAAACCAATTTATGGACCTATAATCATTCTTGTTGTTGTTGCTCCTCCAAAGGCTATTCCCATCCCTGCAATCATCTCTGCTAATACTCCTGTTGACAAAACTGTTACAGTCCATGTTATCACCCCTACTGACATTCCTACTGCCGAGTAAACCGAGACTTGAGGAAAAGGTATTCTGTTTGAGCCTATCCAGACGAAGGCAGAATCAGTAGCTATCCCTGAGACCTCCCGGAAAGAGATGGAGGAAATTCTAAAGATTATAAAAATAAGCGACTACAACGTGGTCGAACAACTGGGGCAAACTCCATCAAAAATTTCCATGATGGCTTTATTGTTATGTTCCGAGGCTCATGCAAAGGCCATGGTAAAATTCCTCAAAATTGCCCATGTACCCCAAGAAACATCTGCCGATCAGTTCCAAGACTGCGTAGCTAGCTTGACCGCAGATAATGGTTTAGGTTTTTCGGATGCCGATTTAACGCCAAGATGGAGGAAGCATAACGAGGCATTGCATGTCTCAGTCGAATGCAGGGTCACGACTCTGGCTCATGTCTTGGTTGATACCGGTTCATCTCTGAATGTGTTTCCTAAAAAGGCTCTTGATAGGCTTGACTGTGAAGGATTGACCTTGAAACCTAGCAACATAGTAGTGAGGGCCTTCGACAGCTCAAAAAGGATGGTGCATGGGGAAGTGGACATCCCCATAAAAGTTGGAACCCAAATATTTGATTCAACTTTTTATGTAATGGATATTCTCCCTTCATATTCCTGCTTATTAGGCCGACCGTGGATTCACAATGCTGGTGCCGTTACCTCTACGTTGCATCAAATGCTAAAATATCCAATTCAGGGGAAAATCATCAATGTTCATAGAGAAGAAGAGTATATGGTAAGTCATCTAAATTCCTTCAGATATGTGGAATTAGATGGTGAATTTATTGAAACTCCATTACAACACTTTGAAGAAGTCCCGCAAACTATGGCAGTAGCCAAGGCTGTTTCTCAAGTCCCTAAGATTATAAGGCCTCCACTCAAGATGTCTTCTTTGAAAGATGCCAAGGCAGTGATATAAGAATGTGGGTGCACTATTTGGGGCCAAATCCTAAATATCCCATACAAATCTGACAAATTTGGTTTGGGTTTTACTTCAGGAGCCCAGAAAGCTGTACGCCGCGCTCGAGCCGGAGGACCACCCTTGAAGATCAGCAACCACGAAGTCAACACATTGGAGGATGATGAAGACAACTATAACCTGGAGGGTTGGATTTTCCCAACTGTCAGTGGAGGGCTCAGCAACTGGGAAGCTAGAGATTTTGTCCTGATCACTTTTATCCAACAGTAATTTGTCTTTAAATTTTATCGGATTTGTAATATTAAACAATTCAGACTCTTAAAACCTTGTGTCTTACCCAAGGCACAATGGTCCATTTGTAAGGGTTATTATATTATTTTCATATGACATCAATGAATCATGGACGTTTTTGCATACAAACTTTATGCTCATTGTTTTTCTTTTTTTCAAAGATAGCTATACTCTTAAACACACTCATATTCAAATTATAGATCTACATCCATTCGGGATCCCTTGGGTAACAATTCTGCTATGGCCTTTTGTGACTCTGAAAATCTAATCTACCAAGTCGAAGACGAACGTGAGGAAGATTGTGAAGTGCCAGTGGAACTCACCAGGTTATTACAATAAGAAGAGAGGACCATACAGCCCCACGAGGAACCAGTGGACACAATTAACCTAGGTACTGAAGAAGACAAGAGAGAAGCCAAGGTGGGTGCCAATCTGGAATCTAGTATCAAAGAGCGTCTGATTCAGTTACTACATGATTATGTTGAGGTCTTTGCCTGGTGGTACAAAGACATGCCAGGACTTGATGTAGACATCGTGGTACATCTTCTACCAATAAAAGAAGACTGCCCACCGGTAAAACAAAAGGTTTGTCGCATGCGACCAAACATGTCAGAGAAGATCAAAGTGGAAGTCATGAAACAATTCAACATCGAATTCTTGGCCGTTACTTCCTATCCACAATGGGTTACCAATGTTGTTCCCGTGCCTAAAAAGGACGGCAAGGTACGAATGTGCATGGACTACAGATATTTGAATAGGGCAAGCCTTAAGGATGATTTCCAACTTCCCCACATTGATATTATAGTTGACAATACGGTGCAGCATAAAGCGTTTTCCTTCATGGACGGTTTCTCAAGCTACAACCAAATCAAAATGGCGCCTGAGGATATGGAGAAAATAACCTTTGTCACACAATGGGGCACATTCTACTACAAGGTTATGCCATTCGAGTTGAAGAATGCTGGGGCAACCTATCAGCGTGCCATGGTAGCCCTATTTCACGACATGATACATCACATAATAGCGATCTATGTGGACGACATGATAGCCAGATCTCAAACAGAAGAAGAGCATCTTGACCATTTACAGAAACTCTTTGAGAGACTAAAGAAATACAAGCCGAGGTTAAACCCGAATAAATGCACATTTGGGGTGAGGTCCGGTAAACTCCTAGGCTTTGTTGTAAGAAATAAAGGTATTGAAGTGGATCCCGCCAAGGTGAAAGCGATACAAGAGATGCCTGCTCCTCGTGCTGAGAAGGAAGTCAGAGGATTCTTGGAATAGTTAAACTACATTGCCAGATTCATTTCTCACCTGACAACTACTTGTGAACCGATCTTCAAATTTCTGAAGAAAGATCAAGTAGTCAAATGAAATAATGAGTGCCAAACTGCCTTCAACAAGATCAAAGAGTACCTGCAAGAGCCTCTTGTTTTGATGCCACTAGTCGAGAGAAGACCATTGATCATGTATCTAACCATTTTGGAAAATTCAATGGGGTGTGTGCTAGGGCAGCATGACGAGTCTGGTCGAAAAGAGCATGCTATTTATCACCTGAGAAAAAGTTTACCGACTATGAAACAAGATATTCACTGCTCGAGAAAACTTGCTGCGCTCTGGCATGGGCTGCTCGCCGGCTAAGACAGTACATGCTGACTCATAATACCTTATTGATATCGAAAATGGATCTAATAAAATATATTTTCGAGAAACCTGCCCTCTCTGGGAGAATAGCGAGATGGCAGCTGATCCTGACAGAATATGACATATAGTATACCACCCAGAAAGTAATAAAGGGCAGTGTACTAGCTGATCACCTGGCTCACCAAGCTGTGGAGGACTACCAGTCCATGAAGTTCAAATTCCCAAATGAAGACATCATGATGGTAAACAATTGTGAAGAATTCAGACCATATGACGGACCTGAACAAGGATCCTGATGGACCCTGGTTTTTGATGGGGCGTCCAATGCACTCGGCAATGGTATAGGTGCTGTACTCATATCTCCTGAAGGATGTCATACCCCCTTTACTGCAAGACTCTGCTTCAATGGTACAAATAACACGACAGAATATGAAGCGTGCATTTTTTGTCTCAAAGCTGCCATAAATCCCACACCCTAACCTTATCCCTTACAAAGAACATGTGTTGACATTGATCCCACACTTTGAGAAGATTACCTTCGAGCATTTTCCGCGAGAAGAAAATCAATTAGCAGACGCGCTAGCTACAATGTCATCTATATTTAAACTTAAACGGGATAACGAGGCTCCCTAGATCACCATTGAACGAATGGGTGAACCATCTCACTGTCACGAGATTAATACTGAAGAAGTGGTGGACCAGCCTTGGTTTCACGAAGTCAAGAGGTATCTCGAGGCTCAAGAATATCCAGAAGGAGCTTCAGTAAATGATAAGAAGTTCTTAAGGAGACTCTCTGCTAAATTCTTCCTTAGTAATGGCATTCTCTACAAACGCAACCATGACTCTATTTTGCTCTGTTGCGTAGACAAGGTTGAGGCAGAAAAGATCATGGCTGATCTACATGAGGGCACTTTTGGCACCCATTCCAGTAGGTATACGATGGAAAAAAAGATCCTACGGGCAGACTATTACTGGTCTACCATGGAAGCAAATTTCTATCAACACTCTCGAACTTGTCATAAGTGTCAGATTTATGCTGACAAGGTGCATGTACCTCCGGTTCCTCTGAATGTCTTGACGGCTCCTTGGCCTTTTGTTATGTGGGGCATCGATATGATTGGGGAAATCAAACCAATAGCCTCTAATGGAAGTGGGTTGAGGCAGCCTCTTTCACTTATGTCACCAAGAATGTTGTAGCCCGGTTCATTTAACAGAATCTCATCTGTCGGTATGGTATCTCGGAGAGGATCATCATAGACAATAGTACGAATCTAAACAATACTATGATCACCGCCCTGTGCGAGCAATTCAAGATCCAGCATCACAATTCTTCCCCTTACCGGCCAAAGAAGAATGGTTCTGTCGAAGTCGCAAATAAGAATATCAAAAAGATCATACAGAAAATGACAGTCACATGCAAAGACTGTCATGAGATGCTACCATTCACTCTCCACAGTTATCGTACCACATCGTGCACATAAATCGGGGCAACACCTTACTCTTTGGTATATGGCATGGAAGCTGTCTTACCTATTGAGGTCCAGATCCCCTCTCTGAGAATCATGAAGGATGCAGGTCTGAACAAAGACGATTGGATCCAGACTCGACTCGATCAACTGAACTTGATTGATGAGAAAAGGCTTACTGCTGTCTGTCATGGTCAAATGTATCAAAAATGGATGATCAAGGCTTTCAATAAAAAGGTCAGACGCCAAGTGTATCAAGTCGGGGATCTGGTGATCAAATGTATCATACTACCGCAGGGTGATCCAGGGGAAAATGGACTCCAACATACGAAGGATCATTTGTGATCAAAAACATATTCTCTGGTGGAGCAATGATCTTGACCACCATGGATGGCGATGACCTTCCGCACCCTGTGAACACAGACATAATCAAAAGATACTATGCATAAGAGACCCGCTAGGTTGACACACCTAGGCAAAACAAGGGCATCCCGATGAACCAAAAAGGATCGGGCAAAAATTAGGGATAAAACAAAAAAAATTTGTACACCCGGCAAGCTGAAAATCCGAAAGGGCGGCTTAGGAAAAAAAGGGTATCCCGGTGGACTGAAAATCCGAAAGGGAAGTCCAGGAAAAAGTTAGGGAATAAAAGTGTATGACTATGTCCTGTTGGATCACCTTACAGACAATATGCAAACTCGACGGTTCTGATCAATTCAATCAGTTTCGGACAAGGCAACAAATGGATAGGATGCTCGGAGACACGAAGGCTATAGCAGAATGGGAACCCCATGGGATTATTTCACATAGCTATCTTTTCTTTGTACCAAATTTTCATTCTTACGACAACATTCTCTTACTATAATGTTTGTCTCATTGTACAAAAATACTTACTCAAAGTCAATACAAAGATATCCCTTTGAAAGTGCAAAACTATCTTTTTTTCTTTACTCTTGTGTTTGGTTTACAAAAACGTCCAATGATTTATTTTTGAACATATGCATTTGAACATAACTACCATTTACAAATAAACAAAATAGAAAGATAATCACTAATGGATTTAAGAGATAGGAAAATCTCTCTACGCTACTTCCATAAAGTCCCCCGTAGTATGCAGTTTAATCCCCAGTAGAATAAAGCTTCCAGTTATCATTCCCCGTTAGAAGTCGCCAAATTTCTCAGGATTCCCCAACAGGATTTTACAAGCAGTACACGGCTTTTCTCTTACAACAGAGTTTATTTCTCTAAGCGGAAATTCATCAACACTTCAACTTCACAACACGAAGACTCCATCTGCATATCCTCAGCAATAGTCGGGGATTTATTTTCCCCAATCCAACAAGCAGTACAACATATTAGCTCACATACACATACATCACATCCATATATCATAAACATCGATAACACGAATGCATACAACGCAATCTCATTATACCATGCATTTCATACAACATTACATTGAATATTAGCTAACATTTTACCCTTTTCAGGATAAGGTTAATCAATAGCTACCATTAACAATGTTCAAAGACTTTTAGATACAGTTCAAATACGCTCCAGACACGGATGCCATCCTGATACTCATTCAGATTCAACTCTCAGATACAGTTCAGATATGCTCCAAATACGGATGCCATCCTGATACTCATTCAGATTCAACTCTCAGATACAGTTCATATACGCTCCAAACGCAGATACCATCCTGATACTCATTTAGATCCAACTCTTCAGATACAGTTCAGATATGCTCCAGACACGGATGTCATCCTGATACTCATTCAGATTCAGCTCTTCATATACAGTTCAGATAGGCTCCAGACACAGATTCCATCTTGATACTCATTTAGATTCAACCTTCAGATACAGTTTAAATATGCTCCAGACACGGATGCCATCCTGATACTCATTCAGATTCAACTCTTCAGATACAATTCAGATACGCTCCAGAAACGGATGCCATCCTGATACTCATTCAGATTCGGCTATCAGATACAATTCAAATACGCTCTAGACATGGGCGTCATTCTCATATTCATTCAGTTTCAGCTTTCAGATATAGTTCAGATACGCTCCAGACACGGACGCCATTCTGATACTCATTCAGTTTCAGCTTACAGATACAGTTCAACAATCATTTCTGGATGGAATCTACAAGCCCATTTCCAACAACTTTCCATCATCCCTCCAAATGGCATCTTTAAGCCCATTCCCTATACCACCAACCATCACATCACCGAGTTCAAATTTCTGGGCACTCTAATGTCCAATCATCTTCCACCTTCGAGTCACGAATGGCAAAACTCGCCAATCTAACTCTTCAGGCTTAAGAAGTTTGAACAGTGGCAACTGTTATACCCCAAAATTTTCCCTCTCACTTATCAAGAATTTGCTCATAGATCTCCTTTGGCTCAAGACTGCATTAGGGTTGATCAACTCAAGACACCTCCTTAAGCATTGATGACCAAAATTAGGGTTTGAGATTGCACAAGAATATTTGAACTTCAAATTACCCATATGACTTTCATGGATCATTATGGACCTTCAAGATTACTCATGTCAAGTTTCAAGCTTTGGATCACACTTTTGCTCAGTCAATTGAGCAGTTGACTTAAAAATCAACTATATTGGGGAAAAGTCAACTATGGCCAATTTACAGTCAAACTTCATAATTTTTGATCCACATCAACATTTTAAACTCATATGTATCATTTGATGAAGTTTGGACCATAATTGCTCAAGAAATTTGATCAAATCTTCAAAAGGGCAAAATGGTCAAAATTAGGGTTTTGACTATGAAAGGGCAATTTCTGATTTTTGACCTAGCAAATGATCAATTGGTTTAAGGCATGCTCTCAAGAGTCTAATTGAATCATTTTGACCTAATGACATGGCTCAAAACATTGCTCAAGTCCAATGGATTGACAGATGAATTTTCAGTCAACTGATCAAAAGTCAGCTGTATACTGAAAAGTCAAACTTTGACTTTTTGGTCAAAATCAAATGTCAAAGATCACAATTCATTAAAACATGTCGAAATATGAAAATTATTCATCAAGGAATCCAAAATTCAAGATTCCATTTTGAAAAGTTAAAATTTCTAAACTTAGAAATTTTTTCGAAGTGTTGGAAATTTGTTATTTTTTCACAACTTTGAGCAAAATTTTCACCATGATGAAAGATGATTCAAAATAAACTTTCAACATGAAAGTTTTATATCTCCATGAAATATACAACATTTATTTACACAAATCCTTCCAAAAGTTCTTGGATCTCAAGTTATAATTTTAAGAACACATGGTCATGAAACAAAACACTTAGTGAAATTTTGCCCTAATTTGGTCAGGATTTTAACCTAACTTTATGGAACTTTTCCATATAGTTCCAATGGTAATTTTCAAAAGTAATTTAAAGATGTGTTGTAGAGCACAATACAAGCTTTAAAAAATGTCCAAGAACTCCTTTAGATCATTTTTGAGTAGGGAGAATCGAAGAGATGAAGTTAAGGTTTTCACACTTGAATTACAAGTCATTTCGTGATGAACAAGATTCAAAATTCAAACTTATGCTGCATAACCTCTACTTTGAAGGCCTCAAACTTGTTAGGAACTCCATAATTAATTGCTTGCACAGCTGTTAGAGGTCTCAATTCAAGCATTCAATGCAAGGTCATGCTTTATATCCATTTTACGAAGAAAGTGCACAGTGCCATTTTGATAAAGTAGCTTTTTGCATAAAACTTGTTCTTGAGCCTTGCACTTGTTCTCTTCTGATCATACATGTCTTATAACTTAAGAGAAACTTGTTTAGACACTTACAATCACCCAGCCCATGCTTGTACTACACATTGAAACTTGTTTTCCTACTTTTCTTCAAAATCAAGTAACCTAGCAATTAGCTTGTAACTTGTACTTATGACTATCCAAAGCATTCAAGACCTTTTTCTTATACATACACAAGTTATTTGCCACAAATCCCACGCATGCTTAAACCCTAAAAACACCAAGAACATAGAATCACCAAAAACACTTCAAAACTTGTCATTTCTGAGTTTTGAATCCAAACTCCAAATTTGCTCGTGCGTTTCTTGGCCTTTTACTTTCAAAAGCTTCTAAATAACATACACAAACAATTCCAACATCTGCAACACCACTGTAACACCTCCATCATCATCCACCATTTTCAAGAACAACACCTTGCACCTTGACTTCTCCAGAACTCCTCAGGCACTTTCAGCTCAAGCTAAGCATCACATTAGCTTCCTGGGAACTTGAGGAAGCTAATCCAATCATTGGAACACACTGAAAGCTACTCAAACTCAAAACACGATACCCTCTTGCAAGGTAAGTTTTCTAACTTTTGAACTCTTCATACATGCATCATTAATGGTTTATTTGTGAATGAAGAATGTAGATATCATTGCCCTAAAGCTAACCATGTCCATAGTTTTCATTTATATTGATTGAGCTTAGAGAATTTTAAGATTGAAGTTTATGAAATTTTTAGGGTTCAAATTAGGGACATTAAAATCCATGCTTGTCTTTGATCTATAATTTTATTGCTTTGCATTTCTGAAATAGTGAGGAAATTTGCTACAAGTTTCCTGTTTACAATTTTTATTTTTGTTGAGAATTGAATGAGATACAGAGGTTCTGGCTAGGTGTGAGGTTGAAGATGAAGTTGGCCTCAGGAACGTGTTTACCATATATATTTATGGTTTGATTTATATAAACAGATGTATAGCCACCCTAGTGGTAGAAACGCGCGCCTGTGACTATAGGGACCTGGGTTCGAGCCCCAGTGGTACCCTTTTAGATTTTTTTCATATTTTTCATGTTCTGACCCCTTTTTTGGCAGCGCTGGGCCTCATCTCCTCGGGCTTATGTTTTTTTCCCACTTCTGACCCCCTTGTTGGCTATTCACACCCTGGCCCATTTTATTTTCTTTTTTCATTTTTATTTATTTTTGTCTTCTTAAATATATTATCTAACACTAAAAAAAATAGAAAAAATATAAAAACTTTATATTTATATTTTGATATAGTTTATTTATTTTTTACACAAAACATTTATGTTATTTTACTTATTGATTTGTAAATTTAATTAGAAACTAGGTTTTTTTAATTTATTTTCTTTTACACAATTTAAATATATTATTTTAATATATAAAAAGACCAAAAATATTTTATAATACTATAATTTATTTTCAAGACAAAAATACCAAAAATATTCTTCTTATAAATTTAAATTCTTTTTAATCAATTAATAGATTAGGGTTTTATTTAAATTATTTTCCTAGTAAATTTAGGTTTTACTTTTTACTAATTTAATTAATTATTTTTCTTAATTAGGTTAAAACAAAACCCCTTTTCCTTAAAAAATCCAAATAAGTCCATTTTTCTTTACATTTACATTCTTGTATATTTATTCATTTTTGCACATTATTTATTCAATTCCTGTACAAATTCAATATGGTTGTAATAAATAATTAGGCTTTATTTTCTTGCATTCCCCATTTGTATATTTGTATCCCCCTCCCACAAGTATTGTAATAGCGTAGTAATTTTAAATTCCGCAATTTATCGCTTTATATACAAATGCTAGTAATTAGGGTTTGTATGGAAAGACTAAAACCAATCAATTAGAAAACCCTAATCAAAGACAAAACCAAGCATGAAAAACAATACACTTGCACACAAGCACCCCTAGGATAAATCCACTTGTTTGCTTTACAAAATGGCCATATTACGCATGTGAGGTATCTTAGCAAAAATAAGCAAAACATAAGATCATAGTCCCTCAATGACGTTATCTATGTTGCCTTTCAAATGATCTTAGTCCCTAAAAGAGAATGCTAAGATACCTTGCAACATTGCTAATCATGGTTATATGATGACCCACGCCCGTCCTGTTTACATCCAAAGATAGGGTTACTTACCAAATCAATGTTAAGATAACAATGTCAAAGGAAATAGGAAATGAACATAAAAGACGTTTGAGTAGGTAGAATGATCCTAATTACTTGCTCCATTTCAAAACCAAACATCCTTGCTATTTTCAAAATAAACACTTACACTTTCAAAATATCTTACAAACTTGAAAACATTTTCAAAAGATCAACATCTTTGTATACATTCTTACGAACGAGAATCATTACAAAGTTTGCCTAAACAATGGCCTCTTTACAAAATACTTTCAAAAACCACACAAAGCACAATTTCCAACAAAAGCAAGTGATCTAGCAAGTAACTAAGAGCCCATGGAAAACCATGGATGAAAAGGGTGCTAATACCTTCCCTTTTCATAATCTACCCCCCGAACTCAAGAAATAATCTCGAAGGTCTTTCCTGTGCTTTTTCACCTTTCCTTTTGGATAAAAGAAAAGTCGGTGGCGACTCTTGCTAACTGCAACATTTATGATAAAACGCAAAACACCCAAGTCAGTTCTCCCACTGTATCACACACGCCTTTGGAAGGAGATTAGTCATCATTGAATAAACACGAATAGCCTCCATTACACTTTTAGCCAAATTTACTCGTCCCACAAAGGATAAATGCCTAGCTTTCCAAATAGAAAAATAAACCCCAAATTCAATGATGATGTTGTTTATGTCGTCCTCAACCATGACTATCAACATGAAGAAAAATAAACCCCAAAATTCATTGATGATGTCGGTTGTGTCACCCTCAACCATAACTATCAACATGAAGAAATAAACCCCAAATTCAATGATGATGTCAGTTGTGTCATCCTCAACCACGACTATCAACATGAAGAAAAATAAACCCAAAAATTCATCGATAATGTCGGTTGTGTCGCCTTCAACCATGACTATCAACATGAAGAAATAAACCCAAAATTCAATGATGATGTCGGTTGTGTCGTCCACAACCATGACTATCAACACGAAGAAAATAAACCCCAAATCTCTTAAAGTTGAAACTATTTAGTTCACATAGATAAGCTTTCTAATGATGGACCCCAAGAAAATTCGTATATTAACCAAATTAGTTTCACAAAATGCCATGCATGATGCATATGCATAATGCTTTAAATTAATGTGTTCCCCAAGCTTGATATATGCCCCAAATGTTTTAAATTATCATGTACCAAAATGCTTGTGTGTATATTCCCCAAATGTTTCATATGTGTATGCCCCAAGTATTTACAAATGTTTTGATAATTCTCCTTTTTTAAACCATCAAGTTCCCATAGCCACCATCCTTCCAACGTCGTTTGTTGCTAGTTGTTGTATCTCCAAGTCAATTTGAATTTTGATAAAGCATGGTGAATAGTGTTAACGTGTCAATTGTATTGCAGGCACAGGCGTAGGCGTGGATGTTGTGGATTTTCTTTCAATGTTTTTCTAATAAAAAAAATGCTTTTTAATGCTTTTATCAAATGCTTTTATTTATATGTCAATTCTCCAAAATGATTTTACCGCAGTATTCACAAAAATATCATAGTATTTTGCAAACAAGTATAAAAAGAAAAACACAATTGAAGGATGGAAAAAGTAAATGTTTTATTGATATGCCTCTGAATAGGCGAGAGTACAAGATGCAGTTCCTTGAAATAGGTAATTACAGAAGGTTTTAAAAACAGTAAATGGCAATGAAAATGATAATTGCTATTGTTGTTTCTCCAATGTCCTTTTGATAGCTCCAATCTCTTTAGCTTCTGTGTCGAATGATTTGGACCCATATCTCTCTTTCGTGGTCGTGGTCCTTAGATCACAGTCTTTTTGTTCTTTATTTCTTTGAGTAAGATTCCTAACTTTTGTTTAGACTTCCCTTTCGGGGTTTCAATCCACCGGGACAATTTTTGTGTATGTCCCTAATTTTTTCCTAGATCTTCCTTTAGGGTTTTCAATCCACCGAGACGCTCCTTTTTTCCCAAGTCTCTCGTTTAGGGTTAGAACTTAGTGAGCTTTCTTATACATAACATTTTTTGACTGCGTCTGAATTTTCTGGGTGTGGTAGTTCTTCCCCATTCATTGTTGTGAGGGTGAGACCACCACTGGAGAATGTTATTTTTACCACATATGGACCTTCGTAGTTGGGTGTCCATTTACCATGTGAATCGAGACGAGGTAGAAGAATCTTCTTGAGTACCAAATCTCCTTCTTTGAACACTCGAGGGCATACTTTCTTGTCGAAGGCTTTCTTCATCCGCTTCTTGTATAATTGACTGTGGCACAAAGTTGTTAAGCGTTTCTCTTCAATGAGGTTGAGTTGATCAAGTTTCGTCTGAACCCACTCTGCTTCTTCAAGCTTTGTTTCCCTTAGAACTCAAAGTGATGGAATCTCTATTTTGACTAGGAGTACTGCCCTTATTCCATACACTAGAGAGAAAGGAGTTACACTTGTTGATGTGTGCACCGAAGTACGATAGCCATGTAGAGTAAAGGGAAGCATTTCATGCCTATCTTTGTATGTCTTCACCATTTTCTGAATGATTTTCTTGATGTTTTTATTGGCAACCTCGACGTCCCCGTTCATCTTGGATTGATACGGTGAGAAATTATAATGTTCAATCTTGAAATTATCGCATACCTCCTTCATCATTTTGTTATTCATATTGGACCCATTATCCGTAATGATTCTTCTTGGGACCCCATATCTGCAAATGAGATTTTGTTTGATGAATCAAGTAACCACTTGACTTGTCACGTTTGTGTAGGATGCCGCTTCTATCCATTTGGTGAAGTAATCAATGGAAACCAGTATGAACCAGTGTCTGTTATATGCTTTCGGTTCGATCATGCCTATCATATCAATTCCCCACATCGAAAATGGCAGAGAGCTCATGACATTTTAGAGGAGTTGGTGGAACATTTATTTTGTCGGTGTAGATTTGGTATTTGTGACATGTCTTTGTATAATGGTAGCAATAGGCTTCCATCGTTAACCAATAATATCCCGCTCGTAGGATTTTTCTTGCCATGGCATGCCATTTGTATGAGTTCCAAAAGTACCTTCATGGATTTCTCTCATAAGCGTATCAGCTTCCTGTTTCTCTACACACCTGAGTAGAACCATAATGTAGTTTCTTTTGTACAAGACATCACCACTTAGAAAGAATTTTGAGGCCAGCTTCTGTAGAGTTCGTTTATCAATGATAGAGGCATTCTCTGGGTATTCTTGTTTCTCAAGATACCTTTTAATGTCATACAACTAAGGCTCGTTACCTGGTCCCTCTTTGATAGCAAGGCAGTGTGCAAGATCTTCAAAATGTATGATTGTGATGCGCGGTTCGTGGTTTGGCTAAGTTACTTTAAACATGGCTGATAGAGTTGCCAAGGCGTCTGTCATCTGATTTTCTTCTCGTGGGATATGACTGAAGGTAGTCTTAGTGAATTCCGCAGCTAGCTTTAGAACATGATCCTGATATGGAATCAATTTTGGGATTTTTAGTGTCCTATTCACCATTTACTTGGTATATGACTAGCGCGGATTCTCCAAATACTTCGAGATGTTTGATTCTTAGATCGATGGCCACTTGTAGACCCGGGATGTAAGCTTCGTATTCAGCAATATTATTGGTGCAGTCAAAACATAACTTCACAGTATAAGGTTTGTGATAATTCTTTGGATAAGTCAAAAATGCCCCAATGTCGTGCCCTAATGCATTTGAATCCCCGTCGAACATGAGTGTCCAACGTTCCCCTGGTTCAGGTCCTTCGTCGAGCCATGGTGTTTCATAGTCACCTATAACCATGGCATATTCGTCTAGAAATTCGAACTTCATTGGTTGATATTCTAGTAATGGATGATGAGCTAGGTGGTCCGCTAGTACACTATGCTTGATGGCCTTTTGAGTAACGTATTGGATGCCGTATTCTGATAGTAACATCTGCCATCGGGCAACCCATCCTGAGAGAGCTGGTTTTTCAAACAAATACTTCAAAGGATCAATTCTTGCTATCAACCATGTGGTGTGATTTAACATGTATTTCCTCAATCTTTTAGTAGCCCAAGCCAATGCACAACAAGTTTTCTCGAGAAGTGAGTACCTGGTATCACAGTGAGTGAATTTCTTGTTGAGGTAGTAGATTGCATGCTCTTTTCTACCTGTTTCATCTTTTTATCCCAATACACATCCCATTGATCCTTCAAGTATTGTTAGATACATGATTAGTGGTATTCCGAGGACTGGTGGCATTAAGATTAGTGGCTCTTGTAAATATTGCTTTAGTGTCTCAAAGGCTATTTGACAATCATCGTTCCATACCATTGTCTGATCTTTTCACAATAATTTGAATATAGGCTCACATGTAGTAGTTAGGTGCAATATGAACCTTGAAATGTAGTTCAATCATCCTAAGAAACCACAAACCTCATTCTCTATCCTCGGAGTTGGCATTTCTTGTTTGGATTTTACCTTGTCGGGGTCCACTTCAATACAATGTTGACTTATAATGAAACCCATTAATTTTCCTAATCTGACACCAAATGTACACTTGTTTGGGCTTAACCTTAGTTTGAACCTTCACAGACGATCGAATAAATTTTGTAAATGTATGACGTGATTCTCCTCTGTATGGGATTTGGCAATCATATCATCTACGTACACCTCAACCTCTTTGTGAATCATATCACGGAATAGTGTGACCATAGCCCATTGATAGGTTTCCCCTTTGTTCTTCAAACCAAATGGCATTACTTTGTAATAAAAAGTGCCCCAAGGTGTCATAAAAGTAGTATTTTCCATATCTATGGGTGCCATCTTGATTCGATTATAACCCGATAGACCGTCCTTGAACGAGATACCGAAGCTTGAGCTGTATTGTCCATGAAAACATCTATGTGAGGTAAGGGAAAATCGTCTTTGGGACTTGCTTTATTCAGATCCTGATAATCCACACACATGCGTACTTTACTGTCCTTCTTGGGTACTGGTATGGTGTTAGCTATCCAAGGTGGATAATCCACCACCACTAAGAACTCTGTGACGAATTGTTTAAGGACCTATTCTTGAATCTTATTGGAAATGTCTGGATGAGTCCTCCTAAGTTTCTACCTAACCGGAAAGGAACCTTCCTTGAGAGGTAGCCTATGCACAACAATGTTTATATCTAATCCTGGCATATCTCTGTAAGACCAGGCAAATATATCCATGTACTTATGTAAGAACTTGATAAGCCTTTCTTTGACGCTCTTCTACAATGTTTCCCCTAGCTTGATCTCTTTTGGATCTTCTTTTGTTCCGAGATTAATGGTCTCAATGGGTTCATAGTACGATTGTATACTGTCAGGTTTTCACTCTATTTCCCTTGCTAATTCTTTGGAAAGTTCAATATCTTCATCATCTTCTTCTTCACCTTGGTTGATGGGTGCATCAAAATTATATCGGATAGCAACAGTAACATTATCGGTGATTTGGGGCATGGATCCGCATATTTATCATGTTTTGGTGCAGCTTTTAGTATGTGAATTTGAAAAATGCATATGAAGAAAGTATCGCCATTTAAATGTAAGAGATAAATGCAATAAAAAAACAGGGATCTTAATTGAATGCGAAATATAACTTTTATTAATCGTGAATACTGTTGTACCCCAAAATTTTCCCTCCCATTTTTGAAGACAATAGACTCAAGACACCTCTTCATGCTCCTAGGATTCTCAATTGCTCAAGAATACTCAAGGGTTTGAGCATACAAGCCCCTCTCCTAAGCAATTGACCTACAAATAGGGTTTTGTATTTCTCAAAGAAAATTGGGCTTCTAATTCCTCAAGTGGATTACATGATTCCTCATATGTTTCAAGGTACCCTCATGACCAGTTTCATGCCTTGCATCACAAGTTTGCTCAGTCAATTGCTCAGATGATTGAAAATTAATTGTATTGGACAAAAATTTAACTGTGGTCATGATTTTGAGGTCATATTCATCATTTGATCAAGGGTTGATCATGATTAATCAATAAAACTCAAGATTCATCAAAATTCAAAAGTTACTAAATTAGGGTTTTCTTTAGGAGAAGTCAACTAAACTTTGACCAAGTATAACTTTCACATGCTTCATCATAAAATTCTCAACCAAAGCCCATTTTGATGGAAATTCAATTCTCTACATCTTTGTCTCTCTAAGCTCAATTCCAAAAATGCTTCATTTGACAGATATGAGCAAAAACATTACAGGTCATTTTGAAAGTCAACAAAAAGAAATTTTTTGTCAAAGAAATTTACAAAATAATAAAGACTTCAAATGAAAAAGTAATCAACATGATAGTTGTAGGAGACATCTTGAGCTTTTCAAAAAGTCCAAGATCACCTTCATATGATAAAATTTGAGAGAGTTATGATTTGTGCAAATTGAGTAATTTTTGAAAAATGCATGAAACTTCTATTGAGCAATTTTAAACTTTTGGACTAATGGGCCTAACTTTTGAGGTTTAAACATGTTTATAACATGTTAGAAGACGTCTAAGTCCTATCATGCATGGCCATGGTTTATTTTATTTTATTTATTTTAAATTTTATTCATATATTTTTTAAAATAAATCAAATGAAATATCAAGTGATGGGCCAAGGCATGGTTTGTCTTCATTTGGATCAAGTTGGAAGCCCAATAACTCCTTGCCAACCATGCAAAACCGTGTGAAGCATAGAAGGAGAGAGATCTTCAAATCATGGAAGGTTTTCAAATGTTTTGAAAAGAAATCATCTACTTGATTCCTCATAATGTACATTAATTTTTGTTGACCTAATTTGATGCTTATAAATAGAGGATATCATCGGTGAACAAAGGACCATCAGGCTGCCTCCAAACACAAACCCTAGAGTTTCTAAAATTTCTTAAAACTATGGCAGAAACAAACCTTATTTCTAACCCTTATCAAGCGAAACCAAGGATCAAATCACACTCCTAAGTCCACAGGAAGCGATCCATACCCTTACTCAAGCTCAAAGCATCCTAGAACTCTCTCAGAGGAACTCACCTATTTTGTTATTTTCTTCAACTTCAAATTTTTTATTCATGCAATATAAATTGATTTTGTGCATTCATATGTGTTCACGGTGTCATTGAATAGTTTTAACGCATTATACGCGAGCTTTGATGCAGGGATAAGAAAACTCCATTGTTAGGGCGTGAATCTCTGACTTCACCGTATCTCCTTTTACAGACATTTTCAGGCTAAATGGATGCCACCACTGAGTTCGCAGACCCCAGTTTAGAGGGGGGGGGGGGGGGTAGGCCTAATCTTTTGTTTCAAATCGCGTTATTTTGCAGGATGAGATTTTTGACAACCGGAGAAGAAGGTGGTCAACCACCATGTGTGGTGGTTTGACCCTCCCTGGGTTGCGTGGCTCCTCTCTATTAATACATTCAAATAATAGGAGCCCACTCTTGTGCACGTGTTTTCATTTTAAATTTTGAATTTTGAATTTTTAATTCTGTTTATTTATTTAATGATTGATGGTTGAATTCATAACAGATAAACAACATAACTCAGTTGGCAAGGAAGAGGATTGGTGAAAGGAAGGGTGCGGGTTCAAGCCCCAGCGCTGGGATATCTTTTGTTTACCTTAGTTTTCAAGCCTTAACCTATTTTCTTCATTTTTCTTTTAATTTTCCACAAACTCTTTTTAATTATTTTTTAATCAAGAAAAAATCATAAAAAATATAATAAAATCAGATTTAGGTTTTTAATAGATTAATTTAATTTTAGAAATTTTTTTATTTAATTAATTAGATCTATGGTTTTTATATAATTAATTAAGTATTTAATTTAGGTTTCAAAATCTGTTTATTTTATCATTCAAAAATCAAACCAAAAATACACAAAATTATTTTCTAACATTTTAAAATTTTAGGAATTTAAAAATAATATTTCTAACATTTTTTTTATTTTTTCCATTTACTTTCTTAGACAAATTGTATAGGATGTATAAATTTTGTAATAACCTAGTTTAAATTCCCGCACAATTTCTTTATCATGTAACTGTCTCAATGCCCTGTAATAGCGTAAAACTTTACTTTTATGCACTTATACTTTATGTCTTGTATATATATAATTGTGTAGTGATAGGCTTGTATGACAAGATAAAATCAATCGATAGATAACCTTAAATAACTCCTAGATAACATAATTGTAATTGAATCACTTTGCACACATACACCTCTAGGGTAATTCCCTCGGTTGCTTTCAGAAAACATTGGCCATGTCTCTCGAAAATAGGGATACTTTAGTAAAATACCCTCAAATAAAGATCATAGTCCCTCGATGATCCTTCGATGTTGCCTATGAAAAAAGATCTAGTCCCTTTGATACGAAACATCTAAAGTATCTCTATATGTTGCCTTCAATGACCATTCGATGACCCCTAGCATGTCCCTTCACATCCAATAGATAGGGCTACTTACCAAATAATGGTATGGATATCACTATCTCTAAGGGAGAAGGAAAAGAATAAGAATGACCTTGAGTGGGTAAGAACTTTTAATCTCTTTCTCACAACTCTTTTCTAAAAAATAAACATTTAACACATCATCGTTTCAGACAAAAATATTTTCAAAACACTTTGTACGCATTCTTGAGGACTGATATAAGAATCATTACAAAGTTAGTCGTACTTTGGCTTTTCAAAAATATTTTCGAATCACACACAAAGCAAATTTTCAAAGTGATCTAGCGATTAAGATCCCGTAGATAACTACGGATGAAAAGGGTGCTAACACCTTCCCTTTTCATAACTTACCCCCCGAACTCAAAATCTATCAAGGTATTTCTTGTTCTTTTCACTCTTTCCTTGTTGGATAAAAGAAAAGTCAGTGGCTACTCTTGCTAACTACAACATTTGTGATAAAACACTAAAAAACGTTAATTCTCCCACCGTATTACATAACTGGCGACTCTGATGGGGACATAATTAAAAGAGGGGTTACCTTAAGAGTTTAGATCACTTTATTTGTTTAAATTATGTGCTTTGTCTTCTTTGACATTAAAGGTTGCTTGGGTTTATTATTGCTTGTAAGATCCTACACCCGAATCTAGGGATGCCTTAGGTAAGTAGCAATAGATCATGAAAACTGTACGACATAAACCGATATGGTTGAAGTAATGGCTACAACTAGTGCTACACTTTGGTTTGTACTAATGTTCCTTAAGTCATTCAAGGATAACATTAGGCTTCCACGTGGTGTCATTAGCATTAACTAACTTTTAGAACCTTAATTGACTCATTTTGGCCATTAGAAGGTAGTGAGATAACCGACTTTTGTTAAGTCCAAGGTTGGTTGATACTCGATGCTACGCTCATTGAGATTCGACTCTCGGGATGTTTTGGCGGCAAGCCAGTTGCCGTGCTAAAATAAAACCTTTGAGAAAGATAGATAATATGAGATTCCTAGAACTCGGTTACTATTTTTAGTACAAGTTGAGCCAACTTAACTTCAATAGAGAAGGGTACTTACCTATGGACCTCATGCAAGCCTTTAAACCTAAGGTTCTTGTGTGATTTGTTTGTGTATTCTACTTGTTTAAACATGAACATAACATCATGACATCCTAACATTTTCACTAACCGTTTTAAGGACCTAGGGATTTATCTTTGTCCTTTGTTGTATGTCATGGCTTCCGCTTGCAGAAATACTATTTGAATCAACTTTGTAAGGGTACCTTCCAAGCTTAAGTTGTTAGTCTCAAAGGTTCCCGAAAATGCTCAATTCACCAAAAGACATGGCTATCTACTCTGTTTGGTTACTCTCGATTTCGAAGAAGACATGATGAGTGTTATGTTCTAGTTCTTTGATCCTAAGCATCATTGTTTTACCTTCCCAGATTATCAGTTGGTTCCCACAATGGAAGAGTTCTCTAAGCTACTTGGAGTGCCTATTATTGATCAGACACCGTTCACCGGTCTAGAGAATGTTCCAAAACTTGAAGATATTATAGCAACCTTACATCTGAAGCAGTCAGACTTTGTATCTAATTGGGAAACAAGAAGTGGAGTTAAAGGTATTCTTGCTACATTTCTAATAGAGAAGGCTTAGTTGTTTCTATATACCATGAGTTTTCATGCTTTTGAATATATTTTGGCTTTGCTGATCTATTGTTTGGTACTATTCCCTAATCCGGACCAACTCATAGATGTGAACACCATCAAAATATTTCTTCTTCATAATCCGTTTCCTACTTTGCTTGAAGATATTCTGCAGAAGCGAGGGACTCTCATGTGTTACATACCTTTATTTTCCAGGTGGTTTATTTCGCACCTTCCCTGATCAGTGATGAAAAATGAACAAGGTTTGAGGTGGTCTCAAAGGTTGGTGTCACTTGCTCATTCAAATATCTATTGGTGTTCCCGATCTCAAAAGGACATCACTATTATTTACCGCTGTGGGGAATTCCTTAATGTTCCACTCCTTGGCATAAGAGGAAGTATCACTTACAACCCTTCTCTAGCTCTACATTAATTTGGTTATGCTCGAAGAGATGGTCCTCATGATATGCTCATCTAGGGTATTGTATTCGACTATGAGAATGATCCTCAAAGTTACCGTCAAAGGTTTATATGTTCTTGGGGCATGATCAATAAGATTGATAGCAACACTTTGGGTCATAAGAACTCCATCCCTTTGGAGCCCTACCTCAGATGGGTGCGGTCCCGTGCTCAAAATATTATAATGCCATATCCTGTTGTCCTACCAGTAATTATGGATCCTATTGTTGAAATATATGTTCCTCACACCTGTTGTACCCCAAAATTTTCCCTCTCATTTTACTCAACACATGCTCATTGAGATCCTCAACTTGCTCAAGGATGCTCAAGAGTTGACCAAATAAACTCTCTCCTAAAGCAATGAACCTCCAACTAGGGTTTCCATTTTCATCAAGATGGGTGAGCTACAAAGGCCTCATATGCTCTCCATAGTCCTAATACATTCTCAAGACCATCCATTCCAAGTTTCATGCCTTGCACAAGAAGTTTGCTCAGTCAATTGCTCAAATGCCTGAAAATCAATTATGTTAGGTCAAAAGTCAACTGTGACTCACATACAGTCAAACTTCAAGATTTTTGGTCAACATCAACATTTTGAAGTAGTACCCATCATTTGATCAAGGGTTGATCATGATTCCCCAATAAATGCACCTAATTTATCAAAACTCAAAAGTTGCTAAATTAGGATTTCTCAGGAAAAGTTAACCAAACTTTGACCAAGCATAACTTTCTCATACTTTATCAGAAATTTCTCATCCAAGGCTCATTTTTAATATAATCCAATTCCCTACAACTCATATTCATCCCTCAAGTTCAAGAAATGCACTCATGAAAAGATATAAATTCATAAATTATAGGTCCTTTTCAAAAGTCAACAAAAACACCTGTTGGGTTAAAGCTCCTTATATGAACACGGAGGATCCTATTGAGGTGAAACAAAAAGGGTTGTTTAGGGGACATCCTAAGATTTCTAAAAAGTCCAAGAACACCCCCTTAGGGTCAAAATTAAAGGAGATATGCATTGTCAAAGTTGGCCATTTTTGGAAAATTGTCAAAAAGTCAACAATACCCAAAATTGCATTTTTTGTCAAATGGGCCTAACTTTTTATGCTTGCATCTTACTTCTAGCAATGTCCACGACCTAAACACTCTCTCATATATTATTGAATTTATTTATTTAATTTATTTTGATTTTAATCATTTAAAAGTCAAATTAAATCAAATAAATGATATAAAATATTGAAGATTTATTTTTTATCTGATTTTGAATAGAATCACAATCCATTTATGCTGTCAAACAGAATCAAATCGTGTAAAGGGTTGATTTGGATGAGAATGGCATGATTTGGTTTGATTTAGAAAGAAATGATGCAAAGAGGAAATCAAATCAAATCTTGATAATTTGCAAAGATATGAATGGTTTTTGTTGACCTAATTCAGTCTACTACATATACATAATAATTCCAATGCACAAGGACAAGGGTTGGACGTGTAAACTGCAAGAGCAAAAACTCAATTTTTGGACAAAAAAGTGAGCATCGGATTTCATTTTACATGGCGATTCAAAGCATTTCAAGGCCAACAATCCATTCCTGACAATCTCCTAAAGCTAACTGCACCCTTTGCACGCACTAAAACACTCAGAATCGTAAAATCCGCAACTTTGTTATCCAACTCTTTTTGATTTTCGATTACATGCATACATGCGTTTTCAATGAAATTTAATCATGTATTATTGTTTATCATAAGGTTACGATGCTTTCTGAATCGTTTGATTGAGTTTTAAGTGCAGGAATCATGGTTTACCATTCTTAGGGTTTCCAAGCTCGTTTTATGGTTTCCTTCTATAGGTAAAATTAGGGCTAGGCGTGGATACCCTGGTGTTCAGGGCTTCAAGCCCAGTTGATTCATGGTCTCCATTATAATTTATATTGCTTGTGCTGGATTTTTGAATGATGCAGGGTTATACTTATAGACTTTGTCCGTAGGTAAAAGTCTAAGCCTAAAACGACAGTGCTGAGGAAGAAGAAGGCTAGGTGGAAAACTCCCATTGGGAGATTTGAATTACGCGCACATTTTTATGATGTTAATATTAATTTGTATATAATGTCATTTTGTTATTATATTAACAAATGAACAGCCAGCGTAGATGGTTAAGGACGGAGGGTTTGAAGCAAACGTCCTGGGTTCGATCCCAGGCGTTGTGATTTTGTATTTTTCTTGAATACTCCTTGCAAATCCAACATATCACTCTGTTGAGGGTCCACCTAGCGCTCCCCATCATCCATCCGTTGGATCCATCTCCAGCCAGATCCAACGCCCAACACACGCAAGCTCATGATAGACCCTCAGAAGATGGTCTCACTGGATCAGGCGCAAGATCCTTGGGCCATCATCCCGGGCCTATCACAAAATTGGCAACACCCCCCCCAATCTGCTTAGCTACATCAGGCCCATTCCTTTAATTCCTTTTTAATTTCTTTATTTATTTTGTTTTAATTTCTTGTTTAAATTATTTTTTACAAAAATATTTTTTTAGTTGAATCATAAAATCAAAAATTACAAAAATAGAATTAGGTTTTTTTTGTAATTAAAATTAATTTTTTGAAAATTAATTATTTTAGTTATTTCAACATTGGTTATTTTGTTAAATAAAGTTAATTAGTAAATTAGGTTTAACTTGCAAATTGCAACTATTTTTCTCAATAAAAAATGCAAAAATATTTTTTAATTAATTAGATTTCTTAGGCTTCCAATTTGTTCCCGTCTTAACTTTCGCGCATTGTTTTTTCCTTATTTTTATTAATTATTGTAACTGCTCCGAGTTTGTAATAGTTAATTAGGTTTACTATTTCGTATTTATTATTTCCCCCGGATTTTTTGATTATGTAATCTCCCTCCCCAAGGCCTTGTAATAGCTAGAGTTTTAATTTCTTGCACTTTACTTCCCGCAATTATAAACTGCCTAGATGTATGAATAATAGGATTGAATGGCAAGATAAATCAATTTAAAATAGTAGAAAACCCTAAATGCGCAAGATAAATGAAACTAAAATCAAACACTTACACATGCTCACTCCTAGGGTTTTGCTTCGGAAATAATGGTCGTGTCCCTCAAACATAGGGATATTTTAGCAATGACCCGTAATTCAAAGTCGTCATAAAGATCATAGTCCCTCCTTGTCCCTCGAGTTGCCTACGAGAAATGATCTTATGACGATAGTCCCTTCAAAATGCTAAGGTATCCTTACTTGTTGCCTTCAGTGACCATTTCTTCCCTTTCGATAGTCCCTCAACATCCAACGATAGGGCTACCTACTCCTTAATAGTAGGATAAAGCTGTCTAAAGGAAACGAGAATGAACAATCTTTTTTCGAGTAGGTAGAAAAATCTTAAGTACTTGCTCAAAACAAAAACTCTTTCACACAAACACTTTTCAAAACAGTTTTCAAAACAACTTCATCACACTCTTGAGGACAAATACAAGGGTTATCACGAAGTTAAACAAAGACTTTTCAAAACACACACAAGCAATTTCAAAATGAGCAAGTACCTAAGAGCCCGTGGAAAACCGCAGATAGAAAGGGTGCTAACACCTTCCCTTTCTATAATCTACCCCCGTACTCAGAAACATCTCGAAAAAGGTTTTTTCAGTTCTTTTTCCTTTTCCTTTGTTGGATGAAATAAAAGTCAGTGGTGACTCTTGCTTACCGCAACATTTGCAAACAAAAAATGCAAACCAGTATTCACAGTCGGTTCTGCCAACGTATCACAGAACTGTCGACTCTGTTGGGGAATAATAAGTGGGGTATACCTTAGGATCTAGGTCATTTTAATTGCTTCTCTTGCTTATCTTGATTGATTTATTTTAAGGGCATCTGTTGGGGTTATGTAGATCCTACACTCGGATCTGAGAACACCTTTTAGGTAAGTAAAAATAAACTGTGAGGGAACTATGCGGGGTATACCGATACGGTTGAAGCAGTAGCTACATTGATGCGACACTTTGGTTTGTATCGGTAACCCTTGAGTCAATCAAGGAGAGTACGGGGCCGCTGCGTGGTGTCATAAAACATCAACTAACCTTGGAACCTTTAATTGCACAACTTGGCCAGTAGGACGTAGCGAGATGGCCGACTTTGATGTTTTCCCAAGGTCGACACATACTCGATGCTACACACATTGAGGTTTGACTCCTGAGTTTTGTTTGGTTGCGAGTCAATCGCCTATTGAACGAAGCTTGGGGGAAAGATCAGTGATATTGAGATCCCTTATAACCCGGTTACTATTTATAGGACAGGTTGAACCAATCCAACTTCAAGAGGGTATTGCCTACAAACCCCATGCAAGCCTAAACCTAAGGCTGCTTGTGTGACTTGTTTTCCTTCATTGTCTAACAACTTGAATTCTTTGCAGGGTTGTGTTTGTCACCTTACATATTTGCTTAATACATAACATACGCATCATAACATCATGCCATAACATTTCCTTAACCATTTAAAGGATCTCAAGGTTTTGTGATGCAGGTTATGATGAACCAGACGTCTAGCAAGGGGCAAGGGGATTTATGTTCCTCTAGCCAATGCCGTCAAAAGACCAAAACATGACAACTTGAGTCAGGGGCTATGACCCACGTGATATGGTGAGCTTGACTCTTGTAGAAGGACCTTCAACAATATGAAGTGCTTCAATCAAAACGGAAAAATTTCAACTTCTGACATTTTCTTGTTTACCCGGCGAGATCCTTGAAAACATTGCATACATATATCATACATATCATTGCATAATAGGTCTTCTAGTACAGGACTCTCATGTTCTCACTGTTTATTTCAGCAATGGATTTCTAACAAGACAATAGAGATCTTCAAACTCAAGAATCTCAATTCAGGGAGATGTTCCTAAACCTATCTAAGGGGCAGGAAGAGTTGAAAACACTCCTCACTGGGAACTTGGTCAAGAAAAGTCCTGAAGACAATAAGGACGAACGACTGGAACAACTGCAAGCTAAGGTAGATGCAATGAGAAACCAGATGTCGGGGAAGATGGCTCTTATCCAAGGCCTAGCCCAGGGACAAGAAGAGCTGAGAGCCATCATCAACCAACTTCATCAAGACAGATGCAACAGTATGAAGCAAACAGTCGAGGTCGGGGACCAAGTCATTGATCAACCTCCAAGAAGACAAATGGTTGGTTTGGTGAAGAGTGGACCTTTCCAAATTGCTACCATGTCACGGGTCCAACAACAACCTCACCAAAAACATCAGGTTAATCAGAGTAAGCTGGATATAACCAAAAGGGAGTTTACCAAACTCAATGTGTCGCTGTCTCAAGCTTCGCAACACTTGTTAAGGATGAATCTGATTATGTTGATGAATCCCAAGACTTCCTCTCCTAACTACAATCCGGATGCAAGGTGTGCTTATCATTCTGGCATCCCGGGGCACGATACTAACAATTATTGGGCGCTGAAATACAAGATTCAGAATATGATTGACGCCAAGGAGATTGAATTCGACCATCCTGAGGCCCCCAATGTGATCACTGCTCCCTTGCCAAAACATGGCTAGGATTGAAAGCATTTTTGTTCATTTAATTCTCATTTTTGTCATGTCAAAACTTTATTATTTCATTAATGCATTACACATGTTTTGTCTTGAATTAATCTGTTTTCACTATGCTTAAACTGCTTTATACTTACTTTTCATGATATTCAACTCTCGATTAAAAACTCTAAGCCTTTGAGGGAGGATGACGAAAACGATACCACAATCTCTACAATATGCTTTTGAATAGACCTTGCTGACGATGTACAAGCGTTGTTTCAAATCCTAAACAATGGAGTTATAAGGAAGATAATCCCTAGTCAACCCCTTTGAGCCAAAGAAGTAGGAGTTTTTATTTTTACACTAATTAAAACCCTTAATAATAACCTGGGGTAGGGTAGTTTTCTCAGTCAATTCAGACGCGCATTCAGTCGCAGTCTTCCGCTTCGTACATAATGAATGGAATTGAAGACGTTCTTCCAAATTAAAAGACGGTAATGGTTCCGCATAATCGTCAAGACAGACAATCATTATCTCTCAAAATAAAAGCCCGCTAAGTCAAAACCTAAGGAGACTTAAGAAAAAAACAGGGGCATCACGCTAACTGTAATCACAAAAAGAAATAGTTCAGGCAAAAGACAGGGATGATAAAATAAAAAAGAAAGAGGTCCTACAAATCCTCGACAAAAAAGATTACAAAAATGACTGCCTATGCAAAACAAACTTTCAGTATCTGAACCATTACCGGAACACAAGGACAGTACTTCAGGAGCCAACTGGGATTCTAAACACACAATTAGCTAAGCATATGATTGAAGGAAATCACAAAGAACGGGTGGGTACAAATAAACTTTGAGGCTTTATCCTTTGTTCTCAAACCGTGAACCAGACCACGTTATAACCCTTAAAAGTCCTAGCTGAAGCATGGGTTAGTTTGAGAGCATACTGTTACAAAGGTATCCTGACTCCTGTAGGACTTGTTACGAATCCTGAGTTGATATCACATTCTTGCAAATTTTGTTTTACTACACAAACACATTTTCAAAAAAAAATTCACGACAGACATGAGTTTTGCATTATTTAAATAACATTGTTTTCATATGACTAATTGTTTGACAGTAGAGAAATCCGCACAATGGGTATTCAATGAACAAACACCCTCTCAATGGACATAATCACATCAGTGGGAAAGACACTTCCAATAACAGGTCTTCCATAAGCAAGGGGCATGATATGATGTCTAACATAGCTGGGGAAGTCTCTCCAAAAGTACCAAATAACTAGGGGCAGATTTCCATTTAAATCACTTGGGGCATTACGCACGTATTCCAACAACAAATCATGTGCCATCAAGAAAACATCTTGATAGTACTACAACACAATACTATGGACGGTGACAACTCCCTACATCCTGAGAACGTGGATATTAGTCAGAAAAGACCACGCATGACAAAGACCCGCTAGGTCGACTGGCCTAGGAAAAAATAAGGGCATCCCGGCGAACCAAAAAAGTTCGGGAAAAAATAGGGATAAAAACAAAAAAAAAATTGTATACCCGGTAATTCAAAAACTTGAAAAGGCGGTTTGGGCAAAAAAGGGTATCCCGGTGGACTGAAAATTTGAAAAGACAGTCTAGGAAAAAGTTAGGGATTAAAGCGTACGACCATGTCCCGAAGACTTATCATTCTGATCGGCAATTACCAAGTGTTATACCCCAAAATTTGCCCTCTCATTTCTCAAGGATTCTCCCACAAGATCTTCTATGACGTCAAGTTTGCAGCACTGATACATCGATTTAGGCTTGGAATTGGCACAAGGGCAAATGGTCAATTGCATACTTGAAAGTCAAACTTTGACTTTTTGGTCAACATTACATTCCAAAGATCAAATTTCATCAAGACATTCAAGAATATCAAGCTTGATCATCAAGAAATCAATAAAGTCAAAAGTCAACTTGAAAAGTCAAGATTTCCAAGACTTAGAAATTTTCTAAGTGTTTCTATACATGATAATTTCATCACTTCATGCCATTCTTTCACCATGATGCAAGACGGTTCAAGGGAAACTTTCAACATGAAAGTTTTAGATCTCCATGATATCTAAAACATTTCTTTACACAACTACTCCTATAAGTGCTTGAATTTTGAGTTATAAATTCATGAAGTTATGACATTTTCATTTAACACTTAGAGAAATTTTCAACAGATTTTGGTCAGGATTTTATCCCAACTTCTTGGAATTTTTTCACATAGTTACAAGATGATTTTGTCAAAATGGCCAACATGAAAGTTGTAGAGGGTGTTTCAAACTTCCCAAAATATCCAAGAGCATGAATTTATCATATTTAAACTAGGATATTCAAGGGCTTGAAGTTGGGCATCCATCCTTGGATTGCAAGTCATTTTATTGAAGAACACATAACAAAACTCTTATAATTTTTTGCATAATATTATGTTGCAGGCTTCCTTGCTTGCAATTTTCATCATAATTTAATGCTTACACCCACTCTTGAGCTATTAACCAATTTTTTAAACCATTGTCCAAAATATCTTTCCATTTATGGCATAAAGGCATCATTGTTATTCTTGAAAAGCAAGCTTTTTGTACAAGGTTTGTCCTGAGTCCATACCTTGCTGGTTGCTGATTATACTCCACCATAAATCATGGGAAGTAGCTCCTCAATACCAGAAACTTTGGTACGTCATCTTGGGACTATGGAGAACTTGACTTAGTTTGATCTTTGTAATCCAACCAAACCATAACATGCTGTCTTGAAAACCTAATCAGCTCATATGCACAAACCCCTTGCCTATAAATAGAAGAAGAATTTGCAAGAGAAAGGTTAGAAGAGGTTAGAAAAAATAGAGAGAAAATCCAGAAGTTTTGTTGTAAACTAGTCATCAAGATCCCATACTCTCCAAAGAGCCATAACTGTCCAAAAAAACCTTCCACTCTTGAGTTTTAAAGTCCAAATATTTAGTACTCTCACACCTTGCAAGCTCTATCCAAATATCTAAGCACCTAACATAAATCACCTAGAAATTGTTCAAACTCAAGAACAAGCTTCTACAATACCTCTGTTTTCTTTTCCAAGTTAAAGAACAGCCAAGACAACAACTCAAACTCAGAGTATAAGATCCAAATCCAAGGTAAGTTTCTTGACTTTAGTTCTTCATTTCAAGCATCATTAGTAATTTATTTTTGAAGACAAAGTGTAGTAACCATTGTCCTTAAAACTAACCTTTTGTTTATCTTCCATTCTTTTCATTATGTGTTGAGAACTAACCCATGTATGCAGCAAAACAATGTTGAAGTAAAAAAAATGACAGTATGAGTCGACACATAGCCTCATGAGTCGATACATACTGCTTTATAGGCCTAAAACAGAAGGAAAAACAGTGTATGAGTCGACACAAAGCACGTATGAGTCGACACATGCAATGTATGAGTCTACACATGCCATTATGTATCGACTCATACTGAGTTGATTTGGAAATACAGGGGCAAGGAAAGTTATGTGTCGAAAGCCACCTCTCCGCATTGGAAGCCATGAAGTCAATGCCATGGGTGATTCGGATGAAGGAGCTGCATTTGAATATTGGGTGTATCCAACTACAACGGAGCTGAAGAATTGGCATGCGAAGGACTTTATGCCTATCTCCTTCATTGAGGAGTAATCTACTTGTTATTGCTTTTCTTTCAATTCAAGAACATGTTGTCTGTAATATTTTAACAATGACTTTTCAGCCATATGCCTGGCCCGGGGCACTTTGGTCCATTTGTCAAGGGTTTTATTTATGTTCATATAATCATATGATCATTCAGTACATTAGACTCTTTTGCATTCAAATATTTGTGTTCATTGTCTTTCCTTTCTTTCAAATACATTTTTCAAAAAAATAGCCATGTATCTTACATGCACACTCACACACACTCTTGCAGGTCCAATCCACTCTGGATCCTATTACCAATGACTCTACTATTACCGACTATGACTTTGAATGTCCTATCAACCAAGCCGAAGACGAAAGAGAGGAAGATTGTGACATACCGAAAGAACTAGCCAGACTTCTATTACAAGAGGAAAAAGCTATTCAATCGCACGAAGAGCCAGTTGGAGTTATCAACCTGGGTACTGAGTCAGATAAGAAGGAAATCAGGATGGACGCTAATTTGGAAAGCAGTGTCAAGAGCAGGTTGGTTCAGATGTTGCATGAATATGTGGAAGTATTTGCTTGGTCTTATGAAGATATGCCTGGGTTGGATATCAATATCGTAGTTCATCATCTGCCGACAAGAGAAGACTGCCCTCTTGTTAAACAAAAGGTTCGTCGCATGAGGCCTGATATGTCTGAAAAGATCAAAGCTGAAGTGTTGAAACAATTTGATACAGGGTTCCTAGCTGTGACATCCTATCCTCAATGGGTTGCCAATGTGGTATCGGTGGCGAAAAAGGACGGAAAAGTTCAGATGTACATAGACTATAGGGATCTGAATAGGGAAAGCCCCAAGGATGACTTCCCTCTACCATACATTGACGTCTTAGTTGATAATACTGCTCAACATAAAGTCTTCTCTTTCATGGATGGCTTCTCAGGCTATAATCAAATAAGGATGGCTCCCGAAGACATGGAGAAGAATACTTTCGTTATGCAATGAGGCACCTTCTGCTACAAGGTCATGCCGTTCGGATTAAAGAATGCAGGGGCAACATATCAAAGGGCTATGGTAGATTTATTTCATGACATGATTCATCATGAGATATAGGTATATGTGGATGATATGATTTCCAGATCACAAACCAAAGAGGAACATCTCAATCACATGTACAAATTATTCGAAAGGCTGAAAAATTATAAGCTGAGGTTAAACCCTAACAAGTGCACGTTTGGAGTACGATCTAGAAAGCTTCTAGGTTTTGTTGTCAGCAATAAAGGCATTGAAGTTGATCCTGCCAAGGTAAAGGCCATCCAAGAAATTCCAGTCCCTCATTCTGAAAAAGAAGTCAGAGGATTCTTGGGTCGTCTCAATCACATTGCTCGCTTTATATCACACTTGACTGCTACTTGTGAGCCAATCTTCAAGCTCTTGAAGAAAGATCGGGTAGTCAGATGGAACGATGAATGCCAAGCTGCCTTCAACAAAATTAAAGAATATCTACAAGAGCCTCCTATTGTCATGCCTCCAGTTGAAGGAAGACCCTTGATCATGTACTTGACAGTACTAGAGAATTCTATGGGGTGTGTTTTGGGCCAACATGACGAGTCTGGCCGAAAAGAGCATGCTATTTATTACTTGAGCAAAAATTTTACCGACTGGAAACCAAATATTCATTTCTCGAGAAAACTTGCTGCACTCTGGCATGGGCTGCTCGTCAGCTAAGACAATATATGTTGACTCATACCACTCTGTTGATTTCAAAAATGGACCCAATCAAGTACATTTTCGAGAAACCTGCCCTTTTCGGTCGGATAGCCAGATTGAAATGTTCTTGACTGAGTACGATATTCAATACATTACGCAAAAGGCCATCAAAGGAAGCGTACTAGCTGACCATTTGGACCATCAAGTTGTGGATGATTATCAGTCAATGAACTTCGACTTCCTTGATGAGAACATCATGCTGGTAACTGACTGTGCGAAACCTGGACCATATGACGGACCTGAACAAGGATCCCGATGGACTATGGTCTTCGATGGGGCTTCCAACGCCTTAGGTAACATAATTGGTGTTGTGGTCATATCTCTTGAAGGTTGCCACACTCCTTTCACTTCCAGACTATGCTTCGATTGTACAAACAATATGGCCAAGTATGAAGCATATATCTTAGGTCTGAAAGTTGCTATTGACTTGAGGGTCAAGCATTTGGATGTGTTTGGGGATTCCGCCTTAGTGATCAGCCAAGTAAAAGGAGATTGGGACACTAAACACCCTAATCTTATCCCTTACAAGGAACTTGTGCTATCCCTGATTCCCTACTTCGAAGAGATCACCTTTGATCACTTCCCTAGGGAGGAAAACCAGTTGGCTGACGCTTTGGCAACCATGTCTTTAATGTTCAAGGTCAGGTGGGAAAACGAAGCCCCTATGATTACAATTGAAAGATTCAATGAACCTGCACATTGCTCTGAGCTTGACACTGATGCGGAAAAGCCATGGTACCATGAGGTGATGAGATATCTTGAAGCACAAAAGTATCCCAAGGGAGCATCCATCAATGATAGAAAATTCTTACAAAGATTTGCAGCCAAATTCTTCCTAAGTAGCGGGACATTGTACAAGCGCAACCATGATTCAACTCTAATCTGATGTGTGGACAAGAAGGAGGCAGAGGAAATCATGGAATACATGTACGATGGTCTCTTTGGTACTCACTCAAGTGGACATACGATGGCTAAAAAACTTGAGAGCTGGCTACTATTGGTCAACAATAGAGACTGATTGCCATCAACATTCAAGAACTTGTCACAAATGCCAAATCTATGCTGACAAGGTCTTTGTGAATCATATCCCTCTGAATGTCATGACTGCTCTGTGGCCATTTGCAATGTGGGGCATTAACATGATTGGAGAGATCAAGCCCACCGCTTCCAACGGACATCGCTTCATTCTTGTTGCTATCAACTATTTTACCAAATCGGTCGAAGCCGCCTCGTTTGCCTCAGTCACCAAGAATGTGGTAGTCAGATTCATCAGACACAACCTCATCTGCCGTTATGGTATCCCCGAAAGGATCATCACCGACAATGGAACTAACCTCAACAATGCTATGATCACTGAGATTTGCACTCAATTTAAGATCAAGCATCACAATTCTTCTCCGTATAGACCGAAAATGAATGGCACAGTTGAAGCGGCCAACAAAAATATCAAGAAGATTGTGCAGAAAATGGTAGTAACCTATAAGCATTGGCATGAGATGTTGTCGTTTTCTCTACATGGCTACCGTACTTCAGCTAGAACATCAACTGAGGCAACTCCCTTTTCTCTAGTCTATGGCATGGAAGTTGTTTTGCAAGTGGAAGTTCAGATTCCCTCGCTGAGGATTATGAATGAGGCATACCTAGGCGAAGACAAGTGGATTCAAACGAGATTGGATCAGCTGAACTTGATTGACGGAAAATGATTGGCTGCTATTTGTCATGGTCAGACGTACCAAAAACGGATGATCAAGGCTTTCAACAAAAAGATCAAGCCTCAGGTATATCAAGCTGGTGACTTGGTGATAAAACGCATCATTCTACCACAAGGCAACCCCAGAGGCAAATGGACTCCCACCTATGAAGGGCCATTTGTTGTCAAGAGAGTTTTCTCTGGTGGTGCCATGATGCTGATTACCATGGATGGTGAAGATTTCCCAAATCCTATAAACGCGGACATAGTTAAAAAATACTACACATAAAAGACCCGCTATGTTGACACACCTAGGAAAAATAAGGGCATCCCAGAAAACCAAAGGTTTGGGAAAAAATTAGGGATATATGTAAAAGATTTGTACACCCGGCAAGTTGAAAACCCGAAAGGGCAACTTTGGCAAAAAGGGTATCCTGGTGGGATGAAAACCCGAAAGGGAGGTCCAGGCAAAAATTAAGGATTGAAAGCGTATGACTATGTCCCGTGGAATCACCACAGTCAATTTTATCACCAAGTTCAAACGGTCCAAGATCAATCCAATAAACTTCTATCAACGACTAGGGACATTCAAAGACATTGGGGTAATAGTAGAGTTGGAAGGCAATGAGATCATTTCACATGGCTATTTGTTTTTTGTTTTCAATTTTGTTTTCCTTCCGACTATTTCCTCTTACTAGGTTCTCCGTCTCTATGTACAAAAACGCCTATTCATGGGCAAAATATCAATACAGATATACTTTGAAGTGCAAAATTTCTGTCTTTGTTTTGAATGCAAATTTGCCCAATGACTAAAATTGAATGAACATATGCATATGAACATAATTAAAACTGTTTGGCACATATGACCTAAGAAGTAACAGGCACCTCTTTAATGAATATGGAATACCCCCAAAGTTATTTCATTAACATCCTCCTCAAAAAAGTTACTCACAAAGTCTCTTTGCGTAGGATAATCCCCAACCAAAGTCTCAATCTCTTGGCAGCTCTCTCCCCAGCTAGGTCAAATTTTACAAGTTGAAGCCTCGTGGATCTCTTCCTAAAAGAAACTCATCTCCTCAACAGGGTTCATTTCCCCAACAGGGTTTATTTCCCCAACAGGGTTTATTTCACCAACAAGGTTCATTTCCCCAATAGGGTTTATTTCCCCAACATGTTTTATTTCCCCAACAACAATCGAGGAACCAAAATTCCCTAACTTAGTACATCCTCCCCAACCGAGTCTGTATTCCCCCGGCATAGTCTATCTTCCCCAGTTGAGCCTGTTATCCCCAGCTGAGTGTAACCTCCCCATCTGAGTGTATCCTCCCCAATTGAGTGTATCCTCCCCAGTTGAGTGTATCCTCTCCAAGCTGAGTCTTCCTCCCCGGCTGAGTCCACACTCTCCAGTTTGAATTCAGATTATTGCAAATCATAGGGACACAACCCATGATCACCGGTAAAGTCATAAGCAAAGCCTTTTCTATTTCCAAAAAGATACTATGAAGCCTGGGCCCGACCAGGTGTTAGTACAATTTTCAAGTTATTACTGAAGCCTGGACCCGACCAGATAATAGTTTGACTTCTTCAATTTCCAAAGCCTGGACCCGACCAGATAGCAGTTTAATTCCTACAAAATCATTAGCAAAACTCCTCTTCTCCAGTAGAGCTTGCCACTAACCCTAATGAATTACTGAAATCTAGACCCAACCAGATAACAGTTTGAGTGTCTGAAACCTGGACCCGACCAAATAACAGTTGTTCTCAATTTCAAGTTACTAAAAGCCTAGACCCGACCAGATAATAGTTTAACTCTTTAAAATATAGAAGAACCTGGACTCAACTGGACCAAGGTCTAAATTGTTCTTCTCCCCAGTAGAGTTCGCCTCTACCCCAACAAGTTGTTGTGAAGCCTAGATCCGACCAGATAGCATTACCCTCAGAAATTCGTTGTGAAGCCTGGAAATCGACCAGATAACAACCAAATCCCCAGACAGTTTATTTTGAAACCTAGACCCGACCAGATAGCAATTGACCTCATCAACCTTAGAAATCTGCAAAGCCTGGACCCGACCAGCCGATAGTTTTTCAAACAGTTTATTATAAAACCTAGAGTCCGACAAGATAACAATTAACTATGATTCCCAGAGATACATTATGAAGCCTGGACTCGACCAGATAATAGTACAACTTTCCAAAAAAAATCATGAAACCTGGACCCGACCAGATAGTAGTTACCACTTCAAGTTATTGTGAAGCCTGGATCTGACCAGATAACAATTAACTTCTGTATTCCCAGCAGGTTATTGTGAAGCCTGAATCCGACCAGATAACTTTTCAATTTCAAGAAATTTTCTGCAAAGCCTGGAATCCGACCAAATAACAGTTAATTCGTCTCTTGCCCTAGTAAGTTACCGTGAAACCTGGATCCGACCAGATAGCAGTTGACTACTTCATCCTTAACAAATTGTGAAGCCTGGATCCGACCAGATAGCAGTTGACTACTTCATCCTCAACAAATTGTGAAGCCTGGATCCGACCAGATAACAACTGACCTTCAAGAGATATTCCCCAGCGAAAGCATCCTTTCAACAAAGTTTGAAGATATGCATATTCTTCATCCCCAATGAAAATCAGGGATTCACCCCCCCAGAATTTCCACAGTAGCAGTCAGCGATTTATTTTCCCGGACAGAAACATACATATCACATTCATACATCATAGCATGTACATACCATATGCATTTAGCATAATACCAAATCTAGTGAACATCATGCATGTATCTGCATTTTACCAACTCTTTTTTCTCACAGGTAAAACATCAAGTTTTAGTATAAATCAACAAGATATTTGTGCTGATACTTCTTCCAATGTTTACCAACATTCCTCCAAATGGCATCTATAAGCCCATTCACAATTCATCTTCCAGTGCAAATTTCTGGGGACTCTAGTGTTCAATCATCTTTCACCTTCAATTCACGAATGGTGGATCCGCCAATCTAACTCTTCAGGTTTACGAAGATTGAACAGGGGCAGCTGTTGTACCCCAAAATTTGCCCTCTCATTTCTCAAGGATTTTCCCACAAGATCTACTATGACGTCAAGTTTGCAGCACTGATACATCAATTTAGGCTTGGAATTGGCACAAGGGCAAAATGGTCAATTGCATACTGGAAAGTCAAACTTTGACTTTTTAGTCAACATTACATTCCAAAGATCAAATTTCATCAAGACATTGAAGAATATCATGCTTGATCATCAATAAATCAAGAAAATCAAAAGTCAACTTGAAAAGTCAAGATTTCCAAGACTTAGAAATTTTCTAAGTGTTTTTATACATGATAATTTCATCACTTCATGCCATTCTTTCACCAAGATGCAAGACGGTTCAAGGGAAACTTTCATCATGAAAGTTGTAGATCTCCATGATATCTACAACATTGCTTTACACAACTTCTTATAGAAGTGCTTAGATTTTGAGTTATAAATTCATGAAGTCATGACATTTTCACTTAACACTTAGAGAAATTTTCAACAGATTTTGGTCAGGATTTTATCCCAACTTCTTGGCATTTTTCACATAGTTACAAGATGATTTTGTCAAAATGGCCAACATGAAAGTTGTAGAGGGTGTTTCAAGCTTCCCAAAACATCCAAGAGCATGAATTTATCATATTTAAGCTAGGAGATTCAAGGGCTTGAAGTTGGGCATCCATCCTTGGATTGAAAGTCATTCTATTGAAGAACACATAACAAAACTCTTATGATTTGCTACATAATCTTATGTTGCGGGCTTCCTTTTCTTGCAATTCTCATCATAATTTAATGCTTACACCCACTATTGAGCTATTACCCAAGTGTTTAAACCATTTTCCAAAAGATCTTTCCATTTATGGCATAAAGGCATCATTGCTATTCTTGAAAAGCAAGCTTTTTGTACAAAGTTTGTCTTGAGCCCATACCTTGCTGGTTGTTGATTATACTCCACCATAAATAATGGGAAGTAGCTCCTCAATACCAGCAACTTTGGTACTTCATCTTGGGACTATGGAGTACTTGACTTAGTTTGATCTTTGTAATCCAACCAAACCATAACATGTTGTCTTGAAAACCTAATCAGCTCATATACACAAACCCCTTGCCTATAAATATAAGAAGCATTTGCAAGAGAAAGGTTAGAAGAGGTTAGAAAAAATAGAGAGAAAAGCCAGAAGTTTTGTTGTAAACAAGTCATCAAGATCCCATACTCTCCAAAAGCCATAACTGTCCAAAAAAAGCTTCCACTCTTGAGTTTTAAAGTCCAAATATTTAGAACTCTCACACCTTGCAAGCTATGTCCAAACATCTAAGCATCTAACATACATCACCTAGAAATTGTTCAAACTCAAGAACAAGCTTCTACAACACCTCTATTTTCTTTTCCAAGTTCAAGAACAGTCAAGACAACAACTCAAACTCAGATATAAGATCCAACTCCAAGGTAAGTTTCTTGACTTTAGTTCTTCATTTCAAGCATCATTAGTAATTCATTTTTTAAGACAAAGTGTAGTAACCATTGTCCTTGAAGCTAACCTTTTGTTTATCTTCCATTCTTTTCATTATGTGTTGATAACTAACCCATGTATGCAGCAAAACAATGTTGAAGTAAAAAAATGACAGTATGAGTCGACACATAGCCTCATGAGTCGATACATACTGCTTTACAGGCCCAAAACAGAAGGAAAAACAGTGCATGAGTCGACACAAAGCACGTATGAGTCGACACATGCAGTGTATGAGTAGACAAATGCCATTATGTATCGAATCATACTGAGTTGATTTGGCAATACAGGGGCAAGGAAATTAATGTGTCGATGCACGTGAGCTTGTGTCGATATATAATAGTTCAAAATGCAATTTTTCCTTCTTTTTACACTGTTTTTACATTTCCTTCATTGTTATTCGATATGGTTGTAATATTTAAATTCCTATTTCATCCCCATTTGTAAATTGTACCCCCATCCCCAAATGATGTTATAGCGTAGGACTTTATTTTCCGCAATTTAACGCTTTCAAATACAAATGCTAGTAATTAGAGTTTTGTATGGAAAGACTAAAACCAATCAATAGAAAACCCTAATAAAATACAAAAACAATGCATGTAAATCAATACACGTGCACACAAACACACCTAGCATAAATCCACTTGGTTGCCTTACAAAAATGGCCATATTACGCATGTGAGGTATCTTAGCAAAGACGAACAAAATATAAGATCATAGTCCCTTGATGACACTATCAAAGTTGCCTTTCAAAAATGATCTTAGTCCCTAAAGAAAAATGCTAAGATACTTTGCAACATTGCTAATCATGGTTATACGATGACCCACGCCCGTCCCTTTTACATCCAAAGATAGGGCTACTTACCAAAATCAATGGTAAGATAACAATGTCAAAGGAAAGAGGAAATAAACATGAAAGACTTTTGAGTAGGTAGAATGTTCCTAGTTACTTGCTCCATCTCAAAACAAAAACATCCTTGCTATTTTCAAAAAAAACACATACACTTTCAAAACACCTTTCAAACTTGAAAACATTTTCAAAAGATCAACAATTTGTATACATTCTTACGAACGAGAATCATTACAAAGTTTGCCTAAACGATGGCACATTTTCAAAATACTTTCAAAAACCACACAAAGCACATTTTCAAACAAAAGCAAGTGATCTAGCAAGTAACTAAGAGCCCATGGAAAACCATGGATGAAAAGGGTGCTAATACCTTCCCTTTTCATAATTTACCACCCAAACTCAAGAAACAATCTCAAAGGTCTTTCATGTGCTTTTTCACCTTTCCTTTTGGATAAAAGAAAAGTCGGTGGCGACTCTTGCTAACCGCAACATTTGCGATAAAATGCAAAACAACCAAGTCAGTTCTCCCACCGCACCACACCAAGCACCTCATGAGTTGGGATAACACTCAAGCTATCCACAAAGCCTCTGCAGGTACTTTCTCCAGCAAGTACAGGGGCAGAAAAGTCCTGATGCAAAGTCATTGACGTATCCTCAGCATGCGTCCCAGTAACATATACACTCCCCACAAAGTAGAGGCAACTAAAGTTTTGACATAGGCTTCCCCAGATAGGAGTTACTATCCCCAGCCAGGTTCCTTCAGAAAACTGACATCGATGTTCCCTAGCCGATTTTGTAATCGCAAGCGGCTCATACGGTTTTCTCCTGAGCAAAGTTTATTTCTCCGAATATAGAAGCTCAATCCCCGACATGGCTTATCCCTTAAAATATTGAAGTCCATCCTCCAACAAAGTCATCTCCCCGCATAGTTATTCTCAAACAGAGTCTCTCCTACGGCAGAATATCCGTAAATAAGGAGCAAATCTCCAGCATAGTCATCTCTGTTCACCATCCCTAGTGAAAGTAGAAGAACCACAGTTTTCTACAACAGTCAGGAATGCTATTTCCAATACTCTCAGAAAGCAGTCATGGATTTATTTTTCCAGACTCGAATATGGAACAATAGCATCTCGTGTTCATACATCATGACATACGCATACATATCGCATACAACACAATCTCATTTATTTTGAGAACATCATCCCACAATGCATTTCATACATCATATATAATTAACCTTGTTATCTTTTCAGGAAAGACAATTATCATCAACAATTTCCAGCAGGTCCAAATTAGCTCCTGAAATTAAATAGGTGTAATTATCTTCGTGACCAAATGCAGCTTTACACGGGTTTGTCACGAATTAATCTTACATGGATTTCTCCTATATACGGCTTCACATGGGTTTATCTTGAAAAATCTTACACGGGTCCCTTCTCATACATTTCCAAATAAAGTTTCACACGAACTCATCCCGAAGTAACCTTACCCAGGTTCCTCCTGAAGCCATACACGGACTTACCACGAAGCAACCTTACCTAGGTTCCTTCTCGGTTCAGATGCAGTTTTACCCAAACTCCCCACAAAGCAACCTTACCTAGGTTCCTTTTCGGCTCAGATGCAGTTTTACCCAAACTCCCCACGAAGCAACCTTACCTAGGTTCCTTCTTGATTCAGATGCAATTTTACCCAAACTCCCCATGAAGCAACCTTACCTAGGTTCCTTCTCGGTTCAAATGCAGTTTTACCCAAACTCCTCACAAAGAAAACTTACCTAGGTTCCTTCTCGGTTCAAATGAAGTTTTACCCAAACTCCCCACGAAGTAACCCTACGACCCAGGTTCCTTCCCATAAGCCCTACTATCTAGACTTTCATCTTGAAATAACCCTACGGCCCAGGTTCCTTCCCATAATCCCTACTATCCAGGCTTTCATTTTGAAGTAACCCTACTATCCAGGTTCCTTCCCATAAGCCTTATTATCCAGGATTTCATCTTGAGGTAGCCCTACTGTCCAGGCTTTCATTTCGAAGTAACCATACAACCCATGTTCCTTCTCATAGCCCTACTATCCAGGCTTTCATTTCGAAGTAACCCTACTACCCAGGTTCCTTCTCATAGCCCTACTATCCAGGCTTTCATTTCATAGTAACCCTACTATCCAGGTTCCTTCTCATAGCCCTACTATCCAGGCTTTCATTTCGAAGTAACCCTACTATCCAGGTTCCTTCTCATAGCCCTACTATACAGGCTTTCATTTCGAAGTAACCCTACTATCCAGGTTCCTTCTCATAGCCCTACTATCCAGGCTTTCATTTCAAAGTAACCCTACGACCCAAGTTCCTTCTCATAAGCTCTACTATATACGCTTTCATTTCGAAGTAACCCTACTATCCAAGTTCCTTCTCATAGCCCTACTATCCAAGCTTTCATCTCGAAGTAACCCTACGACCAAGGTTCCTTCTCATAGCCCTACTATCCAGGCTTTCATCTCGAAGTAACCCTATGACCCAGGTTCCTTCTCATAGCCCTACTATCCAGGCTTTCATTTCGAAGTAACCCTACGACCCAGGTTCCTTCTCATAGCCCTACTATTCAGGTTTTCATCTTGAAGTAACCCTACGACCCATGTTTCTTCTCATAAGCCCTACTAATCTAGGATTTCATTTCGAAGTAACCCTACTATCTAGGTTCCTTCTCATAGCCCTACTATCTAGGCTTTCATTTCAAAGTAACCCTACGACCAGGGTTCCTTCTCATAAGCCCTACTATCCAGGCTTTCATTTCGAAGTAACCCTACTGTCCAGGTTCCTCCTAATAGCCCTACTTTCCAGGCTTTCATTTTGAAGTATCATTATGACCCAGGTTCCTTCTCATAGCCCTATTATTCAGGCTTTTATCTCGAAGTAACCCTATGACCCAGGTTCCTTCTCGTAGCCCTACTATCCAGGCTCTCATTTCAAAGTAACCCTACGACCCGGGTTCCTTCTCGTAGCCCTACTATCCTGGATCTAATTTCGAAGTAACCCTACGACCCAGGTTCCTTCTCATATCCCTACTATCCAGGCTCTCATTTCGAAGTAATCCTACGACTCAAGTTCCTTCTCATAGCCCTACTATTCAGGATCTCATCTCGAAGTAACACTATGGCCCAGGTTCCTTCTCATAGCCCCACCATCCAGGCTTTTGTTTCGAAGTAACCCTACGACCCAGGTTCCTTCTCTCTTATCTCTAGACAACAGTTTACAACACTGCAAGACCTGGACCCGACCAGAATCGATCGATATCACGTTTCCCCAGTAATCTGTTGTGCAGCCTGGACCCTAACCAATTAGGCATTGTGCTTCCACCTCCGCAATCAAGAGTTAATTACCCAATAGAGTAATGGACAACCAAAGCTCCTATACCATATTTCCCCAGACGTAAATTAACATTCTCCAGCGAAGTCCTCCGCAACGGCAGGTACATGAATTCTCGCAAAGGAATCTCTTATGCAATTGATATCTTCTCCGAATGGCATCTTTAAGCACATATCCAATGATATTTCATCATCTTCTTCCAAATGGCATATGTAAGCCCATTCCTGATATTACCTACACTACTAGTATCATTTCAGACGAGTGCAAATTTCAGGGCACTCTAGTGTTCAATCATCTTCCACCTTCAGATCACGAAAGGCAGACCAGCCAATCTACTTCCGCAGGTTTAAGAAGATTGAACAGGGGAAGCTATTGTACCCCAAAATTTTCCCTCTCATTTTACTCAACACATGCTCATTGAGATCCTTAACTTGCTCAAGGATGCCCAAGAGTTGACCAAACAAACTCTCTCTTAAAGCAATGAGCCTCCAACTAGGGTTTCCATTTTCATCAAGATGGGTGAGCTCCAAAGGCCTCATATTCTCTCCATAGTCCTAATATGTTCTCAAGACCATCCATGCCAAGTTTCATGCCTTTCACAAGAAGTTTGCTCAGTCAACTGCTCAAATTCCTGAAAATCAACTGTTAGGTCAAAAGTCAACTGTGACTCACATACAGTCAAAATTCAAGATTTTTGGTCAACATCAACATTTTTAAGTAATACCCATCATTTGATCAAGGTTTGATCATGATTACCTAAGAAAATCTCCTAATTCATCAAAACACAAAAGTTATTAAATTAGGGTTTCTTAGGAAAAGTCAACCAAACTTTGATCAAGCATAACTTTCTCATACTTTATCAAAAATTTCTCATCCAAGGCTCATTTTGAATAGAATTAAATTCCCTACAACTCATAATCATCCCTAAAGTTCAAGAAATGCACTCATGAAAAGATATAAATTCATACGTTATAGGTCCTTTTCAAAAGTCAACAAAAACACCTTTTGGGTCAAAGCTTTTTACATGAACATGGAGGATCCAATTGAGGTGAAACAAAAATGGTTGTTTAGGGGACATCCTAAGCTTTCTAAAAAGTCCAATAACACCCCCCTTAGGGTCAAAATTGAAGGAGATATGCATTGTCAAAGTTGGCCATTTTTGGAAAATTGTCAAAAAGTTAACAATACCCAAAATTGCATTTTTTGTCAAATGGGCCTAACTTTTTATGCTTGCATCTTACTTCTAGCAATGTTCACGACCCAAACACTCTCTCATATATTATTGAATTTATTTATTTAATTTATTTTGATTTTAATCATTTAAAAGTCAAATTAAATCAAATAAATGATATAAAATATTGAAGATTTGTTTTTGATCTGATTTTGAATAGAATCACAATCCATTTATGCTGTCAAATAGAATTCAATCATGAAAAGGGTTTATTGGGATGAGAATGGCATGATTTGGTTAGATTTAGAAAGAAATAATGCAAAGAGGAAATCAAATGAAATATTGATAATTTGCAAAGATATGAATGCTTTTTGTTGACCTAATTCAGTCTACTACATATACATAACAATTCCAACGTACAAGGACAAGGGTTCGACGTGTAAACTGCAAGAGCAAGAACTCAATTTTTGGACAAAAAAAGTGAGCATCGGATTTCATTCTACATGGCGATTCAAAGCGTTTCAAGGCCATCAATCCATTCTTGACAATCTCCTGAAGCTAATTGCACCCTTTGCACGCACTAAACCACTCAGAATCGTAAAATCCGCAACTCTGTTATCCAACTCTTTTTGATTTTCGACTACATGCATACATGCGTTTTCAATGAAATTTAATCATGCATTCTTGTTTATTATAAGGTTTCGATGCTTTATGAATCGTTTGATTGAGTTTTAAGTGCATGAATCATGGTTTTCCATTCTTAGGGTTTCCAAGCTCGTTTTTGGGTTTCCTTCTACAGGCAAAATTAGGGCTAGGCATGGATACAATGGTGTTCAGGGCTTCAAGCTCAGTTGATTCATGGTCTCCATTATAATTTATATTGCTTGTGCTGGATTTTTGAATGATACAGGGTTGTACTTATAGATTTTGTCCGTAGGTAAAAGTCTAAGCCTAAAACGACAGTGCTGAGGAAGAAGAAGGCTAGGTGGAAAACTCCCATTGGGAGATTAGAATTACGCGCGTGTTTTTACGATGTTAACATTACTTTGTATATAATGTCATTTTGTTATTATATTAACATATGAACAGCCAGCGCAGATGGTTAAGGACGGAGGGTTTGAAGCAAACGTCCTGGGTTCGATCCCAGGCGTGTTGCTTTTGTATTTTTCTTGAATATTCCTTGCAGATCCAGCATATCACTCTGTTGAGGGTCCACCTAGCGCTCCCCATCATCCATCCGTTGGATCCATCTCCAGCCAGATCCAACGCCCAACATACGCAAGCTCGTGATAGACCCTCAGAAGATGGTCTCACTGGATCAGGCGCAGGATCCTTGGGCCATCATCCTGAGCCTATCACAAAATTGGCAACACACCCCCCAATCTACTTAGCTACATCAGGCCCATTCCTTTAATTCCTTTTTAATTTCTTTATTTATTTTGTTTTAATTTCTTGTTTAAATTATTTTTTACAAAAATCTTTTTTTAGTTGAATCATAAAATCAAATATCACAAAAATAGAATTAGGTTTTTTTTATAATTAAAATTAATTTTTGAAAATTTATTATTTTAGTTATTTCAACATTGATTATTTTGTTAAATAAAATTAATTAGTAAATTAGGTTTAACTTGCAAATTACAACTATTTTTCTTAATAAAAAATGCAAAAATATTTTTTAATTAATTAGATTTCTTAGGCTTCTAATTTGTTCTCATCTTAGCAATGACCCGTAATTCAAAGTCGTCATAAAGATCATAGTCCCTCCTTGTCCCTCGAGTTGTCTATCCAACGATAGGGCTACCTACTCCTTAATAGTAGGATAGCGCTGTCTAAAGGAAACGAGAACGAACAATCTTTTTTCGAGTAGGTAGAAAACTCTTAAGTACTTGCTCAAAACAAAAAATCTTTCACACAAACACTTTTCAAAACAGTTTTCAAAACAACTTCGTCACACTTTTGAGGACAAATACAAGGGTTATCACGAAGTTAAACAAAGACTTTTCAAAACACACACAAGTAATTTCAAAATGAGCAAGTACCTAAGAGCCCGTGGAAAACCACAGATAGAAAGGGTGCTAACACCTTCCCTTTCTATAATCTACACCCTGTACTCAGAAACATCTCGAAAAAGGTTTTTTCTGTTCTTTTTCCTTTTCCTTTGTTGGATGAAATAAAAGTCGGTGGTGACTCTTGCTTATTGCAACATTTGTGAACAAAAAATGCAAACCAGTATTAACAGTCGGTTCTGACCCCGTATCACAATATCATTCTTCATCCTGATATGCCTACTGACTTTGAAAAACTACAGAAGTCCTGGATTCAACTCAAGGAAGAAAGGGATATCTTTGAGACTCGGTTCTATGCTAGTGAGAAGAAAGTATTGGAGGTGACGAAACAACTCCACAAAGAGAAGAGCCTTAATGCATATGTCAACACAAAGAGGAAACATCCATGGGAGACTTAATTCCTTAGGCCTTAGGAGTTTCATAATTTAACTATCTTGTTTTCATTGTAAGCCTAAAAGGAAGTTATAATTTGAACTCACTACTAAGTTTCTTTATTTATTTTTTTAATTAACAAATTTAAATTCCACGAGGTCCTTGAAAACATTGCATATGCATTTACATTTACATACCATATCATTACATAGCAGGTATTCTCAAGACATGTTTTCTCATCTTATTATTGTTTACTTTAACATAAATGGCTCTTGAACAGACAGTTAAAGATCTCCATGCTCAGAATGCCCAATTCCAACAGATGTTCCTGAACTTAGCAAAGGGCCAGGAAGAATAGAAGGCACTCATAACCAAAGAGAAGAAGTAAAATACAAGGAAACCAGCCGAAATCTTTAACATGGGAAGAAGGTTCAGAGGTCCAGTCAAGCGAGTTCAGGATCCCGATACTCCATTAGACGAAGACGACGAACAGGATAAAGACGATAAGAGTGGCGAAACTGAAAAAAGCAACCATGGTCGTATTAAATACTCTGATGAAGAGGAAGAATATTATTTGAATGAATAATATCCCCCTGTTGATGAAAAATACAAGCAGATAGAAGACCGTCTAAATGCTACAGAGAACTAGAAAGTGCCTGGGTTGGATTTTGAGGATTTGGGTTTAGTCTTAGGAGTTGTCTTTCCTCATAAGTTCAAAGTTCCCACTTTTGCATAATATGACGGTGTTTCTTTCCCAAAGCTTCATTTGAGGTCATATGTCTGAAAGATTCAACCATACACTACTGACAGGAAGTTATGGGTGAATTTCTTTCAAGAGAGCCTGTCTGGAACACAGTTGGAATGTTTCTATCAACTAGAAGGGACCAATATCTATACCTAGGAAGATTTGGATGTTGCTTTCTATAAGTAATACTCCATTAGACGAAGACGACGAACATGATAAAGACGATAAGAGTGGCGAAACTGAAAAAAGCAACCATGGTCGTATTAAATACTCTTATGAAGAGGAAGAATATTATTTGAATGAATAATATCCCCATGTTGATGAAAAATACAAGCAGATAGAAGACCGTCTAAATGCTACGGAGAACTAGAAAGTGCCTGGGTTGGATTTTGAGGATTTGGGTTTAGTCTTAGGAGTTGTCTTTCCTCATAAGTTCAAAGTTCCCACTTTTGCATAATATGACGGTGTTTCTTTCCCAAAGCTTCATTTGAGGTCATATGTCTGAAAGATTCAACCATACACTACTGACAGGAAGTTATGGGTGAATTTCTTTCAAGAGAGCCTGTCTGGAACACAGTTGGAATGTTTCTATCAACTAGAAGGGACCAATATCTATACCTAGGAAGATTTGGATGTTGCTTTCTATAAGCAATACCAGTATAATATTGATCTTGCACCAACCCGTATGCAACTATAGAGTATGACCATGAGCTCTAACGAATGCTTTAAAGAGTATGCCCTGAAATGGAGAGATCTAGCAGGAAGAGTTCAGCCTCCCTTGTCTGATAGAGAATTGGTTGACATGTTTATGGTAACATTGACATATCCTTTCTTCAATCATCTGATTGGAAGCTCTTCAGATGGGTTCATCGAGTTGATATTAACAGGGGAACATGTTGAAGGTGGAATCATAAGCGGAAAAATTTAGGTGGATGCATCTTCAAGTACTGCGAAGAAGTCATTCAACGGGAAGAAGAAAGCTAATGTTGTCTACGGCCAAAAAGGTCGTAGTAAAGGTGACTGCCATCAATCTGTGGGGGCAGTAATGATTTCAAATCCCGCACTAATGCAACATCAACAATAGGATAGTCAATGTAGGTCGTATGCACCCAGAAGATAATTCACCAAAATCAATATGTCGTTGTATCAATAATTACAACATTTATTGAGGACAGAGCTAATTACATTAAGAGATCCTCCTCAGAATCCCAACACTTCCTCTCGCCGGTACAATCCTAATGTAAGATGCGCCTATTATTCCAATAGTCTCGGGCATGACACAAATAGCTACTGGGCTCTGAAAAATAAAATCCAAGACATGATTGACTCTAAGGAAATTGAATTTTCTCCTCCCGAAACTCCTAATATGATCACAACACCTATGGCTAACAATGTAAGTGACTTGATTACTCCTCTGATGATTATTAACAAGAATTTGTGCAAGCCGGTTTTGTTTCCGGGTTGCATCAAAAATTTCTACCATTGTGCGTCTCAATCCAATGATTGTATGTTGCTGAAGAAAGGTATTCAGCGTGTGATGGATGATTGTGTAATTCTATTCGAGAAGACTCCTTTCGTGGAGAACTTATGTGAAAGTGTGTCTCAAGACCTAAGACTTGAAGATGTGTCTGTGGTTACAATTTATAGTACTCCTTTAAGGATCACTTCTAAGGGTCCTATGAAGATTACTATCGAGCCTAGGGTTGCTCCTTTGATCATTACTACACCAGGGCCAGTTCCATATTCCTTTGACAAGGTTGTCCCTTGGAATTATGGAGCTGATGTCTACTACCATGGTGTCAAGAAAGAACCGTTGGATGTCGAAGGTGAAAATATTGAGGTTACTAATCCTATCAATATTGTTGTGACTAGTAAGGTTACTAAAAGTGGAAGGGTTTTCTCTCCAGAGATCTCTCCAAAGGCTTTTATTACACTAGTTCGTATCCCTATTACTGAGTCAACTACTGAGACTCAAGGAAAAGAGAAGATGATTGAGCCTACCCAGACGGGGACGCTGAAAGAAACTACTGAAAATTACTCCAAGCAAGAGATGGAGGAAATACTGAAAATTATCCGGAAAAGTGACTATAACATTGTTGAACAGTTATGGCAGACTCCCTCCAAAATATCTATGATATCTCTGTTCTTGTGCTCTGAAGCCTATGCTCAGGCTTTGGTGAAGTTTTTGAAATCTTCTCATGTACCACAGGAAACCTCTGTTGATCAGTTTGAAAATTGTGTAGCTAGCCTGACAGTTGACAATAAACTAGGCTTTTCTGATGTTGACTTAACTCCCACAGGAAGGAACTATAACAAGGCCCTGCATGTCTCTATTGAGTGTAGGGGAACTACCTTATCTTATTTGTTGGTTGAAACAGGTTCCTCATTCAATGTCTTGTCGAAGGGTGCTCTAGACAGGCTTGACTGTGAAGGGGTTGTGCTGAAACCCAATAATATTGTGGTAAGAGCCTTTGATGGTTCAAATAGAATGGTGCATGGAGAGGTTGATCTTCCAATCAAAGTTGGTTCTCAGGTCTTTGATTCTACCTTCTATGTGATGGACATTCGTCCAGCCTATTCCTGTTTACTTGGATGCCCTTGGATTCATGGGGCAAGCGTTGTTACTTCTACTTTACACCAAAAGTTGAAATATCTTGTGAAAGGAAAAATTGTTACAGTTTATGGTGAAGAAGAATACATGGTGATCCATTTGAACTCCTTCAAGTATGTTGAGATGGACGGTAAATTCATCGAGACCTCTTTCCAGACCTTTGAAGTAGTTCCTCAGACAACTACTCTTGTTGTTCCTAAAGTTACCAGAGTTCCACCAAGAATGGCTTCTCTGAAAGACTTTAAGGATGTGATAGAAGAAGGTGGTTGCATTATTTGGGGTCAGCTTCCCGATATTCCTTAAAAGTCCAACAAATTTGGCTCGGGTTTCACCTTGGAGGCTCAGAGGGTTGTTCTTTGTGCTCGTGTTGGGACTTCTATTGCCAATCCACATCCACTCTAGATCTTATTGATAACAATTCTTCTATTGCCAATTATGACTTCGAAAATCCGCTCTACCAAGCCGAGGACGAAGGTGAGGAAGATTGTAAAGTTTCTGGAGAACTTTCTAGACTATTAGAGTGAGAAGAAAGAGATACACAACCGCATGAAAAGCCAGTGGATGTTACGAACTTGGGTACTGAAGAGGACAAAAAATAAATCAAGATAGGTGCCGACCTAGAAGGCAGTTTCAAAGAGAGGTTAATCCAGATAATGCGTGACTATTGAGATTTTTTCTTAGTCTTGCGAAGACATGCTAGGGCTTGATACCGATATTGTGGTTCACTGTCTACCAATGAAGGAAGGTTGTCCCATATAAAGTAGAAGGTTCATCATATGCATCCCGAGATGTCTAGAAAGGTCAAGGTCGAGGTTATGAAACAATTCAATGCAGGTTTCTTAGTTGTTACGTCTTATCCTTAGTGGGTTGCAAATATGGTGCCAGTACCTAAGAAAGATGGTAAGGTGCATATGTGTATAGACTACAGGGATCTGAATAGGGCAAGCCCCAAATATGACTTTCCACTCCCACATATTGATGTTCTGGTTGACAACACCTCTCAATACAAAGTATTTTGCTTCATGGATTGTTTCTCTAGTTACAATCAAATCAAGAATGGCACCTAAATATATGGATAAGACTACTTTTGTCACACAGTGGGGCACTTTTTATTACAAAGTGATGCCTTTTAGTTTGAAGAACTTTAGTGTAACATATCAGCATGCTATGGTAGCCTTGTTCCATGATATGATCCATCACGAGATATATGTTGATATTGATGACATGATAGCTAGATTTCAGACTGAAGAAGAGCGCCTTGATCACTTGCACAAGCTGTTTTAGAGATTGAAGAAATACAAGCTGAGGTTGAATCCAAAAAAGTGCACCTTTGGGGTAAGATCCAGTAAACTCTTAGGTTTCATTGTCAGTGTTAAAGGTATTGAAGTTGATCCCGCCAATGTTAAAGCTATTCAAGAAATGCCATCTCCTCATACTGAGAAGGAAGTCAGAGGTTTCTTGGGACGATTGAACTACATTGCCAGATTTATTTCCCATTTGACCGCTACTTGTGAGCCGATCTTCAAGTTACTTAAGAAAGATCAAGTAGTGAAGTGGAATGGTGATTGTCAGATAGCCTTCAACAAAATAAAATAATATCTTCAGGAACCTCTAATTCGGATGCCACCAGTTGAAGAAAGACCTCTAATAATGTACTTAACAGTGCTAGAGAACTCAATGGGGGTGTATTGGGGAAACGTGACGAGTCTGGTCGAAAAGAGCATGCAATATACTACCTTAGCAAAATGTTTACTGACTGTGTAACCAGATACTCACTGCTCGAGAAAAATTGCTTCACTTTGGCATGGGATGCTCTTCGACTAAGACAATATATGTTAACTCATACTACTTTGATGATGTAATACGGTGGGAGAACTGACTTGGTTGTTTTGTGTTTGATCGCAATTGTTGCGGATAGTAAGAGTTTCCGCCGACTTTTATTTTATCCAATAAGGAAAGGGTGAAAAGAATAGGAAAGACCTTTGAGATATTTTCTTGAGTTCGGGGGGTAGATTATGAAAAGGCAAGGTGTTAGCACCCTTTTCATCCATAGTTATGTATGGGCTCTTAGTTGCTTTCTAGATCACTTTGAAAAAAATTCTTTGTTTGAACTTGTGCTTTGTGGTGGTTTTTGAAAGTATTTTTGAAAAGCGCCTTCGTTGAGGCAAAATTTGTAATGATTCTCATCTCTATAAGAATGAATACAAAGTGTTGGACTTTTTGAAAATAGTTCAAAGAGATGTTTGTTTTTTGAAGATGTTTTGAAAGTGTAAGTGTGAAAAATGGTTTTAGTTCAAGAGCAAGCAACTATGAGCGTTCTACCTACTCAAAAGGTCTATGTTCTTTTCCTCCTTCTTTATATGTTGCTATCTTACCATTGATTGGTAAGAAACCCCATCGTTGGATGTGAAGGGACGTGCTTGGGTCAATTGTATAGTCATAGAAGGCAACCTATGAGACGTTTTAGAAATTTTCGTTAGGGACTAGATCATTTACCAAAGGCAACATCGAGGGACATCGAGGGACTACGGTCTTTTTATCGAGGGTCTTTGCTAAAACTCCATATTCGAGGGACATGACTATTTTCCGAGGCAACAAATGAGATTACCCTAGAGGTGCATGTGTGTGAATAGTGTCTTTGATTGCATGCATCGTTGTCTTGAACTTAGGATTGTCTACTTATTGATTTTATCTTGCCACACACAACCTAATTACTAGCATTTTACATAAAAATGGTAAATTGCATAAAAATAAATGTCCTACACTATTACATATTTTGAGGATGGGGGATACAAATGTATAAATAGGGATTGCAAGAAATAAAATTCTTATTATCTATTACAACCATATTGAACTTGAATAAATGTACAAAACAAAAAATGAATTTTGTTTGGATTTTGTTAAGGAAATTAAATTAAGTTAAAGAAAAGAAAATAAATAGGAAAATTTTTTTGGTCTTTTTCATTGTAAGTTAAATAAAATAAACTAAATAACTTAAATATATTTTTGGTGTTTTTGTGTAGAAAACATTTTTTGTGTTTAAAACAGTTTTTGTGTAGAAAACATTTTTTGTATTTAAAACAGTTTTTTGTGTAGAAAAACAGTTTTGTGTTGTTTGGGCTCAGGACCTGTTTTTTTGGTAGGAAACAGGGTATCAGAAACAAAAAAGGGGTTCAAGCCCAATTGTGGAGGCCCAAGTGTATTTCCTGCAAACAAAGCAAAGTTTGAAAATATGAAAGATGAACAAAAGGTCTCGCTAGGGCTTGTACCCAGAACCTTCTACATGGCAAGGCTTTTAGCGCCTGCTGTTTGTACGACTGGGGTGGTCTGTTTCATCCGTTAGTTATTCAGTTTACATTAAATGTAAAGTGAACTCAGTTCTGGATGTTTAAACATGGCTCCATCTTCTTCCTTCGAGCGTAGGAAAACATGACTCCACTTGTTTGAGCTTCGAAAGGCTTCGTTCCTCAACCAATCGAAAGATGTAAAAAACCAGCCAAAAAATATGAATACAAATCTAACCATGTAACTTCAACAGTCATGGGTCGAAGGTTAGCATGAAATACCAAAACTAAGACTTAATTGTTCAGAGATGAACTTTTTAATGTGCAAGAAATGATAATCGAAACTATGGACATGGTCAGCTTCTTAGACATGATATCTACATTTTTCCTACACAAAGTATATACAAATGATGTTGAATCAAGAGTTCTAAGTTTTAGAAAAACTTACCTCTTGAAATGCCAATCGAAAGAGCTCTGTATGGCTTCCAGGAATGATTCGATGATGGGTTAAGCCTGTAGGGACCTTCCTGAAGCTATTTCAGTTGCTTCTTTGCCTTGAAAGTCACTGTATCGAAGGTTGGTTAGGAGCGAATCGAAGGGTTCACTAACTTCCTTTAGTGGGGTTTTTTGAGATCTTTGGAAGTGTTCCAAGGCTGGTATATGGATGTAGGGAGGGGTGAATCAAAAGGTTTTTATATGGCAGTTAGGGAGTGAATCAAAAGGCTGGCTAATGCATGAAGGGGTTTGAGATTTTTGAGAGTTTGAGAGTGTTTGAAGATTTTTTTAACCAATAAAAGTCTATCTGTGATTTGTAAAGGGTCTCTCTATTTATAGAGAAAAGTTTTGTAGTAACCAGAACCCTGAGATAACATGTTATGGTTGAAAATGAAAAAAATCAAGTTTTTATGGATTTTCATAGTTCCCAAGTTCAAGTACAAGTGGGGCCTGATGTTTGCTAGAGATTTGACACATGCTTTTGACACTGCTTATGTTCAGATAAGATCGGGTTGAGAGCTCAAAAAATTCACTTTGTGATTAAAGTAATCTTTGTGAAAAAAGGATACGTATCTTTTTTCCATTTTATCCAAAAATGGTATAATCCAGTGGATAAAGCTTCGAATCTTTGTGTAATGTATCACAAATTTATGTAAGCCTCTGATTATGTAAAGATTTGGAAGCAACATAGCCTGACAAGTGAGTTTTTGAGGATAAGGCTATGATATTTGATCAATGTTCATCAACCAAGCTTGCTCGAAGGGTTTAGAGTTGGATTCGATGTATGTTGTTTCGAAGGAAGCCAATACCCCAATCAAAGCTTTATGGATTAAACTTGCTCGCAGGAGGTCAAATGCCCAATCGAAGCTTGTTTGAAGATAGCCATTGTCCAAACGAAGCTCACATGCAGGAGGCCACTGCTTTGTGAATCAAAGCAAACCTGCAGGACGCTATTGCCTTCTGAGTCAAAGCTTGCATGCAGGAGGCCACTGCTTTGTAAATCAAAGAAAACCTGTAGGAGCCCATTGCCTTCTGAATCAAAGCTTGCATGCAGGAGGCCATTGCTTTGTGAATCAAAGTAAGCCTGCAGGAGGCCATTTCCATTTGAATAGAAACTTGCATGCAGGAGGCCACTGCTTTGTAAATTAAAGAAACCCTGTAGGAGCCCATTTCCTTTTGAATCGAAGCTTGCATGCAGGAGGACACTGCTTTGTGGATCAAAGCAAGCCTGCAGGAGGCCATTGCCTTCTGAATCGAAGCTTGCATGCAGGAGGCCCCTGATTTGTGAATCAAAGCAATCCTCCAGGAGGCCATTGCTTTGAATCGAAGCAAGCAATGAAGGAAAACTTTGCTTAATCGAAGCTAGCATGAATCGAAGAAATGCCAAGTCGAAGCTAGTATGAATCGAAGTAAGCTTTCTTTTCTTCAATTTTGTCAAAAAAAATCAAATTTATCTGCTTTGCTCTTTCAATGATTTCCTCTTTGACTTGATGCTTGAAAATCTAATATGATCCATGGAAACTATGTGGGGAATTAAAAATCCAATTGTACTTGTGCAAAATTGAACTTTAATAAATCCTTGTGAGAAATGCCTTTAGAAAAGAGAGGGGAAATTTTGGGATACAACAACTGCCCCTGTTCAATTTTCTTAAACCTGAAAAGCGAGAATGACACGTTGTCGTTCGTAGCTTGAAGGTAGAAGATGATTGAGCACTAGAGTGCCCAGAAATTTGCACTCGACTATGTGTCAGTTGATTATGTAGGGAATGTGATTAAAGATGCCATTTGGAGATATGATGGAGAGTTATCAGAGATGGGCTTATAGATGCCATCCAAAGGTGATTGTTGATAGAAATTAGACTAAGTCTAAGCTTGACTGTAACTGAGAGAAGTATCAGAATAAATCTTTGGATGACTTAAATCTGAATGATATGTTGGAATGGACTTGTGTTAAGCCGTAACTGGAAATGTATTAGAAGGAATCTGTAAGATTGCTTCAGGATAAATCCATACAAAACTGTGTCTGGAGGTATATAAAAAGGAATCTATGTAAGATTTCTTTATGATGAGCTCGTGTGAAGCTGCATCTGGAAGTTTATGAGAAGGAATCTGTGTAAGATTGCTTTATGATGAGCCTGTGTAGGGCTGCTTTAGGAGATATATGACAAGGAGCCTGGGTAGGGCTACTTCAGGATGAGTCTGTGTGAAACTTCATCTGGAAATGTATGAGAAAGAACCTGGGTAGCGTTTCTTTAGGATGAGTCCGTATCAAAATTCATCTTGAAATTCATGAGAAGGAACCTGGGTAAGGTTGCTTTAGGATGAGTCCGCGTAAAACTGCATCTGGGAATTTATGAGAAGGAACCTGGGTAGGGTTTCTTCAGGATGAGCCCGTGTAAAACTGCATCTGGGAATTCATGAGAAGGAACTTGGGTAGGGTTGCTTCAGGATGAGTTCGTGTAAAACTGCACCTGGGAATTCATGAGAAGGAACCTGGGTAGGGTTGCTTCAGGATGAGTCCGTGTAAAACTTCATCTGGGAATTCATGAGAAGGAATCTGGGTAAGGTTGCTTCAGGATGAGTCCGTGTAAAAATTTATCTGGGAATTCATGAGAAGGAACCTAGGTAGGGTTGCTTCAGGATGAGTCCGTGTAAAACTACATTTGGGAGTTCATGAGAAGGAACCTGGGTAGGGTTGCTTCAGGATGAGTCTGTGTAAAACTTCATCTGGGAATTCATGAGAAGGAACTTAGGTAGGGTTGCTTCAGGATGAGTTCGTGTAAAACTTTATCTGGGAATTCATGAGAAGGAACCTGGGTAGGGTTGCTTCAGGATGAGTCAGTGTAAAATTGTATTCGGGAATTCATGAGAAGGAAACTGGGTAGGGTTGCTTCAGGATGAGTCCGTGTGAAAATTCATCTGGGAATTCATGAGAAGGAACCTGGGTAGGGTTGCTCCCGGATGAGTCCTTGTAAAATTGCATATAGGAATTCATTAGAAGGAACCTAGATAGGGTTGCTTCAGGATGAGTCAGTGTAAAATTTCATCTGGGAATTCATGAGAAGGAACCTGAGTAGGGTCGCTTCAGGATGAGTCCATGTAAAACTTCATCTATGAATTCATAAGAAGGAACCTAGGTAGGGTTGCTTCAGGATGAGTCTGTGTAAAATTGCATATGGGAATTCATGAGAAGGAACCTGGGTAGGGTTTCTTCAGGATGAGTCCGTGTAAAACTTCATTTGGGAATTCATGAGAAGGAACCTGGGTAGGGTTGCTTCAGAATAAGTCTGTGTAAAACTTCATCTAGGAATTCATGAGAGGGAACCTGGGTAGGGTTTCTTCAGGATGTGTCTGTGTAAAACTGCATCTTGGAATTCATGAGAAGGAACCTGGGTAAGGTTGCTTCAGGATGAGTTCGCATAAAACTGCATCTAGGAGTTTATGAGAAGGAACCTAGGTAGGGTTAATTCAGGATGAGTCTGTGTAAAACTGCATCTGGAAATTGTGAGAAGGAACCTGGGTAAGGTTGCTTCATAATAGGAAGGAGTCCATGTAAGATTGCTTGATGATGAGCCCGTGTAAAGTTGAATTTAGAAGTCATAAGGAACCCATGTAACATTACTTCGTGATGAGCCCGTATGAAGCTATATCTGATCACGTAGGTAGTTGCACTGTCTTGCTTCATAAACTAATCTTGGACATGTTGAAAATTGTTGATGATAACTATCTGTTGATTGATCTTTCCTAAAAAGGTAAAGAGTTAGCTGCATACAATGTCATGATGTATGAAATGCATGGCGTAATGATGTTCTCAAAATAAATGAGATTGTGCTATATGCTCTTTGTATGCATATGCTATGAATGTTGTTGAAATGTATCTTTGTCTTGGAAAATAAATCCTTTACAAATGCTCCGGACCCTTGGGAAATTAAACCCTGGACTGCTGTTGGGGATGAAGAGTATGCACACCTTCAGACCTTGTTTTAGAATATTTCCGCTGGGGATTCCTGTTTTGTTGTTTGAGGAGAACTCCGCTGGGGAATATTGACTTCTGCTTGAGGGAAAATTCTATGGAAGGTGTTGATTTCTTCTTGAGGGAAATAGTTCAGGAGTTCTAGTCGTCTGTTGCTCTAGTGGGGATTCATCTCTTGATTGAGGAGAATGGAAGTTAACAAATTGTTGGGGATAAATAAGTTAACTGTTATTTGGTCGGATTCCAGACTTCGTAGCAACTCACTGAGAATAGTGGAAAACTCTACTGGGGAAAATGAGCATTTGAACTGTTATCTGGTCGGATCCAGGCTTTGCAGCAACTCACCGGGGATAATGGAAAACTCTACTGGGGAAGAAGAGCTTTTGAACTGTTATCTGGTCGGGTCCAGGCTTTGAAGTAACTTTCAGAGATGACACTGACTTCGTTGATAACTTCACTAGGGATTAGGGGTTGTGGTCCCTTAATTTTTGATAGTCTGCGAGGCAAAAACCCAAGCTGGGGAATCTGTAGTTTGTTGGGGAAATAAACCCTGTTGAAGAGAATATTTGACAAACTGTTGGGGAGGTGTTTTGTTTTGGTAGAACTCTTCGAGGATTCTTTAAATCAGCTCAGCTGGGTAGAGGTTTTCCGAAAACTAAAACTCTGGCTGGGGATTATCTGGTTCTAATCTTGTGGGGATATCCATGAATTTGGCCTTGAGGGGTTTGTACCCTTATTTGTGAAGATTATTCTGTGGGGATAACCTTATATAGATGACTCAGTGGGGACTTAATTGTACATGACCCTTTGTTGGAATTCAAATTTAATGCCCCAAGTGATTCAGATGGAGATCTGCCCCTAGTTATTCAACACTTCTCGAGAGATTTATTAGAATCTTGACTTGACTGCCCTAGATGTGCTAGACAATGATCATGCCATGCCCCTTGATTATGAGAGATTTGTCATTTGAAGTGTTTCTCATTTGAAGTGATTATGTTTCTTGAGAGAATTTCTGTTCATTTGGTGTTCGTCATGCGAATTTCTCTGTTGTCAAACAAATAGCTATATGCAAACAGCGGTATTCAAATAATGCAAAGTTTATGTTTGTCTTGAAGTTTAGAAAATGCGTTTTAGCAGATAAAAGAATTTTTTAAGAATGTGAATTCAACTCAGGATTTACAGTAAAGCCTTACAGGAGTCAGGATACCTTTTGTAACAATATGATTTCAAACTAACCCATGCTACAATTAAGACTTTTGAAGGGTTGTAGCATGGCCTGGCTCACGATTTAAGAAACAAAAGATAAGGCTCAAAGTGTATTTGTACCCAACCTGTTCTTCATGATATTCTCCAGTCCTAAACTCAGTTAATTGCGCGTTTTGAATTCCTATTGAATCTGGAATGATGGTTCAGATACTTGGAAGTTTATTTGAGAAGGCAGTCATTTTTACAACATTTTTCATGTTGTCGGGGATTTGTAGTGACCTCTTTTTTTGATTTATTATCCATGATTTTTACCTGTCTATTTTGAGATTATAGTCAGCAGGATGCCTTAGTTTTCTTAAGCCCCTTCGTAGGTTTCGACTTAGTGGGCTTTTCTTTTGAGAGATAATGACTTCCTATTTGATAGGGAACCATTGCCATCTTTTGATTCAGAAGGACGTTCTTGATGTCATTCATTGTTTATGAAGTGAAAGCTTGCGACTGAATGCGCATTTGAATTAATTGAGAAACTACCTTGCCCCAGGTTTTGATTAATGGTTTCAATTTGTGTGAAAAAATAAAACTCCTACTTCTTTGGCCCAAAGGGGTTCACTAGGGATTATCTTCCTTATAACTCCAGTGTTTAGGAATTGAAAGAACGCATGTACATCGTCAGCAAGGTCTATCCAAAAGCATACTGTATAAGATTATGGTATTGTTTTCGTCATCCTCCCTCTAAAGGCTTACAACTTTTAACGAGAGTTGGATATCACAAAAACAGGGAATAAAAACACAGTTTAAATATAGTGAAAACGAATGGATTAATTCAAGACAAACATATGCAATGCATTAATGAAACAACCAAAGTCTGACACAAAGATAAGTGTTTAAGAAAACAGAGAAATTACAACTGAAAATTCGAATAAACAAAATCTTCTCTGCCTAAACTGGTCACTTCAGATGGTGTGTCTTTGAGGGATGACAAAAAAATTCCAGCTGACCATCTTGTGTGAATTCCAGCGCTCCTTTGTCAATCAGGTCTTGAATTTTGTTCTTCAATGCTCAGCAGTGGTTAGTGTCGTGTCTCCGACTGTTGGAGTTGAATGTTCACTTTTCATTATGTTTGTAGTTGGGAGCGGAAGTATTAGGTTTTTGAGGAGGCTCCCTCAATGTAACTAGCTCGGCCTCCAACATATGATGCAACGCTTGATCCAAGGGCATGTTGATCTCAGAAAATTGTCTTCCTTGCTTACGCTGACCACCTTGTCGCGGTTGGCGAGGTTGTTGTTGGACCCTTGGTATAGTAGCCATTTTGAAGGGTGTTCTCTCGACCAAGCCAGCTTCTTGTCTCATCGGAGGCTGATTAATGACTCGATCCCCAATTCTAGCTGTTTGCCCCATATGGTTGCATCTGTCTTGATGAACCTTGTTGACGAGGGCTCTCAGCTCTTCTTGTCCCCGAGCTAAGTTTTGGATAAGAGTCATTTCTCCCAACATCTGGATTCTCATTGTTGCTATCTCCGCTTGCAATTGTCTTATCTGACCCTCTTTGTCGTCTTCAGGGTTGTCATTGGTCATGCTCTCAATGAAAAGTGTTTTCAATTCTTCTTGCCCCATGAATAGATTCAAGAACACTTCTTGAAGTTGAGCATTTTGGGTTTGAAGATCCTTGAAATTCTGTTCTAGAGCCATCTCTACTGAAATAAACAATAAGCAAATGAGAAACCTGTGTGGGGAAAACCTATTATGATGACATGCATGATATGTGGATGCAATGTTTTCAAGGATCTCACAGGGTAAACACAAGAATATGTTAGAAGTTGAACTTTGATTTCACCTTTGAGTGAAGAACTTCGTATTGTTCAATGTCCTTCCACTAGAATTAAGCTCACCATGTCAAGTGGGTCATAGCCCTTGACTCTTGTTACCGTGCTTTGGTTCTTGACGGCATTTGGTAAGAGGAGAATAAATCCTCTTGCCCCTTGATAGACGTCTAGTTCATCATGACCCTGCATCATAGGCCCTTGAGATCCTTAAAATGGTTATTGAAAATTCCATGGTATAATGTCATGATGTTTATGTACAGATAATCATATATAAACAAAGGCAAACAAGTCGTTATGTGCAAACAAAACAAAAAATTCCGTAGGTTTAGGCTTGCATGGAGTTTGTAGCTAAGTACCCTCTTGAAGTTTAGTTGGTTCAACATGTCCTAGAAAGTAACCGAGTTCTAGGGAATCTCAATATCACTGATATTTCTTCATCGAGAATTATTTCACCACAAGCCTCTTTATTGGTGACCTAAATATCCCGAAAGTCCGATCTCAACGAGTGTAGCATCGAGTATCAACCAACTTCAGACTGCACCAAAGCTGGCTATCTCACTACTTCCTAATGGCCAAGTTGTTCAATTAAAGGTTCTAAGGTCAGTTAGTGCTTCATGACACCATACAATGATCCCCTATTCTCCTTGACTACTCAAGGGCTACCCATACCAACAAATGTGTCACACTAGTGTAGCCATTGCTTCAACCATGTCAGTATACCCCGCACAATTTCCACAATCTATTGCTACTTACCTAAAAGGTTCCCTTGATTTGGGTAGAGGATCAAAGCAAACCCAAACAAGGAACCAAAAACGTAAAGCAAACAAATCAAACAATGAAAGCAATTAAATGTGATCTAACTCTAAGGTAACCCCAATTTTTCCCTAGCAGAGTCTCCAGTTCTGTAATACGGTGGAAGAACTGACTTGGTTGTTTAGTGTTTGATCGTAATTGTTGTGGATAGCAAGAATCACCACCAACTTTTCTTTTATCCAATAAGGAAAGGGTGAAAAGAACAGGAAATACCTTTGAGATATTTTCTTGAGTTCGGTGGGTAGATTATGAAAAAGGGAAGGTGTTAGCACCCTTTTCATCCATAGTTATCTATGGGCTCTTAGTTGCTTGCTAGATCACTTTGAAAAAATGCTTTGTTTGAAAATATTCTTTGTGGTGGTTTTTGAAAGTATTTTTAAAAAGCTCCTTCATTGAGGAAAACTTTGTAATGATTCTCGTGTCTATAAGAATGCATACAAAGTGTTGGACTTTTTGAAAATAGTTCAAAGAGATGTTTGTTTCTTGAAGATGTTTTGAAAGTGTAAGTGTGGAAAATGGTTTTAGTTCAAGAGCAAGCAACTATGAGCATCCTACCTACTTAAAAGTTCTATCTTCTTTTCCTCCTCCTTTAGATGTTGCCATCTTACCGTTGATTGGTAAGAAACCCCATCGTTGGATATGAAGGGATGGGTGTGGGTCAATTGTATAGTCATAGAAGGAAACCTATGAGACGTTTTAGCAATTTTTGTTATGGACTAGATCGTTTACCGAAGGCAACATCGAGGGACTACGATCTTTTTATCGAGGGATTTTGCTAAAACGCCCATATTCGAGGGACATGACTATTTTTAGAGGCAACAAGTGAGATTACCCTAGAGGTGCATGTGTGTGAATAGTCTTTTTGATTGCATGCATCTTTGTCTTGAATTTAGGGTTGTCTACTTGTTGATTTTATCTTGCCATACACAACCTAATTACTAGCATTTTATATAAAAGCGGTAAATTACGGAAAAAAATAAATTTCCTACACTATTACGTATTTTGAGGATGGGGGATACAAATGTATAAATGGTGATTGTAAGAAATAAAATTCTAATTATCTATTACAACCATATTGAACTTGAATAAATGTATAAAAAAGAAAATGAATTTTGTTTGGATTTTGTTAAGGAAATTGAATTAAGTTAAAGAAAAGAAAATAAATAGGAAAATGTTTTTGGTATTTTTCATTGTAAGAAGTTAAATAAAATAAACTAAATAACTTAAATATGTTTTTGGTGTTTTTGTGTAGAAAACAGTTTTTGTGTTTAAAACAGTTTTATGTAGAAAATGGTTTTTGTATTTAAAATAGTTTTTTGTGTAGAAAAACAGTTTTGTGTTGTTTGGGCTCAGGACCTATTTGTTTGGTAGGAAACAGGGGGTCAAAAATAAAAAAGGGGTTGAAGCCCAACTGTTGAGGCCCAAGTGCACTTCCGGAAAACAAAGCAAAGTGAGAAAATATGAAAGATGAACAAAAGGTTTTTAGCCCGCGTTGTTTGTACCACTGGGGTGGCCTGTTTCATCCGTTAGTTATACAATTTACACTAAATGTAAAATGAACTCAATTCTGGTTGTTTAAACATGGCTCCGTCTTCTTCCTTCGAGCGCAGGAAAACATGACTCCACTTGTTTGAGCTTCGAAAGGCTTCATTCCTCAGCCAATCGAAAGATTGAAAAAACCTGCCTAAAAATCTGAATACAAATCTAACCATGTAACTTCAACAGTAATGGGTCGAAGGTTAGCATGAAATACCAAAACTAAGACTTAATTGTTCAGAGATGAACTTTTTAATGTGCAAGCAATGACAATCGAAACTATGGACATGTTTAGCTTCTTAGACATGATATCTACATTTTTCCTACACAAAGTATATACAAATGATGTTTGAATGAAGAGTTCTAAGTTTTAGAAAAACTTACCTCTTGAAATGCCAATTGAAAGAGCTCTATATGGCTTCCAGGAATGATTCGATGATGTGTTAAGCCTGCAGGGACCTTCCTGAAGCTATTTAAGTTGCTTCTTTGCCTTGAAAGTCACTGAATCGAAGGTTGGTTAGGAGTGAATCGAAGGGTTCACTAACTTCCTTGAGTGGGTTTTTTTGAGAGCTTTGAAAGTGTTCCAAGGCTGGTATAAGGAAGTTGGGAGGGATTGAATCGAAAGGCTGTAATATGGAAGTTAGGGAGTGAATCAAAAGGTTGGCTAATGTATGAAGGGGTTTGAGATTTTTGAGAGTTTGAGAGTGTTTGAAGATTTTTTTTCAACCAACAAAAGTCTGTCTGTGATTTGTAAAGGGTCTCTCTATTTATAGAGAAAATGTTTGTAGTAACCAGAAAACTAAGATAACATGTTATAGTTGAAAACGAAAAAAAATCAAGTTTTATGGATTTTCATAGTTCCCAAGTTCAAGTACAAGTGGGGCCTGATGTTTGCAGGAGATTTGACACATGCTTTTGACACTGCTTATATTCAGATAAGATCAATTTGGGAGTTCAAAAAACTCACTTTGTGATTAAAGTAATCTTTATGAAAAAAGGATAAGTAGATTTTTTCCATTTCATCCAAAAATGGTATAATCCAGTGGATAAAGCTTCGAATCTTTGTGTAATGTATAACAAATTTGTGTAAGCCTCTGATTATGTAAAGATTTGGAAGCAACATAGCCTGACAAGTGAGATTTGGAGGATAAGGCTATGAGATTTGATCAATGTTCTTCAACCAAGCTTGCTCGAAGGGTTCAAAGTTGGATTTGAAGTATGTTGCTTCGAAGGAAACCAATACCCCAATTGAAGCTTTGTGGATTAAACTTGCTCATAGGAGGCCAAATTCCCAATCGAAGCTTGTATGAAGATATCCATTGTCCAAACGAAGCTTGCATGTAGCAGGCCACTTCTTTGTGAATCAAAGCAAACCCGCAAGAGGCCATTGCCTTATGAATCGAAGCTTGCATGCAGGAGGCCACTGCTTTGTGAATCAAAGCAAGCCTTTAGGAGGCCATTTCCTTCAAAATTGAAGCTTGAATGTAGGAGGCCACTACTTTGTGAATCAAAGCAAACCTGCAGGAGGCCATTGGCTTCTGAATCGAAGCTTGCATGCAGGAGGCCACTGCTTTGTGAATCAAAGCAAGCATGCAAGAGGCCATTGCCTTCTGAATCGAAGCTTGCATGCAGGAGGCCCCTGCCTTGTGAATCAAAGCAAGCCTGCAGGAGTCCATTTCTTTTAACCGAAGCAAGCAATTAAGGAAAATGTTGCTTAATTGAAGCTAGCATGAATCGAAGCAATGCCCAGTCGAAGCTAGTATGAATCGATGCAAGCTTTCTTTTCTTCAATTTTGTAAAAAAAATCAAATTTATCGGCTTTGCTCTTTCAACAGTTTCCTCTTTGACTTGATGCTTTAAAATCCAATATGATCCATGGAAACTATGTGGGGCATTAAAAATCCAATTGCACTTGTGAAAACTTGAACTTTAATAAATCCTTGTGAGAAATGCCTTGAGAAAAGAGAGGGAAAAGTTTGGGGTACAACAACTGATCTCTAAGATATATCCAATAAAATAAATATTCGAGAAACCCACTCTCTCCAGAAGAATGTCAAGATTGCAAATGGTATTGATAGAATAAGACATTCAATACACTACTCAGAAGGAAATCATAGGAAGTTTATTGGCAGATCATTTGGCTCATCAGGCTATAGATGACTATCAGTCTATGAATTTTGAGTTCCCAGATGAGAATATTATGCTAATTACTGATTAGGAAGAACTTGGACCGTCTGAAGGACCTGAGCCAGGATCCCGGTGGACTATGGTCTTTTACGGAGCTTCTTACGCGCTTGGTAATGGAATTGGTGATGTGATTATCTCTCCCAAGGGTTGTCATACGCCCTTTACTGCCAGATTATATTTTGACTGTACCAACAACATGGAAGAGTATGAAGCGTGCATCATGGGTATCAAAGTTGTCATCGATATGAGAATTAAATTCTTGAATGTATATGAGTACTCATCCATAGTGATCAGTCAGGTTAAGGGAGAATGGTATACAAAGCATCCAAATCTCATCCCTTATCGAGAGCATGTATTGACATTAATTTCGTACTTCGAAGAAATCACTTTTGAACACATTCCACGAGAAGAGGATAACCTGGCAGAAGCACTAGCTACCATGTCATCTATGTTCAAAGTCGGATGGGATAATGAAGCTCCTCGAATTACTATTAAGAGACTAGATGAACCGGCACATTTCTACAAAGTCGATACTGATGGAGTAGAGGAAAAGCCTTGGTACCACAAACTAAAAAGATACCTTGAGACTCAAGAGTATCCTAAAGGGGCATCTATTAATGATAAGAATTTCTAAGGAGGTTCTTTGCCAAGTTCTTTCTGAGTAACATAATTTTGTACAAGCGTAACCACGATTCGACTCTGCTTCATTGTTTAGATAAGAAGGAAGCTGAGAAAATTATGAAAGATATGCACAAAGGGGTCTTTGGTACTCACTCCAGTGGGCATACAATGGCTAAGAAGATTCTGAGAGTGGGTCATTATTGGTCAACTATGGAAACTGATTGCCATCGTCATTCCAGAACTTATCACAAATGCTAGATTTATGCTAAAAAAGTTCATGTGCCTCTAGTTCCCTTGAATGTCTTGACTGCTCCTTGGCCGTTTGCAATGTGGGGCATTGATATGATTGGAGAGATTAAGCCTACCGCTTCTAATGGGAATCATTTCATATCGGTCGCTATTGACTACTTCACAAAGTGGGTAGAAGCAACCTCATTTGCCTCCGTAACAAAGAACATTGTGGTCTGGTTCATCAAGCATAACCTTGTCTTTTGGTATGGCATCCCTGAAAGAGTTATCACAGATAATGGTATCAATCTTAACAATACTATAATCACATAACTCTGCATGCAGTTCAAGATTAAACACCACAGTTCTTCTCTGTATCGACCAAAGATGAATGGTGTAGAGGAAGCCGCCAACAAGAATATCAAGAAGATTTTGTAGAAGATGACAGTGACACACAAATATTGGCACGAGATGTTACCATTTGCTCTTCATGGTTATCGCACTTCAGTATGTACGTCAACCAGGGAAACCCCGTTCTCTCTAGTCTATGGTATGGAGGTTGTCTTACCTACCGAAGTCCAGATTCCTTCCCTAAGGATTATAAAAGACGCGGGTTTAGATGAAGACGAGTGGATTCAGACTAGGTTGGACCAGATAAATTTGATTTATGAAAAGAGGCTCGCAACTGTTTGTCATGGTCAGATGTACCAGAAACACATGATCAAGGCCTTTAATAAGAAAGTCAAACATCAGATGTACCAGGCTGGTGATTGGTAATAAAGCGCATCATCCTACCACAAAGTAATCCCAAGAGCAAATGGACTCCTACATACGAAGGGCCATTTATAATCAAAAAGATATTTTTTGGTAGTGTTATCATACTTACCACCATGGACTGTGAAGATTTTTCGTAACCTGTGAACGCAGACATGGTCAAAAAATAATATGCATAAAAGAGACTCGCTAGGTTGATAGGCCTAGGAAAAAATAAGGGCATCCCGGTGAACCAAAAGGGTTCGGGCAAAAATTAGGGATTATGTAAAAACTGTACATCCGGCAAGTCGAAAACCTGAAAAGGCAGCTTGGGGAAAAAAGGATATCCCAGTGGACTGAAAACCCGATAGGGAGGTCCATGCAAAAGTTATGGATTAAAGCATATGACTATGCCCCATTGGATCATCTACTTACAACAAGATTTGTTATCAACATCAAGATCAAACAGTACAGATCAATCCATTCATCTTCTTCCAACGACAAGTGATGATATGCTTGAAGACATAGATTCAATAGCAGAGTTGAAACTCGATGGGATCATTTCCATATAGATGTTTTTACTGTGTATCACTTTGTATTTTTTCAATTTCACAACTTCCTCTTACTAGGATTTTTTGTCTCCTTGTATAAATTGCCTGTTCATAGGAAAACATTCAAAATCAATACAACTCAGCCTACTTCAAAATTCAAAATTATTTGTTTTTACTTCCTCTGTTTTGTTTGTGGATACATCCAATGGTTACTTTGAATGAACATATGCATTTGAATATGATCACCATTTACAAATATTTGCCTAAAAATAGGATTAGCATTTATCGAATACTCTAGGAGTTGGGATAATGTTTAAGTCATTCATAAATCCCCACAAAGCAATCTCTATGAAACTATCTCTACAGAGCTATCTCCACAAAGCTCATCCCCAACAGAGATATATTCCCCAATAAGTTTAATATGCCCTCAGGCAGAAATTGGGGCATCTGCCAACAGTTCACCTTCACATCCCTAATGGATAACTTGACCTAATTATCATCCTCAATAGGTCCCCTAGCGGATAAGGAACTTTGATCATTTCCCTAACATACAGTGGAGACTTCCTCAGCGTAGTCTATAAAATTTCAATCCCTATCAGAGTTTATTTCCTCGACACAGTTTACAGGAATTTAATTCCCCAACAGAAGTTATTACTCAAACGTTGTAAATCCCTAACAAAATTCTCTTCTCCACCAGGGTTTAATCAAAGTTTTTATCCCTAGAAGAGTTGCTACGGTATCTGAAACCTGGACAGATAGCACACCGAAGGAATATCCATCTCTTTTATCCCCATTCAAGGTACGTAAGAATCAAATCCTTCAATGAACAGCAAACGACCGAATCTCCTTGAGTGCCTCTATCCTCAAGCAGAAGTTGAATATCCCCAGCGGAGTATCCTCAAACAGAAAGCGGGAATCCCCAGAAAAATTATTCCCAGCAGAAATTGAAGAATCACTTTCTTCATCCCCAATAATAGTCTGAGATTTATTTTCCCCAGCTATACATTGTTACAAGGAGCTACCGATACGCTTCAACGACATATTGCGTCCATACATCATTTCACAATACATCATAGCATATGCATACCGAAACGCATATAACATTCTCATTTTTTAGAGCATTATTATGCAATGCATTACATACATTATGACATTACATAAAAGCTAATTTTGTCTTTTCAGGTAAAGTTCGTAAACAGACGAATATCATCAACAATTTTCAAATAGGTCGCATATTAATTCCCGAAACAGGACAGGGTAACTACCTATGTGACCAGGCGGTATGAATTCTCGAAACAGGACAGATTTACCAACAAAAAAAATAGGTTAGAGATTAATTCCCAAAACAAGACGGGGAAACTATCTATATGACTAAGAGGTATAAACTCCTGAAACAGGACGAGTTTACCAACAAAATACAGGTCAAAGATTAATTCCCAAAATAGGATGGGGAAACTATCTATATGACCAAGCAGTATAATTCTCGAAACAGGACGAGTTTACCAACAAAAAATAGGCAGCAGATTAATTCCCTAAACAAGACGAGGAAACTATCTATATGACCAGGCGGTATGAATTCCCGAAATAGGACTGGTTTACCAACGCAAAATAGGTCACAGACTAATTTCCGAAATAGGACGGGGTAACTATCAATATGACCAGGCGGTATCAATTCCTGAAACAGGACGAGTTTACCAATAAAAAACAGATTGTAGATCAATTCCCGAAATAGGACGGGGAAATTATCTGCATGACCAAATGATTCCCTACAGAGACTGAATTTTGACGAGAATTTCCTTCAGAGATTCATTCTAAAAATCATTTCCCTGAGATAAAATTGAGACATAGATTTCATTCTGATACTCCTCAGCGCATCTGCTAGTTACTTTAGATGGCATCTATAAGCCCATCTCCGACGACACTCTGTCCACTTTCTGAATGGCATCTTTAAAGCCCATTCAAGAAATACTATCAACCAACAGCGTTACTTCATGCATCGGCGAGTCAAAATTTTTGGGCACTTAAGTGTTCAATCCTCTTCCACCTTCAGATCACGAATGACGGACATGCCAATCTAACTCTTTAGGTTTAAGAAGATTGAACAGGGGAAGATGTTGTACCATAAAACTTGCCTCCCATTTTAGAATAAAATTGATTCAAGACACCTCCTCATGCTCCTAGGGTTCTCAATTGCTCAAGAATACTCAAGGATTTGAGCATACAAGCCCATCTCCTAAGCAATTGACCTACAACTAAGGTTTTGTGTTTCTCAAAATAAATTGGACTTCTAATGCCTCAAGTGGATTCCATGATTCCTTATATGATTCAAGGTACCCTCATGACCAGTTTCAAGCCTTGCATCACAAGTTTGCTAAGTCAATTGCTCAGATGATTGAAAATCAACGGTATTGGACAAAAAGTCAAATGTGGTCAACATACAGTAAAATTACTAGATTTTTGGTCAACATCAATATTTTGAGGTCATATTCATCATTTTATCAAGGATTGATCATGATTAATCAAGAAAACTCAAGATTCATCAAAAGTCAAAAGTTACTAAATTAGGGTTTTCTTTAGGAGAAGTCAACTAAACTTTGACCAAGCATAACTCTCACATGCTTCATCAGAAAATTCTCAACTAAAGCCCATTTTGATGGAAATTCAATTCTCTACGACTTTGCCGCTCTAAGCTCAAGTAAAAAAATGCTTCATTTGAGAGATATGAGCCAAAACATTACAGGTCATTTTGAAAGTCAACAAAAAGACATTTTTTTGTCAAAGAAATTTACAAAATGATAAGACTTCAAATGAAAAATTACTAACATGAGAGTTGTAGGAGACGTCTTGAGCTTTCCAAAAAGTCAAAGATCACCTTCATATGATAAAATTTGAGAGAGTTATGATTTATGCAAATTGAGCAATTTTTGAAAAATGCATGAAACTTCTATGGAGCAATTTTGAACTTTTGGACTAATTGTCCTAACTTTTGAGGTTTAAACATTTTTATAACATGTTAGAAGACCTCTAAGTCCATTCATGCATGGCCATGATTTTTTTAATTTTTTTTTAATTTTAAATTTTATCAAATATTTTTTTAAAATAAATCAAATGAAATATCAAGTGATGGGCCAAGGCATGGTTTGTCTTCATTTGGATCAAGTTGGAAGCCGAATAATTCCTTGCCAACCATGCAAAACCGTGTGAAGCATAGAAGGAAATAGATTTTCAAATTATGGAAGGTTTTCAAATGTTTTGGAAAGAAATCATCTACTTGATTCCTCATAATTTCCATCCATTTTTGTTGACCTAATATGATGCTTATAAATAAAGGGTATCATCAGTGAACAAAGGACCACACAGGCTGCCTCCAAACAGAAACCATGGAGTTTCCAAAATTTCTTAAAACTAGGGTAGAAACAAACCCTTATTTCCAGCCCTTCTCAAGCGAAATTGTTGTACCCCAAAATTTTCCCTCCCATCTTCATTCAAGATATTCTCCTAAGGTCCTCAAATGCTCAAGGTTTCTCAAGAATTAATCAGACAAATTCTCCTTCTATGTAATGGGTCCACAACTAGGGTTTGGTATTTATCAAGGAAGAATGGTTTTCCAAGGTCTCAAGTAGTTTTCATAGGTCTTCATATGTATTCAAGAATGCTCATGTCAAGTTTTTAGCCTTGCATCACAAGTTTGCTCAGTCAATGGCTCAGATGATTGAAAATCAACTATATTGGGTAAAAAGTCAATTATGGTCAACATATAGTCAAACATCAAGATTTTTGGTCAACGTAAACATTTTTAAGTCATATTCATCATTTTATCAAGGGTTGATCATGATTCCTCAAGAAAATCCCTCAAATCATCAAAAGTCAAAAGTTGCCAAATTAGGGTTTCCTTAGGAGAAGTCAACTGAACTTTGACCAAGCATAACTTTCACATGCTTCATCATATTTTCCCCAACCAAAGCTAATTTTGAAGGAAATTCAATTATCTACAACTTTGTATCTCTATGCTCAAGTCCAAAAAATGCATCATTTGAGAGATATAAGCCAATACATTATAGGTCATTTCAAAAGTCAACAAAAAGACACTTTTTGTCAAGGCAGCTTACATCAAGATATAATATTCAAAAGCAAAAAAGATCAACTTAGAGGTTGTAGAGGACATCTTGATATTTCCAAAAAGTATAAGATCACCTCTAAAGGATAAAAATTGAGTGAGTTATGACCATTGCAAGTTGTGAAATTTTGAGCAAATGCATGAAGTTCAAATTGAGCAAGCTTGATATTTTGGACTATTGGGCCATGGTTTTGAGGTACAAACGTGTTTATGCCTTTCATACACCTCGGAATTCATTCACACACCTTTGGCATTGTTTTATTTTAATTATTTTAATTATTTTTTATTTATTTCATTAATAATACAAAATAATAAGATAAAAATTTTATCTTGTTACACAAGGGTCCAAGCCCATTTGTTTTTGCCCTAAAAATTCTCTATATATTCAGACCTCAAGACAAGAGAAAATACACAAAATCCTTGCACCACAAAATTGTCACAATTTTCCAAATATTTGCAAGAATCCTAAAATTCTCAAACCCTACTTTCAAACCCCTCTCACTGCAAAACAACTATCTCATTCACTCCTAGCCACCATACAGAGTAAGGTTGGGTCGATTTTGATGTTCAAAAGCTCATGATAACACCATACATGCATCTCCGATTTCATAAATTTTTTTAATTTCATGTTGTAATTTTTTCTTTGTTTTATGCCATATTAATGTTACTGATGCACTCCTCAGATGTCTCTGAACAAGTTTGGATCATTATCATGATCCCATGCAGTCAAAACCATAGGACACCATGTTTTCTCTGATCGTTATCCTTTTTATTATAGTGGCTAAACCATGGAGTTTTAGATCAAAATAACATTGTCATTGGATTCGCAGCCCTCGATTTAGGGGGGTAGGATGTTTTTGATGACTGACATTATTTATTTTGCAGATTGAATCAAAGAGAGTCACCGAAGAAGATGACCGAAGCTAGGGCTCTGGCGCTTCTCCGGTCAATGCATTTGATTATATAATACATATTTATGGTTTCAGTTATATGAACGGATGAAACAGCCACCCAAGTGGTAGAAGCGCGCGTGATAAGGCATTGGTCTCAAAGGTCCTGGGTTCGAGCAAGCCTTTTGACACTTTTTTTCATATTTCTCATACGTTTTTCAGGTTGATGATAAAACATGTCGAGCGTGTATCCTAGCACCAACGCGCGCCTGGCTCAGTTGGTATGCATGCTGCCTAGAGATGCAGGGGGCGTGGGTTCAACACCCACCCCCATCATTCTTTTTTTCTCTATTTTCTACTAACCTTATTTTCTTTTTCCTAACCCTAATTTTCTTTTTCTTAACCCTAATTTTCTTTAATAAACTCTAACTATTATTTAATCAACATTAAAATAAATTAGGTTTAGTTTCTTTCTCATAAATTAATTTTGATTTTTTATTTAGTAAATTAATTAGTTTCGATTAAATTACCTAACTTTTTTCGATTAATTAAAATTAACTTAGACTTTAGGGTTTGTTTAATTTAATCACTTAATCAGTTTTTTAATTAATTAAAATTAATTAGACATTAGATTAATCATCAATTATTTTTCATCAAACAATTTCTCCGTTTCTTTTCTTTTTTACTGTTTCACACGCTTTATTATTTTCTCAATAGTTTTTCTATCATGTGACTGCTAAAGGATGTAATAGCTTAAATCAGGTTTTTTGCTTTCTTTCTTTCCCCAATTTTTTGTGGTTTTGTACCCCCTTCCCCGAAGCTTTGTAATAGCGTATGACATTTAATTTCTGTCTTGACTACTTTCCTTATTACTATATAGTAACTAGGCATCTATGTAAAAATCTAAAATCAACTGTTAGATAACCCTAATCAAGATTAAATAACCGAATTCAATACACTCTTCACACTTACACCTCTAGGGTAACCTCACTTGTTGCCTTTGAATAAAACAGTCATGTCCCTCGAACATAGGGACGCTTTAGCAAAGTTCCTCTGATACAAAAGATCGTAGTCCTTCAATGACCCTTCGAAGATGCCTTCGATAAATGATCTTAGTCCCTATGATAAAATTGATAAAGTGCCCTGCGAGTTGCCTTTATGACTGTACGATGACTCGCACCTGTCCTTCACACATCCAACGATAGGGATTCCTACTTATAATGCAGTGGGAGAAACGACTTTTATACTGGTTTTGCGTTTGTATTTTCAAATGTTGCAGTAAGCAAGAGTCGCCACCGAATTTTCTTTTATCTAACAAAGGAAAGGGTGAAAAGAACAGAAAAATACCTTTCGAGATTATTTCTGAGTACGTGGGATAAAATACCAAGAAAGGCAGTATGCTAATATCAACATGCCATTGTCTCAAGAGTTACAACATTTGCTGAAGGTGAAATTGATCACACTAAAGGATCCTCCTCAAAACCCCGATACCTCCTCTCCCAAGTACAATCCCAATGTAAGATATGCCTACCATTCTGATTGCCCTGGACACAACACCGAGAGTTATTGGACTTTGAAGAATAAGATTCAAGATTTGATTGACGCCAAGGAGATTGAGTTCGACCCTCAGGAGATTCCTAACATGATCACCACTCCCATGCCAAATCGTTGAGCGTTCCAGTTCATTTTGAATTTTCAATTGTAATCTCTTTTGTTATTCAAACACTTATTTATTAATGTTAAACTCTGTTTCATTAATGCATCACATATGTTTGTCTTAAATTTATCCATTTGTTTTCATTATATTTAAACTGTGCTATCTTTACTCCTTTTATAATATTCAACTCTTGCTAAAAGTTATAAGCCTTTAGAGGGAGGATGACGAAAACAATGCCATAAGCTCATACATTATGCTTTTGGACAGACCTTGCTGACGATGTACATACGTTCTTTCAATTCCTAAACACTGGAGTTATAAGGAGGATAATCCCTAGTCAACCCCTTCGAGCCAAAGAAGTAGGAGTTTTCTTTTTTACACAAATTGAAACCTTTAATCAAAACCTGGGGCAAGGTAGTCTCTCAGTTAATTCAAACGCGCGTTCAGTCGCAAACTTTCACTACGTATACAACGAATGACATCAAAAAAAATCCCCTGGAATCAAAAGACGGCGACAGTTTTCTACCAAATAGGAAGTCCTTGTCTCTTAAAGAGAAAAGCCCACTAGGTCAAAACCTATGAAGGAGACTTAAGAAAAACTGGGGCATCCCGCTGATTGTATTCTCAAAAACAAGAACAGTCAGGCAAAATCAGGGATCATAAATCAAAAAGAGGTCACTAAAAATCCTCAACAACATGGAAAATATGGCAAAAAAATGAATTCCTTCCAACAAACTTAACTTGTCTGAACCATCACCAAAACGCCATTACAGACTCAATTGGAGTTCAAGTGCACAATTAACTGAGTTTAGGACTGAAGAACATCACGAAGAACGGGCAGGTACAAATACACTTTGAGCCTTATCCTTTGTTTCTTAAACCGTGAACCAAGCCACGTTACAACCCTTCAAAAGTTCTAATTGAAGCATGGGTTAGTTCAAAATTATACTGTTACAAAAGGTATCCTAACTCTTGTAAGGCTTACTCCAAATCCTAAGTTGAATTCATATTCTTACAAAAATTCTTTTTTCTGCTAAAAACGCATTTTCAAAACTTCAAGACAAGCATAAACTTTGCATTATTTGAATATCTTTGTTTGCATATGGCTAATTGTTTGACAGCGGAGAAATTCACACGATGAATATCCAGCGAACAAAAAACTCTCTCGGTGAACAAAATCACTTCAAATGGGATGACATTCCCAATGACAAATCTCCTAGTAATCAAGGGGGCATGGCATGTCACTGTCCATTTCGTTTGGGGGACAGTGAAGGCAAGATTCTAAGAAATCCCTCAAGAAGTGTTGAATAACCCGGGGCAAGTCTGTATCTGAATCACTTGGGGCATTGAACATGAACCCCGATAAAGGGTTATATATGGTCAAGCAAACATCTCCTGTAAATACTATAAACGCTTGCTACTAGAGGCAGTGACAAATATACCACAAAGTCCTTTTCATAGGGTGATCCCCAGCCAGAGTTTCAACCTCTGAAAACTTCTCCCCAACTGGGTTTGATCTCAAGAATCTTCGAGGAATTCTACCAAAAGGAAACGCCTCTTCGGCAGGCTGATGACATGGTTTATTTCCCTAATAAACGGAAAAATCCCCCAGTTTGAATTTTCCTATCAGACTATCGTACCTCAAGGGACCACAACTCCTCTTCCCCAGTAGACTTTCCTACAATCCCCAATAGATCCACAGTAGAGCAACAAACAACGAAGACTCCTGATCTCCTCTCCCCAAGCAGGAATCAATAATCTCCACAGAGTTTTCCTCAATCAGGGTCAACATTCCCCAGCGGAGTTCTCCTCAAACAACAAAACAAGAATCCCCAGTGAAACATTCTAAAAACAAGGTCTGGAAAGGTGTGCATACTCTTGATCCCCAACGGCCGTCTGGGATTCAGCTTCCTAAAACTCCCCAGCACTTGTCAAGGATTTATTTTCCAAGAAAAAATTACATTCCAACTACATTTCATGCATCATATTACATATATGATAAATGCATACAACATAATCTCATTTATTTTGAGAAACCTCATTATGCCATGCGTTTCATCCATCATGACGTTGCACACAATTAATTCTTTACCTTTTCAGGAAAAAATCAACAGATAAGTGTCATTTAATTATCTGTAAACTTCTCCAAGACAAAATCAAGCTTAGATTCCTTCATTATCTGTTGAGGTACTAATCGTCCAAGGTTCCTTCATCATCTACTGAGGTAGTAATCATCCAAGATTCCTTCATTATCTGCTGAGGTAGTAATCATCCCAGATTCCTTCATCATCTGCTGAGGTAGTAATCGTCTCAGATTCCTTCATCATCTGTTGATGTAGTAATTGTCCAAGATTCCTTCATTATCTATTGAGGTAGTAATCGTCCAAGGTTTCTTCATCATCTGCTGAGGTAATTATCGTCTCAGATTCCTTCATTATATGTTGAGGTAGTAATCGTCCAAGGTTCCTTCATCATCTATTGAGGTAGTAATCGTCTCAGATTCCTTCATTATCTGCTGAGGTAGTAATCATCCAAGGTTCCTTCATCATCTTTTGAGGTAGTAATCGTCCCAGATTCCTTCATCATCTGCTGAGGTAGCAATCATCTAAGATTCCTTCATCATTTGCTGAGGTAGTAATCATCCAAGGTTCCTTCATTACCTTCTGGAGTAGTAATCATCCAGGATTCCTTCATCATCTATCATCATCAAGCTTAATACCTGAAACCAGACAAGATAAATATTTGTGAACAAATTGATTGTAGATCAATTCCCGAAACAAGACAGGGTGACTATCTACATGACAAACACTTATTGTTCAAGACCCATATTGGTCCAGCTTAAATCTCTCAATGGTTTATCCAGATACTTTCCCATAGACATTTCTCTGGTTCAGATAAATCTCCCCAAGATTTGTTCTAATTCTTTCTAGACCTCTGCTGGTTCAGTTTAAATCTCTCAATGGTTTATCCTGATACTTTCCCATAGACATTTTCTTTGGTTCAGATAAATCGCCCCAAGATTTTTTCTGATTCGTTCCAGTTAAAGAATACTCAAGACCTTTGCTGGTTCAGTTTAAATTGATCAATGGTTTATCTTGATTCCGTCCCGATAGGCACTTCTTTTGGTTCAGTCTAAATCAATCAAAGATTTATTCTGATTCTTTTCCAATTGAAGTTAAATTTAGACTTAGTCTAGTTTATGTCAACAATCATCTCTCCAAATGGCATCTTTAAGCCCATTCCCTACACAAACAACCACCACATCATCAAGTGCAAATTTTTGGGCACTCTAGTGTTCCATCATCTTCCACCTTCAAGTCATGAATGGCAGACTCACCAATCTAACTCTTTAGGTTTAAGAAGATTGAACAGGGGCAGTTGTTGTACCCTAAAATTTGCCCTCTCATTTTTCAAGGCATTCCTCATAAGTATTCTTAAGGTTCAAGTTTGCACATATACATTGGGATTTTCTAGTACCAAGATTAAAAAGAAAACTGTCAAAAAGGGAGAAAACAGATAAAATTAATATTTTGACAAATTTGGAGAAAAACACGTGTTTTTTGATTCAGATCTTTCGATTGGCCTTTTGGCCTCTTTCGATGCAAGCTTGGCTTGCATCCTTCGACTGGGAATGGGCCTCTGGCACACTGGCTTGGATTCACAAGGAACAAAGCCTCTTGTAGCCTCTTCCAATTCCAAGGCAAAAGGCTCCCTTTTGGAATCCTTCAATTTTCACTTTTTGCCTCCTATATGCCTCTTTTAAATTTGGACATTTTGGCCTCCTGCATGCACCTTTCGTTTGGGTATGTGGCTCCCTTCATGCTTGTTTCGTTTGGGCACATGAATCCTTCGGTACAAGCTACTGGTCACACCTTTCGTTTGGGCATGTTGGTTCTCTTCATGCAAGCTTCGTTTGAACATAGATCTTTTGCATGTCTGCATGAAGCCATAAATCAGGGACCCCCTGTGTACACTCCTTCATTTGTCCACATGGACCTTTGGGCAGACAAGCTTTTGAATAGACAGAACCACCTTCACAAGTTTTCGTTTGTAACTGTTACCCTTAAAATCAGCATCTTTCGAATCCAACTCTGGGCATCCCATTCAAATGACATGCTTGATGGCCCATTCGAAGGGTTTACAAAGCCCACTTTAAGGTATGTTTTTGGTGACCCATCTGTTGCACCCCAAAATTTACCCTCATGATTTAGGCTTATGTTTCATCATGAATATCATATTGCATTGCATTCATACATTGTGATGGGATCAAAGTACTTTGGTTATCAAATTTTCCTCAAGCTTTGAAGTTTGATTGCATTGACAAGTTGCTCAAGTAGAACCTTATCATCTAAACCTCTAGATCTTTCAAGCTCAAAAGTTATTACATGTCTTAAGATGCTTTATCCATCCCTTTGGATCATCAGAGGATTGAAGTTTGTGTTTGATTATAAGAAGAATCACTCTTTTGATCCACCAGTCAAATTAGGGTTTTGTTTGAGCAGGGCTATTGATCAATGTACAAGTCTTGATTTGGAGGCTACAACATCTCATTGGTATTTGGAAGGTCTTAGTATAAGAAATTGGCCAGGATGCCTAGAAGATTTGGAGTTTTGAAGATGATTCATCAGCCTCCTAAGATATTAACCAAAATTAGGGTTTGGTCCAAGTTGAAGTATTTGGGGTCTAGATGAGCCAATTCATGAAGCATCATTATCTTATCATCATTAGAATCAATCTTGATCAAAGAGTCTCTCATGATGCCCAGTGGAATTAGGGTTTTGAAGCTTGATCAGCTATCTCCTAGCACATGGTACAAAACTAGGGTTTTGGATTTAATCAGGATTTCTTTGACTTTTTCACCCAAACTTGTTTCCATGATTCACCACATGTTATTAAGAACTTATGATTGGAAAATTGAGGTTCAAATTGGATTGGAATTGATTCAATTAATCAAAAGGGGCAAATCAGTCATTTTGACCAAAGTCAATAAAATCAGAAGTTGACCAAGTGGACTTTTGGTCAACCATCAATTTAAGCATCCTCTTTTCATATCCCATACCTAAATTCATCTTTGAATCATGAAAAATGGTGAATTTGAGTGTAACTTGTTCAAGAAGTAACTTAAAAATTGAAAAAAGTTCTAAGTGCCAAGATGACTTCTCTTGGGCAAGCCACGCGCGTAATTTCATCAAACACTTGGCATGCCATTTTAAGGAATCAATTTCTTATGACACAAGCCTCAATTTGAAAAATTAAAAAGTGCATTTTTAAGAGGGCTATGAAAGCTTCTCATTAAACTTGGAATCACTCAAATTGGATTGAAATTAAAGATGTTATGATTTGAGGAAGTTGGGTGGCAAAACCAGATTTTTGAAGGCACATGGGCAGGCCAGCGCGCACGCAGTCTTGGACAAGATGGCTTGACTTGCCCAGGAATCCTAATGACCACGTCTCTCTCATTTCTCCACCATTTTTGATGAATCAAAGATCATTGTAAAGCTCATCATTTGAATTTCAATTGGCTCAAAGAAATTTGGGAAATGCACGAGCCAATTTGAAATGGCCTCAATTGGAAGTCAGTTGATTTTTTTGGTGTGTGCTTGGCCATGGCAGTTTTCAGGTGTTGGTTTATTTTTTATTAAATCATTTCAGGATCCACTTGCACATGCTTGGCACGATTTGGACACCTCATATGCTTGCCAAAAAAGGCCAAACCAGGTGGGTACCTCGTGCCTCTCGCATTCTCACATTTTTGCCAAAATGGGAAACTTCTCACTAAAGCAAGTCAGTCCCATGTGCAAGAGAGGACAACTCACCTCATCACGCTTTTTTCACTCACTCACACTCTCCTTTTGTTGCTTAAAATGACTGCAAGCATTTCCTAAATACCAAGCAAAACACAGATGGCCATCACACTTGTTTTGGTTTGACAGAAAATTCCCTTTTTCCCTCCAACGACTCTCAACTTGAATTACCCCCCTAACCTCACTCAAAACACTCTATATAAGTTGCTCAAGCTCTCCTTTCATGCACAGAGGCACTGCATTGGAAAAAGCTCCCCAAAATTTTCTCATTTTTCTTGCTCTGTAACTTGAATCAAGTAGCTCGTTTCTCTTGATCCAGTCTTTATCTCTTTACTCAAACACCTTCATTGGAGCATAAGGAAGCTATTTGGAAGGATTTCTTGCTAGATTTCAGAGGCACCAAGTGAATATATTTTTCACTTTTGCAGGTATGCTCACTGAATCTGAAAATCGATTTGAGCAAGAATTGAAGTGTTTTGTGGTGTGTATCGTATTTATAGCTGGCCAATCATTAGGATTGATGTATATTTGAGCTCTGATTCAAGCAGATTTGGTGAAATTGCGTATCTGATTTTTGATGTTCGCAATGTGTTTTTCCAGTTTTTGAGACTTGATTTCTTGATCTATACTTGATCTTTGAGTTTGATTCGAATTGCATGACGTTGTATGATATATCAGCTTTAATTTAAGCTTAATTTCATGGATTTTGGTGGAGAATCGTGCTTGTTTGATGGATCTGAAGTGAGCATGTTGGAACTGATGGAAGCAAGTATCTTTCCTAGGCTGGAGGTTGAAGATGATGCGTGGCATCATCTCATTGGCTATGTTCTTGTTTTTTTGTTATTTAAATTTTCATTGTTTTTCTGATTTTATTTCTTGATCAGAACTTGATGAAAAATTATGAAAAAAATTCATGAAACTTAAAAATGATATTCCTGACTTTGTGCATTTTTTGATAATTTTTGAAAATGTTTTGATTGGTTTAAAAAAATTAATGAGTTTAATTAATTATTTGTTCAGTGTTTATTTTTATTTTAATATTTCTTTGATTTAAAAAATTCCACAAAAAATATTTTGGACTCATAAAATAATGTAGAATTTGATTCTGAAAATTGTTTAGCACTTTTGCTATTTTTGTTCATGATTTTAATTTGAGAAGTTTATTTTGATTTTTTCCCTTTTAATTTTGGTTTTAATACATCCTTTAATTAAAAAATTCTCAAAAAAATCATGCAAGCTTGTTTTTAATCATAGAATCTGAATATATTTTTATTTTGACCTTTTGTGATTTTTGGCTAGGGTTTGCATTTTTGCCCTTAAATAATGGTTTAATTGTTAATTGTTTGTATAATTTTTATTTTAATATTTCCTTTAATTCAAAAATTCCAAAAAAAAAATCAGAGATGTGTGTTTTTAGTTCTAATATTTGAATATAATATTTGAATATAATTTTCATTTTGAGATGAGATTATTGGATTAATTGATTAATTGTTTGAATTTTATTTTATTTTTGACTTTCCTTTAATTCAAAAAATGTGAAAAAAATATGTATTCTAGGGTTTCTTTGTGATTTGTTTGATCTTGGTTTTAATTGTTTGAATTTTGATCTTACTTAATCAATATTTAAGATTAAAACTCAAAAATTAGGGTTTTGTTGCTTATTGTGCAAGTTTCTTTTTTAAAACCCTTATGCCCTGGACTTTCAATAGAATTCAAGTCTTGATTAGGGTTCATGAATGTGTTTAGGATTTGAAAACCATTTTTCTTAAATTATTTGACTTGGTTTGAAATTTTTCCACAAATTATTTTGAAAACTTGTCTAGTTTGGTAGTTTTTGCCAACTAGTTTTGAACTTTGGGCCTCATTTGATCCCATCCTCAATCATTCATGAACTTATGGCTTGCTTTCTGACTTCTAAACACTTCAAAGATGCTAATAAGTTTTTGGTTTGATTTATGGATCCTTGTTTCTATTTTTGATGAATTTTTGAAGTGAAGGTACCCAATTAATGTTGCATGTCTTATTGCAATTTGTTTGATGGCCAATGAACTTGAGCGAGGCCTATAATTGGGCACCTAATGATCATGTTGGTTCTGATTATCCATAATAACTCAAGTCATTTCACTTAAAGCCCCGTGTTTGAATGTTTAAATCTTTTTGATGCACTGTGTGGAATTCCTCTTCTATTATGCTTGTGAGTTGGGATGAATTAATTGTGCATGTTTGAAATGTGTTTGCTACTGACCTTCATGGTCTTTGATTGTATTCTTCTAAAGCTCCCATGATCCTTGGTTGATACTCAATTGTCAACTCAACATGGTGATAGAAAGGAGCAACATTCCTCTGATTCTTTTGACCAAATTGTGCATATGCCTGTTTCCTTTTGTCTATCATGACTAATGTTTGATAATTGCTATCATGTTTTCTCATTTCATCATGGTGTCATCATCCATCCCTTATGTGTATCATCATTCTATTTATGGGAATACTAACTTAATTGTTGAATGTGAGAGGTACTTTGAGAAAGGTTTTCCAGTCTTGACTTGAGGCTATTGTGTTTCACTTTATTTGTGGAACACAACATTTTATATTGGCACTACTATTGTGTTTGGCACGTTTGATAGTCTATGCATGACATATACATGTGATTGTGAATTATATACATTGCCCATGGGATTTGTTCATATATGATAATCTCATTACTTACATCCTGATGGTGTAATTTCTGACTTGATTTGTCTGTTGATGCCAGCTTGTTAAAGTTCTCTGGGTTTGTTTTATTCTTGCTCAGTTGCTACGGATAGGTATCCATTTGGTATTGCACTATTTCCTTTCTTCCATTTTCATTTTGCATAGTTCTCTGATTTCATGATGGGACCTCTGTTGCTGATATATGTCAGGAGGCCCTCTGGTTTTTGTCTGATACATGTGTTGTGTTTGCTTTTGATCGACGAGTCACTCAATTTAGAAATTGAGATCACGACTTCGCTCTCAGTGCATGTTCCCTATAGGATGTTTATTGTTTTTTCTTCTTTAATTGTTGTTTGATGAGTCACTCAATTTAGAAATTGAGATCACGACTTCGCTCTCAGTGCATGTTCCCTATAGGATGTTTATTGTTTTTCTTCTTTAATTGTTAATCGACGAGTCACTCAATTTAGAAATTGAGATCACGACTTCGCTCTGATTGTATGTTCCCTATAGGATAGTTTTGTTAAGCTTCCTTTAGCATGTTAATTAAGGTAGGGTTTTCATTTATCCTCAACCTTAGGGTCAACCATTGTAGGATAACACTAGGGATAATACTAGGTTAGTTTCCCTTAGATGTTTTTTCCTTTCTATGCATTCTGCATCTTAAAACAAAATTGTTTTTCTTGGCAAATCATAAAACACCTCTAATAAATTCAAACCCTTCTTCAAGGTAAAAGATATAAACCAATCCTACTTGTTTGTGCACCCCTTGGTTTTGTTTTTATTATCTTCTAGCCGATGTTTCGCCATTGCACATTCGTTTGAAGCCGATGTTTCGCCATCGCACCTGTTTTTTATCCTACTTTGACTCTCAATGTCATTGTTAGGTGTGATGTTTCGTCATCCGATTTATTGATGTTTTGCCATCTCTTCCATGATTCCTTATTATCTTCTAGCTGATGTTTCACCATCGCACATTCGTTTGAAGCCGATGTTTCGCCATCGCACATGTTTGTTATCCTACTTTGACTCTCAATGTCATTGTTAGGTGTGATGTTTTGTCATCTGTTTATTGATGTTTCGCCATCTTTGCCATGATACCTTACTATTTTTTAGCCGATGTCTCTCCATCGCACACTTGTCTGAAGCCGATGTTTCACCATCACACATGTTTGTTATCCTACTTTGATTCTCAATATCATTGTTAGGTGTTTTATTTTGTCATCTGTTTTACCGATGTTTCGTCATCTTTACCATGATATCTTGTTATATTTTAGCCGATGTTTCGCCATCGCACATTTGTTTGAAGCCGATGTTTCGCCATCACAAATGTTTGGTATCCTACTTTGATTCTCAATATCATTGTTAGGTGTGATGTTTTGTCATCTGTTTTATTGATGTTTTTGCCATCTTTGACATGTTACTGTGTTATTATTTAGTCGATGTTTTACCATCTCTTTTGTTTGTTGTTTCATTTGATGTTTTTCCATCTTGACTGTTTTTGTTATCTTAATTAAAAAACACAAACCAACCAAAATATGTAAGCCGAACTACGGCTGCTCTGATTCCTCAAAAGGGATATGTAGGCAAAGGGGTAGGGCCCAACCGAGCATAATTTTTATTTTCCCTACATTGTTTTCTTTTTCTTTCTTTCGCATGCATTCCCTTTTTAGCTTTAAGCCATAGACATATGTTTTGGCCACACCCATTAGATTAGACAAAAAGAGTGGATACCGTAGAGTACTACGGACGCGTGGGGTGAAAATACCTCCCTCTCGCGTAACAGACTCCCTTACCCGATATCTCGGTCGAAAGACCGTGATTTCTCCCTCTTCAGGTTTTCTCGATGTTTACCTTTCCCTTTCGGCGGGATAAAATACATTCGGTGGCAACTTCATTGATGTTTCATTACATCCAGATGACAGGTTCCGGCCGCATGTTTTAGCTGGCGCCTTCACTCGGGACAGATTGACCTCTTACTTGTCCATCCCGGAGTCGATCCTAGATCTTGTTTGTTTTCTTTTTGGGTGTTTATTTTACCGCTTTGCATATTTATCTGTTTGCATTGCATCCTATGTGCACTTTACTTTCTGCATACTGGATTTGGCTGGACTGTTTGGATTCTGGTTTTCTTGGTGGGTGGGTTGTTCCATGAGGTAAAAGGCCTCATACCCAGGCTATGAGTGAATTCCATAGGAACTAGGAATAGAGTGGCCATGGCAGCTATGAGGCGGATGCTTTGTAGACCTGACCATGAGACCCATGACTTCAAAGGTAGTTCGGATAGGTGTTATCGTATGATGATACCGACATTCGAGCTCCTGTACTCTGATTTGGCTTTTAACCTTACCTTGACCTAGACTACATCCGTGAGAGGGGCGGGAAAACTTTTCTTACAGGTACAGGTATTGTTGGTGACTTTGTGTTGTGAAGGTGACTCAGGTTCCCATGTTAGTTTTGAAGCTTTGGGATTTTCTTTTGATCTTGAGTGGTGTTGTTCTGTAATGGTCCAGCCATAATCCAGTGTGAAACTTTGATCCTGTCATGTTGCATCATAGCATATTTATTTCTAAAATAATGATGTATAAAAAATAACTAGCATATGCATGTCATCTTCCAGGGACATTCAAGAGTTTTCTTTCCATCAGAAATGGCTAGCCTCCCGTCAGTTGAGTTTGATGCAGTTCGTGTTGAGGAGCCCACCAGGCATACATTCTCTTATCAGATTCCTACTTTTGATGTGTCCGAATTGAAGAGGTTGAGTTCTTATCTTAAGGGTGATGTTCTGAATAATTTCAACAAAAATTATGGAAAATTGTTACTAATCCTTAACACTCCAGTTGACCCAATGACTTTGATCACCCTCTTCTAGTTCTATGACAAGGAATTATGATATTTTACTTTTTAAGATTACCAATTGGTCCCCACACTAGAATAGTACGTGCACCTACTTAATATCAAGTTGTTCGATGAAGTTCCTTTTGTCCAAGTGCCGGAGAAGCCAAAGTTCGAAGTTATTGCTGAAATTCTTCATTTGAGTTAGAAAGAGGTGAAAGACAATTGGAAATCAAGTGAGGATACTACAGGGTTTTATTTGGATTTCTTAGTGGATAAAGCTGAAGACTGGGCAAAGAAAGGGAATTGGAATGACTTCAGCACTCTGTTTGCTCTCATGATATACGGGATCATCCTCTTCCCTTGCAAGAGAAATTTTGTAGATTTGACGGCTATTTATGTTTTTAGAAACAAGAACTCGGTACTGACACTCTTGGCAGATACTCTTTACACCATTAATTCCAGGCATGGAAAAAGAGGTAATGTAAGTTTATGTCATTCAATGTTGTATCAATAGTTTAAGTTGCACCTACCGGTAAGTGGCCCTTTCGTGGATACCAGGCATTCTCTCCGATGGTCATCAAGACTTGTTAACCTTACTTCATTTGATATCTGGTGGAATTATGACATGGGAGAAGTACGAAGTATTGTCACTAGCTGCGGAGATTTCCCTAATGTTCCCCTCATAGGAACTAAGGTGTGTATCAACTATAATCATGTGCTTGCTTATTGTCAATTGGGATATGCAATGGATGGACCGCCAAAGGTTGAAGAGGTGTTTGAATCAGTGTATTTTGTTAGAGGTAGTGATCCCGTGATGTTGAAAAGAGTGACAAATTCTTGGAGGGGAATTCACAAGAAAGATAGAACTACTTTGGGCAAGAAGGTTCCTATTGCTAGGGTTCCTTACTTGGACTGGATTAGAGCCAGGGTTAAGATTTTACGGTTACCATTTGCAAGGCCGACTCCTATATGTGAGCAACCTCCTACTGTTCTGAGTAACACGGTGCCTACCTAAATGTTCACCCAGGTTCATGTTGAGAACATTCAACTTCGTGCAAAAGGCTGTGAGGCAGGAATGAAACTTTATTGGGTAGATCGAGAAAGGGCCGACTTGTTCGCAAACTCAAAGAAGCTCAAGGGGAAACTTCTTATACGACCAGTTTTAGGAAGAGATCTTATGCTGAAATGGAAGAAGAGTTGAGTAAGACCCAGCAAGAGTGCCGAAAGCTTCAGGTATCTGAGAATAACTACAGGAAGCAGATTCAAAACTTGGAGAAACAGCTCAAAGACAAATATGCTCAGCTTAAGAAGGAAGTAGCCCAGAAGCGTGTCGCAGAGGATCGATTTCGAGAAAGTAAAGTAGTCGCATTACAACTTTTGAAGGAGAAATCCAGGCTTGAAGAGTATTGTCAACACCTTGAAGTGTGTCTTGTTCTGGAGATTTAGTTTTTGTTACTTACCTTTGGTGTATTTGGTCACCCCCAGGATTGTTGGAAGGGACCATTTGTTTGTTTTTATTATTCAGTGTTTTTGTTAAGTTTACTTTGAAACACGTATTTTGTTGTTTATCATTACACTCTTAAAATGTCCGAAGTCACTCGAACATCGTTTCTTTTGTTTGTAAATAATTGAAGTGTTTGTCTTTTTGTCCTTTTTCCTTTGATTGTATGCTTATTTTTGGTTGTGCACCGTGACTGATGGATAAAAGGACTCTCGAATACCGGGAAATGACAAACATATCATGCACATCATGCATTTCATAACATTACAGGTTATCTCAAGACGATATTCTTATTCTTCTGCTTTTCTTATTGAGAATTCAAGACGACTACTCATCAGTATTCCACCAGAAACAATTTGCCAAGACTGATGGAACAAGTTCAAGTTGAACTCGCTGAAATAAGGGCTCAGATGGCTACTCAGATGACCCAGTTCATGGAGGTCATCACCAACGTGAATCGCTGACAGGAGGAACTGACTGCCATTGTCAACAACCAGCGCCGCTATCCAGGGGATGGTGGAAATCAAGGGCTCTATTAGGACATTTCTGTAGGATTGGGGGATGTGCAAGATCAGCCTGCTGGAAATTTTTACGGGATTCCCGGAAACCCTTTTGTGCGCAACGTAGGACAGTTTCCCCCGTCTCCGGGACCTCGTCTTGTGGGGAACAGAAGAGATAATCAGGGCGGTGTAAGGAACTATTTGGAGCAGGATTATGACTTTGACCAGGATGAAGATCAGTTTTCTATTCGGCGTTCAGAGCTGGAAGTTCAGGTTGAGGATATGAAGTATCAGTTGTTGGAAGAACGTTTGAAGGCTGTGGAAGGGTAAGGAGTCCTTGGTATGGATGCTAATGATCTCGGGTTGATGTCTGGGGTGAAGTTTCCTCCAAAGTTTAAGCCTCATGTATTTGAAAAGTACAACAAAACATCATGTCTAGTTACTCATGCAACTGCTTATTTCCGAAAGATGTTGGTACATACTGAGGATCAGGGGCTTTTGATTCACTTTTTCCAGGATAGCCTATCTGGGGAATCCCTGGAGTGGTACATGAAGTTGGAGAAGAACCATATTCGTTGCTGGAATGATCTTGCTCGGGCTTTTGTCAAACATTACTAGTACAATGTGGATATGGCGCCTAATCGCACTCAGTTACAGAATATGTCACAGCGACCAAAAGAATCTTTCAAGGAATACGCTCAGAAGTGGTGTGAGTTAGCTGCGAGAGTTCAACCTCCACTCCTGGAGAGAGAACTCGTTGATATGTTTATGAGTACCCTGCAAGGGCCATTCTATGAGCACATGATAGGAAGTACTTCGGCAGGATTTGCAGACTTGGTTATGGTTGGTGAAAGAATTGAGGTAGGTTTGAAATTGGGGAAAATTCAGATTGGAGGTTCTAGTGGCTCATCTGGGGGCATTAAGAAACCATTCAACACTTACCCTAAGAAAAGGGAAGGCAACGCAAGTGCGGTTTATTCTTATAGAGGAAGAAGAGAGGATCGTCAGCACCAACAAATCAATGTTGTTTCTCTTCCTGTTAATGCTCCTCCACAGCAGAGACCGAATACAGTGCCTCAACAACAAAGACAGTAAGATGCTCCCCGTCAGTATAATAATCAACAACAGAGACAGCCGAGAAAATTCGATCCCTTGCCAGTATCTCTTACAGAAGCACTCCACCATTTTCTTGATTTGAAGTTGGTCGATTTGAGAAATATGCCACCACCACCCGCAAGACTTCCCCCTAACTATGATGCTAACGCAAGATGTGAATTCCATTCAGGCGGAGTTGGTCATTCTACTGACAATTGTTTTGCGTTGAAGTGCAAGGTACAAGACTTGTTGGATGCTAAGGCAATTGAGTTTACTCTAGTGACTGGTCCAAATGTTACTCAGAACCCAATGCCTAGGCATGTAGGGGGTGTTGTTAATATGATTGATGATAATGGTGAAGCGTTGAATTTAATCATGAATGTGGAACAAGTAACTACTCCGTTGTGGCATGTTAAGAGGCATTTGCTTGACAATTCTATTTTCCCGGGTTGTACTTCTGAGTGTGCCAAGTGCAGATAGAAACCGAAGGGCTGTGATGATTTAAAAGCCGGTAGCCAGTTGTTGATAAAGGAGTGTTCCCTGCAGTTCGATAGAAAACCGAACTACCGTAAGGTTACTGAAGAAGATGTTGTTGTGGTATTTATTCCTTACACCCATGTGCGCATTCCTGCCCCATCTAGGGCGCCTCCTTTGATGATTATGGTACCTGGTCCCATGCCGTATACCAGTGAGAAGGCCATCCCATGGAATTACGATGCTGATGTTTATTACCATGGGGTGAAGCAGGAGGTAAGTACTCGTTTATCCAAGGAAGAACGTGCTGAAGGTAATGAAGAGGAAGTTCATAATTTTTCTGGTGTGGGTCGAATGACCAGAAGCGGGAGAGTATTTGGTCCTTCCAATGTGCAAGATGCGGCTGATGCTTCTGCAAGAGAAAAAGGAAAACAGCAGGCGATGATTGGTAATCCAAGGGTTACGCCAGCCAATGTGACTCAACCAATTCCGATACCAGAAGCTTATTCAGTTCCCGATGAAGTTGAAGAGTTAATGCGAATTATCAGAAAGAGTGATTATAGCATAATTGATCATCTGAGCCATACTCCTTCTAAGATGTCTATCTTGTCTCTGTTGATTTATTCAGAACCTCATAGAAATGCTTTGATGATGTTGTTAAAGAATGCATTCGTGCCACATGAGATAACAGTCAATCAGTTTGAGAATGTTTGTGCTAACATATCTACCGGGAACGATTTGGGCTTCACCGATTTTGATCTTCCTCCGGAGGGGCCAGACCATAAAAAAGCGTTGCATATTTCAATGGAGTGCAGGGGCACTACTTTATCCCGGGTTTTGGTGGATACAGGATCGTCTTTGAATGTATTACCCAAGTCAGCATTGATGAAGATTGAATATTCTGGACTGGACCTGCACCCTAGTGATTTGATGGTGAAGGCGTTTGATGTGTCTCGAACGTCAGTGTTTGGGGAAGTAGACTTACCAATAAAGGTTGGTATGTGCACCTTCAAGACTACATTCTTTGTGATGGATATACAACCAGCGTATTGTTGTTTGTTGGGGAGGCCGTGGATTCATAGAGCAGGAGCAGTCACTTCTACTCTTCATCAGAAACTTAAGTATCCTGCAGAGGGAAAGGTAATAACTGTGTGCGGAGAGGAAGAGTACATTGTGAGTCATTTGAAATCATTCCGCTATGTTGAAGTTGAAGGAGATATACATGAGACTCCGTTTCAGGCGTTTGAAACAGTTCATGCTGTCAATTTTCCTCCTCCAGAGCAGAAAAGGAAGCCCGAAACTGTTATGTCTTCTCTCAAAGATGCGAGAGCTATGGTGGAAAATGGTAACCCTGAAGGTTGGGGTTAGGTGCTGGACGTTACTCCAAAATTTGACAAATTTGGTCTTGGTTTTAGCCTGGGACAACAGAGTTCAACTTCTAGAGCATCTAGTTTATCTACTCCTGTGAAGTTTTCCCGTCCTTGTGCTACTCAGGAAGGACACGTCAATGCAGTTGGCGATGATAGGGTTGATGGCTACAATGTCGAAGATTGGATTCGTCCGAGTATTCCAGGACAGACACTCAACAATTGGACTTCTGTGGACGTTATCCAAGTTTCAAGCGCTGAGGAGTAATTTTCTTGTTTCTTTTATTATCATATCATAATTCCTACGCTCCGCCCAAGGCGTAGTGGATCATTTGTGTAGGGCCACCATGTTTATTTTCAAGTTTATCATGAAATAAAGGACGTTTTTGCATTCAAAATTTTGCTTAATTTCTTTTTATTTAAATGGCAATGTTTCTCTTTTCACACACTGTCACTAAAAAAAAAGCCAAAATGTCATTCATGCAGATGCACCTCCACCATCGATCACATTGATAACGACTCTGCTATGGCTCATTATGACTTTGTTACTCCTATTTATCAACTGAAGAAGAAGCATATGAGGATTGTGATCTTCCTGAGGAATTAGCAAGATTGTTAAAACAAGAGGAGAAGGTTATCCAGCCCAATCAGGATCTGATTGAGATGGTGAATATTAGCACAGAAGAGGTAAGAAGAGAAGTCAAGATAGGGGCAGATCTCGAGGAAGGTATAAAGGTTAGATTGATTGAGCTACTCCGTGAGTATTCTGATATCTTCGCTTGGTCTTATGAGGATATGCCTGGGTTGGATACAAACATAGTGGTGCATCGACTACCACTCAAAGAAGGTTGTTCTCTTGTCAAGCAAAAGCTCCGAAGAACTCATCCTGAGATGTCCAAGAAGATCAAGGAGGAAGTCCAGAAGCAGTTGGACGCGAATTTCTTAAAGGTCATTAATTATCCGCCATGGATTGCAAATATTGTGCCTGTGCCCAAAAAGGATGTTAAGGTCAGGATGTGTGTGGATTATAGGGATTTGAACAGGTCCAGCCCTAAAGATGATTTCCCTCTTCCGCATATTGATATGTTGGTCGATAATACTGCTCATTCCAAGGTGTTTTCGTTCATGGATGGTTTTTCGGGTTTCAATCAAATTAAGATGGCTCCGGAGGATATGGAGAAGACAACATTTATCACGCCTTGGGTAACCTTTTGCTATAAAGTGATGCCATTTGGTTTGAAAAATGTCTGGGCAACATATCAACACGCCATGGTCACTCTCTTTCATGATTTGATTCACAAAGAGATCGAGGTATATATGGACGATATGATTGCTAAGTCTGACACGGAAGAGGGACATCTTATTCATCTGGAAAAATTGTTCTAGAGACTGAGGCAATTCTTGCTAAGGTTGAATCTGAATAAGTGCACCTTCGGGGTGAGATCCGGCAAGCTATTGGGTTTTATTGTGAGCGAAAAAGGTATCGAGGTGGACCCGGCCAAGGTAAAAGTGATACAGGAAATGCCAGAACCAAGGACAGAGAAGGAAATACGTGGTTTCTTTGGGAGATTGAACTACATCTCTAGATTTATTTCTCATCTCACAGCCACCTGTGAACCTTTGTTCAAGTTGTTGAAGAAGAGTCAGACAGTGACATGGAATGAAGATTGTCAGAAGGACTTTGACAAAATAAAGGAGTATTTGCAGGAACATTCGATACTCATGCCGCCAGTGGAAGGAAGGCCACTCATCATGTATCTAACTGTGTTGGAGAGCTCAATGAGTTGTGTCCTCGGTTAGCACGACGAGACAGGGAAGAAAGAGCATGCTATTTACTACTTGAGTAAGAAGTTTACGGAATGCGAGTCGAGGTATTCATTGCTGGAAAAGACTTGTTGTATGCTTGCATGGGCCACCAAGCGTTTGAGGCAGTACATGTTAACTTACACCACCTACTTGATATCCAAAATGGACCCAATCAAGTACATTTTTGAGAAGCCAACTCTTACGGGCAGGGTAGCCCGTTGGCAAATGATACTCACCGAATATGATATCCAATATACTACTCAAAAGGCAATTAAGGGTAGTGTATTGGCCGACCATCTTGCTCATCAGCCCTTGAACGGTTATGAACCGATGAAATTTGATTTTCCAGATGAGGAAATTATGTATATTCGGGATTGTAATATACCAGAACCAGATGAAGGACCCGAGCCGGGATCACATTGGACGCTTGTATTTGATGGTGCCTCTAATGCCATGGGTAACAGCGTCAGAGCTGTTATCACTTCCCCCGAGGGATACCATATTCCTTTCACGACTCATATTTGTTTTGATTGCACTAACAACATTGCTGAATATGAGGCTTGCATTTATGGCATTGAAGCGGCGATCGACCTGCGCATCAAATTTTTGAAAGTTTATGGGGATTCCAATCTTGTTATCAGCCAGATTAATGGAGATTGGGAGACTCGCCATCAGAACCTAATTCCCTATCGTGAGCATGTTATGAAGTTGATTCTGTACTTCGAACAGATCATGTTTGAGCATATTCCCAGAGAAGAAAACAATCTAGCAGATGCATTGGCAACTTTGTCCTCCATGTTCAAGGTTAAGTGGGCTAATGAGGCACCTTCCATTACTATCAGAAGTTTGAGTGAGCCAGCTTTCTGTTTTGAGGCCAGTTTGGAATCAGATGGAAATCCTTGATTTTATGATGTTAAACGATATCTTGAAACACAAGAGTACCCTGAAGAGGCATCCTTCACAGATGAGAAGTTCTTGAAAAAGATTTTCAGCCAAGTTCTTTCTCAGTGGTGGTGTGTTGTATAGAAGGCATCATGACAGTTTACTGCTCAGATGTGTTGACAAGAAAGAAGCAGCTAGGATCATTTAAGATATACATGAAGGTGATTTAGGGACCCATTCCAACGGGCATACCATGGTGTGATGCGGTGGGAGAACCGACTTGAGGTTTTTCATTTGTGTTTGCAAATGTTGCAGTTTAGCAAGAGTCGCCACCGACTTTTCTTTTTATCCAAAAGGAAAGGTAAAAAAGCACAGGAAAGACCTTTGAGATTGTTTTTGAGTTCGGGGGGTAGATTATCAAAAGGGAAGGTACTAGCACCCTTTTCATCCATGGTTTTCCATGGGCTTTTAGTTACTTGTTTAGATCACTTGCTTTTGCTTTGAAATTGTTTGAAATGGTGCTTTGTGTGGTTTTGAAAGTGTTTTGAAAAGAGGCCATCGTTTAGGCAATCTTTGTAATGATTCTTGTTCGTAAGAATGTATAAAAAGATGTTTGTCTTTTGAAAAATGTTTCAATGTTTTGAAAGTTGTTTGGAAATGTTTTGAAAATGTGTGTGTGTTTGTTTGAAAATAGCAAGGATTGTTTGCAAATTGATCAAGTAACTAGAAGCATTCTACCTACTCAAAAGTCTTTCTTGTGCATTTTTTATTCCTTTGATGTTGTTGACCTACCATTGATTTGGTAGGCAACCCTATCTTTGGATGTTAAATGGGACGGGCGTGGGTCATCGTATGACCATGATAGCAATATTGCCAAGTATCTTAGCATGCTTAAGGGACCAAGATCATCTTTGTTTAGGCAACCTTTTGATAGCGTCATCAAGGGACTATGATCTTTTGTTTTGTTTTGTTTTGCCAAGATACTTTGCATGCATACCATGGCCATTTTGTAAGGCAACCAAGTGGGTGAAACCCTAAGGGTGTTTGTGTGCAATGTGTTGTCATTTTACATGATTTTGTCTTGTATTGGATTAGGTCATGCTATTTGTTTGATTTTTGTCTTATCATGCAAAAACCCTAGTTTTACTAAACATGTATATAATACGATAAATTGCGTAAAATAAATCTAAGCTATTATAACAATTATTATGGGAGGGGGGATACAAGTTTTTGAATGGGGATATTTGCACAAAATCAAACCCTAAAATACTATTACAACCCAATTGAATATTTGCAAATTAAATAAATAAACAAATATTAAAAATGCAATAAAAATGTAAATATGCAAAAAAATGTTTTGTATTGGTTTTATGTATGAGAGAATAATATTATTTAAGTCCTAAAAATAAGAAAAATAATATTGTTATTTTTGAAAGGGTGAAACCCTAGTTTTTTGATTTAAAAGAAAATTATGTTTTCTATTATTATTTTGTCTATTTTTGTATAAGAAAATATAAATAATATTATATGCAATATTAAAAATTAAATATTTGTGAATATAATTATTTTTATGTGTTGAGTAATAAAAATAAAAATGTGTGATATTTTTAAATATGTTTACTATTTATTTTAAGAAAATAGATTCTATTTATTCTAATAAATCAATATTTTATGCAAAAAAATAAGATAAAAAAATAAAATAAAATGCAAAAAATTAAGAAAATATTTTTGTGATTTTTTAATGTTCAGAAAAAAAATAATAAAGTCAATAAACATAAAAAAAAATGAGAAAATATGCAAAAATATAAAAATATGCAAAGGGGGTGCAAATAGTAGTCAGGGGGTATGGGAAGCAAAAACAGAAGCCCAATGCGCGCTCAGGCCCAGACCATCATCTTCATCCCTGTCCTTCAGCTTGCGCGCGTGTTCTGAGTTCAAACCTGCAACTCTCTATTCTTTGCACAAAAACAAAAACTTATAACACAAAAAATGTAGCTTATGATCTCACGATTCCAGTGATATAAAGTTTGTGACCCAACTCTAAAAGACCAGGGAGAATTTAAGTGGCCCTAATTCCTGACCTAGTTTTTTCATGAACTTCAAGCTTCAAATTGTCACTACTCAGTTAATATAAATGACAACTATGCATATGTACAGCTTTACCATGTTAAGGACTACATCTTTGCTTCAGAAATCAAAGCTTGAGGATTCCTAAATAGAGAGATAGAGTTTTAATAGTACCTTGTTCAGCTGAGTTTGGATAATGCAATGTGGGGACTTTGAGCGAGGCCTGAGGATCGTGTGAGCTTCCTTGAAGTTCCCTCAAGCTATCCCAATGCTTAGCTTGCCTTAAGGATGCTTGAAACTCCTTGTAGAAGTCAACCTGCAACCTTCAAAAATGAAAACGGTGATGTCTGAAACAGGGCTCACAGTTGCAAGATGAAGGCTTGGATAGTTTGGATGTGATGTATGGAAGGTGTTTGAAGTGTTGAATCAAGAAACGCACGAGCCAATATTGAGTTGGCAAGAGTTTTGCAGAAGCTGCCCTGTTTGGGCAGAAATTTGTGTTTTTTGTGTTTGGGAGAGTTTTAGATGCTATGAATTCGTGTGCTAGCTTGCAACAAGTTTGAAGTTGTGTTGAATGAAGCCAAGCCCTCCCTTTATCAGATGTACAAGTTCTCTTGACTTTTGCAACTTTTCTTGCTTTTGAAGAAAGTTGAAGTGACTTGTGCCAAAATGATGTACTTGCTTGCTTGCTAGCTGCAGAGGGTTGGTATGCTTTGCTTGATATTTGTGGATATTGCTTGTGACAAAAGAACAGGTCCAAGGCTCAAGGATAGCAAAGTTTCAAAAAGCTTGCTTTATGAAAATGGCAATGTACCCTTTATGCCATTTATGGATTAATCTCTTGTACAATGCCTCAAAGGTCAAAATAAAGCCATTATCCATTGAGTTAGCATTTAATTATGGAGTGTAGAAGGAATTAGGACCTATAATTCAATGTACAAGCATGCTAGGATCTGATTTACAACTTGAAGCATTGCTAAAATGGCTTGAACAAAAGTGACAAAATGCCATTTTCTCTTCTTCGATTCTCCCTAACCACAAATGATCTTGGAGAGTTATTGGACATTTTGGAAATCTTGTAACATGCTCTACAATCCATATTTGAAATTTATTTTGATATACCTCTTGGAACTATGTGAAAAATGCCCATGAAGTTGGGTCAAAAACCTGCCTAGATTAGGGCAAATTTTCACTAAGTCTTTTAGTTCATGGACCCTTATTCACAAATTCATAACTTGAGATCCAAGCATATTGTGGGAAAACTTTGTGAATCAAAGTTTTATATTTCATGTAGGACTACAACTTTCATGTTGTAAGTTTTCTTTGAATCCAATTTCATCATGGTGAAAAAGTTGTGGAAAGTTGGGGAAAAATAAGAAATTTTCCATACTTAGAAAAATTCTAAGTTATGAAAAATTTCAAATTAAAACCCTAATTTTCAATTTTAGGTTTCTTGGTCAACAAGTTTCACATTTTTACATATCTTGATGAATTATGACCCTTGGCACTTGATTTTGACCAAACAGTCAAAGTTTGACTTTTTAGTGCATAGTTGATTTTTGATCAGTTGACTAGAAAATTCATCTGCCAATCCTATGCATTTGAGATCTTTTGAACTATGTGATTAGTTCAAGATGATGCTATTGATTCCTTGAAGTCATGTTTGAACCCAATTGGTCATTGGCTAGGTTAAAAATCAGAAATTGCCCTTTCTTAGTCAAAACCCTAATTTTGACAATTTTGCCCTTTTTATGATTTGATCAAATTTCTTGAGGAGTTGTGATCCAAACTTGATCAAATGGTACATAGGAGCCTAGAATGTTGTTGTGGATCAAAAATTATGAAGTTTGACTGTAAATTGGCCATGGTTGACTTTTTCCCCAATACAATTGATTTTTAGGTCAACTGTCCAATTGACTGGGCACAAATGTGATTCAAGGCTTGAAACTTGTCATGAGCAATCTTAGGGGTCCAATATGGTGTATGAAAGTCATATGAAGCATTGATGGTCCAAAAATCCTTGTGCAAACTCAAACCCTAATTTCAGGTCATCAGTGCAAGATGAGGTGTCTTGAGCTAACCAAACCCTAATTCTGTCTTGAGTCCAAGAAGTCTTGTGAGAAAATCTTGATAAATGAGAGGGAAAATTTTGGGGTAGAACAGATGCCCCTGTTCAATCTTCTTGAACCTGAAGAGTTAGATTGGCGAGTTTGTCGTTCGTGACTCGAAGGTAAAAGATGACTGGACACTAGAGTGCCCATAAATTTGCACTCGTCAAAGTGTAGTTTGGGGAAATGGGCTTAAAGATGCCATTTGGAGAGGTGATATAATCTTGTTGGAGATGGGCTTGTAGATGCCATCCAAGAATGTTTGTTGAGTTGTAAGTGGTAAGTCAAAAGAATGAATATCAGAATGGTGTCCGTGTCTGGAACGTATCTGAACTGTATCTGGAGACTGAATCTGAATGAGCAATGGAATAGCGTCCGTGTCTGGAGCGTATCCAAGCTGGGGAAAATCAGAATAAGTGACAAAATGGCAACCGTGTCTGGAGTGTATCTGAAGTTTAAAAGATGAAACTGAATAAGTGACAATGGCAACCGTGTCTGGAGCGTATATGTACTGTAATATGGTAGAGTAACAGAATGAGGGCTAGAATGGCATCCGTGTCTGGAGCGTATCTGAACTAGAATCTGAATAAGAGACAGAATGACTTCTGTGTCTGGAGTGTATCTGAACTGTATCTGATAGTTGAAATCTGAATAAGTATCAGGATGACTTATGTGCCTGGAGTGTATATGTTACTGTATCAAGAGGTTGATCTGAATGAGAAATAGAATGGCTTTCGTGTCTGGAGCATATCTAATCTGTCTCTGATAGTTGAAATCTAAATGAGAAATAGAATGGCTTCCGTGTCTGGAGCGTATCTAATCTGTATCTGAAATCTGAATAAGTAATAGAATGACTCCGCATCTGGAGTGTATCTGTACTATAATCTGAAATCTAAATCTGAATGAGTGACAGAATGACTTCCGTGTCTGGAGTGTATCTGAACTGTATCATGATTTGTATACCGTTAACGGTAGCCTGTTAGTCTTATCCTGAAAAGGGTAAAACTTTAGCTGAAACACAAAGTTATGTTGCATGAAATGTATGATGCAATAAATGTGATTTATCAATGTTTATGATATATGGATGTAATGTATGCGCATGTAAGCTGATTTGTTGTATTGCTGAGGAAAATAAATCCTTGACAGCTGAGGATAATAAAACTCTTGACTGCTGTCGGGGAAAATAAATCCTTGACTGCTGAGGATAAGAAATCCTGGGCGACCGTTGGGGATTAAAAATCCTTGACAACTTCTGTGGGGATATGAGGATCCTTCATGTCTTGAAGTTGGAGTATTGACAAGAATTCTATTGCGAGCAATGCCAAACTGCTTGAGAAATTTGCTTGGGAAATCCAGAGAATTTTGATGACTTCTACTAGGGGTTACACAATGGGAATCCTTGATCTGTTTGAGAATGAGGAAGCTCTGATGACTTCTGCGGGGAATTAAGAATGAGAATCTTCATTCTGTTGAGGAGTAAATGAAAACTTTGGCGATTTCACTGGGGAATTAAGAATGAGAATCTTCATTCTATTAAGGAATAAAAAACTCTGGGGAAGAAAGCTTACTGCTGGAGAGTAGGTTCAGGAGTTTGGGTTGTCTGCCGCTCTACTGGGGAATTATCCTAGGTTGGGGAGAGATAAAAGTTAACTGTTATCTGGTTGATTTCCAGGATTCAAGACAACTTGTTGGTGAGTTTAGAGAAACTGTATGGTTTTCGCTGGGGATTGATAGTTAGGAGTTTTGGCTCCGCTGGGGATTGGGAGTTTGAAGTTTTAACCCTGGTGGGGATTAAGGTTTGAAATTTTAGCTCCGCTGGGGATCTAGATGATTTACTGTAGGGATTGCTCCTGGAATAGTCTAAAGACGTTTTCCTATTCTTTCAACCTGTCAGTAATTGTTCTTTTCCAATCCGTTTACTTGTAAATAGTAATTATGTTCAAATTCATATGTCATCAATGAATCATTGGATGTTTTTGCAAATAAAAACACAAGTGTAAAGAAAAAGGCAAATAGTTTTCTGTACTTTGAAAAAGATATCTTTGTATTTACTTTGAGTAAGTGTTTTGTACAAAGGATACATACATCCTAGTAAGAGGATGGTGTCATAAAAGTAAGAAAAATTTATACAAAGAAAAGATAGCTATGTGTATAAAAATCCCATGGGGTTTCCATTCAGCTATAGCCTTCGTGTCTCCGAATATCTTGTATGTCTGTTGCTTCGTCCGAAGATGATTAGATTGATCAGAAGCTTCAGGTTTTTCAATAAAGAGATTGTCCTTAAAGTGATCCAACGAGACATAGTCATACGCTTTAATTCCCTAACTTTTTCCTGGACCGCCCTTTCAGGTTTTCAGTCCACCGGGAAACTCTTTTTTGCCCAAGTCGCCCTTTCGGGTTTTCAACTTTCCGGGTGTACAAATTTTTTTTTATCCTTAATTTTTTTTCCTGAACCTCCCTTTCGGGTTTTCGATTCACCGGGATGCCCTTTTTTTGCCTAGGTGTGTCAACCTAGCGGGTCATTTATGCGTAGTATCTTTTGACTATGTCTGCGTTCGCAGGGTGCGGCAGGTCGTCGCCGTCCATGGTGGTTAAGATCATTTCCCCACCAGAAAAGATGTTCTTTATCACAAATGGTCCTTCATAGGTAGGAGTACATTTGCCCCTGGGATCACTTTGCGGCAACATGATGCGCTTGATCACTAGATCACCAACTTGATATACCTGGCATCTGACTTTATTGTTGAAAGCCTTGATCATCCGTTTTTGATACGTCTAACCATGGCAAACAGCAGTAAGTCTCTTTTCATCAATCAAGTTAAATTGATCAAGTCGGGTCTGAATCCAATCGTCTTCATTCAAACCAGCATCTTTCATGATTCTCAAAGGGGGAATCTGATCCTCGATAGGTAAAACAGCCTCCATGCCATATACCAAAGAATAGGGTGTTGCCCCAGTTGATGTGTGTGTCATGGGACGGTACCCGTGAAGAGCAAACAGTAACATTTCATGACAGTCCTTGTAGGTGACTGTCATCTTTTGTATGATCTTCTTGATATTTTTGTTAGAAGCTTCGACTGCACCATTCATCTTTGGCCGGTAGGAGATGAATTGTGATGTTGAATTTTGAACTGCTCGCACAGGGTGGTGATCATAGTATTGTTAAGGTTTTTACTGTTGTCAGTGATGATCCTTTCAGGGATACTGTACCGACAAATAAGACTCAGCTTGATGAAGCAGGCAACAACATTCTTAGTAACGGATGCGAAGGAAGCTTCTTCGACCCACTTGGTGAAGTAGTCAATGGCCACCAGAATGAAACAATGTCCATTGGATGTTGTAGGCTTGATCTCTCCAATCATGTCGATTCCCCACATAGCGAAGGGCCAAGGAGCTGTTAAGACATTTAGAGGAACTGGAGGCACGTGCACCTTGTCTTCATAGATTTGACATTTGTGACAAGTGCGGGAGTGTTGATAACAGTCAGCTTCCATGGAAGACCAGTAATAGCCTGCCCGTAGAATCTTCTTTTCCATCATATGCCCGCTAGAGTGAGTGCCAAAGGTGCCCTCATGCAATTCAACCATGATCCTTTCAGCTTCGAGCTTGCTCATACAATGGAGCAGAATAGAATCATGATTGCACTTGTATAGGATGCCATTACTTAAGAAGAACTTTACCGAGAATCTCCTTAAGAACTTTTTGTCGTTACTAAAGCTCCTTCAGGGTATTCTTGAGCCTCGATATACCTTTTGACTTCGTGAAACAACGTCTGGTCCACTACTTCCTCGGTATTAATCTCGTGACAATGTACGGGTTCGTCCATCCGTTCAATGGTGATTTGGGGAGCCTCATTGTCCCAATTAAGTTTAAACATGGATGACATTGTAGATAGAGCATCTGCTAGCTGATTTTCTTCTTGCAGGAAGTGCTCGAAGGTAATCTGCTCGAAATGTGTTAGCAATGTCAAGACATGTTCTTTGTAAGGGATGAAGTTTGGATGCTTAGTATCCCACTCTCCTTTGATTTGACTGATGACCAAAGCTGAGTCCCCAAACACAATCAAAGATTTGATTCCCAAGTCTATGGCAGCCTTGAGTCTGAAGATGCATGCTTCGTACTCTGCCATGTTGTTCGTACAGTTGAAGCAGAGTCTGGCGGTGAAAGGAGTATGGCATCCTTTTGGAGATATAAGCACAGCACCGATACCGTTACCAAATGCATTAGAAGCCCCATCATAGTACAGGGTCCATCAGGATCCTTGTTCAGGTCCGTCATATGGTCTGAAATCTTCAACGTTGTCCAATGTCATGATGTCTTCGTCAGGGAAGTCGAACTTCATGGATTGGTAATCTTCTACAGCTTTATGAGCTAGATGATCGGCTAGCACACTTCCCTTTATAGCTTTTTGGGTCGAGTACTGTATGTCGTATTCCGTTAGGATCATCTGCCATCTAGCTATTCTTCTAGATAGAGCAGGCTTCTCAAAGATGTACTTGATCGGATCCATCTTAGATATCAGCAAAGTGGTATGAGTCAACATATACTGACTCATCCAGCGAGCAGCCCATAACAAAGTGCAACAAGTTTTCTCAAGCAGTGAATATCTGGTTTCATAGTCGGTAAACTTTTTTCTAAGGTAATAAATGGCATGCTCTTTTGGGCCAGACTCATCATGCCGCCCCAGTACGCACCCCATTGAATTTTCTAGGACGGTCAGATACATGATTAGCGGTCTTCCCTCGACGGGTGGCATCAAGATAGGAGGTTATAGTAAATACTCCTTGATTTTATCGAAAGCAATCTGGCAGTCATCATTCCATCGAACTACCTGATCTTTATTCAATAGCTTGAAGATGGGTTCACAAGTAGATGTTAGGTGAGAAATGAACCTAGCAATGTAGTTTAGGCGTCCCAAGAAACCTCTGAACTCCTTCTCAGTGCGAGGAGAAGGCATTTCTTGTATAGCTTTGACTTTGGCAGGATCCACCTTGATGCCTTTGTTGCTGACAATGAAACCCAAGAGTTTACCGGACCGGACTCCAAATGTGCACTTGTTTGGGTTCAATCTGAGCTTGTACTCCTTCAACCTGACAAACAGCTTTTGCAAGTGATCAAGGTGTTCTTCTTCTGTTTGTGATCGGGCTATCATGTCATCTACGTAGACCTCTATCTCATGATGTATCATATCATGAAACAAAGCTACCATGGCGCGTTGATAGGTTGCCCCAACATTCTTCAGTTCGAATGGCGTCACTTTGTAGCAGAACGTACCCCACTGTGTGACAAAAGTAGTTTTCTCCATGTCCTCAGGTGCCATTTTGATCTGGTTATAGCCTGAGAATACGTCCATGAAAGAAAATACTTTGTGCTGAGCTGTGTTGTCAACCAGGATGTCGATGTGCAGAAGTGGAAAGTCATCTTTAGGGCTGGCCCTGTTTAAATCTCTATAATCCATGCACATTCTCACTTTTCCGTCCTTCTTAGGCACGGGCACAATGTTAGCAACCCATTATGGATAAGAAGTAACAGCTAGAAATCCAGCATTGAACTGCTTCATAACTTCTGCTTTGATCTTCTCGGACATGTCAGGTCTCATGCGGTGGACCTTTTGTTCCACTAGTGGACAGTCTTCTCTGGTGGGTAGACGGTGTACCACAATGTCTGTATCGAGTCCCCATATGTCTTCGTATGACCAGTCGAAGATCTCAACATAATCATGCAACAACTGAATTAGGTGCTCCTTGACACTCGGCTCTAGAATGGCACCTATCTTGATTTCTTTTTTGTCATCCTCAGTTCCCAAGTTGATTGTATCCAACTGCTCTTCATGAGGCTGAATTGCTCTCTCCTCTTGTTATAGTAATCTGGCCAATTCCCCTGGCACCTCACAATCTTCCTCACCTTCGTATTTGGCATGGTAGATCCGATCTTCAGAGTCACTGAAGGCTATAGCAGTATCGTTACCCATGGGTTCCAGAATGGAAGGGTACCTGCGTTTGTGAGTGTGGGTGTGTGTAAGGGTATAGCCATCTTAAAACAATAAAATGTAAAAGATAGACAATGAGTACAAAAGGTTTATATATGAAAAGCGTCCATGATTCATTAAAATGACATATGAAATGAAATAAGAACCCTTACAAATGAACCTATGTGCCTCAGGTAAGACACAAGGTTGAAAAAGTACGAATTGTTTATAAATTGTTACAGATCCAATAGAAATGGAAAAGATAAATTACTGCGGTATGAAAGTAATCGGAACAAAGTCTTTTGCTTCCCAGTTGCACAGTCCTCCGCCAACAGTAGGAAAAATCAAGTCTTCCAAGCTACCCTCTTCTTTATTGTCCTCTAGTGCACTGACATCATGCCCCGGCATTGGGGCGGAGATAACATTCGGCTTCTCAGGAGCTTCAAATTCAACTTCCTTTGCGTTGATCAGATCTTGAATCTTATTCTTCAGGGCCCAACAGTTGTTGGTGTCGTGCCTTGGACTTTCTGAATGGTACGCGCATCTGGCGCTGGGATGGTAATATGGAGAAGTAGTATTAGGATTTTTATAGGCCTCTTTTAGCATGGCCAGATTCAACTTTAAGAGATATGGTAGGACTTGAGCAGGAGTCATATTTATCTTGGTGAATTGCCTTACAGGCCTTTCCACCCTTTGCTGGTTATTTCTCGGCTAATCATTTATCGGCTGGTTGTTTCTCGGCTGGTCTGACGCAGACTTTTGAATCATAACAGCCCCCGCTGTTGGTCGTCGTTCGGTTCTTCCCTGATTCCTTTGTGTATAAACAGCAGACACTTCCTTCTTTCTAGTGAAGGGCTTTTTGCAATAGTTGAAGCAGACGCATCTTTTTGAATTTTCCCGCTTCTAATATCGGCTTCCACCCTCTCGCCAGTTATAATCAACTCAGTGAAACCTGCAGAGGAGCTTCCAATCAGGTGATTAAAGAAAGCACCTAACAGAGTCCCTAAGAACATGTCCACTAGCTCTCTTTCAGATAAAGGTGGTTGCACCCTTCCGGCTAAATCCCTCCATTTTTTGGCGTAGTCTTTGAAGCCCTCATTGGTAGCCATAGCCATGCTCTATAGCTGAGTACGGATCGGCGCCAAGTCGGCATTGTATTGATACTGTTTATAGAAAGAGGCTGCCAAGTCTTCCCAATTATGGACATCAGACCTCTCCAACTGGTAGAACCAATCAAGTTGTGTTCCTGACAAACTGTCCTGGAAAAAGTGAACCCACAAGTCTTTGTCAGAAGAATGTGGTTGAATTTTCCTGACATAAGATCGTAGGTGCATCTTGGGAAAAGACACCCCATCATACTTAGCAAACAGTGGCACTTTAAACTTAGGAGGGATTACAATTCTAGATACCAGCCCTAACTCCTCAAAGAATAGCCCAGGTACTCTCTGTATCTCCATAGAAGCTAGACGCTCTTCCAAGTTCTTGTATTTGTCATCGGCCGGAGGGTACTGTTGTTCGGAGTAGTCCTCTTCCTCTTCTTCTTCTGCTTCAGAATCAGATGGTACTGTCATCTCTTTACTTTTTCTTTCCCCTTCCTCCGAGGTTGATGGGAATTCCAAAGTCCGTCTGGCTTATCCTTTAAACCTTCTGCCCATGATAACCACACCAACTCGCTTCTTCTTCTTTTTCTCTTTTTCTTTCTCTAGAAGAGTCTTGAGCTCCTCCTGCCCTTTGGCTAGGGTCATGAGCAACTGTTGTAATTGTGAATTCTGAGCTTGCAAATCTTTGACCGTTTGTTCAATATCCATCTTGCTTAAATAAACAGCAGAGAGATGGGGAAACTTGGTGTAAAGACCTGTTTATGCATATGATGAATGATATGTATTCATGTAATGCTTTCAAGGATTCAGAAATTCAAATTTTTTTTAAACAAAAAAGAAACACACGTCATATTAATATGATAGAATTTATTAGTACATCAATGCCCCATGGGCAAAATAATATAAAATTCGAAGGTAAAAAGACGTTGTGCATCCTCTTTGGTGCAATGAAGGTGTTGAGAGTATGCTCTTTGTGAAGTAGTCGAGTGAGTTCCAAAACCTTTTTCTCGCTTGCGTAGAATTGGGCTTCGAAAGTGTAGCGCTCTCATTTCAGCTGTATCAAACTCCTTTGTAGATCTTCTAGTGATGTTGGCATGTCAGGATGTAGGAGGGTGTATGGAACCTCTCTTTCCATAACAGGATCTATAATCACTGGGAGAATGGAGGGGTAAGGCATCATAAGACTTTGGGCGCGGGTTCGTACCCACTTGAGGTAAGGCTCAAGAGGGATGGAATTCTTGTGTCCCAAGGTCTTACTTCCCACCTTGTTTGGCATCCTCCAAGCTCGGATGAACCTTTGTCGGAGTCCTTGATTGTCGTTGTCGAAATCAAAAACCAATCCTTAAATCAGCATGTCATGTGGGCCATCCCTTCGGGCATAACCAAACTGTCTTAAAGCCAAGCAAGGGTTTTAGGTGATGCCTCCCCTAATGCCAAGTAGAGGGAAATTAGGGAATTCCCCACAACGGTCAATGATGATAACATTCTCTTTTGATCGAGAACACCAATGAATATCTGAATGTGTAAGAGTCATCAACCTTTGTGATCACCTCAAACCTTGCTCATTCTTCAAGACTGATTGGGGAAGATGAGAAATAAACCATCTTGCCAGGATAGGAGTGCAACACATGAGAACACCTATTTTCCTCATTGTTCGAGTGTGAAAAGAGTGGAGGATATCCCCAAGCAATGTAGGCACCGGGTTGCGAGTCATGAAGATTTTGACAGAACTCACATCTATGAGTTAATCAGGGTTAGGGAACAAGACCATCCCAGATATGAGAAGAGCTACAATTTCCTCAAAAGCTTTCAAGTCTAGAGAATTCCAACACTTTGGGCCTTCTCAAACAGAAACTTTGCCAAGAAGCCTTTGACACCACTTCTAGTTTTCCAATGTGTTGTGACATCAGAGGAGTGCAAGTGTAAGGCTTGAGCAATCTCTTCTGGCTTTGGATCTCTTTCTGTACCGTTGAAGGGTAGTTGATTGAGAATAGAAATCCTTAAGAGTTGAGAAAATTCCTCCAAAGTAGGCACAAGTTGGTAGTCAGGAAATGTGAAGCAGTGATGCATAGGGTCAAAGAACTGGAAGAGAACTTTCATCATATCCTCCTCTGTGTTGCAAGTGACCAAGTTGAGTAGACGACCATGTCTCTCGGTGAATGGAGAATTCTCAGGAATCCTTGAAGCTAGCTCCTTGAGTTGTGGAGGAATTCTTACAAGGTTGACTTGGACAGTTTTCCTGCGAAGTGAATCCATAACCTACAAAACAAGAACAAATATGAATCTCCAAAATCCTTGAAATGGTTAGTGGATGCATATGATGCTTCATGATGTCCATGATGTTATGCACAATTATATATGTACAAGAAAATCACACAAGTTCCTAGTTTAGGCTTGCATGGGGTTTCATAGGTAAATACCCTCTTGAAGTTTAGTTGGCTCAACCTGTCCTAGAAATAGTAATCGGGCTCTAAGGAGCTCAATATCACTGGATTGTTTCCTTGTTCATTGTTTCAATTCAGCCTCTTTACTGGAGACCAAAATATTCCAATGGAACCAACCCTCAATGAGTGTAATATCGAGTATCTACCAACTTCGGACTGCACCAAAGCCGGTCATCTCACTACATCCTAAAAGGCCAAGTTGGTCAAGTAAAGGTTCTAGAAGTTCATTAGTGCTTCATGACATCACTCAGCGGCCCTGTATTCTCTTTGATTGACTCAAAGACTACCAGTACCCACAAATATGTCACACTAATATAGTTATTGCTTAGACCATGTCGGTATACCCCGCACAGTTTCCACAACGTATTGCTATTTACCTATGAATGTTTCCCAAATCCAGGTAGAGGATTCAAACCCAAACAATAGGACCAAAGTGTAAAGCAAACAAGTCAAGCAAGATAAGCATGTAAATGTGATCTAAAACCCTAAGGTAACCCCACTTTTAGAATTTTCCCCAGCAGAGTCGCCAGTTCTGTGATGCGGTGGGAGAACTGACTTGAGGTTTTGCATTTGTGTTTGCAAATTTTGCGGTTTAGCAAGAGTCGCCATCGACTTTTCTTTTATCCAAAAGGAAAGGTAAAAAAGCACAGGAAAGACCTTTGAGATTGTTTTTGAGTTCGGAGGGTAGATTATGAAAAGGGAAGGTGCTAGCACCCTTTTCATCCATGGTTTTCCATGGGCTCTTAGTTACTTGTTTAGATCACTTGCTTTTGATTTGAAATTGTTTGAAATGGTGCTTTGTGTTGTTTTGAAAGTATTTTGAAAAGACGCCATCGTTTAGGCAATCTTTGTAATGATTCTTGTTCGTAAGAATGTATACAAAGATGTTTGTCTTTTGAAAAATGTTTCAATGTTTTGAAAGTTGTTTGGAAATGTTTTGAAAATGTGTGTGTGTTTGTTTGAAAATAGAAAGGATTGTTTGAAAATTGATCAAGTAACTAGAAGCATTCTACCTACTCAAAAGTCTTTCTTGTTCATTTTTTATTCCTTTGATGTTGTTGGCCTACCATTGATTTGGTAGGCAACCCTATCTTTGGATGTTAAATGGGACGGGCGTGGGTCATCGTATGACCATGATAGCAATATTGCCAAGTATCTTAGCATGCTTAAGGGACCAAGATCATCTTTGTTTAGGCAACCTTTTGATAGCGTCATCAAGGGACTATGATCTTTTGTTTTGTTTTGTTTTGCCAAGATACTTTGCATGCATACCATGGCCATTTTGTAAGGCAACCAAGTGGGTGAAACCCTAAGGGTGTTTGTGTGCAATGTGTTGTCATTTTACATGCTTTTGTCTTGTATTGGATTAGGTCATGTTATTTGTTTGATTTTTGTCTTATCATGCAAAAACCCTAGTTTTACTAAACATGTATATAATGCGATAAATTGCGTAAAATAAATCTAAGCTATTACAACAATTATTATGGGAGGGGGGATACAAGTTTTTGAATGGGGATATTTGCACAAAATAAAACCCTAAAATACTATTACAACCCAATTGAATATTTGCAAATTAAATAAATAAACTAATGTTAAAAATGCAATAAAAATGTAAATATGCAAAAAAATGTTTTGTATTGGTTTTATGTATGAGAGAATAATATTATTTAAGTCTTAAAAATAAGAAAAAATAATATTGTTATTTTTGAAAGGGTGATACCCTAGTTTTTTGATTTAAAAGAAAATTATGTTTTCTATTATTATTTTGTCTATTTTTGTATACAAAAATATAAATAATATTATATGCAATATTAAAAATTAAATATGTGTGAAAATAATTATTTTTATGTGTTGAATAATAAAAATAAAAATGTGTGATATTTTTAAATATGTTTACTATTTATTTTAAGAAAATAGATTCTATTTATTCTAATAAATCAATATTTTATGCAAAAAATAAGATAAAAAATAAAATAAAATGCAAAAAATTAAGAAAATATTTTTGTGATTTTTTAATATTCAGAAAAAAAAATAAAGTCAATAGACATAAAAAAAATATGAGAAAATATGCAAAAATATAAAAATATGCAAAGGGGGTGCAAATAGTAGTCAAGGGGGTATGGGAAGCAAAAACAGAAGCCCAATGCGCGCTCAGGCCCAGACCATCATCTTCATCCATGTCCTTCAGCTTGCGCGCGTGTTCTGAGTTCAAACCTGCAACTCTCTATTCTTTGCACAAAACAAAAACTTATAACACAAAAAATGTAGCTTATGATCTCACGACTCCAGTGATATAAAGTTTGTGACCTAACTCTAAAAGACCAGGGAGAATTTAAGTGGCCCTAATTCCTGACCTAGTTTTTTCATGAACTTCAAGCTTCAAATTCTCACTAGTCAGTTAATATAAATGACAATTATGCATATGTACAACATCACCATGTTAAGGACTACATGTTTGCTTCAGAAATCAAATCTTGAGGATTCCTAAATAGAGAGATAGAGTTTTAAAAATACCTTGTTCAGCTGAGTTTGGATATGGCAATGCGGGGACTTTGAGCGAGGCCTGAGGATCGTGTGAGCTTCCTTGAAGTTCCCTCAAGTTATCCCAATGCTTAGCTTGCCTTGAGGATGCTTGAAACTCATTGTAGAAGTCAACCTGCGACCTTCAAAAATGAAAATGGTGATGTCTAAAACAGGGCTCACAGTTGCAAGATGAAGGCTTGGATAGTTTGGATGTGATGTATGGAAGGTGTTTTAAGTGTTGAATCAAGAAACGCACGATCCAATGTTGAGTTGCCAAGAGTTTTACAGAAGTTGCCCTGTTTGGGAAGAAATTTGTGTTTTTTGTATTTGGGAGAGCTTCAGATGCTATGAATTCGTGTTCTAGATTGCAACAAGTTTGTGAAGTTGTTTTAAATGAAGCCAAGCCCTCCCTTTATCAGATGTACAAGTTCTCTTGACTTTTGCAACTTTTCTTGCTTTTGAAGAAAGTTGAAGTGACTTGTGCCAAAATGTTGTACTTGCTTGCTTGCTAGCTGCAGATGTTTGGTATTCTTTTCTTGATATCTGTGGACATTGCTTGTGACAAAAGAACAGGTCCAAGGCTCAAGGATAGCAAAGTTGCAAAAAGCTTGCTTTATGAAAATGGCAATGTACCCTTTATGCCATTTATGGATTAATCTCTTGTACAATTCCTCAAAGGTCAAAATAAAGCCATTATCCATTGAGTTAGCATTTAATTATGGAGTGTAGAAGGGATTTAGGACCTGTAATTCAAGGTACAAGGATGCTAGGATCTGATTTACAACTTGAAGCATTGTAAAAATGGCTTGAACAAAAGTGACAAAATGCCATTTTCTCTTCTTCGATTCTCCCTAACCACAAATGATCTTGGAGAGTTCTTGGATATTTTGGAAAGCTTATAACATGCTCTACAATCCGTCTTTGAAATTTATTTTGATATACCTCTTGGAACTATGTGAAAATGCCCATGAAGTTGGGTCAAAAACCTGCCTAGATTAGGGCAAATTTTCACTAAGTCTTTTAGTTTATGGACCCTTATTCACAAATTCATAACATGAGATCCAAGCATATTTTGGGAAAACTTTGTGCATCAAAGTTTTATATTTCATGTAGGACTACAACTTTCATGTTGTAAGTTTTCTTTGAATCTAATTGCATCATGGTGAAAAAGTTGTGGAAAGTTGGGAAAAAATAAGAAATTTTCCATACTTAGAAAAATTCTAAGTTATGAAAAATTTAAAATTAAAACCCTAATTTTCAATTTTAGGTTTCTTGGTCAACAAGTTTCACATTTTGACATATCTTGATGAATTATGACCCTTGGCACTTGATTTTGACCAAACAGTCAAAGTTTGACTTTTCAGTGCATAATTGATTTTTGATCAGTTGACTAGAAAATTCATCTGTCAATCCTATGCATTTGAGATATTTTGAACTATGTGATTAGTTCAAGATGATGCTATTGAGTCCTTGAAGTCATGTTTGAACCCAATTGGTCATTGGCTAGGTTAAAAATCAGAAATTGCCCTTTCTTAGTCAAAACCCTAATTTTGACCATTTTGCCCTTTTGATGATTTGATCAAATTTCTTGAGGAGTTGTGATCCAAACTTGATAAAATGGTACATAGGAGCCTAGAATGTTGTTGTGGATCAAAAATTATGAAGTTTGACTGTAAATTGGCCATGGTTGACTTTTTCCCCAATACAGCTGATTTTTAGGTCAACTATCCAATTGACTGGGCAAAAATGTGATTCAAGGCTTGAAACTTGTCATGAGCAATCTTAGGGGTCCGAGATGGTGTATGAAAGTCATATGAAGCATTGATGGTCCAAAAATCCTTGTGCAAACTCAAACCCTAATTTCAGGTCATCAGTGCAAGATGAGGTGTCTTGAGCTGACCAAACCCTAATTCTGTCTTGAGTCCAAGAAGTCTTGTGAGAAAATCTTAATAAATGAGAGGGAAAATTTTAGGGTGCAACAGTTACCCCTGTTCAATCTTCTTGAACCTGAAGAGTTAGATTGGCAAGTTTGCCGTTCGTGACTCGAAGGTAAAAGATGATTGGACACTAGAGTGCCCGTAAATTTGCACTCATCAAAGTGTAGTTTGGGGAAATGGGCTTAAAGATGCCATTTAGAGAGGTGATAGAATCTTGTTGGAGATGGGCTTGTAGATGCCATCCAAGAATGTTTGCTGTTGTAAGTGGTAAGTCAAAAGAATGAATATCAGAATGGTGTCCGTGTCTGGAGCGTATCTGAACTGTATCTGGAGACTGAATCTGAATGAGCAATGGAATAGCGTCCGTGTCTGGAGCATATCCGATCTGGGGAAATCAGAATAAGTGACAAAATGGAAACCGTGTCTGGAGCATATCTGGACTGTATCTGAAGTTTAAAAGATGAAACTGAATAAGTGACAATGGCAACCGTGTCTGCAGCGTATATGTACTATAATATGGTATAGTAACAGAATGAGGGCCATAATGGCATCCATGTCTGGAGCGTATCTGAACTAGAATCTGAATAAGAGACTGAATGACTTTCGTGTCTGGAGTGTATCTGAACTGTATCTGATAGTTGAAATCTGAATAAGTATCAGGATGGCTTATGTGCCTGGAGTGTATCTGTTATTGTATCTAGAGGTTGATCTGAATGAGAAATAGAATGGCTTCTGTGTCTGGAGCATATCTAATCTGTCTCTGATAGTTGAAATCTAAATGAGAAATAGAATGGCTTCCGTGTCTAGAGCGTATCTAATATGTATCTGAAATCTGAATAAGTAACAGAATGACTCCGCATCTAGAGTGTCTCTGTACTGTAATCTGAAATCTGAATTTGAATGAGTGACAGAATGACTTCCATGTATGGAGTGTATCTGAACTGTATCATGATTGTATACCGTTAATGGTAGCCTGTTAGTCTTATCTTGAAAAGGGTAAAACGTTAGCTGAAACACAAAGTTATGTTGCATGAAATGTATGATGCAATAAATGTGTTTTATCAATGTTTATGATATATGGATGTAATGTATGCGCATGTAAGCTGATTTGTTGTATTGCTGAGGAAAATAAATCCTTGACAGCTGAGGATAATAAAACTCTTGACTGCTGCCGGGGAAAATAAATCCTTGACTACTGAGGATAAGAAATCATGGGCGACCGTTGGGGATTAAAAATCCTTGACAACTTCTGTGGGGATATGAGGATCCTTCATGTCTTGAAGTTGGAGTATTGACAAGAATTCTGTTGCAAGCAATGCCAAACTGCTTGGGAAATCCAGAGAATTTTGATGACTTCTACTGGGGGTTACGTAATGGGAATCCTTGATCTGTTGGAGAATGAGGAAGCTCTGATGACTTTTTCGGGGAATTAAGAATGAGAATCTTCATTCTATTGAGGAATAAAAAACTATGTGGGGAAGAAACCTTACTGTTGGAGAGTAGGTTCAAGAGTTTGGACTGTTTGCCGCTCTACTGGGGAATTATCCTAGGTTGGGGAGAGATAAAAGTTAACTGTTATCTAGTTGATTTCCAGGATTCAAGACAACTTGCTGGTGAGTTTAGAGAAACTGTATGGTTTCCGCTGGGGATTGATAGTTAGGAGTTTTGGCTCCGCTGGGGATTGGGAGTTTGAAGTTTTAACCCTGGTGGGGATTAAGGTTTGAAATTTTAGCTCCGCTGGGGATCTAGATGATGTACTGTAGGGATTTCTCCTGGAATAGTCTAAAGAAGTTTTCATATTCTTTCAACCTGTCAGTAATTGTTCTTTTCCAATCCGTTTATTTATAAACAGTAATTATGTTCAAATTCATATGTTCATCAATGAATCATTGGATGTTTTTGCAAATAAAAACACAAGTGTAAAGAAAAAGTCAAATAGTTTTCTGTACTTTGAAAAAGATATCTTTGTATTTACTTTGAGTAAGTGTTTTGTACAAAGGATACATACATCCTAGTAAGAGGATGGTGTCATAAAAGTAAGAAAAATTTATACAAAGAAAAGATAGCTATGTGTATAAAAATCCCATGGGGTTTCCATTCCGCTATAGCCTTCGTGTCTCCGAATATCTTGTCTGTACGTTGCTTCATCCGAAGATGATTAGATTGATCAGAAGCTTCAGGTTTATCAGTAAAGAGATTGTCCTTAAAGTGATCCGACGAGACATAGTCATACGCTTTAATTCCCTAACTTTTTCCTAGACCGCCCTTTCGGGTTTTCAGTCCACCGGGAAACCCTTTTTTGCCCAAGTCGCCCTTTCGGGTTTTCAACTTGCCGGGTGTACAGTTTTTTTTATCCCTAATTTTTTTCCTGAACCGCCCTTTTGGGTTTTCAATTCACCGGGATGCCCTTCTTTTTCCTAGGTGTGTCAACCTAGCGGGTCATTTATGCGTAGTATCTTCTGACTATGTCTGCGTTTGCAGGGTGTGGCAGGTCGTCACCATCCATGGTGGTTAATATCATTGCCCCACCAGAAAAGATGTTCTTGATCATAAATGGTCCTTCATAGGTAGGAGTCCATTTTCCCCTGGGATCACTTTGCGGCAAGATGATGCGCTTGATCACTAGATCTCCAACTTGATATACGTGGCGACTGACTTTCTTGTTGAAAGCCTTGATCATCCATTTTTGATACGTCTGACCATGGCAAACAACAGTAAGTCTCTTTTCTTCAATCAAGTTAAGTTGATCAAGTCGGGTCTGAATCCAATCGTCTCCATTCAAACCATCATCTTTCATGATTCTCAAAGAGGGAATCTGAACCTCGATAGGTAAAACAGCCTCCATGCCATATACCAAAGAATAGGGTGTTACATCAGTTGATGTGTGTGTCGTGGTACGGTATCCGTGAAGAGAAAACGGTAACATTTCATGACAGTCCTTGTGGGTGACTATCATCTTTTGTATGATCTTCTTGATATTTTTGTTAGCAGCTTCGACTGCACCATTCATCTTTGGCCGGTAGGAGATGAATTGTGATCTTGAATTTTGAACTGCTCGCATAGGGCGGTGATCATAGTATTGTTAAGGTTTTTACCGCTGTCAGTGATGATCCTTTCGGGGATACCGTACCGACAAATAAGACTCTGCTTGATGAAGCAGGCAACAACATTCTTAGTAACGGATGCAAAGGAAGCTTCTTTGACCCACTTGGTGAAGTAGTCAATGGCCACCAAAATGAAACAATGTCCATTGGATGTTGTAGGCTTGATCTCTCCAATCATGTTGATTCCCCACACAGCGAAGGGCCAAGGAGCTGTTAAGACATTTAGAGGAACTGGAGGCACGTGCACCTTGTCTGCATAGATTTGACATTTGTGACAAGTGCGGGAGTGTTGATAACAGTCAGCTTCCATGGTAGACCAGTAATAGCCTGCCCGTAGAATCTTCTTTACCATCGTATGCCCTCTAGAGTGAGTGCCAAAGGTGCCCTCATGCAATTCAGCCATGATCCTTTCAGCTTCGAGCTTGTCCACACAACGGAGCAGAATAGAATCATGATTGCGCTTGTATAGGATGCCATTACTTAAGAATAACTTTTCCAAGAATCTCCTTAAGAACTTTTTGTCGTTGACTAAAGCTCCTTCAGGGTATTCTTGAGCCTCGAGATACCTTTTGACTTCGTGAAACAACGGCTGGTCCACTACTTCCTCCGTATTAATCTCGTGACAATGTACGGGTTCGTCCATCCGTTCAATGGTGATTTGGGGAGCCTCGTTGTCCCAATTAAGTTTAAACATGGATGACATTGTAGCTAGAGCATCTGCTAGCTGATTTTCTTCTCGCGGGAAATGCTCGAAGGTAATCTGCTCGAAATGTGGTAGCAATGTCAAGACATATTCTTTGTAAGGGATGAAGTTTGGATGCTTAGTATCCCACTCTCCTTTGATTTGACTGATGACCAAAGCTGAGTCCCCAAACACAATCAAAGATTTGATTCCCAAGTCTATGGCAGCCTTGAGTCTGAAGATGCATGCTTCGTACTCTGCCATGTTGTTCGTACAATTGAAGAAGAGTCTGGCGGTGAAAGGAGTATGGCATCCTTCTGGAGATATAATCACAGCACCGATACCGTTACCAAACGCATTGGAAGCCACATCAAAGTACAGGGTCCATCGGGATCCTTGTTCAGGTTTGTCATATGGTCTGAAATCTTCAACGTTGTCCAATGTCATGATGTCTTCGTCGGGGAAGTCGAACTTCATGGATTGGTAATCTTCTACAGCTTGATAAGCTAGATGATCGGCTAGTACACTTCCCTTTATAGCTTTTTGGGTCGTGTACTGTATGTCGTATTCCGTTAGAATCATCTGCCATGTAGCTATTCTTCCAGATAGAGCAGGCTTCTCAAAGATGTAATTGATCGGATCCATCTTAGATATCAGCAAAGTGGTATGAGTCAACATATACTGCCTCATCCGGCGAGCAGCCCATACCAAAGTGCAACAAGTTTTCTCAAGCAGTGAATATCTAGTTTCACAGTCGGTAAACTTTTTGCTAAGGTAATAAATGGCATGCTCTTTTCGGCCAGACTCATCATGCTGCCCCAGTATGCACCCCATTGAATTTTCTAGGACGGTCATATACATGATTAGCGGTCTTCCCTCGACGGGTGGCATCAATATAGGAGGTTCTAGTAAATACTCCTTGATTTTATCGAAAGCAATCTGGCAGTCATCATTCCATCGAACTACCTGATCTTTCTTCAACAACTTGAAGATGGGTTCACAAGTAGATGTTAGGTAAGAAATGAACCTAGAAATGTAGTTTAGGCGTCCCAAGAAACCTCTGAACTCCTTCTCAGTGCGAGGAGCAGGCATTTCTTGTATAGCTTTGACTTTGGCAGGATCCACCTTGATGCCTTTGTTGCTGACAATGAAACCCAAGAGTTTATCGGACTCGACTCCAAATATGCACTTGTTTAGGTTCAATCTGAGCTTGTACTCCTTCAACATAACAAACAGCTTTTGCAAGTGATCAAGGTGTTCTTCTTCCGTTTGTGATCGGGCTATCATGTCATCTACATAGACCTCTATCTCATGATGTATCATATCATGAAACAAAGCTAACATGGCGCGTTGATAGGTTGCCCCAGCATTCTTCAGTCCGAATGGCATCACTTTGTAGCAGAACTTACCCCACTGTGTGACAAAAGTAGTTTTCTCCATGTCCTCAGGTGCCATTTTGATCTGGTTATAGCCTGAGAATCCGTCAATGAAAGAAAATACTTTGTGCTGAGCTGTGTTGTCAACCAAGATGTCGATGTGCAGAAGTTGAAAGTCATCTTTAGGGATGGCCCTGTTTAAATCTCTATAATCCACGCACATTCTCACTTTTCCTTCCTTCTTAGGCACAGGCACAATGTTAGCAACCCATTATGGATAAGAAGTAACAGCCAGAAATCCAGCATTGAACTGCTTCATAACTTCTGATTTGATCTTCTCAGACATGTCAGGTCTCATGCGGTGGACCTTTTGTTTCACTGGTGGACAATCTTCTCTGGTGGGTAGACGGTGTACCACAATGTATGTATCGAGTCCCGACATGTATTCGTATGACCAGTCGAAGATCTCAACATAATCATGCAACAGCTGAATTAGGCGCTCCTTGACACTCGGCTCTAGATTGGCACCTATCTTGATTTCCTTTTTGTCATCCTCAGTTCCCAAGTTGATTGTATCCAACTGCTCTTCATGAGGCTGGATTGCTCTCTCCTCTTGTTGTAGTAATCTGGCCAATTCCCCTGACACCTCACAATCTTCCTCACCTTCGTATTTGGCATGGTAGATCAGATCTTCAGAGTCACTGAAGGCTATAGCAGTATCGTTACCCATGGGTTCCAGAATGGAAGGGTACCTGCATTTGTGAGTGTGGGTGTGTGTAAGGGTATAGCCATCTTAAAACAATAAAATGTAAAAGATAGACAATGAGCACAAAAGTTTTATATATGAAAAGCGTCCATGATTCATTAAAATGACATATGAAATGAAATAAGAACCCTTACAAATGGACCTATGTGCCTCGGGTAAGACACAAGGTTAAAAAAGTAAGAATTGTTTATAAATTGTTACAGATCCAACAGAAATGGAAAAGATAAATTATTGCGGTATGAAAGTAATCGGAACAAAGTCTTTTGCTTCCCAGTTGCACAGTCCTCCGCCAACAGTAGGAAAAATCCAGTCTTCCAAGCTGCCCTCTTCTTCACTGTCCTCTAGTGCACTGACATCATGCCCCGACATTGGAGCGGAGATAACATTTGGCTTCTCAGGAGCTTCAAATTCAACTTCCTTTGCATCGATCAGATCTTGAATCTTATTCTTCAGTGCCCAACAAGTGTTGGTGTCGTGCCCTAGACTTTCTGAATGGTACGCGCATCTGGCGCTGGGATGGTAATATGCAGAAGTAGTATTAGGATTTTTAGAGGCCTCTTTTAGCATGGCCAGATTCAACTTCAAGAGATGTGGTAGGACTTGAGCAGGAGTCATATTTATCTTGGTGAATTGCCTTACAGGCCTTTCCACCCTTTGCTGGTTATTTCTAGGCTGATCATTTATCGGCTGGTTGTTTCTCGGCTAGTCTAACGCAGACTTTTGAATTATAACGGCCCCCCATCTGTTGGTCGTCGTTCAGTTCTTCCCTGAATCCTCTGTGTATAGACAGCAGACACTTCCTTCTTTCCAGTGAAGGGCTTTTTTGCAACAGTTGAAGCAGACGCATCTTTCTGAATTTTCCCGCTTCTAATATCGGCTTCCACCCTCTCGCCAGTTAGAATCAACTCAGTGAAACCTACAGAGGAGCTTCCAATCAGGTGATTAAAGAAAGGACCTGACAGAGTCCCCAAGAACATGTCCACTAGCTCTCTTTCAGATAAAGGTGGTTGCACCCTTCCGGCTAAATCCCTCCATTTTTGGGCGTAGTCTTTGAAGCCCTCATTGGTAGCCATAGCCATACTCTGTAGCTGAGTACGGATCTGCGACAAGTCGGCATTGTATTGATACTGTTTATAAAAGATAGCTGCCAAGTATTCCCAATTATGGACATCAGACCTCTCCAATTGGTAGAACCAATCAAGCTTTGTTCCTGACAAACTGTCCTGGAAAAAGTGAACCCACAAGTCTTTGTCAGAAGAATGTGGTTAAATTTTCCTTACATAAGATCGTAGGTGCATCTTGGGACAAGACACCCCATCATACTTAGCAAACAGTGGCACTTTAAACTTAGGAGGGATTACAATTCCAGATACCAGCCCTAACTCCTTAAAGTATAGCCTAGGTACTCTTTGTATCTCCATAGCAGCTAGACGCTCTTCCAAGTTCTTGTATTTGTCATCGGCCGGAGGGTACTGTTGTTCGGAGTAGTCCTATTCCTCTTCTTCTTCTGCTTCAGAATCAGATGGTACTGCCATCTCTTTACCTTTTCTTTCCCCTTCCTCAGAGGTTGATGGGAATTCCAAAGTCCGTCTGGCTTGTCCTTCAAACCTTCTGCCCATGATAACCACACCGGCTCGCTTCTTCTTCTTTTTCTCTTTTTCTTTCTCTAGAATAGTCTTGAGCTCCTCCTGCCCTTTGGCTAGGGTCATGAGCAACTGTTGGAATTGTGAATTCTGAGCTTGCAAATCTTTGACCGTTTGTTCAATATCCATCTTGCTTAAATAAACAGCAGAGAGATGAGGAAACTTGGTGTGAAGACCTATTTATGCATATGATGAATGATATGTATTCATGTAATGCTTTCAAGGATTCAGAAATTCAAATTTGTTTTAAACAAAAAAGAAACACACGTCATATTAATAAGATAGAATTTATTAGTACATCAATGCCCCATGGGCAAAATAATACAAAATTCGAAGGTAAAAAGACGTTGCGCATCCTCTTTGGTGCAATGAAGGTGTTGAGAGTCTGCTCTTTGTGAAGTAGTCGAGTGAGTTCCAAAACCTTTTTCTCGCTTGCGTAGAATTGGGCTTCGAAAGTGTCGCGCTCTCCCTTGAGCTGTATCGAACTCCTTTGTAGATCTTCTAGTGATGTTGGCATGTCAGGATGTAGGAGGGTGTATGGAACCTCTCTTTCCATAACAGGCTCTATAATCACTGGGAGAATGGAGGGGTAAGGCATCATAAGACTTTGGGCGCGGGTTCGTACCCACTTGAGGTAAGGCTCAAGAGGGATGGAATTCTTGTGTCCCAAGGTCTTACTGCCCACCTTGTTTAGCATCCTCCAAGCTCGGATGAACCTTTGTCGGAGTCCTTGATTGTCGTTGTCGAAATCGAAAACCAATCCTTGAATCAGCATGTCATGTGGGCCATCCCTTCGGGCATAACCAAACTGTCTTAGAGCCAAGCAAGGGTTATAAGTGATGCCTCCCCTAATGCCAAGTAGAGGGACATTAGGGAATTCCCCACAACGGTCAATGATGATAACATTCTCTTTTGATCGAGAACACCAATGAATATCTGAATGTGTAAGAGTCATCAACCTTTGTGATCACCTCAAACCTTGCTCATTCTTCAAGACTGATTGGGGAAGATGAGAAATAAACCATCTTGCCAGGATAGGAGTGCAACACATGAGAACACCTCTTTTCCTCATTGTTCGAGTGTGAAAAGAGTGGAGGATATCCCCAAGCAATGTAGGCACCGGGTTACGAGTCATGAAGATTTTGACAGCACTCACATCTATGAGTTAATTAGGGTTAGGGAACAAGACCATCCCATATATGAGAAGAGCTACAATTTCCTCAAAAGCTTTCAAGTCTAGAGAATTCTAACACTTTGGGCCTTCTCAAACAGAAACTTTGCCAAGAAGCCTTTGACACCACTTCTAGTTTCCCAATTTGTTGTGACATCAAAGGAGTGCAAGTGTAAGGATTGAGCAATCTCTTCTGGATTTGGATCTCTTTCCGTACCGTTGAAGGGTAGTTGATTGAGAATAGAAATCCTCAAGAGTTGAGAAAATTCCTCCAAAGTAGGCACAAGTTGGTAGTCAGGAAATGTGAAGAGTGATGCATAGGGTCAAAGAACTGGAAGAGAACTTTCAGCATATCCTCCTTTGTGTTGGAAGTGACCAAGTTGAGTAGATGACCATGTCTCTCGGTGAATGGAGAATTCTCAGGAATCCTTGAAGCTAGCTCCATGAGTTGTGGAGGAATTCTTACAAGGTTGACTTGGACAGTTTTCCTGCGAAGTGAATCCATAACCTACAAAACAAGAACAAAGATGAATCTCCAAAATCCTTGAAATGGTTAGTGGATGCATATGATGCTTCATGATGTCCATGATGTTATGCACAATTATATATGTACAAGCAAATCACATAAGTTCCTAGTTTAGGCTTGCATGGGGTTTCATAAGTAAATATCCTCTTGAAGTTTAGTTGACTCAACCTGTCCTAGAAATAGTAATCGGGTTCTAAGGAGCTCAATATCACTGGATTGTTTCCTTGTTCATTGTTTCAATTCATCCTCTTTACTGGCGACCGAAATATTCCAATGGAACCAACCCTTAATCAGTGTAGTATCGAGTATCTACCAACTTCGGACGGCACCAAATCCGGTCATCTCACTACATCCTAAAAGGCCAAGTTGGTCAAGTAAAGGTCTAGAAGTTCATTAGTGTTTCATGACATCACTCAGCGGCCCTGTATTCTCTTTGATTGACTCAAAGGCTACCGGTACCCAAAAATATGTTACACTAATATAGTTATTGCTTAGACCATGTCGGTATACCCCGCACAGTTTCCACAACGTATTGCTATTTACCTATGAATGTTTCCCAAATCTGGGTAGAGGATTCAAACCCAAACAATAGGACCAAAGTGTAAAGCAAACAAGTCAAGCAAGATAAGCATTTAAATGTGATCTAAAACCCTAAGGTAACCCCACTTTTAGAATTTTCCCCAGCAGAGTCTCCAGTTCTGTGATGCGGTGGGAGAACTGACTTGAGGTTTTGCATTTGTGTTCGCAGATTTTGCGGTTTAGCAAGAGTCGCCATCGACTTTTCTTTTATCCAAAAGGAAAGGTAAAAAAGCACAGGAAAGACCTTTGAGATTGTTTTTGAGTTCGGAGGGTAGATTATGAAAAGGGAAGGTGCTAGCACCCTTTTCATCCATGGTTTTCCATGGGCTCTTAGTTACTTGTTTAGATCACTTGCTTTTGCTTTGAAATTGTTTGAAATTGTGCTTTGTGTTGTTTTGAAAGTATTTTGAAAAGAGGCCATCGTTTAGGCAATCTTTGTAATGATTCTTGTTCATAAGAATGTATACAAAGATGTTTGTCATTTGAAAAATGTTTCAATGTTTTGAAAGTTGTTTGGAAATGTTTTAAAAATATGTGTGTGTTTGTTTGAAAATAGCAAGGATTGTTTGCAAATTGATCAAGTAACTAGAAGCATTCTACCTACTCAAAAGTCTTTCTTGTGCATTTTTTATTCCTTTGATGTTGTTGACCTACCATTGATTTGGTAGGCAACCCTATCTTTGGATGTTAAACGGGACGGGCGTGGGTCATCGTATGACCATGACAGCAATATTGCTAAGTATCTTAGCATGCTTAAGGGACCAAGATCATCTTTGTTTAGGCAACCTTTTGATAGCGTCATCGAGGGACTATGATCTTTTGTTTTGTTTTGTTTTGCCAAGATACTTTACATGCATACCATGGCCATTTTGTAAGGCAACCAAGTGGGTGAAATCCTAAGGGTGTTTGTGTGCAATGTGTTGTCATTTTACATGCTTTTGTCTTGTATTGGATTAGGTCGTGCTATTTGTTTGATTTTTGTCTTATCATGCAAAAACCCTAGTTTTACTAAACATGTATATAATGCGATAAATTGCGTAAAATAAATCTAAACTATTACAACAATTATTATGGGAGGGGGGATACAAGTTTTTGAATGCGGATATTTGCACAAAATAAAACCCTAAAATACTATTACAACCCAATTGAATATTTGCAAATTAAATAAATAAACAAATATTAAAAATGAAATAAAAATGTAAATATGCAAAAAAATGTTTTGTATTGGTTTTATGTATGAGAGAATAATATTATTTAAGTCCTAAAAATAAGAAAAATAATATTGTTATTTTTGAAAGGGTGAAACCCTAGTTTTTTGATTTAAAAGAAAATTATGTTTTCTATTATTATTTTGTCTATTTTTGTATAAGAAAATATAAATAATAATATATGCAATATTAAAAATTAAATATGTGTGAAAATAATTATTTTTATGTGTTGAATAATAAAAATAAAAATGTGTGATATTTTTAAATATGTTTACTATTTATTTTAAGAAAATAGATTCTATTTATTCTAATAAATCAATATTTTATGCAAAAAATAAGATAAAAAATCAAATAAAATGAAAAAAATTAAGAAAATATTTTTGTGATTTTTTAATATTCAGAAAAAAATAATAAAGTCAATAAACATAAAAAAAATATGAGAAAATATGCAAAAATATAAAAATATGCAAAGGGGGTGCAAATAGTAGTCAGGGGGGTATGGGAAGCAAAAATAGAAGCCCAATGCGCGCTCAGGCCCAGACTATCATCTTCATCCCTGTCCTTCAGCTTGCGCGCGTGTTCTGAGTTCAAACCTGCAACTCTCTATTCTTTGCACAAAAACAAAAACTTATAACACAAAAAATGTAGCTTATGATCTCACGATTCCAGTGATATAAAGTTTGTGACCTAACTCTAAAAGACCAGGGAGAATTTAAGTGGCCCTAATTCCTGACCTAGTTTTTTCATGAACTTCAAGCTTCAAATTCTCACTACTCAGTTAATATAAATGACAACTATGCATATGTACAACATCACCATGTTAAGGACTACATGTTTGCTTCAGAAATCAAAGCTTGAGGATTCCTAAATAGAGAGATAGAGTTTTAAAAAATACCTTGTTCAGCTGATTTTGGATATGTCAATGTGGGGACTTTGAGCGAGGCCTGAGGATCGTGTGAGCTTCCTTGAAGTTCCCTCAAGCTATCCCAATGCTTAGCTTGCCTGGAGGATGCTTGAAACTCATTGTAGAAGTCAACCTGCGACCTTCAAAAATGAAAATGGTGATGTCTGAAACAGGGCTCACAGTTGCAAGATGAAGGCTTGGATAGTTTGGATGTGATGTATGGAAGGTGTTTTAAGTGTTGAATCAAGAAACGCACGAGCCAATATTGAGTTGGCAAGAGTTTTACAGAAGCTGCCCTGTTTGGGAAGAAATTTGTGTTTTTTGTATTTGGGAGAGCTTCAGATGCTATGAATTCGTGTGCTAGCTTGCAACAACTTTGTGAAGTTGTTTTAAATGAAGCCAAGCCCTCCCTTTATCAGATGTACAAGTTCTCTTGACTTTTGCAACTTTTCTTGCTTTTGAAGAAAGTTGAAGTGACTTGTGCCAAAATCTTGTACTTGCTTGCTTGCTAGCTGCAGAAGGTTGGTATGCTTTGCTTGATATCTGTGGACATTGCTTGTGACAAAAGAACAGGTCCAAGGCTCAAGGATAGCAAAGTTGCAAAAAGCTTGCTTTATGAAAATGGCAATGTACCCTTTATGCCATTTATGGATTAATCTCTTGTACAATGCCTCAAAGGTCAAAATAAAGCCATTATCCATTGAGTTAGAATTTAATTATGGAGTGTATAAGGGATTTAGGACCTGTAATTCAAGGTACAAGCATGCTAGGATCTTATTTACAACTTGAAGCATTGTAAAAATGGCTTGAACAAAAGTGACAAAATGCCATTTTCTCTTCTTCGATTCTCCCTAACCACAAATGATCCTGGAGATTTCTTGGACATTTTGGAAAGCTTGTAACATGCTATACAATCCATCTTTGAAATTCATTTTGATATACCTCTTGGAACTATGTGAAAATGCCCATGAAGTTGGGTCAAAAACCTGCCTAGATTAGGGCAAATTTTCACTAAGTCTTTTAGTTTATGGACCCTTATTCACAAATTCATAACTTGAGATCCAAGCATATTTTGGGAAAACTTTGTGCATCAAAGTTTTATATTTCATGTAGGACTACAACTTTCATGTTGGAAGTTTTCTTTGAATCTAATTGCATCATGGTGAAAAAGTTGTGGAAAGTTGGGAAAAAATAAGAAATTTTCCATACTTAGAAAAATTCTAAGTTATGAAAAATTTAAAATTAAAACCCTAATTTTCAATTTTAGGTTTCTTGGTCAACAAGTTTCACATTTTTACATATCTTGATGAATTATGAACCTTGGCACTTGATTTTGACCAAAAAGTCAAAGTTTGACTTTTCAGTGCATAGTTGATTTTTGATCAGTTGACTGGAAAATTTATCTGTCAATCCTATGCATTTGAGATCTTTTGAACTATGTGATTAGGTCAAGATGATGCTATTGAGTCCTTGAAGTCATGTTTGAACCCAATTGGTCATTGGCTAGGTTAAAAATCAGAAATTTCCCTTTCTCAGTCAAAACCCTATTTTTAACCATTTTGCCCTTTTGATTATTTGATCAAATTTCTTGAGGAGTTGTGATCCAAACTTGATCAAATGGTACATATGAGCCTAGAATGTTGTTGTGGATCAAAAATTATGAAGTTTGACTGTAAATTGGCCATGGTTGACTTTTTCCCCAATACAACTGATTTTTAGGTCAACTGTCCAATTGACTGGGCAAAAATGTGATTAAAGGCTTGAAACATGTCATGAGAAATCTTAGGGGTCCAAGATGGTGTATGAAAGTCACATGAAGCATTGATGGTCCAAAAATCCTTGTGCAAACTCAAACCCTAATTTCAGGTCATCAGTGCAAGATGAGGTGTCTTGAGCTGACCAAACCCTAATTCTGTCTTGAGTCCAAGAAGTCTTGTGAGAAAATCTTGACAAATGAGAGGGTAAATTTTGGGGTACAACACATGGATAAAAAGATCTTGTGAGCATGTTTTTATTGGTCCACCATGGAGACCGACTGTTACAATCATGCGCGGGTTTGCCACAAATGTCAAGTCTATGATGATAAAGTGCATGTGCCGCCAGTACCTTTGAATGTCTTGACTTCCCCTTGGCCGTTTGCGATGTGGGGAATTGATATGATCGGAAAAATTGAACCGACTGCATCCAACGGTCACCGTTTCATTCTGGTTGCCATCGATTATTTTACAAAATGGGTCGAAGTTGCATCCTATGCCAATGTCACCAAGCAGGTGGTAACTCGGTTCATTAAGCAGAATATTATATGTCGCTACGGAGTGCCTGAGAAGATCATTACCGATAATGGGTCTAATTTGAACAACAAGATGATGAATGAGCTTTGTGAGTCCTTCAAAATCAAGAATCATAACTCTTCCCCATACCGACCAAAGATGAATGGTGATGTCGAAGCGGCCAATAAGAACATTAAGAAAATTGTGCAGAAGATGGTGGTAACCTATAAAGATTGGCATGAGATGCTGCCTTTCGTGTTGCATGGTTATCGCACCACTGTGCCTACTTCGACTGGGGCAACCCCATTTTCGTTGTTTTACGGCATGGAAGCAGTATTGCCGGTGGAAGTCGAGATTCCTTCTCTTAGGATCATGAGAGATGTTGAGCTGGATGAGAGTGAATGGGTACAGAATCGGTTGGATCAGTTAGAACTTATTGACGAGAAGAGGTTGACGGCTGTATGTCATGGTCAGGTATATCAGCAAAGGATGAGGAAAGCTTTTGATAAGAAGGTACGGCCTCAGTATTACAAGCCAAGTGACCTTGTGCTAAAAAGGATAATTCTCCCCCAAGGAGATCCCAGGGGCAAGTGGGTTCCGACTTATGAAGGACCTTTCATGGTCAGAAAAGTTTTCTCTAGAGGAGCGATGATGCTCACGACTATGGATGGAGAGTACTTCCCTCTCTCTGTGAATGCTGACGTAGTTAAAAAATACTTTGCATAAAAAACAAAAAGAACCCGCTAAACTGAAAACCCAAAAGGGCGGTTTAGGCAAAAAGAGGGTGTCCTGGTGAATCTAAAACCCGAAAGGGCGATTCAGGAAAAAGTTAGGGACTTAAAGCAAATGAATACGCTCAGCATGAGTTCCTTTTTTTCTTTCCTTCGTTCTATCACCTGATATAAGCTCGAAGCTAATCCAAGATTGATCTGTCTGAAAGTAGGAAGTGTGAGAGTTATAGGAGTCATAGCAGAGTCGGGACTTGATGGAGATTCACATTCACATTGCCATTTGTAAACACTTGTTTGCTTTGATTTTGTAATTACTTGCTTCCAAATGTAAACTCCTTTTTCACAGGCTAATTTCTTAAAATCAATAGAATATCTTCTTTCAAGTATACGTATGCTTTTATTTTCTCCCTTTTTACTATTTTGTTTGCAAAAACGCCCAATATTTTGATAAACATGTGCATATAAACTTCGTGGGCCTTACACGGAAATGGTAATAGAAGTCCCGATTGGTTGATCGCTTGAAATACAAACAACACCGCTACTACCTGTGAAAGGGGCATGTTTGGTTCTATGATTGATGAATTTATCTTTCACTTTACTGTTGGATGCCTTGCCAATTTGTTTCACAGCTCCGTGCTTTTGGTAAAGGTCATGGGTTAGGGTAATATCAAGATTACGGCAGGTCGGCGAGATCGGAGAACCTAATTGGAGAATATTTTCTTCCCCATAATGGCTTTTATTACGTTTCTTTGCCACACTTTCATGTGTTATCTTGATTGATTGTTTTAGCATTGTCTGCATATAGGATTTTGTTTATAGCTGAATGTCAGTCTTGATGCGTTGAATATTTTTGCCTTGAAAAAAAAAGTTGTTTCATTTTACTTAATCCATCCAGTATCACTCTTTAATCGTTTTTATGGGCACTTTGATACCAACTGTGCCAATTCTTTTGTTTAGCCAAAGAGTTTGGAGGAAGGGTTTTAGTTAAAAATGATGACTGTAGTGGTATGCTTTTGAGTAGAACCCCATTGACGATGTACAGGCATTGTTTCAATCCCCAAACATAGGAGATATAAGGGAGTTAGACCCTCGTTAACCCCTCTGAGCCTTCGAAGTAGGAGTTTCTTTTCCGTTCAAGAAAACCTTGTTTTTTAACCCGGGGCAGGGTAGATGTTCAGTTAATTTGACCAAGCATTCAAATTTCAGAAGGAATGTCCCATCTGAGGATCACCATATTTTATCTTTCGCGTCATGAGATCAGGAAAAATGTCTAAACCATGATGTTCATTTCCTCACAAGGTCCTGAGTTCGAGATCGAATCGATACAATAATGGCTATCCCTCGCCGACCAAGGAATGAGGCATTTGTTTTCTTCAAAAAAAAAAAAGAAGGAAAAGAGAAAAAAGAAAGAAAAGGTTCAAAAACCTAAAGTCGCATTGACTTGTTCGAAAGTGGAAAGAATGAATAAGAAAGAAACAAAAAGCCCCGCTAAGTCGAAACTTGAAAACAAGTCGCTTAGGCAAAAGTTAGGGCATCCCGCTGGACTCCCAAATTTGAAATTCAAAAGATTTTGTCCAGGAAAAAGTTAGGGAAAAGAGAGCCTAAAAGGAAAAAAAAGGGAGATTATTCAATAAAATCTTCATCAAAAGAAAAGGAACAATAATGTCAAAAACAAAAGCAGTGAAGGTTAAGTGACAATCATGTTAGAGAATTTGTCGTGATCACTCAACCATTATAAATCCTTTTGAAAGATGAATGCTTGTGATAAGTCAACTGAATTTAGGACAGGAGAATATCACGAAGGGGGTGGGCACCAAATAACTTGATCCTTGAAAAACTTTCTTTTTCTAAAAAAACCCTCGAACCAGGCCACGTTACAACCTTTAAAAGTCCTAACTGAAACAAAGGTTTAACTTGAAAGCATACTGCAACAGGATAATGTTTCCTAAACTCCCAAATATGTGATGCATATTCATGTTGGTATCTTATCACCGGTATCTTGACTCATTTTTCTAAAAAAAGATAAGGGGAAGAAAAGTTTTAAATTTTTGCACTCTAGCCAGTGACTCATTCACAACAGAGATGTGACACTTTGTTAAAATTTTCAACTGCAAAGCTTAAATAATCATCACATCAGGTCTGTCATTCCCAAAATAAACATCTTCCTACATGCAAAACATTTGTTTGACATCAAAAAAAGAGTTTACACATTGAACACCTGTAAAGAGCTTAATGATTGTCAGGAAGGGAAATTTGGTTTTCTTCTGCTAGACAGAACCCGTGTATGAATAAGACTTTACCTATCCCCAGTAAAGTTTCGTTTCCACAGTGAAGTTTTGTTGCCCCGGGAATCTTCTTTTAAAGGCTTCATTCTGAGACTTCAAGTTTAGATATGTCACGCATCCCTAGTGGAGTTGTTTAAATGGGAACTCACATGCCGAAGAAGTTTCAACTCCCAAACAGAATTGCCAACAAAGATCCCTCGCCATGACTTCTCATTTCTTAGCCGATCTGCTGACTGGGGCATCCTTTTGTTAAAATCTTTCCTTATCCCCAGTAAGGTCGATACTGTGTGACTATCTGTAGGATCCATCCATTGGTTTCATTCCAATAGGATATCTCTCCAACAAAAATCTTCAACAGAGTTCTGTCTCCCCGATGAAGTCCCATTTCCTCAGCAGAGTTTTGTTCCCCTAGCAAAGGTTTTCACCCCTCACGTCAGGTTTGTTGTCTTGGTGTCATCCTCAACACAGTCGTAAGCTGTCTTTTCCAGAGATTACGGTCTTTCCCTGATCTTCTCCCTCAATGTCTAATCTTCAGATGGCGTCCCTCTCTAGAAGCTACATTGTCGATCTGGTCTTCTCTAGGAGTTTGCAATTTATTTTTGCAGCCCTTCTCTTCATTTGTGGCCCGTTTCTACTGGTTTCTCGGTTGTTATTCCCCGCGAAGCTTCATCTTTTCGAGGTTCCCTCTCTAGCGGTTCCCCATATTTTCTTCTCTCCTTTGTATTTTTCAATTTATTTTTACAATTCATGTCAGATCCTGACTTCTTGGTTATTGGCTTCTCAATTAGCCATTCCCCAGTGAAACTTTTAAACATACATCACTACATTGCATCTACCAAAACACGTAGCATTTCCATTATATGGAGCATTACGCTATATAAAAAGAATTCAAACATACATCAGAACATAAGCCATTATTATTTCTATCATCCCCAGTGATTTTGCTAATACTTCGTAATAAATCCCCAGCGAGGTCTTCGTCCTCATTATCTCAGTTTCCTCCCCATACCAATATCCTTTTAACGTCAATCATTTGTTTGTTTGAGTGTCTACTCTTTACTGTAGTTCAGTTTCGCCCTGGCATGGTCTTCTCGGGTTTAGTCTTCACTACCCTCTCTGGTTCATTCCAATGTCTATTGATGCACCTTTCGAATACCAATTTCATCCTGATATTCGCTTTCAGAAGGTTTTTAGGTGTACGCCCTAATCTCCTTGCTTTGGGTCGAGCTTCGCCTCGTCACCTGTGCATGAAATCCAGTTTCGTCCTGGTAATCATCTAGTTTAGTTTCTCCTAACTAGTTATTAAGTCCAGTTTCGTCTCGTTTTTTTTTTGCTTTCATACCTTGGACCCTTTGACGGTGTTCGTTTACCGAGTGCAGTGTTCGTACTTCGTCCCTAGTTTGAAATCAGTCTCCTTTGTTCCTTGGATTCTTCTATCAGTTTTCATCACTATTTATCCATTAATCTAAGACCAGCAGGTGTTTTGAGAAACTTGCACTCTTATCACTTTGTTTGGGTCGAGTTTCGCCTCGTTACCCGTGTATGAAATCCAGTTTCTTCCTGGTACTCATCTAGTTTAGTTTCGTCTAACTGGTTATTGAGTCGAGTTTCGTCTCGCTTTTGTTCCTCATTTCTGGGATTCTTTCAGTTCCTTCATACTGTCTATCTTAGTTGAGATTAGCAAGTGTTCCTAGAATCATGCACTCTATCCACTTTGCTTTGGGTCGAGCTCAGAGTTTCACCTCCTCACCCGCGTACGTTTTCTTTTCCAGAGCTTAGTTTTGCCTATACTCTATGGTTTGAGTTTTATCTCACCTTTTTTTTGAAGCCCAGTTTTGACCTGGCACATTTGTCCGGAAGTTTTGTTGCGTCTACTCTTCTTTGTTTTCGTTATGTTTCAACCTGCGTTACAGTTTCACTCTGACGTATGTCTTGGGGGTTTTCTACATTCATTTTCTTTCTTCTTCAAGAGTGTAAACTTTTGGGTTCTTTTGTATTCAATCATCTTCAACTCTGAACGCTCGAAAGTTGTCACTTTTCTCACTTATCATGTTGAAGATATTTGAATAGGGGCAGTTGTTGCACCCCAAAATTTACCCTCTTGATTTAGGCTTATGTTTCATCATGAATATCATATTGCATTGCATTCATACATTGTAATGGGATCAAAGTACTTTGGTTATAAAATTTTCCTCAAGCTTTGAAGTTTGATTGCATTGACAAGTTGCTCAAGTAGAACCTTATCATCTAAACCTCTGGATCTTTCAAGCTCAAAAGTTATTGCATGTCTCAAGATGCTTTATCCATCCCTTTAGATCATCAGAGGATTGAAGTTTGTGTTTGATTATAAGAAGAATCACTCTTTTGATCCACCAATCAAATTAGGGTTTTGTTTGAGCAGGGCTATTGATCAATCTACAAGTCTTGATTTTGAGGCTACAACATCTCATTGGTATTTGGAAGGTCTTAGTACAATAAATTGGCCAGGATGCCCAGAAGATTTGGAGTTTTGAAGATGATTCATCAGCCTCCTAAGATATTAACCAAAATTAGGGTTTGGTCCAAGTTGAAGTAATTGGGGTCTAGATGAGCCAATTAATGAAGCGTCATTATCTTATCATCATTAGAATCAAGCTTGATCAAAGAGTCTCTCATGATGCCCATTGGAATTAGGGTTTTGAAGCTTGATCAGCTATCTCCTAGCACATGGTACAAAACTAGGGTTTTGGATTTAATCAGGATTTCTTTGACTTTTTCACCCAAACTTGTTTCCATGATTCATCACATGTTATTAAGCACTTATGATTGGAAAATTGAGGTTCAAATTGGATTGGAATTGATTCAATTAATCAAAAGGGGGGAATTGGTCATTTTGACCAAAGTCAAAAACTCAGAAGTTGACCAAGTGGACTTTTGGTCAACCATCAATTTAAGCATCCTCTTTTCATATCCCATACCTAAATTCATCTTTGAATCATGAGAAATGGTGAATTTGAGTGTAACTTGTTCAAGAAGTAACTTAAAAATTGAAAAAAGTTCTAAGTGCCAAGATGACTTCTCTTGGGCAAGCCACGCGCGTAATTTCATCAAACACTTGGCATGCCATTTTAAGGAATCAATTTCTTGTGACACAAGCCTCAATTTGAAAAATTAAAATTTTCATTTTGAAGATGGATATGAAAGCTTCTCATTAAACTTGGAATAACTCAAATTGGATTGAAATTAAGGAAGTTATGATTTGAGGAAGTTGGGTGGCAAAACCGGTTTTTTGAAGGCACATGGGCAGGCCAGCGCGCGCGCAGTCTTGGACAAGATGGCTTGACATGCCCAGGAATCCTAATGACCATATCTCTCTCATTTCTCCACCATTTTTGATGAATCAAAGATCATTGTAAAGATCATCATTTGAATTTCAATTGGCTCAAAGAAATTTTGGAAATGCACGAGCCAATTTGAAATGGCCTCAATTGGAAGTCAGATGATTTTTTTGGTGTGTGCTTGGCCATGGCAGTTTTCAGGTTTTGGTTTATTTTTGATTCAATCATTTCAGGATCCACTTGCACATGCTTGGCACGATTTGGACACCTCATATGCTTTCCAAAAAAGGCCAAACCAGGTGCATACCTCGTGCCTCTCTCATTCTCACATTTTTGCTAAAATGGGAAACTTCTCACTCAAGCAAGTCAGTCCCGTGTGCAAGAGAGGACAGCTCACCTCATCACGCTTTTCACTCACTGACACTCTCCTTTTGTTGCTCAAAACGACTGCAAGCATTTCCTAAATACCAAGCAAAACGCAGATGGCCATCACACTTGTATTGGTTTGACAGAAAATTCCCTTTTGCCCTCCAACGACTCTCAGCTTGAATTACCCCTCTAACCTCACTCAAAACACTTTATATAAGTTGCTCAAGCTCTCCTTTCGCGCACAGAGGCACTGGATTGGGAAAAGCTTCACAAAATTTTCTCATTTTTCTTGCTCTGCAACTTGAATCGAGTAGCTCGTTTCTCTTGATCCAGTCCTCATCTCTTTACTCAAACACCTTCATTGGAGCATAAGGAAGGATTTCTTGCTAGATTTCAGAGGCACCAAGTGAATTTATTTTTCACTTTTGCAGGTATGCTCACTGAATCTGAACTTCGATTTGAGCATGAATTGAAGTGTTTTATGGTGTGTATCGTGTTTATAGCTGGCCAATCATTAGGATTGATGTATATTTAAGCTCTGATTCAAGCAGATTTGGTGAAATCGCGTATATGGTTTTTGATGTTCGCAGTGTGTTTTTCCAGTTTTTGAGACTTGATTTCTTGATCTATACTTGATCTTTGAGTCTGATTCGAATTTCATGATGTTGTATGATATATCAGCTTTAATTTGAGCTTAATTTCATGGATTTTGGTGGAGAATCGTGCTTGTTTGATGGATCTGAAGTGAGCATGTTGGAACTGATGGAAGCAAGTATTTTGCATAGGCTGGAGGTTGAAGATGATGTGTGGCATCATCTCATTGGCTATGTTCTTGTTTTTTTGTTATTTAAATTTTCATTGTTTTTCTGATTTTATTTCTTGATCAAAACTTGATGAAAAATTATGAAAAAATTCATGAAACTTAAAAATGATATTCCTGACTTTGTGCATTTTTTTGATAATTTTTGAAAATGTTTTGATTGGTTTAAAAAAATTAATGAGTTTAATTAATTATTTGTTCAATGTTTATTTTTATTTTAATATTTCTTTGATTTGAAAATTTCCACAAAAAATATTTTTGTTCATGATTTTAATTTGAGAAGATTATTTTGATTTTTTCCCTTTTAATTTTGGTTTTAATACATCCTTTAATTCAAAAATTCTCAAAAAAATCATGCAAGCTTGTTTTTAATCATAGAATCTGAATATATTTTTATTTTGATCTTTTTGTGATTTTTGGCTAGGGTTTGCATTTTTGCCCTTAAATAATGGTTTAATTGTTAATTGTTTGTATAATTTTTATTTTAATATTTCCTTTAATTCAAAAATTCCAAAAAAAATCAGAGATGTGTGTTTTTAGTTCTAATATTTGAATATAATTTTGGTTGGACATTTTTCTGACTTTTGTTTAGAATTTCATTTTTAGATGAGATTATTGGATTAATTGATTAATTGTTTGATTTTTATTTTATTTTTGACTTTCCTTTAATTCAAAAAATGTGGAAAAAAATATGTATTCTAACATTTATGGTTTCTTTGTGATTTATTTGATCTTGGTTTTAATTGTTTGAATTTTGATCTTACTTAATCAATATTTAAGATTAAAACTCAAAAATTAGGGTTTTGTTGCTTATTGTGCAAGTTTCTTTTTCAAAACCCTTATGCCCCGAACTTTCAATAGAATTCAAGTCTTGATTAGGGTTCATGAATGTGTTGAGGATTTGAAAACCATTTTTATTGAATTATTTGACTTGGTTTGACATTTTTCCACAAATTATTTTGAAAACTTGTCTAGTTTGGTAGTTTTTGCCAACTAGTTTTGAACTTTGGGCCTCATTTGATCCCCTCCTCAATCATTCATGAACTTATGGCTTGCTTTCTGACTTCTACACACTTCAAAGATGCTAAGAAGTTTTTGGTTTGATTTATGGATCCTTGTTTCTATTTTTGATGAATTTTTAAAGTGAAGGTACCCAATTAATGTTGCATGTCTTGTTGCAATTTTTTTGATGGCCAATGAACTTGAGTGAGGCCTATAATTTGGCACCTAATGATTATGTTGGTTCTGATTATCCATAATAACTCAAGTAATTTCACTTAAAGCCCCATGTTTGAATGTTTAAATCTTTTTGATGCACTGTGTGGAATTCCTCTTCTATTATGCTTGTGAGCTGGGATGAATTAATTATGCATGTTTGAAATTTGTTTGTTACTGACCTTCATGGTATTTGATTGTATTCTTCTAAAGCTCCCATGATCCTTGGTTGATACTCAATTGTCAACTCAACATGGTGATAGAAAGGAGCAACATTCCTCTGATTCTTTTGACCAAATTGTGCATATGCCTGTTTCCTTTTGTCTATCATGACTAATGTTTGATAATTGCTATCATGTTTTCTCATTTCATCATGGTGTCATCATCCATCCCTATGTGTATCATCATTCTATTTATGGGAATACTAACTTAGTTGTTGAATGTGCGAGGTACTTTGAGAAAGGTTTTCCAGTCTTGACTTGAGGCTATTGTGTTTCACTTTATTTGTGGAACATAACATTTTATATTGGCACTGCTATTGTGTTTGGAATGTTTGATAGTCTATGCAGGATATATACATGTGATTGTGAATGCTATACATTACCCATGGGATCTATTCATATCAGATAATCTCATTACTTACATCCCGATGGCGTAATTTCTGACTTGATTTGTCTGCTGATGCCAGCTTGCTTGAAGTTCTCTGGGTTTCTTTTATTCTTGCTCAGTTGCTACGGATAGTTATCCGTTTGGTATTGCACTATTTCCTTTCTTCCATTTTCAATTTTCATAGTTCTCTGATTGCATGATGGGACCTTTGTTGCTGATATATGTCAGGAGGCCCTCTGGTTTTTGTCTGATACATGTGTTGTGTTTGCTTTCGATCTATGAGTCACTCAATTTAGAAATTGAGATCACGACTTCGCTCTCAGTGCATGTTCCCTATACGATGTTTATTGTTTTTTCTTCTTTAATTATTGATCGATGAGTCACTCAATTTAGAAATTGAGATCACGACTTCGCTCTCAGTGCATGTTCTCTATGGGATGTTTATTGTTTTTCTTCTTTAATTGTTGATCGATGAGTCACTCAATTTAGAAATTGAGATCACGACTTCGCTCTCATTGTATGTTCCCTATAGGATAGTTTCGTTAAGCTTCCTTTAGCATGTTAATTAAGGTAGGGTTTTCCTTTATCCTCAACCTTAGCGTCAACCATTGTATGATAACACTAGGGATATTACTAGGTTAGTTTCCCTTAGATGTTTTTTCCTTTCTATGCATTCTGCATCTTAAAACAAAATTATTTTTCTTGGCAAATCATAAAACACCTCTAATAAATTCAAACCCTTCTTCAAGGTAAAAGATATAAACCAATCCTACTTGTTTGTGCGCCCCTTGGTTTTGTTTTTATTATCTTCTAGCCGATGTTTCTCCATCGTACATTCGTTTGAATCTGATGTTTCGCCATCGCACATGTTTGTTATCCTCCTTTGATTCTCAATGTCATTGTTAGGTGTGATGTTTCGTCATCCGATTTATTGATTTTTTTCCATCTCTACCATGATTCCTTATTATCTTCTAGTCGATGTTTCTCCATCGCACATATTTATTATCCTACTTTGACTCTCAATGTCATTGTTAGGTGTGATGTTTTGTCATCTGTTTATCGATGTTTCTAAATCTTTGCCATGATACCTTACTATTTTTTAGCCGATGTCTCGCCATCGCACACTTGTTTGAAGCCGATGTTTCGCCATCGTACATGTTTGTTATCCTACTTTGACTCTCAATGTAATTGTTAGGTGTGATGTTTTGTCATCTGTTTATCGATGTTTCGCCATCTTTGCCATGATACTTTACTATTTTTAGCCGATGTGTCGCCATCACACACTTGTTTGAAGCTGATGTTTCGCCATCGCACATGTTTGTTATCCTACTTTGATTCTCAATATCATTGTTAGGTGTGTTGTTTTGTCATCTATTTTACCGATGTTTCGTCATCTTTACCATGATATCTTGTTATATTTTAGTCGATGTTTCGCCATCGCACATTTATTTGAAGCCGATGTTTCGCCATCGCACATGTTTGGTATCCTACTTTGATTCTCAATATCATTGTTAGGTGTGATGTTTTGTCATCCGTTTTATTGATGTTTTTGCCATCTTTGACATGTTACTGTGTTATTATTTAGTCGATGTTTTACCATCTCTTTTGTTTGTTGTTTCATTTGAAGTTTTTCCATCTTGACTGTTTTTGTTGTCTTAATTAAAAAACACAAACCAACCAAAATATGTAAGCCGAACTACAGCTGCTCTGATTCCTTAAAAGGGATACGTAGGCAAAGGGGTAGGGCCCAACCGAGCATAATTTTTATTTTCCCTACATTGTTTTCTTTTTCTTTCTTTCGCATGCATTCCCTTTTTAGCTTTAAGCCATAGACATAGGTTTTGACAACACCCATTAGATTAGACAACAAGAGTGGATACCGTAGAGTACTACGGACGCGTGGGGTGCTAATACCTTCCTCTCGCATAACAGACTCCCTTACCCGATCTCTCGGTCGAAAGACCGTGATTTCTCCCTCTTCAGGTTTTCTCGATGTTTACCTTTCCCTTTAGGCGGGATAAAAGACGTTCGGTGGCGACTTCATTGATGTTTCATTAGATCCAGATGACAGGTTCCGGCCGCGTGTTTCACCATCCAAGGGTCACAATTTTGGCTCATTCGAAGGATGCCCAAAAGTGACTTAATCGAAAGGAACTTGTTATGGGAAAATCAAACAGTATTGCTTGGAGAAGAGTCTAGTCGAAGAAGGGTCAAAACGAAAGGATGATATTCAAAGATGCTTGCTTCCAAGTTCATACCTGGCACACTGGCCAAAACTATTGCACAGCAGTCCTGAAACACTACCCCATTCTTACACCAAAATAACATACAAGGCACTCTCTCGAAAGCTACAAGGAACGGGTTACTCAATTTGTTCAAACCTTTTGTTTTCCCTCCAAAAGCTTCAGGAAGCCTTGCCTATAAATAAGAGGCCTCACAACATGGTTGAGAGGACTTTTTGGTCAGAGGAACGAATGTTCAAATTTCTCAAACACCATAAAGTTCTCAAACACTTGAACACTTGTGAAAACAAAAACCCAGAATCTAACATTTGCTTCTTTCAAACCTGAAAAGTACCACACACTGTATTCCCTTTTGAATATAATAGAAAAGACATCTCATTTGTTTTTCTCCTTCAAATCAAGCAATAGAAACGTTGCCTTCGCTCTTTCCCTTCGAATCCAGGGATATTCAAGGTAACCACTTCAAGGTCCAACAGGCGCTCCAGCCTCCAGTAAGGTAATTCATCCTTAACCTTGATTCCTTTTGTGATACGGTGGCAAAACCGACTGTTTAATACTGGTTTGCATTTTGCGTTTTTTGTTTGCAAAATGTCGCGGTAAGCAAGAGTTGCCACCAACTTTTATTTTATCTAATTGGAAAGGAAAAAAGTACATAAAAAATCATTTTTTGAGATATTCAGAGTACGGGGGGGGGGGGGGGGGGGGGGGGGTAGATTATAGAAAGGGAAGGTGTTAGCACCCTTTCTATCCGTAGTTATCTATGGGCTCTTAGGTACTTGCTCATTTTTTTAAATTGCTTGTGTATGTGCTTTGTCTTTTTGAAAAGTTTGACTTCGTGATAACCCTTGTATCAGTCCTCAAAGGTGTGACGAAGTTGTTTTGAAAGTTTGTTTGAAAAGTGTAAATGTGAAAAGTTTTAATTTGAGCAAGTACATACTAGCATCTACCTACTCGAAAAAGATCGTTTCTATTCTGGTTACCTTTAGACAGAGATATCCTACTAATGAGAAATAGGTAGCACCGTCGTTGGAATTGTAAGGGTCAATTCGAAAGGGACGTACGATCACTAAAGCAATATTAGGACACCTTAGTAATAACCCTAGAGTCTTAAGATCATATTCGAGGCAACATTTCAGAGGCAACATTCGAATGGGACGTTTGATCTTTTTTAGACAGGAGGGCAACCACCAAGACACCTTATGCTTAATTATTGTTTACCGAAGGCAACCAAAGTGAGAGTATACCCTAAGAGTGATATGTGCGAGTGATTTGTTTCAGTTATTTATCTTGGCACGTTAGGATTTTCTAACTGTATTAATTTGTCATGCATTCTTGCCATACAATCCTATTAGCATACATCTAGACAGTTAAATATTTGCAGGAATTAAAAATGCACGAAATTAAACCTAGCTATTACAAGGCTTTGGCAGTTACATCATTATTTCGACGGGAAATAAAAGTGCGGAATTTAAAACCCTAATTAAACTGTTACAATAATGGTAAAATGTAATTAAAATACGCGCGACGAATTAAACGCCAGAAGAAATTGAAACCTGAAAAATCTAATTTGAGGAAAAAGCATTTTTGGATTTTTATTGAAGAAAATATTTAATTTCAAATTAATTAAACCTAATTTCTAATTGTTTTTAAATTATGAAATAAATTAAAGTTGCCCTAAATTAATTAAACTAATTAATTAAAAAAACATTTATTAAGAAAATAAATCTTTTTTGTGGTTTTTGATTAGTTAATTTAATAAAATAATTTTTGTGTTGATTTAAATAAAAACAAAATAATTAAAGAAAAGGAAATAAAGAAAAATAGTAGAAATAACCAAATGGGCCTACTGTCAGCAGATCTGGGGGTGCTGAACTTCTGGAACCCAGTAGGATGCCCCAGAGTCTGGAGCCTGATTCAGTGAGACCATCTTCTAGAGAATCATGGTGGACCTGCGTATGCTAGCGTTGGATCTGGCTGGAGATGGATCCAGAGGATGATGATTCTCAGAAGGTGAGGTGTGCTGGATTTGGTTCTGGCTGATGGATCCAAAAGATGATGACCCTCAGAAGGTGAGGTACGCTGGATCTGGTTCTGACTGATGGATCCAGAAGATGATGACCCTTAGAAGGTGAGGTACGCTAGATCTAGTTCTGGCTGATGGATCCAGAAGATGATGACCCTCAGAAGGTGAGGTACGCTAGATCTAGTTCTGGATGATGGATCCAGAAGATGATGAACCTCAGAAGGTGAGGTACGCTGGATCTGGTTCTGGCTGATGGATCCAGAAGATGATGACCCTCAGAAGGTGAGGTACGCTGGATCTGGTTCTAGCTGATGGATCTAGAAGATGATGACCCTCAGAAGGTGAGGTACGCTAGATTTGGTTATGGCTGATGGATCCAGAAGATGATGACCCTCAGAAGGTGAGGTACACTGGATCTGGTGAAAACAATGGAGAAAATGCCAAAATCCCACTCCTGGTATCGAACCCAGGACGTGAGCTTCTGACTTCCTTCCTCTGACCGACTGAGCTGGATGTTAACTTGTTAATATAATAAAGAACAAATAATATATTGGAAAACAAATTAGTGGCCAGAATAACGCGCCAGAATTTAAACCATCCAGTCAGGTTGTGACACGCTGTTGTCTTCTTCCCTGGAACCGTCGTTTTAGGCTCTGAACCTTTACCTATAGACACATGTATGTTGCTGAAATCCTGTGTCATTCAAAAATTCCATACAAACATGATAAATCAATTGTGAGGGTACCCCTCAACTCGTCTTGGTCTCACGAGTGTCATGGTACCCATCATCAAGCCTAATTTTTCTTAAATAATAAAATCCCAAATTCGAGCACGAAAACCTAACAATGGCAAAAACTTATTTCTGCACTGTAACTTAAATCAAACTATCCAAAAACATTGCAAACATGATGATGAACACAAAATATGTAACTTAAACATGCTAAAGATGCAAGAATTAAAGTAATCGAATTTGGATAATTTTGCAAACCATGAGAGTGATAGGGAGTGATTCTGGACGTGTAGGGGCGTGCAATCGATTAGAGAAGCTTCCTGAGATGCCCATGAATGTATTGCTATCCTTGAAACTCCTTGAGGACGGCTCTAAGATGGGTCCCAATCTCACACTTTTTGTCCAAAGTTTTGAGTTTTCTTCTGATAGTTTCACGCCTTCTAACCTCACTCTTTTGATCTGGGATCCTTCATTATATAACCTAGAGTGAATTAGGTTAACAAATTTGGATTGAATCTTTGCATTTATCCAAGATTTGATTTGGTTTTCAATTTGTATGACATCTTTCTATTTTCATGCCAATCATGCCTTTCTTGCACCAATTGCCATTGATTCGAATTGATCATGCAAGCTCAACATATCTTGATTGCCAATCTGTAAAAAGCAAATCAAATCATATATTTGATAATTTTCATCATTTATTTGATTTAATTCACTTTTTAATTAATGAAAAATCCAAATAAATTGAAAAATGAAGAAAATAATGGGTGGATAAGTATTTGAGTCGAGGACCACATTATAATTGAGGTGCAAGCATAAAAAGTTGGGCCCATTTAGCAAAAAATGAAAATTTGAGCACATTTAACTTTTGGCAATTTTGCAAAAATGGTCAACTTGGCCAATGCATAACTCTCCCAATTTTAACCCTAGAGATGTGTTCTTGGACTTTTTAGAAAGCTTAGGATGTCCTCTAAGAAACCCTTTTATTCTCATCTCAATTGAGTTTTACATGTTCATGTACTAAGCTTTGACCCAAAAGGTGTTTTTGTTGACTTTTCAAAATGACCTATAATGTCAAAATTCATATCTTTTTGTGAGTGCATATTCTGAACTTGGGAGATGATGATGAATTGTAGGTAATTGCATCCTATTCAAAATGAGCTTTGGATGGGTCATTTCTGATGAATTATGAGAAAGTTATGCTTGGTCAAAGTTGAGCTGACTTTTCCTGTAAAACCCTAATTTAGCAACTTTTGGGTTTTGATGAATTACGAGAAATCCTTGAAGAATCATGATCAACCCTTGATCCAATGATGAATAATACTTAAAAATGAGGATGTTGACGAAAAATATTGAAGTTTGACTGTATGTGGGCCCCAGTTGACTTTTGTCCTAGCACAGTTGATTTTCAGGCATTTGAGTAATTGACTGAGCAAACTTCTTCTGCAAGGCTTGAAACTTGACATGTATGATCTTGAGGACATATTAGGAAAATGGTTAGCATTTGAGTCCTTTGTGGTTCACACATCTTGATGAAAATGGAAACCCTAATTAGAGATAGATGACCTTAGGAGAGAGTTGGTATGGTCAACTCTTGAACTTCCTTGAGCAATTTGGGGACCTCACTTACCATGCATTGAAAAATATGGGAGGGAAAATTTTGGGGTACAACAGCTTCCCCTGTTCAATCTTCTTAAACTTGAGGATGTAGATTGGCTGCTCTGCCTTTCGTGATCTGAAGGTGGAAGATGATTGAACACTAGAGTGTCCAGAAATTTGCACTCGCATGAAACAATACTTGATTTGTGATATCAGGAATGGGCTTATGGATGCCATTTGGTAGTTGCTAGAGAACTGTCGGAGATGGGCTTAAAGATGCCATCCGAAGAAGTGTCGATCACATAAGAAATTCCTTTGCGAGAACTCGTATACCTGTTGTTTAGGAGGACTTCGCTAGGGAATGTCGATCTCTATCTTGGGAGAAATAGAGTTTTAGGAGCTTCAGTTATCCATTACTGTACTGGGGAATAATTCGGGTTTGGGAAACGGAAGTGAACTGCGTATCTGGTCGGGGTATATGCTGCACCGCGACTTTTTGGGGAAATGTGAAATCCATTGTGTTTGATTGGGTCCTGGTCTTACAGTGTTGTGGACTGCTGTCTGGGGATAAGAGAGGAAGAACCCGGATAGTAAGGTTATGAGAAGGAACCTGGATAGTAGGGCTGTAAGAAGGAACCTGGATAGTAAGGTTACTTCAATATGAAAGCCTAGATAGTAGGGTTGTAAGAAGGAACCTGGATAGTAGGGTTATTTCGATATGAAAGCCTGGATAGTAGGGCTTTGAGAAGGAACCTGGATAGTAGGGTTACTTTGAGATGAAAGCCTGGATAGTAGGGCTGTAAGAAGGAACCTGGATAGTAGGGTTACTTCAATATGAAAGCCTGGATAGTAGGGCTGTGAGAAGGAACCTGGATAGTAGGGTTACTTCGACATGAAAGCCTGGATAGTAGGGCTACTGAGAAGGAACCTGGATAGTAGGGTTTCTTCGAGATGAAAGCTTGGATAGTAGGGCTTGAGAAGGAACCTGGATAGTAGGGTTACTTCGATATGAAAGCCTGGATAGTAGGGCTGTGAGAAGGAACCTGGATGGTAGGGTTACTTCGATATGAGAGCCTGGGTAGTAGGGTTGTAAGAAGGAACCTGGATGGTAGGGTTACTTTGATATGAGAGCTTGGGTAGTAGGGTTGTGAGAAGGAACCTAGATAGTAGGGTTACTTCGATATGAAAGCCTGGGTAGTAGGGCTGTGAGAAGGAACCTTGATGGTAGGGTTACTTCGATATGAGAGTCTGGGTAGTAGGGTTGTAAGAAGGAACTTGGATGGTAGGGTTACTTCAATATGAGTTTGGGTAAAACTGCAGAGGGAACATGGGTAAGGTTTCTTTTGTCGCACTGACGATTACTCTGTTTAGCTTCGAGTGTTGATCATGGACTTGCTGGAAATTGTTGATAATAATTGTCTTTCCTGAAAGAAATACAGGGTTAGTTATGTGTGATGTATGAGATGCATTGTGATGAGGTTCTCAAGATAACTGAGATCATGTTATATGTAATGTATGCACATGTCATGATGTATGAACATGAAATGCTGACGTAATAATCTGAGTACGGGAAAATAAATCCCTGACTGTTGTTTGGAAAGCATGAGAAATGGTACTCTTGACTGCTGTAAAAAAACCATAGTTCCTCTATTTTTATTGGGGATGGTGAACAAAGATGACTATGCTGGGGATTTTCCATCCATTCAGCTGGTGAGTATTCTACCGGAAGCGACACTGTCTGGGGATAACTCTGCGGGGAATAACTCTGTTGGAGAGGAGATACTCTTGTAATAGATCATGCTGATTTGGAGAAATAAACTCCACCGGGGATGAATTTCCATTGTTGGTGATAATGAATTCTATTGGAGATTGAATTTCTGCTTGTGAGAGAAATAAACTCTGCTTGGGGAAAAATTTACTGACTCGCTCGCGATTGTGAACCTCAGATGGGGAGAGTTATGTCTTGTTCGGGAAAGCTAACATCATTGTCTTTGGATACTTTTTACTCTGTGGGGAGTGTATGTACCACTGCTCATGTTCTCAAGCTGGCCCTATCCCAGTACCTGATGGGCAGAGTAACTGTAAGGTTTGGGAATTTCTTATTTTCCTTGTTCCTGGAATTACGAGTAATCATCTTTGTTTCTTGTGTAAATATTTATGAGCAGCAATTATTTTCAAATGCATATATCAAAAATGAATCATTGGACGTTCTTGCAGAATAAAACAGAAAAAGAAAAACAAGTTGAAATTTCTTGTGAAAATGAATTGTATTGATTTTTGCAATTGGCCTGTAATAGGCATGTTTGTACAGAGAGGTTGGCGTCCTAGTAAGAGAACACCGCCGAAAGAACAGAAATTATACAATTTTGTATAAAAGAAAGAAAAAACAGCTATGTGAAACGACCCCATTGGGTTCCAACTCTGCTATTGCCTTTATATCTTCAAGCGTCTCATCACTTTGCTACTTGGTCGAAGGTTGATCAAGTTTATTGGCACCGTCTGAGCTTGATAGTTGATACCGAATTCTAGTTGCGAGATGATCCAATGAGACATAGTGTTACGCTTTGATCCCTAATTTTTTCCTGGACCACCCTTTCGGGTTTTCAGTCCACCGGGATACCCTTTTTTGCCCAAGTCGCCTTTTCAGGTTTTCGACTTGCCAGGTGTACAGTTTTTTTTCTTCATTTTCATCCCTTACTTTTGGCTGAACCCTTTTGGTTCACCGGGAAGCCCTTATTTTTCCTAGGCCAGTCAACCTAGCGGGTCTTTGATTATGCGTAGTATCTTTTCACTATGTCTGCATTGACGGGGTAAGGAAGGTCGTCACCATCCATGGTGGTTAGAATCATAGCTCCTCCCGAGAAAATGTTCCTAACCACAAACGACCCTTCGTATGTGGGGGTCCATTTTCCCCTGGGATCACCTTGAGGTAGTATGATACGTTTGATCACTAGATCCCCGACTTGATATTCTTGATGTCTGACCTTCTTGTTAAAAGCCTTGATCATTCGCTTTTGATACATCTGACCATGACAGATAGCAGTAAGTCTATTTTCATCGATTAGATTCAGCTGATCAAGTCGAGTTTGGATCTAGTCGTCTTCGTTCAAACCCGCATCCTTCATAATCCTGAGAGAGGGTATTTGTACTTCGATGGGTAGGACTGCCTCCATGCCATATGCTAGAGAGTAGGGTGTTGCCTCTGTCGATGTTCGTGCTGAGGTACGGTACCCATGAAGAGAGAATGGTAACATCTCATTCCAGTCTTTTTATGTCACCGTCGTCTTATGTATAATCTTTTTGATGTTCTTGTTAGCTGCTTCAACAACCCCATTCATCTTCGACCGGTAGGGAGAAGAGTTATGATGTTGAATCTTAAATTGTTTGTAGAGCTCGGTGATTATCGTGTTGTTTAGATTTATACCATTATCAGTAATAATCCTCTTTGTGACACCATATCGACAGATCAGATTGTGTCGAATGAACCGCGCCACGACGTTCTTGGTTATTGTAGCAAAGGAAGTCGCCTCAACCCACTTCGTAAAATAATCAATGGCTACCAGAATGAAGCGATGCCCGTTAGACGCAGTAGGTCTGATCTTGCCAATTATGTCGATGCCCCACATTGCAAAGGGCCAAGGAGCTGTTAAAACATTCAGGGGAACCGGAGGTACATGCACCTTATCAGCATAGACTTGGCACTTATGACAGTTTTGAGAGTGCTGATAACAATTGGCTTCCAAAGTGGACCAGTAATATCCTGCCCGTAGGATTTTCTTAGCCATGGTATGTCCACTTGAATGATTTTCGAAGGTACCTTCATGTAACTCTGCCATGATCCTTTCTTCCTCGCTCTTGTCTACACACCGTAGTGAGGTTGAATCATGGTTACGCTTATAAAGGATCCCATTGCTATGAAAGAACTTCGCTGCGAACCTTCTCAAAAATTTCTTATCATTAACAGATTCCCCCTCGGAGTATTCTTGAGCCTCAAGATACCTCTTTATCTCGTGAAACCAGGGTTTATCCATTACCTCTTCAGTCTCAATGTCACATCAATGTGCGGGTTCATCCAACCTCTCAATGGTAATCTGGGGAGCATTCATTGTCCCATATGACTTTGAACATAGAAGACATGGTAGCTAGCGTGTCCGCTAACTGATTCTCCTCTCTTGGGAAATGTTCAATGGTTATTTCCTCAAAGTGTGGGAGCAACGTCAGTACATACTCTTTGTAAGGAATAATATTCGGGTGCTTCATATCCCACTCGCCTTTGATCTGACTTATCACCAGAGAGGAATCTCCGAATACACTCAAGAACTTAATCTCTAGGTCAATAGCAGCTCGAAGACCCATGATACACGCTTCATACTCCGCCATATTGTTGGTGCAGTTAAAACATAATCGGGCAGTGAACGGAGTATGACAGCCCTTAGAAGATATAATTACAGTGCCAATGCCATTACCCAAAGTGTTCGAGGCTCCATCAAAATACATAGACCATCGGGATCCCTACTCAGGTCCTTCATCCAGTCCAGGTTCTTCGCAGTCGGTTACCAACATGATATTCTCATCCGGGAACTCGAAATTCATGGACTGGTAGTCATCTACGGCCTGATGCGCCAAATGATCCTCCAATACACTCCCCTTGATTGCTTTTTGGGTTGTGTATTGGAGGTCTTACTCGGTTAAGATCATCTGCCATCTTGCTATCCTTCCGGAGAGAGCGGGCTTCTCGAAAATATACTTGATCGGATCCATCTTTGATATCAACAAGGTGGTGTGAGTCAGCATATACTGTCTCATCCGGCAAGCAGCACATGCCAAAGCGCAGAAAGTTTTCTCGAGCAATGAGTATCGGGTCTCACAGTCAGTAAACTTTTTGCTAAGGTAATAAATGGCGTGCTCTTTTCGACCAGACTCGTCATGCTGCCCCAGCACACACCCCATTGAATTGTATAGCACTGTCAAGTATAATATCAAAGGTCTTCCTTCAACTGGAGGCATCAAAATTGGTGGTTCTTGAAGGTATTCCTTGATTCTTTCGAAAGCGGTATGGCATTCATCATTCCATTTTACCAGTTGATCTTTCTTCAGCAGCTTGAAGATTGGCTCACAAGTAACAGTCAGATGTGAAATGAACCTGGAGATGTAATTTAGACGTCCCAAGAAACCTCTAACTTCCTTCTCTGTGCAGGGAGCCGGCATCTCTTGTATGAATTTTACCTTTGCAGGGTCCACCTGAATACCCTTATCACTGACGACGAAACCCAGAAGCTTATCAGACCTTACCCTGAAGGTACACTTGTTCGGATTCAACCTCATCTTGTACGTTTTCAACCTGTCAAACAGTTTCTGGAGATGATCAAGGTGCTCTTCCTCAGTCTGGGACCTGACTATCATGTCATCAACATAAAGCTCGATCTCGGGATGAATCATATCATGGAACAAGGCGACCATGGCGCGCTGATAAGTTGCCCCAACATTCTTTAACCCAAAAGGCATTACCTTGTAACAGAAGGTGCCCCACGGTGTAACGAAGGTGGTCTTCTCCATGTCCTCAGGAGCCATCTTGATCTGGTTGTAGCCAGAAAAACCATCCATGAAGGAGAAGATCTTGTGTTGCATGGTGTTGTCGACTAGAACATCAATGTGAGGAAGTGGGAAGTTATCCTTGGGGCTTTCCTTGTTCAGATATCTGTAGTCCACACACATTTGTACCTTACCGTCCTTCTTGGGTACTGGAACGACGTTAGCAACCCACTGCGGATAAGAAGTGACAGTTAAGAATACGGCGTCGAACTGTTTTATGACCTCTACCTTGATTTTCTCTGACATTTCAGGGTGCATATGGCAGACCTTCTTCTTTACCGGAGGGCATTCTTCTTTAGTCGGTAGGAGATGTACCACAATATCAGTGTCCAAACCAGGCATGTCTTCATAGGACCAGGCGAAGATCTCAACATAGTCGTGTAGCATCTGTATTAATCGTTGTTTGACACTAGGCTCCAGATTTGCACCTATTTTAACCTCTTTCCTGTCTTCCTCTGTACCCAAATTCACTGACTCAATTGGCTCTTCATGAGGCTATATGGCCCTTTACTCCTGTTGTAATAGTCTAACAAGTTCTCCAGGCACCTCACAATCATCCTCACCTTCGTCCTCGGCTTGGTTGATCGGATTTTTGAAGTCATAATTGGCAGTAGCAAAGTTGTTATCAATGGGATCCATAGTGGATATGGATCTGCAGTATGATATGTGAGTGTGTGTAAGAGAATAACTATTTTAATAAAGTGAAAGACAGAAAAGACAAACAAGGAGCACAAAATTTGTATGCAAGAATCGTCCAATGCTTTATTAATGATATATGAAATGACAAATAATAGCCCTCACAAGCAAAGCCAAGGTGCCTCGGGCAAGGCACCGGGCCATAAAGTTTCAAACTATTTATTACAAATCTTAAAACAAATGAGTCAATTACTGTGAAATAAAAGAAACAGGTATGAAGTCCTTTGCCGTCCAGTTATTTGGTCCACCGTTGGTTATTGGGTAGATCCAGCTATCAATGTATGAATCCTCTTCACTATCTTCAATTGCATTAATTCCCCGATCGCTAATGTGTAGCGGAGGTCTTCCAGCCCGAGCGTGCCTAACATCCCTTTGAGCCCCTGTAGTAAAGTCCAAACCAAATTTGTCAGTTTTGTGAGTGAAATCAGGGAGCTGACACCAATTGGTACACCCACCTTCTTCAACCACAGCCCTGGTGTCCTTGAGAGAAGCCATCTTCAACGGAGGTTTGTTGGCAGTAACTTCAGTTGATGCCCAAGTCTGAGGGACCTCTTCGAAGTTCTAACAAGGAGTTTCTATGAATTCCCCGTCCATCTCTACATAGCGAAAGGAATTGAGGTGACTCACCATATATTCTTCTTCACCTTGCATTGTGACAATCTTCCCCTTCACCGTGTACTTCAGCATTTGATGGAGTGTGGAAGTAATTGCCCCAGCCTCGTGGATCCAAGGCAGCAAGCAAGAACATGATGGCCTGATATCCATCACGTAGAAGGTGGACCCAAAAGTCTGAGAACCCACTTTGACAGGGATGTCCACCTCCCTGTGCACCACTCTCTTTGATCCGTCTAAAGCCCTCACCACAATGTTACTAGGCTTTAGAGTCAAACCCTCACAATCAAAACGGTCCAACGCCTTCTTCGGCAGAACATTCAGTGAAGACCCGGTATCTACCAGCACATGAGCCATAATGGTGCCCCTGCACTTAATTGAGACATGCAGAGCATCATTATGCTTTCTTCCTTTCGAGGTCAGATTCGCATCTGAAAAACCTAGCCCATTGTCAGGAGTCAGTCTGGCCACACAATCTTTGAACTAATCTGCTGAAGTTTCCTGCGACACATGCGCAGTCTTGAGAAATGCAATCAAAGCCTTCGCATGGGCTTCAGAACACAACAGCAGAGACAACATGGATATTTTTGATGGAGTATGCCCCAACTGCTCGACCATTTTGTAGTTGCTCTTCTTAATGATTTTCAGTATTTCCTCTATTTCTTGTTTAGAGGCTTCGACAACGATTTTCTTAGGTGCCTCCATCCGGGAAGGCTTACCTATAACTTCCTTTCCCCTAGTCCCAGATGGCTCAGCAGCAGGAGTAATAACTGGAGTAGGAATAGGAGAAATGTCAGGAGTGCTGGTTGGAGCAGCTGTTGGAATAATAGTAGGCTTGATAATCTGCGGAGAAATCTCAGGAGAGAAAAATCTTCCACTTCGGGTAACCTTACTAGTCCCGACAATATTACTGACATCAGTATCAGCTTCTTCATTCTTCAGATCTTGCTTAATTCCATGATAGTACACATCAGCACCATAGTGCCATGGGACAACCTTGTCTGAAGTGTACGGGATGGGACCAGGAACAGTGATTATTAGCGGAGCAATTCTTTGAACATGTATAATCCTAACATGTCTTCTCGAGGAAACCTTGGAAAGATTGGCGTAAATGGTTATGATGGCAACGTCTTCATTTGGAACAACATGAATCATAGTCTTCTCGAACAAAATTTCTTTATTATCCATCAGGCACTGAACACCTGACTTCAACCAACGGCAACCAGAAGGTAGAATCGAACACGTGTGGCAACCTTCATCACAACCCGGAAATAAACCGACCAACAGCAAATTCTTCTTAACAGTCATAAGGGGAATAGAAATTTCTTCAACAGAGGTCACAAACAAATCAGTGTCAACATCTTTAACTCCACGACCATGTTTGGGCATGGGAGCAGTTATAACATTCGGCTTTTCTGGAGCATTGAACTCTATCTCCTTGGCTTCAAGCAAGTCTTGTACTTTGTTTCTCAGAGCCCAGCAATCGTTTGTATCGTGGCCAGGACTCTCAGAATGGTAGGCGCACCGCGCGTTGGGATTGTATCTGGGAGAGGTAGTGTTTGGATTCTTGGGGGCCTCTCTCAAGGTTGCCAAGTTGGATTTTAACAGATGAGGCAGAACTTCAGCAAAAGTCATGTTGATTCGGGTAAACTTCCGTTGTGGTCTTTCCACCCTTTTTTGATTGTTGCATTATGGAGCAACTGCGGGTCTTGGTATCACTACATCATTTATCGTTTGACGGTGTTCAGATCTGCTTTGGCCCCTCGGGCTATAGACCGCACTAGCTTCTTTCTTACCAGCGAAAGGCTTCTTAGTTGAAATCGAGGAGGCATCCTTCTGTATTTTACCACTTCGAATTCAAGCTTCTACTCTTTCTCTAGTTAAAATCAACTCAGTGAATCCAGCTGACGAGCTGCCGATTAAGTGATTAAAAAATGGACCAGATAGCATCCCTAGAAACATATCAACCAACTCCCTATCAGACAAAGGGGGTTGAACTCTCCCAGCCAAGTCTCTCCATTTTTTAGCATAATCTTTAAAATCTTCTCCTACACCCATAGACATACTCTGGAGTTGAGTACGAGTGGGAGCAAGGTCGACATTGTACTGATACTGCTTGTAGAAAGCATCAGTAAGATCTTCCCAGTTTCGGACAATGGCTCCCTCCAACTGGTATTCAAGTTGAGTCCCTAACAGACTATCTTGAAAGAAGTGCACCCACAAATTTCTATCAGTTGTGTGGGGCTGGATCTTCCTGACATATGAGCGGAAATGGAGTTTTGGACAGGATACTCCATCGTACTTGGCAAAAACCGGAGCTTTGAACTTATGAGGGATGACCACTCCCGATACCAGTTCCAATTCTCTAAAATCCAACCCAGGTGTCTTCTGAACTTCCGTAGCACTCAGACGGTCTTCTAGCTGCTTGTACTTATCCTCGGCAGGAGGATATTGCTCATCGTTGTAATCAGTATCATTGTCAGAAACTGCAGGACTAGGGTCCTTTTCCCCTTCTTGGTTTTCCCCTTCCTTGGATGAAGAGGTCAAATCAGTTTGATGCTTCAACCTTTCTCCGAACCTTCTGCCCATATTAATACTAGTCTTCTTCTTCTTCTTCTTCTTCTTCTTCTTCTCTTTCAGAATGAGGGCTTTCAGATCCTCTTGCCCTTTTGCCAGACTGATGAACATCTGTTGGAACTGGGCGTTTTGTGCCTGAAGATCTTTGATGGCTTGATCGGAAGACATTTCTGCTAAAATAAACAGCAAAGAGGATGAGAAACCTGTAATGGTACCTGTAATGATGTGCATGATAATGGGATGTGCGTGTAATGATTTCAAAGACTTTGGGAGATTTAAATTTGCAAACCAAAATAAACAAAACTTTATTAGCTTAAATTTGAAAGGTTCAAAATGCCTTTAAGGCTTTACAAAATAGGTAAATAAAACAAATCTAAAAATAGAAATAGAACATCAAAAGTCGCATGGACGCTTCCTCTTTGTGCTGATAAAATCATTGATTACTCTTTCTTCCTCGAGCTTCTTGGTGAGCTTTAAAACCTTCCTCTCTTGCTCATGGAACTGCTCCCGGTAAGTATCCCGCTCATTCCTCAGCTAAATCCAAGACCTCTGTAGCTCCCCAAGATCAGTGGGCATGTAAGGATAGAGAACCGTGTAAGGAATGCTATGATCGGTGGAAATAGAACTGACTGTTTAAAGCTGGATCGCGTATGTCGCGGTAAGCAAGAGTCGCCACCGTCTTTTATGTTCTCCAACATGGAAAGGACAAAAGCACAGCAAAATTCCCTTTTCGAGAATGTTTCTCGGTTCGGGAGGTAGATTTATAGAAAGGGAAGGTGTTAGCACCCTTTCTATCCATGGTTATCCATGGGCTCTTAGGTACTTGCTCTTATATTTTCAAAATGTTTGCTTTTCAAATGTGAGTGGGTTTGAAAAAAGTTTCGTTTTTGAAGAGAGCAAGTACCCATGAGTCATCTACCTACCCTAAGGAATTAGGCTGTGTAAGAGTCCTTAAGATAGTGCCATCCCACCATTGAGAGGTAGGTAGCACCACCGTTGGAGGTGTTCGGGTCAATTCGATTGAGGGACAGTGTGGTCACCGAAGCAATAGTAGGACACCTTAGAAGTAACCCTAATGTCCTAGATCCTTTTTAATCCGAGGCAACCGTTTCGAGGCAACTAGATCTTAGACATAAGGGCGACCGCTAAAACACCCTATACTTGACGACCACTTTCGAGGCAACGACCGAGGCGTACCCTAGAAGTGGCATGTGCTTTGTGTGTTGTTTTCGGGTTAACATTTATCTTTGATCATGCAATTGTGAGCTACGAGTTGTTTTTAATTATCATACATTCTTTCATGCAATTTAGCAGTTAGGAGTGCGGAAAATAAAATACGAAAAGGTAAAAGCTACGCTATTACAAGGCGCGGGTCTATACATCGCCAAAAAACAAAGACCCGTTTTTGATAAAGTGCGGAAAATAAAGAAAGCAATAAACCTAATTACTATTACATTCTTGGAAGCAGTTACATAATAATCCAATAAAAAATAACGCGCGAAAGAATTAAATTGGACGTCCTTAGGGTTTTTTGACCCTTTTGAGCAATTATGAGTTTTTGTCCTTTGCTTTTATTAAAATTAAACCTAATTATTTAATTAATTAAAGAAAGATATTTTTTGTGTTTTTTTGTATTTAATGAAAATAACTTAAAAATCAAAAGAAAAACCCTAGTTCTAAGTTTATTTTAATTATTAATAAAAATGTTAAAGTTAAACTAATTTAAACTAATTAATTTATATGTTATTTACAAAAAATAATAGTAACTAATAATGATGATAATTAATTAATTAAGAAAATATGAATGAAAATGTTAAACCTAATTCTACATAATTTTTATTTATTGAGAAAAAGGTTAAAATTAAACCTAAATTAGGCTAAGTTAATTATTAGTATTTATTTACAAAAAAAATAATAGTTAATGAATTTAATAAATAATAAAATATATTTACAATTTTGATTTCTGAATTTATTAGGAAAAATTAATTTTGTTGTGAATTAATAATAATAATTAAAGCAATTAAAAGAATTAAAAGAAAAGAAAATAAAATAGAAAAAATAGCAAACCAAAGGGGGTGTGATGGCCCATATGGAGGTTTTTGTTGAATTTTGGCCCATTAAAATTCCAAACCACGTTGACTTTCATGATCAAACGCTTGCTGGCTGACTGGGGAGTATCATGGACTTCATCTCCTGGCCACTGGATGGATGCTGAGAGACACATGGCGCATCACTGGTGGACGTGCATGGTAGAACATTGGACATATGCTGCATTGAATTATATTAGAAAAAATATGAAGAATTATATGGGGGACCTGGGAATCGAACCCAGGTCCCAATGGTCATTGGACAAGTCATCCACCACCAAGCCAAACGCGTGCTTTTGTTAATATAATGGTCATTAATGATAATATATAAAAAAGCAAATAACATTCTGAAGAAAACAAAATGCGCGCTGTTTTTGAATCCTCCAACCATGTTCATCCACGTATTGTCTTCTTCATCTTTTCCTGCAAAAACAAAGAACAAGTAGCGGGGGTTTTAAAACCCCACAAAATGAAGCGACCAAAAATAGCGATTAGCAGCATGCGTCACATAAATTGAGCGCGAGGGTCTCATTCAATTCGTATTGGTCTTCTGAGTTCAACCATAGGCGCCACGAAGCTTAATTTTTCTTATATGGGAAAGCCCCAATTTAAAGCTTCAGGAACCCTAAAGTATGCTAATGGCAAATCGAGATTCAGCGTGTTATCATGCAATTAAACCATGTCAAAAGCTTCATGTGAGTCCTGTGAATACAAAACACTAAACAACATGTATCAAATGCGCATGAATCATGGTATGCAATTCAAAAAAACATGTACACATGGTTGACCCGTTTCTGACGATTCTGGTGGCTTTAGTGCTCGTTCTTGATAGCAACAGGTTCCTAGAGACTCAGGCAAGGTGTTTGAATCTTTTTTAGGCTTTGAATTATGCTGCAAGGGAGATTTCAGTTTCACACTTTTCTTGACTTTTTCAATATTGCATAGGGTGTTCTTGCAGCAGTTTTTCATGTGCATGATTAGGTTTAGGTTTAGTACATATAGGAGAACTGAATTAGGGTAAATCCTGGTCCAATAATCCATTGTATTCAAGTTTGCATCTTTGATTTCCAATCAAATATTTTTTTTCTATCTTTTTGAATGGAAAACCTTGCCAAATTGGGAGATCTTGTCCCTTTGAGTGATGCACGAGATCTTCAGCATGTGTGGAGTGTATTTGCTTCATAAAAAGATTTGACAACCATGTTTTGATATTTTCCTACAATTAAATTAATTAAATAGATTAATAATCAATTAAAAATCCAAACAATTAATAAAAATAAGAAAATAATTTAATTTAATCTCAATGGGTCGTGCATAAGCCTTGGGTAAAGATTCAAGAAGGAATTTGAGGCCCATTAGCAAAAATGAAGTGTTTTAGGCAAAGTTGACTTTTGCAAATTCCCAAACATTTCCCAACTTCTCCAATGCATATCTTGCTCAATTTTGAAGCTATGAACATGTTCTTGGACATTTTGGAAAGGTCTTGAAGTCCTCTAACCAATGCCTTTTGTCCCATGTAATTTTGATTTACCAATATGAAGTTATGTTCTTTGACTTAAAGTGCCTTTTTGTTGACTTTTGAAAATGACCTATAATGTAGAAATCGATAACTTTTTGTGAGAGCATTTCTTGGACTTGGAATGTGAAGATGAGTTGTAGGAAATGTCATCCCCTTCAAAATGAGCATTGGATGGGATTTTTTTGATGAACCATGAAAAAGTTATGCCTTGGTCAATTTGCAGTTGACTTTTCAGCTGTCCAAAAATAGAAACTTTTGCATCTTGATGATTTTTGAGCCATGCTTGTGGAATCATGATCAAGACTTGATAAAATGATGATTGTGGCTTCAAAATGAGATGTTGACCAAAAATTTTGACTTTTGAGTGTCAAATGACCATTTTGCCCCTACAATTGACTGTGAAGCAATTAGGGCTTTTGACTGTGCAACTTGATGCTATGAGTCTTGAAACTTGACACATGGGTGTTTGACAATGTATATAGGCATATGGGACTTGATTGGACCCTTGGAAACCTAAAATTCCTTGTAAGAACCAAAACCCTAATTTTGACTATGTTAGGAGGGTGTTTGCACTGTGCAATCCTTAATCCATTTGAAGCTTGATCTTGCCAAATCTTGAAGAATATGGGAGGGAAAATTTTGGGGTACAACAGTTGCCCCTGTTCAATCTTCTTAGACCTGAGGATGTAGATTGGCTTGCGTGCCTTTTGTGATCCGAAGGTGGAAGATGATTGAACACTAAGGTGCCCAGAAATTTGCACTCACATAGTAGAGTATCAGCAGCATGATGGCGGGAATGGGCTTACAGATGCCATTTGGAGAGATGATGGATAGGAGGATGGGCTTATAGATGCCATCTAGGGACTGTTGGTATGTGGATGGGCTTATAGATGCCATCTAGTTGTCGATCGCGTAAGAGATTCCTCAGCGAGAACTTGCGTACCTGAGAAAGAAAAATAATTACCTGGCTTGTTACAGGGGTTGATCTTCAAACTCTTCAGACGTGCCCTGGCTAGATACAGGTATCGAATCTGGAATTAGTCGTCAACAAATATGCCCTGGCTGGATACAGGAATCGAATCTTCAAACTCTTCAGACGTGCCCTGGCTAGATACAAGTATCGAATCTGGAATTAGTCGTCAACAAATATGCCCTGGCTGGATACAGGAATCGAATCTTCAAACTCTTCAGACGTGCCCTGGCTGGATACAGGAATCGAATCTGGAATTCAGAAAGGTTAGTGAGTTGTCTCTACTGACAGGTTATCTCAGGAAACCTTTAGGGATTGATTTAACAGAACCAAGGGGTATTATCTTCTCTGACGAGTTGTCTCTTCAAGGAAGGGTTATCTTCACGGACGGGTGGTCTTTAACGACGAGTGTCTATAACGACGAGTGTCTATAACGACGAGTGTCTATAACGACGAGTGTCTATAACAACGAGTGTCTATAACGAAGAGTGTCTATAACGACGAGTGTCTATAACAACGAGTGTCTATAACGACGAGTGTCTATAACGACGAGTGTCTATAACGACGAGTGTCTATAACGACGGGTGTCTATAACGACGAGTGTCTATAACGACGGGTGCCTATAACGACGGGTGTCTATAACGACGAGTGTCTATAACGACGAGTGTCTATAACGACGAGTGTCTATAACGACGAGTGTCTATAACGACGAGTGTCTATAATGAAGAGTGTCTATAACGACGAGTGTCTATAACGACGAGTGTCTATAACGACGAGTGTCTATAATGACGAGGAATTAATTTTAACTGGACTTGTCTTCCTTGACTGGATGAGCATCAGAAAAAAAAAAAACCTTTGGGATTTAACTGGACTTGTCTTTTTTGACTGGATTTGTCCCTTCTGACTGTATTTGTCTACTCTGACTGTATTTGTCTATTCTGACATAGCTGATCATTTAATTGTATCCTTCCTGAAAGGTAAAGGTCAGTCATATGTAGTGCATGATATGGATCAAGCAACGACATAAATGAGATTATATGACATGATGCGTATATGCATGTATCATGATGTATGAAAATGTGATGTTTATGAATATATCTTCGTCTGGGAAAGTAAATCCTTGACGCATGCCGGGAAGTTGAATCCTGGGATGACGTTGAAGAGTAGAGTTCTTCGCTTCCGCTGGGGATGATGATTGCAAGAATAAACCGGTAGGAGAAGATGACTCCGTTGGGGAATAAACTTGTTGGAGAGATTACTCTGCGGGGAAAATACTCTGTGGGAAGAGATACTTCGTTGAGGTTGATGATAACTCCGCTGGGGATACCATTGATAAGCTCTATTGGAAGATTTGATGAACGCCGCTGAGGGATAGGAAGAACTTTGTCGGGGACGATCTTTCCGTGGTAATTAGCTGAGGATAACCCAGTTAGACCATGGTGGGGAATAACCTTTGAATATGGTCGGGGAGAGTATTGCTGAAACTTGTCCTTACTCTGCGGGGAGTGGAGGTAACTTGGTCATGTTCTTCAGCTGAACTTACCTTGGTACCTTGGTGGACAGAGCAACTAGATCGTTCAGACAATTCTTATTACCCATGTTTCTGTGGGAGAAGATACCTGTGGAGGTGCTTGATGACTGCCGATTGACAAATCTTCTTCTGGTAGGCAAGTGACGAGATGAAGGAACATAGTCGTACGCTTTTGATCCCTAACTTTTGCCTGGACCACCCTTTCGGGTTTTCAGTCCACCGGGATACCCATTTTTGCCCAAGCCGCCTTTTCAGGTTTTCGACTTGCCGGGTGTACAGATTTTTTTCATTTCATCCCTTATTTTTGCCCGAACCCTTTTGGTTCGCCGGGAAGCCCTTATTTTTTCCTAGGCCAGTCGACCTAGCGGGTCTTTGATTGTGCGTAGTATTTTTCCGACTATGTCCATTCTCAGGATGTAGGGAGTTGTCACTGTCAGTAGCGTTGTGTTTCCATACCACCAGGAGATGTCTGATCATGCAAGACTCGTTGTCGGAATTCAGGTCCAATGCTCCCAAGTGACTTAGGCGGAGATTTGCCCCTGGCCATTTGGCATTTTGAGAGATTCCTTGAATCATGACTTGACTGCCCCAGATGATGGACAGTGATCATGTCGGCCTCTTGGTTGGAAGTGCTTTTGTTCACTAGATATTCTTCGTGCGAATTTCTTTGCTGTTCGAACAAAAAGTCATATGCAAACAAAGTTATGTTAAAAATGCAAAGCTTATGTCTGTCTTGAAGTTTTTGAAAATGCATTTTTTTCATAAAAACAAGTGAAATTTTTTTGTAAACTGTGATGTCAACTCGTTATTTTACCGCAAGCCTTAAGGAGTCAGGATACCTTTCGTAACAGTATGCTTTCGAACTAACCCATGCTTCAGCTAGGACTTTAAGGGTTATAACGTGGTCTGGTTCACGGTTTAAGAAACAAAGGATAAAGGCTCAAATTTTATTTGTACCCACCCGCTCTTCGTGATGTTCTTCAAACCTAAACTCATCTAATTGTGCGTTAGACCTTGTTTGAGTCTTTGCTCTGATATTCTGGTGATGGTTCGGATATTGATATTTTATTTTGAGCAGGCAGTCATTTCTTTTTTATTGAGGGTTTGTAGGACCTCTTTCTTTTTTGATTTTGTTATCCCTGTTTTTTTTGCCTGAACTGTTTCCTCTTTTTTTTGGGGGGGGATTACAGTCAGCGGGATGCCCCAGTTTTGTAAGTCTCCTTCATAGGTTTTGACTTGTTAGCCTTCTATTTTGAGAAGTAATGACTGCCTGTCTTTATGATTATTCGGAACCATCACTGTCTTTTGTTTTGTAAGGACCTCTTTGGTGTCATTCGTTGTGCACTTGGATCAACTGAGAGAACTACCCTGCCCCAGGTTATGATTAAGGGTTTTAATTTTCGAAAAGAAAAACTCCTACTTCTTTGGCTCAGAGGGGTTGACGAGGGATTATCTTCCTTATAACTCCAGTGTTTAGGAATTGAAACAATGCCTGTACCTCATCAGTGGGGTCTGTTCAAAAGCATACTGTAATGATCGTGGTATCGTTTTCGTCATCCTCCCTCAAGAGGCTTAGAATTATCAATCGAGAGTTGATCATCATAAAAAATATGAAAACAGTTTGCATATAGTGAATACGAAATAATTACTTCAAAACAGACATGTGTAATGCATTAGTGAAATAAAAACGTTTGACATGAATATTTTGAACAATCAAAGAAAAATACAACTTGAACATTCGAATGAACAAAAAAATTTCCAATCCTAGCCATGTTTTGGCAAGGGAGCAGTGATCACATTGGGAGCCTCTGGAGAGTCGAACTGGACTTCCTTTGCATCGATTAGATCCTGAACCTTGTTCTTTAGAGTCCAACAATCATCTGTAGCATGCCCCGGGCTGTCAGAATGATAAGCGCAACGGGCGTTGGGATTGTACCTTGAAGGTGTCCTGTTGGGATTCTTAGGAGGGTCCCTCAGAGTTACCAAATTGGTCTCTAGCAACTGTGGCAATATCTGAGACAGGGTCATGCTGAGTCGAGTGAATTGCCTTTTAGGTCTCTCTTCCCTTTGTTGATTGTGACGCTGAGGAGCACCGGCCGGTTTTGCAATAACTAACGCGTTGACCTCTTGGCGGTGTTCGGACCTATTCTGCCCTCTTGAACCATAGACATCACTAGATTCTCTCTTGGATGGTTTCTTCTCAGTGTTCGAGGAGTCACCATTCTGTATTTTCCCGGACTTGATACCAGCTTCGATTCTCTCCCCAGTCAAGATCAGATCTGTAAACCCAGCAGAAGAATTCCCAATCAGATGGTTGAAGAATGGACCAGACAGGGTCCCCAAGAACATATTGACGAGCTCACGGTCAGTTAGAGGTGGCTGCACCCTTCCAGCAAGGTCCCTCCATTTTTGAGCGTATTCTTTAAAGCCTTCGCCTGTACCCATAGACATTCCCTGAAGCTGAGTGCGCGTGGGAGCAAGGTCGGCATTATACTGGTACTGCTTGTAGAACGCAGTGGCCAAGTCCTCCCAGTTGTGAACGTTGGCTCCATCCAGTTGATAGAACCACTCGAGTTGAGTCCCTGACAGACTATCCTGAAAGAAGTGAATCCACAAATTCTTGTCAGCCGTGTAGGGCTGGATCCTCCTTATGTATGACCTGAGATGTAGCTTAGGATAGGATGCCCCGTCGTACTTTGCAAAAGCAGGTGCCTTGAACTTGTGTGGGATCACTACCCCAGAAGACAGACCTAGATCTTCGAAGTCCAGGTTGGGCACTTTCTGTATCTCTATAGCACTCAGCCGGTCTTCGAGTTATTTGTACCTGTCCTCAGCAGGAGGGTACTGTTCATCATTGAAATCCGTCTCATTGTCGGAGACCACTGGACTAGGAACCTCTCTCTCATGGGTACTGTCCTTTCCAACAGATGGGGTAGTCAGCTCAGCCTCATTTCGTGATCCATTCCCAGATTTGCGTCTAGGGTTGAACAACATCGTCCTCTTCTTCTTCTTCTTCAAGAGCAGAGTCTTCAAATCCTGTTGACCCTGGGCTAGACTCTTAACCAACTCCTGGAACTGGGCATTCTGGGCCTAGAGGGCCTTGATGGATTGCTCAGTAGATGATTCAGGATTCATGATGAGACTGCTGAAATAAACAGCGAAGAAGATTAAGCAACCTGTCAAAAGGGTACCTGTGATGCAATGATATGTATGATATGCATGCAATGTTTTCAAGGATCTCACGGGGTAAACAGGAAAATTGTTAGAGTTGAATTCGTAGCTGGATTGAAGGAACTGCATATTATTGAGAGTCCTTCTTCAAGATTCAAGGCTCACCATATCGAGTGGGTCATAGCCCCTGACTCAAGTCATCAACTTTGCTAGAGGAAAATAAATCCCCTTTTCCCCTTGCTAGACAGTTGGTTCATCATGACCTGCATCGCAGACCCTTGAGATCCTCGAAATGGGTTAGTCCTTATGCAAGATGTATGCAATGGTATGATGGCATGATGCTATGCTATGCGTGGAGTGATGTAAGTAAACCCTGTTATGAGTCCAGATTAAGGACTGTAAACAAAACCTGCAAGGAACTCGTGTTGTCAGATAACAAGTACATGCAAGTAATTCAAGTTTGAAGGCACACAAGTCACACATGTAGACTTAAGTATATGTCAGCATGAAGTTTAGGTACTACCCTCTTTCAGTTTCGTTGGTTAAGACCTGTCCTAGAAAATAGTAACCGGGTTCTAGAGGATCTCAATATCATCGACTACCCTCAATCGGTCATAACTCCAGCATCACAATCTTTTCTTGCGGCCAGAACCATCGCGAGAGTTTAGCCTCAATGAGTGTAGCATACTGCTACTGTTCTATGGCCAAGTTGGGTCAATTTAGGGTTCTAAGGTCAGTTGGTGCTTAATTACTCCTCAGAAGACCCATATTCTCCTTGTTGCAACACAAGGGATATCGGTACAGACCAAGGTGCCACACCAACGTAGCCACTGCTTCACCTGTGTCGGTCTACGCAGGACAGGTCCCTCACAACTTATGCTACCTAAAAGGGTATCCCCAGATCCGGGTTAGGATCTATGAAACTCCGATGCAATGCCCACAAATATGAAAGCAATCAAAGCAAGCAATAGGAAACATAAGTATGATCTAATCCTAAGGTACACCTCACTTTTAAAGTGTCCCCAGCAGAGTCTCCAGTTCTGTGATCGGTGGAAATAGAACTGACTGTTTAAAGCTGGATCGCGTATGTCGCGGTAAGCAAGAGTCGCCATCGTCTTTTATGTTCTCCAACATGGAAAGGACAAAAGCACAGCAAAATTCCCTTTTCGAGAATGTTTCTCGGTTCGGGAGGTAGATTTATAGAAAGGGAAAGTGTTAGCACCCTTTCTATCCATGGTTATCCATGGGCTCTTAGGTACTTGCTCTTATGTTTTCAAAATGTTTTCTTTTCAAATGTGAGTGGGTTTGAAAAAAGTTTCGTTTTTGAAGAGAGCAAGTACCCATGAGTCATCTACCTACCCTAAGGAATTAGGCTGTGTAAGAGTCCTTAAGATAGTGCCATCCCACCATTGAGAGGTAGGTAGCACCACCGTTGGAGGTGTTCGGGTCAATTCGATTGAGGGACAGTGTGGTCACCGAAGCAATAGTAGGACACCTTAGAAGTAACCCTAATGTCCTAGATCCTTTTTAATCCGAGGCAACTGTTTCGAGGCAACTAGATCTTAGACATAAGGGCGACCGCTAAAACACCTTATACTTGACGACCACTTTCAAGGCAACGAGCGAGGCGTACCCTAGAAGTGGCATGTGCTTTGTGTGTTGTTTTTGGGTTAACATTTATCTTTGATCATGCAATTGTGAGCTACGAGTTGTTTTTAATTATCATACATTCTTTCATGCAATTTAGCAGTTAGGAGTGCGGAAAATAAAATACGGAAAGGTAAAAGCTACGCTATTACAAGGCGCAGGTCTATACATCGCCAAAAAACAAAGACCCGTTTTTGATAAAGTGCGGAAAATAAAGAAAGCAATAAACCTAATTGCTATTACATTCTTGGAAGCAGTTACATAATAATCCAATAAAAAATAACGCGCGAAAGAATTAAATTGGACGTCCTTAGGGTTTTTTGACCCTTTTGAGCAATTATGAGTTTTTGTCCTTTGCTTTTATTAAAATTAAACCTAATTATTTAATTAATTAAAGAAAGATATTTTTTGTGTTTTTTTTTGTATTTAATGAAAATAACTTAAAAATCAAAAGAAAAACCCTAGTTCGAAGTTTATTTTAATTATTAATAAAAATGTTAAAGTTAAACTAATTTAAACTAATTAATTTATATGTTATTTACAAAAAATAATAGTAACTAATAATGATGATAATTAATTAATTAAGAAAATATGAATGAAAATGTTAAACCTAATTCTACATAATTTTTATTTATTGAGAAAAAGGTTAAAATTAAACCTAAATTAGGCTAAGTTAATTATTAGTATTTATTTACAAAAAAATAATATTTAATGAATTTAATAAATAATAAAATATATTTACAATTTTGATTTCTGAATTTATTAGGAAAAATTAATTTTGTTGTGAATTAATAATAATAATTAAAGCAATTAAAAGAATTAAAAGAAAAGAAAAGAAAATAGAAAAAATAGCAAACCAAAGGCGGTGTGATGGCCCATATGGAGGTTTTTGTTGAATTTTGGCCCATTAAAATTCCAAGCCACGTTGACTTTCATGATCAAACGCTTGCTGGCTGACTGGGGAGTATCATGGACTTCATCTCCTGGCCACTGGATGGATGCTGAGACACACATGGCGCATCACTGGTGGACGTGCATGGTAGAACATTGGACATATGCTGCATTGAATTATATTAGAAAAAATATGAAGAATTATATGGGGTACCTGGGAATCGAACCCAGGTCCCAATGGTCATTGGACAAGTCATCCACCACCAAGCCAAACGCGTGCTTTTGTTAATATAATGGTCATTAATGATAATATATAAAAAAGCAAATAACGTTCTGAAGAAAACAAAACGCGCGCTGTTTTTGAATCCTCCAACCATGTTCATCCACGTATTGTCTTCTTCATCTTTTCCTGCAAAAACAAAGAACAAGTAGCGGGGGTTTTAAACCCCCACAAAATGAAGTGACCAAAAATAGCGATTAGCAGCATGCGTCACATAAATTGAGCGCGAGGGTCTCATTCAATTCGTATTGGTCTTCTGAGTTCAACCATAGGTGCCACGAAGCTTAATTTTTCTTATATGGGAAAGCCCCAATTCAAAGCTTCAGGAACCCTAAAGTATGCTAATGGCAAATCGAGATTCAGCGTGTTATCATGCAATTAAACCATGTCAAAAGCTTCATGTGAGTCCTGTGAATACAAAACACTAAACAACATGTATCAAATGCGCATGAATCATGGTATGCAATTCAAAAAAACATGTACACAGGGTTGACCCGTTTCTGACGATTCTGGTGGCTTTAGTGCTCGTTCTTGATAGCAACAGGTTCCTGGAGACTCAGGCAAGGTGTTTGAATCTTTTTTAGGCTTTGAATTATGCTGCAAGGGAGATTTCAGTTTCACACTTTTCTTGACTTTTTCAATATTGCATAGGGTGTTCTTGCAGCAGTTTTTCATGTGCATGATTAGGTTTAGGTTTAGTACATATAGGAGAACTGAATTAGGGTAAATCCTGGTCCAATAATCCATTGTATTCAAGTTTGCATCTTTGATTTCCAATCAAATATTTTTTCAATCTTTTTGAATGGAAAACCTTGCCAAATTGGGAGATCTTGTCCCCTTGAGTGATGCACGAGATCTTCAGCATGTGTGGAGTGTATTTGCTTCATAAAAAGATTTGACAACCATGTTTTGATATTTTCCTACAATTAAATTAATTAAATGGATTAATAATCAATTAAAAATCCAAAAAATTAATAAAAATAATAAAATAATTCAATTTAATCTCAATGGGTCGTGCATAAGCCTTGGGTAAAGATTCAAGAAGGAATTTGAGGCCCATTAGCAAAAATGAAGTGTTTTAGGCAAAGTTGACTTTTGCAAATTCCCAAAAATTTCCCAACTTCTCCAATGCATATCTTGCTCAATTTTGAAGCTATGAACATGTTCTTGGACATTTTGGAAAGGTCTTGAAGTCCTCTAACCATTGCCTTTTGTCCCATGTCATTTTGATTTACCAATCTGAAGTTATGGTCTTTGACTTAAAGTGCCTTTTTGTTGACTTTTGAAAATGACCTATAATGTAGAAATTGATAACGTTTTGTGAGAGCATTTCTTGGACTTGGAATGTGAAGATGAGTTGTAGGAAATGTCATCCCCTTCAAAATGAGCATTGGATGGGATTTTTCTGATGAACCATGAAAAAGTTATGCCTTGTTCAATTTGCAGTTGACTTTTCAACTGTCCAAAAATAGAAACTTTTGCATCTTGATGATTTTTGAGCCATGCTTGTGGAATCATGATAAAGACTTGATAAAATGATGATTGTGGCTTCAAAATGAGATGTTGACCAAAAATTTTGACTTTTGACTGTCAAATGACCATTTTGCCCCTGCAGTTGACTGTGAAGCAATTAGGGCTTTTGACTGTGCAACTTGATGCTGTGAGTCTTGAAACTTGACACATGGGTGTTTGACAATGTATATAGGCATATGGGACTTGATTGGACCCTTGGAAACCTCAACTTCCTTGTAAGAACCAAAACCCTAATTTTGACTATGTTAGGAGGGTGTTTGCACTGTGCAATCCTTAATCCATTTGAAGCTTGATCTTGCCAAATCTTGAAGAATATGGGAGGGCAAATTTTGGGGTACAACAAATTCCTTCTTCATTAGTGGGCTCCACAATCATTGGTAATACGACCACATAAGGCATCATAAGCTTCTGGGCACGAGCTCGGACCCATTGGAGGTAAGGCTGCATAGGAAGGGAAGTCTTCGGTCCCAACTCTTTGGGGTCAGATCTATTTACCATGCCCCAAGATCGTATGAACCTCTGGCGATGCTCCTTAACATCATCCTTATAGTCGAATACAATGTCCTCGAGAAGTAACTCATGGGGACCATCCCTTCGAGCACGACCAAATTGTCGCAAAGCTAGACAAAGATTGTAAGTTATACCCCCTCTGATACCAAGTAATGGGACATTAGGGTACCCCCCACAGCGGTCAATAACAGCAGTGTCTTCCATAGCCCGGGAACACCAAAGAATATCCGTATGAGCGAGTGACATTATTCTGTGTGACCAACCCAAACCTTCTTCATTCTTCAGTACAGACCTAGGGAGGTGAGAAATAAACCACCTTGACAACAACGGCATGCAGCACATCAGAGTCCCTCTTCTCCTCATGGTACGATTATGGAGAGCATGCAAGATATCTCCAAGCAAGGTAGGCACAGGGTTGCGAGAAAGGAAAATCTTGACAGCATTCACATCTACAAAGGAGTCTGGATTAAGGAAGAGAACTAAACCATAGATAAGAAGAGCCAAGACATCCTCAAAAGCCTAAAAAACCAAATCATCCCAAAATAGCTGAGCCTGGTCTATCAGAAATTTTGCTAGAAAACCCTTGACTCTGATTCGAGTTTCCCAATTGGATACCACATCGGCCCGTTTCAAATGCAAAGCTGAGGCAATGACTTATGGCTTAGGAACTTCTTTCATACCTGTGAAGGGTACCTGTTCAAGAATGGATATGCCTAATAGATGAGAGAATTCTTCCAAGGTGGGTACCAGCTGGTAATCTGGAAAGGTGAAGCAGTGATGCTTGGGATCGAAGAACTGAAAAAGTACGCTCATCATCTGTTCATCAAAGTTTGAAGTGACCAGACTGAGAAGTTGACAGTGTCTCTTAATGAAAGTAGAGGTTTCAGAAACTCTTAATGCTAACTCTTTAAGTTGGGCAGGTATCTGCACAAAGTTGATTCAGATGGTATTTCTACGCACGGAAGCCATGGTCTGCAAAACAGAACAAAGATAAATTCCCTTGGTCTTTGAAATGGTTAGTGTAATAAAGCATGGATGCCATGTTATGATGCATGATATCATGATAAACCACAGGTATAGCAAACACAAGTATTGCACACACAGTCAAATAACACAAAGCCCTTAGGTTTAAGGCTTGCATGAGGTCAAAGGTAATACCCTCTTGAAGTTAAGTTGGTTCAACCTGTCCTAGAAAAAATTAACCGGGTTCTAGAGGATCTCAATATCACTGACCATCCTCCATCGGTCATGGTTTCAGCTCACGCAATCTTTTCTTGCGGCCGAAATATTACGAGAGTATGATCTTAATGAGTGTAGCATCGAGTATCAACCAGTTCTCGGCTCTACACCGAGGCCAGCTATCTTGCTACTTTCTAATGGCCAAGTTGGGCGATTAAAGGTTCTAAGGTCAGTTGATGCTTCATGACACCACGCGGCGGCCCCGTATTCTCCTTGTTTCTCCACAAGGGATACCGGTACCAACCAAAGTGCCACATCAACGTAGCTATTGCTTCAACCATATCGGTCTACACCGTACAGTTCCCTCACAGTCTATTGCTACTTACCTAAAAGGTGTTCCCCAGATCCGGGTGTAGGATCTATAGTAACCCCGAACAAAAACCCTCAAAAGTAAAGCAAACAAAGCAATCAAGAGAAGCAATTATGATGACCTAGATCCTAAGGTATACCCCACTTATAGTGCCCAGCAGAGTCGTCAGTTCTGTGATACAGTGGCAGAACCGACTGTTTAATACTGGTTTGCATTTTGCGTTTTGTGTTTGCAAAATGTCATGGTAAGCAAGAGTCGCCATCGACTTTTATTTTATCCAATTGGAAAGGAAAAAAGTACAGAAAAAATCCTTTTTCGAGATATTCTGAGTACGGGGGGTAGATTATAGAAAGGGAAGATGTTAGCACCCTTTCTATCTGTAGTTATCTATGGGCTCTTAGGTACTTGCTCATTTTTTTAAATTGCTTGTGTATGTGCTTTGTCTTTTTGAAAATTTTGGCTCCGTGATAACCCTTGTATCAGTCCTCAAAGGTGTGACGAAGTTGTTTTGAAAGTTTGTTTGAAAAGTGTAAATGTGAAAAGTTTTGATTTGAGAAAGTACCTACTAGCATCTACCTACTCGAAAAAAGATCGTATCTATTCTTGTTTCCTTTAGACAGAGCTATCCTACTACTGAGAAATAGGTAGCACCGTCATTGGAATTGTAAGGGTCAATTTGAAAGGGACGTACGATCACTAAAGCAATATTAGGACACCTTAGTAATAACCCTAGAGTCTTAAGATCATATTCGAGGCAACATTTTCGAGGCAACATTCAAATGGGACGTTTGATCTTTTTTAGACAGGAGGGCAACCACTAAGACACCCTATGCTTAATGATCATTTACCGAAGGCAACCAAAGTGAGAGTATACCCTAAGAGTGATATGTGCGAGTGATTTGTTTCAGTTATTTATCTTTGCACATTAGGTTTTTCTAACTGTACTAATTTGTCATGCATTCTTGCCATACAATCCTATTAGCATACATCTAGACAGTTAAATATTTGTAGGAATTAAAAATGCAGGAAATTAAACCTAGCTATTGCAAGGCTTTGGCAGTTACATCATTATTTCGACGGGAAATAAAAGTGTGGAATTTAAAACCCTAATTAAACTATTACAACCTCGAAACAGTTACAATAATGCTAAAATGTAATTAAAATACGCGCGACGAATTAAACGCCATAAGAAATTGAAACCTTGAAAATCTAATTTGAGGAAAAAGCATTTTTGGATTTTTATTGAAGAAAATATTTAATTGAAAATTAATTAAACCTAATTTCTAATTGTTTCTAAATTATGAAATAAATTAAAGTTGCCCTAAATTAATTAAACTAATTAATTAAAAAAAACATTTATTAAGAAAATAAATCTTTTTTGTGGTTTTTGATTGGTTAATTTAATAAAATAATTTTTGTGTTGATTTAAATAAAAACAAAATAATTAAAGAAAAGGAAATAAAGAAAAATAGTAGAAATAACCAAATGGGCCTGCTGTCAGCAGATCTGGGGGTGCTGAACTTCTGGAACCCAGTAGGATGCCACAGAGTCTGGCGCCTGATTCAGTGAGACCATCTTCTGGAGACTCATAGTGGACCTGCGTATGCTAGCGTTGGATCTGGCTGGAGATGGATCCAGAGGATGATGATTCTCAGAAGGTGAGGTGCGCTGAATCTGGTTCTGGATGATAGATCCAGAAGATGATGACCCTCAGAAGGTGGAGTACGCTGGATCTGGTTCTGGATGATGGATCCAGAAGATGATGACCCTCAGAAGGTGAGGTACACTGGATCTGGTTCTGGCTGATGGATCCTGAAAATGATGACCCTCAGAAGGTGAGGTACGCTGGATCTGGTTTTGGATGATGGATCCAGAAGATGATGACCCTCAAAAGGTGAGGTACGCTGGATCTGGTTCTGACTGATGGATCCAGAAGATGATGACCCTCAGAAGGTGAGGTACGCTGGATTTGGCTCTGGCTAATGGATCCAGAAGATGATGACCCTCAGAAGGTGAGGTACGCTGGATCTGGTGAAAACAATGGAGAAAATGCCAAAATCCCACGCCTGGGATCAAACCCAGGACATAAGCTTCTAACTTCCTTCCTCTGACCAACTGCGCTAGATGTTAACTTGTTAATATAATAAAGAACAAATAATATATTGGAAAACAAATTAGTGGCCAGAATAATGCGCCAGAATTTAAACCATTCAGTCAGGTTGTGACACGTTGTTGTCTTCTTCCCTGGAACCGTAATTTTAGGCTCTGAACCTTTACCTACAGACACAGGTCTGTTGCTGAAAGCCCGTGTCATTCAAATATTCCATAAAAACATGATAAATCAATTGTGAGGGTACCCCTCAACTCGTCTCGGTCTCACGAGTGTCATGGTACCCATCATCAAGCCTAACTTTGCTTAAATAATAAAACCCCGAATTGGAGCACGAAACCCTAACAATGGCAAAAACTTATTCCTGCACTGTAACTTAAATCAAACTATCCAGAAACATTGCAAACATGATGATGAACATAAATATGTAACTTAAACATGCTAAATATGCAAGAATTAAAGTAATTGAATTTGGATAATTTTGCAAACCGTGAGAGTGATAGGGAGTGATTCTGGACGTGTAGGGGCGTGCAATCAATTGGAAAAGCTTCCTGAGATGCCTCAGAATTTATTGCTAGGCTTGAAACTCCTTGAGGACAGCTCTAAGATGGGTTTCAATCTCACACTTTTTGTCCAAAGTTTTGAGTTTTCTTCTGATAGTTTCACGCCTTCTAACCTCACTCTTTTGATCTGGGATCCTTCATTATATAACCTAGAGTGAATTAGGTTAACAAATTTGGATTGAATCTTTGCATTTATCCAAGATTTGATTTGGTTTTCAATTTGTATGATATCTTTCTATTTTCATGCCAATCATTCCTTTCTTGCACCAATTTCCATTGATTCAAATTGATCATGCAAGCTCACATATCTTGATTGCCAATCTGTAAAAAAACAAATCAAATCATATCTTTGATAACTTTCATCATTTATTTGATTTAATTCACTTTTTAATTAATGAAAAATCCAAATAAATTGAAAAATGAAGAAAATAATGGGTGGATAAGTATTTGAGTCGAGGACCACATTATAATTGAGGTGCAAGCATAAACAGTTGGGCCCATTTAGCAAAAAATGAAAATTTGAGCACATTTGACTTTTGGCAATTTTGCAAAAATGGTCAACTTGGCCAATGCATAACTCTCCCAATTTTAACCCTAGAGATGTGTTCTTGGAATTTTTAGAAAGCTTAGGATGTCCTCTAAGAAACCCTTTTGGTCTCATCTCAATTGAGTCTTCCATGTTCATGTATTAAGCTTTGACCCAAAAGGTGTTTTTGTTGACTTTTCAAAATGACCTATAATGTCAAAATTCATATCTTTTTGTGAGTGCATATTCTGAACTTGGGAGATGATGATGAATTGTAGGGAATTGCATCCTATTCAAAATGAGCTTTGGATGGGTCATTTCTGATGAATTATGAGAAAGTTATGCTTGGTCAAAGTTGAGCTGACTTTTCCTGTAAAACCCTAATTTAGCAACTTTTGGGTTTTGATGAATTACGAGAAATCCTTGAAGAATCATGATCAACCCTTGATCCAATGATGAATAATACTTAAAAATGAGGATGTTGACGAAAAATATTGAAGTTTGACTGTATATGGGCCCCAGTTGACTTTTGTCCTAGCACAGTTGATTTTCAGGCATTTGAGTAATTGACTGAGCAAACTTCTTCTGCAAGGCTTGAAACTTGACATGGATGATCTTGAGGACATATTAGGACAATGGTGAGCATTTTAGTCCTTTGTGGTTCACACATATTGATGAATATGGAAACCCTAATTAGAGATAGACGACCTTAGGAGAGAGTTGGTATGGTCAACTCTTGAACTTCCTTGAGCAATTTGGGGACCTCACTTGCCATGTGTTGAAAAATATGGGAGGGAAAACTTTTGGGTACAACACCTTCGTTTACAGCACAACATGTAAATAAAATTCCTTTTCGTTTCAAACATGTACATAGCATTTGTTCCCCTTTCGTTTACACCCTTATAGTTTGTTTTTATTGCCTTTCCTTTGGTTTTGTTCTTTGGATTCTTACAAATGTTTTAAGAACTAACCTGGCCTTAAGGCAGTGCTAGCATGGCCTTAGGCCATGTTTCTATTTAAAATCTCAAACTAAAGAAACAGGGGACAAGAGTATGGAATGAAGCCTCTGGATTCCACACTAACCTCCAGGTCAAACGAAAGAGGCAGCTAGAAGGCACACCATGCTGACTTCCAGGCCCAGACGAAAGGTACGCCTGCACTAATTCCAGGCCCAGACGAAAGGCACAACATGCTGACTTCTAGGCCCAGACGAAAGGCAATCCCTCACTGCTTTCAACCCCCAGTCGAAGGAGGCAGAAAGGCAGGTTGCATCTTGCACTGATTCCAGGCCCAGGAGAAAGGCACAACATGCTGGTCTCCAGGTCCCAATCGAAAGGCATAACATGCAGACCCCCAAGCCTAAGTCGAAAGCCACACCTTCACCCCTTTCAGGCTAAATCGAAGAGATCCAGAAAGTGCAGAATCGAAGGGTTTTTTGCCTCAATCGAAAGACCCTCATTTTTCTTGCTTTTATTTTATTTTTGCCTTTACATTTTCATGCAATTCAATATGGTTGTAATAGTGTAGGATTTTATCTTTTTGCATTTTATTACTTTTGTATGATTGCTAGTAAAATATGGCATGCATGGCAAGATAAAAACAACAAGTAGACAACCCCTAATCAAAGACTAAATGCAGGAAAATCAAACACACTATTCACACATGCACCCTTAGGGTAATCTCACTTGTTGCCTCATAAAAATAGTCATGTCCCTCGAATATGGGTGTTTTAGCAAAGACCCTTGATAAAAGATCGTAGTCCCTCGATGACCCCCAATGTTGCCTTCGGTAAAAGATCTAGTCCCTAAACGACATTGCTAAAACGTCACATAGGTTGCCTTCTATGACTATACGAATGTCCCACGCCCGTCCCTTCACATCCAACGACGGGGCTTCTTACCAAAACAATGGTAAGATAGCAACATCTAAAGAAGGAGGAAAAGAACATTTAAGACCTTTTGAGTAGGTAGGTTGCTCCTAGTTGCTCGCTTGCTCACAACAAAAACATTTTATACACCAACACTTTCATTTGAAACATTTTCAAAAGACAAGCACTTTGTACGCGTTCTTATAAAAACGAGAACCATTACAAAGACACCTTTTCAAAATCACTTTCAAAAACACATTCCACAAACACCTCTTTGAAATATTTTCAAAACAACACTTTGTACGCGTTCTTATAGAAACAAGAACCATTACAAAGACATTTTCAAAATACATTCAAAAGCCACACCACAAGCACATTTTAAAACAAATGCAAGTGATCTAGTAAGAAACTAAGAGCCCATAGATAACTACGGATGAAAAGGGTGCTAACACATTCCCTTTTCATAACCTACCCCCCTAACTCAAGAAATAATCTCGAAAGGTATTTCCTGTTCTTTTCAGCCTTTCCTTATTGGATAAAAGAAAATTCGATGGCCACTCTTGCTATCCACAATAATTGCGATCAAACACGAAACACCCATGCCAGTTTTCCCACCGTGTTATATAACCCTAATTTTTTTATATATTCTTCAGCAGATTCACCAGTTATGTAATACGGTGGGAGAACCGACTTTTATACTGGTTTTGCGTCTGTATTCGCAAATGTTTCGGTAAGCAAGAGTCACCACCGAATTTTATTTTATCCAACAAAGGAAAGGGTGAAAAGAACAGAAAAAGACCTTTTGATATTATTTCTTAGTAAGGTGGGTAGATAATCGAAAGGGAAGGTGTTAGCACCCTTTCCATCTGTAGTTATCTACGGGCTCTTAGATGCTTAGCTCATTTTGAAAATACTTTGTGCTTTGTGTGTTTTTGAAAAGTGTTGTACCCCAAAATTTTCTCTCTCATTTTACTCAAAACATACTCCTAGAGGTCCTCAATTTGCTCAAGGTTGCCCAAGAGTTGACCAGACAAACTCTCTCCTAAGGCAATGTATCTTAAACTAGGGTTTCCATTTTCATCAAGATGGGTGGACTCCAAAGACTTCATATTCTCCCCATGGTCCTAATATGTTCTCAATACCCTCCATGTCAAATTTCAAGCCTTGCACAAGAAGTTTTCTCAGACAACTGCTCAGATGCTTGAGAATCAATTGTATTAGGTCAAAAGTCAACTATGGCCCACATACAGTCAAACTTCAATATTTTTGGTCAAAATCAACATTTTAAAGTTATATCCATCATTTGATCAAGGGTTTATCATGATTCCTCAAGGAATTCCCCAAATTCCTCAAAACCCAAAAGTTGCTAAATTAGGGTTTCTCAAGAAAAGTCAACCAAACTTTGACCAAGCATAACTTCCTCATACTTTATCATAAATTTTCCATCCAAGGCTCATTTTGAAGAGGGTGCAATTCTATACAATTCATCTTCGGCCCTCAAGTTCAAAATATGCACTCACCAAAAGATATGAATTTCCATATTATAGGTCCTTTTGAAAAGTCAACAAAGACACTTTTTGGGTCAAAGCTTCTTACATGAACATGGAAGACCCAATTTAGATGAAACCAAAAGGGTTGTTTAAAGGACATCCTAAGATTTGAAAAAAGTCCAAGAACACCTCTCTAGGGTTAAAATTGGAAGAGATATGTCCTGTCAAAGTTGACCTATTTTGCAAAATTGCCAAAAGTCAAATGTGCTCAAAAATGCATTTTTTGTCAAATGGGCCTAATTTTTTATGCTTGCACCTCACTCCTAACATGATTCACGACCCAAATATTCACTCACATGTTATTTTCTTCATTATTTATTTTATTTTTATTTTTTATTAATTAAAAATTGAATTAAATCAAATAAATGGTAAATAATAGCAAAAATTTGTTTTGATTGGATTTTTCAACAGAATCACAAGCTCATTATGCTAGCATATTAGAATCAAATCGAATCATGGTTAATTGGAACAAGAATGGCATGATTAGGCCAAATTTGGAAAGGTATCATACCACATGAAAACCAAATCAAATCTTCAAAAATTTCAAAGATGCTAGTTGTTTTTATAACCCTAATTCACTTAGGGATATATAATGAACAACTCTGTGCACGAAAACAAGGATTAGAAGTGGTGGAAAGCACAATACAAAACTCAAAATTTTCTCAAAAAAGTGGTGATCTGATCTCTACCCTAGAGGACAACTCAAGGCCTTCCAACATTCCTAAGCGATTCCTGGACCTTCCCAGAAGCTAACCCAATCGATTCCAGGTCCTTTCACGCCCAGAAACGCTCGCTACATCTCATACAGTTTTCTTGTTTTCTTCAAATTGATTACAACCATTCTTGCATAATTAGCATGATTTAATGATATATTTGTAATCATTGATGTATTTCTAACATGTTTGGATTGTTTAATTGGATTTTTTAGGCTTATACGTGTGACTGCCATGGCTAGGGTTTGAGGTCACGGTTTGGGGTTTCTTGATATAAGTAAAATTAACCTACACAAAGGGTACCATCGTACTCGTGAGGTCAAAGCAATTTGATTGATGTAGCCATAATTCATTTATCATGCTTGTGCTAGATTTTGGAAATTTGCAGGGTTTTAGTTATATACGTTTGTCCATAGGTATAAGTTAGTTACCTAAAGCGACGAACAAGCGAAGAAGAAGATAATGTGGCAGCCAACCACTGGACCATTCAAACCAGCGTGTTTTGTTTTTGTTTTTTGTCTTATCCAGTTTGTTTGACATATTATTGATTATTGTTATTATGTTAACAATTAAAACGTGTAGCCCGGTTGGTAGAGAGCGCGTTGTATGAGTAGGAGGACATGGGTTCGATCCCAGGTCCCAGCATTTTCCCTATTTTCTTAATGTTTAACTGCAGATCTGGTGCTCCACGCATTCAGGCGCGTACCATACATCCATTAATCCAGCTACTTGATTCATCAACAAATCCAATCCAACGTCCCAGGCAGCAAAGTCCATGGTACACCCTCCAGAGAGGGCTACACAAGATCCACGCGAGGCTAGACTTAGTCATTGGTGGGCCTGGAATAATTCAGATATACACCCCCTCCAATTGTTTAAACAGGCTCATTCTTCTCTTTTTTTATTTATTATTCTTATTCTTTCTTAATTATTCCCTAATTATATTTCTTTTAAAATAACATCAAAATTATTTTTATTTAATCAAAATCACAAAAAAACACCAAAAAATCGTTTTTTCATAAAAATATTTATTTTCTTTAATTAATTAATAATTAAAAAATTAGGTTAATTTAACTCCTTTTTATAATTAAAATCAATTAGAAATTAAGATTTGATTTTTGTAAATAATTAATTTTTTCTTCTAAAAATAACTTAAATATTTTTTCCTCAAATAGATTTTAGGTTTTCTAATCGTCCTCGCATTTAATTTGTCACGCGTTTTAATTACTTTTTTTAATTATTTTTGTAATTGCTCCGAGGTTGTAATAGCTTTAATTAGGTTTTAATTTCGTATTTTATTTTCATTCAAAATAGTTATGTATCTGCGAAAGCCATGTAATAGTTAGGGTTTCTATTTCCGCACTTTAAATTTTCGCAATTATTAACTGTTAGATGTAAGCTAATAGGATTGTATGGCAAGAATATTTGAAAATTAAAACGGTAGAAAACCCTAAAATGTGCAAATACAAATTAACTGAAAAAAGTTCACTCGCACATGCTCACTCCTAGGGTTTACTCCACTTCGGTTGCCTTCAGTTAAGCGGTCATGAAGTATAGGATTCATTAGTGGTCGTCCTCTAGCTCCGAAAGATCTCAAATGACCCACTCGGATGTTGCCTCAGAAAAGATACTTAAGGCTTTAGGATGACTACTAACACCTCCTAGCATTGCTTTTGTGATCGTATATGTCCCTTCGAACGTCCCTTAAAACTCCAATGACGGTGCTACCTATTCCTTAATAATGGGATAGCGCTGTCTAAAGGAAAACGAACAGTCTTTTTCGAGTAGGTAGATAGTTCCTAGGTACTTTCTCAAACAAACAAATTTCACACCAACACTTTTCAAACAATTTTCAAAACAACTTCATCACATCCTTGAGGACTGATACAAGGGTTATCACGAAGTAAACTTTTTTCAAAACAAGCACATGCACAAGCAATTTTAAAAAAAAAATGAGCAAGTACCTAAGAGCCCATGGAAAACCATGGATAGAAAGGGTGCTAACACCTTCCCTTTCTATAATCTACCCCCCCCCGTACTCAGAAATATTCTCGAAAAAGGTTTTTTCTGTTATTTTTCCTTTTCATTTGTTGGATAAAATAAAAGTCAGTGGTGACTCTTGCTTACCGCAAAATTTTGTGAACAAAAAACGCAAAACACAAACCAGTATTAACAGTCGGTTCTGCCACCGTATCACAGAATTGGCGACTCTGTTGGGGAGTTTAAATAAGTGGGGTATACCTTAGCATCTAGGTCATTTTTTTATTGCCTTCTTGTTTGTTTTGTATGCTTTATTCTTAAAGGGTTTTGCTTGGGCATTGTTATAGATCCTACATCCGGATCTGGGGGCACTCATTAGGTAAAAAATATCATGGAGACTGTACGGAATAGACTGATATGGTTTAAGTGATGGTTGTGTTGGTGTGGCACTTTGGTTGGTACCGGTATCCTTCGTGGAGAAACGAGGAGAATACGGGGCCGCCGCATGGTGTCGTGAAGCACTAACGGACCTTAGAACCTTAGTTGAACAAACTTGGCCATTAGAAAGTAGTGAGATAGCCGACCTCGATATAGAGTTGAGGATTGGTTGATACTCGATGCTACACTCATTGAGATCATACTTTCGGGATATTTTAGTCGCAAGAAAAGATTGCTTGAGCTAAGACAATGCCCAATAAAGGATGGTCAGTGGTATTGAGATCCTTTAGAACCCGATTACTTTTTAAGACAGGTTTGAAACCAACTAAACTTCAAGAGGGTATGACCTTTAACCTCATGCAAGCCTTAAACCTAAGAACTTGGTGTGATTTGTCTGTGTTTGCTATACCTGTGGTTTATCATGACATCATGCATCATAACATAGCATCCATTCTTATTGCAATAACCATTTCAAATACCAGGGGAATTTATCTTTGTTCTATTTTGCAGATCCTGGCTTTCATTCATAGAAACACCATCCGAATCAGCTTTGTGAAGATACCTTCCCAACTCAAAGAGCTGGTATCAAAGGTTTCTGAAACTTCTGCATTCACTAAGAGACATGGTCGACTTCTCAATCTGGTTACTTCAAACTTTGATGAAAAGATGATGAGTGTACTCTTTTAGTTCTTTGATCCCAAGAACCACTACTTCACCTTTCCAGACTATCAGTTGGTGCCTACCATGGAAGAATTCTCTCAGCTGTTGGATATACCCATTCTTGAACAGTTGCCTTTCACAGGTCTGGAAGAAGTTCCTAAACCAGAAGTCATTGCCTCAGCTTTGCATCTGAAACGGGCCGACATGGTATCCAATTGGGAAATGAGAAGCGGAGTCGAGGGTTTTCTAGCCAAGTTTCTGATAGACAAGGCCCAACTGTTTTGGGATGATATGGATTTTCAGGCTTTTGAGGAGGTCTTGGCTCTTCTAATCTATGGTTTAGTCCTACTCCCTAATCCAGACTCATTCATAGATGTGAATTCTATCAAGATCTTCGTCTCTCGCAACCCTGTGCCTACCTTGCTCGGAGATATTTTGCACACTCTCCATACTCGTACCATGAAGAGAAGAGGGGTTCTCATGTGTTGCATGCCATTGTTGTCGATGTGGTTTATTTCTCACCTCCCTAAGTTTGTACTGAAGAATGAAGAAGGTTTGGATTGGTCACAAAGGATAATGTCACTCGCTCACATGGATATTCTCTGGTGTTCCCGAGCTATGGAAAACATTGCTATTATTGACCGCTGTGGGGAGTACCCTAATGTCCCATTACTTGGTATCAGAGGGGGTATAACCTACAATCCTTGTTTAGCTCTGTGACAATTTGGTTACGCTCGAAGAGATGGTCCCCATGAGTTACTTATCAAGGGCATTGTATTCAACTATGAGGATGATGTTCACGGGTATCACCGGAGGTTCATAAGAGCTTGGGGCATGGTAAACAGATCTGGCGCCAGGGCTTTGGGGCCATAGGCTTCCATTCCTATGGAACCTTACCTCCAACGGATACGAGCTCGTGCCCAGAAACTTATGATGCCCTATATGGTCGTTTTACCAGTAATTGTGGAACCCACTACTGAAGGGGTATTCCTTACACGGTTCTCTATCCTTATATGCCCACTGATCTTGGAGAATTACAGAGGTCTTGGATTCAGTTGAAGAAGGAGTGGGATACTTACAGGGATCAGTTCTATGCTCCGAAGAGGAAGGTTTTGGAGCTCACAAAGCAGCTCCATGAGGAAAGAAGACTCAATGCTTATCTCGGCACGAAGAGGAAGCATCCATGGTAATTTTGACTTTTTTCTAGTTTTAGATTTGTTTTTAATTGTAACACCTAAAAGGCATTTGAACTTTGAATTCAGCTAATAAAATCTTTGTTTTATTTTGGTTCGCAAATTTAAATTCCAAAATTATTTAAAATCATTGCATGCGCATCCCATTCATAGAATAGCATGTACAGGTACCATTACAGGTTTCTCATCTTCTTCGCTTTTTATTTCAGCAGAAATGTCTTCCGAACAAAGCATCAAGGACTTTCAGGCACAAAACGCCCAATTCCAGCAAATGTTCATAAATCTGGAAAAAGGGCAGGAGGATTTGAAAGCCCTCATCCTGAAAGAGAGAAAGAAAAAGAAGAAGATTGCCGGTATTCTGAATATGGGAAGAAGATTTGGAGGGCCGTTGAAGCGACAAGTCGATCTGACCTCTTCATCCAAAGAAGGGGAGAATCAAGAAGAAGAAACAAGGGAGAAGGATCCTAGTCCTGAAGTTTCTGACAATGATACCGACTACATCGATGAGCAGTATCCTCCTGCTGAGGATAGATACAAGCAGTTGGAAGATCGTTTGAGTGCCATGGAAGTCTAGAGGATACCTGGGTTGGATTTCGAAGAATTGGGATTGGTATCGGGAGTGGTCATCCCGCAGAAGTTCAAAGCTCTAGCTTTTGGTAAGTATGATGGGGTGTCCTGCCTAAAACTCCATCTCCGTTCTTATTTCAGAAAAATCCAGCCCCACACCGCTGATAGAAACTTGTGGGTTCATTTCTTTCAAGATAGTCTGTCAGGGACTCAGCTTGAATGGTTCTACCAGCTGGAGGGAGCCAATGTCCAAAATTGGGAAGATTTGGCTGCTGCTTTCTATAAGCAGTATCAATATAACCCAGACCTTGCTCCTACTCGTACTAAACTCCAGAGTATGTCCATGGGTGCAAGTGAAGGTTTTAAAGACTATGCGCAGAAATGGAGAGACTTGGCTGGAAGAGTTCAACCCCCGTTGTCGGATAGGGAGTTGGTTGACATGTTTCTGGGGATGCTATCTGGTCCATTCTTCAATCATTTGATCGGCATCTCGTCAGCTGGTTTCATCGAGCTGATTCTTACTGGAGAGAGAGTAGAGGCTGGGATTCGAAGCGGAAAGATACAAAAGGATGCCTCTTCGAGTTCGGTAAAGAAGCCTTTTGCTGGTAAGAAGGAAGCCAGTGCCATCTATAGCCCGAGGGGCCAAAACAGAGTTGAACATCTTCAGACAGTAAGTGTCGTAATGATACCTAGGCCTACAGTTGCTCCACAATGCAACAATCAACAAAGGGTGGAAAGACCACAACGGAAGTTTACCCGAATCAATATGACATTAGTTGAAGTTCTACCTCATCTGTTGAGATCCAACTTGGCGACCTTGAAAGAGGCTCCCAAGAATCCAAATATCATATCTCCCTGATTTAATCCAAATGCTCAGTGTGCCTATCTTTCTGAAAGTCCTGGCCACGATACCAATGATTGTTGGGCCCTAAGAAATAAGGTACAAGATCTGATCAAATCCAAGGAAATTGATTTCGACGCTCCGGAAAAGCCCAATGTCATAACTGCTCCCATGCCTAAGCACGGTCGTGGAATTAATGTTGTTGATACCGACTTGTTTGTGACCTTGGTGGATGAAGTTTCTACCCCTCTCATGACTGTGAAGAAAAATTTGCTGATGGCCGGTTTATTTCTGGGTTGTGGTGAAGGTTGCCACATGTGTTCATTTCTACCTTATGGTTGCCATTTGCTGAAGTCAGGGGTTCAACGCCTGATGGACAGCAAAGAAATTTTGTTCGAGAAAACTTCGGTTCCCGTTGTTCCGTCTGAAGACATTGCCATTATAACCATTTCCGCCAATCCTTCCAAGGTCTCCTCAAGAATACTTGTTAGGATTACATCTGATCCAAGAATCTCTCTTCTAATAATCATTGTTCCTGGTCCTGTCCTGTATGTCTTAGACAAAGTTGTCCCCTGGCATTATGATGCCGATGTGTACTATCATGGCATCAAACAAGATTTGAAAAATGAAGAGGTTGATCCTGATATTGGTAACATTGTCGGAATCAGCAAGGTTACCCGATGTGGAAGGGTCTTCTCTCCCGAGATTTCCCCTAAGACTGTCAACAGGCCTATTGTCATTCCATTTGTTATTCCTGTTGGTACATCAACTACGGCTCTTGTTCTTACTCCAGTTAATACCCCTATCAGCGAATCTTCTGGTACACGCGACAAACAAGTTATAGGTGAGCCTGCCCGGACGGAGGCGCCTAGAAAAATTATTGTGGAAGCCTCTAAGCAAGAGATAGAGGAAATACTGAAAATAATTAAGAAGAGCGACTACAACGTGGTCGAGCAGCTGGGGCAGACCCCCTCAAAGATATCCATGTTATCCCTGTTGTTATGCTCTAAGGCCCATGTGAAGGCTTTGATTGCATTCCTCAAAATTGTGCATGTGTCGCAGGAGACTTCAGCTGATCAATTTAAATATTGCGTGGCTAGCCTGACTGCTGACAATGGGTTGGGTTTTTCAGATGCAGATTTGACACCAAAGGGAAGGAAGCATAATGATGCTCAGCATGTCTCGATTGAATGCAGGGGCACCACTATGGCTCATGTGTTGGTAGATACTGGGTCTTCGCTGAATGTTCTGCCCAAGAAGGCATTGGACCGGTTGGATTGCAAGGGTTTGACTTTAAAGCCTAGTAACATTTTGGTAAGGGCTTTTGATGGGTCGAAAAGAATGGTGCACAGGGAGGTGGACATCCCTGTCAAAGTGGGTTCTCATACCTTTGGGTCCACCTTCTATGTGATGGACATCCGGCCGTCGTATTCTTGTTTGTTGGGTCGTCCTTGGATCCACGAGGTTGGGGCAGTTACTTCCACACTACGCCAAATGCTGAAGTATCTGGTAAATGGGAGGATTGTCACTGTGCGGGGCGAAGAGGAGTATATGGTGAGCCACCTCAATTCCTTCTGTTACGTAGAGATGGACGGGGAATTCATAGAAACTCCTTGTCAGAACTTCGAAGAGGTCCCTCGAATCTTGGCACCGGCTGAAACTACTACTAGCAGCAAACCTCCTCTGAAGATGGCTTCTCTCAAGGACGCCAGGGTCGTGGTTGAAGAAGGTGGGTGTACCAATTGGGGTCAGCTTCCTGATTTCACTCACAAAATTGGAAATTTTGGTTTGGGCTTTACTACAGGGGCTCAAAGGGTTGTTCGATGCGCTCGGGCTGGAGGACCTCCCCTACACATCAGTAATCGGGGAATTAATGCCATTGAAGATAGCGAGGAAGACTCAGACGTCGATAGCTGGATCTACCCAACTACCAATGGTGGACCGAGTAACTGGACGGCTAGGGACTTTATACCAGTTTCTTTTATTCTGCAGTAATTGTCTTACTTGTTTTGAGATTTGTAATAAACAATTTAAAACTTTACGGCCTTGTGCCTTGCCCGAGGCACATTGGCTTTGCTTGTGAGGGCTATTATTTTTCATTTCATATATCATTAATAAAGCATTGGACATTTCTTACATACAAATTTTGCGCTCTCTTTTTCTTTTTTTCTTTTCTGTTTTCACTTTATCAAAACATCTAGTCTCTTACACACACTCACGTATCATACTGCAGATCCATATCCACTCTGGATCCCATTGATAATAGCACTTCTATTGCCAGTTATGACTTCAAAAATCCGATCAACCAAGCCGAGGAAGAAGGTGAGGATGATTGTGAGGTGCCTAGAGAACTTGCTAGACTATTACAGCAGGAAGAAAGGGTCATACAGCCTCATGAAGAGCCGGTTGAGACAGTGAATTTGGGTACTGAGGAAGACAGAAGAGAGGTTAAAATAGGTGCAAATCTGGAGCTTAGCGTCAAACAGAGGTTGATACAAATGTTGCACGGCTATGTTGAGATCTTCGCCTGGTCCTATGATGACATGCCTGGTTTAGACACTGACATTGTGGTACATCGCCTGCCGACTAAAGAAGATTGTCCTCCAGTTAAACAGAAGGTCCGCCGTATGCGCCCCAAAATGTCAGAGAAGATCAAGGAAGAGGTCCTGAAACAGTTCGACGCAGGATTCTTAGCTGTCACTTCTTATCCACAGTGGGTTGCTAATGTCATTCTGGTACCTAAGAAGGACAGTAAGGTATGGATGTGTGTGGATTACAGAGATATGAACAGGGTAAGCCCCAAGGATGACTTCCCACTTCCTCACATTGACGTTCTGGTTGACAACACCGTGCAACACAAAATATTCTCCTTCATGGATGGTTTCTCTAGCTACAACCAGATCAAGATGGCTCCTAAAGACATGGAGAAGACAACCTTCGTCACGCAGTGGGGCACCTTCTTCTACAAGGTGATGCCTTTTGGGTTGAAGAATGCTGGGGCAACCTATCAGCGCGCCATGTTCGCTTTGTTCCACGATATGATTCACCATGAGATCGAAGTTTATGTTGATGAAATGATAGCCAGGTCTCAGACTGAGGAAGAGCACCTTGATCATATCCAAAAGTTGTTCGATAGGTTGAGGATATATAAGTTGAGGTTAAAACCGAACAAGTGTACCTTCGGAGTAAGGTCTGGTGAACTTCTAGGTTTCATTGTCAGCGATAAAGGCATCCAAGTAGATCCTTCAAAGGTAAAGGCTATACAAGAAATGTCAGCTCCCCTTACAGAGAAGGAAGTTAGAGGTTTCTTGGGACGCTTGAATTATATCGCCAGGTTCATTTCGCATCTGACTGCTACTTGTGATCCCACCTTTAAGCTTCTGAAGAAAGATCAAGTGGTAAAGTGGAATGATGAATGCCAGACCGCTTTCGAAAGAATCAAGGAATACCTTCAAGAACCACCAATTCTGATGCCTCCAGTTGAAGGAAGACCTTTGATATTGTACTTGATAGTGCTAGACAATTCAATGAGGTGTGTGTTGGGGCAGCATGACGAGTCTGGTTGAAAAGAGCACGCAATATACTACCTTAGCAAAAAGTTTACCGACTGTGAGACACGATACTCATTGCTCGAGAAAACTTGTTGCGCTTTGGCATGGGCTTCTCGCCGACTAAGATAGTATATGCTGACTCACACTACCTTGTTGATATCAAAGATGGATCCGATCAAGTACATTTTCGAGAAGCCCGCTCTCTCCGGAAGGATAGCAAGGTGGCAAATGATCTTAACCGAATATGACATCCAATACACAACCCAAAAAGCAATCAAGGGAAGTGTGTTGGCGGATCATTTGGTACATCAGGCCGTGGACGACTACCAGTCCATGAATTTCGAGTTCCCGGATGAGAATATCATGTTAGTAACTGACTACGAAGAACCTGGACCGGATGAAGGACCTGAGGAACGATCCCGATGGTCTATGTATTTTGATGGAGCTTCAAACGCACTGGGTAATGGCATTGGCACTGTAATCATATCTCCCGAGGGCTGTCATACTCCATTCACTTCCCGATTATGTTTCAACTGCACCAACAACATGGCGGAATATAAAGCATGTATAATGGGTCTTCGAGCTGCTATTGACCTAAGGATCAAATTCTTGAGTGTATTCGGGGATTCCGCTTTGGTGATAAGTCATATCAAAGGAGAATGGGATACGAAGAATCTGAATCTCATCCCATACAAAGAGTACACGTTGACACTGCTTCCACACTTTGAGGAAGTAACTTTTGAACATTTCTCACAAGAGGAGAACCAGTTAGCGGATGCACTAGCTACCATGTCTTCTATGTTCAAAGTTAGTTGGGACAATGAAGCTCCCCAAATCACCATTGAAAGGTTGGATGAACCAGCACACTGCTGTGAAATCGATACCGAAGAGGTGGCAGACAAGCCCTGGTTTCACGAAGTCAAAAGGTATCTCGAGACTTAAGAGTATCCCGAAAGGGCATCTGTCAATGATAAACAGTTTCTGAGAAGGTTCGCTGCAAAGTTCTTCCTCAGTAATGGAATCCTCTATAAACGCAACCATGACTCCACACTACTATGGTGTGTAGACAAGAGTGAAGCAGAGAGGATCATGACAGATCTACATGAAGGCACCTTCGGAACCCATTCTAGTGGACATACCATGGCTAAGAAGATCCTACGGGTAAGATACTACTGGTCCACTATGGAAGCCGGTTGTTATCAGCACTCTCAAACTTGTCATAAGTGCCAAATCTATGTTGATAAGGTGCATGTGCCTCCGGTCCCCTTAAACATTTTGACAGCTCTGTGGCCCTTTGCAATGTGGGGTATCGACATGATCGGAGAAATCAGGCCCACCGCTTCCAATGGACATCACTTCATCCTAGTAGCCATTGATTACTTCGCAAAGTGGGTTGATGCAGCCTCTTTTGCTACAGTAACCAAGAATGTCGTGGCGCGGTTTATCTGACATAATCTGATATGTCGATACGGTGTTCCAGAGAGAATTATTACTGATAATGGTACGAATCTCAACAACACAATGATCACTGAGCTCTGTAAACATTTCAAGATACAACATCATAACTCTTCTCCTTACCGGCCGAAGATGAATGGCGTTGTTGAAGCGGCTAACAAGAACATCAAGAAGATTGTACAGAAGATGACGGTGACATATAAAGACTGGCATGAGATGTTACCATTTGCTCTTCATGGGTACCGTACCTCAGCACGGACGTCGACAGGAGCAACACCCTACTCTCTGGTATATGGCACGGAGGCAGTCCTACCCATCAAAGTCCATATACCTTCTCTCAGTATTATGAAGGATGCGGGTTTGAACGAAGACGACTGGATCCGAACCCGACTTGATCAGTTAAATTTAATAGATGAAAAGAGATTCACTGCTATCTGCCATGGTCAAACGTATCAAAAGCAAATGATCAAGGCTTTTAACAAGAAAGTCAGGCGTCAAGAATATCAAGTCGGGGATCTAGTGATCAAACACATCATACTATCGCAAGGTGATCCCAGGGGTAAATGGACCCCCACGTACGAAGGGCCATTTGTGGTTAAGAAGATTTTCTCGGGTGGAGCTATGATTCTAACCACCATGGACGGTGACGACCTTCCTCACCCTGTCAATGCAAACATAGTGAAAAGATACTACGCCTAATTAAAAGACCCGCTAGGTTGACTGGCCTAGGAAAAAATAAGGGCTTCCCGGCGAACCAAAAGGGTTCGGGCTAAAGTAAGGGATAAAAATGAAAAATCTGTACACCCAGCAAGTCGAAAACCCGAAAGGGCGGCTTGGGCAAAAAAGGGTATCCCGATGGACTGAAAACCCGAAAGGGTGGTCCAGGCAAAAATTAGGGATATAAAGCGTACCACTATGCCTCATTGGATCATATTGCGACCATACTTCGGTATCGACTATCAAGCTCGGACGACGCCAACCAATCTGATCAACTTTCGGCCAAGAAGCAAGGTGATGAGACGCTTGAGATAATAAAGGCAATAGCAGAGTTGGAACCCAATGGGGTTATTTCACATAGTTGTTTTTCTTTCTTTTACACAATTTGTATAGCTTCTATTTTTCAGCAGCGTTCTATTACTAGAGCGTCAGCCTCTTTGTACAAAAACGCCTATTACAGGCCAACTTCAAAAATCAATACAAATCATTTTCACAAGAAACTTCGGTTTTGTTTTTCTTTTTCTATTTTTTTTTGCAAGAACGTCCAATGATTTATTTTTTATATATGCATTTGAAAATGATTCCTGCTTATAAATATTTGCATAAGAAACAAAAGACAATTACTCGTAATTCCAAAAACAGGGGCAAAAACAAAAAGTGCCAAACCCGACAGTTACTCTGCCCAGCAGATACCGGGATAGAGTCAGCTTTGGAGCATAACCATTAGTACATACACTCCCTATAGAGTAAAAAAATTGATGCCAGCCTTCCCGAAACAGGACGTAACCTCCCCATCCAGGGTCGTTCTGAAACCTAAAAGCTATATCCTCCAGCCGAATTTCATAATCACGGGCGAGTCCGTAAGTTTCATCCCCCAAGCAGAGTTTATTTCTCTGGATACAGAGGCTCAATTCCCGACACAGTTCATCACTTAAACTTCAAAATTCATTTTCTAAGTTTGTTCCCCGCAGAGTTTATTCTCAAGCAGAATCTCTTCCTAACAGAATATTCATAAAATCCCCAACAACAGTCAGGGATTTATTTTCCCAGACCCAGGCATACCCCAATAGCATTTCGTGAACATACATAATGACATGTGCATACATATCATATACAACATAACCTCATTTATTTTGAGAACATCATCTCACCCTGCATTTCATGCATCGCATATAACTAACCCTGATATCTTTTCAGGAAAAGATGTTTAGCTTCAACAAATCCAGCAGTTATACATGTCACACCTACAGACGATTAATGGAAACTCAGTTCCCTAAACCAAACGGGTCAACTAATCTACACTATCGCTTTGAAGTAACCCTACTATCCAGGTTTCTTCCTGCAAGCCCTACTATCTCGGCTTTCATCTCGAAGTAAACCTACTATCCAGGTTCCTTCTCGCAGCCCTACTATCCAGGCTTTCATCTCGAAGTAACCCTACTATCCAGGTTCCTTCTCACAGCCCTAGTATCCAGGCTTTAATCTCAAAGTAACCCTACTATCCAGGTTCCTTCTCACAGCCTTACTATCCAGGCTTTCATCTCGAAGTAACCCTACTATCCAGGTTCCTTCTCATAGCCCTACTATCCAGGCTTTCATTTCGAAGTAACCCTACTATCCAGGTTTCTTCCTGCAAGCCCTACTATCCAGGCTTTCATTTCGAAGTAACCCTACTATCCAGGTTCCTTCTCACATCCCTATTATCCAGTATTTCATCTCGAAGTAACCCTACTATCCAGGTTCCTTCTCACAACCCTACTATCCAGGCTTTCATTTCGAAGTAACCCTACTATCCAGGTTCCTTCTCATAGCCCTACTATCCAGGCTTTCATCTCTAAGTAACCCTACTATCCAGGTTCCTTCTCACATCCCTACTATCCAGGCTTTCATCTCAAAGTAACCTTACTATCCAGGTTCCTTCTCACAGACCTACTATCCAGGATTTCATCTCAAAGTAACCCTACTATCCAGGTTCCTTCTCATAGCCCTACTATCCAGGATTTCATCTCGAAGTAACCCTATTGTCCAGGTTCCTTCTCACAGTCCTACTATCCAGGATTTCATCTCGAAGTAACCCTACTATCCAGGTTCCTACTCACAACCATATTATCCAGGCTTTCATTTAGAAGTAACCCTACTATCCAGGTTCCTTCTCATAACCTTACCATCCAGGTTTCTTCGCTCTTATCTTAAGACAACAGTTTACAACACGGTAAAACCAGGATCCGACCAGTTTCGGTTGATTTCATCTTTCCCCAATAAGGCATTGTGCAGCCTGTACCCTGACCAGATGTGTAATTCACTTCCGCTTCCTCAAGCAGGAGTTATTTCCCCAGTAGAGTAACGAACGAATGAAGTTCCTAAAATTATATTTCTCGCAAGACAGATATCAACATTCCTCAGTAGATTCCTCCTCAACGACAGGAACAGGAATTCCCATCAAAGGAATATCTCAGGAAATCAACACCCTCTAGATGGCATCTTTAAGCCCATCTCCGACGATTCTCCGTCAACTTCCAAATGGAATCTGTAAGCCCATTCCCGATATCACCAAATCAAGTATCACTTTATACGAGTGCAAATTTCTGGGCACTCTAGTGTTCAATCATCTTCCACCTTCAGATCACGAAAGGCAGACAAGCCAATATACATTCTCAGGTTTAAGAAGATTGAACAGGGGCTGATGTTGTACCCCAAAATTTTCCTTCTCATTTTACTCAAAACATACTCCTAGAGGTCCTCAATTTGCTCAAGGTTGCCCAAGAGTTGACCAGACAAACTCTCTCCTAAGGCAATGTATCTTAAACTAGGGTTTCCATTTTCATCAAGATGGGTGGACTCCAAAGACTTCATATGCTCTCCATGGTTCTAATATGTTATCAAGACCCTCCATTTCAAATTTCAAGCCTTGCACAAGAAGTTTGCTCAGTCAACTGCTCAGATGCTTGAGAATCGACTGTATTAGGTCAAAGTCAAATATAGCCCACATACAGTCAAACTTCAAGATTTTTGGTCAACATCAACATTTTGAAGTTATATCCATCATTTTATCAAGGTTTGATCATGATTCCTCAAGGAATGCCATAAATTCCTCAAAACCCAAAAGTTGCTAAATTAGGGTTTCTCAAGAAAAGTCAATCAAACTTTGACCAAGCATAACTTCCTCATACTTTATCATAAATTTTCCATCCAAGGCTCATTTTGAAGAGGATGCAATTCCCTACAATTCATATTTATCCCTCAAGTTCAAAATATGCACTCACTAAAAGATATGAATTTCCATATTATAGGTCCTTTTGAAAAGTCAACAAAAATACTTTTTGGGTCAAAGCTTCTTACATGAACATAGAAGACCCAATTGAGATGAGACCAAAAGGGTTTTTTAAAGGACATCCTAAGATTTATAAAAAGTCCAAGAACACCTCTCTAGGGTTAAAATTGGAAGTGTTATGCCATGTCAAAGTTGACCTTTTTTGCAAAATTGCCAAAAGTCAAATGTGCTCAAAAATGCATTTTTTGCCAAATGGGCCTAACTTTTTATGCTTGCACCTCTCTCCTAACATGGTCCACGACCCAAATATTCACTCACATGTTATTTTCTTCGTTATTTATTTTATTTTGATTTTTTATTAATTAAAAATTGAATTAAATCAAATAAATGGTAAATAATAGCAAAGATTTGTTTTGATTGGATTTTTGGACAAAATCACAAGCTCATTATGCTGGCATATTAGAATCAAATCGAATCAAGGTTAATTGGCACAAGAATGGCATGATTAGGCTAAATTTGGAAAGATATCATACCACATGAAAACCAAATCAAATCTTCAAAAATTGCAAAGATGCTAGCTATTTTTATAACCCTAATTCACTTAGGGATATATAATGAACAAGTCCATGCACGAAAACAAGGATTATCAGTGGTGGAAAGCACAATACAAAACTCAAAATTTTGGCAAAAAAGTGGTGATCTGATCTCTACCCTAGAGCACAATTCAAGACCTTCCAACATTCCTAAGCGATTCTTGGACCTTCCCAGAAGCTAACCCAATCGATTGCAGGTCCATTCATGCCCAGAAACGCTCGCTACATCTCATACGATTTGCTTGTTTTCTTCAAATCGATTACAACCATTCTTACATCATTAGCATGATTTAATGATATATTTGTGATCATTGATGTATTTCTAACATGTCTAGATTATTTAATTGGATTTTTGAGGCTTATACGTGTGACTGCCATGGCTAGGGTTTGAGGTCACGGTTTGGGGTTTCTTAATACAGGTAAAATTGGCCTACACAAAGGGTACCATCGTACTCGTGAGGTCAAAACAATTTGATTGGTGTACCCATAATTCATTTATCATGCTTGTAATGGATTTTCGAAATTTGCAGGGCTTTAGTTACATACGTTTGTCCGTAGGTATAAGTTACTTACCTAAAGCGACGGACAAGCGAAGAAGAAGATAACATGACAGCCAACCACTGGACCATTCAAACCAACGCGCGTTTTTTTTTTGTTTTTTGTCTTATCCAGTTTGTTTGAGATATTATTGATTGTTGTTATTATGTTAACAATTAAAACGTGTAGCTCGGTTGGTGGAGAGCGCGTTGTATGAGTAGGAGGACCTGGGTTCGATCCTAGGTCCCAGCATTTTCCCTATTTTCTTAATGTCTAACTGCATATCCGGTGCTCCACGCATCCAGGTGCCTACCATACATCCATTAATCCAGCCACTTGATTCATCATCAAATCCAATCCAACGTCCCAGGAAGCAAAGTCCATGGTACACCCTCCAGGGGGGGCTATACAAGATCCACGCGAGGCTGGACTTAGTCACTGGTGGGCCTGGAATAATTCAGATATACACCCCCTCCAATTGTTTAAACAGGCCCATTCTTCTCTTTTTTTATTTATTATTCTTATTCCTTCTTAATTATTCCCTAATTATATTTCTTTTAAAATAACATCAAAATTATTTTTATTTAATCAAAATCACAAAAAAACACCAAAAAATCGTTTTTTTTCATAAAAATATTTATTTTCTTTAATTAATTAATTTAATTAAAAAATTAGGTTAATTTAACTCCTTTTTATAATTAAAATCAATTAGAAATTAGGATTTGATTTTTGTAAATAATTAATTTTTTCTTCTAAAAATAACTTAAATATTTTTTCCTCAAATAGATTTTAGGTTTTCTAATCGTCCTCGCATTTAATTTGTCACACGTTTTAATTACTTTTTTTAATTATTTTTGAAATTACTCCGAGGATGTAATAGCTTTAATTAGGTTTTAATTTCGCATTTTATTTTCAGTCAAAATAGTTATGTATCTGCGAAAGCCATGTAATAGTTAGGGTTTCTATTTCCGCACTTTAAATTTCCGCAATTATTAACTGTTAGATGTATGCTAATAGGATTGTATGGCAAGAATATTTGAAAATTAAAACGGTAGAAAACCCTAAATGTGCCAAGACAAATTACCTGAAAAAAGTTCACTCGCACATGCTCACAACTAGGGTTTACTCCACTTCGGTTTCATTCGGTTAAGCGGTCATGAAGTATAGGATTCGTTAGTGGTCGTCCTCTAGCTCTGAAAGATCTCAAATGACCCATTCGAATGTTGCCTCAAAAAAGCTCTTTAAGCCTTTAGGATGACTACTAACACCTCCTAGCATTGCTTTTGTGATCGTATTTGTCCCTTCGAACGTCCCTTAAAACTCAAACGACGGTGCTACCTATTCCTTAATAATGGGATAGCGTTGTCTAAAGAAAAACAAACAGTCTTTTCGAGTAGGTAGATAGTTCCTAGGTACTTGCTCAAACAAACAAATTTCACACCAACACTTTTCAAACAATTTTCAAAACAACTTCGTCACATCCTTGAGGACTGATACAAGGGTTATCACGAAGTAAACTTTTTTCAAAACAAGTACAGGCACAAGCAATTTATAAAAAAAAATGAGCAAGTACCTAAGAGCCCATGGAAAACCATGGATAGAAAGGGTGCTAACACCTTCCCTTTCTATAATCTACCCCCTGTACTCAGAAATATTCTCGAAAAAGGTTTTTTCTGTTATTTTTCCTTTTCCTTTGTTGGATAATATAAAAGTCGGTGGCGACTCTTGCTTACCGCGAAATTTTGCAAATAAAAAACGCAAAATACAAACCAGTATTAACAGTCGGTTCTGCCACCGTATCACAGAACTTGCGACTCTGTTGGGGAGTTTAAATAAGTGGGGTATACCTTAGGATCTAGGTCATTTTTTTAAGGCCTTCTTGTTTGTTTTGTATGGTTTATTCTTAAAGGATTTTTCTTGGGCATTGCTATAGATCCTACACCCGGATCGGAGGGCACTAATTAGGTAAATAGCAATAGATCATGGAGACTGTACGGTGTAGACCGATATGGTTTAAGTGATGGTTGTGTTGGTGTGGCACTTTGGTTGATACTGGTATCCTTCATGGGGAAACGAGGAGAACACGGGGCCGCCGCATGGTGTCGTGAAGCACTAACGGACCTTAGAACCTTAGTTGAACAAACTTGGCCATTAGTGATCGGATTACACTGAAGTATCTTATGATTCAGACTACAAGTGGACAGTCTTGTCGTGTAGTTTTAAAAGATATCGAACCATAGAGACTAATGAATCGAACTACCGTCTTCTATTGTTACTTTGCAAATCTAAAGCTAATGAATGTTTGATTGGGTTGTAGGGAAACTAATTACTAAATTAAGTTTAATTTTAATTATCAATAAACGAAACTACCAGTATGTAATAGTCGAACCTAGGGAGCTAGCAATTAGTTGGGTGTCTTTATATTTTCAAAACAGCTTTCATCAAAACCTATTTAGTTTAAAAGCCCTCGTCTCACACTGTCGTTTTATTGATCTAGGCTATGCAGTTAAGTCCTAACATACGCTTCCGACATCCCACATGAAGTAAAAACACCTTTTGAAAACGAAATAAAATCTTAATTAACTTTAAAGTTCTTCCGTTGTATTTTAAGCCAATGCCTAATTACTAATGTCAAGGTACGCTGCCGTTCGTCACGGGTGTAATGGACCAAGTGACCATTGTCACTTGGACTTGACGAATGTCACAAGCCCACTTTCTTCCTCTTTGACCACGTACTGCCAAATCCAACGGATGAAAACTATTTCAAACGCAAATCCAACGTCCATCCTACTTCTCCGATCCACTCAGTCAATGCATGGAAACATAATCGTCTTAGTAGTCCTATTATTTCTCAAAAGAACACAAAGTGTTCCTACATTACTGAGAACCAACATATCACACAGAGGGCTATAAATAGGACCCTGGAAACAACAACCAAGGGGTCGGATTTTAGATATATTTTTGAGGATTCATTTTTTCTAAGGCAATTTTCTTTAAGCATTATTCTTTTTCCTACAAAATTTTATACTTCCTCTAGCATTTATTTTTCGGTACGATTGTCTCTGTTCCCGACCGAAGCAAAGCCTACAGTTTGTGCAGGAGTGCTTCTAGTCAAGAATTAGAAGTGATTATACCTGTATCCAGAATTATTACCAGGTTTATTTTTATGAATTGTTATTACTTTTAATTAATATAACCATGTTTATTCTGTTTTGTCTCTGGAATTGTTCTGTGATTTGGTCTGATATTATGTTAGGCTAGAATTTGTATACCGATATGTAAGGTCACATAACCAAGGGATCGAGTGACTTAGTTAGGATAATTTTTACTACAAAACCTTTTTCTGGTCTAAGTTACTATTTTTAATCGTTAAATTGTTTTGTTTTCGAAAGTAAAGAACAGATACAGGTTAGGGTCAACAAAGCGGAAGTTTGAGATCTTTGTGCTCACACGCCTTGTGATGGGCTTAAGCTAGTTTCTTCTATTCTCCTTTGGCCCTTTTGCTATCTTTGCACCCTTTTTTCTTCATTTCTTCCAAAGTGTTTAACTTAATATTTATCTGCAAAAATAGATGAACATCTGCGTAATACCTATAAAATAATATAATTTAAAATAAAATAAGAGAAATAATTTATGTATATCAAGCCAAAAATATCATATATTTGTGTGTTATCAAACTCCCCCATACTTGAACTTTGCTTGTCCTCAAGCAAATGCTCACTACAATGTTTTTCTAAACATGGTCAGATGCATATACATGACTCGAATCAACTCATATATGGCTGCATTGTGTTTTTGTCAGAAAATTGAAAGCTTGATTGATGCTTCATTACTACGGTAATGACACTAGATAGTCCCATTTTACGTAAACTAGTTACAGGTGCTATCAATTCCTACCTCGAGTATTTGTCTCATTTTGTCCTTTTCATTCTAGCACAATCACATTAAGCCCTTTATCTTTGCATGCACATAGCAGAACAGCCGGTTAGTGGTTATGATCTCTTTTTAGACCTTAGAGGTTTCTAGCACAGTAATGTGGCAACCCTTTTCTATCCATGGAGGGATGCGGGGGATCAGACCGTAATCTGCCCTACCAAGTTCAGTACCAGACGCTCCTGAACCATCTACCAAAGGATTTTTAATGTTACTTTGTAAGGCTTACATCCTTTGGATTAAACGATCGGGTAAGGATCGCCCAATTTAATTGGTGTGTTACCTCTCTTTTTTTAAACCTTGTAACATTTTTCTGAAATAATAAATTAGATCATCCACTTATATTCATCGACTTCCTGTGTAGTTTATGTTTAAGACGGTGCTGACTGCTATATAAACTACTCAGGGATACTACAAAAACTAAAACTCAGGGTGTTGGAATAACAGGTACTTGAACTAGTCTATCATACTCTGGAATTGTAGAGTGTCTAGACGGTAGTAATTTCGCTTAATCTTGCCACAATTCCTAACTATTAAAGATCTTGCAGCCTATGTACTTGTCAAGTGAGTCAAGTTATGCTTAAAAAAAATTTATAGGGCTAAAAAAGATAGGGGAGTCGGAAAAATAGCACAAGATGCTTCAATAGATAACTTGATAACAAATTTTTTATTGAATTAGAGATGACAGAATGGAAATTACAAAGAAAATAAAAATTACTAGGAAAGGGAAATACTTCCTCCCCCATACTTGAATCATACATTGTCATCAATGTATTGACAGAAGATGGAAAAGGGAAGTGGAAACTAGACAATTATTCTTCCTCCTCTTGTCTTCAAAATCTTCAATGTGTCCTTGCTCTTCTACATTCTTGCTCACCGCTTCTGGAAGATTCGCCTCCATTCCCACGAGAAATAACGTTATGCAAGTCTTCAACACATAGTGTTAAGGCTCGCATATCTTCCGTCATTCATGCGGTGAATTCCAGCATAATTTGATCGTGCCTGTGAGCATAGTTGCTTTGGTCTCTCTGCATTTGTTGCATGAGATTCAACATCTCAATTTGGCGTGTCTCGAGGCTTTGGTAGCATTGAGTGGACAGTTGGTTCTGCTGCATTATTGCAGTATAGATTGCATCAATGGTGGCAGGATTGTTGGCGTGCTGTAGTTGGGGCTCTTGCTGCTCAAATTCTTCTTCAATTTGATCAACAGCAGCATTGTTGGCCTCACCTTGATTTCCTTGCTCATTTACTCCGGGTTCTGGTGCGTTCAGGTTGTAAAGCCAATTATCAGGATTGCCCAAATTTGTACGATTGTGATTCAGTATGATGACGCTACGAACTTTTGCATTCTTCACCATTAGATAGTAACCTCCAGCTTCTCTTACTTTGATCATGCGGCCAGCTCTACAGTTATCAATGTCCATATAAACTGCTGGCAGCGGAGGTAGGAGTTGAATCCTTTCCCCCCAGTTTAGGTGAATTGCAATTGTGGTGACAATGCCTCCGATACAAAAATGCGTAGTCCCATCTCTCGTAACAAGGTTTTGAATATGGGCCATCATTAATGTAACTAGATTAAGACGGAGGTCTTGTGAAAAGGCACAGTGAAGAGCATACAACTCTTTAGTGTTGACTTTGTTGTTGTTTGCCCTTCCAAACACCGTGTTGGCCATAATGCGGTGTAAGAAGCGACTATTTGGGTTGTGAATGTGAGAGGCGTAGCGTACTTCAGGAATAACATTGGGTTCACCGGTTATTCTTTCCCACAGTGCATATGCACTTCCATTCCAATCTATCTCTGGGGGAATACGATATTGCACATCATTTCCATGGGGAAAACGAAACATTTCGCTCAAATTTTCATGGCTAAGCGTGTATTCTTGGTTGAACATCCGATATTGAGCGGCTCCAGTTAGGTGTGCATCAGCATCATTGCGAGTGTGGTAGGCGTAGGAACTCAAGAATTTCAAAGTTAGAGCCTCGTAGGTTGGTGTGTTCAATGTGCTTATAAAGCTCAGGCCGACTTTGTCCATCAAGCCTTGCATATTGGTTCGTAACCCCAATTCTTGCAAGCAGTTGTTGTCGACAAACCTAGTGGATGTCAAACCTCGACGATAGAATTTTATGTACCTTTCCTTTTGAAGTTCGCCTATTTCTCCTTGCCGGAACACAAGATGGCACATGTCGGGTTCTTCTTGGTTTGGTGGATTCCTTTGGGCGGCGATGATTTTGATTTTGACAAAGAAGAAAATGTAATGGTGATGAAGAAATGGAAGGTGGGCGGTAGTGGTGAAAACTAAGGGATGGAAAAGGGTTTAAATAGATGGATTTTATGAGTGGGAAATTAATGAGGTTTATGAGATGATTATGAATATGGGAAGTTATAGAAGTTATGGATGAATGGAGTGATGGGGGTTTTTAAGACAGATTTCTGTTTAATGGTTCAACGGTCACGGGAAGGAATCGTGGGAGACAGGCACTAAAGGTCGTCACACGTTTCCTGACGTTCGTCAGGGTCAAAGAGACAAACTTTTGACGCTCGTCACATGCTTCCTGACGTTCGTCATGGTCAAATGGCGCGTGCAGGATTGTCTGACCACTTGTTTGACCGCGTGCAATGTTAAAGAAAAAATTGTTTAATTATTTATTTATTCATATAGTTTAAGTGATGTTACATGGGATATATATCTATATGAATAGTTAGTGGCACATAATTTGTAGGGTATATGATAGGAGTCATTATTGACACAAAGAAAAATATAGATAATATGTCTATTCGATAATATTTAGTGCATACAATCGAGTGTTAGTATTGTAATCAATATTTTGTGGAATTAGTGTAAGCGTATCAATATGATGCTTCGAGTAGAATCGGAGGAATGATAATCGAATAGAAAAAGAAAAAAATTTAACTAAAGATAGAAATTAACCAAAAACGAAAAATAGGAATATGAAATACGAAATGAAATGAATAAATACTATTGAATAAAATAAATATTCAAAAAATTTAGAACCGATAGCAACAAAATATTCTAAAAATATGAGCATTAAAAATAATAATGAAACCCCCCCCCCCCCCCATACTGAGAACAAACAGTGTCCTCGCTGGGGAGGCACAGAAACAAAACTAGCGATCACGTGGGCCTCCTGGAGGTGGATCAGTAGAGTGCAAATGCTGATAGATATGGTTGAACTACTCAGTGACGACATCCATGAAATAAAGAAGTCACGGCGAAGTGTGTTGATGTTGTCTCTAACAGTGGTGAGCTCTCCTCAGAGCGCAGTAACATTAGAATGCAGTGTCTCGATAGTATGTGCATGATATACCATAGGAACGTCGACAGCTTCGGTAACAGGGAAAGGTGTAGGGTCGTCTAGTGGAGTATACTCATGGTAACTAGGAAGTGTGGACGGGTCGCTCTCCTCTCTCTCAGGGTCATGCTTATCTGTCTTCTCGAGGTTATACAGCCAGTTTTTCTTGTTATGGACAATCATGTTCTCTGGGCTAGGCAAGAGGAAGTAGTAGACAGGATTATTTCGTACTAGAAGCTGAAAGTGAGGTGGGTCGAGGTTACCTATGAGAGTAATGTTAAAACAGAATGGTATGTCCATGGTATAGTATCTGCCATATGGCGTAAGGCGTGATAATGCTGATCTCATGGATAATGCCTCGGCTATCATAATGACTAGCCCGCCGACACAGATAGGTCCATGGGTACACTGAGCTATAGCAAACATATTTGCGATCATAAATGATGCACCAACTATGGGTCTAGATTAGAAAGCACAGTATATAATAAATAACTCATCCCTAGAAACTGAGTGTCAGTTTATAGGTTTTCCGAACAGGGTGAAAGCTAAGATGTGGTGGAAATACCTAATTGTTGGGTTATGGATATCAGTCACATCCAGGTGGTCAGGGTCCTCAGGGTATTGGCCAGCTATATCCCTCCAAAAATGGTTTAGCTCAAAATCAAGGTAGTCGTCTTCCTGGGTCTCCATGTAAGCATCTATGGAACTAGGAAATCCTAGCAGCTCAGCAAGAAGACGAACAGTGAAATGGTGGGTAAAGCCGAATAGTCTGAAGGACATTTGTCCTCTACTACGCCCTAATCCTTGGGTAGGTTTATAATGGAGTGAGCTCAGGAACTCTAGGGTAAGGTTTCGATAGGTGGGGTACTTATGGGCAAGGAATCCTTCCCAACCTATCTGGTTGAACAAAAAATAAACACTCTCCCTGATACCTAGAACTATTAACGTGGAATCATGCACATAAGTCATCAAATTCATTTGGCGCTGAGCTAGCATCTCATAACGCCTCTTCTGGGCCCCCGTAGCGAAGGTGACAGTATCCATAAGTTAGTCTAGCTAGTTAGTGCCTGTGAGTCGGTACTAAAATTAGTAAATAAAGAAGAAGAAAATAAACAAAATATGCAATGATAATAATCTAGCAATCGAAATAATAACCAGAATAAAAAATAAAAAATAAAAAATAAAGGGATTTTGAAAGAAATTAAATGAAAAACTTGTGGGTTGCCTCCCACACAGAGCTTGTTTAATTTTGTTAGCTTGACATCATTTCAGACGTGAATCAGTCTCCTATTTTGAGCGGTAGCTCTATAAACGTTAAGCTCGCAGCGTAGTCTTTGTTTTCGATGCTGTGATGATGTTTTAAACATTGGCCATTTACTATGAATGGGTTTGTGGACTTTCCTTTGATCTCGATGGCACCACTTAGAAATACTTTGGTCACTTCGAAGGGTCCAGACCATCTTGAACAGAGTTTCCCGAGAAAGAGTTTTAAACGGGAGTTGAATAAGAGAACTACATCTCCTTCATTGAACTCCTTCCTTGAGATTCGTTTGTCATGCCACTTTTTCATCCTTTCTTTGTAGATCCTCGCATTCTCATATGCGTCTAACCTTAGCTCTTCCAATTCATTTATGTCGAGGATCCTTTTCTCACCTGCCGCAGTGTAGCTTAGGTTTAGAGTTTTAATTTCCAAATAAGCTTTGTGTTCTATTTCCACTGGCAGGTGACATGACTTACCATAGATGAGTTTAAAGGGCGTTGTTCCGATTGGCGTCTTGAATGTTGTCCTATAAGCCCATAGTGCTTCAGGTAACTTGGCCGACTAGTCCTTTCTTGACGTGGCGACAGTTTTTTCCAATATTTGTTTTATTTCCCGATTTGAGACTTCCACCTGTCTGCTTGTTTGGGGGTGGTATGGTGTTGCTACGCGGTGTTTTACCCCATATTTGGTTAGGAGTTTATCGAATATTTTGGATATGAAGTGGGAGCCACTGTCGCTTATGACTTGTTTGGGTACACCAAATCTTGGGAAGATAATATTCTTGAAGAGTTTAATCACGACTCGAGTGTCGTTTGTTGGAGAAGTTATTGCTTCAATCCATTTTGAAACGTAATCTACAGCCACAAGTATGTATTTGTTTCCGAATGATGACGGAAATGGTCCCATGAAGTCTATTCCCCACACATCAAAGACTTCAACTTGTAGAATGCCATTTTGAGGCATCTCATCGCATCTGGATATGTTTCCAGTGTGTTGGCATCGATTGCAGTTAAGAATGGCTATGTGCACATCTTTCCATAGATTTGGCCAATAGAAACCAGACTGCATAATTTTAGTGCACGTCTTAGATGTGCTTGCATGGCCTCCATAAGGGGCATCATGACAATGAGAAATAATGTTTTCAATTTTTCTTTCTGGGACGCATCTTCGGAAAATACCGTCGGCACTTCTCTTGAATAGTAAAGGTTCATCCCAAAAGTAATGTTTCAGATCATGAAAGAATTTTTTATTCTGTTGATAGGTCAGATCATGGGGTGGGATTTTAGCCACTAAGTAATTTGCTATATCTGCATACCATGGTAAGGTCTGATTAGTTCGGATAGAGTCCACAGTTTCGTTCATATCATTATCTATTGCATCTTGGCTTTCTTGTAAATCACGGCTAACGGCATGTGTGTCAAGTTCTAAAAGTAATTGGTTTGGATTTAATTCAGGTGGTTCTATGTTGGCATCTCCTAAGTCCATCTGAGCTAACAGGCGTTCATATGGGAAGTCATCGTTAATGGGTACCTCTTCTGGTTTCAGCCTCTCCATTCGAGATAAATGGTCGGCTACTATATTCTCGGTACATTTCTTGTCTTTAATCTCTAAATCGAACTCTTGTAGAAGTAGAATCCATCTCAATAGTCTCGGTTTTGAATCTTGCTTGGTTAGCAGGCATCTAATAGCTGCATGGTCTGTATAAATGATTATTTTCGCGCCCACGAGGTAGGAGCGAAATTTGTCCAGTGCAAAGACTGCAGCTAAAAGTTCTTTTTCTGTGGTCGCGTAATTCATCTGTGCAGGATCCAGGGTTCTACTTGCATAGTATATCGCATGAAGCTTCTTATCTCTTCGTTGTCCCAAGACTGCACCTACGGTGTAATCACTTGTGTCGCACATGATTTCAAATGGTAGTCTCCAATCAGTTGGTTGCATGATTGGTGCGGATATAAGAGCTGTTTTTAATTGGTTAAATGCCCTTAGGCATTTGTCATTGAAATCGAATTCAACGTCTTTTATAAGGAGGGTAGTTAGAGGTTTGGAAATTTGCGAGAAATCTTTTATGAATCATCGGTAGAAACCGACGTGTCCTAAGAAACTGCGTATTTCTCTTATTGTTTTAGGGGGTTGTAAGTTTTATATGACTTTGATCTTTACTTTATCGACTTCAATCCCCTTCTCAGACACAACATGTCCTAGCACAATTCCTTGTTTTACCATAAAGTGGCATTTTTCCCAATTCAGAACGAGGTTCACTTTTACACATCTCTCCAAAACTTTCTCTAAATTTATTAGACAATCTTCAAAACTCTCTCCATATATAGAGAATTCGTCCATAAAGACCTCCATGATATTGTCTATGAAATCAGCAAAGATTTCCATCATGCATCTCTAAAATGTGGCGGGAGCATTACATAATCCAAACGGCATTCGTCTGTAGGCGAAAGTTCCATAAGGACATGTGAATGTTGTTTTCTCTTGGTCATCAGGGTGAATAGGAATTTGGAAAAATCCTGAGTAACCGTCTAGATAATAGTAATGAGAGTGCTTATCCAATCGTTCAAGCATTTGATCGATGAACGGTAGAGGAAAATGGTCTTTACGAGTGGCTTTGTTTAGCTTCCTATAGTCAATGCACATTCTATCTCTGCTTACGGTTCGCTCCGCTACAGCTTTGCCTGCTTTGTTTTTCGTAACTGTTATACCTCCTTTCTTTGGTACACAGTGGACTGGGCTTACCCATTGACTATCAGAGATTGGGTATATGACTCCTGCGTTCAGAAGTTTTTCTACTTCGTCTTTAACTACGGTACTCCATATTGGGTTAATTCTTTGTTGATGTTCTCTAGAAGATTTGTAGTCGTTTTCCAGCATAATACGATGCATGCAAATGGAAGGACTTATTCCTTTGAGATCCGTAATGTTATATCCCAAGGCAGATGGGTATTTTCTTAAGACTTGTAATAATTTGTCTGTTTCTTGTTGTCCTAATTCTGCATTGACAATTACAGGTCATTTAAGCTCGGTGTAAAGGAATTCATATTTAAGGGTCTTAGGTAATGGCTTAAGATCCAAGGCTGGTTTTCTTGGACAAGGCATGTGGTCAGGTGTCAGAGCTAAGCATTCTCTTAGATTGTCGTCTCAGTATTTGGGACACCATTCGTTATATTTGAATATAAGAGGTGTGGGAATCTTCATGGTTTCAGAACAAGGTATTGGTTCCCATTCAATTTCCCTCACGCATTCTTCCACGATGTCTACCAGATAACATGTGTCGTCTATGGAAAGCACTTGTAGGAATTGTGTCAGAATAAATTCGAATTTCTCTTCACCTACTTCAAAAGTTAGTTTGCCATTTTTTACATCTATGATGGCTCCAGCGGTAGCTAAGAATGGTCTTCCTAAAATGATAGGTGTACTTTCGTCTTCTCTAATGTCCATGATTATGAAATCTGTAGGGATGTAGAACTGACCTATTCGTACGGGAATGTTTTCTAAGATTCCTACTGGGTATTTAACAGACCGGTTTGCCAATTGAACAGACATATTTGTTGGTCTTAGTTCTCCCATTTCAAGTCTGTTGCATATGGACAAAGGCGTAACGCTAATACTAGCTCCTAAATCACACAGGGCTTTGTCTATGACAAATTTTCCTATATGACATGGTATAGATAAGCTTCCAGGATCTTTCAGCTTAGGAGGCATCTTGTTTTGGATAATTGTGCTACATTCTGCAGTAAGTGTCATTGTTCGTTATCTTCTAGCTTTTTCTTGTTATATAAGATTTCCTTGAGGAATTTGGCATAGGAGGGCATTTGAGTTATGGCTTCTGTGAAAGGAATTGTTATATTGAGTTGTTTCAGAAGTTCTACGAATTTTTTAAATTGCCCTACATTCTTAGGTTTAGCTAGTCTTCTAGGAAATGGGATTTGGGGTTTATAAGGCGGTGGAGGCACATAAGGTTTTTCTTTTTCTTCCGCCTCTCCTCCTTTATCTTTTTTATCCTCCTTTGGTTTCTCGGGTTGATTCTCCTTCTCAGCCGGTATTTCAGATCTTTGGTACATACCTGGATTTGAAAGTCTTGGGTCAGTCGGTCCATCTAACTCAGTTCCACTTCTTAATTTGATGGCATGAGCATGCCCCTTCGGGTTAGGTTGTGGTTGACCAGGAAATGTATCAGCCGGTGCAGCTGTAGGTGCTTGTTGTTGAGCCACTTGAGAGATTTTGGTTTCTAACATTTTATTGCGGGTGGCCAAAGCACCTATTTTGTTTGCTAATTGTTTTATTTGCTCGTTAGTGTGTATGTTTTGATTTTGGACGTCTTTGTTTGTTTGCGCTTGGGTAGCTATGAAGTTTTCCATCATCAATTCTAAGTTTGATTTTCTAGGCACATTATGAGCGTTTGCAGGAGGTTTCTGATATCCGGGTGGCACATCAGGTGCTTGGTTTGGAGCATACAACGCCTTGGGGTTTTTATACGAGAAATTTGGATGATTCTTCCATCCAGGGTTGTATGTGTTCGAGTAAGGTTTTCCTTGAGCATAACTCACTTGGTCGTTTGGAGTTCCTGCCAAGATCTTACATTCGGTAACTGCATGTCCAAGCACTCCGCATATTTCGCAATTTGGAGTTATAGCAGCCACGGTGGCTGGAGGTATTGCAGTCAAATTATCAATCTTAAGGGTGAGGGCATCTACCTTAGCATGGACGGTGTCTAGATCTCTTATCTCGTACATGCCTCCTTTCGTTAGTGTTTTCTCTGCAGTACCTTTGTCTACTTGTCCCCTTTCACTTCCCCACTGATAGTGATTTTGGGCCATACTTTCTATGAGAGCATAAGCAGTGGTGTAGGATTTATCCATAAGCGCACCTCCTGTAGAAGCGTCTATCGTTAATCTTGTATTGTAAAGGAGACCATTATAGAAGGTATGGATAACTAACCATTCTTCCAAGCCATGATGTGGGCATAGTCTTATCAGATCCTTGTATCGTTCCCAAGCATAAAAATGGGAGTCGTTCTCCTTTTGTCTAAAATCACTTATTTGAGATCTTAGCATAGCTGTTTTGCTTGGCTGGAAATACCTTGCAAGAAAAACTTTTTTCAGCTCATCCCATGTGGTGGCAGAGTTTGTGGGTAGAGATTGGAGCCAAGCTCGGGCTCTGTCTCTTAGAGAAAAAGGGAAAAGACGAAGTCTTATTGCCTCTTGACTGACCCCATTGTTCTTAATCGTATCTGCATACTGTAGAAATATTGATAGATGAAGATTGGGGTCTTCCATTGACCCACCAGAAAACTGGTTCTGTTGTACAGCAGACAACAAAGAAGGTTTCAGTTCAAAGTTGTTAGCCTGAATTGGAGGAGCAACGATGCTATTATACGGTTCATCTCGCGAGGGAATAGCATAGGATTTGAGTGGGCGTGGAGCAGGTTGTGCGGCCATTTCTTTGGTTGGTTAAGGAACAGGAGATTCGAGTGATTCACGAGGTGGAGTGTTATACAAGAGATGATACTCTTGAATGCAGCGTCTAAGTCTGAGATACCGCTCGATATCGTTGATTTGTATGTATAACGGCTCGCCTTGTGAACGTGTGTTTGGCATACAAATAAGAAAAGAAAAAGAAAATAATTAGAAAGGTTTTTCTCTAGTCTCTATTGCGTAACAAAAGAGTAGCGATATCGACTTAGATCAGTCCCCGGCAACGGAGCCAAAAACTTGATCGGATTACACTGAGGTATCTAATGATTCAGACTGCAAGTGCACAGTCTTGTCGTGTAGTTTTAAAAGATATCGAACCACAGAGATTGATGAATCGAACTACCATCTTCTATTGTTACTTTGCAAATCTAAAGCTAATGAATGTTTGATTGGGTTGTAGGGAAACTAAATACTAAATTAAGTTTAATTTTAATTATCAATAAGCGGAACTACCAGTATGTAATAGTTGAACCTCGAGAGGTAGCAACTAGTTTGGTGTCTATATTTTCAAAACAGCTTTCAGCAAAACCTATTTAGTTTAAAAGCCCTCGTGCTCACACGCCTTATGATGGGATTAAGCTGGTTTCTTTTATTCTCCTTTGGCCCTTTTTCTATCTTTGCACCCTTTTTTCTTCATTTCTTCCAAAGTGTTTAAATTAATATTTATCTGCAAAAATAGATGAACACCTGCGTAATACCTATAAAATAATATAATTTAAAATAAAATAAGAGAAAAAATTTATGTATATCAAGCCAAAAATATCATATATTTGTGTGTTATCAATTAGAAAGTAGTGAGATAGCCGACCTCGGTATAGAGCTGAGGATTGGTTGATACTTGATGCTACACTCATTGAGATCAGGCTTTCGGGACATTTCGGCCGCAAGAAAAGATTGCTTGAGCTGAGACAATGCTCGATAAAGGATGGTCAGTGGTATTGAGATCCTTTAGAACCCGGTTACTTTTTAAGACAGGTTTAAAACCAACTAAACTTCAAGAGGGTATGACCTTTAACCTCATGCAAGCCTTAAACCTAAGAACTTGGTGTGATTTGTCTGTGTTTGCTATACCTGTGGTTTATCATGACATCATGCATCATAACATAGCATCCATTCTTATTGAACTAACCATTTAAAAAACCAGGGGAATTTATCTTTTTTCCGTTTTGTAAATCATGGCTTCCGTTCGTAGAAACACCATTCGAATCAGCTTTGTGAAGATACCTTCCCAACTCAAATAGCTAGTATCAAAGGTTTCCGAAAATTCTGCGTTCACTAAGAGACATGGTCGACTTTTCAACCTGGTTACTTCAAACTTTGATGAAAATATGATGAGTGTACTCTTTCAGTTCTTTGATCCCAAGCACCACTGCTTCACCTTTCCAGACTATCAGTTGGTGCCTACCATGGAAGAATTCTCTCAGCTGTTGGATATACCCATTCTTAAACAGTTTCCTTTCACAGGTTTGGATGAAGTTCCTAAACCAGAAGTCATTGCCTCAGCTTTGCATCTGAAACGGGCCGACGTGGTATCCAATTGGGAAATGAGAAGCGGAATCGAGGGTTTTCTAGCCAAGTTTCTGATAGACAAGGCCCAACTGTTTTGGGATGATATGGATTTTCAGGATTTTGAGGAGGTCTTGGCTCTTCTAATCTATGGGTTAATCCTATTCCCTAATCCAGACTCATTCATAGATGTGAATGTTATAAAGATCTTTCTCTCTTGCAACCTTGTGCCTACCTTGCTCGGAGATATTTTGCACACTCTCCATACTCGTACCATGAAGAGAAGAGGGGTTCTCATGGGTTGCATGCCATTGCTGTCGAGGTGGTTTATTTCTCACCTCCCTAAGTCTGTACTGAAGAATGAAGAAGGTTTAGGTTGGTCACAAAGGATAATGTCACTCGCTCACATGGATATTCTCTGGTGTTCCCGAGCTATGGAAAACACTGCTATTATTGACCATTGCGGGGAGTACCCTAATGTCCCATTACTTGGTATCAGAGGGGGTATAACCTACAATCCTTGTTTAGCTCTGCGACAATTTGGTTACGCTCGAAGAGATGGTCCCCATGAGTTACTTATCGAGGGCATTATATTCAACTATGAGGATGATGTTCACGGGTATCGCCGGAGGTTCATACGAGCTTGGGGCATGGTAAACAGATCTGGCTCCAGGGCTTTGGGGCTAAAGGCTTCCATTCCTATGGAACCTTACCTCCAATGGATATGAGCTCGCGCCCAGAAAATTATGATGCCCTATATGGTCGTTTTACCAGTGATTGTGGAACCCACTACTGAAGGGGTATTCCTTACACGGTTCTCTATCCTTATATGCCCACTGATCTTGGAGAATTACAGAGGTCTTGGATTCAGTTGAAGAAGGAGCGTGATACTTACAGGGATCAGTTCTATGCTCAGGAGAGGAAGGTTTCGGAGCTCACAAAGCAGCTCCATGAGGAAAGAGGACTCAATGCTTATATCGGCACGAAGAGGAAGCATTCATGGGAATTTTGACTTTTTTCTAGTTTTAGATTTGTTTTTAATTGTAACGCCTAAAAGGCATTTGAACTTTGAATTCAGCTAATAAAATCTTTGTTTTATTTTGGTTCGCAAATTTAAATTTCCCAAAGTCTTTGAAATCATTGCATGCGCATCCCAATCATAGCATTGCATGTACATGTACCATTACAGGTGTCTCATCTTATTCGCTGTTTATTTCAACAAAAATGTCTTCCGAACAAAGCATCAAGGATCTTCAGGCACAAAACGCCCAATTCCAGCAAATGTTCATAAATCTGGAAAAAGGGAAGGACGATCTGAAAGCCCTCATCCTGAAAGAGAGAAAGAAAAAGAAGAAGGTTGCCGGTATTCTGAATATGGGCAAAAGGTTTGAAGGGTCGTTGAAGCGACAAGTCGATCTGACCTCTTCATCCAAAGAAGGGGAGAATCAAGAATAAGAAACAACGGAGAAGGATCCTAGTCCTGAAGTTTCTGACAATGATACCGACTACATCGATGAGCAGTATCCTTCTGTTGAGGATAGATACAAGCAGTTGGAAGATTGTTTGAGTGCCATGGAAGTCCAGAGGATACCTGGGTTGGATTTCGAAGAATTGGGATTGGTACCGGGAGTGGTCATCCCGCAGAAGTTCAAAGCTCCAACTTTTGCTAAGTATGATGGGGTGTCCGGCCAAAAACTCCATCTTCGTTCTTATGTCAGAAAAATCCAGCCCCACACCGCTGATAGAAACTTGTGGGTTCATTTATTTCAAGATAGCCTGTCAGGGACTCAGCTTGAATGGTTCTACCAGTTGGAGGGAGCCAATGTCCGAAATTGGGAAGATTTGGCTGCTGCTTTCTATAAGCAGTATCAATACAAAGCCAACATTGCTCCTACTCATACTCAACTCCAGAGCATGTCCATGGGTGCAAGTGAAGGTTTTAAATACTATGCGCATAAATGGAGAGACTTGGCTGGAAGAGTTCAACCCCCATTGTCGGATAGGGAGTTGGTTGATATGTTTATGGGGACGCTATCTGGTCCATTCTTCAATCATTTGATCGGTAGCTCGTCAGCTGGTTTCACCGAGCTGATTCTAACTGGAGAGAGAGTAGAGGCTGGAATTCGAAGCATCAATATACAAAAGGATGCCTCTTCGAGTTCGGTAAAGAAGCCTTTTACGGGTAAGAAGGAAGCCAGTTCCATCTATATCTCGAGGGGCCAAAACAGAGCTGAACATCGTCAGGCAGTAAGTGTCATAATGATACCTAGGCCTATAGTTTCTCCACAATGAACCAATCAACAAAGGGTGGAAATAACACAACAGAAGTTTACCCGAATCAATATGACATTGGCTGAAGTTCTACCTCATCTGCTGAGATCCAACTTGGCAACCTTGAAAGAGGCTCCCAATAATCCAAATACCACATCTCCCCGATTTAATCCAAATTCTCGGTGTGCCTATCATTCTGAAAGTCCTGGCCATGATACCAATGATTGTTGGGCCCTAAGAAATAACGTACAAGATCTGATTGAAGCCAAGGAAATTGAGTTCGACGCTCTGGAAAAGCCCACTGTCATAACTGCTCCCATGCCTAAGCACGGTCGTGGAATTAATGTTGTTGATATTGACTTGTTTGTGACCTTGGTGGATGAAGTTTCTACCCCTATCATGACTGTGAAGAAGAATTTGCTGATGGCCGATTTATTTCCAGGTTGTGGTGAAGGTTGCCACATGTGTTCATTTCTACCTTCTGGTTGCCATTTGCTGAAGTCAAGGGTTCAACGCCTGATGGACAGTAAAGAAATTTTGTTCGAGAAAACTTTGGTTCTCGTTGTTCCGTCTGAAGACATTTCCATTATAACCATTTCCGCCAATCCTTCCATGGTCTCTTCGAGAAGACCTGTTAGGATTACATCTGCTCCAAGAATCGCTCTGCTAATAATCATTGTTCCTGGTCCTATCCCGTATGTCTCAGACAAAGTTGTCCCCTGGCATTATGGTGTCGATGTGTACTATCATGGCATCAAACAAGATTTGAAAAATGAAGAGGTTGATCCTGATATTGGTAACATTGTCGGAATCAGCAAGGTTACCCGAAGTGGAAGGGTCTTCTCTCCCGAGATTTCCCCTAAGACTGTCAACAGGCCTATTGTCATTCCATTTGTTGTTCATGTTGGTACATCAACTACGGCTCCTGTTCTTACTCCAGTTAATACCCCTGTCAGCAAATCGTCTGGTACCCGCGGCAAAGAAGTTATAGGTGAGCCTGCCTGGACGGAGGCGCCTAAAAAAATTGTTGTGGAAACCTCTAAGCAAAAGATAGAGGAAATACTGAAAATAATTAAGAAAAGCGACTACAACATGGTCGAGCAGCTGGGGAAGACCCCCTCAAAGATATCCATGTTATCCCTGCTGTTGTGCTCTGAGGCCCATGCGAAGGCTTTGATTGCATTCCTCCAAACTGCGTATGTGCCGCAGGAGACTTCAGCTGATCAACTTAAAGATTGCGTGGCTAGCCTGACTGCTGACAATGGGCTGGGTTTTCCAGATGCAGATTTGACACTGAAGGGAAGGAAGCATAATGATGCTCTGCATGTCTCGATTGAATGCAGGGGCACCACTATGGCTCATGTGTTGGTAGATATTGGGTCTTCGCTGAATGTTCTGCCCAAGAAGGCATTGGACTGGTTGGATTGCAAGGGTTTGACTTTAAAGTTGTGTTGGTAGATACTGGGTCTTCGCTGAATGTTCTATTCTTTTTTCTTTTCCTTTGTTGGATAAAATAAAAGTCGGTGGCGACTCTTGCTTACCGCGACATTTTGCAAACAAAAAACGTAAAACGCAAACCAGTATTAACAGTCGGTTCTGCCACCATATCACAAAAAGTTTTTTTTTGAAATGCCAATAGTAAGGAGATTTGCATTATGATAACTCTTGTATCAGTCCTCAAGAGTGTTGACAAAGCATTTTAAAAATGTTTTTAAAAGAGTTTTGTGCATGTGTAAAAGTTTATTTTTGAGAAAGCATCTAGGAACTATCTACTTTACTCGAAAGGTTGTTCTTTTCCTCTTTTCCTTTAGACAGTGTGTTGTACCCCAAATTTTTCCCTCCCATATTTCTTAATACATGTCAAGTGAGGCCCTCAAATTACTCTAGGAAGTCCAAGAGTTGACCAGACAAGCTCTCTCCTAAGACAGTCTACCTTAAATTAGGGTTTCATTTTGCATCAAGATGTTTGAGTCCAAAGGATCCCAACTGCTCACAATTGTCCTAATATGTTCTCAATATCATCCATGTCAAGTTTCAAGCCTTGTAGAGGAAGTTTGCTCAGTTAATTGCTCAAAGGCCTGAAAATCGACTGTGCTAGGGCAAAAGTCAATTGTGGCCCACATACAGCCAAACTTCAAGATTTTTGGTCAACATTATCATTTTGAATTATTATTCATCATTTTATCAAGGGTTGATCATGATTCCTCAAGGATTGCTCACAATTCCTCAAAACCCAAAAGTTGCTAAATTAGGGTTTTGCAGGAAAAGTCAATTCAACTTTGACCAAGAATAACTTTTTCATACTTTATCAAAAATGACCCATCCAAAGCTCATTTTGAAGAGGATTTAATTCCCTACAGTGCATCTTCAGCTCCCAAGTTCAAAATATGCACTCACAAGAAGATATGAATTTGGACATTATAGGTCATCTTGAAAAGTCAACAAAAACACCTTTTGGGTTAAATCTTCATACATGAACATGGAAGACTCAATTGAGATGAGACCAAAAAGGTTGTTTAGATGACATCTTAGGCTTTCCAAAAAGTCCAAGAACACCTCTCTAGGTTAAAAATTGAGGGAGTTATGCATTGGTAAAGTTGACCTTTTTTGCAAAATTGCCAAAAGTCAAATGTGTCCAAAATTGCATTTTTTGTCAAATGGGCCCAACTTTTTATGCTTGCACTGGGTTTGTAATGTGACCCACGACCCATGAGCCCTTCCACTTGTCATTCTTTTATTTTTGTCATTTATTTTGATTTTTATTTCATTTAAATAAAATAAAATCAAAATAAAATCATGAAAATATCAAAAACTAATTAAATCTTGAGATTTTATGCAGGATTAGGTCCAATACACAGCTGGAAACAAGATCAAATCGTACAAGGCTCATATGGATACAAAAAGATTGCATTTTGCTTTATTTGTAAAGATTGCACAAGGATCAAATCATGAATCAATATTCATAATTGGAAGAGATTTGATACAAAGTTGCAACCCTAATACATTCTTGGATACATAAGGAACAATTACAGACCAAAAAATGAGGGGTTGGAGGTGTGCAAGAGAGAGAACGAATTACAAAAAATTCAAGAAAAAGTGTAAACTGATTTTCAAGTCTCAGGCCCTCTCAAGCCATTCTAGTCACACCAATCGTTTACTGGACATCCAAGGATCTTGTTGTAATCTCTAGCAAGCTTTCCCACTCCTTGAAACGCCCTGTAAGAGTCACACGGTTTCCATATTTTCTTGAATTCAAATACGTTAATCCTGGCACATTTAGCATGTTTAATTGATATATTCATAATCCTTGAGTCGTTTGCAAGCTAATGGTTACATCTAATTGCGTTTTTACTGGCTGAACATGAAGGTGCCATGGCTAGGGTTCATGCTTTGTTTTTAGGGGTTTTGCATACAGGAACAATTGGCCATTAATAATGGTACCATGATGCTCGTGGGGTTGCAACGAGTTGATTGGTACCATTGATTGTCATTTATCATGCCTGTATGAAATTTTGGAGAAGCACATGGTTGTACCTACACTGAGATGTCCGTAGGTAAAAGCTTCTAGGGCTAACACGACGGTGGGAGGAAGAAGAAAGTAACGTGGCACTCCCTGACTTGCCAGTTCAAATTTCGCGCGTTTTAAGAATTAATATTTTGTTTTATCATATAATGATTTTTTGTTATTATTTAGACAACTAACCAAGCCAGCTCAGTTGGCCAGCGTGCAACGTGAGAATGCCTAAGGGCCTGAGTTCGATCCCCAGGTCCCAACCTTGGTTTCATATTATTTTGCTTTGTATAATCAGGTGCACAAGTGTCCCTTGCGTCCATCATACATCATCAGCATCCAACCTTCAGATCATCAACATGCCAGATCCAAGGCCTTCCCATGAGGGTCCATCATGCGCTGGAGTCAAGTGTACACACAGAATCTGGCAAAGTCAAAAGGGTCAGGAGTTATTGGGCCCAGAATTGCAAATAACACCCCCCCTTCTTGCTAAGCAACATCAGGCCCCTTTTTTAACAAAAAATCATAAAATCAAGTTTCACAAAATTTAGAATTAGGTTTTTTACTTTTAATTTAATATTAGTTTAAATTTAATTTAGGTTAATTCTAAAAAATTTTATATATTTAAAATCAATTAGAAAAATTAGGGTTAGCTTGTGATTTAATTTTTATTTCTTTCTCAAATAAAATGGAAAATACAAAAATAGGTTAATTTAAATATTTTTCTTAAATTTAAATTAATTAGTAATTAGATTTTTTATTTTATTCAATTAAACTTTATCTTTCTCAAAATAATCAAAAATAACAAAAAATGATTTTTTTTTCAAATTACAATTAGGTAGTTGGGGGTCAAAACCCTAAATCTCTCGTTTTCGATTCATCGCGCGTGTTTATTACTTTTTGGAATATTAATGTAACTGCCCATGGTATGTAATAGTTTAATTAGGATTTTCTTTCATTTATCATTTTTACGGGTTTTTGGCTATGTAATTAATCCCTACCCCGAAGCCTTGTAATAGCGTAGGTTTTATTTCTCGCATTTTAATTCTCGCAAATATTAATTGTTTAGATGTATGCTAATAGGATTGTATGACAAGATTGCATGATAATTTAAAACGGCTAGAAAACCCTAATGTGCAAAGATAATAATTGAAATCAAATCACTCGCACATGCGCACTCTTAGGGTATACTCTCACTTCGGTTGCCTTCGGTAAATGATCATTAAGTATAGGGTGTCTTAGTGGTTGCCCTCATGTCTAAACATAGATCAAATGTCCCGTTCGGAAATGTTGCCTCGGAAATGTTGCCTCGAATATGATCTTAAGACTCTAGGGTTATTACTAAGACGTCCTAACATTGCTTTAGTGACCGTACGTCCCTTTCGAATTGACCCTTACAACTCCAACGACGGTGCTACCTATTTCTCAATAGTAGGATAACGTTGTCTAAAGGAAACGAGAATAGAAACAATCCTTTTTCGAGTAGGTAGATGCTAGTAGGTACTTGCTCAAATCAAACTTTCTCACACCAAACACTTTCCAAACAAAGTTTTCAAAAACAACTTTGTAACACTCTTGAGGACAGAAACAAGGGTTAAAATGAAGTAAAACAAAACTTTTCAAAAACACAAACATACAAGCAATTTTAAAAGATGAGCAAGTACCTAAGAGCCCATGGAAAACCATGGACAGGAAGGGTGCTAACACCTTCCCTTTCTATAATCTACCCCTCGTAATCAAAATCTTGAAAAAGGAATTTTTCTGTGCTTTTTTCCTTTCCAATTGGATAAAATAAAAGTCGGTGGCGACTCTTGCTTACCGCGACATTTTGTGAATAAAAACGCAAAACGCAAACCAGCATTTTCAAAACAGTCGGTTTTGCCACTGTATCACACAATGCTATCCTACTATTAGTGAGTAGGAATCCCTATTGTTTGATGTTTTGAGGGACATTCGAAGGGACGTTTATAGTCACAAAGGAAACTGGGCAAGAAATCTTAGTAACTACCTGTAATACGGTGGCAGAACCGACTGTTATACTGGTTTTGCATTTTGTATTCGCAAATGTTGTGGTAAGTAAGAGTCGCCACCGACTTTTCTTTTATCCAAATTAAGGAAAGGGTGAAAAGAACAGAAAAAAGGCCTTTTCGAGAATTTTCTGAGTAAGGGGGATAGATTATTGAAAGGGAAGGTGTTAGCACCCTTTCCATCTGTAGTTTTCTACAGGCTCTTAGATGCTTAGCTCATGTTTTGAAAATTGTTGTGCTTTGTGTGTTTTGAAAAATCGTTTTCAAAATGCCTTAGTGCGGCGATTCGCTTTATGATAACTCTTGTATCAGTCCTCAAGAGTGTTAACAAAGCGAATGTTTTTGAAAGTGTTTTGAAATGTTTTATGTAAGTGTGAAAGTTTTGTTTTTGAGCAAGCATATATGAACTATCTACTTATACTCGAAAGGTTTGTTCTTTTTCCCATATCCTTTAGACAGCGCTATCCTACTATTAGTGAGTAGGTAGCCCTATCGTTGGATGTTTGAGGGACATTCGAAGGGACATACAGTCATAAAGGCAACATGTAGAGACGCTTTAGAAATTTTACTTAAGGGACTAGATCATTTACCGAAAGGCAACACTGTAGGTTCATCGAGGGACTTATGATCTTTTGATTCAAAGGGTCTTTGATAAAGCGCCCCTATTCTCGAGGGAAATGACTGTTATTTTTCGAAAGGTAACCAAAGTGGGTGTAGCCTATAGGTGTATATGTGTAATTGTGTTGGTTTTTAGTTATTTCAGTCTTGTGTTAAATTTGCTAACGCTTTGTTTGCAGTCTTTCCATACAAGCCTAATTACTAACAGTTAATATCTTGCAGAAATTTAAAGTGTGGGAATTGTAAATCCTACGCTATTACAATGCTTCGAGCAGGGGGTATTTACATGTCCAAATGGGGAAACAAAAAGTAAAAGTCCTAAGTTTAACTATTACAACCTTTTGCAGTTACATAAATATAAAATGAACAAATTTAAAATGGGCGCGTGAATATGGAAAGCGAGGTAAGCCCTAAAATACTTCTACATACTTAGTACTTTTTTTATCATTTTTATTAAGAAAATTACTTAAATTAAAAAATAATAATTTTAGCTAAATAAAGAAAAGAGTGATAAATAAGATGCAATTAAAACTAATCAAAAGAAAACTAATTCTAACATTTTTTGGATTTTTATTATTGAGAAAAATATTTGAAATGATTAAGTCTAAGTTCTAATTGATTTTAAATTACTTGAAATAAATCAAAATATAATTAATTAACTTGCAAAAATTAAATTTAATTATATATAAAAAAACCTAAATCTATTTTTTTTATATTTTATTTTATGATTAAATAAAAATGATTTTGAAAAGTAAATATAAAAAGAAGTAAATAAAGAAATATGGCGTTAGTTTTGGCTAAAGGTCTCTAAATTTTGCGTTTCGAAGCCAAGCTTCCGATCGGTGTTGAGAATGGCATCTCATGAACCAGGCCTCAAAACTTACATGCTTCACGTCTAACCTTCTCTATGTACGACTACAAACATGTATGCAAATGTCAAATAGACTAATAAATGCAGATTAACAAGATTAGATTTAAATAAACTATACCGAACGATGTAACTTGTATGGATGACATGGGCACGCTCCAAGCCAAGGAGAGGAACGGAAATGACTCCTTGGGACCTCAGGAGTGAAAATATAGCACGATATTGGATGGAAGAAAGCTGAAGATCAGGTTTTGAATATTCACAGCTTTTGAACGATTTTGAGAATTTTGAGAGAGCTTTGTGAAAAGCTTTTGAAGAGATTTTTGAAGAGTAATTTCGTGCCCATTTGCATATGGTTTGCTTATGCTTATGTAGAGGTATGAATGAGGCAACATACATGGCAAGGAATCAATTAATCAAACCATGATAAAACAAAAATCAAACATATTGAAAACTTTCCATTTTTTGAGTTTGTTCTTGCCATTTTTGAAGATCCTTATCTCTTTTTGAATGTTCAATGAACCTGGACCATTTGTATATATCTTGCACAAAAATATAGGCCTTATAATAGATCAAATCAAACCCAAATGTCATGGCCCATTATTATTTGTATTTTTATTTAATTTATTTGATTTAATTCATATTTAAATGAATAAAAATTCAAATAAATAGAAATAAAAATCAAAATAGTGCATGGTTAGGTTTAGAGGTCCTTGGGTATGTCATAAACATTTTTGAACCCTAAAAGTTAGGTCCATTAACCTAAAAATGTAATTTTGCTCAAAGTTGACTTCATGCATTTTTCACAAATTTGCCCAACTTGTGCAAACCATAACTTACTCAATTTTCATCTTTTGAAGATGATCTTGGACTTTTTGGAAATACCAATATGTTCTATACAATCTCTATGTTTATAATTTTTGCTTTTGAAGATATTATCTTCATATAAGTTGTCTTGATAAAACGTGTCTTTTGTTGACTTTTTGAAAATGGCATGTAATGTATGAGCTTGTATCTTTCAAATGGTGTATTTCTTGAACTTGAGGATAAAAGAGAAGTTGTAGGTAATTGTATTCTATTCAAAATAAGCCTTGGTTGGGGAAAAATGGATGAAGTATGTGAAAGTTTTGCCTGGTCAAAGTTTAATTGACTTTTCCTAGGAAACCCTAATTTAGCAAATCTTGATTTTTGATGATCTGAGGACTTTCCTTGAGGAACCATGATCAAACCTTGATTAAATGATGAATGTAACTTAAAAATGTTGATGTTGATCAAAAATATTGAATTTTGACTGTATATAAGCAACAATTGACTTTTGACCTAGTATAGTTGATTTTCAGGCATTTGAGCAATTGATTGAGCAAACTTATAGTGGAATGCATGAAATTTGCCATGGACAATTTTGAAAGCATATTAGGACCACGAAAAACATCTGTGACCTTTGGAGCTTACACATCTTGATGAAAAGTGAAACCCTAATTAGAGGTTCATTGCTTAGGAGGAGAGTTTGTATGATCAGTTCTTGGTCAACCTTGAGCAATTGAGGACCTCTAGAAGCATGTCTTGAGTGAAAATGGGAGGGAAAATTTTAGGGTACAATACTACCCTAGGTTTTTAAGATCATTTTTACCGAGGCAACATCGAGAGGGTCATCGAGGGACTTATGATCTTTTAAACCAGAGGGTAGCCACAAAAATCTCTCATGTTTCGAGAGTTGTGACTGTTTTCCGAAGGCAACCAAAGTGGGAGCACCCTAGAGGTGCGCATGTGAAAGTGTGTTGCATTCAGGTATTTTTGTCTTTGCATTTAGGTTTGCTAATATTTTGATTATTAAGCTCTTGTCATGAAATCCTATTACCATACATCTAAACAGTTAATATATGTACAAAAAATATAAAGTGCGAAAATTAAATCCTACACTAATACATCATGTGGGAAGTTACATAATAGAAAAATAAGGAGAAAAAAATAAACTAAACTATTACAAAATTTCCCATGAAACCTATACATTCTTTCTAGAATTTAAATGGCAAATAAATACAAAAAATGATAAGAACAAATATAAAAATGACCTGAAACCCTAAGTATTAAGAAAATGATTTTTTTTTGGTATTTTTGTGATTTGATAAACATTAAACATTATTAAATTAAATTAAATTCATTTGTCAAGAATTAATTTAATTAATTAAAACAAAAAATCTAATTTTAATGATTTTATTGATTTTTAAGGAAAAAAATTGATTTTAAAAAAAAAAAGGTTAGTTAATTAAAAGAAAAGAATAAAAATGAAATAATAAAAAAAAACAAGAAAATGGGCTTTGCTGAAGCAAAAAAGGGGGTGCTAAGAAGCAGATCCATTAAGCCCAAAGGGAAGAGGCCCAAGGCATGCGCTGGATCTTGTGAGGGATATCCCTTAAGAGTCCATGGTAAGACTACGTGTTTAGGGCGCTTGGATCCAGATTAGCTGGGATCTGATGGTGATGGCTAGATGATGTATGGTGCACGCGTGGTGTCTGGAAACACTGGATCAGTAATACAAACGTTAGAAAAAATAAAATTTTAGACATGGGTATCGAACCCAGGTCCTTCCCTATTGCACTCTCTTGCCTCACTACTCAGCCAATCTGCCATTCCTTGATATAAATAGAAAAATAACAATATATGGGAAACAAAGTCAGAAATATATTTGAATTAAAATCACGCGCGCTGCACAAGTCAAAAGGAAAGAGACACCTGGATTTTGAGATTCGAAGGAATCAATTTCAAATTCCATTATAATTGTATGTCCTTATCCTTACATTAGGGCTAGCATATGAAGATTATAACATGTCTAACACTTCATCATAAACACACACACACACATTAGAATGCACAAATACGCTTAGATCAAAAGATTGAATCTCAAAATTATACATATGACTGGTATGCTTCGATCTACAGTTTTGGGGTGTTCTAAGCGTTGAGGAGGGCTAGTATTCGTTTAGACTGGAAGAGCCTGCAAAGTGTGTTTCATTTTGACAGCTTTGATGTATTTTGAGAATTTGGTATGGTTTTCTGAGGTAGCTTCTTGTGTGTAGAGCTCTGATACGCAATCTCTTGGGTGTAGGAAATGTGTGTTTGTCCTTCTGTGTAGGAAATATGTCTTGTATTTATAGGGGTGTGGTGGTGGGTGAAAATGGCGAGAATCAGTCATTAACCATGGCTTTAAAGGCAGAATCGAATGCCTTAAAAGGTTGCATTTTTTGATGATTTTCTACCATTTTGAGTTTTGAGTGAACTTGGATAGGTTTCACCCTCCTTCTTGACTTTTCGAATGTTCCCAAGTTTGGTCCTTTGATGGCTTTGAGTTCCAAATCGAATGGCTCAAGGCCTCATCATTGTGGCTTCTTCGATTGAGTCACTATCTGCCTTGGTTGCTTGATCTGAAAATTATCCCATTAGCCCAATCGAACTCAGCTCTTGTTCCTTTCAGTCTCCTTTCCTTCAATTCGAACACCTCTTCCTCTTGGCCTGTCGAAGCTTTGTTTTGTCATCTCCCTCGAATGTAGCTATATAGGTGGCTCTTTGATTCTAACTCCCACCTTTTTGCTTGTCTACAAGAATATCTTTCTTGTTGATCACTAGTTCACCTTTAATTGGTCAATATAGCTTATATGCACCAATCGAAGGATGACTCATGAGCGCCAAGCCTTTGCTTTGATTACCCAACTTCTTCCTTTTTGCTTGCCTACAAGAAACAACTTTGTTTCTCCTCATTCCACCTTCGATTGGTGAATACAGCTTGTATGCACCAATCGAAGGGTAACCTAAGAACATCAGAATTTCTCTTCAAACATCCCACACCTATTCAGGTACATGTCAGAAGATCTACCTGTCCTTCGACCACGTCATGCCTTAAGATGGCATGTCCTTCGAATCATGAGCCTTCCACATGCTTTCTTTGGATAATGAGAAAAACTTTTTGAATTCCAAAATATTCTTCTTTTTAAAGTGCACATTCAAACAACGTGTCAGTCGAAAGGCCCTTCCTTGTAGTGCTTCGAACAACTTATATTTCCTTGATGCGAAAACAAAACCCTTCGATGACTTTACTAGATCTTCCAATAAAAGACTTCAGAAATAGCCTCCTCACATTTTCTTTCAATCTAGACTTCCTTGGATGTTAGCGCTTTGTTGGGCATCGAAATAGGTTGTATACTGTTGTCGAAGCTGTTTCGACCCAACAGCTCTTAGGCACATTTTCAGCTTTCAACCTACACCTTGTCATGTGTACTTTTTCTTTCTTTTATCCATGCCATTATGATGAGGCATATAGGGGCCATGAGAATCAATTGAAGCCTTTGTAAACCAAAATTCTTTGTGAGAAATGAAACCTTAGATGGAAGCCTATTGCTTAGAAGGAGAATTTGTCTAGTCAATTCCTGGTCAACCTTGACCAATTGTGGACTTTAATGAGCAGGACTTGAATAAAAATGGAAGGGAAAATTTTGGGGTACATTAGCTGCCCCTGTTCAATCTTCTTAAACCTGAAGATGTAGATTAGCTTGTCTGCCTTTCGTGATCTGAAGGTGGAAGATGATTGGACACTAAAGTGCCCAGAAATTTTCACTCATATAGAAGTAACGCCATTGGTTAATGATATCAGGAATGGGCTTACAGATTCCATTTGGAGAAGATGATTGAGAGTTGCCGGAGATGGGCTTAAAGATGCCACCCAGATTAGATGATGACTTCATAAGAGGTCTCTTTGTGGGGATTCCTGTTCTTGTTGTCTGAGGAGGACTCCACTGGGGAATGTTGATTTTTGTTGTTCTCCAGCTTGTGGAAAACTCTGTGGGGAATAGAGTATAGGAACTTTAGTTGTCCATGGCTCCAATGAAGAGTTATCTCTGGACTGGAGAGATGGAAGTTAGCTATTTTATGGTTGAAATCCAGGCTTCACAGTAACTTGCTGGGGAGAATGAAATTAACTGTTATTTGGAAATGTATTAGAAGAAGCTTGTGTAGGGCTACTTCAGGATGAGTTGGTGTTAAACTTCATCTGGAGATTGTGAGAAGAAACCCATGTAAGATTGCTTCAGGATGAGCCCGTGTAAAGCTGCCTCTAGAGATTGAGAAGGAATACGTGTAAGATTGCTTCAGGATGATCGTGTAGATAGTCACCCCGTCTTGTTTCGGGAGTTAATCTTAAATATGTAGATAGTTGTCCTGGATTATTTCAGGTATTAGTCTACAATCGGTTGTTCACAAATAGTTGTCCTGTCTTATTTCAGGTATTAATCTAGAACTCGCCTTTTGTTGTCCGTAGAGATAGTTACCCTGGCTGGTTTCAAGAATTAATCTATGACCTAAGAGAAAGAAAGATAGTTTCCCCGTCTTGTTTCGGGAGTTAATCTTCAATCTGCTCATGTAGATAGTTGTCATGTCTGGTTCCATGTATTAATCTACAATCAGTCGTTCACGGATAGTTTTCCTGTCTTGTTTCAGGTATTAATCTAGAACTTGTTTTTGTTGGTTGTTGAGATAGTTGCCATGTCAGGTTTCCGGAATTAATCTATGACCTTAGAGAAAGAAAGATAGTTTCCTCGTCTTGTTTCGGGAGTTAATCTTCAATATGTAGACAGATGTCATGGCTTGTTTCAGGTATTAGTCTACAATCGCCTGTTCACAGATATTTTTCCTATCTTGTTTCAGGTATTAATCTGGAACTCGCCTTTTGCTGGTCGTAGAGATAGTTGCTCTGGCTGGTTTCAAGAATTAATCTCTGACCTAAGAGAAAGAAAGATAGTTTCCCCGTCTTTTTCGGGAGTTAATCTTTAATCTGCTCATGTAGATAGTTGTCCTGTCTTGTTCTAGGTATTAATCTACAATCAGTCGTTCACAGATAGTTTTCCTGTCTTATTTCAGGTATTAATCTGGAACTTGTTTTTGTTGGTCATTGAGAAAGTTGCCCTATCTGGTTTCAGGAATTAAACTCTAACCTTAGAGAGAGAAAGATAGTTTCCCCGTCTTGTTTCGGGATTTAATCTTCAATATGTAGACAGTTGTCTTGGCTTGCTTCAAGTATTAGTCTATAATCGGTTGTCCACAGATAGTTGTCTTGTCTTGTTTCAGGTATTAATCTGGAACTCGCCTTTTGCTGGTCATAGAGATAGTTTCCCTGGCTGGTTTCAAGAATTAATCTTTGACCTAAGAGAAAGAAAGATAGTTTCCCCGTCTTGTTTCAGGAGTTAATCTTCAATCTTCTCATGTAGATAGTTGTCCTGTCTGGTTCCAGGTATTAATCTACAATCACTATTTCACAGATAGTTGTCCTGTCTTGTTTCAGGTATTAATCTGGAACTTTTGAAAATTGTTGATAATATTCGTCTATTGATCTTTCCTGAAAAGGTAAAGAATTGGTTATATGCAATGTCATGATGCATGAGATGCATCGGGTAATGATATTCTCAAAATAAATGAGATTGTGATATATGCATTTGTGCTACATATGCTATGATATTTGTAGAATGATGTATGAATGTAATGTATGAACGTATCAGTTATTCTACTGCGGTGTTGCTAAACTGGGGAAAATAAATCCCTGACTGTTGTTGGGGATGAAGAGTGTAAGTCTTAAAATTTTGTTGAAGTTGAAATACTGAGAGACGAATTTTCGTTGTTAGAGGAATAAAATCTGTTGGGGAAGGGAAACTCCATAAACAACTTGGGGATTTTTTATGAAACCCTTATTGGGAAACCCAAGAAACTTGTGAACCAGGCTAAGGAATTCTTTGAGATGTCGAGTAAGTAATTGGAAATTTTTTCTCTACCGAGGATATAAGAACACCTAACATCATTAGGATGTATGTTGAGGATATGGCAGTGACTTTATGGTAGGATGGGACTGCCTCTGTACCTGCTTGAGAAAATATTTGCAGGGATTTGCAGAGGGCCTTTAGACATTGTCCTGTTTCTTAAAGCCTGTAGTAACTGTCTTTCTATTTTTTATGTGTGTACTTGTAAACGGTAATCACATTCAAATGCATATGTTCAGAAATAATCACTGGACGTTTTCGCAAACAAAACAGAAAAATAAAAACAAATAGTTTTGCACTTTCAAAGAGATAGTTTTGGTATTAATTTGAAGGAGTTTTGCCTATAATAGGCGTTTTTGTACAAGGAGACAGACATCCTAGTAAGAGAATACCGTCGTAAGAATGAAAACTATACAAAATAGTATACAAAGAAGAACAGTTATGTGAAATAATCCCATTGGTCTCCCATTCTGCTATTGCCTTTATGTCTTTAAGCGTCTCATCTCTTTGTTGCTTGTCCGAAGCTGACTAGATTGATTAGTACCATTTGAGCTTGATAGTTGATACTGAAAATTGGTTGTAAGGTGATCCAACAGGACATTGTTATACGCTTTAGATCCCTAACTTTTTCCTAGACCGCCCTTTCGGGTTTTTAGTCCACCGGGATACCCTTTTCTCCCAAGCCTCCTTTTTAGGTTTTCGACTTGCTAAGTGTACAGGTTTTTCCATATGTATATCCCTAATTTTTGCCTGAACCCTTTTGGTTCGCCGGGATTCCCTTATTTTTTCCTAGGCCAGTCAACCTAGTGGGTCTTTGTTCATGTGTAGTACCTTTTAACTATGTCCGCATTTATAGGGTGCGGAAGGTCGTCATCGTCCATAGTGGTTAAGATCATGGCTCCACCAGAAAATATGTTCTTGATCACAAATGGACCTTCATATGTGGGAGTCTATTTTCCCCTAGGATCACCTTGCGGCAAGACAATACGCTTGATTACTAGGTCACCAGGCTGATATACCCGACGTCTGACCTTCTTGTTAAAAGCTTTAATCATATGTTTCTGGTACATCTGACCATGGCAGACAGCCGCGAGCCCCTTCTCGTCAATTAAGTTTAATTGGTCAAGTCGAGTCTGAACCTATTCGTCTTCATTCAAACCTACATCCTTCATGATTCTCAAGGAAGGGATCTCTACTTCAATGGGTAGGACAACTTCCATGCCGTATACCAGAGAGAAAGGAGTTACCCATGTTGATGTGCGCACTGTGGTACGGTAACCATGAAGAGCAAATGGTGACATCTTGTGCCAATCTTTGTATGTCATTGTTATCTTCTGTATGATCCTTTTGATGTTTTTATTAGCATCCTCTACAGCGCCATTCATCTTTGGCCGATAAGGAGAAGAGTTATGATGCTGGATTTTGAATTACACGCAGAGCTCGATGATCATAGTATTATTGAGATTGGTACCATTATCTGTAATGATTCTTTCTAGAATACCATACCGACAGATAAGATTATGTCTGATGAATCAGGCTACAACGTTCTTGGCAACATAAGCAAATGAAGTCGCCTCGAACAATTTTGTGAAGTAACCAACAGTGACGGGGATGAAGTGGATCCCATTAGAAGTTGTAGGTCTGATCTCTCCAATCATATTGATGCCCCACATTACGAATGGCCGGGGAACAGTCAAGACATTTAGAGGAACCGGAGGCACATGTACTTTGTCAGCATAGATCTGGCATTTGTGACAAGTTCGTGAATACTGATAACAGTCTACTTCCATAGTCGACCGGTAGTATCCTGCCTGTAGGATCTTTTTAGCCATTGTGTGCCCACTGGAATGGGTGCCAAAGGTACCTTCGTGTAAATCTGCCATAATCTTCTCTGCTTCACCCTTGTTTACACACCGAAGCAAAGTAGAATCGTGGTTGCGCTTATAGAGGATTCCATTACTGAGGAAAAACTTGGCAGAGAACCTTCTTAGAAACTTCTTATCATTGACTGAAGCACTCTCAGGATACTCCTGGGCTTCGAGATATCTTTTGACTTCATGGAACCAAGGTTTGTCCACTACTTCTTCAGTGTCAATCTCATTACAGTATGTTGGTTCATCCATTCTCTCAATAGTGATCTGAGGAGCTTCATTATCCCACCTGACCTTGAACATGGATGACATAGTAGCTAGTGCATCCGCTAGTTGATTTTCTTCTCATGGAAAATGCTCAAAGGTAACTTCTTCAAAGTGTGGAATTAGTGTCAATACATGCTCTCGATTAGGGATGAGATTAGGATGCTTTGTGTCCCATTCTCCTTTGATTTGACTGATTACCAGGGCCAAGTCTCCAAATACGCTCAAGAATTTGATCCTCAAGTTGATAGCATCTTTGAGACCCATGATGCATGCTTCATATTCAGCCATATTGTTGGTACAATTGAAACATGGCCTGGCAGTGAAAGGAGTATGTCAGCCCTTGGGAGATATGATCACAGCACCGGTGCCATTTCCAAGTGCGTTGGAAGCTCCGTCAAAAACCATAGTCCATCGGGATCCTTTTTCAGGTTCTTCATCCGGTCCAAGTTCTTCACAATCAGTTACTAACATAATGTTCTCATCCGGAAACTCAAAATTCATGGATTGGTAGTCTTCCACAGCCTGATGAGCCAAATGATCAGCCAATACACTTCCCTTAATTTCTTTATGGGTTGTGTACTAAATATCATATTCAGTCAAGATCATTTGCCATCTTGCTATTCTTCCAGAGAGAGTGGGCTTCTCAAAGATGTATTTGATATGATCTATTTTAGATATCAACAAGGTAGTGTGAGTCAAGATATACTTTCTTAGTCGTCAAGCAGCCCATGCCAAAGCGTAACAAGTTTTCTCGAGTAGTGAGTATCTTGTTTCACAGTCGTTAAACTTTTTGCTAAGGTAGTATATTGCATGCTCTTTTCGACCAGACTCGTCATGCTGCCCCAGCACACACCCCATTGAATTCTCTAATACTGTTAAGTACATGATCAGAGGTCTTCCTTCAACCGGCGACATCAAAATTGGAGGCTCTTGAAAATATTCCTTGATTTTGTCAAAGGTGGTTTGGCAATCGTCATTCCACTTCATTGCTTGATCTTTCTTCAGTAATTTGAAGATTGGCTTACTAGTAGCGGTTAGATGGCAAATGAATATGTAGTTTAGACGCCCCAAGAATCCTCTAATCTCCTTCTCAGTGTGGGGAGTTGGCATTTCTTGTATGGATTTAACCTTTGCAGGGTCTACTTCAATACATTTTCCACTGACAACGAAGCCTAAGAGCTTACCAGATCTTACTCCAAAGGCGCACTTATTCGGGTTCAACCTCAGTTTGTACTTCTTCAGCCTTTTGAACAGCTTTTGCAGGTGATCAAGGTGCTCCTCTTCAGTCTGAGACCTGACTATCATATCATCAACGTAGACCTCTATCTCATGATGGATCATATTGTGAAACAAAGCTACCATGGTCTGTTGATAGGTTGCCCCAGTTTTCTTTAACCCAAATGGCATAACTTTGTAGCAGAAAATGCCCCACTGTGTGATGAAAGTTGTTTTCTCCATATCTTCAGGTGCCATTTTGATTTGATTGTATCCGGAGAAACCATCCATGAATGAGAAAACCTTATGTTGTGCGGTGTTGTCACCTAGAACATCAATATGGGGAAGTGGAAAGTCATCCTTGGGGCTTGCCCTATTCAGATCTTTGTATTCCATACACATATGTACCTTACTGTCCTTCTTAGGTACCAGAACAACATTAACAACCCATTATGGATAAGAAGTAACAGCTAAGAAACCGACGTTGAACTGTTTCATGACTTTGGCTTTGATATTTTCTGACATCTCACGACGCATACGACGAACCTTCTGTTTCACTGGAGGGCAGTCCTCTTTTGTCGGTAGGCGATGAACCACAATATCAGTGCCAAGTCCCAACATGTCTTTGTATGACCAAGAAAAGATCTCAACATAGTCATGTAACATCTTAATTAACCGTTTTTGACATTATGCTCCAGATCGGAACCTATCTTGACTTCCTTCTTATCCTCTTTAGTACCCAAGTTCACTGTCTCAACCGGCTCTTCATGAGGTTGTATTGCCCTTTCCTCCTGTTGTAACAGTCTGGCAAGTTCTCCTGGTACTTCACAATCTTCCTCACCTTCGTCCTCGGCTTGGTAGATCGGATTATTTTCAAAGTCATAATTGGTAATAGCAAAACCGTTATCAATGGGATCCATAGTGGATGTGGATCTACAGTTTGATATGTGGGTGTGTGTAAGAGAGCATAGCTATTTTTTATAAGGTAAAAACAGAAAATAAAGACAGAGAGCGTAAAATTTTGTATGTAAAACGTCCAATGTTTTATTAATGACATATGAAGATAAAGTAATAACCCTCACAAATAGACCATTGTGCCTTGGGTAAGACACAAGGCTTTAGAGTTTCAAATGTTCAAATATTACATATTCCAAACAAAAAAAAAAGATAATTAATCTTGAATAAAAGTAATAGGAACAAAATCCTTGGCCTCCCAACTGTTGAGTCCACTGTTGATAGTTGAGAAGATCCACTTGTCCATGTCACAGTCACTTTTAGCATCTTCTGTAGCAGAAACAACATCAATAGCGCTGACCCCTAGGTCATGCTTGGGAATTGGTGCAGTTATGATGTTAGGAGTCTTAGGAGGGTCAAATCCAACCTCCTTTGCCTCAATGAGATCTTGTACTTTATTCTTCAGAGCCCAACAATTGTTTGTATCATGCCCTGGACTGTCAAAGTGGTAGGAACATCGAGCATTTGGGTTGTAGTAGGGAGATGCAGTATTGGGATTTTTAGGAGCCTCCTTTAGAGTAACCAGATTAGACTTTAAAAGGTGTGGCAAAACCTGAGATAAGGACATGTTAATCTGGGTGAACTGTCTCCTTGCCGCATCCGGTCTATGCTGATTATTTTGTTGTTGGTTTGATGCAGGATTGGAAATCATAACAGCTCCTACCGTTGGACGGTGTTCAGTCTTGCTTTGATTCCTCTAACTATAGGCAACACTTACTTATTTCTTGCCAGAGAATGGTTTCCTTATTGTACTTGAGGATGCATCTCTCTGGATCTTACCACTCTTAACACCAGCTTCTACTCGCTCACCAGTCAAAATCAGCTCAGTAAACCCAGCTGAAGAGCTTCTAATCAGATGGTTGAAAAATGGACCAGAAAAAGTGCCCAAGAACATGTCTACCATCTCTCTATCAGACAGAGGAGGCTGGACTCTTCCCATAAGATCTCTCCACTTCTGGGGATAATCTTTGAAACCCTCGCCGGAACCCATAGACATACTTTGCAATTGTGTACGGGTTGAAGCGGGGTCAATATTATATTGGTATTGTCTGTAGAAAGCAGCAGCCATATATTCCCAGTTTCGGATGTTGGTTCCCTCCAGCTGATAGAACCATTCCAATTGAGTCCTTGACAAACTTTCCTGGAAGAAATGCACCCGCAGATTCCTATCAGCAATGTGAGGCTGAATCTTCTTGACATAGGATCTTAGATGCAGCTTAGGACATGAAACCCCGTCACATTTAGCAAATACGGGAACCTTGAACTTCTGCGGGATGACCACCCCTGAGACCAGTCCTAACTCTTCAAAATCCAGACCGAGTACCCTCTGAATCATAGCATTGAGACGATCTTCCAACTGTTTATACTTGTCATCAGCAGGAGGATATTGTTCTTCAGCATAGTCTGCTTCTTCTTCATCAGACCTTGGGTTGTTATCTCCTTCCTTGTTCTTTTCTTCTTGATTGTCTCCGTCATCCGACGGGGTTGCAAAATCTAGAGCTTGCTTGGCTGGTCCTCTGAACCTTCTTCCCATATTCAATACACCAGCTGGTTTCTTTACCTTCTTTGTCTTCTCCTTGATGATAAGAGATTTCAGATCTTCTTGTCCCTTAGCCAGAGCCAGTAACATTTGTTAGAACTGAGCATTTTGAGCTTGAAGATCCTTAACTGTTTATTCAAGAGCCATTTCTTTTTTGTTGAAATAAACAGCGAAAAGATAAGAAACTTGTCCTGAAATACCTGCTTATGTAATGATATGCATGATATGCTTAATGCAATGTTTTCAAGGACTTTGGGAAATTTAAATTTGTGAACCAAAATGAAACAAAGATTTTATTAGTAGAATTCAAATTACAACTACTTTTTAGGCTTACAGTTGAAGATTAAAAATTCTTAAAACCTAAGAAGTCAAATCTCCCATGGGTTCTTCCTCTTTGTGTCGAGGAAGACATTAAGATTTTCTTCTTTGTGAAGTTGCTTCGTGAGCTCCAACACTTTCTTCTCACTGGTGTAGAATTGACCTCTAAAGGTATCATGTTCTTCTTTCAGCTGAATCCAAGACCTCTGCGGCTCTTCAAGATCAGTGGGCATGTCAGGATGGAGAACTGTATAAGGAACGTCTTCTTTGGTAACAGGTTCCACAATCACTGGTAAGATGGTTGTATACGGCATCATGAGGTTTTGGGCGCGAGCTCGTACCCATTTGAGATAAGGCTCCATAGGAATGGAATTCTTGTGTCCCAATGTCTTGCTATCCACCTTATTTACCATGCCTTAAGCTCGTACGAACCTTTGATGATACCCTTGAATATCATCCTCGTAGTTGAACATAATGCCTTGGATAAGCATATCATGGGGACTATCCCTCCGAGCATAACTGAACTGTCGTAGATCTAGGGAAGGATTATAAGTGATACCTCCCCTAATTCCGAGGAGTGGTACATTAGGGAATTCCCCACAACGGTTAATGATAGAAATATCTCCCATAGACCGGGAGTACCAAAGAATATCCAAGTGAGAAATTGACATTATCCTTTGCGACCAACCCAAACCTAGTTCGTTCTTCAATACTGATTGAGGAAGGTGTGAAATAAACCATCTAGATAGCAATGGTATGCAACACATAAGAACCCCTCTTCTCTTCATGGTACGAGTGTGGAGGTAATGAAAGATATCTCCGAGAAAAGTAGGCACAGGGTTACGGGAGAGAAAAACCTTGACCGCATTCACATCTATGAGCAAGTCCGAATTAGGGAACAATACTAACCCATAAATTAGAAGAGCTATGACTTCTTCGAAAGCTTGGAAATTCAAATCATCCAAAAAGAATTGAGCCTTTTCTAATAGGAACTTGACTAGGAAACCCTTGACTCCGCTTCTTGTTTCCTAGTTGGATATAATGTCAGACTATTTCAGATGCAAGGTTGCTGCAATAACCTCTGGCTTTAGAGCCTCCTCTAAACCGGTGAAAGGCATCTGATCCAGAATGGGTACACCCAATAATTGAGAGAACTCTTCCTTGGTGGGTACCAACTGATAATCAGGAAATGTGAAGCAATGGTGTTTAGGGTCAAATAACTGAAAGAGTATCCCCATCATCTTCTCATCAAAGCTCGAGGTAAACAGGTTGAGAAGTCGACCATATTTCTTGGTGAATGAGGAAGTCTCAGGAACCCTTGCTACCAGTTCTTTGAGTTGGAGAGGTATTCTCACAAAGCTGATTCATATGGTTTTTCTACGAATGGGAGCCATGATCTACAAAATAGAACAAAGATAAATTCCCTTGGTTTTTTAAATGGTTAGTGAAATGAATATGGATGTTATGATGCATGATGTTATGTTTGAACAATTTAATCACACACAAGCACACACACAAGACCTTAGGTTTAGGCTTGCATGGGATTTATATGCAGATACCCTCTTGAAGTATAGTTGGTTCAACCTGTCTTAGAAAAGTAATCGGGTTCGAAGGAGTCTCAATATCACTGATCTTTCTTTATCAGGCATTGTTTCAGCTCAGGCAATCTAAGTCCGATCTCAGTGAGTGTAGCATCGAGTATCAACCAATCCTCAGCTTTATACCGAGGCCAGCTATCTCACTACTTTCTAATGGCCAAGTTTGTTCAACTAAGGTTCTAAGGTCCGTTAGTGCTTTATGACACCACACAGCGACCCCGTATTCTCCTTGATTTAACACAATGGAAACTGGTACCAACAAAATGTGTCACACTAACGCATCTATCCTTTCAACCATATCAGTCTATGTCGTACAGTCACCACGATCTATTGTTGCTTACCTAAAAAGGTGCCCCAGATCCGGGTGTAGGATCTTCACAAGTAAACCCAAACAAACCCTTAAAGTAAAGCAAGCAAATCACGCAATGTAAAGCAACTAAAAATTAACTAATTTCTAAGGTAACCTATTGTACCCCAAAATTTTCCCTCTCACTTTTCAAGGCATTCCTCACAAGGATTCTTAAGGTTCAAGCTTGCACAGGTACATTGAGATTTTCCAATACCGAGATTAAAAAGAAAACTGTCAAAAAGGGAGAAAACAGATAAAATTAATATTTTGATTCAGCTCCTTTGATTGGCCTTTTGGCCTCTTTTGTTGCAAGCTTGGCTTGCATCCTTCGACTGGGCATGGTCCTCTAGCACGCTGGCTTGGATTCACAAGGCACAAAGCCTCCTGTAGCCTCCTCTGATTCCAAGGCAAAAGGCACCCTTTTTTCATCCTTCAATTTGCACTTTTTGCCTCATATATGCCTCTTTCGAATCTGGACATTTGGGCCTCCTGCATTCACATTTCGTTTGGGCATGTGGCTCCCTTCATGCTTGCTTCATTTGGGCACATGAATCCTTCAGTACAAGCTATTGGTCACACCTTTCGTTTGGGCGTGTTGGTTCTCTTCATGCAAGCTTCGTTTGAACATAGATATTTTGTATGTTTGCATGTTTGCATGAAGTCACAAAGCAGGGACCCCCTATGTACACTCCTTCGTTTGGCCACGTGGACCTTTAGGTATGCAAGCTTTTGACTGGACAGAAGCACCTTCACAAGGTTTCGTTTGTAACTGTTACCCTTCAAATCAGCATCTTTCGAATCCAACTCTGGGCATCCCATTCGAAGGACATGCTTGATGGCCCATTCGAAGGGCTTACAAAGCCCACTATAAGGCATGTTTTTGGTGACCCATTCAAGGGTCACACTTTTGGCTCCTTCGAAGGATGCCCAAAAGTGACTCAATCGAAAGGCACTTGTTAGAGGAAAATCAAATAGTATTGCTTGGAGAAGAGTCTGGTCGAAGAAGGGTCAAAATGAAAGGATGATATTCAAAGATGCTTGCTGCCAAGTTCAGACCTGGCACACTGGTCAAAACTGCTGAACAGCAGTCCTGAAACACTGCCCCCTTCTTACACCAAAATATCATACAAGGCACTGTCTCTTGAAAGCTACAAGGAACATGTTACACAATTTGTTCAAACCTTTTGTTTTTCCTCCAAAAGCTTCAGGCATCCTTGCCTATAAATAAGAGGCCTTACAACATGGTTGAGAGGACTTTTTGGCCATAGGAACGAATCTTCAAATTTCTCAAACAGCATAAAGTTCTCAAACACTTAAACACTTGTGAAAACAAAAACCCATAATCTAACATTTACTTCTTTTGAACCTGAAAAGTCCCACACATTTTATTCCCTTTCGAATCCAATAGAAAAGACATATCATTTGTTTTTCTCCTTCAAATCAAGCAATAGAAACATTGCATTCTCTTTTTCCCTTCGAATCTAGGGATATTCAAGGTAACCACTTCAAGGTCCAGCACACGCTACAGCCTCCAGCAAGGTAAGTCATCCTTAACCTTGATTCCTTCGTTTACAGCACAACATGTAAATAAAATTCTTTTTTGTTTCAAACATATACATAGCATTTGTTCCCCTTTCGTTTACACCCTTATAGTTTATTTTTATTGTCTTTCCTTTGGTTTTGTTATTTGGATTCTTACAAATGTTTTAAGAACTAACTTGACCTTAAGGCAGTGCTAGAATGGCCTTAGGCCGTGTTTCTATTTAACATCTCAAACTAAGAAACAGGGGACAGAAGTATGGAACCAAGCCTCTGGCTTCCACACTAACCTCCAGGTCAAATGAAAGAGGCAGCCAGAAGGCACACCATACTGACCTCCAGTCCCAGACGAAAGGTACGCCTATACTTATTCCAGGCCCAGATGAAAGGAACAACATGCTGACTTCTAGGCCCAGACGAAAAGCAGTCCCTCATTGCTTTCAACCCTCAGTCGAAGGAGGCATAAAGGCAGGTTGCATCTTGCACTGGTTCCAGGCCCAGGCGAAAGGAACAACATGCTGGCCTCCAGGTCCCAATCGAAAGGCATAACATGCTGACCCCCAAGCCTCAGTTGAAATCAACGCCTTCACCCCTTTCAGGCCAAATCGAAGAGAGCCAGAAAGTGCAGAATTGAAGGGTTTTCTGCCTCAATCGAAAGACCCTCATTTTTCTTGATTTTATTTTATTTTTGCCTTTATATTTTCATGCAATTCAATATGGTTGTAATAGTGTAGGATTTTATCTTTCTGCATTTTATTAGTTTTGTATGATTGCTAGTAAAATAGGGCATGTATGGATTGATAAAAACAACAAGTAGACAACCCCTAATCAAAGACTAAATGCAGGAAAATCAAACACACTATTCACACATTCACCATTAGGGTAATCTCACTTTTTTCCTCAGAAAAATAGTCATGTCCCTCGAATATGGGCATTTTAGCAAATACCCTTAATAAAAGATCGTAGTCCCTCGATGACCCTCAATGTTTCCTTCGGTGAACGATCTAGTCCCTAAACGACATTGCTAAAACGTCCCATAGGTTTCCTTCTATGACTATACAAACGTCCCACGCCCGTCCCTTCACATCCAATGATGGGGCTTCTTACCAAAACAATGGTAAGATAACAACATCTAAAGGAGGAGGAAAAGAACATTTAAGACCTTTTAAGTAGGTAGGTTTCTCCCAGTTGCTCGCTTGCTCACAACAAAAACATTTTATACACCAACACTTTCATTTGAGACATTTTTAAAAGACAAGAACTTTGCACGCGTTCTTATAGAAATCAGAACCATTACAAAGACACCTTTTCAAAATCACTTTCAAAAACACATTCCACAAGCACCTCTTTGAACTATTTTTCAAAATAACACTTTGTACGCGTTCTTATAGAAACAAGAACCATTACAAAGAAATTTTCAAAATACATTCAAAACCTACACCACAAGCACATTTTCAAACAAAAACAAGTGATCTACAAAGCAACTAAGAGCTTGTAGATAACTACGGATGAAAAGGGTGCTAACACCTTCCCTTTTCATAACATACCCCCCGAACTCAAGAAATAATCTCGAAAGGTCTTTCATGTTCTTTTCAGCCTTTCCTTATTGGATAAAAGAAAAGTCAGTGGCAACTTGCTATCCGCAACAATTGCGATCAAACGCAGAACACCTAAGTCAGTTCTCCCACTGTGTTACAGAACTGGAAACTCTGCTGGGGAATTAATTAAAAGTGGGGTTACCTTAGGGTTAGCTCACCTTTACTTGCTTTCATTATTTGACTTGCTTTACATTTTTGGGTCTTTGTTTGGGTTATTGTTAAAGATCCTACACTCGGATCTGGGGCACATTTTTAGGTAAGTAACAATAAATCGTGGAGGTTGTACGGGGTATACCGATATAGACGAAGTGATAGCTATTTTAGCGTGATACTTTGGCTTGTACTAATGTTCCTTGAGTCAGTCAAGGATAACATTAGTCTTCCTTAATTTCATTGAGCGCTAACTGGCCTTTAGAACCTTTTAATTGACTCATTCTTGGCCATTAGGAAGTAGTGATATAGTCGGCTTTGGTTTTGACCGAAGATTGGTTGATACTCGATACTACACTCATTGAGATTTGAATCATGAGTTTTGTTTGGCGGCAAGTCAGTTGTCGATCTGAACAAAACTTATGGGGAAGATCAGCGATATTGAGATCCCTTAGAACTCGGTTACTATTACTAGGATAGGTTGAGCCAACTAAACTTCAAGAGGGTACTTACCTACAAACTCCATACAAGCCTAAACCTAAGGACTTGTATGATGTGTGTGTATATGACTATTTGTACATAACAACTTTCTTACTTTTCATACTTATACATAACATCATATCATAGCATTTTCAATAGCCATTTCAAGGATCTCGAGGGCCTTTGATGCAGGGTCACATTGAACCAGACATCTATCAAGGGGCAAGAGGATTTATTTTCCTATAACCAAACACCATCAAGACCAAAGCATGGTAACTAGAGTCAAGGACTATGACCCACTTGACATGGTGAGCTTAATTCTCATGGAACGACATCCACCAATACGAAGTTCTCCAATCAAGCTGTAAGTAATTTCTAACATCTTCTTGTGCTTACCCCGCGAGATCCTTGAAAACATGCATCCACATATCATACATCATATCATGATAGGTTTCTCCCATACAGCTCTCCTTATCTTCCTACTGTTTATTTCAGTAAGATGGATATGGAACAAACGGTGAAGGATCTCCAAGCACAAAATGCCCAATTCTAACAAATGTTCCTGGCTATGGCTAAGGGGCAAGAGGACCTGAAGACTCTTCTTCTCAAAGACAAGAAGAAAAAGTCAAAGAAGCTAGAAGGCGTCCTAAACTTGAGAAGAAGACTTAGAGGACCAATCAAGAGAGCTCTAGATCTCTCAACTCCATCCAACATGGGGAATAGTCATGAAGAAGATAACAGTCTGGGGATTGATGAAGTTAAAGCTGACTACTCTGAAGAACAATATCCTCCCGCTGATGATAAATACAAACAGTTGGAGGATCATCTCAATGCTATGGAGATTCAGCAGATACCTGGCTTGGACTTTGAAGAGTTAGGTTTGGTTTCTGGAGTGATCATCCCACCAAAGTTAAAAATCCATACTTTTGCCAAGTATGATAGGATCTCTTGTCCTAAAATGCATCTGAGGTCATATGTCTGCAAGATTCAGCCTCACACTGCTGACCGGAAGCTATGGGTCCATTTCTTCCAAGAAAATTTGACTGGCACCCAACTGGAGTGGTTCTATCAGTTAGAAGGAACCGGCATTCATACCTGGGAGGAGTTGGCTACTGCTTTCTACAAGTAGTATTAATACAATGTTGATCTTGCACCAACTCGTGTGCAATTGCAAAATATGACCATGCGTTCTAACGAGGGCTTCAAAGAGTACGCCCAAAAATGGAGAGATTTGGCAGGCAGAGTGTAGCCACCCTTAACTGATAGGGAGTTGATTGACATCTTTATGGGAACATTGACAGGACCTTTCTTCAATCACCTAATCGGAAGCTCCTCGACCGGGTTCACCGAGCTAATACTGACTGGCGAGAGGGTCGAAGTTGGCTTCAAAAGCGGCAAGATCCAAGGAGTTACATCCTCTGATGCTCAGAAAAAGCCATACAATGGGAAGAAAGAGTCCAATGTTGTTTACGGCCAAAAGGGTCATAACAAGAGCAACCACGATCAACACGTAGGGGCAATCCTGAACTCTAATCCTACACATGTTCAACAAAGATAGGGCAATAGGCGTGGGATAAAATGCCAAGAAAGGAAGTATGCTAATATCAACATGCTATTGTCTCAAGCGTTACAACATATTCTGAAGGTGAAATTGATCACACTAAAGGATCCTCCTCAAAACCATGATACCCCCTCTCCTAAGTATAATCCCAATGTAAGATATGCCTACCATTCTGATAGCCCTGGACACAACACCGAGAGTTGTTAGACTTTGAAGAGAAAGATTCAAGATTTGATTGACGCCAAGGAGATTGAGTTCGACCCTCTGGAGACTCCTAACATGATCACAACTCCCATGCCAAATCATTGAGCGTTCCAGTTCATTTTGAATTTTCAATTGTAATCTCTTTTGTTATTCAAACACTTATCTATTAATGTTAAACTCTATTTCATTAATGCATCACATATGTTTGTCTTGAATTCATCCATTTGTTTTCATTATATTTAAACTGTGCTATCTTTACTCCTTTTATAATATTCAACTCTTGCTAAAAGTTACAAGCCTTTAGAGGGAGGATGACGAAAACAATGCCATAAGCTCATACATTATGCTTTTGGACAGACCTTGCTGACGATGTACATGCGTTATTTTAATTCATAAACACTTGAGTTATAAGGAGGATAATCCCTAGTCAACCCCTTCGAGCCAAAGAAGTAGAAGTTTTCTTTTTTACACAAATTGAAACCTTTAATCAAAACCCGGGGCAGGGTAGTCTCTCAGTTAATTCAACCGCGCGTTCAGTCGTAAACTTTCACTTTGTATACAACGAATGACATCAAAAACATTTCGCTGGAATCAAAAGACGGTGACGGTTCCTTACCAAATAGGCAGTCATTATCTCTCAAAGAGAAAAGCCTACTAGGTCAAAATCTATGAAGGAGACTTAAGAAAAACTGGGGCATCCCGTTGACTGTAATCTCAAAAGCAAGAACATTCAGGAAAAATCAGGGATAATAAATAAAAAAGAGGTCACTAAAAATCCTCAATAACATGGAAAATATGGCAAAAAAATGACTTCCTTCCAACAAACTTAACTTGTCTGAACCATCACCAAAACGTCATTCCAGACTCAATTAGAGTTCAAACGCATAATTAACTGAGTTTAGGACTGAAGAACATCATGGAGAACGGGCGAGTACAAATACACCTTGAGCCTTATCCTTTGTTTCTTAAACCGTGAACCAAGCCACATTACAACCCTTCAAAAGTCCTAATTGAATCATGGGTTAGTTCGAAAGCATAATGTTACAAAAGGTATCCTAACTCTTGTAAGGCTTACTCTAAATCCTGAGTTGAATTCATATTCTTACAAAAATTCTTTTATCTGCAAAAAATGAATTTTCAAAACTTCAAGACAAGCATAAACTTTGCATTATTTGAATATCGCTGTTTGCATATGGCTAATTGTTTGACAGCAAAGAAATTCACACGATGAATATCCATCGAACAAAAAACTCTCTCGGTGAACAAAATCACTTCAAATGGGATGACTCCCAACGAAAAATCTCCTAGTAAGCAAGGGGGCATGACATGTCACTGTCCATTTCGTTTGGGGGACAGTCAAGGTAAGATTCTAAGAAATCTCTCAAGAAGTGTTGAATAACCAGGGACAGGTCTGTATCTAAATCACTTGGGGAATTGAACATGAACCCCGGTAAAGGGTTATATATGGGCAAGCAAACATCTCCTAGCAATACTACAAACTCTTTCTACTAGGGGCAGTGACAAATATCCCATAAAGTCCTTTTCATAGGGTGATCCCCAGCCATAGTTTCAACCTCTGAAAACTTCTCCCCAACTGGGTTTAATCTCAAGAATCTTCGAGGAGTTCTACCAAAAGGAAACGCCTCTTCGGAAGGCTGACGACAAGGTTTATTTCCCCAATAAACGGAAAAATCCCCCAGATTAAATTTGCCTCTCAGACTATCGCACCTCAAGGGACCACAACTCCTCTTCCCAAGTAGACTTTCCTACAATCCCCAATAGCTCCCCAGTAGAGCAACAAACAACAAAGACTCCTGATCTCCTCTCCCCAAGCAGGAATCAACACTCTCCACATAGTTTTCCTCAAGCAGATTCAACATTCCCCAGCGGAGTTCTCCTCAAACAACAAAACAGGAATCCCCAGCGAAACATTCTAAAAACAAGGTCTGGAAAGGTGTGCATACTCTTCATCCCCAACGACCGTCCGAGATTCAGCTTCCCAAAACTCCCCAGCACTTGTCAAGGATTTATTTTCCAAGACAAAATTACATTCCAAATGCATCATATTACATACATGATAAATGCATACAGCATAATCTCATTTATTTTGAGAAACCTCATTACGCCATGCGTTTCATCCATCATGACGTTGCATACAATTGATTCTTTACCTTTTCAGAAAAAAATCAACAGATAAGTGTCATTTAATTATCTGTAAACTTCTCCAAGACAAAATCAAGCTTAGATTCCTTCATTATCTGTTGAGGTAGTAATTGTCCAAGGTTCCTTCATCATCTGCTGAGGTAGTAATCATCCAAGGTTCCTTCATTATCTAATGAGGTAGTAATCGTCCCAGATTCCTTCATCATCTACTGAGGTAGTAATCGTCTCAGATTCCTTCATCATCGGTTGAGGTAGTAATCGTCCAAGATTCCTTCATTTTCTATTGAGGTAGTAATCGTCCAAGATTCCTTCATCATCTGCTGAGGTAGTAATCATCTCAAATTCCTTCATTATCTATTGAGGTAGTAATCGTCTAAGGTTCCTTCATTATCTGTTGAGGTAGTAATCGTCTAAGGTTCCTTCATCATCTGCTGAGGTAGTAATCGTCTCAGATTCCTTCATTATCTGCTGAGGTAGAAATTGTCCAAGGTTCCTTCATCATCTTTTGAGGTAGTAATCGTCCCAGATTCCTTCATCATCCGCTGAGGTAGCAATAATCCAAGGTTCCTTCATCATTTGTTGAGGTAGTAATCATCCAAGGTTCCTTCATTACCTTCTGGAGTAGTAATCGTCCAAGATTCCTTCATCATCTATCATCATAAAGCTTAATACCTGAAACCAGACAAGATAAATATCTGTGAAAAAATTGATCATAGATCAATTCCCGAAACAAGACATGGTGACTATCTACATGACAAACACTTATTATTTAAAACCTCTACTGGTTCAGTTTAAATCTCTCAATGGTTTATCCTGATACTTTCTCGTAGACATTTTCTCTGGTTCAGGTAAATCGCCCCAAGATTTGTTTTGATTCTTTCCAGACCTCTGCTGGTTCAGTTTAAATCTCTCAATGGTTTATCCTGATACTTTCCCGTAGACATTTTCTTTGGTTCAGGTAAATCACCCCAAGATTTTTTATGATTCTTTCCAGATCTCGGATGGTTCAGTTAAATCTCTCAATGGTTTATCCTAATACTTTCCCGTAGACATTTTCTTTGGTTCAGATAAATCGCCCCAAGATTTATTCTGATTCTTTACATACCTCTGCTGGTTCAGTTTAAATCTCTCAACGGTTTATCCTGATTCTTTCCCGTGGACATTTTCTATGGTTCAGATAAATCGCCCCAAGATTTATTCTGATTCTTTCCAGACCTCTACTAGTTCAGTTTAAATCTCTCAACGGTTTATCCTGATTCTTTCCCGTGGACACAGATTTATTCTGATTTTTTCCATACCTCTGTTGGTTCATTTTAAATCTCTCAATAGTTTATCCTGATTCTTTCCCGTAGACATTTTCTCTGGTTCAGATGGATCGCTCCAAGATTTATTCTGATTCGTTCCAGTTAAAGAATACTCAAGACCTCTGCTGGTTCAGTTTAAATTGATCAATAGTTTGTCCTGATTATGTCCCGATAGGAACTTCTTTTGGTTCAGTCTAAATCAATCAAAGATTTATTCTGATTCTTTTCCAGTTGAAGTTAAATTTAGACTTAGTCTAGTTTCTGTCAACAATCATCTCTTCAAATGGCATCTTTAAGCTCATTCCCTACACAAACAATCACCACATTATCAAGTGCAAATTTCTGGGCACTCTAGTGTTCAATCATATTCCACCTTTAAGTCACGAATGGCAGGCTCACCAATCTAACTCTTCAGGTTTAAGAAGAATGAACAAGGGCAGTTGTTGTACCCCAAAATTTTCCCTCTCATTTTTCAAGGCATTCCTCACAAGGATTCTCAAGGTTCAAGCTTGCACATATACATTGGGATTTTCCAGTACCAAGATTAAAAAGAAAACTGTCAAAATGGGAGAAAATAGATAAAATTAATATTTTGACAAATTTGGAGAAAATCAAGTGTTTTTTGACTCAGCTCCTTCATTGGCCTTTTGGCCTCTTTCGATGCAACCTTGGCTTGCATCCTTCGACTGGGAATGGGCCTCTGGCACGCTGGCTTGGATTTACAAGGCACAAAGTGTCCTGTAGCCTCCTCTGATTCCAAGCCAAAAGGCTCCCTTTTGGCATCCTTCAATTTGCACTTTTTGCCTCCTATATGCCTCTTTCGAATCTGGACATTTTGGCCTCATGCATGCACCTTTCGTTTGGGCATGTGGCTCCCTTCATGCTTGCTTCATTTGGGCACATGAATCCTTCAGTACAAGCTACTGGTCACACCTTTCGTTTGGGCATGTTGGTTCTCTTCATGCAAGCTTCGTTTGAACATAGATCTTTTGCATGTTTGCATGAAGTCACAAATCAGGGACCCCCTATGTACACTCCTTCGTTTGGCCACATGGACCTTTAGGCAGGCAAGCTTTTGACTGGACAGAACCACCTTAACAAGGTTTCGTTTGTAACTGTTACCCTTCAAATCAGCATCTTTCGAATCCAACTCTGGGCATCCCATTCAAAGGACATGCTTGATGTCCCATTCGAAGGGTTTACAAAGCCTACTTTAAGGCATGTTTTTGGTGACCCATCCAAGGGTCACACTTTTGGCTCCTTCGAAGGATGCCCAAAAGTGACTCAATCGAAAGGCACTTGTTAGAGGAAAATTAAATAGTATTGCTTGGAGAAGAGTCTGGTTGAAGAAGGATCAAAATGAAAGGATGATATTCAAAGATGCTTGTTGCCAAGTTCAGACTTGGCACACTAGCTAAAACTGCTGCACAACAGTCCTGAAACACTGCCCCCTTCTTACACCAAAATAGCCTACAAGGCACTGTCTCTCGAAAGCTACAAGGAACAGGTTACTCAATTTCTTCAAACCTTTTGTTTTCCCTCCAAAAGCTTCAGGCAATTTTGCCTATAAATAATAGGCCTCACAACATGGTTGAGAGGACTTTTTATCCAGAGGAACGAATCTTCAAATTTCTCAAACACCATAAAGTTCTCAAACACTTGAACACTTGTGAAAACAAAAACCCAGAATCTAACATTTACTTCTTTCAAACCTGAAAAGTCCGACACATTTTATTCCCTTTCGAATCCAGTAGAAAAGACATATCATTTGTTTTTGTCATTCAAATCAAGCAATAGAAACATTGCCTTCGCTCTTTACCTTCGAATCCAGGGATATTCAAGGTAACCACTTCAAGGTCCAGCGCACGCTCCAAACTCCAGCAAGGTAAGTCATCCTTAACCTTGATTCCTTTGTTTACAACACAACATGTAAATATAATTCCTTTTCATTTCAAACATGTACATAGCATTTGTTCCCCTTCCGTTTACACCCTTATAGTTTGTTTTTATTGCCTTTCCTTTGGTTTTGTACTTTAGATTCTTACAAATGTTTTAAGAACTAACCTGGCCTTAAGGAGGTGCTAGCATGGCCTTAGGCCATGTTTCTATTTAACATCTCAAACTAAAGAAACGGGGGACAGGAGTATGGAATGAAGCCTCTGGCTTCCATACTAACCTCCAGGTCAAATGAAAGAGGCATCCAGAAGGCACACCATGCTGACTTCCAGGCCCAGACAAAAGGTACGCATGCACTGATTCCAGGCCCAGACGAAAGGCACAACATGCTGACTTCCAGGCCCAGATGAAAGGCAATCCCTCACTGCTTTCAACCCGCAGTCGAAGGAGGCAGAAAGGCAGGTTTCATCTTGCACTGATTCCAGGCCCAGGCGAAAGGCACAACATGCTGGCCTCCAAGTCCCAATCGAAAGGCATAACATGCTGACCCCCAAGCCTCTGTCGAAAGCAACGCCTTCACCCCTTTCAGGCTAAATCGAAGAGATCCAGAAATTGCATAATCGAAGGGTTTTCTGCCTCAATCGAAGGACCCTCATTTTTCTTGCTTTTATTTTATTTTTTCCTTTACATTTTCATGCAATTCAATATGGTTATAATAGTGCAGGATTTTATCTTTCTTGATTTTATTACTTTTGTATGATTGCTAGTAAAATAGGGCATGCATGGCAAGATAAAAACAACAAGTAGACAACCCTTAATCAAAGACTAAATGCAGGCAAATCAAACACACTTTTAACACATGCACCCTTAGGGTAATCTCACTTGTTGCCTCAGAAAAATAGTCATGTCCCTCGAATATGGGCGTTTTAGAAAAGACCCTTGATAAAAGATCGTAGTCCCTCGATGACTCTCAATGTTGCCTTCGGTAAACGATCGAGTCCCTAAATGACATTGCTAAAATGTCCCATAGGTTGCCTTATATTAATATACAAATGTCCCATGCCCGTCCCTTCACATCCAACGATGGGGCTTCTTACCAAAACAATGGTAAGATAGTAACATCTAAAGGAGGAGGAAAAGAACGTTTAAGACCTTTTGAGTAGTTAGGTTTCTCCTAGTTGCTCGCTTGCTCACAACAGAAACATTTTATACACCAACACTTTCATTTGAAACATTTTCAAAAGACAAGCACTTTGTACGCGTTCCTATAAAAACGAGAACCATTACAAAGACACCTTTACAAAATCACTTTCAAAAACACATTACACAAACACCTCTTTGAACTATTTTCAAAATAACACTTTGTACGCGTTCTTATATAAACAAGAACCATTACAAAGACTTTTTCAAAATACATTCAAAACCCACACCACAAGCACATTTTCAAACAAAAGAAAGTGATCTAGTAAACAACTAAGAGTCCGTAGATAACTACGGATGAAAAGGGTGCTAACACCTTCCCTTTTCATAACCTATCCCTCGAACTCAAGAAATAATCTCAAAAGGTCTTTCCTGTTCTTTACAGCCTTTTCTTATTGGATAAAAGAAAAGTCGGTGGCGAATCTTGCTATCCGCAACAATTGTGATCAAACGCAAAACACGCAAGCCAGTTCTTTCACCGTGTTACATAACCCCAATTTTTTTATATATTCCCCAGCAGAGTCACCAGTTCTGTAATACGGCGGGAGAACCGACTTTTATATTGGTTTTGCGTTTGTATTCATAAATGTTATGGTATGCAAGATTCGCCATTGACTTTTCTTTTATCCAACAAAGGAAAGGGTGAAAAGAACATAAAAATACCTTTCGATATTATTTCTGAGTAAGGGGGTAGATAATGGAAAGGGAAGGTGTTAGCACCCTTTCCATCCGTAGTTATCTACGGGCTCTTAGATGCTTAGCTCATTTTGAAAATACTTTGTGTGTTTTTGAAAAGTATTTTTTTAAATGCCAATAGTAAGGATATTTGCTTTATGATAACTCTTGTATCAGTCCTCAAGAGTGTTGATAAAGCGTTTTGAAAATGTTTTTGAAAGAGTTTTGTGTATGTGTAAAAGTTTGTTCTTGAGCAAGCATCTAGGAACTATCTACTTTACTCGAAAGTTTGTTCTTTTCCTCTTTTCCTTTAGACAGTGATATCCTACTATTAGTGAGTAGGTATCCCTATCGTTGTATGTTCTGAAGGAAATTCGAAGGGACGTATATAGTCACAAAGGCAACTGGGAAAGAAATCTTAGTAACTACCCTAGGGTTTTAAGATCATTTTTATCGAGGAAACGTCGAGAGGGTCATCGAGGGACTTATGATCTTTTAAACCGGAGGATAGCCACTAAAATCTCTCACGTTTCGAGATTTGTGACTATTTTCCGAAGGCAACCAAAGTGGGAGTACACTAGAGGTGCGCATGTGAAAGTGTGTTGTATTCAGGTATTTTTTTCTTTGCATTTAGGTTTTCTAACATTTTGATTATTAATCTCTTGTCATGCAATCCTATTACAATACATCTAAATAGTTAACATATGTATAGAAAATATAAAGTGCGGAAATTAAATCCTACGCTATTACATCCTGTGGGCAGTTATATAATAGAAAAATACGGAAGAAAAAAATTAACTAAACTATTACAAAATTTCCCATGCAACCTATACATTCTTTCTAGAATTTAAATGGCAAATATATAGAAAAAAATGATAAGAACAAATATAAAAATGACCTGAAACCCTAAGTATTAAGAAAATGATTTTTTTGGGGTATTTTTGTGATTTGATAAACATTAAACATGATTAAATTAAATTAAATTCATTTGTCAAAAATTAATTTAATTAATTAAAACCTAAAATCTAATTTTTATGATTTTATTGATTTTTAAGGAAAAAAATTAATTTAAAAAAAAATTTAGTTAATTAAAATAAAAGAATAAAAATTAAATAATTAAAAAAACAAAAAAATAGGCTTTGCTGAAGCAAAAAAGGGGGTGCTAAGAAGCAGATCCATTAAGCCCAAAGGGAATAAGCCCAAGGCATGCATTGGATCTTGTGAGGGAGATCCCTTGAGGGTCCATGGTAAGACTACGTGTTTGGGGCGCTTGGATCCAGATTAGCTGGGATCTAATGGTGATGGCTAGATGATGTATGGGTATCAAACCCAGGTCCTTCCCTATTGCACGCGCTTGTCTCACTACTCAGCCAATATGTCATTCATTGATACAAACAGAAAAATAACAATATATGGGAAACAAAGTCAGAAATATATTTGAATTAAAATCATGCGTGTTGCACAAGTCAAAAGGAGAGAGACGCCTGGATTTTAAGATTCGAAGGAATCAGTTTCAAATGCCCTAATAATGGTATGTCCTTATCCTGACATTAGGGCTCGCATATGAAGATTATAACTTGTCTAACACTTCATCATAAACACACACAAACACATTAGAATGCACAGATACACTTAGATCAAAAGATTGAATCTCAAAATTATACCTATGACTGGTATGCTTCGATCTGTAGTTTTGGGTGTTTTAAGCATTGAGGAGGGCTAGTATTCGTTTGGACTGGAAGAGCCTGCAAAGTGTGTTTCGATTTTGACAACTTTGATGTATTTTAAGAATTTGGTATGGTTTTCTGAGGCAGCTTCTTGTGTGTAGACCTCTGATAGGCAATCTCTTGGGTGTAGGCAATGTGTGTCTGTCCTCCTGTGTAGGCAATCTGTCTTGTATTTATAGGGGTGTGGTGGTGGGAGAAAATGGCAAGAATCACCCATTAACCATGGCTTTGAAGGAAGAATCGAAAGCCTTAAAAGGTTGCCTTTTTTGATGATTTTCTACCATTTTGGGTTTTTAGTGAACCTGAACAGGTTTTACCCCCCCCCCCCCCATCTTAACTTTTTGAATGTTCCCAAGTTTGGTCCTTCGATGGCTTTGAGTTCCAAATCGAATGGCTCAAGAACTCATCATTGTGGCTTCTTCGATTGAGCCACTATCTGTCTTGGTTGCTTGATCTAAAAATTATCCCATTAGCCTAATCGAACTCAGCTCTTGTTCCTTTCAGTCTCCTTTCCTTCAATTTGAACACCTCTTCCTCTTGGCCTGTCGAAGCTTTGTTTTGTCATCTCCCTCGAATGTAGTTGTATAGGTGGCTCTTTGATTCCAACTCCCACCTTTTTGCTTATCTACAAGAATATCTTTCTTGTTGATAACTAGTTCACCTTCGATTGGTGAATATAGCTTATATGCGCCAATCGAAGGATGACTCATGAGCTCCAAGCCTTTGCTTTGATTACCCAACTCCTTCCATTTTGCTTGCCTACAAGAAACAACTTTGTTCCGCCTCGGTCCACCTTCGATTGGTGAATACATCTTGTATTCACCAATCAAAGGGTAACCTAAGAGCATCAAAACTTCTCTTCAAACATCCCACACCTGTTCAGGTACATGCCAGAAGCTCTAACTGTCCTTCGACCACGTCATTCCTGAAGATGGCATGTCCTTCGAATCATGAGCCTTCAGCATGCTTTCTTTGGATAATGACAAAAACTTTTTGAATTCCAAAATATTCTTCTTTTCAAAGTGTCCATTCAAACAACGTGCCAGTCGAAAGGCCCTTTCTTGTAGTGCTTCGAACAGCTTATATTTCGCTGATGCGAAAACAAAACCCTTCAATGACTTTACTAGCTCTTCCAATCAAATACTTTAGAAAAAGCCTCCTCACGCTTTCTTTCGAGCTAGCCTTCCTTGGATGTTAGCGCTTCGTTGGGCATCGAAATAGGCTGCATACTAATGTCGAAGCTATTTCGACCCAACAGCTCTTAGGCACATTTTCATCTTTCGACCTACACCTTGTCATGTTTACTTTTTCTTTCTTTCAGCCATGCCATTATGTTGAGGAATATAGGGGCCACGGGAATCAATTGAAGCCTTTGCAAACCAAAATTCTTTGTGAGAAATGAAACCTTAGATGGAAGCCTATTACTTAGAAGGAGAATTTGTCTAGCCAGTTCTTGGTCAACCTTGAGAAATTGTGGACTTTAATGAGCAGGCCTATAATAAAAATGGGAGAGCAAATTTTGGGGTACAACACTACTCACTAATGGTAGGATAGCACTATCTAAAGGAGGAGGAAAATAACACGAAAGACATTCGAGTAAGGGTAGAACTATTAATCGCTTTCTCACACAAAAACAAAACATTTTCACAAAATACTTCTTTTCTGAAATATTTTCAAAATAAAACACTTTGTATGCATTCTCAACGATACGAGAATCATTACAAAATTTCCACACTTAGGCATTTTTTTCAAAAAGTGAGCTAGTGATTAAGAGCCCGTAGATAACTACGAATAAAAAGGGTGCTTACACCTTCCCTTTTCATAACCTACCCCCCGAACTCGGAAAATTCTCGAAGGTCTTTCTTGTTCTTTTCTCCCTTTCCTTATTGGATAAAAGAAAAGTCGGTGGTGACTCTTGCTATCCGTAACATTTGTGATAAAATGCAAAAACAAGTCAGTTCTCCCACTGTATTATAGAACTGGAGAATCTGCTGGGGAACAACTAAAAGTGGGGTTACCTTAAAGTTAGATCATATTTAATTGCTTTACTTGCTTGATTTGTGTTCTTTACATTTCAGAGTTTTGCTTGGGTTATTTCTTGTAAAGATCCTATACCCGTATCTGGGGAACATTCTAGGTAAGTAGCAATAGATCATGGAGACTATACAGCGTATATTGATATGGTCGAGATGATGGCTATATTAGTGTGACACATTAGTTTGTACTGGTATCCCTCGAGTCAATCAGGGAGCATACTAGGCTGTCACATGGTGTCATAAGCACTAACTGACTTTAGAAACTTAATTGACCCAACTTAGCCATTATAAGGTAGTGAGATAGACGGCTTTGGTGCAGTCTGAAGTTGGTTGATACTCGATACTACACTCATTGAGACCCGACTCTTGAGTTTTGTTTAGTGGCAGGTCAATTGTTGTGCTAGACGAAGCTTGTGGGAAAGATTAGTGATATTGAGATCCCTAGAACTCGATTACTTCTCTAGGACAGGTTGAGCCAACTAAACTTCAAAAGGGTATTTACCTACAAACTCCATTCAAGCTTGAACCTAAGGCCTTATATGTTTTTCTTGTCTTTGATTTATCTATTTGAACATGTTATCATGACATCGTAACATCATAACATCACCATATCATAACTAACCGTTTCAAGGATCTATGGGACTTATCTTTGTTCTGTGTTGCAGGGTCATGGCTTCTAGTCGTAGGAATACTATTTAGATTAAATTTGTAAGGACACCCTCTCAGCTTAAGGAGTTAGTCTCAAAAGTTCCCGACAATTCTTAATTCACCAAGAGACATGGTCATCTACTCAGTTTGGTTACTATTGGCTTTCAGGAAGACATGATGAGCATTCTTTTCCATTTCTTTGATCCGAAGCTTCATTGTTTTACCTTCCCAGATTATCAGTTGGTACCCGCAACAGAAGAATTCTCTAAGTTGCTCGAAGTTCCTATTCTTGATTAGATACCTTTCATCGGTCTAGAGCAAGCTCTGAAACCTAAAGACGTTGCAGTAGCCCTACATCTTAAACGACCATACATTATATCTAATTGGGAAACAAGGAACGGAGTCAAGGGTTTCTCCCCTAAATTTCTGATAGAGAAGGCTCAGGGATTTCTAGATGCCATGAATCTTATGCTTTTGAGGATATTTTAGCCTTGCTGATCTATGGTTTGGTATTATTCCTTAATCCAGACCAATTCATAGATATGAGTGCCATTAAGATATTTCTCACTCATAATATAGTACCTACTTTGCTCGGATATATTATGCATTCCCTCCACACTCGTACTATGAAGAAGCATGGAACTCTTATGTGTTGCATACCTCTACTGTTCAGGTAGTTTATTTCGCACCTGCCCCGATCAGTGATAAAGAACGAACAAGGTTTAAGATGGTCTCAAAGGTTGATCTCACTCACTCATATAGATATCCATTGGTGTTCTCGATCTCAGGTAGATGTAACTATTATTGATCGTTATGGGGAATTCCCTAATGTGCCTCTCCTTGGCATAAGAGGGGTATCACTTACAACCCTTCTTTAGCTCTGTGTTAGTTTGGTTATGCTCGAAGTTACAATCCTCATGATATGCTCATCCAGGGTATTGTGTTCAACTATGGGAATGATCCTCAAAACTACCATCAAAGGTTTATACATGCTTGGGTACAACAAATAGGATTGACAGCAAGACTTTGGGACACAAAAATTCCATTCCTCTAAAGCCTTACCTCAGATGGGTGAGGTCTCGTGCTCAGAATCTTAAAATGCCATATCCTGCTATCTTACCAGTGACTGTATAGCCTGTTGTTGAAGGAGATGTTTCTCATATTGTTTTTCATCCTGATATGCCTACTGACTTTGAAGAAATACAAAAGTCTTGGATTCAACTAAAGGAAGAAAGAGATACCTTCGAAGCTCAGTTCTATGTTAGTGAAAAGAAAGTACTGGAGCTGACAAAGCGACTCCACGAAGAACAAAGCCTTAACGCATATGTCAACACAAAGAGGAAGTATCCATGGGAGACTTAAATTTATATTTTTGCTATTTTGTAACTCTTCTTATTGAAAGCAATTGTAATTTTAGTTTATTACTAAAATTTATCTTGTTTCTTTTTGTTTAAACAAATTTAAATCCCGCGATAATCCTTGAAAACATTGCATTTGCATATCATGCATCATTACATAACAGGTTTTCCCATACAGGTTTTCTCATCTTCTTGCTCTTTATTTTAGTAAAAGATGGCTCCTAAACAAACTGTTAAGGAACTCCAAGCTCAGAATACCCAATTCTAGGAGACCCTCCTGAATCTTGCTCAAGGACAAAAAGATATGATAGAGCTCATCGCCAAAAAGAAGAAGACTCGGAAGCCAATTGGTAGATTTAACATGGGAAGAAGATTCAAAGGTCCTGCTAAACCAGTTCAAACTGCTGATATCACCTCTGATGAAGATGACAACCAAGAGAAGATTGGTAGAAGTGACAGGGCTGAAGGTGGAAGCAACATTGGTTATGGTAAAATTTCTGAGCACGGAGACTATTCTAATGAGCAGTATCCTCCTGCTAATGATAGATACAAGAAGCTATAAGATCGTCTTAAGGCTATGGAAATCCAGAAAGTGCCTGGATTAGATTTCAGAGAGTTGGGCCTTATTCCGGGGGTGGTTATCCCTCACAAGTTCAAAGTCCTTGCTTTTGCTAAATATGATGGTGTGTCTTGTCTGAAACTTCATCTGCAATCTTATGTTCGGAGGACCCAACCCCATACTGCTGACAGAAAGTTAGGGTTCACTCTTTTCAAGAAATTTTTTCTGGTACACAACTCGAGTGGTTCTATCAGCTAGAAGGAACCAACATTCATACTTGGGAAAACTTGGTCGTTGCTTTCTACAAGCAGTATCAATATAATGATGACCTTGCACCGACTCGTGTGCAATTACAAAACATGAATATGGGTTCAAATGAAGGATTCAAGGAATATGCCCAGAAGTGGAGAGATTTAGCTGGAAGGGTGCAACCTCCCTTGTCTGACCGAGAGCTAGTTGACATGTTCATGAGTACTCTAACAGGTCCATTCTTTAATCATCTGATTGGGAGTTCTTCGTCTGGTTTTACTGAACTAATTCTAAATGGGGAACGAGTTGAAAGTGGTATTAAGAGAGGAAAAATTCAAGTGGTAGAATCTTCAAGTGTTGTAAAGAAGATGTTCAATAATAAAAAGGAAACCAATGTGGTTTATGGCCAGAAGGGCCGTGGTAAAAATGACTGCCATCAGTCTGTGGGAGCGGTAATAATTTCTAATCCTGCACTTGTTCAACAACAACAACAGGGCAATAGGCATAGGTCAAACTCTCCGAGAAGGCAGTTTACCAATATTAATATACCATTGTCTCAGGTGTTACAACATTTGCTAAAAGTGGAACTGATTACGATGAGGGATCCTCCTCAGAATCCTAACACCTCCTCTCATAAGTATAATCCGAACGCGATATGTGCATATCATTATAACAATCTTGGGTACGACACTAATAACTATTGGAGCATGAAAAACAAAATTCAGGATATGATAGACAACAAGGAGATTGAGTTTTATCCTCCAGAGACTCTAAATGTGATTACTGCTCCTATGTCAAAGCATAACAAAGGCATAAGTGCAATTGATGATGTTCTTATGTTACTGCCATAAGTGAATTGATGACTCCTCTACCAATTATCAAGAAGAATCTTCTACAGGCTGGTTTATTTCCAGATTGATTGAAAAATGTTACTGTTGTGCAGCCCAACCCAATGGCTGCAAGTTACTAAAGGAAGGCATTCAACGCCTAATGGACAATCATATAATTCTAATCGAGAAGGTTCCGTATGCTGAGAATTTGTGTCAAGACTTATTTGTAATTTCTCGCCCTCTTGTCAGGATCACCTCCAAAGGCCCTGTAAGGATTACTACCAATTTGAAAGTTGCACCTTTGGTCATCACTACACCTGGAACTGTCCCATATTCTTTGAAATTATTGTCGGTACCAGTATGGTTACTAGAATTGGAAGGGTTTTCTCTCCAAAAATCTCTCTGAAGACTGTTGCTACACCTGTTAGAGTTACTGCTACCGAGTCAATTGCTGAGGCTCGAGGCAAAGAGCAAGTGACAGAGCCTTCCCAGACAGAGGCACCTAAGGAAGCTACGATTGAAGACACCTCTAGACAAGAGCTGGAAGAGGTAATGAAGATCACCTGCAAGAGCAATTATAAAATTGTTGAACAGCTGGGGCAGACCCCATCCAAGATCTTTATGTTATCCCTGTTACTGTGTTCTGAAGCCCATGTACAGGCTTTAGTGAAATTTTTGAAGACTGCTCACGTTCCACAAGAGATTTCTGCTGATCAATTTGGAAGCTACATTGCTAGCTTGACGACTGACAATGGTTTAGGTTTCTCTGATGCTGATCTGACTCCTGAGGGAACAAATCATAATAAATCCCTGTATGTCTCCATTAAATTCTGGGGCACTACTTTAGCTCATGTGTTGATTGATACTGGTTCTTCATTGAATGTTCTGCCGAAAGGCGCTCTTGATAGACTTGATTACGAAGGGATCGTATTGAAACACAATGATATTGTAGTTCAAGCCTTTGACGGATCAAAAAGGATGGTGCATGGAGAGGTGGATCTTTCGATCAAGGTAGTTTGCCAGATCTTTGAATCTACCTTCTATGTAATGGACATTTGGCCAGTTTATTCTTGCTTGTTGGGGAACCCCTGGATCCATGGGGCAGGCGCTGCCACATCTACCCTACATAAAAATTAAAGTATCTCGTGAATGGAAAGGTAGTTGTTGTCTACGGTGAAGAGGAGTATATGGTCAGCCACCTGAATTCATTCTGGTATGAAGAGATTGATGGTGAATTCATTGAGACTCCTTGTCAGACTTTTAAAGTTATCCCTTCTACTGCTAATGGAGATGTCTCTTCCATTCCCAAAGTAACCAGGGTTCCTCCCAGGATGGCTTCCTTGAAATATGCTAAAGCTACTGTAGAAGAAGGTGGTTGTACTATGTGGGGTCAGCTTCCTGATATCCCCTATAAATCTGACAAGTTTGATTTGGGTTTCACTGTAGAGGGTCAAAGGGTTGTTCATCACGCTCGAGCTGGAAGGCCACCATTCTGCATCAGCAGCAACAAAGTCAACGTGATAGAAGATGATGACAGTGTTTATGACCTTGACAGTTGGATCTTTCCTACTATTGGCAATAGGCTCAGAACTTGGAAGGTCAGAGACATTATCTCTATCTCCTTTAGTCAAGAGTAATAGCTGAATTTTTGTTTTTTATTGCTTTCAAGTTTTGGTTTTGAATAATGACTTTAAGCCTTGCGCCTTACCCGGGGCACAACGGTTCATTTGTTAAGGGTTGTCATTTCATAAACATATTTTCATTTAATAAAGCATTGGACGTTTTGCATTTAAATTTTGTGCTCTCTTTCTTTCTTTTCACTTTTATCACTTTCAAATAGCTATTTGTTCTTACACACACCCATGTAATATATTGCAGATCCACATCCACTCTGGATCTCATTGATAACGATTCTGCCATGCCACATATGACTTTGAAAATCCGATCTACCAAGCCGAGGATGAAGGTGAGGAAGATTGTGAGATACCAGGAGAACTTGCCACACTATTATTACAAGAACAGAAAGATATTCAACCACATAAGGAGCCAGTTGAAGTGGTAAATTTGGGTTCCGAGTCAGATAGAAAAGAGGTCAAGATAGGTGCCAACTTAGAGGATAGTGTCAAGAACAGGTTAATACATATGCTTCATGAATGTGTTAAGATATTTTCTTGGTCATACGAAGACCTGCCAGGGCTTAATACCAATATTGTGGTTCATCGTCTGCCGATGAAAGAGGGTTGTGCTTCAATAAAACAGAAGGTCTGTCGTATGCGTCCGAGATGTCAGAGAAGATCAAGGTTGAGGTTATGAAACTATTCAACGCAGGTTCTTAGCAGTGATGTCATATCCTCAATGGGATGTAAATGTGGTTCTGGTACCGAAGAAAGACGACAAGGTACGTATGTGTGTAGACTATAGGGATCTGAACAGGCCGAGCCCCAAAGATGACTTCCCACTTCTACACATTGATGTTTTGGTCGAAAACACCGATCAACACAAGGTATTCTCCTTCATGGAAGGTTTCGCAGAGTATAATCAGATCAAGATGGAACCTAAAGACATGGAAAATACTACTTTTGTTACACAGTGGGGCACTTTCTTCTACAAGGTTATGCCTTTTGGATTGAAGAACATCGGCGCAACATATCAGCGTGTTATGGTAGCTTTGTTCCATGACATGATACATCACGAGATAGAGGTCTATGTCAATGATATGATAGCCAGATCACAGACTGGGGAAGAGCATCTGGACCATTTACATAAGTTATTCGAGAGACTGAGGAAGTATAAGCTGAGACTGAATTCGAACAAGTGCACCTTTGGGGTGAGATCTGGTAAGCTCCTAGGTATTGTTGTCAGCAGTAAAGGAATTGAGGTTGATCCCACCAAGGTTAAAGCTATTCAATAAATGCTTGCTCCCGTACCAATAAGGAATTCAGAGGTTACTTGGGACGACTGAATTAATTGCCAGATTTATTTCTCACTTGACCGCTACTTGTGAGCCGATCTTTAAGTTGCTGAAGAAAGATCAGGTAGTGAATTGGAATGACGAATGCCATATAGCTTTTGACAAAATCAAGGAATACCTACAAGAACCTCCAATTCTGATGCCACCAGTTGAAGGAAGACCTATGATCATGTACTTAACAGTGTTAGAAAACTCTATGGGGTGTGTACTGGGACAGCATGACGAGTCTGGTTGAAAAGAGCATGCAATATACTACCTTAGCAAAAAATTTACCAATTGTTAAACAAGATACTCACTACTCGAGAAAACTTGTTGTGCTTTGGCATGTGCTTCTCGCCGACTAAGACAGTACATGTTGACTCATACTACCTTGTTGATCTATAAAATGGATCCCATTAAATACATATTTGAGAAGCCAACTCTCTCCAGAAGAATAGCCCGATGGAAAATGGTCTTAATAGAATATGATATACGGTACACCAATCAGAAAGGGATCAAATGAAGTGTGTTGGCTGATCATTTTGCGCATCAAGTTGTAGACGACTATCAATATATGAACTTCGAATTCCCAAACGAGAATATTATGCTAGTTATAGATTTTGAAGAGCTCGAACCGTATGAAGGACCTGAGCTAGGATCCCGATAGACTATGGTTTTCGATGGAGCTTCTAACGCACTCGGCAATGGAATTGGTGTTGTAATTATTTATCCTCAAGGTTGCCATACGCCATTCACCTCCTGATTATGTTTCGATTGTACCAACAATATGGATGAATACGAAGCGTGCATCATGGGTATTAAAGCTGCTATTGATCTGAGAATTAAGTTCTTGAGCGTATACGGGGGCTCATCCCTAGTAATCAGTTAAATTAAGCGAGAATAGGATACGAAGCATCTAAATCTCATTTTGTATCGAGAGCATGTGTTGACCTTAATTCTGTATTTTAAGGAGATCGCATTTGAGCACATCCCAAGAGAAGAGAATCAGTTAGCAGACGCATTAGCCACCATGTCGTCTATGTTCAAAGTCATATGGGATAACGAGGCTCCCAGAATTACCATTAAAAGGCTAGACGAACCTGTACACTGCTACGAAGTTAACACTGACAAAGTAGAAGAGAAGCCCTGGTTTCATGAATTGAAAAGATATCTTGAGGCTCAAGAGTACCCTGATGGAGCATCTATTAATGACAAGAAATTCCTACAGAGTTTCTCAGCTAATTTCTTCCTGAGCAGTAGAATCTTGTACAGGCGCAACCATGATTCGACTCTGCTTCGTTGTATGGACAAGAAGGAAGCAGAGAATATCATGGAGGATATGCATGAAGGTTTCTTCGGTACTCATTCTAGTGGACATACTATGGCTAAGAAGATTCTGAGAGCGGGTTACTATTGGTCAACCATGGAAACTGATTGCCATCACCACTCAAGAACTTGTCACAAATGCCAGATCTATGCTGACAAAGTACATGTGCCTCCAGTACCTCTTAATGTCTTGACTGCTCCTTGGTTGTTTGCAATATGGGGAATTGATATGATTATATAGGTCAAGCCTACCACTTCTAATGGACATTGCTTCATCCTCGTTGCCATTTATTACTTCACAAAGTGGATTGAAGCAACCTCATTTGTCTCTGTTACTAAGAATGTGATCGCTCGATTCATTAAGCATAACCTTATCTGTCGGTATGGCATCCGCAAGAGAATCGTCAAAGACAATGGTAATAATCTAAACAAAACTATGATCATAAAACTATGCACGGAGTTCAAGATCAAACACCATAACTCTTCTCCATATCGACCAAAGATGAATGGCACAGTGGAAGTCACCAATAAGAATATTAAGAAGATTGTGCAGAAAATGGTTATGACCTACAAAGACTGGCACGAGATGTTACCATTTGCTCTTCATGGTTATCGCACTTCAGCTCAGGCATCAACTGGGGTAACCCCATCCTCTCTAGTTTATAGTATGAAGGTTGTATTACCTGTCGAAGTTTAGATTCCTTCCTTGAGAATTAAGAAAGATGCAGACTTAGACGAAGACAAATGGATTCAGGCTAGGCTGGACCAGTTGAATTTAATTGACGAGAAAAGGTTGGCAGTTGTTTGTCACGGTCATATGTATCAGAAGCGTATGATCAAAGCTTTCAACAAGAAAATCAAGCATCGAGTACATCAGGCTGGTGACTTGGTAATAAAGCACATCATCCTACCGCAAGGTGATCCCAGGGGAAATGGACTCCTACCTACGAAGTTCCATTTGTAATCAAGAAGATATTTTCGAGCGGTGCCATGATACTTACCACCATGGATGTTGAAGATCTTCCACACCCTGTGAATGCGGACATAGTTAAAAGATATTACGCATAAAGATGACCCGCTGGGTTGACTGGCCTAGGAAAAAATTAAGGGCATCTCGGCAAACCAAAAGGGTTCGGGCAAAAATCAGGGATATATATATTTAAAAAAATTGTACACTTGGAAAGTCGAAAACCTGAAAGGCGGCTTGGGAAAAAAAGGGTATCCCAGTGGACTTAAAACCTAAAAGGGAATTCCATGCAAAAGTTAGGGATTCAAGAGTATAACTATGTCCCATTGGATCACTCACAGCCAGCTTTATTACCAATGGCAAGTTCAAATGGTATAAATCAATTCAATCAACTTATTCTGATAAGCGAGGGATGAGATGCTCGAAGACATATGGGAAATAGCAGAGTTGGAACCTAACGAGATCATTTACACATATTTATGCATTTTGTTTTTACTTTGTACTCTCTTTATTTTTCACGACGATTTCATCTAACTAGGACTTATGTCTCCTTGTACAACAATCACCTGTTATAGGAAAACTACCAATATAAACACAATTTCAAAGTTTAAATTTTGTTTTACTTTTTTTGTTTTATTTGCAAAAAACGCCTGATGACTAAACTGAATGAACATATGCATATGAACATGATTATCGTTAACAAAATATGCATAAGAAACAGGAATAAGTACTTACTCAAGACTGTAGGAGGAGGGATAATGTTCAAGTCGTCCATAAATCCCCATAGAATAATCCCTAGTAAATTTTACCCACAGAGCAGTTTCCATAAGATAATCCCCCGTAGAATCAGCTTCACAAGCTCATCTTCAATAAAGACCTATTTCCCGCAAGCCTGAAATACTCTAACCATACTCACCAGCAGAACCCCCAGCAGATAAAGGAGTATAATTTTTCCCCAGCAATGTCGCCAACCTACGGAGTTTCAATCTTTAATGGATTATGATAGCAGCACAATTCACATGAATTCTCTCACCCAGCTGAGTTTATTTCTCCAGCCGGATTCAACCCCCTACAGATTTCTTTTATCTACCAGGGCTCATGTCCCCAACAGAACATGTTCCTCCAGCAAGTTTATTTCCTCCGCAGAGTGTTTCCCCAATAGGGTTTATTTCCCCGACAGAATTCAGTCTCCCCGGCTTGAGTATATCCCTCTAACTACTGTAAATCACTGGCAAAACTTCTATCTCCATGGCGTTGCATAAAAATAACTTTGTCTTTTCAGGTTAAGTTCACAAACAGGCAAGTATTTCCCTTAGAGACTAAATTTGACAGGTAGCTACTTAAACATTTTCCCCAGAAGGTCATTCTGAAGGATATCTCTTCTAGATGAAGTCGGACGTAGACATCTTCTAGTGCATCATTCAGATGAAGTCAAGCGTAGATTTCTTTCTAATACTCTTTTTGGAAAAGTCAGGCGTATACTCTTTCCGGTACCTCTTCTAGTTAAATTCGAGCGTAGATATCTTCTAGTTTGGATGAAATAAAGCGTAGATTTCTTTCTGATACTCTTTATGGAAAAAGTTAGGCGTAGACATTTTCCGGTACCTCTTCTAGTTGAAGTCGAGCGTAGACATCTTCTAGTTTGGATGAAATCAAACATAGATTTCTTTTTTATACTCTTTGTGGAAAAAGTCAGGCGTAGACATTTTTTGGTACCTCTTCTAGAGGAAGTCAAGCGTAGACATCTTCTAGTTTGGATGAAATCAAGCATAGATTTCTTTCTGATACTCTTTATGGAAAAATTTAGGCGTAGACTCTTTTTGGTACCTCTTTTAGTTGATGTCGGGCGTAGACATCTTCTAGTTCAGATGAAATCAAGCGTAGATTCCTTCCGAAACTCTTTTGGACAAAGTCGGGCGTATACTGATTCCAGCATATCTTCTAGAAAAAGTCGAGCATAGACTCATTCTAGTACATCATTCAGATAAAATCAAACATAGATTTATTTCGGTATTCTTTTGGACAAAGTCGTAAGTAGACTCATTCCAAATGCATCTTCTAAAACAAAGTTAGGCGTAGACTTATCCTGATATTCCTATCAATAGTTACTCTGGATGGCATCTATAAACCCATCTTCGACATCCCATTACTCTCCAAATGGCTTCTTTAAGCCCATTCCCGGTATAATCAACCAACAGTGTTACTCCGTGCACAGGCGAGTGCAAATTTCTGGGCACTTAAGTGTTCAATCATCCTACCTTCAGGTCACGAATGGTGGACATGTCAATCTAACTCTTCAAGTTTAAGAAGATTGAACAGAAGCAGTTGTTGTACCCCAAAATTTTCCCTCTCATCTTCATTCAAGATATTCTTCTAAGGTCCTCAAATGCTTAAGGTTGCTCAAGAATTGATCAGACAAATTCTCCTTCTAAGCAATGGGTCCACAACTAGGGTTTGGTATTTCTTAAGTAAGATTTGGTTTCCAAGGTCTCAAGTGGTTTTCATATGTCCTCATATGTATTCAAGAATGCTCATGTCAAGTTTCAAGCCTTGCATCACAAGTTTGCTCAGTCAATGGCTCAGATGATTGAAAATCAACTATATTGGGTAAAAAGTCAATTATGGCCAACATACAGTCAAACTTCAAGATTTTTGGTCAACATCAACATTTTGAATTCATATTCATCATTTTATCAAGGGTTGGTCATGATTCCTCAATAAAAGCCCTCAAATCATCAAAAGTCAAAAGTTGCCAAATTAGGGTTTCCTTAGGAGAAGTCAACTAAACTTTGACCAAGCATAACTTTCACACGCTTCATTAGCTTTTCCCTAACCAAAGCTCATTTTGAAATAAATTCAATTCTCTACAACTTTGTATCTCTATGATCAAGTACAAAAAATGCATCATTTGAGAGATATAAGCCAATACATTATAGGTCATTTCAAAAGTCAACAAAAAGTCACTTTTTGTCAAGGCAACTTACATCAAGATAAAATATTCAAAAGCAAAAAAGGTAAGCATAGAGGTTATATAGGACATCTTGAGCTTTCCAAAAAGTCAAAGATCGCCTTCAAAGAATAAAAATTAAGTGAGTTATGACCATTGCAAGTTGGGAAATGTTGAGCAAATGCATGAAATTCAAATTGAGTAAGCTTGATATTTTGGACTATTGGGCCATGTTTTTGAGGTCCAAACGTGTTTATTCCTTTCATACACATCAGAATTCATTCACACCTTTGGCCTTATTTTATTTTTATTATTTTTATTATTTTTGATTTAATTCATTAATAATACAAAATAATAAGATAAAAATTATATCTTGTTACACAAGGGTCCAAGCCCATTTGTTTTTGCCCTAAAAATTCTCTATATATTGAGACCTCAAGACAAGAGCAAAGACACGAAATCCTTGCACCACAAAATTGTCAAAATTTTCCAAATATTTTCAAGAACCCTAAAATTCTCAAACCCTACTTTCAAACCCCTCTCACTGCAAAATAGTCATCTCATTCACTCCTAGCCACCATACATAGTAAGGCTGGGTTGATTTTGATGTTCAAAAGCTCATGAGAACACCATACGTGCATCTCTGATTTCATAAATTTTGTTAATTTCATGTTGTAATTTTTGCTTTGTTTTATGCCATATTAATGTTACTAATGCACTCCTGAGATGCCTCTGAACATGTTTGGATCATTATCATGATCCCGTGCAATCAAAACCATAGGACGTCGTGTTTTCTCCGATCGTTATCCTTTGTGTTATAACGGCTAAACCATGGACTTTTAGATCAAAATAGCAAATCCATTTAATTTGCAGCCCTCGATTTAGGGGGTACGATGTTTTTGATGACTGATATTTTTTATTTTTCAGATTGAATCTAAGAGAGTAATCGGAGAAGACGACCAAAGCTAGGGCTCGGACGCTTCTCCGGCCAATGAATTTGATTATATAATATATATATATATTTATGGTTTCAGTTATATGAACGGATGAAACAATCACCCCAGTGAAACTCTTTTGGACAAAGTCGGGCGTATACTGATTCCAGCATATCTTCTAGAAAAAGTCGAGCATAGACTCATTCTAGTACATCATTCAGATAAAATCAAACATAGATTTATTTCGGTATTCTTTTGGACAAAGTCATAAGTAGACTCATTCCAAATGCATCTTCTAAAACAAAGTTAGGCGTAGACTTATCCTGATATTCCTATCAATAGTTACTCTGGATGGCATCTATAAACCCATCTTCGACATCCCATTACTCTCCAAATGGCTTCTTTAAGCCCATTCCCGGTATAATCAACCAACAGTGTTACTCCGTGCACAGGCGAGTGCAAATTTCTGGGCACTTAAGTGTTCAATCATCCTACCTTCAGGTCACGAATGGTGGACATGTCAATCTAACTCTTCAAGTTTAAGAAGATTGAACAGAAGCAGTTGTTGTACCCCAAAATTTTCCCTCTCATCTTCATTCAAGATATTCTTCTAAGGTCCTCAAATGCTTAAGGTTGCTCAAGAATTGATCAGACAAATTCTCCTTCTAAGCAATGGGTCCACAACTAGGGTTTGGTATTTCTTAAGTAAGATTTGGTTTCCAAGGTCTCAAGTGGTTTTCATATGTCCTCATATGTATTCAAGAATGCTCATGTCAAGTTTCAAGCCTTGCATCACAAGTTTGCTCAGTCAATGGCTCAGATGATTGAAAATCAACTATATTGGGTAAAAAGTCAATTATGGCCAACATACAGTCAAACTTCAAGATTTTTGGTCAACATCAACATTTTGAATTCATATTCATCATTTTATCAAGGGTTGGTCATGATTCCTCAATAAAAGCCCTCAAATCATCAAAAGTCAAAAGTTGCCAAATTAGGGTTTCCTTAGGAGAAGTCAACTAAACTTTGACCAAGCATAACTTTCACACGCTTCATTAGCTTTTCCCTAACCAAAGCTCATTTTGAAATAAATTCAATTCTCTACAACTTTGTATCTCTATGATCAAGTACAAAAAATGCATCATTTGAGAGATATAAGCCAATACATTATAGGTCATTTCAAAAGTCAACAAAAAGTCACTTTTTGTCAAGGCAACTTACATCAAGATAAAATATTCAAAAGCAAAAAAGGTAAGCATAGAGGTTATATAGGACATCTTGAGCTTTCCAAAAAGTCAAAGATCGCCTTCAAAGAATAAAAATTAAGTGAGTTATGACCATTGCAAGTTGGGAAATGTTGAGCAAATGCATGAAATTCAAATTGAGTAAGCTTGATATTTTGGACTATTGGGCCATGTTTTTGAGGTCCAAACGTGTTTATTCCTTTCATACACATCAGAATTCATTCACACCTTTGGCCTTATTTTATTTTTATTATTTTTATTATTTTTGATTTAATTCATTAATAATACAAAATAATAAGATAAAAATTATATCTTGTTACACAAGGGTCCAAGCCCATTTGTTTTTGCCCTAAAAATTCTCTATATATTGAGACCTCAAGACAAGAGCAAAGACACGAAATCCTTGCACCACAAAATTGTCAAAATTTTCCAAATATTTTCAAGAACCCTAAAATTCTCAAACCCTACTTTCAAACCCCTCTCACTGCAAAATAGTCATCTCATTCACTCCTAGCCACCATACATAGTAAGGCTGGGTTGATTTTGATGTTCAAAAGCTCATGAGAACACCATACGTGCATCTCTGATTTCATAAATTTTGTTAATTTCATGTTGTAATTTTTGCTTTGTTTTATGCCATATTAATGTTACTAATGCACTCCTGAGATGCCTCTGAACATGTTTGGATCATTATCATGATCCCGTGCAATCAAAACCATAGGACGTCGTGTTTTCTCCGATCGTTATCCTTTGTGTTATAACGGCTAAACCATGGACTTTTAGATCAAAATAGCAAATCCATTTAATTTGCAGCCCTCGATTTAGGGGGTACGATGTTTTTGATGACTGATATTTTTTATTTTTCAGATTGAATCTAAGAGAGTAATCGGAGAAGACGACCAAAGCTAGGGCTCGGACGCTTCTCCGGCCAATGAATTTGATTATATAATATATATATATATTTATGGTTTCAGTTATATGAACGGATGAAACAATCACCCCAGTGGCAGAAGCGCGCGTGATAAGGCATTGGTCTCTGTTGTACCCCAAAATTTTCCCTCTCACTTATCAAATATTTTCTCACAAAGATCTCTCTTGGTTCAAGACTGCACTAGGGTTGATCAACTCAAGACACCTCCTTAAGCACTGATGACTGAAATTAGGGTTTGATATTGCACAAGGATAATTGAACTTTCAATGCTTCATATGACTTTCATGGATCATTATGGACACCCAATATTACTCATGTCAAGTTTCAAGTCTTGGATCACATTTTTGCTCAGTCAATTGAGTAGTTGACCTAAAAATCGGCTGTATTGCGGAAAAAGTTAACTATGGCCAATTTACAGTCAAACTTTATAATTTTTTATCTACATCAACATTATAAACTCATATGTATCATTTGATCAAGTTTGGACCATAATTCCTCAAGAAATTTGATCAAATCATCAAAAGGGCAAAATGGTCAAAATTAGGGTTTTGACTGAGAAAGGGAAATTTCTGAATTTTGACCTAGCAAATGGTTAATTGGATTGAGGCATAATATAAAGATTTAAATTGCATCATTTTAGCCTAATAAAATGACTCAAAACATTGTTCAAAATCAATTGGATTGATAGTGAATTTTCAGTCAATTGATCAAAAGTCAATTGTACACTGAAAAGCCAAACTTTAACTTTTTGGTCAAAATCAAGTGTCAAAGATCACAATTCATCAAAACATTTAAAAATATGAAACTTATTCATAAAGAAATCAAAAAGTAAAGATTTCATTTTGAAAGTCAAAGTTTTCTAACTTAGAAATTTTTCTAAGTGTTTAAAACTTCATGTTTTTTCACAATTTTGAGCAAATTTTTCACCATGATGCAAGATGACTCAAAAGAAACTTTCAACATGAAAGTTGTAGACCTCCATGAGATATACAAAATTTCTTTACACAACTTCTTCTAAAAGTTATTGGATCTCAAGTTATTAATTCATAAAGTCATGGTCTTGAAATTAAACACTTACTGAAATTTTGCCTTAGTTTATGCATGATTTTGACCTAACTTCATGGCACTTTTTCATATAGTTCCAAGGGGAATTTTCAAAAGTGATTCAACTAGGGGTTGTAGATCACATTACAAGATTTCTAAAATGTTCAAGAACTCCTTGAGATCATTCTTTATCAGGGAGAATCAAAGAGAGGAAGTTAGCGTTTCAAACTAAAATTATAGGTCATTTTGTGATGAACAAAGATTCAAATTTCAAACCTATGCTGCATAATATCTACTTTACAGGCCTCAAACTTGTTAGGCACTCCATAATTAATTTCTTGCACATCTGTTAGAGGTCTCAACTCAAGCATTCAATGCAATGTCATGCTTTATATCCATTTTAGGAAGAAAGTGCACAATGCCATTTTGAAAAAGTAACTTTATGCACAAAACTTGTTCTTGAGCCTTGAAATGGTTTTCTTCTGATCATAAACGTCCTATAACTCAAGAGAAGTTTGTATCAAGCCTTACAATCACTCATCCCATTCTTGTACTTCATCTTGGAACCATGCTCCCACTTTTCTTCAAAATCAAGTAACATAGCAATCAGTCTAGAACTTGTACTTATGACCCTCCCAAGCACAAAAACCTTCTCATTACTTATGTACAAGTCCTTGGCAACAAAAGACATGCATGCTTAAGCCCTAAAAACACCAAGAACTCAGAACTGCATCACATACCTCCATTTTTACATAACCTGACCAAAAGTTTAAAACTCACATCTCCCTCGTGCGTTTTCAAGCCTTTTTGTTCCTAAAGTTTCTAAACATCATTTAGAACTCATCCCTCACACAGTTACAAGACTGTAACACCATTAACACCATCCTCCATTTTCAAAAACAGAGCTTTTCACTTGGACTTCTCCAAACTCCTCAGGAACTTTCAGCTCAAGTTAAGCATCACATTAGCTTCCTGGGAACTTGAGGAAGCTAATCCAATAATTGGAACTCACTAAAAGCAGCTCAAACTCAAAACACAATACCCTCTTGCAAGGTGAATTTTCTGACTTTTGAACTCTTCATACAGGCATCATTAATGTTTAGTTTGTGAATGAAAAATGTAGACATCATTGTTCTGAAGCTAACCATGTCTTTAGATTTCATTTAAATTGCTTAAGTGGTTAGAATTTTTAATCTGAACATCCTGGAAAAATTAGGTCAGAATTTGGTACCATTCAAAATTCATGCTCATTCTTGAGAATTAGTTTAAGTTGTTTACATTTCTGGAATCATGGTAAAATTTTACACAACTTTCATGTTTACATTGTTGCAAATGGTTGAGAAATCAACAAGTTGCAAGGCTTCTGGCTGGAGGTTGAAGATGAAGTACATTTAGGGCAAGATTTAGGTTATATATTTGTTGTTTTACATAAGTTAATGGATGTATCACCACCCCAGTGGTTAAAGCGCGCGTCTGTCACCATGAGGTCCTGGGTTCAAGCCCCAGCGTGACCTTTTTTTTCATTTTTTTGACATTTTCTGGCTTTTTGCAACGTTTGGGCCTTCCTCCATTGGGCTTGGAATTTTTGCTACACTTGCACACCCCTGACTATTTTTTAACTCCCTTGACTTTATTTTTATTTTATTTTATTTTTTACTTTTTTATCTTTTATTTATTATTAATATTATTATCATTATTACTATTTTCAATAATAAGAAAAGAAAATCCAAAAATATTTATTTTTATTATTTATATCAATTTAGTTTATTTTTCTTTTTAAAAATAAAAGAACAAAAAACCCTTTTTTATTTAATTTCTTTTTTACTTAGATAATTTAATTTTAATTAATATTATATTATATTATTTATTTTTCTTGTAAAATTAAAATCAATTTAGAACTTAGGATTTTTATTTAATTATTTTTATTTTACTAGTTTAATTAAATTCACAAAAAAAAACCTTAAAAAACTTATTTTCTTTAAAATAATTTAGTTTACTATTTTAATCTTAATTTCCTTATTTTTCTTAGCTGATTATTTTATTTAATTAAGTCAAAAAACCCTTTCATGAAAAACCAAACAAAAATCACATTCCTTTTCACATTTACATTCTTGTATTTTATTTGTAAATTTATTCAAAAATTTAATATGGTTGTAATAGTTATTTAGATTTAATTTCTTGCAATATTCCCCATTTGTAATTTGTACACCCCTCCCCTAAATGATGTAATAGCGTAGTAATTTTAATTTCCTCAATTTATCGTTATATATACAAATGCTAGTAATTAGGGTTTTGTATGGAAAGACTAAAACCAACAAATAGCAAACCCTAATCAAAGACAAATCAAGCATGAAAATCAATGCACTTGTACACAAACACCCCTAGGGTAAATCCACTTGGTTTCCTTAAAAAGTAGCCATATTGCGCATGTGAGGTATCTTAGCAAAAACAAGCAAAAATACAAGATCATAGTCCCTCGATGATGCTATCTATGTTTCCTTTTCAAAATGATCTTAGTTTCTAAAGAAAAATGCTAAGATATCTTGCAACATTGCTAATCATGGTTATACGATGACCCACACCCGTCCCTTTTACATCCAAAGATAGGGTTACTTATCAAATCAATGGTGAGATAACAATGTCAGAGGAAAGAGGAAATGAACATGAAAGACTTTTGAGTAGGTAAAACATTCATAGTTATTTGCTCAATTTCAAAACCAAAACATCCTTGCTATTTTCAAAACAAACACCTACACTTTCAAAACACCTTTCAAACTTGAAAACATTTTCAAAAGATCAAACACTTTATATACATTCTTACAAACAAGAATCATTACAAAGTTTTCCTAAAAAAAGGCCTCTTTATAAAATACTTTCAAAAAACCACATTAAGCACATTTTCAAACAAAAGCAAGTGATCTAGCAAGTAACTAAGAGCCCATGGAAAACCATTGATGAAAAGGGTGCAATACCTTCCCTTTTCATAATCTACCCCCCGAACTCAAGAAAACATCTCAAAGGTCTTTCCTGTGCTTTTTCACCTTTCCTTTTGGATAAAAGAAAAGTCGGTGGCAACTCTTGCTAACCGCGACATTTGCGATCAAACGCAAAACAACCAAGTCAGTTCTCCCACCGTATCATAGAACTAGCGACTCTGCTGGGGAATTTTATAAAAGTGGGGTTACCTTAGGGCTATATCACATTTATTTGCTTTCTTTGTTTGACTTGCATGCTTTAAATTTTGGTTCCTTGTTTGGGTTTGTTTTAATCCTACACCCGGATTTGGGGCACCTTTCTTAGGTAAGTAGTAATAAACTGTGAGGGAATTGTGCGGGGTATATCGACACGGTTGAAATAGTAGCTATGTTGATGCGATACTTTGGTGTGTATCGGTAGCCCTTGAGTAAATCAAGGAGAATACGGAGCCACCACATGGTGTCATAAAGCATCAACTGACTTTAGATCCTTAATTGACTAACTTGGCTTTTAGGACGTAGTGAGATAGTTGTCTTTGGTGTAAACCCAAAGTCGGTTGATACTCGATACTACACTCATTGAGGTTTGACTCTTGAATTTTTTTTGGTGGCAAGTCAATTGTCTATCGGAACGATAATTGGGGGAAAGACCGGTGATATTGAGATCCCTTAGAACCCGATTACTATATTTAGGACAGGTTGAACCAATCCAACTTCAAGAGGGTATCACCTTAAAACCCATGAAAGCCTTAAACCTAAGGTCTTTGTGTGATTTTCTTGTGCTTATCTGCTATATCTGAGCATAGTCATGACATCATAACATAGAATGTCACACTAACCATTTAAAGGATTCTTATGGTTTATTGTTTTCTTGTTTTGTAGGACATGGCTCTCACCCGCAGATTCACTATCCAAATCAGTCTGGTAAAAGTACCTCCTCGGCTTAAGGATTTGGCATTAAGGGTTACCGAAAGCTCTCCATTCACATAAAGACATGGTAGACTTCTCAACTTGGTCACTTCAAACCCTGATGAAGAAATGTTAAAAGTCCTCTTTTAGTTCTTTGACCCTCTCCATCACTGCTTCACTTTCCTGGATTATCAGTTAGTGCCTACTATGGAGGAGTTTTCTCTGTTGTTGGGGGTGCCTATCCTTAATAAGGTACCTTTCAATGGTATGGATAGAGACCCTAAACCTAAAGATATTGCCAAAGCTTTGTCCTTACAACGGTCTGACGTAGTGGCAAATTGGGAAACCAAGAGAGGTGTCAAATATTTTTTTGCTAAGTTCTTGTTCGAGAAAGCTCACCATTTCTGGGATACCTTAGACTTACAAGCTTTTGAAGAGGTGTTAGCCCTTCTCATCTATGGTTTGGTATTGTTTCCTAATCCTGACCAGCTCATAGACGTGAATGCAGTTAAGATTTTTCTGTCACGTAATCCAGTACCTACTCTGCTTGGAGATATCCTACATTCGTTGCATACTCGAACTATAAAAAGGAGAGGAACCCTTCTGTGTTGCACACCTCTTTTATCTAGGTGGTTTATTTTGCACCTACCCCGATCCATCTCGAAGAATATACAAGGTTTGAGATGGTCTCAAAGGCTGATGACTCTTACACATTCAGGCATTCATTGGTGTCTCCGGTCCTCGGAGAATGTTACCATTATTGATTGCTATGGTGAATTCCCTAATGTCGCTCTCTTAGGCATTAGGGGGGAATCACTTACAATCCTTGTTTAGCACTATGACAGTTTGGGTACGCAAGAAGGAATGGTCCTCATGATGCACTTATTCAAGGAATCATCTTTGACTACGAGAATGATGCTCAGGATTACCACAAAAGGTTCATGAGAGATTGGGGCATGGTACATAGAGTTGATAGCAAGACACTGGGGAACAAGAATTCCATCCCTCTTGAGCCTTATCTCAAATTGGTATGAGCTCGTGCTCCAAGTCTTATGATGCCTTATCCCTCTATTCTCCAAGTTATTATAGAGCCTATTGTGGAAGGAGATGTCTCGTACACTATCCTTCATCCTAACATGCCCACCTCTCTCGAAGACTTGCAAAGGGATTAGATACAGCTTAAAGGGGAGCGAGACACTTTTGAGGCCCAATTCTACGCCAGCAAGAAGGTTTTGGAACTCACCAAGCAACTTCATGAGAAGCGGAGTCTGAACGACTACATCGCACCAAAGAGAATGCGTACAACCTTTTTATCTTAGAGTTTTTTGTATTTCTTTGTAAGCCCAAAAAGGCATGATGTACTCAAACTTTGATTTATTAATATAACGTGTGTTCCTTTTTTGGTCTAAAGCAAATTTAAATCTCTAATTTCCTTGAAATCATTGCATGTGAATCTACCATTCATCATGATATAAGCAGGTTTCTTACAACAAGTCTCCTCATCTTTCTACTGTTTATTTCAGTAAGATGGACCTCGAGCAGACAGTAAAAGACCTCCAAGCACAGAATGCTCACTTTCAACAGATGTTCTTGACTCTAGCCAAAGGACAAGAGGATTTGAAAACTTTGATGATTAAAGAAAAGAAGAAGAAAGTAAAGAAAATAATCGGAGTTCTGAATATGGGAAGAAGGTTCCAAGGGAAAGCCAGACGAACCCTAGACTTCACAACGTCATCTGGTGAAAAGGATAATCAAGATGGGAAAGGCAAGTAAGCGGTTGCCCAGACAGAATCTGAAGAGGAAGAAGAAGAGGATTACTCTGAAGAGAAATATCCTCCGGCCGACGACAAATACAAACATCTAGAAGAACGCCTAAGTGCAATGGAAATTCAGAAAGTGCCCGGGCTAGACTTTGAAGAGCTGGGTTTGGTGTCTGGGATTGTTATTCAACCAAAATTCAAGGCACCGGTATTTGCTAAGTACGACGGAGTCTCGTGTCCTAAAATACACCTCCAATCCTATGTGAGGAAGATACAACCTCACACTGCTGACAGAGATTTGTGGGTCCACTTCTTTCAAGACAGTCTATCTGGAACTCAGCTTGATTGGTTCTATCAACTGGAAAGGGATAATATCCATAATTGGGAAGACCTTGCCGCTTCTTTTTACGAACAATATCAGTACAACACAGACCTTGCTCCCACACGTACTCAACTCCAGAGTATGGCTATGGTTTCAAGTGAAGGTTTCAAAGACTACGCTCAGAAATGGAGAGACTTAGCAGGAAGAGTCCATCCTCCCCTGTCTGAAAGAGAACTAGTAGACATGTTTTTGGGTACCTTGTCTGGTCCTTTCTTTAATCATTTAATTGGAAGCTCCTTAGCAGGCTTCACTGAATTAATCTTGACCGGGGAAAGAGTGGAAGCTGGGATTAAGAATGGGAAGATCCAAAAAGACGTATCCTCCGCCGCTGTAAGAAAACCATTTATTAGGAAGAAAGATGTTGGTGTTGTGTATCCTCAAAGAAATCAAGATAGGACTGAACACCGACCAATGGTAGGGGCTGTCATGATCCCTAAGCCCGCACATACTCAACAAAGGAATGATCAGCCTAGAACAGAAAGACTAGTAAGACAATTTACCAAGATTAATATGACACTATCTCAAGTCCTGCCACATTTGTTGAGATCTAATCTGGTAACTTTGAAGGAAGCTCTGAAGAATCCTAACACAACCTCTCCTCACTACCATCCTAATGCTCATTGTGCTTACCATTTAGAAAGCTCGGGCCATGATACCAATAACTGTTGGGCTTTGAAAAACAAGGTGCAAGACCTTCTTGAAGCAAAAGAAATTCAGTTTGATGCTCCTGAGATCCCAAATGTTATCACCGCTCCTATTCCCAAGCATGGTCGTAGTGTCAACGATGTTGAAGGTGATATGTTTGTTTCTACTATTGATGAACTTGTTACTCCTCTCTTGACCGTCAAGAAGAACCTATTGAAGGCCGGTTTATTTTTGGGCTGTGATGAAGGCTGCCACTTTTGTTTATCCCTACCAACTAGTTGTCATTTATTGAAAGCAGGTGTTCAGCGCCTAACGGATGACAAAGAGATTTTGTTTGAAAAGACTCATGTTCCAACCATTTCTTACAAAGATGTTTCAATAGTAACCATTTCCATCAATCCTTCTAGGGTCTCCACCAAAAGACCCGTTAGGATTACATCAGTTCCTAAAGTGGCTCCATTGATAATTACTATGCCAGGTCCAATCCCGTACTCATCAGATAAAACCGTCCCATGGAACTATGGGGGCAACGTCTACTATCACGGTGTCAAGCAAGATTGGCTGGCTGATGAAGACTCAATTCTTGAGAAGGCTGACCTCGACATCACTAATATTGCGGGAACCAGTAAGATAACCCGAAGTGGAAGAATTTTCTCTCTAGAGATTGCTCCTCCAAAGACTGTTATCGGTCTTATGATCATCCTTGTTCCTGTTCCTTTTGACACTACTACTACTACAATCCCATTAGTTACCCTTGCTGACACTCCTACCGCCGAGTCAACCGAGAATTGGGGCAAAGACATTCTGGTTGAGCCTGTTCGAATGAAGGCGCAAACAGTATCTATCCTTGAGGCCTCCCAAAAGGAGATGAAAGAAATTCTAAAAATTATAAAGAGAAGCGACTACAACATAGTCGAACAGCTAGGGCAGACTTCGTCAAAGATTTCCATGATGGCTTTATTGTTATTCTTCGAGGCTCATGCGAAGGCCTTGGTGAAATTTCTTAAAACCTCCCATGTACCACAAGAAACCTCTGTTGATCAGTTCCAAGACTGCGTGGCCAATTTAACCGCTGACAATGGCTTAGGCTTTTCTGATGCTGACTTGACACCTAGAAGGAGGAAGCACAACGAGGCATTACATGTCTCTGTCGAATTCCGGGGAACAACTTTGGCCCATGTCTTGGTTGATACCGGTTCGTCTTTGAATGTGCTTCCTAAGAAGGCTTTTGATAGACTTGACTGTGAAGGTTTGACCTTAAAACCCAGCAACATAGTGGTAAGGGCCTTCGACGGTTCAAAGAGAATGGTGCATGGAGAGGTAGACATCCCCATTAAGGTTGGAACTCAAACATTTTATTCAACTTTTTACGTGATGGACATTCGCCCTTCCTATTCCTGCTTATTGGGCCGACCATGGATTCATAATGCTGGTACCGTCACCTCTATATTACATCAAATGTTGAAATACCTAACCAAGGGGAAAATCATTACTGTCCATGGAGAATAGGAATATATGGTCAGTCATTTAAACTCCTTCAGATACGTGGAATTGGATGGTGAATTCATTGAAACTCCTTTTCAGCATTTCGAGGAAGTTCCACCAACCGTGGCAGTAACCAAGGTTGTTTCCTAAATCCCTAAGATTACAAGACCTCCGCTAAAGATGTCTTCTCTGAAAGATGCCAAGGCAGTGATCGAAGAAGGTGGGTGCACTATTTGGGGCCAACTCTCAGATATCCCATACAAATCTGAAAAATTCGGTTTGGGTTTCACTTCAAGAGCCCAGAAAGTTGTAGGTCGTACTCGTGCCAGGGGACCACCCTTAAAGATCAGCAACCACGGAGTCAACGCTGTTGAGGATGATGAGGACAGCTATAACCTGGGGGAATGGATTTTCCCAACTGTCAACGGAGGACTCAGCAACTGGGAAGCTAAAGACTTTGTACCAATTACTTTTATCCAACATTAATTGTCTTTAAATTTTTGTCGGACCTGTAATAATTAAACAAATTCAGACTTTTAAAACCTTGTGTCTTACCCGAGGCCCATCGGTCCATTTGTAAGGGTTGTTACCTCATTTTCATATGTCATCAATGAATCATAGACGTTTTTGCATACAAACTTTGTTCTCTTTGTCTTTCTTTTCTACATTTTTACTTTCTTTCAAAGATAGATATACTCTTACACACACTCACATTCAAAATGCAGGTCTACATCCACTCAGGATCCCATGGGTAACAATTATGCTATGGCCTATTGTGACTCTGAAAACCTTATCTACCAAGCCGAAGACGAAGGCGAGGAAGATTGTGAAGTGCCAGGGGAACTAGCCAGGTTACTACAACAAGAAGAAAGGACCATTCAGCCCCACGAAGAACCAATGGACACAGTTAACCTAGGTACCGAAGACGACAAGAAAGAAGTCAAGGTGGGTGTCAATCTGGAACCCAGTGTCAAGAAGCGTCTGGCTCAGTTGCTACATGAATATGTTGAGGTCTTTTCCTGATCGTACGAAGATATACCAGGACTTGATGCTGATATCGTGGTACATCATCTACCAACAAAATAAGACTACCCTTCGGTAAAACAGAAAGTCTGTCGCATGCGACCAGACATGTCAGAGAAGATCAAGGCCGAAGTAATGAAACAATTCAACGCCGGATTCTTAGTTGTTACCTCCTATCCACAATGGGTCGCCAATGTTGTTCCAGTGCCTAAAAAGGACGATAAGGTACGAATGTGCGTAGACTACAGAGATTTGAATAGGGCAAGCCCTAAGGATGATTTCCCACTTCCCCATATCGATATTCTGGTTGACAATGCAGCACAACATAAGGTGTTTTCCTTCATGGATGGTTTCTCAGGCTACAACCAAATCAAAATGGCGCCTGAGGACATGTAGAAAACAACCTTTGTCACACAGTGGGGCACATTCTATTACAAGGTTATGCCATTCGGGTTGAAGAATGCTGGGGAAACCTATCAACGTGCCATGTGTTGCACCCCAAAATTTGCCCTCCTAATTTCACTTTTATGGCTTAGACTTTTTGCATTCACCTACATCATTCCAATGGGTCATTTGCATAGCACGCATTTTTCATAAAATAGATCGCCTGAGGCTCAAAAGATCAGCAGTTAGGAAGCTAGGGTTTACAGCTGATTTGAGGTGTATGTGTTGGATAAGTTTGATTATCTAGGGTCTTCTCGGTGTACAAAGTTTTGGAATTAAGGTTCAAGGCTCATTTCTGGACTTCTTCTCCACCAAGTTATTGGGCTAATATCTTTTGATGAACAACTGGTTGTAGGTCATTCTGGTCAAGAACTCTAGGACGTGACCTAGCATATGTGGACTTTGAAGCATGGCATCCTTTCCTATAAGTATGCTTGTCATTTGATTAGGATTAATGACTGTGACATGACATTCATCTACTCCTCAGTTAATCAATTTAGGTTTTGTTGAATCATGGTTCAAAGATGTTTTATCCGGATATTTCTCTGTGCATCTAAACGGGGAATCAAGATTGTGAGGTATGGTTAACATGATTTCTTTCTCTTAAAGATATAATTGCTTTTATCCAGTCTTGGCAAGTGTTGGGGTTTTCATTTGTGCAACTAGGTTTCACGTCAAGGGAATTCTTCTGTGATTCATATTTTATCATCCCTCTGTAAGATGTTCCTTATGACGCTAATTTCAAGTTGAAATAACCGATCGCTAAGGGCTGGGGATTGAATTGTGAAGCGTGGTTCATGACCTAAGATATAAATTCATAGATTTCTCCTTAACCAAGGCAATCATTGTCCTCATCATTGTCATTTGTTATCTGCGATGCCAGTAGGTTGGGATTGAAGTGGGTTTCTCAAGGAAGAATTCATGCAAGGTAATTAAAGGTTCAAGGCATTCAAGGCAGGGTTTTGTTCAACATGGCATACCTGATTGATGGGCTTACAAGCTCTTATGAGACCTTGAGATGCATAATCATGGGCCAAGTTCAAAGATACGAGGATAAGATCTGTTGACTTCAGTTAAAGTAAGCTTTGAACAATTAACTTTGGGGCCAAGGTCTCCCTTGGATTTTCATTTAATATGTGTTGGGAATTCGAGTTGCATTTGAAGAATAGTATGGTAAAGGAAAAGAAATATTGGTTCAGAAAAGGAAGATTTCATTAAAAATAAGGGTTTCACATCAAGGGAATTCTTCTGTGATTCAGACTTTATCATCCATCTGATCAAGATCTTATTGACTATTCAAATTATTTGTCATTTCAAGTTGATTTGGGTTTAAGATTGAAGTTAGGAGTTCATTGAGAATGCAAGTGTGATTTGGATTTGAAGTTTGATTTGAGTTCAAGATGTTCGAAAGTGTTTGGTTGGATTAAATTCGGCAAAGAGCCTTAAGTATTGGTCATATGGTTTTCTTGGAAGGTAAAGTACAAACTGCGAGGTTTTGTTTCAAGTCGGAGTTCATACGCATTACAAAGATGTTCATCGTTATTCCAGATTCAAGTTCACATGTGTTCAAAGTTTGTTCGAACCCTTTCGTTCATGATTCAAAAAAATACTATCCAATTCCATTCAATTTCATTCAAGTGTAACAATACCTTACAATAAAATTTGATGCTTTCATGTCTTCAAGCATTTTTTCAAGACTTTTGTCATTTAAACCCCGTCCTTAAAATTCATCACCTAACATTTCAAGCTCAAGGGTCATTTACAATTCACACTATAAATTTCAAGTTCATCCGAACCAAACATTCATTATAAAATCACTACAATCCCATTACACCAATTTCCGCATGATTTAAGGGTTCTTATAGTGGATCGTAACACAATTACTCTGAATTCCATTATGGAGATGTGCATTCGATGCAATTATCTAGTTACAACATGCTGTAATGCATCTTTTGCATTGAACTTTTTGAAAAAAATAAAGAATCTTTATGACGTGATCCTAATTGAAGCTCAAATGCCTGACATGAATTCCTACCATTTTTTGTAACATGTTACACAGCAAATCTAAATTCCAGTCATTATGATGTGTGTTGATCAATCAATAACGCCAAGTCTAATGATGAAGGCGATTGAAAAAGGCGCTTGTGGATTTTGGATTAAGCCTTTGAGTGAAGGTCAAATCAATAAGATATGGCAACATGTTGTAAGAAAAGTTTTGAAAGAAAACAATCAGCATGATCAAGTTCTTGAAATCTTGAATGTAAAAGATTTGAAAAAAGGGAAAAAGATGATTATGCACCTACTTCTTCTTGTGATGATAATATTAACTATCAGCCTTCAACAAAGAGGAGTCGTTTTTCATGGTCACAAAAATTGCATAAAAAAATTCTTATGCACTGTGAATCAACTTGGCATTCACGAAGCAAAGGCAAAAAAAAAAGTTATGAAACTCATGAATGTCCCTGGTTTGACAATACAGCAAGTTGCTAGTCATCTACAAAAATTTAAACTTCGTTTGAAAAGAGCAACTAAGAGGTATTTCCCTTGAAGCTCAATTTGTCCTTAACAAATATGATGCCAAATTGAATCATAAGCCAATTCTCATCTACATTTGTAAGTACTGGACTCGACATGTTGTTAGTAAGAAGATAGATGGTATCAGAAACAAAATTGAAGATGCTTCTAGGAGAAGAAAAGCATATGGTTTAGTGCAAATTCAAAGTCGAGTCGTATCTAAGATTCAAATATTACGTGCACGGCTGCAACCGTATCTCGCTGCCAAGAAATCCAGTGTGGTTGGATTTGATGATGACACACAAGTTCTGATGACGGAGTTACTGTCGGACGAGAAATGCCGCTGCATTACTTGGATTGTTGGAGTCGGAGGCACAGGTAAGACAACACTAGCCAATTTGATATTTGAAGACAACACTGTTGTAGCTCATTTTCAGCGTCGCGTATGGGTGTCACTGCCTTCAAATTGTACGACAGACCAGTTTGTTGCAGAAATTGGCAAGGAGACCTCCAAGAAAATTACAGTAGAAGAAGAAAACATGCCCACTGATTACGTACTCACAACCTTGGCACACTCAAAGTACCTTATAGTTGTTGATGGCCTTAAAGAAACATCCAAAGTATACTTGGATACCTTGAACAGGGTCATACCTGATATGTTAACAGGAAGCAGAGTTCTTTTTACTACTCGCAATGCAACAGTAGCCCAACATGCAGCAGGTAGAATCATTCTTCACCCATTACAGTTATTAGATGATGAAACTAGTTGGTTGTTGTTCACAAGACATTTGAAGGTCCCCAAGTCAGAAACAGAATTTATCAAGGTTGGAAAAGAAATTGTGATGAAATGTGGGGGACTGCCATCACAAATACTGAAAATAAGTGATTTGCTTTCACATAAAGATGTTACACATGAGGAAACTCTTAACCCATCCACGGTTCAGCCCTGCATAGAAAGATTAAAAAGCAAAAGTCAATAAACAGTTAACAGCCCAGTTCTAAGAAATTGTAACAAAGCTGAATTCTAACCATTCCAAAACAGATTACTAACAGAATTCCTCTTAAACTAACTTGTAACTATAACAAACTTCTAACCAAAGTTTCTAACAGAATGCCAACTTTTCTAACTAACTCTATAATTCCAATAACTAACTTCCTCATAATAGAATTTTGACAACTAATTTTAACTAATTCCATAACAGAATTTTATAACCAAACTCCTAACAGCTCTACAGTATAAGATAGAGTAAATTCACCTTGGTTGAGGGGGGTTTTTTTTCAGAAATTCCACAGAAGAAGGTGTCTCATCTTCATCCACAAAAAACTCCAGAAAAATTCTCGATCCCTTTCTCTCTGAAAATCGCTTCAGTCATCATCTTCATCTCCCTTCAATCCTCATCATCACTTGAATCTTCACAATTCTTCAATCGCGATGATCTTCACCATAACTTCACCTCCTTAATCCTCATCACAGAACCATGAACACCATCAACTTCATTACCTCTGCTTCAAACAACAACAACACGTTGTGGCAGCGTTTCTGCATCAAATTAGAATTCATTACTAAAAAAAAGATCATAGAAAAAGCTTGAAGGCTTACCTTTATTTTTCTCTTCAAATTGCTGAGCCTTTTTTTATTGCTTCAAGCTTCAGACTGATTCATCTTTGTGTAAATCGTCTTCTTCACATCATTATCATTTTCTATGTTCATCAGCATTTAGCAAACCGCAAAAACCGCATCTACACCTTCTTCTATCTTCATCAACCTGCGTTCATCTTCAACAGTAACAATCATCACCACTCAAGAACAATAACATATAGTTCAAAATGCAAGTTACCACAAGAAATCGCAAGAAATCAACAACAATTTGCAGAATCGGCAGAAGAGAAGGGAGAGATTCAGGATCATGGATTCATACAGAAAAAATCTCAGAAGTGATTCATTATTTACAAACTCATAGAAAATTCTCAGAAGAAAACTCACCAAGAAAACCAACAATCTCTTTCTTCTTCAACCGGCCGCATCATTCTCCAAGAACCTTGATCGATTGCCAGAATCGCTTTCAATCTTCATCTTCAAAAATCTCCCATTGTCATCAATTCTTCGACGGAATCCTTAACTGGCATCTCAAGCTTTATCATCTTCATTCATTCACTCTTCATTTTTTCAACTACTTCGCAACATCACCTTCACGCTACTACAACAGAATAACAACAACTCAAGAACACACACAGAAACTCCAAGAATCAAAACAAAAAGGAAAGAGCGGGGAATAAACGGAATAAACATGTACCATAAGTGAATTGATCAAATTCGATTTCAACGCTGCACCACAAATCTAAAGTCTTCAATCAGGTTCAGTTCGCGTTTGTTCTTGATTCAATCATATACACGTCGTTTTCTCTGAATTACAAGTCTGCCTTTGAAGTGTAAATCTGTGAGCTTCTTTGTACTAAAGATTCTGCACTCGTCATTCGATCCATTCTTCCGCACCTGCTTCATGAGAGATTCGCGGTAGGTATAGGTTTGGGAAGAAACTTCCGATAGCTTTAATGTTGAGATCTTTGAGTGTCATCAGGCATCGACAATTTCGTTCAAATCATGTGAAGAGAGTTGAATCCATAGTTAATTTGAAGGAAAGTTGAGTTTGTTAACGGTGAAAGAGTAAAAGAAGCTGAGTTGAGTATGTGAGCGTGGGAAGATCGGAGAAGGTGAAACAAGATGCGTCGTGTATGAGGTTAAGATGATAGATGAGGAAGGATAAATGGCTGAGGCTCTTGAGATTAAGGTAGAGAAGACGGAGCAGTCACGACGGTGGCATGAGCAAGGGTGGTCGGAGAGGATAATATTGTCGCAGCGCGTTTTGTTTTTAGATAAGATGGAGAATTTTGTTGAAGAAATTCATTAGTCACAACGAACAAACCCTAATTCCTCTTTCATTCTAATTTATTTATTTTTTTTAATTCTATTCAATAAATATTAATAATAATATAATTGGTGCTTAAAATTGATAGAATATGGAGTGGATGATTATATGGATCAGGGACCGAATTTCACTACCATGGGGCCCGTTCCGTGTATTTGGTATATCACAAGACTTGAAACAAAATCTCTTTTTAGATCTTCATTCGGTGGGCCTAGCACTTAGATTTTGCATGCTGCATACCACCAACTACAGTTTTGCACCATGCAGAAACTTCACTTCTTATCCTCGTTTCAATTTAATTTTATAAGGGTGGTGCTTGATTATTAATGGATTGTGTGATAATTTTGTTGAAGATTTTCAAGAGGTTGCAAATTATTTAAGATCCTAATCTTCACCAAAGAAACTCAAGGAGGTTTAGGTAGAGTCTTCTTATTGCTTGCATGATTTCGAAGAGGCAACAGACCTTCTCTGTTCGGTATCATCGTAACTCCATTTTATTCCTCATTTTCGCACTTTATTGCTTATTAGTTTTTACGGTATCCTTGTAAATACCATGATCCCTTAGGATATTTAGGTTCAAATTTAATCTTCGATTTAATTGAACTAAACTGGACATTAGGATTCTACAGCTATGTATGCTAACATTAGGTAGAATTCTCTCAAAATTCCAAATCTTAGGACCACCAGCGCATGATAAAATTAGGTTTATAAATAGGCTAGTCTTCATGCGACTTTCTTTCCTCCTTTGCATATGCATTTAAAACAAAAATTTCTTTTTTTTTTACAAAACTTCAAAATACTAAAAATTTACTGACGAGAATCATATCTTCGTTAAGTATGTGAGACGATAAGCGGGTCTCTTCTCGACCTTATTGATCTCTTATTCTAAGCTTTGGTATGGTTCATGTCTCAAAGACTCATTTCATGAATAAGCAGAGAAATGGCTAAAATCTCTCTCTTGAGGTCAATTAGTTGTTACCTACAAGCAAAAACACCGACAAATACAAACTCTTTTTGCCTCTGGGCCTTCCTTTCAAACCTTTTCAGAGAGAGCATATTAATTCACTTATGTGCTGACGTGTAAATCTCCAAAAGTCGAGTTGCGGCAAAAGGCTAAATTAATATCGCTCATTAAAAACCTAAACCAAATTCAAACTTTTATGCGCCCAAGCACATTTTCTCCAAATCTTTTCAAAAGAGCATGTTAATTCACTTCTGTGCTGACGCGTAAATCTCCAAAGGTCGAGTTGCGGCAGAAGGCGAAATTAATATTGTTCAGTAAAAAAATACAAACAAACAAAAACATATAAGCCGAACTACGGCTGCTCTGATTCCTTAAGAGGGATACGTAGGCATCGGGGTAGGGCCCGAAAGAGCACAATTTTATTTTCCCTACATTCTTTTCTCCTTATTTCGCATGCATTTTCCCTTTAGTAGTATAATAAACAGTAAGCGTAGATTAGACACACCCATAAGATAGACAACAAGAGTGGATACCGTAGAGTACTACGGGCGTGTGGGGTGCTAATACCTTCCCCTCGCGTAACAGACTCCCTTACCCTTATCTCTTGGTCGTTCGACCTCGATTTCACCCTTCTCAGGTTTACTGGATGTTTACCTTTCCCTCCGTGTGGGATAAAAGACGTTCGATGGCGACTTCATTGTTTTGATGATTTTCAGCCGGTTGTTTCAGCTGGCAACTTCACTGGGGAATGGTCGACCAAATGCTGGTCCATCCCGGAGTCACTCCTAGCTCTTGCTTTCTTTTCTTTGGGTGTTTATTTTTATGCTTTCAGTTTACTCATTTGTACATGTTTTCCTGAGCATAAGTTTGCATTGCATTTTATTGCTTTCCCTATTTGTTATCTATTATGCTGGACTCTGTTTTCCATATTGGGTGGGGATGTTACTATTGAGGTAAAAGGCCCAGTACCCAGGCCAGAGTGCACTAGGACACTAGGAATAGAGTGGGGGCATGACGGCTATAGGACGTGGTCCAATTAGTGCAGTCATGTCATATACCACGCTCGGATGAGGTTCAAATGAATTACTATCGGCACCCACGTATGTGGGTAAGCCCATAGCACTTTCAGGAGAACCCGTGATTTTCGAGTTACCATTGTCTTACCCTGACCTAGTCTTCATCCGTGAGCGGGGAGGGAATTTTATCACAGGTACAGTTGGTGACTATATTCAAATGCTTACTCGTGCTTAGATGGTGACTATGTTCAAGTGGTTCTAATGATCATGTTATGGACTTCTGTCAATGACTTATGCATATGGTGTTCTGTTGGTGACCATATGGTTCTCAGATTTATTTTCTGAGTTCCTGACTTGCTTACTTGGAAGTTCATTCAGGCCTTTGATCTTGGCATTCCCAGCGTATTCAGAAAGTGCTCAACAATATCCGATGTTCCAGAAACCTTGACCCCGTACAATGGGAGATCTACATGGTACTTGGTTCTCATGTGCAGAAGTTGTGCCAGACCTCTAATCTGATAATACTCATATGGTTCAGAACAGTGCAGAAATCATACCCAGAAATGATGGAATCTTGATCCCATTTGATCTCATATCTGTGCATACATAACATGGTTAACCACATACTTAGCATACATGTTCTATGATGTCCAAGGAATCGCATTTGTAAGCCTTATGCCAAACTTTTCCATCTTTTGCTTACGTAAAATCAAAAACAAAGCACGTAAACTCCTTGGAAATGACGGAACATGCAAGGCATCTGTTCATGCACTCCATGCATATTCATGCATCCATAACAGGTACTCAAAGATTGGGGATTCTTAGTCAGACATGGTTCTCCTTGGAGGTTTAGCTTTGATTTCTTATTGCACTTGTTTAGGGATCGGTTAGGGAATAACCCCATATGATATACATGCAAGCTTTGGCCCGTAGTCAAAAATATCTTCAAGCAGGAAGATAATTGATTGAAAACTCAGATGAGATAGGTCATGAAAGCTCTGATGATGATGTCAACAATCTTGCACTTACTGTCACAGTAAAGGTTCTCTCTTCTCCTCATCTTTTGGGTATTGCTTTCAACCATGGAGTGCTACATAATCTCAAGTTCTTAGAACATCTTATCAGGAGATGGTCCCCATTTACTATGTGATCTTATATTAGTGCTTCATTCTTTTTTTATCAACATCAGACGTGGTTGCCACACTGGGGCATCAAACTTTTTAATCAGGGGCATCCTCCATAACTTTGTGTTCCCTAATTTGTTCAACAAGAGCCAGTCTTCATTCCCCAAGTAAATCCAAGGGGCAAAGCTCTTAAGCCAAGAGACAAGAACCCTAATGAGCATGCTAATGCGAGCCCAATGCTTTACATCCTATTGTTCCCAGTTCTTCCCAGCTCTGATCTTTGAGGACTTCCTCCCACAAACATCTCTTTTGACTACGATATGTATGCTTGATACATCTCCTATTCGGGGGTACCCGGTTTTGATATTGAAGACTACAAAGGGGTTGAAATATAAAGCCCAGCACCTGTTTAGTGTCTCTTCCAAAGGTCTAATTCCTATTTTGCCAACTGCCACACTCTTTTTACCAGGTGGATGTCTCTTTTTCTGATAGAGGATGGATTGTATTCTTCTTTTTTTACGGTGCAATATGCTCGATGATTCAGTTTATATCGATTCGCTTGGAAAAGCATTCATTCATTCTCCTAAAAGAATCTTTTACGTGTATTATTCTGGGGCAATTGATCATTCGATTGAATATGGTACATCATCTAGAGACAAGGTCCAAGACGAGATCAATCCAGAGACTGTGGTGTCCAAATCATATCAGAAGAGGAATTCTCTCACTCCCCTCATGCATCTTCATGTATCTTCGTGCATCCATGGAAGGTACTCAGAAGGTACTCAGAATGGGGAATCCTTACTCAGGCCCGATATTTTCTCTTCAGAATTGTGAATCTTGACTTCTCACCACTCTGTTATCCGAGAAAGCAGTGGAATAACTCCTTAGGGAGTTCAATGAGATGGGGTTGTTTATTTGGGATATGCAAACAATGGCATGTAGTCAGAAATCCTCAAGGGGAAAAATAGCCAGTTGAAGACTCGGTTGAGTCGGGTATGAAAGTTTTGAAGACAGTGTCGGCAAAAGAAAAGTGATCATGTATACGTTATTGCAACAGGAGCTACCAGTCATCCCCAGCCTATGGGACCTTTTTTCAAATCATGAGATACCTTGTGGGTTTGGTCTCACCCATAGCTTCATATTCTCGGATTTTCTTGCTAGCAGCTAGTTTCTGGTTTCCAAGTGAACCCATGGGGTAAAACTTACCAGTAAAGACATAGAAAGCTTGAGAAGCAGGTTGATACAATCTCAATGCCTTGTATCCAGTTACTTCCTCGTAAGTTAGAAGCTCAGTGGTTTAAGCTTCGTGCTTTGGGTCATCCTCCAACAAACTTCTCCCCTAATTTCGATGCGAATGCTAGATGTGTCTCCCGTTCTGGGGCACTTAGTTAGGATATTGAATACTGCAAGGAGTTGAAGTATGAAGTTTGGTACTTGTTTGGATTCTCTTCTAAGGTTCAGTCCATGTTTGGAGAACCATTTCAGGCTTCTTTTTTTTTCCCTCAGCTGGATGCTTCTTATGTGTAAGTATAAGATGGGGTGATGCTTTTGTGATGAAGAAGTATAAGAGTTCTTAGATATCTGCTGTTGTGTAGAAGAAAAATACCTCAAAAGTTGAATGCTATATCCAGAGTTTAGTTTCTTCTGTGTAGTAGAAGATTCTTTGTTACAGTTTCTGAATTTTGCTTCTATGTAGTAGAAGACAGAGACTCTTTTGTGAAGTAGGGGGTTCTCCGTAATTCGGTTGCTAAAACTTCTCTCTTGTGAAGTAGGAGATGAAGTTTACTTTCTTCTGTGTAGTAGAAGATTCTTTGTTACAGTTTCTGGATTTCTCTTCTGTGTAGTAGAAGACGGAGACTCTTTTGTGAAGCATGGGATTCTCCATAATTCAGTTGCTAAAGCTTCTCTCTTGTGAAGTAGGAGATGAAGTTTACTTTCTTCTGTGTAGCAGAAGATTCTTTATTACAGTTTCTGAATTTTGCCTCCGTGCAGTAGGAAACTTCTCTCTTGTGAAGTAAGGGATGAAGTTTACTTTCTTCTGTGTAGTAGAAGATTCTTTGTTACAGTTTCTGAATTTTGCTTCTGTGTAGTAGAAGACAGAGACTCTTTTGTGTAGTGGGAGACACTCCGGAATTCAGCGGCTGGATTTCTCTTCTATGTGATAGAAGATGGTTGGCATTTCTTCTCTATGATAGAAGATACTTTGTGATGCAATTTATGCAAGTTCACTTGATAAGGTCCTCATCGCACATAGTGAAGGAACTTGATGTGATCACCATACTGGGGCACTAGGCCATTCCATCGAAGACTGCAGGCCTTTCAAAGAAAATATGCAAGACTTGCTGGATGCAAAGGCTATTAATTTCAGGCTAGCCAGTCGGATTTGGAGTCTATGTTGACTCAGTAGATATCGAGATTGGCGGATCATCGTCTGAAGAACCAAGTCCATACGGAGACTAGTCTCCTCAACATGGCATTTTCAAATTACATTTGCATTCTCATTCGTAATCTTTCTTGTCTTGGTTCAGTACTTTCTTATATGCGAAACTTTCTTATTATGGAATATTAATTATAATGCATTGAGTATGTTTTTTTTTGAATTATTCCATTCGTATTCACTCATTAGTGTTTTCCTTTGACTTTTTGATACTTAACTCTTGTTAAATAAAGCAAAAAAACCTCTGGAGGGAGGATGATGAGTAATATACCAAAAATTTCAAACGGTGTGCTTTTGAGTAGGACCCTGCTGACGATGTACAGGCCTTGTTTCAAATTCCCAAACACCGGAGATATAAGGGAGATAGACCCTCGTCAACCCCTTTGAGCCTTGAATTAGGAGTTTCTTTTCTTTTCAGAAAAACCCTCACATTTAACTCGGGGACGGGTAGATTTCAGTTAATCTGATTGGGCATTCAAAACTCATTAAAAGTGCACATCAAAGGATACAACAAAGGTTATCCTTCAGAAGGTTGAGAAAGAACAAAACCACGGTGGTTAAACTCTTATATATCAGCAGTGTGCATCAATGATAATGATATCCTAATAGATATCTCTCGCACATCGAAAAGTCAAAAGGTGACGATACCATAATGGCTATTTCCCGTCAACCAAACAGCAAGGCAGTCACACCTTTTTCAACAAATCAAATAATGACTCGAAATCACACGATTGGTTCAAACTAAAAGAAATAGTAAAAGAAAGAGACAAAAAGCCTTGCTAAGTCAAAACTTTGAAAACAAGTCGCTTAGGCAAAAGTCAGGGTATCCCGCTGGACTTCAAAATCAAATTCAAGAGGAATTTGTCCAGGCAAAAGTTAGGGAATACAAAAAGAAAGCGAAAAGCGCGAAAAGAGAAAAAGGGGATTACCAAATAAAGATTCTCCACAAAAAATAAAGTCGTGTGATCAAAATACCAAGAATGAAAGGGTGAGTGACTGTCATATCCTCCTCAACCATGATAAACTCTTTTGAGGGATGAGTGCTCGTATTAGTTTAACTGAATTTAGGATTGGAGAACCTCATAGAGAATGGGTGGGCACCAAATATTTTGAGCCTTAAATCCGTTTTTTCTAAAACCATGAACCAGGCCACGTTACAACCCTGAAAAGTCCTAACTGAAGCAAGGGTTAATTCGAAAGCACACTGTAATAAGAAATACGGTAATCTGACTCCTAGGGAGGCTTGCAAAAACTTTTGAGTTGGTATCACTCTATCTTTTTACTATCTTTTGTACAAATTGTTGATGTTTTAAAATATTTTTTATATAAATCTTTTAACTTCAAGACAAACATGAGCTTTGCATTACAATTATCATTCTTATAATAAACATTCTTTGCATATGAGCAAGTGCTTAAATATCGAGTAAGTTTGCATAATGAGCATCATATGAGAATTTAATTATCTCAAAGGACAATTTGCTTCAGGACACCGTTTAAAGGTAAATCATTTGTGGGAATGGTCTTAACTTGGGGAAAATCTTCTATCGACTCCGTCGAGTAAAAGAATACCAGTCTGAGAAATGATCTAAAGTAGATTGTAAAATTTGGTCGCCCAAAGTTTTTGATAAGCAGTGGTGCATTACTTTCAGTTGGTCCCAAGGGACATATTTCTTCAAGTATCTGATTAGAGATTGAAGCAGTTCAAGTCAAGGAGTATGGTTGTAAGGTAACCTATATTCAAGATCCAACCACTCTAAGGTTATGTTGCCTTTGAAAATACTCAAATTTCTCATCCATCTGTGAGCATGAGGTAAAGGAAAAGGTTTGTCGAGATTCTGTTAAGCAAGGGGCAGGTGTGTCGAATATTCTTTCGAGTAGGTATTCAACCAATCTGAGGCATTCAAGTCGGGATGCTATCCCTCAAAGTACAGTCAAACTGGGGCAGTTATGTCAAGATTTGACAAATCTCTCTAAAAACACATTGATCAGAGGAGAACCTTCCCAGAATTTGAAGATGTATGGGCATTCACTCAAGCATAGTTGGAATCATCTCCAATTTTGATTATCTGAACATCATGACACTGGGGCAGTTTATCTTAGTGGTACATATATTAGAAAGCCCTCTCGAGGCAATTTTTCTGCAAAAACCTTACAGACTGGGGCAAGAATTTATGTAAGGGCTTTCTCTCTTCTTGAGTAGTTGATCAGATCAAGTCCATACGCAGGCTAAACGGCCTATGAATTTGAAAATCATGTCGAGAAGTCAGGATTGTTATCTTCGACTTATCAAGGACTCAAGTCCACTTACTGATATCCTTTGTCCTAAGTCAAGGTTATTACCCCCAGTTGAAGTTTGGATTGTTATCCTCAGTAAGATATGAGCTGTAACACAAATATCATTTGGAGTTTGTTTATTCATGCAAGACGTGAGGGGAATATTTCTCCCTAGAAGGGTGCCTGCTCCTAGTAAAATACTTGCTGCTACTTGACATAGACCTATCTACCAAGGGGTTCCTCTTCTGAGATATTTTCTCCCCAGTAAAGCATCCTCGTTTCTCTGCAGTAGGAGAATGTTCTTTCTCCCTGGAAATATAGAAGCTGTGTAAAGTCTAGATTGATCCCTTTTCATTGGACTGCAATTTATTTTTGCAGCATCTCCTCTAAAGTCCATTTTTTAGTGGCATTCCTCCTCGGAGTCGGCATGTTGAAGTAGCAATCTTGCATCACGGTTTTCACCCAGTGATTGGTCGTTCAAGTTGTATATTCTTCAGTAAGGTTTTTCATTCCAAACAGGGGCATGTCGCCCCAATTTCTGTTTTGCAAATACTTGTTGGTCTTGCATGACAAGATGCATACCATCAAATGAATCAAGAAGGGTCTGTATGTGACTAACGTGAGGATGTTCGTATAATGAGATCCAATTTCCCCAGTGGAACTATTCTTCTTTCCCTAATGGAGCAAGTGTCCTTTCTCTCTGGTGAGGTGTACATGAAGAATTCCAGTCATAACTCTTTCGTTACCAATGGTAGAAGATTTTATTGAGATATACCTAATGGAGTTTCTATCCGAGGATATTTTACCTCCCAGCAACGTTATCCCCAGTGTGGTCTGAGTAGAATTCTTTTTATACTCCCCCAACAGAAGTCATCTTTGTCAAAGAATTCCTATGCCAGAAGTTTCCATTCCCAGCAAAAATTTTCCTCTTTCTAGTAGAGGATAAAGATTTCATTCCCCGTGAAGTAGGGAGTTTGATCAGAATTCAAGTTTTTCTCTGAACTACAATTTCATTTTTGTAGTATTCTCCCCAAGAAGTTAATTCCCCAGTGAGATCAATCATTGATGATTTCAAATCTCGGTTCCCCATTGAAGTACAAATTGCTTTTTCTCCACAGAAGATCAAATGTGCCAGAATAATTGTCCAGAAGTTCACTGACTTCTCAGCAGCCGATTGTTGGCCTGTTTTCTTAATGCATTGCATCATTACATTGCATCATTACATTGCATCTACTAAAACGCATAGCACTTCCATTGCATGGATCATCACGCTATAAAAAAATGTTCAAACATGCATGAGTATAAGCCAATTGTGCCCACCTGTGGCAACCAGATTGTTATGCGCTCAGATTTGATTTACCTCCACAACAAGCCTAGGGTAATTCAATTATGTTTCCCCAGTAAGTCTGTGGTTTGCGCTTGTCGTTGCAAGCCTTTGGTTATTTTACCCATGTTTGCTTTGCCATTAGAGTGTGAGTAAGAGTCGGTGTATAACCTTTCTAGCTTCTCAAGTGTTTGAGTATCCATACTTGGTGTGTGGTAATTCAGACAATTGCCACTCTTGAAGAATTAACACCCCGCCTTTGGCCTGAGGGATTTTTGTAGTCCTTGCGTATTTGCAACTTATCAAAAGCCCAATGTGTTTTGGCAATCTTTGTTAGAGTCTGCTTTGACCAATCTCTTTCTCTTGTAAAGTTCACTTTCGGTCGGTGCTCTTTAAAGGTCCTGCTTAGTCGGTTCCTTGTTTTGGTTTATCCGCGTTAGTCAGGTCCTCCTTTCGTTAGCCTAGCTAACTCTTTATGATTAAGAGTCTTTCAATGTCTCTTCAAAGTCCAGTTTTATGGCGCCCTTGTTTAGGCGAATGTGTCCTTTTTTATTGGGGCTTTCTTCGGTTAGTCTCGTTCCTGTGTTCGCTAGCAATTCTAAACATTTGTTTCTTGATGATCAACTTCTCTCTTGTGTATCTAACTCTGACCAGATATACATACCTGTACCGTTTGTTGAGATTCCCCTTCGGCTGGTTTCTTTATCCTAAAGTCCACCTTCGGCTGGCATCCTTTAAAATCCACCTCTGGCTGGTATCATTTTGTTGAGAGTCCCCTTCGGCTGGTCTCTTTGCAGTTGTAAGTTCGCCTTCGACCGGTGTTCTTTTCTTAGGAATCTACCTTCGGCATAGTATTCCTTGATGAAGATTCCCCTTCGGCTGGTTTCTTTATCCTAAAGTCCACCTTCGGGTGGAACCCTCTAAAGTCCACCTTCGGCTGGCACCCTTTAAAGTCCACATTCGGATGGCATCCTTTAAAATCCACCTTCGGCTGGTATCATTTGTTGAGAGTCCCCTTCGGCTGGTCTCTTTACAGTTGTAAGTTCGCCTTCGACCGGCGTTCTTTTCTTAGGAATCTACCTTCGGCATAGTATTCCTGGATGAAGATTTCCCCTTCGGCTGGTTTCTTTATCCTAAAGTCCACCTTCGGCTGGCATCTTTCAAAATCCCGCTTCGGCTGGTATCTTTCAAAATCCCACTTCGGCTGGTATCTTTCTAAAAATAACCCGCTTTGGCTGATATCATTTGTTAAAATCCATCGTCGACTGGTATCATTTGTCAGGAGTCCCATTTGTTTGGTCTTTTCCCTCAGTAAGTTCACCTTCGATTGGTGTTTTCTTTGTAAGAGCTTTCTTCGGTCTGTCTCTTTCATACGTATCTGATACCGACCACGGATATGTATCTATTTCTTTCTTACGTATCCGATACCGACCACGGATATGTAATTTTGATACCTATTTTATATGTTTGCTACCAACCCCAGACATATATTCTTGTATCTTTGATGTCTCTGGCATACGTATCTGATACCGACCACGGATATGTATCTTTGATATCTCTTTTGTACGTATCCGATACCGACCACGGATATGTATCTATTTCTTTCTTACGTATCCGATACCGACCACGGATATGTATCTATTTCTTTCTTACATATCCGATACCGACCACGGATATGTATTTTTGATACCTGTTTTATATGTTTGCTACCAACCCCATACATATATTCTTGTATCTTTGATGTCTCTGGCATACGTATCTGATACCGACCACGGATATGTATCTTTGATATCTCTTTCATACGTATCTGATACCGACCACGGATATGTATCTTTGATGTCTCTGTCATACGTGTCCGATACCGACCACGGATATGTATTTTTGATACTTGTTTTATATGTTTGCTACCAACCTCAGACATATATTCTTGTATCTTTGATGTCTCTGTCATACGTATCCGATACCGACCATGGATATGTGTCTTTGATGTCTCTTTCTTACGTATCCGATACCGACCACGGATATGTATTTTTGATACTTGCTTTATATGTCTGCTACCAACCCAAACATATGTTCTTGTATCTTTGTTATCTTTTGTGCGTATCCGATACCGACCATGGATATGTATCTTTGATATCTCTTTTTTGCGTATCCGATACCGATCACGGATATGTATCTTTTCTACATCTTTTGTGCGTATCCGATACCGACCGCGGATATGTATCTTTTCTATCTCTTTCTTACGTGTCCAATACCGACCACGGATATGTATTTTTGATGTCTCTTTCTTGTATATCCACTACCAACCCCGGATATGTGTCTCTGATACTTCTTTTCGTATGTCTGCTACAGACTTCAGGCATATATCTTTTGATATCTTTCTTACAGGTGTTTGTTACTAAATCCCAACAGAAGTTCCTCGATATCCAAGTTATCCTTCGGTGTGTCAAACTCTGGTTAAACATACATCTAACCCTGATAATCCTTTTTACAAAAAAAAAAAAATACAGAAGATACAGAAAAAACCAAAGATATAATAATACCTGACTGGCTTCGGAGCACAAATTTTCGGGTTCTTTTAGTATTTAATCTTCTTCCACCCTGAAAGTTCGAAAGGTTGACGCCAATCTCACCTTCAGGATTGAAGGCAATTAAATAGGGGCAGTTGTTGCACCCCAAAATTTGCCCTCCTAATTGCACTTTATGGCTTAGACTTTTTGTATTCACCTACATCATTCCAATGGGTCATTTGCATAGCACGCATTTTTCATAAAATAGATCGCCTGAGGCTCAAAAGATCAGCAGTTAGGAAGCTAGGGTTTACAGCTGATTTGAGGTGTATGTGTTGGATAAGTTTGATTATCTAGGTCTTCTCGGTGTACAAAGTTTTGGAATTAAGGTTCAAGGCTCATTTCTGGACTTCTTCTCCACCAAGTTACCGGGCTAATATCTTTTGATGAACAACTGGTTGTAGGTCATTCTGGTCAAGAACTCTAGGACGTGACCTAGCATATGTGGACTTTGAAGCATGGCATCCTTTCCTATAAGTATGCTTGTCATTTGATTAGGATTAATGACTGTGACATGACATTCATCTACTCCTCAGTTAATCAATTTAGGTTTTGTTGAATCATGGTTCAAAGATGTTTTATCCGGATATTTCTCTGTGCATCTAAACATGGAATCAAGATTGTGAGGTGTGGTTAACATGATTTCTTTCTCTTCAAGATATAATTGCTTTTATCCAGTCTTGGCAAGTGATGGGGTTTTCATTTGTGCAACTAGGTTTCACGTCAAGGGAATTCTTCTGTGATTCAGACTTTATCATCCCTCTGTAAGATGTTCCTTATAACGCTAATTTCAAGTTGAAATAACTGATCGCTAAGGGTTGGGGATTGAATTGTGAAGCGTGGTTCATGACCTAAGATATGAATTCATATATTTCTCCTTAACCAAGGCAATCATTGTCCTCATCATTGTCATTTGTTATCTGCGATGCCAGTAGGTTGGGATTGAAGTGGGTTTCTCAGGAAGAATTCATGCAAGGTAATTAAAGGTTCAAGGCATTCAAGGCAGGGTTTTGTTCAACATGGTGAAGGGGTGAAAAACACAAGAAGGGGGGGTTGAATTGTAAAACTGAAATCTAAAGCAATTGACAAGATATTTTTATCCTGGTTCGTTTGATCTCAAACTACTCCAGTCCACCCGTCAAGGTGATTTCGCCTCTCTCCAACGAGGTCTTAATTCACTATATTCAACTGAATATTACAGACTGCTTTAACAACTGCTAAAGCCTTCTTGATTCAAACCACAACCCGGTTTGTCAAGGCAACACTTTCTTACAAAGGTATAAAACAATGTGTGTGAATGTTTTCTACAAAACTTTATCACAACTGTGATATATACACAAAATGAAGCTTAGAAACTAGATTGCTAAACAATAATGAATATCAGAGTATGAGGTTTAGCAAAACTGGTAGAATGAAGATTATGGTTCAGCTTTGTGCGTGTAGAGATTTTGAGAGCATTAGCCATTATAATCTTCAAAGCCTTGTTTATATAGCACTTGAAAAGATGAACGTTGAATGCAATATTCTTGATTCAATGCTAATAACAAGCTTTCCTTTTTGAGCAGATCTTGTCTAGAATGAGGCCGTTGGAATTAATTAGCTTTCAATGCACAATACCGTTGCTTCTTTAACGCAAGTTCTGGCTTGGCTCATTCTGATTCTGCTTCGCTGCTGATGAACTAATGTGTTTCTGTATCAGAGTGTTTGAGCGCAGTCTTGTTCATCAAGCTTCAGCATGTACGAGAGTTGATCATCTGATCTTGACGTTCTGATGTAGCAATTTCTGATGCTGGTGTATGAAATCAAATTCTGATGCTGAATAAACGTGATCTTGCTTATACCAATCAGAGTATCTGCAAGTCAGAACATAATAATTTTAGGCAGCAGATAGTTCAAACATGAAACATATAAATACTATATCTTTTCAATTTGTTATCATCAAAACTTAAATATAGGGTAGTAGATTCAAACATTGTTCTAACAATCTCCCCCTTTTTGATGATGACAAAAACTAGATATTTTAAATGAAAAATAACGTGAAAAGGTATCTGGATATGTATTAGAATAAGAAGTACGGAGAAGTCAGAGTTAAGATATACTCCCCCTGAGTTGATTACTTCCCTTTGATTATACGTGTTCTTCAGGATCAAATCTTTTTCTTTCTTTGAACATCAGATTATCAGAGTCTTTGACTTATCAGAGAGCAGAGCTTTAGAGCTTTTCCTGTCAGAGCTTTGCTTTGGATCAGAGTATTAGGTCGATCAGAACTTCATATTGATCAGAGCAACATTGATCAGAGCTTCTACATTTTGATCAGAGCTTCTAGTCTTCAGAGTGTCCAGAAGCTTCCTTGTGCCTGTAGACTTTAAACAAAACAGAAAAAACATTTCAAGTAATAAAGTTAGAATGTTTGAGAATTTCTGTCTAGTTAGCCGTTATTGATTTTAAATATCATTCTTGTTCTCCCCCTTTTTGTCAGCAATCAAAAAGTGTTGGTGCTGTGCTAAAACAATTAAGATCAGAAAAACAAATTATATTAAGATAGTTCAGAATAAGAGCAAACATTACAAAACACAATCAAAACAGCACATCAGAAAATCAGGAAAACATGAAAAAAGTTATGCATGAAAAAAAATTTAAGGTTGAGGGGGCATGCGTGAGAACAGGCTCTCCAGCATCGCTTGAATCTTTTCAGAAGTTTCATTCTGCTTCTGAACCATGTTGACAACAGTGTCAATCTTGCTGTCCTGCACATCCATTCTTGCTTTCATCTTCTGATCATTGTCGTCCATCCGCTGCTGTAGACGCAAGTCATTCAGCCTTAGTTCTTCCAGAGTCTGCCTGTCCAAGGCAGCTTGAGAAGCATCAGAAGGAGGAGGCTTCTCAGAACTTTCAGCGACATCCGCTGCTTGACTTTCATCCTGAATGGTCTTGTCTTCTTCTGATGGTTGCACCTGTGCAGCTTGCTGTTTCTCAGACCAAGGTTCACTGTCCAGAGGGAGCACGTCTTCCTGAGGCAGCTGACTTTCAACTTCCTTCAGCAGCTTGCTGAAGTTCTGTTGTGCCTGCTCACAGTTGATATCCTGCAACTTGAGGGCTTCAGCACGTACCCATAGTCTTAACTATGACCAGAGCTGATCAGAAGCAGCTGGGTCAATCATCCCAGGACAGACTTGCTTCAAAGAAGCAATCCATTGCAGTACACCTGTTTCAAAATTCAAAATACCAGAGCCAACATCTGGTTGCTTTGGTTTTGGGATGGCAATTTTGTGTCTTAGATCAGCAAGACGTTCAAGACTTGTTAGGTCAATGAAAGTCCTACTGGGGTTTTCAGCGGTTTTCTGAGAGGCTGTTTGTTTTGGAGGAGGGGTATCAGAGTCAGATATCTCGATTGGAGTGGGTGGTGTTTTGGGAGTTTTTGGAGGTGTTGAATCTTCTGAGGATGGTAACTGGGGCATGACAATAGTGGTTCCACATGGCAACTGGATTGCCAGCGGTGAAGGTTGAGGTGAGTGAGGGTCAGATTTATGAGGAGAAGGGGTTTCAGAATGGTGAAACTCTGTTTGTGGTGAAGGAGGATTTATTTCTGGTTGGGGAGATGGAGGTGGAATCTCTGATTGCTCAGGTATCAGAGGTTCTTCTGTGAGTGGTTGTTGTTGTTGTGGTTCTGGTTCTGGTTGTTGTTGTATTTCTGGTTCAGGTTGTTGTTGTGGTTGTGGAGGAGGAACATTTTGTGGTTCAGGGTTTGGTTTAGCAGAAGCATGTTCAAGCTCAATATCAGCTAGCACTTGGTCAAGTGTTGTTGTTGTTGAAATTGTTGGTTGTTTGGGGATTTTGGTTCTGGGTCTTCTGAGTAGTAAGGCCTCAGAAGGGTCTTCTGGTATGGTTTCATCAATGGTAGGGATTGGGATTGATATTCTATGGGAGGTTTGAGGAGCAGCAGATGCTGGAATAGTAAAAGATTTTGAAATAGGGGCAGCAGATGAAATACCTCTTTTCTTTGGAGTCTGATGAGATGAACCTTCTGATGGCGCTTTCCTCTTCTTTGTCTTCTTCAAAGTCACTTCAGGTTGGGGTTGACTCAGATCTTTGATGTTCAGCTTTGAACCTGTATCTTCTGCCTTGTACGCATCTGGGTACCTGAGAAACATCTCTGGTTTGGATTCCATTTCAGAAAATACCGGAAAATCACTCAGAGGCACTCTTCTGCTGGAGATATCAGCAGTTGAAGTAGCTCTGGGTTCCTTCTGAATATTTTCTATCAGCTTCATCTTTTTCAGATTCTTGGCGTTCAGCGGTTTCCCAATTGTTGGTTCAATAGTGCTCATCTCCTGAGCTTCAATCAGATGTTCAATCAGCCTATTCTCTGTCAGAATATCTGATATAAGCCTTCCAAACGGTATCCAGTCCCTCTTGGTTCTTTCTTCTTCTCTTGTTTCTTTGACACTGGTCTTGAGATGGTTGAACAAGAAGTGAGCCAGATTGATCTTAATCTTCTGATCAATAAAGTAGATCAGAAACTGCTGATCCACATTTATATAATCAGGAGAACTTGTTGGTTTCCTGTGGTTGAATCAGCCCAAAACAATCTTAGCCCATACTCTGCAGTGATCCTTCAGATCCTTAATTTTGCTGCTGGGCATTCCAAGAGTGAAAATCCTGTTGGCTACCACACCTACATCAGCGCATCTTTCAGCCATGTCCACACAACGGACGCCACCACCACTTTGACCGATTAGCCTTGCAATGAGATCTTCAGAAATCACAATCTTCTTCCCCATGACAGAGGAGATGACTAGATGTTTTGAAACCTTGGCGTGAATCCAAAATTCCTTGACTAGCGCTGGGAATGTTGGTCCAACCAACCTATCGAAATACCTCTCCCACTTTTGAGCCCTAATTTCTTCAGTTAGGTCAAAACCATTTTCCTTTAAGCTTTCGAAGTCAATGATTAACTCAGAAAGCACTTCAAGGTTCTTTACCGGAGTGAGAAGAGTTCTGAGTGGCACCTGATATTGTTCAGAGGTTGCTTTCTTCTGATTGCCTGCAGAAATGCTGGAGGATGCCATTGTTCACACTAAAAAGCTTTGAGAATGAATTGAGAAAAAAAAAAGGTTTTGCAAAGGATGAACTCAGAAATATGCAGAAAAAGCTTGAGTGTTAATGAGAAAGCGTAAAGAATAAGAATGAGAGATTAATGTGCTTAAATAGAGTTTTCAAAATTATTTTGAAAAGATAAACGTTTTTAAGAGAGAGAGAAAATAATGATTGCCATTTAAAAAGCGTGATTACTTTTCATTAAATGCTTGCTGATTTTGGGGGATTTGAGAAAGAAACTTAAAAACGGTTACCAGACATGTGTCTCAATGCACCCAATCAGCGCTTTGCCTTCTCAGAAGCGTGCACGCGTTCTGCTTCAGAGATATGCTGATGATTGGATGACACTTGTTTGATGTAGTGATCAGCACGTCTGTCTTTGAGATTAGACTCTCAGATCTTTAGACTTGCATCTAATATAATCTGCATGTTCTATCTTTCTGAAAGAAGATTGATCAGAAGTTCACAGTAAAATAATTACATTCTGAAAGTAAATATATGGAATTAAAACATTTTCACTCTGGGCATACTTTCATGCTGAGATGTTTCAGAATGAAATTAAACCTATCTTCTGAAAGGGGTTTAGTAAAGATATCAGCCCATTGATGGTCTGTATCTATAAATTTTAAGTTCAAAATACCTTTCTGAATATAGTCCCTAATGAAATGATGCTTTATTTCTATATGCTTAGCTCTAGAATGTAAAATAGGATTCTTACTTAAGCAAATAGCAGAAGTATTATCACAAAGTATAGGAATGTTACTCTCAAAAATCTGGAAGTCTTCAAGCTGACTTTTCATCCAGAGCATTTGTGTGCTACATCCTGCTGCTGCTATGTACTCAGCTTCTGCTGTTGACAGAGCAATTGTTGATTGCCTTTTGCTGGACCAAGAGATCAGATTTTCTCCCAGAAACTGGCAGCTTCCAGAAGTACTTTTACGTTCCACTCTGTCTCCAGCAAAATCAGCATCACAGTAGCCTACTAAGCTGTAATCACTAGATTTTCTATAAAACAAACCCAGATTAGTAGTACCTTTCAGATACTTGAAAATTCCCTTAACAGCTGTTAAGTGAGATTCTCTAGGATCTGATTGGAATCTAGCACAGATGCAAACGCTGAATAATATGTCAGGTCTTGAAGCAGTCAGATAGAGGAGAGAACCAATCATACCTCTGTAGACTTTCTGTTCTACGCTTTTGCTTACCTCTTCTCTTTCCAGAATGCACGTGGGATGCATTGGAATCTTTGATGGCTTACATTCTGAGAGGTCAAATTTCTTCAGCAGATCTCTGATGTATTTTCTCTGATGAATGTAAGTTCCTTCTGGAGTTTGATTGATCTGAATTCCTAGAAAGAATTTCAGTTCCCCCATGAGGCTCATCTCAAATTCTGCCTGCATACACTTAGCAAATTTTCTTCCAAGAGAAGGATTAGTAGAACCAAAAATGATATCATCAACATAAATTTGACAGACTAAGATGTCACTCTTAACTGTTTTACAGAATAGAGTAGTGTCCACTTTCCCTCTGGTGAATTCATTTTCAAGCAGAAAGTTACTTAGCCTTTCATACCAAGCTCTGGGAGCTTGTTTCAGACCATACAGTGACTTCTTTAGTTTGAAAACATGTTCTGGATGTTTTGTATTTTCAAAACCTGGGGGTTGGTGAACATAAACTTCTTCTTCTATATAACCATTTAAGAATGCACTTTTGACATCCATCTGATACAGAGTGATGCCTCTATTAATAGCAAATGAAATTAAAAGTCTGATAGATTCTAACCTGGCGACTGGGGCAAAGGTTTCTGTATAGTCTATCCCCTCTTGCTGACTATAACCTTGTGCAACCAGTCGTGCCTTGTTTCTGATGACTTCACCTTGTTCATTTAGCTTGTTTCTGAACACCCATCTTGTTCCAATGACGTTGAATCCTTTTGGTCTGGGAACGAGATCCCATACGTCGTTTCTGGTGAATTGATTCAGCTCTTCTTGCATTGCCAGAATCCAGTCATTGTCCAGAAGTGCTTCATCAATAGAAGAAGGTTCAATCAGAGACACAAGTCCCATAAGAGTTTCTTCAGAGTTTCTGAGGCTTGCTCTTGTTCTGATTGGATCTTCCTTTCTTCCTAGGATAGTCTCTTCTGGGTGATCCAAACTGCTTCTGGGTAATCTCTTCTGAGGTTGATCAGCAGCTGTTGTAGGATTTCTAGCAGTGCTCCTTTCAGACGTTGAAGGAATGTCTGTGTTGAGAGCTTCTGATGACTTGTCTTCAGAACCTGCAAATTCAATTTCTATACCTACAGTTCCAGAGCCAATTATCTTTCCCCTCTGATTGCCTCCAAAGCCAACGTGGCCTCCAGGCTTAAGTTCCAGGCTTTGGAACATATGCCTTCTTCCCGTCATGTGTCGTGAGCAGCCAGAGTCCAGGTACCATGACTGGTGTTTCTGACTTGCTGCTAAAGATATCTGCAACATGTATTATTTTATCCTTAGGTTCCCAGATTTTCTTGGGTCCTGATTTGTTAGTTTTACCAAAACTCTGGTTGAATTTTGGTTTCACAGAGTGCTTACTGCTAGTATATTTGATGTCATGTGTGTGACCATACACAAAGTGTGAATTTAGAGGAGTGTGTTTAATGGTTAAGTCCATGACATTCTTTGGAGTAGGAACCTTACCTTGGTATCCTATTCCTTTCCTGCCGTTTCTGCTAACTCCATAGATCATTGAAGCCATTCTGCTTCTATCTATGCTTTTAGCAAGGAACTTCTGGAAACTGTGATCATACTCCTTGATGATCTCATCAGCGTTGCTGGAAGTTTCAGAAATTGGTTCCTTCTGAGAGTTTTGTAAAGTGTTTTCTAATTTTGAAATTTTATCTCTCAGCTCAGAATTTTCCAATTTGAGACTCTCAGACTTATTAGAGTCAGATTCAAGATTCCTTTTCAGGTCTCTGAATTTAGCTCTAATCTGCTGATAACGTTCCAGAATTTCATTGAGGCTTTCAGCAAGTTCAGCCTTTGTAAAGTTAACAGCGAAGTTAGGAAATACCTCTTCTGTGTCTGATTCTGAGTCTGATTCAGAAGCTTCACTATCTTCTGAAATGTTTGCCATGAGAGCTATGTTTGCCCTTTCATCATCTGATTCTGAGTCAGCTTCAGACGAGTCAGAGTCATCCCATGTAGCCATGAGACTTTTCTTCTTCTCTCTTCCAAACTTCTTTTTGGGCTTTTCCCTCTGAAGCTTTGGGCAGTCACTCTTGTAGTGTCCTTGCTCATTGCACTCGTAGCAGATGATGTCTTTGGTGTTTGGCTTCTTGCTACTGGAGGAGCCTTCAGATCTTCTGTATCCAGAGGAAGAATCTGTTCTTCTGTATCTGGAAGAAGACTCGTTCTGATCAGATCTTCTGGGATTCCTGAACTTCCTTTGTCTTTGCTTCCATAGTTGATTTACTCTTCTGGAGAGAAGGGAGAGTTCGTCTTCTTCTGATGAGGATCTATCAGATGTTTCTTCAACTGCCTGCAAAACTTTAGACTCAGATTTTCTGTTAGATTTTAATGCTAAAGGCTTACCTTGCTTCTGAGGCTCATCAGCTTCTAGCTCTATCTCATGACTTCTGAGGGAGCTTATAAGTTCCTCCAGAGTGATTTTGTTGAGATCTTTAGCTAGCTTCAGAGCAGTAACCATAGGCCTCCACTGCTTGGGTAAACTTCTGATGATTTTCTTGACATGGTCAGCAGTAGAGTATCCTTTGTCCAGAACTTTGAGACCAGCTACCAGAATCTGGAATCTAGAGAACACAGTTTCAATGGATTCAGATTCTTCCATTTTGAATGCCTCATACTTCTGAATGAGCGCCAAAGCTTTTGTTTCTTTGACCTGAACGTTGCCCTCATGCGTCATTCTGAGAGAATCAAAGATGTTCTTTGTTGTGTCTCTGTTGGAGATCTTTTCATACTCAGTATAGGAAATGGCACTGAGGAGGATGGTTCTGGCCTTGTGGTGATTCTTGAAATCACGCTTTTGTTGATCAGTCATTGATTTTCTATCAATCTTCTGACCACTTGCATTCACAGGGTGCGTGTATCCATCTGTCACCATATCCCACAGATCAGCATCATGTGCTAGAAAGAAGCTTTCAATTCTGTCTTTCCAGTAATCAAAGTTTTCTCCATCAAAGACTGGAGGTTTGCCACTGAATCTGTCTCTGTCCTCGTTATTGTCATTGCTGAAGTGAGAATTGTTTCCTGCCATTGTGTTTTTCTGACGCTGGATCTTGTACTGACACGGTTAAGTGTTTTAGCTCAGAACCAGGCGCTCTGATGCCAATTGAAGGGGTGAAAAACACAAGAAGGGGGGGTTGAATTGTAAAACTGAAATCTAAAGCAATTGACAAGATATTTTTATCCTGGTTCGTTTGATCTCAAACTACTCCAGTCCACCCGTCAAGGTGATTTCGCCTCTCTCCAACGAGGTCTTAATTCACTATATTCAACTGAATATTACAGATTGCTTTAACAACTGCTAAAGCCTTCTTGATTCAAACCACAACCCGGTTTGTCAAGGCAACACTTTCTTACAAAGGTATAAAACAATGTGTGTGAATGTTTTCTACAAAACTTTATCACAACTGTGATATATACACAAAATGAAGCTTAGAAACTAGATTGCTAAACAATAATGAATATCAGAGTATGAGGTTTAGCAAAACTGGTAGAATGAAGATTATGGTTCAGCTTTGTGCGTGTAGAGATTTTGAGAGCATTAGCCATTATAATCTTCAAAGCCTTGTTTATATAGCACTTGAAAAGATGAACGTTGAATGCAATATTCTTGATTCAATGCTAATAACAAGCTTTCCTTTTTGAGCAGATCTTGTCTAGAATGAGGCCGTTGGAATTAATTAGCTTTCAATGCACAGTACCGTTGCTTCTTTAACGCAAGTTCTGGCTTGGCTCATTCTGATTCTGCTTCGCTGCTGATGAACTAATGTGTTTCTGTATCAGAGTGTTTGAGCGCAGTCTTGTTCATCAAGCTTCAGCATGTACGAGAGTTGATCATCTGATCTTGACGTTCTGATGTAGCAATTTCTGATGCTGGTGTATGAAATCAAATTCTGATGCTGAATAAACGTGATCTTGCTTATACCAATCAGAGTATCTGCAAGTCAGAACATAATAATTTTAGGCAGCAGATAGTTCAAACATGAAACATATAAATACTATATCTTTTCACTTTGTTATCATCAAAACTTAAATATAGGGTAGTAGATTCAAACATTGTTCTAACACATGGCATACCTGGTTGATGGGCTTACAAGCTCTTATGATACCTTGAGATGCATAATCATGGGCCAAGTTCAAAGATACGAGGATAAGATCTGTTGACTTCAGTTAAAGTAAGCTTTGAACAATTAACTTTGGGGCCAAGGTCTCTCTTGGATTTTCATTTAATATGTGTTGGGAATTCGAGTTGCATTTGAAGAATAGTATGGTAAAGGAAAATAAATATTGGTTCAGAAAAGGAAGATTTCATTAAAAATAAGGGTTTCACATCAAGGGAATTCTTCTGTGATTCAGACTTTATCATCCATCTGATCAAGATCTTATTGACTATTCAAATTATTTGTCATTTCAAGTTGATTTGGGTTTAAGATTGAAGTTAGGAGTTCATTGAGAATGCAAGTGTGATTTGGATTTGAAGTTTGATTTGAGTTCAAGATGTTCGAAAGTGTTTGGTTGGATTAAAGTCGGCAAAGAGCCTTAAGTATTGGTCATATGGTTTTCTTGGAAGGTAAAGTACAAACTGCGAGGTTTTGTTTCAAGTTGGAGTTCATACGCATTACAAAGATGTTCATCGTTATTCCAGATTCAAGTTCACATGTGTTCAAAGTTTGTTCGAACCCTTTCGTTCATGATTCAAAAAAATACTATCCAATTCCATTCAATTTCATTCAAGTGTAACAATACCTTACAAGAAAATTTGATGCTTTCATGTCTTCAAGCATTTTTTCAAGACTTTTGTCATTTAAACCCCGTCCTTAAAATTCATCACCTAACATTTCAAGCTCAAGGGTCATTTACAATTCACACTATAAATTTCAAGTTCATCCGAACCAAACATTCATTATAAAATCACTACAATCCCATTACACCAATTTCCGCATGATTTAAGGGTTCTTATAGTGGATCGTGACACAATTACTCTGAATTCCATTATGGAGATGTGCATTCGATGCAATTATCTAGTTACAACATGCTGTAATGCATCTTTTGCATTGAACTTTTTGAAAAAAATAAAGAATCTTTATGACGTGATCCTAATTGAAGCTCAAATGCCTGACATGAATTCCTACCATTTTTTGCAACATGTTACACAGCAAATCAAAATTCCAGTCATTATGATGTGTGTTGATCAATCAATAACGCCAAGTCTAATGATGAAGGCGATTGAAAAAGGCGCTTGTGGATTTTGGATTAAGCCTTTGAGTGAAGGTCAAATCAATAACATATGGCAACATGTTGTAAGAAAATTTTTGAAAGAAAACAATCAGCATGATCAAGTTCTTGAAATCTTGAATGTAAAAGATTTGAAAAAAGGGAAAAAGATGATTATGCACCTACTTCTTCTTGTGATGATAATATTAACTATCAGCCTTCAACAAAGAGGAGTCGTTTTTCATGGTCACAAAAATTGCATAAAAAAATTCTTATGCACTGTGAATCAACTTGGCATTCACGAAGCAAAGGCAAAAAAAAAAGTTATGAAACTCATGAATGTCCCTGGTTTGACAATACAGCAAGTTGCTAGTCATCTACAAAAATTTAAACTTCGTTTGAAAAGAGCAACTAAGAGGTATTTCCCTTGAAGCTCAATTTGTCCTTAACAAATATGATGCCAAATTGAATCATAAGCCAATTCTCATCTACATTTGTAAGTACTGGACTCGACATGTTGTTAGTAAGAAGATAGATGGTATCAGAAACAAAATTGAAGATGCTTCTAGGAGAAGAAAAGCATATGGTTTAGTGCAAATTCAAAGCCGAGTCGTATCTAAGATTCAAATATTACGTGCACGGATGCAACCGTATCTCGCTGCCAAGAAATCCAATGTGGTTGGATTTGATAATGACACACAAGTTCTGATGACGGAGTTACTGTCGGACGAGAAATGCCGCTGCATTACTTGGATTGTTGGAGTCGGAGGCACAGGTAAGACAACACTAGCCAATTTGATATTTGAAGACAACACTGTTGTAGCTCATTTTCAGCGTCGCGTATGGGTGTCACTGCCTTCAAATTGTATGACAGACCAGTTTGTTGCAGAAATTGGCAAGGAGACCGCTAAGAAAATTACAGTAGAAGAAGAAAACATGCCCACTGATTACGTACTCACAACCTTGGCACACTCAAAGTACCTTATAGTTGTTGATGGCCTTAAAGAAACATCCAAAGTATACTTGGATACCTTGAACAGGGTCATACCTGATATGTTAACAGGAAGGAAAGTTCTTTTTACTACTCGCAATGCAACAGTAGCCCAACATGCAGCAGGTAGAATCATTCTTCACCCATTACAGTTATTAGATGATGAAACTAGTTGGCTGTTGTTCACAAGACATTTGAAGGTCCCCAAGTCAGAAACAAAACTTATCAAGGTTGGAAAAGAAATTGTGATGAAATGTGGGGGACTGCCATCACAAATACTGAAAATAAGTGATTTGCTTTCACATAAAGATGTTACACATGAGGAAACTCTTAACCCATCCACGGTTCAGCCCTGCATAGAAAGATTAAAAAGCAAAAGTCAATAAACAATTAACAGTTCAGTTCTAAGAAATTGTAACAAAGCTGAATTCTAACCATTCCAAAACAGATTACTAACAGAATTCCTCTTAAACTAACTTGTAACCATAACAAACTTCTAACCAAAGTTTCTAACAGAATGCCAACTTTTCTAACTAACTCTATAATTCCAATAACTAACTTCCTCATAACAGAATTTTGACAACTAATTTTAACTAATTCCATAATAGAATTTTATAACCAAACTCCTAACAGCTCTACAGTATAAGATAGAGTAAATTCACCTTGGTTGAGGGGGTTTTTTTTCCAGAAATTCCACAGAAGAAGGTGTCTCATCTTCATCCACAAAAAACTCCAGAAAAATTCTCGATCCCTTTCTCTCTGAAAATCGCTTCAGTCATCATCTTCATCTCCCTTCAATCCTCATCATCACTTGAATCTTCACAATTCTTCAATCGCGATGATCTTCACCATAACTTCACCTCCTTAATCCTCATCACAGAACCATGAACACCATCAACTTCATTACCCCTGCTTCAAACAACAACAACACGTTGTGGCAGCGTTTATGCATCAAATTAGAATTCATTACTAAAAAAAAAAGATCATAGAAAAAGCTTGAAGGCTTACCTTTATTTTTCTCTTCAAATTGCTGAGCCTTTTTTTATTGCTTCAAGCTTCAGACTGATTCATCTTTGTGTAAATTGTCTTCTTCACATCATTATCATTTTCTATGTTCATCAGCATTTAGCAAACCGCAAAAACCGCATCTACACCTTCTTCTATCTTCATCAACCTGCGTTCATCTTCAACAGTAACAATCATCACCACTCAAGAACAATAACATATAGTTCAAAATGCAAGTTACCACAATAAATCGCAAGAAATCAACAACAATTTACAGAATCGGTAGAAGAGAAGGGAGAGATTCAGCATCATGGATTCATATAGAAAAAATCTCAGAAGTGATTCATTATATACAAACTCATAGAAAATTCTCAGAAGAAAACTCACCAAGAAAACCAGCAATCTCTTTCTTCTTCAACCGGCCGCATCATTCTCCAAGAACCTTGATCGATTGCCAGAATCGCTTTCAATCCTCATCTTCGAAAATCTCCCATTGTCATCAATTCTCCAACGGAATCCTTAACCGGCATCTCAAGCTTCATCATCTTCATTCATTCACTCTGCGTTTTTTCAACTACTTCGCAACATCACCTTCACGCTACTACAACAGAATAACAACAACTCAAGAACACACACAGAAACTCCAAGAATCGAAACAAAAAGGAAAGAGCGAGGAATAAACGGAATAAACATGTACCCTAAGTGAATTGATCAAATTCGATTTCAACGCTGCACCACAAATCTAAAGTCTTCAATCAGGTTCAGTTCGCGTTTGTTCTTGATTCAATCATATACACGTCGTCTTCTCTGAATTACAAGTCTGCCTTTGAAGTGTAAATCTGTGAGCTTCTTTGTACTAAAGATTCTGCACCCGTCATTCGATCCATTCTTCCGCACCTGCTTCATGAGAGATTCGCGGTAGGTATAGGTTTGGGAAGCAACTTCCGATAGCTTTAATGTTGAGATCTTTGAGTGTCATCAGGCATCGACAATTTCGTTCAAATCATGTGAAGAGAGTTGAATCCATGGTTAATTTGAAGGAAAGTTGAGTTTCTTAACGGTGACAGAGTAAAAGAAGCTGAGTTGAGTATGTGAGTGTGGGAAGATCGGAGAAGGTGAAACAAGATGCATCGCGTATGAGGTTAAGATGATATACGAGGAAGGATAAATGGCTGAGGCTCTTGAGATTAAGGTAGAGAAGACGGAGCAGTCACGACGGTGGCATGAGCAAGGGTGGTCGGAGAGGATAATATTGTCGCGGCGCGTTTTGTTTTTAGAGAAGATGGAGAATTTTGTTGAAGAAATTCATTAGTCACAACGAACAAACCCTAATTCCTCTTTCATTCTAATTTATTTATTTTTTTAATTCTATTCAATAAATATTAATAATAATATAATTGGTGCTTAAAATTGATAGAATATGGAGTGGATGATTATATGGATCAGGGACCGAATTTCACTACCATGGGGCCCGTTCCGTGTATTTGGTATATCATAAGACTTGAAACAAAATCTCTTTTTAGATCTTCATTCGGTGGGCCTAGCACTTAGATTTTGCTTGCTGCATACCACCAACTACAGTTTTGCACCATGCAGAAACTTCACTTCTTATCCTCGTTTCAATTTAATTTTATAAGGGTGGTGCTTGATTATTAATGGATTGTGTGATAATTTTGTTGAAGATTTTCAAGAGGTTGCAAATTATTTAAGAGTCTAATCTTCACCAAAGAAACTCAAGGAGGTTTAGGTAGAGTCTTCTTATTGCTTGCATGATTTCGAAGAGGCAACAGACCTTCTCTGTTCGGTATCATCGTAACTCCATTTTATTCCTCATTTTCGCACTTTATTGCTTATTAGTTTTTACGTTATCCTTGTAAATACCATGATCCCTTAGGATATTTAGGTTCAAATTTAATCTTCGATTTAATTGAACTAAACTGGACATTAGGATTCTACAGCTATGTATGCTAACATTAGGTAGAATTCTCTCAAAATTCCAAATCTTAGGACCACCAGCGCATGATAAATTTAGGTTTATAAATAGGCTAGTCTTCATGCGACTTTCTTTCCTCCTTTGCATATGCATTTAAAACAAAAATTTCTCTTTTTTTTACAAAACTTCAAAATACTAAAAATTTACTGATGAGAATCATATCTTCGTTAAGTATGTGAGATGATAAGCGGGTCTCTTCTCGACCTTATTGATCTCTTATTCTAAGCTTTGGTATGGTTCATGTCTCAGAGACTCATTTCATGAATAAGCAGAGAAATGGCTAAAATCTCTCTCTTGAGGTCAATTAGTTGTTACCTACAAGCAAAAACACCGACAAATACAAACTCTTTTTGCCTCCGGGCCTTCCTTTCAAACCTTTTCAGAGAGAGCATATTAATTCACTTATGTGCTGACGTGTAAATCTCCAAAAGTCGAGTTGCGGCAGAAGGCTAAATTAATATCGCTCATTAAAAACCTAAACCAAATTCAAACTTTTGTGCGCCCAAGCACATTTTCTCCAAATCTTTTCAAAAGAGCATGTTAATTCACTTCTGTGCTGACGCGTAAATCTCCAAAGGTCGAGTTGCGGCAGAAGGTGAAATTAATACTGTTCAGTAAAAAAATACAAACAAACAAAAACATATAAGCCGAACTACGGCTGCTCTGATTCCTTAAGAGGGATACGTAGGCATCGGGGTAGGGCCCGAACGAGCACAATTTTATTTTCCCTACATTCTTTTCTCCTTATTTCGCATGCATTTTCCCTTTAGTAGTATAATAAACAGTAAGCGTAGATTAGACACACCCATAAGATAGACAACAAGAGTGGATACCGTAGAGTACTACGGGCGTGTGGGGTGCTAATACCTTCCCCTCGCGTAACAGACTCCCTTACCCTTATCTCTTGGTCGTTCGACCTCGATTTCACCCTTCTTATGTTTACTCGATGTTTACCTTTCCCTCCATGTGGGATAAAAGACGTTCGATGGCGACTTCATTGTTTTGATGATTTTCAGCCGGTTGTTTCACCATGGTAGCTTTATTTCACGACATGATACATCACGAAATAGAGGTCTATGTGGACGATATGATAGCCAGATCTCAAACTGGGGAGTAACATCTTGATCATTTGTAGAAACTATTTGAGAGACTGAAGAAATACAAGCTGAGGTTGAACCCGAATAAATGCACATTTGGGGTGAGGTCCGGTAAACTCCTAGGATTTTTCGTCAGCGATAAAGGTATCGAAGTGGATCATGCCAAGGTGAAAGAAATACAAGAAATGCTTGCTCCTCGCACCAAAAAGGAAGTCAGAGGATTCTTAGGACGGCTAAACTACATTGCCCGATTCACTTATCACTTGACCGCTACTTGTGAACCAATCTTCAAATTACTGAAGAAAGATCAAGTAATCAAATGGAATGATGAGTGCCAAGCTATCTTCGACAAGATCAAAGAGTACCTATAAGAGCCTCTTGTTTTGATTCCACCAGTCGAGGGAAGACCATTGATCATGTATCTAACTGTTTTGGAAAATTCAATGGGGTGTGTGCTGGAGCAGCATGACGAGTCTAGCCGAAAATAGCATGTTATTTATTACCTGAGCAAAAAGTTTACCAACTGTGAAACAAGATATTCACTTCTCGAGAAAACTTTTTGCGCTCTGGCATGGGCTGCTCGCCGGCTAAGACAGTATATGCTGACCCATACTACCTTATTGATATCCATGATGGATCTAATAAAATACATATTCAAGAAACCTGCCCTCTCTGGGAGAATAGCGAGATGGAAGATGATCTTGACGGAATATGACATTCATTACACTACCCAGAAATCAATAAAGGGCAGTGTGCTAGCCGATCACCTTGCTCATCAAGTTGTGGATGACTACCAGTCCATGAAGTTCGAATTCCCAGATGAAGACATCATGATGGTAAACAACTGTGAAGAATTCATACCATATGATGGACCTGAACAAGGATCCCGATGGACCCTGGTTTTTGATGGGGCGTCTAATGCACTCGGCAATGGTATCGGTGTTGTAATATCTCCAGAAGGATGTCATACTCCTTTTACTGCAAGACTTTGTTTTAACTGTACAAATAACATGGCAGAGTACGAAGCGTGCATTTTTGGTCTCAAAGATGCCATAGATTTGGGGATCAAGTCCTTAAGTGTATTCGGAGATTCAGCTTTGGTCATCATCCAGATAAAAGGAGAATGGGATACGAAACACCTTAACCTCATCCCTTACAAAGAACGTGTGTTGACATTAATCCCACATTTTGAGAGGATTACCTTCGAGCATTTCCGGCGAGAGGAAAATCAACAAGCTGACGTGCTAGCCACAATGTCATCCATGTTTAAACTCAAATGGGGTAACGAGGCTCCTGAGATCACCATTGAACAGATGGATGAACCAGCTTACTGTCACGAGATCAATACTGAAGAAGTAATGGAGCAGCCTTGATTCCATGAAGTCAAGAGGTACCTCGAGGCTCAAGAGTATCCGAAAGGAGCTTTAGTCAACGATAAGAAGTTCTTAAGGAGATTCTCTGCTAAGTTCTTCATCAGTAATGGCATCCTCTACAAATGCAACCACAACTCTGTATTGCTTCATTGTGTAGACAAGATTGAGGCAGAAAGGATCATGGCTGATCTACATGAGGGCACTTTTTGGCACCCATTCCAGTGGGCATATTTTGATATGGTGGGAGAAATGACTTGAGGTTTTTCGTTTGTGTTTGCAAATGTTCGGTTTAGCAAGAGTCGCCATTGACTTTTTATTTTATCCTAAGGAAAGGTCAAAAAGCACAGGAAAGACCTTTGAGATGTTTTCTTGGGTTCGGGGAGTAGATTATGAAAAGGGAATGTGCAAGCACCCTTTTCATCCATGGCTATCCATGAGCTCTTAGTTACTTGTTTAGATCACTTGCTTTGCTTTTCAATTGTTTGAAATGGTGCTTTTCAATTATTTGAAATGGTGCTTTGTGTGTGGTTTTGAAAGATGTTTTAAAAAGAGACCATCGTTGTGGTAACCTTTGTAATGATTCTTGTTTGAATGTATACAAAGGTGTTTTTGTCTTTTGAAAATATTTCAAAGTTTGAAAGTTTGTTTTGGGATATATTGTGTTGTGAGGTGTGTTTGAAAATAGCAAGGATGTTTTGCAAGCTTTTGATCAAGTAACTAAGAGTTGTCTACCCTATTTTACTCAAAGATCTTTCTTATGTTTTTAACCCTTTTGACAGTGTTGTTTCACCATTGCATTTGGTGAACAACCTTGTGTTAGGATGTTAAACGGGACAGGCGCGGACTATGATCTTTTGTTTTGTTTTTGTTTTGCTAAAGTACCCAACATGCATACCATGGCCCATTTTTGAAGGCAACAAGTGGATTGTAACCCTAGGGGTGCAAGTGTGCATTGTGTTTGATTTTCATGCATTTTTGTCTTTGATTAGGTCAAACTATTTGTTAATTGGATTTTTGCATACAAACCCTAATTCTCTAATCATAGCATAGTTGAAAGCGTAAAGTGCGAGAATTTAAAGTTCTAAGCTATTACAACATGATTATGGGGAGGGGAAACAAGTTTGAATAGGGGATATTTGACAAGAAATTATAAACCCTAGTTTACTATTACATCCAAATTGAATCTCAAATGCATAAGAATTTAAATGTACAATATTTAACTAAACAAGATAAATAAATATTAAATAATATAAATTATGCAAAAAATGGTTTTTGTTTGTTTATGTATGTAAAAGTATTTTTGATGTAAAAAAAGGTATAAAAAAAATAAAAAGATTAATTTTATTTGTTTTAAGGGTAAACCCTAATTTCTTTAAGAAAATAAATATAATATATTATTTATATACAAAAAATATATTAATATGTACAAAAATAAAATATACTTAAAAAAGGTATTTTTTTAGTATGAATATTAATAAAAATAAAAATGTAATATTTTTATATTTTTATTCTAAGTATTTAATAAAATAAAAGTATATATATATATATATATATATATATATATATATATGTGTGTGTGTGTGTGTGTGTGTGTGTGTGTGTGTGTATATATTAAATATATTAAATATGTATAAAATAAAAATATGTACAAAAATTATATTTTTAATAATATTTTCAGTGTGAATAAAAATAAGAAATAAAAAATAAAAGTATATAATCACATATTATTTTCAAGTTTAAGTAAATGATAAAAGTATTATAAATGTTTTTATGTTATAAAAATCAAATAAAATGCCAAATAAATGTAAAAAATTATGAAAATATTTTTTGAGCATTTTTTATAATTGGAAATAAATAAAGAAAATCAGAAATGAAAATAGAAATGCAAAAATATGAAAATACAAGAAATTGGGCCAGGGGGTGTGAAACTGAAAAGAGGGGTGTTGGAAGCAAGCAGGCCAGGCCCAGCCCAAGCCAACTTCATCTTCTTCCTCCCGACAAAAAAATATGCGCTTGCCCTGTCCAAATGCCTAATCCTGTATACGTGATCCTTTGCAAAAACTCACAACATCAAACTTGTAGAGAATTTCAATATGATTCTAACCATATAAAGCATTAATCCTAACTCTCAAAAACCATAGAGAATTTCTCTGGCCCCAAAATCTGACCTAGTTTTTTCAGCATGTTCATGGATGAAATTCTCCTAGCACACTTAATATAAATGAAAGTTGAGCATATGTATGGCTTCATGGCATTGAATACTACATTTTTCATTCACAAACCTAAGGCTAAATATTCCTAAATAGAGAGATAGAAAGTGATGAAAAACTTGTTTCAGTTGGATTCGAGTAGGGCAATGCAGTGCTTCTCAATAAGTTTTGAGGTGTCTGGTAGCTTGCCTGAACTTCACTTGATCTTTTCCAATAGCTAGCTTGCCTTGAATGTCCCTGAATCAGCCTCTAGAACTCAACCTGCATAAGCTTGAAATGAAAATGGTGAACACTGTAAATGGAGTTACAGTTGGCAATGGAGGTTTGGGATAGCTTGAGTGAGTTGAATGGAAGGTGTTTGAAGTAAAAAGGAGCAAAACGCACGAGCCAAATGAGTTATGGCACTCAAGTTACAGCACCTGCCCTGTTTTGCCAAAGAAGTGTGATTTCTGGATATGGGAGGTTTTGAGGCTCAAGTACTCGTGTATCTTGCTCAAAGGGTTGTGTGAAATATGTTTGCAATATTTGTTTAAGCTAGCATGGACTGGTTTTCAAGTTGGCAAGTGTTTGGACAATTTCTTGTTTTTGAAGCAAAGATGTGATGTTGGTTCTACAGGCCTGTACAAGCCATATAATATGATGCATACAATCCTCTTGGTTGCTGGAATTTGTGTATTTGATTTGGCTTCTAAGATCTTGGCCTTATGCTTCAAAGATCATGTTTTGACATAAAGCATACCTTTTCAAAAATGGAAATGTGCCTTTTACCATTTATGGATTAGTTTTGTATGCAATGTCCAAATGGCCAAGATAATGCATTAGCTCAGTGGATTTGCATTCAATTAAGGAGTGTAAAATGGTTTAGAGGCCTGCAAACTAGTACAAAGCATGCTGGTTTGAAAATGCCACTTGAGTGAACATGAATTTTCCATGGATACAAAGTGAGTTTTTGCCAACTTCAAGCATTCGATTCTCCCTAACCACAAATGTGTTTGAGGAGTTCTTGGATAATTTGGAAAGCTTGCAACATGCTTTATAATACATCTTTGAAATGCAACTTGAGACTCCAAGTGTAACTATGTTAAAAATGTCCAAGAAGATGGGTCAAAATCCTGCCTAAACTAGGGCAAAATTTCTCTAAGTTAAACGTTTTAGGGACCCTTGTTCCAAAAATCATAACTTGAGATCCAAGCTTCTTTTGAGAAAACTTTATGAATAAAAGTTGTAGACTTTGTGGAGGACTACAACTTTCATGTTGTAAGTTTTGTTTGAATCCATTTGCATCTTGGTGAAAATGTGGGACACAGTTAGGAAAAATTAAGAAAATTTCATAACTTAGAAAAATTCTAAGTTATGAAGAAAAAAAATTTTAAACCCTAATTTGCAATTTTGGGTTTCTTGATGAACAAGTTTCATAATTTGATACATCTTGATGAAAAATGGACCTTGGCACTTGATTTTGACCAAAAAGTCAAAGTTTGACTTTTCAGTGTACAGTCAAATTTTGATCAGTTGACTGAAAAATTCATTTGTCAATCCCATGCATTTGAGATCTTTTGAACTTGTTGAATAGGTCAAGATGATGTCATTGAGTCCTTGAATCCATGGTTGAGCTTAATTTGCCATTGGATAGGTCAAAAAAGCCAGAAATTGCCTTTGTACAATCAAGACCCTAAAAATGACCATTTTGCCCTTTTGGTGATCTGATCAAATTTCTTATGGAGTTGTGATCCAAACTTGATCAAATGGTTCATATGAGTTCATAATATTGATGTGGGTCAAAATTTATGAGGTTTGACTGTAAATTGGTCACAATTGACTTTTTCCCCAATACAGCTGATCTCTAGGTCAACTGTCCAATTGACTGGGCAAAATTTTGGTTCAAGGCTTGAAACTTGGTATGGACAAACTCATGAGTCCAACATGAAGTGTGAAAGTCACTTTGGTCATTTTAAGTCAAAAAATCCATGTGCAAACTCAAACCCTAATTTAGGTCAACAGTGCAAGGAGATGTCTCGAGCAGAGCAAACCCTAGCTTGATCTTGAGTTCCAAGAGCCTTGTGATGAGAAATATTGATAAAATGAGAGGGAAAATTTTGGGGTACAACAGTTGCCCATGTTCAATCTTCTTGAACCTGAAGAGTTAGATTGGCAAGCTTGCCTTTCGTGACTCGAAGGTAAAAAAGGATTGGACACTAGAGTGCCCGTAAATTTGCACTCGTCAAAATACAGCTGAGGGAATGGGCTTAAAGATGCCATTTGGAGATGGTAGAATCTTGCTGGAGATGGGCTTAGAGATGCCATCCAAAACTGTTTGTTGAAAATCAGTAGAATGAATCAACAGAATGGTATCCATATTTGGAACGTATCTGAGTTGTATCTGGAGATTAGATTTGTATGAGCAAGGGAATGGCGTCCGTGTCTAGAGCGTATCTAAGTTATAACTGTATTTGATTCTTGAATGAATATTAGAATGACTGCCGTGTTTGGAGTGTATTTGTATTCTGAATGGGTGACAGAGAAACATCTATGTATGAAGCATCTATGTGTTGGGGATAAATTCTGAATGAGTGACAGAATGGCAACTGTGTCTGGAGCGTATCTTGTCTGTATCAGAAGTTGAGATCTGTATGAGTAGTAGAATGACTTCCGTGTTTGGAGTGTATCCGCACAGTAACTAAGATCCGAACAAGTAACAGAATGACTTCCGTGTTTGGAGTGTATCTGAACTTGAAGTTGATAGTTGAATCTGAATGAGAAATAGAATAGCCACCGTGTATGGAGCGTATCTAGTCTGTATCTGATTGCTGAAGTCTGAATGAGTACTAAAATGACTGTCGTGTCTGGGGTGTATCCATATTGTATCTTGACTTGAAATTCTGAATGAGTAATAGAATGACCGCCGTGTCTGGGGGTGTATCCATATTGTATCTGAAATCTCTGAATAGTTGTTAGCGATAGCTTTTTAATCTTATCCTGAAAAGGGTAGAATGTTAGCTAAAGCACAAAGTTATGTTGCATCATATGCATGATGCAATAGAATGTGTCCCATTAATGAATGTAATGGATGTAATGGATGTGCATGTAAGATGATTAGCTGTCTTGCTGAGGAAAATAAATCCTTGATAACGGGAGATAATGAAATCTTTGACTGCTGTCGGAGAAAGTAAATCCTTGGCCAATACTGAGGATTCCAAAAATCTTTGATTGTTGAGAATGAGAAATCCTGGGATCACTCTTGGGGACTGAAAATCCTTGGTGACTCGTGGGGATTAACAAGAGCTTTGACAACTTCTGTGGGGATGTGAGAATTCTTCATGACTTTCCTGGAGAAATAAGGAAAAATCCGACGATCTCTACTGGGGAATTAAAACCTGGGAGGCTTCAAATGGAGAAACAGGAACTAGAATCTTCATTCTGTTGGGAAATAACTCTGTGGGGAGAGCGTTTACTCTGCTTGGGAAATCAGTAGCTTGGGTTGTATGCCAATCTACTGGGGATTCCTAGTTGGGGATAAGACAAAGAGTTAACTGTTATCTGATTGATTCTCAGACTTTTAAGATAACCTGCTAGGGAAGTTGGGGAAAGATGAATGGTTCCCGCTAGGGATTGATAGTTGGAAATTTGACTCCGCTGGGGGAAGAAGGTTTAGAGTATTCTAGCTCCGCTGGGGATATGTATTTCAGGGTTTTCAGGCTCCACTGGGGATCGGGAGTTTGGAGACTTAACTCTGATGGGAATCTTGAAACTTAACTCCGTTGGGGATATGTATTCCAAGGTTTTAGCTTTGTTGAGGGTCTGAATGACATACTGTAGGGGGATTTCTTCTGGAATAGCCTAGAAACGTTTTCTTACACTTTCAACCTACCAGTAATTATCCTTTCTCATTTCGTTTTATTTGTGAGCAGTGATTATATTCAAATGCATATACCTATTCAACAAACCATTGGACGTTTTCAAATAAGACATAAGTGTAAAAAAAGAAAAGAAAGGCAAGCAAATTTCTGCACTTTGAAGTATTCTTGTATTAACTTTTGTAAGCATTTTTGTACAAAGGAGACAGACACCTTAGTAAGAGAATGTTGTCGTAATATTGAAAAAAATTTATACAAAAGAAAGATGGCTATGTGTAACAATTCCATGGGGTTCCCATTCTGCTATAGCCTTCACAACTCTGAGTATCTTGTCCATTCGTTGCTTTGTCTGTGGATGGTTGGATTGATCAGAAGCTTGGAGTTTGGTCGTGAAGAGATTGTCCTTAAAGTGGTCCAACGAGACATAGTCATACGCTTTAATTCCCTAACTTTTGCCTGAATCGCCCTTTCGGGTTTTCGATCCACCGGGAAACCCTTTTTTGCCCAAGTCGCCCTTTCGGGTTTTCAACTTGTCGGGTGTACAGATTCTTTTTATTTATCCCTAATTTTTACCTGAACCGCCCTTTCGGGTTTTCGATTCACCGGGATGCCCATTTTTGCCCAAGTCGCCCTTTCGGGTTTTCAACTTGTCGGGTCGTTTTATGCGTAGTATCTTTTGACTATGTCTGCATTCACAGGGTGCGGAAAGTCGTCGCCGTCTGTGATCGGTGGATTTGGAACTGACTGTTTAACGCTGGTTCGCGAAATGTCGCGGAAGCAAGAGTCGCCACCGTCTTTTATTTTCTCCAAATGGAAAGGACAAAAGCACAGAAAAATTCCTTAAAGAGATTGCTCTCGGTTCGGGAGGTAGATTATAGAAAGGGAAGGTGTTAGCACCCTTTCTATCCATGGTTATCCATGGGCTCTTAGATACTTGCTCATTGTGTTTTCAAAAATGGTTTGTTTGCTTTTTAATGTGGGTTTTAAAAAGTTTCTTTGAAAATTTCAGTTCGACTCTTGTATCGGTCCTCAAGAGTGTTTGAAAAATTGCTTTCGAAAGCTTTTTGAAAAGGTGTCGGTGTGAAAAGTATTTTTTTGATTTGTTTTTGAAATTAGAGCAAGTATCTAGAGTCGTCTACCTACCCTAAGGAATTCGTCTGTGTAGATGTCCTTTAAAGTAGTGCCATCCCACCATTGAGAGGTAGGTAGCACCACCGTTGGAGGTGTTCGGGTCAATTCGAGGGTTCGGGACATGGTGATCACCGGAGCAATAGGAAGACACCTTAGAAGCTACCCTCATGCCAGGTTCCCGGATCATGAGGACTTACTAAGACATCCTCTACTCGACGATCACCTTTCGAGGCAAGGCAACAGTGAGGCGTACCCTAGGGGTGGTGTGTGATTTGTGTGTCGTTTTCATTTGTATTTATCTTGTCATGTCAAAGTGATCTATCGTTTGTTTTTATTTGTCATTCATTCTTGCATGCCATTATTAGCATTTAAAAGTGCGAGAAAAGTAAAGTTCTAAAGCTATTACAAAAGGCGCGGGTCCACATCGCCAAAATTTCTCGAACCCGATTTGACATAAAAAAACAAAGAATTAAAAGTGCGAAAGATAAAGATTACATGGCCTTGGGAGAGATACATGAATATTATACGGAAAAGAAATAAATATGCGAATTAAATAAGAATTAGAAACAAGGGTGTTGGACCCTTCTTGCAAAATTAAATTAAATGATGAAATTAATTAATTAAAAAAAAAGAAAAGAAATTGTTTTTTGGTATTTTTTGGTATTTAGGAGAATTTAATGCAATTAAACCTAATTCTACGATTTCTATTTTATTATGAAAACATATTAAAGTTTAACCTAAAATTAACCCTAATTATTTTACATGCAATTTAATCACAAAAATAAGTAATAGTAAATATTTAATTATTATGAAAGAAAATAAAAAAAAGGATAAAAAATCAATTAAACCCTAATTCTACCAATTTTTAGATTTTTTATTATGAAAATATTACAAATAAACCTAATTTAATAACTAAAATTAATTAATGTAATTTATTTGCAAAAATACTAAAATAAAATATTTATTATTTTTTCATCTTTTCTGATTTTTTATTGTTTTGTGTTTTTATGAAAATAATTGAATTAAAAAAAAAACTAATTAAAATAAAGACAATAATTGAAAATAATGTCAAAATAAGGAAAAGAAATAAAGCAAACCTAGGGGGTTCTGCCCCTAATTTGGGAGGTGAAACTTTAACAATCTGGGCCCAATGATCTTCAGGCCTGGTTGACTTTTGCGCTGGCGTGGATCTCCATTGACTGACATACACGGTATTCTCCCAATCTGGACCTTCTGATCCATCTCAGTAGGCACGTGGTGACTTGATGTGGTGGATGTATGGTGTGTTTCAGTATTGACGCTGCATAGGAATATTAGTTGAAAAACAATATGGAAAGAGTGAGGACCTGGGGCTCGAACCCAGGTCCTGAACATTACTAACCAACGCGCTTGCCAGTGGAGCTGTCTCATTCATCTGTAGATTAAATAACAAACAAAATTTATAAAATAAAAATAACGCGTTAGTGGAGAATTAGCGCGAAATTTAAATAGGCCAATCATTGAGCGCCACAGAGGTCATCTTCTTCGTTGCTTTTTTTTTTCTTTCTGAAACACAAACATTGGCAACGGTTTTGTTAGCGTTCCCTTAGGCCAGTTTCTGAAAAATAGCGATTAGCCCAGGGATGCTCATAAATTGAGCGCGAGGGTGGCTTTATGATCGTCCAATCATGCTTGATTCAGTGGTCTAAGTCTTGAATGCTAATTTTTCCTTAACTAAAAAAACCCAATTTAAGGTTCTGAAAACCCTAAGCATCGCCCATGGTGGAATTGCATATAGTACACGAAAACACAATTAAAGTAGATGGTTAGCTTCAAAACACCTCAATTAGTATGAATCCATTAAAAATATGCAATGAAAATGTCTGAATTGTAAAACACGATTGTGAGAAAAAAGTGAGAAAACTTGATTTCTGTATACCAATTCTGGGTGTTGGGATGATTGATTTTGATTGGAAAACTTCCCTTGACGCCTTAGGAAGCTAAAGGAACAATTACTTGGCCTTGAATCGTCCTGCAAAAGTGTTTTCAGATTTGAGTTTTCTTTGAAAAATTTCAAGTTTGTGTAAGGATTTCTTGTGCAGCTTTTTGGTTAGGAGGATTAGGTCTTGCTTGTGTATGTATAGGAGAGTGATTAGGGTTAAAAAACTTGATCAAAATCCTTTGCATTCATGGTTTGTAAGATTTGATTTTTCAAGATCTTTTTCAATATTTTTTCATGCTATTTTGTACAAATCATGGCCAATTCTCTTCAATTCTTTCCAAATCTAGCTATGCACGAAATATTGAGTATATAATATGCATAAAAAGATTTAAAACCTAGGTTTAGTATTTTTCATGTATTTATTTTAATTTAAATGAATTATTAATAATAAAAATCCAAATAAAAAAATAAAAAATGATAAAAAACTTCCCTTTGGGCCAAGTGGTCGTGCACATGTCTTGGATGATGAATTGTGGAAGAAAAAGAGGCCCATTAGCAATTTTAGGTCATTTGAATCAATGTTGACTTTTCAAAATATCCAAAAATTTCCCAACTTCCACAAGGCATAACTTGCTCAATTTTTAAGCTTTGCTCATGTTCTTGGACATTTTGGAAAGGTCTTTGAGTCCTTTAACCAATTCCTTTGGTCCCATGTCAGTTTGAATTACCAATCTCAAGTTATGGCCTTTTACTAAAGTCCCTTTTTGTTGACTTTTGAAAATGACCTATAATGTTGAAATTGATAACTTTTTGTGAGAGCATTTCTTGGACTTGGAGTGTGAAGAGGAGTTGTAGGAAATGTCTTTCTCTTCAAAATGAGCTTTGGGTGGAATTTTTCTGATAATCCATGTGAAAGTTATGCCCTAGTCAATTTACAGTTGACTTTTTCAGCTGTCCAAATAAGGAAACTTTTGCATCTTGATGATTTTTGAGCCAAGCTTTGAGAATCATGATCAAGCATTGATCAAATGATGTTTGTGGCTTCAAAATGATATGTTGACCAAAAATTTGACCTTTTGACTGTCAAATGACCATTTTGCCCCTACAGTTGACTGTAGTGCAATTAGGGTTTTGACTGTGCAATTTTGTGCTGAAAGTCTTGAAACTTTGTATGAGGATGCTTGACCATATTTGTAGGCATGTGGGACTTGATTGGACCCTTGGAAACTTCATTTTCTTGATCAGAACCAAAACCCTAATTTTGACTGTTTAGGAGGCCCTTGAACTGTGCAACCTTTGGGGAGATTTTGAAGCTTGACTTTGCAATTTCTTGAAGAATATGGGAGGGCAAATTTTGGGGTACAACAGTTTCCCCTGTTTAATCTTCTTAGACCTGAGGATGTAGATTGGCTGACGTGCCTTTCGTAATCCGAAGGTGGAAGATGATTGAACACTAGAGTGCCCAGAAATTTGCGCTCACATAGTAGCAGTGTGATGATGGGAATGGGCTTACAGATGCCATGCTGAGAGATGCTGGAAGGCGGATGGTCTTATAGATGCCATCTGGATGTTGATCGCATAAGAGATTCCTTAGCGAGAACTGGCATACCTGCAAAAAAGAAAATGATTACCTGACCTGTTACGAGGATGGTCTTCAAACTCTTTGTATAGATGTGTCCTGACTGGTTACAGGAGCTGAGTCTGGAGCTTCAAACGGCGATGAATGAACCAGGGATAGTTACTACCTCAACATGAACGGTGAGAGAACCTTGGATGACCTTAACCTCAACAGCAAACGTTGAGAAAATCTTGGATAACTTCACTTCAACAGCAATCATTAAGCGAAATCTTGGTGGGAATTACCATCTCCGCAGTATCGGGGAGAGAACCATAGGCAATTATAATCTCAATAGCAATCATTGAGAAAAACCTGGAATGGAATTATCGTCTCCGCAGGATCGGGGAGAGAACCATAGGCAATTATAATCTCAATAGCAATCATTGAGAAAAACCTGGAATGGAATTATCGTCTCCGCAGGATCGGGGAGAGAACCATAGGCAATTATAATCTCAATAGCAATCATTGAGAAAAACCTGGAATGGAATTATCGTCTCCGCAGGATCGGGGAGAGAACCATAGGCAATTATAATCTCAATAGCAATCATTGAGAAAAACCTGGAATGGAATTATCGTCTCTGCAGGATCGGGGAGAGAACCATAGGCAATTATAATCTCAATAGCAATCATTGAGAAAAACCTGGAATGGAATTATCGTCTCCGCAGGATCGGGGAGAGAACCATAGGCAATTATAATCTCAATAGCAAACATTGAGAAAAACCTAGATAACTTCTACTGAGTCTTTATCAGGAAAATCTGTTTGGGGTCGATTTAGCTGGACTAGAGAAGGCCTTGGACTGGATAAGAAATCTTTGGAGTCGATTAACTGAACTGGTCTAGGTCTTGGCATGTCTTCAACTGGGTCTTTATCAGAGAAATCTGTTTGGGGTCGATTTAACTAGACCAGAGAAGGCCTTTGACTGGATAATAACCAGAGAAATCTTTGGAGTCGATTTAACTGAACCAGATAAGGTCTTAGAGTCTTGAAATATGATTGAGAATCTAACTGAATCTTTCCTGAAAGATAGAGGTCAGTCATATGCAATGCATGATATGGGTCAAACAATGATGTTCTCAACATAAATGAGATTTGTATGATGCGTCTATGCATGCTATAATGATGTATGTGATGTTTAGGAATGTATGTTTTCGTCTAGGAAAGTAAATCCTTGACGGGTGCCGGGAAGTCATATCCTGGGCTGCTGTTGAAGAATAGATTTCACTTCCGCTGGGGATGATAGCTGCAAGAATACCGGTAGGGGAAGATAACTCCGTTGGGGGATAAACTTGGCGAATGGAATATCTTGCGGGGAGGAAAAGTACTCTAATGATCTTGCTGGGGAACAATACTCTGTGGGGAGAGAGATACTTTGTTGAGTGTTGATAATACCTTGCTGGGGATACTCTTGTTGCGTTGGAAGTGTTGATAGACTTCGCTGAGGATAAGAAGACTTCGTTGAGGACGCTCTTTCCGTGGCTTTTGGCTGAGGATAACCCAGTTATATCCTGGTAAGGAAATAACTCTTTAAATAAGGCCGGGCGACGCATTCGTGCTTTTGCAAGGATAAGCTTCCAGAATCTACTGGGGATAAGCTTACCGCTTAGGGAGATGGATTCCAACCTTCCTGGGGAACTGGATTGGACTCTCCTGGGGAAGTTTTGAACTGCGGGGGAAGTGATTCCTTTGAATGTTTGATATACCGCCGGGGAACAATCTTTAGACCAAGATTGTCGGGGATGCTTGTTAAGAATATATGTATATATGCTGTTGGGGAATGTTGAGATTTGCTGGAGGATACTCAACTTCCTTAAATTTGATTGTAACTTTGCTCGGGGAGAGTGCACTGACTTGCTGACGTACTCTCTGGGGAATTAAGATATGCCGGTTTATGTTCTTTAGCTGAACCTACCTTGGTACCTTGGAGGACAGAACAATTAGATTGCTCAGACAACTCTTTATTGCCTCTGTTTCTAATATTACCTGTAATTAATCCTTTGTTTCGTATGCAAATATTCATGAGTTAGCAAATTATTGTCAATGCATATATCACAAATTGAACCTTGGACGTTCTTCGCAAAACAAAACAGAAAAAGAAAAACAATTGGCACTTTTAACTGAAAAGTATATTTGTATTGATTTTTGAATGGCCTGTAAATAGGCGTTTTGTGTACAAGAGGCTGACGTCCTAGTAAGAGAACGCCGCCGAACAAAAGAGTTTATACAAATTTTGTACAAGAGAAAATAAAACAGCTGTGTGCAATGAATGATCCCACTGGGTTTCAACTCTGCTATCGTCTTTATAACTCCGAGCGTCTCATCACTTGATGACCTAAACAAAGATGAAGCTGACTGATCGATGCCGTCTGAACTTGATGTAGATACCGGATTCTGGATGCAAAGTGATCCAATGAGACATAGTATTACGCTTTTATCCCTAATTTTTGCCTGGACCGCCCTTTCGGGTTTTCAGTCCACCGGGATACCCATTTTTGCCCAAGCCGCCTTTTCAGGTTTTCGACTTGCCGGGTGTACAGATTTTTTTTATTTCATCCCTTCATTTTGCCCGAACCGTTTTGGTTCGCCGGGAAGCCCTAATTTTGCCTAGGCATGTCAGCCTAGCGGGTCTTTTTCATGCGTAGTATCTTTTTACTATGTCTGCATTGGCGGGGTGAGGAAGGTCGTCACCATCCATATTGGTTAGGATCATGGCTCCTCCTGAGAACACATGCTTAACCACAAATGGCCCTTCGTACGTAGGGGTCCATTTGCCCCTTGGATCACTCTGAGGAAGGATGATTCGCTTGATTACCAGATCCCCAACTTGATATTCCTGTGGTCTGACCTTTTTGTTAAATGCCCTAATCATCCGTTTCTGATACGTATGACCATGACAGATAGCAGCAAGTCTTTTCTCATCAATAAGGTTTAACTGATCAAGTCGTGTCTGGATCCAATCATCCTCATTCAGATTTGCATCCTTCATTATCCGGGGAGAGGGTATCTGCACTTCGATCGGTAAGACTGCCTCCATACCATAAACCAGAGAGAAAGGAGTTGCCCCGGTTGACATCCTGGCTGAGGTACGGTACCCATGTAGAGCGAACGGTAACATCTCGTGCCAATCTTTGTAAGTCACTGTCATCTTCTGCACGATTTTCTTGATGTTCTTATTTGCTGCTTCTACAGCCCCATTCATCTTCGGTCTGTAAGGAGAAGAATTGTGGTGCTGTATCTTGAACTGCTCGCAGAGCTCAGTGATCATCTTATTATTCAGATTGGTACCGTTGTCTGTGATGATCCTCTCCGGGACGCTGTATCGACAGATAAGATTATGCCGAATGAATCGTGCCACAACAGTCTTGGTTACGGTGGCATAGGATGCTGCTTCGACCCATTTTGTAAAATAATCAATCGCCACTAGGATGAAGCGATGCCCATTAGATGCCGTAGGTTTAATCTCACCGATCATGTCTATGCCCCACATTGCAAACGGCCAAGGCGCAGTCAGAACATTCAGGGGAACTGGAGGAACATACACCTTGTCTGCATAAATCTGGCACTTATGGCATGTCCTGGAATGTTGGTAACAGTCAGCTTCCATTGTGGACCAGTAGTACCCTGCCCGAAGGATCTTCTTAGCCATAGTGTGTCCACTGGAATGTGTACCAAAGGTCCCTTCATGTAGCTCTTCCATGATCCTTTCTGCTTCAGTCTTATCCACACAACGCAGTAAGGTCGAATCATGGTTTCTCTTGTACAAGATGCCGTTGCTAAGGAAGAACTTTGCCGCGAATCTTCTCAGGAACTTCTTATCATTGACAGATGCACCTTCAGGGTATTCCTGAGCTTCCAAATATCTCTTCACCTCATGGTACCAAGGCTTCTCAGTCACCAATTCAGTCTCGAGATCACAACAGTATGCCGGTTCGTCCAGTTTCCAGATGATGATCCGGGGAGCCTCATTATCCCATTTGACCTTGAACATAGAAGACATTGTAGCTAACGCGTCCGCCAATTGATTCTCTTCCCTTGGAAAGTGTTCAAAGGTTATCTTCGTGAAGTGGGGGATCAAGGTCAACACACATTCTCTGTAAGGAATAAGATTCGGATGTTTCGTATCTCACTCTCCTTTGATCTGATTGATCACAAGAGCGGAATCTCCGAAGACACTCAGAAACTTGATCCTTAAGTCGATCGCAGCTTGAAGACCCATGATGCACGCCTCATACTCCGCCATGTTGTTGGTGCAGTTGAAACATAGTCGGGCAGTGAGCGGAGTATGAGTGCCTTGGGGGGATATGATTATGGCGCCAATACCGTTACCCAAAGCGTTGGAGGCTCCGTCAAAGTGCATAGACCATCGGGATCCTTCCTCAGGTCCTTCATCCGGTCCAGGTACTTCACAATCAGTCACTATCATAATGCTTTCATCCGGAAACTCTAAGTTCATTGACTGATAGTCGTCTACGGCCTGATGTTCCAAGTGGTCTGCCAATACACTTCCCTTGATGGCTTTCTGGGTCGTGTACTGAATGTCGTATTCCGTCAAGATCATTTTCCATCTTGCAATTCTCCCAGACAGAGCAGGCTTTTCGAATATGTACTTTATAGGATCCATCTTTGAGATCAACAAGGTAGTGTGAGTCAGCATGTACTGTCTCAGCCGGCGAGCAGCCCATACCAAAGCGCAGCAAGTTTTCTCAAGCAGTGAGTATCGGGTCTCACAGTCGGTAAACTTTTTGCTAAGGTAATAAATGGCGTGCTCTTTTCGGCCAGACTCGTCATGCTGCCCCAGCACACACCCCATTGAGTTGTCAAGCACTGTCAGATATAGTATCAGAGGTCTCCCTCCAACCGGTGGCATAAGGATGGGTGGTTCCTGGAGACACTCTTTGATTTTGTCAAAAGCAGCCTGACATTCATCATTCCAACGTACTACCTGATCTTTCTTCAGCAGCTTGAAGATTAGTTCACAGGTAGCAGTTAGGTGTGAGATGAATCGAGCAATGTAATTCAGGCGTCCTAAAAAGCCTCTGACTTCCTTCTCTGTCCTAGGAGCTGGCATCTCTTGAATAGCTTTAACTTTAGCAGGGTCCACTTGAATACCCTTATCACTGACCACGAAGCCTAGCAACTTTCCAGATCTTACCCCGAAGGTGCACTTGTTCGGGTTCAATCTCAGCTTGTAAAGTTTCAACCGGTCAAACAACTTCTGCAGATGATCTAGGTGCTCTTCCTCAGTCTGGGACCTTGCGATCACGTCGTCAACATATACTTCTATCTCATGATGGATCATGTCATGAAATAGAGCAACCATGGCACGCTGGTAGGTTGCCCCAGCGTTCTTCAGTCCAAAAGGCATGACCTTGTAGCAGAAGGTGCCCCACTGAGTAACAAAAGTAGTCTTCTCCATGTCTTCAGGTGCCATCTTGATCTGATTGTAACCTGAAAAGCCATCCATGAAAGATAACACTTTATGCTGAGCTGTATTGTCAACAAGGACATCAATGTGAGGTAAAGGGAAGTCATCCTTGGGGCTAGCCCTGTTTAGATCCCTGTAATCAACACACATTCTGACCTTTCCATCTTTCTTTGGTACTGGCACCACATTAGCAACCCACTGAGGGTAAGAAGTCACTGCAAGAAACCCAGCATCAAACTGCTTCATAACCTCGGCTTTAATCTTCTCAGACATCTCTGGACGCATACGGTGGACCTTTTGTTTAACCGGAGGGCAATCTTCCTTAGTTGGCAAGTGATGGACCACAATATCGGTATCCAACCCGGGCATGTCTTCGTAGGACCAGGAAAATATCTCCATATAATCATGTAGCATCTGAGTCAACCGTTGCTTCACGCTGAGCTCTAGGTTGGCACCAATCTTTACCTCTTTCCTGTCTTCTTCAGTACCCAAGTTTATTATTTCCACTGGCTCTTCATGGGGTTGAATTGCCCTCTCTTCCTGAAGCAACAGTCTTGCAAGCTCGCCAGGCACTTCGCAATCATCTTCACCTTCGTCTTCGGCTAAGTTGATCGGATTTTCGAAGTCATAACTGGCAGTAGCAGAGTCGTTACCAGTGAGATCCAGAGTGGATTGAAACCTGTATGAGTGAGTGTGTGTGTAAATACAGCTGTTTTGAAATATATGTAAAGGAAAGAAAGACAGAAAAGGAGCATAAGATTTGCAATGCGAGAAAACGTCCAAGATTTTCATTTATGATATATGAAATGACAATTTATATGCCCTCACAAATAGAACCACGGTGCCTCGGGTAAGACACCGGGCCATATAGTTCAATTTATTGTTTATTACAAATGCCAAAACATAGGAATTCATTACTCAGTAACAAGAGAAACAGGTAGGTTGTCCTTCGCACTCTAATTGCTAGGTCCACTGTCGGTTGTCGGGTAAATCCAGCTATCGAACTCAGCTTCATCCACTTCCTCTTCGTCCCCAATAGCATTCACTCCATGAGCAGGCAGGGGAGCTGTCACTACATTAGGCTTCTCAGATGCCTCAAACTGTACTTCCTTGGCGTCAATAAGGTCCTGCAGCTTGCTCCTTAATGCCCAACAGTCATCAGTGGAATGCCCCGGGCTGTCAGAATGGTAAGCACAGCGGGCATTTGGGTTGTATTTGGGGGAAGCAGTGTTTACACCTTTGGGTGCCTCTCTAACAGTCACTAGGTTGGTGGACAGCAACTGTGGCAAGATCTGCGATAAAGTCATGCTCAAACGGGTAAACTCTCTCTAGGGTCTTTCAGCCCTTTGAGGATTGGTTGGCCGAGGAGCGGCAGCAGGCTTAGCAATCATTACCGCACTGACAGATTGGCGGCGCTCAGATCTCTCCGGTCTCTTGGAACCATATACAGCACTAGCCTCCTTCTTGAAGGGTTTCTTCTCAGAACTAGACGATGTACCCTTCGGAATCTTTCCAGACTTCAACCCCGCCTCAATTCTCTCTCCAGTCAGAATCAGATCAGTGAACCCTGCAGACGAATTCCCGATAAGATGGTTGAAAAATGGCCCAGATAGGGTCCCCAAGAACATGTCTACCAATTCCCGATCAGTCAACGGTGGCTGCACCCTGCCAGCCAGGTCTCTCCACTTCTGAGCGTACTCTTTAAAACCTTCACTTGAACCTAACGACATACCCTGGAGTTGGGTACGTGTAGGGGCAAGGTCGGCATTATATTGATACTGCTTATAGAAAGCAGTAGCCAACTCCTCCCAGCTACGAACCTTGGTCCCATCCAACTGATAGAACCATTCGAGATGAGTCCCTGAAAGACTCTCCTGGAAGAAGTGGATCCACAAACTCTTATCCGCTGAGTACGGTTGGATTTTCCGAACATAGGACCTGAGATGTAGCTTGGGACAAGACGCCCCGTCATATTTAGTGAAAGATGGTGCTTTGAACTTATGAGGAATAATCACACCGGTGGACAAACCCAAATCTCCAAAATCCAGCCCAGGTACCTGTTGGATCTCCATAGCATTCAACCTGTCTTCCAGCTGCTTGTAACGGTCTTCTGCCGGAGGATATTGCTCTTCATCAAAATCAGTCTCGTTGTCAGAGACTACCGGACTAGGACCCTTTTCTGCTTGAGGAGTACTCTTGCCAATGGAAGAACCAACCTCTTCATTCTGCAAAGTGTTGCCAAACCTTCGGCCCGAGCTAAACAGAACAGTTCTTCTCTTCTTCTTCTTCTCCTTCTTCAGGAGCAGAGCTTTCAACTCTTCTTGGCCTTGAGCCAAACCCTTGATTAATTCCTGAAATTGTGCATTCTGCGCCTGAAGAGCTTTGATGGATGACTCAGTTGATGATGAGTCAGGATTCATGATGCTGAAATAAACAGCGAAGAACGGTAAGCAACCTGAAAAGAAGAAAACCTGCTATGCACATGATGAATGAAATGCGTATGATTTATGTTTTCAAAGACAATCGGGAGTCAACTTTGTAAACAAAAAGGAACACACTTCATTAGATTCAACTTTGAAACTGAAATTATTCAACAGGTTGCCCTTAGGCGTTACATGAAAGGAAATACTGAAAAGGGAAATAAAACTGTAAAAGAACATCTGGAGCTTCTTATTGATCCCATGGTCTCCTCTTCTCAGTACGGATGTAGGCATTCAGAGTTCGCTCATTCTCCAACTGCTTTGTCAGCTTCTGGATCTTTAATTCCTGCTCGTTGAACTTTTCCCGATAAGAATCCCGCTCTTCGCACAGTTGCGACCAAGATCTCTTTAATGTCTCATAATCAGTAGGTATCTGAGGAGGAAGGACAGTTGGAGGAACACCATCCTTGTCAGAACACTCAAGAATGATAGGTCTGACAGCTTCATACGGCATACCTAACTTCTGAGCACGGATGCGAACCCATTTGTAGTAGGCTTCCATAGGTAAAGAAGTCTTTGGCCCTAACTCTTGTGGGTCAGCTTTATGAACTTTGTCCCAAGCCTTGATGAACCTACGACGCAGCTCGTCACTATCCACCTGGAACTCAAAACTGATGTGAGGCACCAACATCTCATGGGGGCCTGCTCTTCTTGCTCTTCCAAACTGACGGAGTGCTAGACATGGATTGTAAGAGATCCCTCCTTGGGTACCAATCAAAGGAACATTAGGGTATTCCCCGCATCGATCAATAATAGCTATCTCATCCAAACCTCTGCAAGTCCAAATGATGTCTTTGTCGGTGAGAGACATTAACCTATGAGCCCAACCTCTTCCTTCTTGATTCTTTAGTACGAACTTGGGGAGGTGCGAAATAAACCATCTCACCAACAAAGGGATACAACACCATAGGGTTCCTCGTCTTCGGGTAGTACGAGCATGAAGTTGTTGCAAGATGTCACCCAAGAGAGTGGGCACAGGATTCTGAGACATAAAGATCCTTATGGCAGTGACATTGATGAAGTTGTCAGGATTAGGAAACAGGACTAACCCATAGATTAGGAGAGCCAAGACGTCTTCATATGCCCTAAAGTCCAGGTCAATCCAGAAACTGTTAGCTTTACCAATCAGAAACTTGGCCAAGAAACCCTTAACTCCGCTTCTAGTCACCCAGTTGTCCATTACCTCTTGATGTGTCAGGGGAAGAGCTGCAGCAACATCCTCAAGCCTGAGGGTCTTTTCCCAACCAGTAAAGGGAGTCTGATCCAAGATAGGGATACCAAGCAAATCAGAGAACTCTTCCAGGGTAGGGACCAGCTGGAAGTCTTGAAAGGTGAAGCACTGGTACAGAGGGTCATAGAACTGGGTCAGAACACTCATCAACTGTTGATCCCGCTTTACAGTGACTAAACTGAGAAGAGAACCATGCCTTTGAATGAAGGAAGTGGTATTTGGAATTCTGCTAACCAACTCCTCAAGCAACTCAGGGGAACGAACAAAGTTGAACCGGATAGTATTCCTTCGCACAGGCATCATGATGTCCTACAAAACAGAGCAAAGGTGAAACCTTCTTGTCTTTGAAATGGTCAGTCCTTATGCAGGATGCATGCAATGCTCATGATGTTATGATGTTATGATAAAGCATACCACAAACAGATACAAAGGCAAACATGGTAAGGCACACAAGTCACACAAGGCAAGCCCCTAAAGTTTAGGCCAGCATGAGGTCTAGGTACTACCCTCTTTCAGTTTGTTGGTTCATACCTGTCCTATCAAAGTAACCGGGTTCTTAGAGGATCCCAATATCATTGACTACCCTCAATCGGTCATAACTCCAGCGTCGCAATCTTTTCTTGCAGCCAGAACCATCACGAGAGTTTAGCCTCAATGGGCGTAGCATACTGCTACAATTCTAAAGGCCAAGTTGTGTCAATTAAGGTTCTAAGGTTGTTGGTGCTTAATGACTCCTTAGAAGACCCATATTCTCCTCGTTGCGACACAAGGGATATCGGTACAGACCAAGGTACCACACCAACGTAGCCACTGCTTCACTCGTGTCGGTCTACGCCGGACAGGTCCCTCACAGCTTATGCTACCTAAACAGGGTATCCCCAGATCCGGGTTAGGATCTATGTAACTCCCATGCAACCCACAATAATAAAGCAAGCAATACAATTGAAAACAAAGTTATGAACTAACCCTAAGGTACACCTCACTTTAAGTTTTTCCCCAGCAGAGTCGCCAGTTCTGTGATCGGTGGATCTGGAACTGACTGTTTAACGCTGGTTCGCGAAATGTCGCGGAAGCAAGAGTCGCCACCGTCTTTTATTTTCTCCAAATGGAAAGGACAAAAGCACAGAAAAATTCCTTAAAGAGATTGCTCTCGGTTCGGGAGGTAGATTATAGAAAGGGAAGGTGTTAGCACCCTTTCTATCCATGGTTATCCATGGGCTCTTAGATACTTGCTCATTGTGTTTTCAAAAATGGTTTGTTTGCTTTTCAATGTGGGTTTTAAAAAGTTTCTTTGAAAATTTCAGTTCGACTCTTGTATCGGTCCTCAAGAGTGTTTGAAAAATTGCTTTCGAAAGCTTTTTGAAAAGGTGTCGGTGTGAAAAGTATTTTTTTGATTTGTTTTTGAAATTAGAGCAAGTATCTAGAGTCGTCTACCTACCCTAAGGAATTCGTCTGTGTAGATGTCCTTTAAAGTAGTGCCATCCCACCATTGAGAGGTAGGTAGCACCACCGTTGGAGGTGTTCGGGTCAATTCGAGGGTTTGGGACATGGTGATCACCGGAGCAATAGGAAGACACCTTAGAAGCTACCCTCATGCCAGGTTCCCGGATCATGAGGACCTACTAAGACATCCTCTACTCGACGATCACCTTTTGAGGCAAGGCAACAGTGAGGCGTACCCTAGGGGTGGTGTGTGATTTGTGTGTTGTTTTCATTTGTATTTATCTTGTCATGTCAAAGTGATCTATCGTTTGTTTTTATTTGTCATTCATTCTTGCATGCCAAATAAAATGAGCAAGGGAATGGCGTCCGTGTCTAGAGCGTATCTAAGTTGTAACTGTATTTGATTCTTGAATGAATATCAGAATGACTGTCGTGTTTGGAGTGTATTTGTATTCTGAATGGGTGACAGAGAAACATCTATGTATGAAGCATCTATGTGTTGGGGATAAATTCTGAATGAGTGACAGAATGGCAACTGTGTCTGGAGCGTATCTTGTCTGTATCAGAAGTTGAGATCTGTATGAGTAGTAGAATGACTTCCGTGTTTGGAGTGTATCCGCACAGTAACTAAGATCCGAACAAGTAACAGAATGACTTCCGTGTTTGGAGTGTATCTGAACTTGAAGTTGATAGTTGAATCTGAATGAGAAATAGAATAGCCACCGTGTATGGAGCGTATCTAGTCTGTATCTGATTGCTGAAGTCTGAATGAGTACTAAAATGACTGTCGTGTCTGGGTTGTATCCATATTGTATCTTGACTTGAAATTCTGAATGAGTAATAGAATGACCGCCGTGTCTGGGGGTGTATCCATATTGTATCTGAAATCTCTGAATAGTTGTTAGCGATAGCTTTTTAATCTTATCCTGAAAAGGGTAGAATGTTAGCTAAAACACAAAGTTATGTTGCATCATATGCATGATGCAATAGAATGTGTCCCATTAATGAATGTAATGGATGTAATGGATGTGCATGTAAGCTGATTAGCTGTCTTGCTGAGGAAAATAAATCCTTGATAACGGGAGATAATGAAATCTTTGACTGCTGTCGGAGAAAGTAAATCCTTGGCCAATACTGAGGATTCCAAAAATCTTTGATTGTTGAGAATGAGAAATCATGGGATCACTGTTGGGGACTGAAAATCCTTGGTGACTCGTGGGGATTAACAAGAGCTTTGACAACTTCTGTGGGGATGTAAGAATTCTTCATGACTTTCCTGGAGAAATAAGGAAAAATCCGACGATCTCTACTGGGGAATTAAAACCTGGGAGGCTTCAAATGGAGAAACAGGAACTAGAATCTTCATTCTGTTGGGAAATAACTCTGTGGGGAGAGCGTTTACTCTGCTTGGGAAATCAGTAGCTTGGGTTGTATTCCAATCTACTGGGGATTCCTAGTTGGGGATAAGACAAAGAGTTAACTGTTATCTGATTGATTCTCAGACTTTTAAGATAACCTGCTAGGGAAGTTGGGGAAAGATGAATGGTTCCCGCTAGGGATTGATAGTTGGAAATTTGACTCCGCTGGGGGAAGAAGGTTTAGAGTATTCTAGCTCCGCTGGGGATATGTATTTCAGGGTTTTCAGGCTCCACTGGGGATCGGGAGTTTAGAGACTTAACTCTGATGGGAATCTTGAAACTTGACTCCGTTGGGGATATGTATTCCAAGGTTTTAGCTTTGTTGAGGGTCTGAATGACATACTGTAGGGGGATTTCTTCTGGAATAGCCTAGAAACGTTTTCTTACACTTTCAACCTACCAGTAACTATCCTTTCTCATTTCGTTTTATTTGTGAGCAGTGATTATATTCAAATGCATATACCTATTCAACAAACCATTGGACGTTTTCAAATAAGACATAAGTGTAAAAAAAGAAAAGAAAGGCAAGCAAATTTTTGCACTTTGAAGTATTCTTGTATTAACTTTTGTAAGCATTTTTGTACAAAGGAGACAGACACCTTAGTAAGAGAATGTTGTCGTAAAATTGAAAAAAATTTATACAAAAGAAAGATGGCTATGTGTAACAATTCCATGGGGTTCCCATTCTGCTATAGCCTTCACAACTCTGAGTATCTTGTCCATTCGTTGCTTTGTCTGTGGATGGTTGGATTGATCAGAAGCTTGGAGTTTGGTCGTGAAGAGATTGTCCTTAAAGTGATCCAACGAGACATAGTCATACGCTTTAATTCCCTAACTTTTGCCTGAATCGCCCTTTCGGGTTTTCGATCCACCGGGAAACCCTTTTTTGCCCAAGTCGCCCTTTCGGGTTTTCAACTTGTCGGGTGTACAGATTCTTTTTATTTATCCCTAATTTTTACCTGAACCGCCCTTTCGGGTTTTCGATTCACCGGGATGCCCATTTTTGCCCAAGTCGCCCTTTCGGGTTTTCAACTTGTTGGGTCGTTTTATGCGTAGTATCTTTTGACTATGTCTGCATTCACAGGGTGCGGAAAGTCGCCGCCGTCTGTGATCGGTGGATTTGGAACTGACTGTTTAACGCTGGTTCGCGAAATGTCGCGGAAGCAAGAGTCGCCACCGTCTTTTATTTTCTCCAAATGGAAAGGACAAAAGCACAGAAAAATTCCTTAAAGAGATTGCTCTCGGTTCGGGAGGTAGATTATAGAAAGGGAAGGTGTTAGCACCCTTTCTATCCATGGTTATCCATGGGCTCTTAGATACTTGCTCATTGTGTTTTCAAAAATGGTTTGTTTGCTTTTTAATGTGGGTTTTAAAAAGTTTCTTTGAAAATTTCAGTTCGACTCTTGTATCGGTCCTCAAGAGTGTTTGAAAAATTGCTTTCGAAAGCTTTTTGAAAAGGTGTCGGTGTGAAAAGTATTTTTTTGATTTGTTTTTGAAATTAGAGCAAGTATCTAGAGTCGTCTACCTACCCTAAGGAATTCGTCTGTGTAGATGTCCTTTAAAGTAGTGCCATCCCACCATTGAGAGGTAGGTAGCACCACCGTTGGAGGTGTTCGGGTCAATTCGAGGGTTCGGGACATGGTGATCACCAGAGCAATAGGAAGACACCTTAGAAGCTACCCTCATGCCAGGTTCCCGGATCATGAGGACTTACTAAGACATCCTCTACTCGACGATCACCTTTCGAGGCAAGGCAACAGTGAGGCGTACCCTAGGGGTGGTGTGTGATTTGTGTGTCGTTTTCATTTGTATTTATCTTGTCATGTCAAAGTGATCTATCGTTTGTTTTTATTTGTCATTCATTCTTGCATGCCATTATTAGCATTTAAAAGTGCGAGAAAAGTAAATTTCTAAAGCTATTACAAAAGGCGCGGGTCCACATTGCCAAAATTTCTCGAACCCGATTTGACATAAAAAAACAAAGAATTAAAAGTGCGAAAGATAAAGATTACATGGCCTTGGGAGAGATACATGAATATTATACGGAAAAGAAATAAATATGCGAATTAAATAAGAATTAGAAACAAGGGTGTTGGACCCTTCTTGCAAAATTAAATTAAATGATGAAATTAATTAATTAAAAAAAAAGAAAAGAAATTGTTTTTTGGTATTTTTTGGTATTTAGGAGAATTTAATGCAATTAAACCTAATTCTACGATTTCTATTTTATTATGAAAACATATTAAAGTTTAACCTAAAATTAACCCTAATTATTTTACATGCAATTTAATCACAAAAATAAGTAATAGTAAATATTTAATTATTATGAAAGAAAATAAAAAAAAGGATAAAAAATTAATTAAACCCTAATTCTACCAATTTTTAGATTTTTTATTATGAAAATATTACAAATAAACCTAATTTAATAACTAAAATTAATTAATGTAATTTATTTGCAAAAATACTAAAATAAAATATTTATTATTTTTTCATCTTTTCTGATTTTTTATTGTTTTGTGTTTTTATGAAAATAATTGAATTAAAAAAAAACTAATTAAAATAAAGACAATAATTGAAAATAATGTCAAAATAAGGAAAAGAAATAAAGCAAACCTAGGGGGTTCTGCCCCTAATTTGGGAGGTGAAACTTTAACAATCTGGGCCCAATGATCTTCAGGCCTGGTTGACTTTTACGCTGGCGTGGATCTCCATTGACTGACATACACGGTATTCTCCCAATCTGGACCTTCTGATCCATCTCAGTAGGCACGTGGTGACTTGATGTGGTGGATGTATGGTGTGTTTCAGTATTGACGCTGCATAGGAATATTAGTTGAAAAACAATATGGAAAGAGTGAGGACCTGGGGCTCGAACCCAGGTCCTGAACATTACTAACCAACGCGCTTGCCAGTGGAGCTGTCTCATTCATCTGTAGATTAAATAACAAACAAAATTTATAAAATAAAAATAACGCGTTAGTGGAGAATTAGCGTGAAATTTAAATAGGCCAATCATTGAGCGCCACAGGGGTCATCTTCTTCGTTGCTTTATTTTTTTTTCTGAAACACAAACATTGGCAACGGTTTTGTTAGCGTTCCCTTAGGCCAATTTCTGAAAAATAGCGATTAGCCCAGGGATGCTCATAAATTGAGCGCGAGGGTGGCTTTATGATCGTCCAATCATGCTTGATTCAGTGGTCTAAGTCTTGAATGCTAATTTTTCCTTAACTAAAAAAACCCAATTTAAGGTTCTGAAAACCCTAAGCATCACCCATGGTGGAATTGCATATAGTACACGAAAACACAATTAAAGTAGATGGTTAGCTTCAAAACACCTCAATTAGTATGAATCCATTAAAAATATGCAATGAAAATGTCTGAATTATAAAACACGATTGTGAGAAAAAAAGTGAGAAAACTTGATTTCTGTATACCAATTCTGGGTGTTGGGATGATTGATTTTGATTGGAAAACTTCCCTTGACGCCTTAGGAAGCTAATGGAACAATTACTTGGCCTTGAATCGTCCTGCAAAAGTGTTTTCAGATTTGAGTTTTCTTTGAAAAATTTCAAGTTTGTGTAAGGATTTCTTGCGCAGCTTTTTGGTTAGGAGGATTAGGTCTTGCTTGTGTATGTATAGGAGAGTGATTAGGGTTAAAAAACTTGATCAAAATCCTTTGCATTCATGGTTTGTAAGATTTGATTTTTCAAGATCTTTTTCAATATTTTTTCATGCTATTTTGTACAAATCATGGCCAATTCTCTTCAATTATTTCCAAATCTAGCTATGCACGAAATATTGAGTATATAATATGCATAAAAAGATTTAAAACCTAGGTTTAGTATTTTTCATGTATTTATTTTAATTTAAATGAATTATTAATAATAAAAATCCAAATAAATAAATAAAAAATGATAAAAAAATTCCCTTTGGGCCAAGTGGTCGTGCACATGTCTTGGATGATGAATTGTGGAAGAAAAAGAGGCCCATTAGCAATTTTAGGTCATTTGAATCAATGTTGACTTTTCAAAATATCCAAACATTTCCCAACTTCCACAAGGCATAACTTGCTCAATTTTTAAGCTTTGCTCATGTTCTTGGACATTTTGGAAAGGTCTTTGAGTCCTCTAACCAATGCCGTTGGTCCCATGTCATTTTTATTTACCAATATCAAGTTATGGCCTTTGACTTAAAGTCCCTTTTTGTTGACTTTTGAAAATGACCTATAATGTTGAAATTGATAACTTTTTGTGAGAGCATTTCTTGGACTTGGAGTGTGAAGAGGAGTTGTAGGAAATGTCTTTATCTTCAAAATGAGATTTGGGTGGAATTTTTCTAATAATCCATGTGAAAGTTATGCCCTAGTCAATTTACAGTTGACTTTTTCAGCTGTCCAAATAAGGAAACTTTTGCATCTTGATGATTTTTGAGCCAAGCTTTGAGAATCATGATCAAGCATTGATCAAATGATGTTTGTGGCTTCAAAATGAGATGTTGACCAAAAATTTGACCTTTTGACTCTCAAATGACCATTTTGCCCCTACAGTTGACTGTAGTGCAATTAGGGTTTTGACTGTGCAATTTTGTGCTGAAAGTCTTGAAACTTTGTATGAGGATGCTTGACCATATTTGTAGGCATGTGGGACTTGATTGGACCCTTGGAAACTTCATTTTCTTGATCAGAACCAAAACCCTAATTTTGACTGTTTAGGAGGCCCTTGAACTGTGCAACCTTTGGGGAGATTTTGAAGCTTGACTTTGCAATTTCTTGAAGAATATGGGAGGGAAAATTTTGGGGTACAACACCGTCCATAGTGGTCAGAATCCTTGCCCCACCAGAAAAGATGTTCTTGATCACAAATGGTCCTTCGTAAGTAGGAGTCCACTTGCCCCTGGGATCACTTTGCATCAAGATGATCCGCTTGATTACAAGATCTCCGACTTGATATACCTGACGTCTAACTTTCTTGTTGAAAGCCTTAATCATCCGTTTTTGATACGTCTGACCATGACAAACAACAGTAAGTTGTTTCTCATCGATCAAATTAAGTTGGTCAAGTCGGGTCTGAATCCAATCGTCTTCACTCAAACTAGTATCCTTCATAATCCTCAAGGAAGGAATCTGAACTTCCATAGGTAAAACATCCTCCATGCCATATACCAAATAAAAGGGAGTTTCCCCGATTTAAGTACGCGCCGTGGTACGATATCCGTGCAGAGCAAACGGTAACATCTCATGCCAGTCCTTGTAGGTGACTGTCATCTTTTGAATGATCTTCTTGATATTTTTGTTTACGACTTCAACAGCATCGTTCATCTTTGGCCGATAGGGAGATGAATTGTGATGTTGAATCTTAAACTGCTCGCACAGAGCGATGATCACAGTATTATTCAAATTTGTACCGTTGTTCATGATGATCCTGTCGGGGATATCATACCGGCATATGAGATTCTGCTTGATGAAGCGGGCAACCACATTCTTCGTAACGGAGGCGTAGGAAGCTGCTTCGACCCATTTGGTAAAGTAATCAATAGACACCAAGATGAAGCGATGTCCATTGGATGTCGTGGGCTTGATCTCTCCAATCATGTCGATTCCCCACATTGTGAATGGCCAAGGGGCTGTTAGAACATTGAGAGGAACAGGAGGAATATGTACCTTGTCAGCATAGACTTGGAATTTGTGACAAGTACGGGCGTATTGATGACAGTCAGCTTCCATGGTAGACTAGTAATAGCCTGCCCTTAGAATCTTCTTAGCCATTGTATGTCCGCTCAAGTGGGTGCCAAAGGTGCCACTATGTATTTCAATCATGATCAACTCAGCTTCAGCTTTGTCCACACAACGAAGTAGAACACAATTATGGTTGCGCTTATATAGGATACCATTGCTCAGGAAGAACTTGGCAACAAATCTCCTTAAGAACTTTTTGTCATTGACTGAAGCTCCTTCAGGGTATTCTCGAGTCTGGAGATACCTTTTGATTTCATGAAACCAGGGTTGTTCCACTACTTCTTTGGTATTAATCTCATGACAGTGCGCAGGTTCGTCCATTCGCTCGATGGTTATTTGGGGAGCCTCATTATCCCAGTTGAGTTTAAACATGGAAGACATTGTAGCCAGAGCATCTGCTAGCTGATTTTCTTCTCGCGGGAAGTGCTCAAAGGTAATCTGCTCAAAATGAGGCAACAATGTCAGGACATGTTCTTTGTATGGGATAAGATTAGGATGTCTAGTGTCCCAATCTCCTTTGATTTGACTGACAACCAAAGCCGAGTCCCCAAATATGACCAAAGATTTGATTCCCAAGTCAATAGCACCCTTGAGACCAAAGATACAAGCTTCATATTCAGCCATGTTGTTAGTACAGTTGAAGCAAAGTCGAGCAGTGAAGGGTGTATGGCAACCTTCTGGAGAAATAAGTATTGCACCGATACCGTTGCCAAGTGCATTTGAAGCACCATCAAAGTACAGGGTCCATCGGGATCCTTGTTCAGGTCCGTCATACGGTCCGTTACCTTCAATGTTGTCTAATGTCATGATATCCTCGTCAGGGAAGTCGAATCTCATAGATTGGTAATCTTCGACGGCTTGATGAGCTAGATGGTCAGCTAGTACACTCCCCTTTATAGCTTTTTGGGTTGTGTACTGGATATCATACTCAGTCAGGATCATTTGCCATCTAGTGATTCTTCCAGATAAAGCAGGCTTCTCGAAGATATACTTAATCGGATCCATTTTAGAAATCAGCAAAGTGGTATGTGCCAACATATACTGCCTTAGCCGGCAAGCAGCCCATACCAAAGTGCAGCAAGTTTTCTCGAGCAGTGAGTAGCGAGTCTCACAGTCGGTAAACTTTTTGCTAAGGTAATAAATGGCATGCTCTTTTCGGCCAGACTCGTCATGTTGGCCCAGTATGCACCCCATTGAGTTATCCAAAACAGTCAGATACATGATTAACGGCCTTCCTTCGACGGGTGGCATCAAGATAGGAGGCTCCAGCAAATACTCTTTGATCTTATCAAAAGCAACTTGACAATCGTTGTTCCATTCAACCACCTGATCTTTCTTCAACAGCTTGAAGATTGGCTCACAGGTAGATGTTAGGTGAGAGATGAACCTTGCGATATAGTTTAAGCGTCCCAAGAAACCTCTAACCTCCTTTTCAGTGCGGGGGGCAGGCATTTATTGTATAGCTTTGACTTTAGCAGGATCAACCTAAATGCCCTTGTTACTGACGATAAATCCCAAAAGTTTACCAGACCTGACTCCAAAAGTGCACTTGCTTGGGTTCAGTCTGAGCTTATACTCCTTCAATCTGACAAACAGCTTTTGCAGATGACCGAGGTGTTCTTCTTCTGTCTGTGAACGGGCTCTCATGTCGTCTACGTAGACTTTGATCTCATGATGTATCATATCATGAAACAAAGCTACCATGGCTCGCTGATAGGTTACCCCGGCATTCTTCAGTCCGAATGGCATCACTTTGTAGCAGAAGGTACCCCACTGCGTAACAAAAGTAGTCTTCTCCATGTCTTCGAGGGCCATTTTGATCTGGTTGTATCCCGAGAATCCATCCATGAAGGAAAATACCTTGTGTTGGGCTGTGTTGTCAACCAAGATGTCGATGTGTGGTAGTGGAAAATCATCCTTAGGGCTAGCCCTGTTTAAGTCCCGATAGTCCACACACATTCTGACTTTGCCGTCCTTCTTAGGCACGGGCACAATGTTAGCAACCCATTGTGGATAGGAAGTAACAGCCAGAAAACCAGCATTGAATTGCTTCATCACCTCAGCTTTGATCTTTTCAGACATGTCGGGCCTCATTCGGCGGACTTTTTGTTTGATCGGTGGACAGTCTTCTCTTGTAGGGAGACGGTGAACCACGATATCTGTATCTAGTCCCAGCATGTCTTCATAGGACTAGGCGAAGATTTCGACATATTCATTCAGCAGCTGAACTAGACGCTCTTTGACACTTGGCTCCAGGTTGGCACCCACCTTAACCTTTTTCTTGTCTTCCTCTGTTCCCAAGTTTATGGTCTCTAGCAACTCTTCATGGGGCAGAATAGACCTCTCTTCTTGTTGCAAAAGTCTGGCTAACTCTCACGGCACTTCACAGTCTTCGTCACCTTCGTACTCAGCATGATTGACCAAATCTTCAGAGTCACCGAAGGCTAAAGCAGAATAGTCACCCATAGAATCCGGAGTGGATGGGTACCTGCATTTTGTGAGTGTGGGTGTGTGTAAGGGATAGCCATCCTTAAACAAAACAAAATGTAAAAGGAAAGAAAATGAACACAACAGTTTATAAATGAAAACGTCCAATGATTCATTAAACATGGCATATGATAATGAAGAAATCAAGCCCTTACAAATGGACCTATATGCCCCGGGTAAGGCATAAGGTGAAAATAGTGTACGAATTACTTAATTATTACAGACCAAAATAGGAAATTGTTCAAAGATAAATTACTGGTTGATGAAAGTGATGGGAACGAAGTCTTTCGCTTCCCAGTTGCTTAATCCTCCTTCGACGGTTGGAAAGATCCAATCTTCAAAGTTGTCTTCTTCATCAACATCTTCTAAGGCATTAATTCCATGGTGAATGATCTTTACGGGTGGTCCTCCGCCCCGGGAGCGACGCACAGCTTTCTGGCCAGCAATAGTAAAACCTAATCCAAACTTGTCCGTCTTGTGAGGAAAATCAGGCAATTGCCCCCACACTGTACTCCTTCCTTCTTTGATTACGGCCTCCGCATCTTTGAGGCATGCCATCCTAGACACAGGCTTGGAAACGATAGGCACATCAGTCATTGTCTTCGCAACTGCGACCTTAGGAGAAACCTCTTCGAAATGTTGGAAAGGCGTTTCTATGAACTCGCCATCCAACTCCACATAGCAGAAGGAGTTGAAGTGACTTATCATGTACTCTTCCTCACCGTGGACTGTTATGATCTTTCCCTGAACTGGATACTTTAGCATTTGGTGCAGAGAGGAGGTGACTGCCACAGCATTGTGGATCCACGGCCTTCCCAACAAGCATGAATATGAAGGACGGATGTCCATCACATAAAAGGTAGAGTTGAAAATTTTTGTGCCCACTTTGATTGGGATGTCCACTTCTCCGTGAACCATCCTCTTAGAACCGTCGAAGGCTCTAACAATGATGTTACTGGGCTTTAGGGTCAATCCTTCACAGTCCAATCTGTCCAACGCCTTTTTCGGTAGCACATTTAAATATGAACCAGTGTCAACCAGAACATGGGCAAGTGTAGTCCCTCTGCATTCTACCGAGACATGCAGCGCGTCGTTGTGCTTCCTTCCCTTAGGAGTCAAATCAGCATCAGAAAAACCAAGACCATTGTTGTACCCCAAAATTTTCCCTCTCTTTTCCACAAGAAATCACAGCTTCGGGCTTTTCCTGATTTTTCAGATTGGTTTAAGAATCGGTCAAACAGACTTTTCTCATCAGTCAGACAAAATTAGGGTTTCCATTGATTTTTAATCAGTTCAAGCAGATTGTTAGGGTTTGGTTGAGTTTGGCTCAAGGTTTGATCAGGCAGGCACTTCTTTAACAATAAATCAAGAATTAGGGTTTGCACGCGCATTTTCAGAAGAATTTGAATCCACAATGTCTTAATTGGTTGTTACACTGCTTTGACGCCTGCTCAAGATTTTAGTTTGTTTCTCAAAAAAAACCTGAACCTCTGGGTTAGAAGCTGAGGCTTCTGGTTGGAAATTTGCAGTGTTTGGTTTAACCAGTAAAAGGAAAGGCATGTGGATGTTTGTTTGATTAACTGTGCATTGCTTATGGTTAATTGGGACGTCGGGTTTATTATTGATTAATGCGAAGTTGCAAGACTACGGTGTTTATTAATTATTTATTCTAAGTTAGAATAATTGGGATTTACTTCCAGTTATTTTAATTTAAGAAACTTAAATAATTAAATAGACAGTAAATTGAAACAGAACTAACTGACAAAGGATTATTTTTTATTCATTTTTAATTGTTTGTTACAGATATTATTTGAACACTGTAAATTTATTTACAGTTGTTTACATTAATATTATTACAATGATTAAAAGTAAAACAAATTACATCCTAAAGTTTCCTAAGTCTTCATCTTCTACTGATGCTCCCCATTGCCCAACTGATATTTACCTGTAAAAAGAAAAGAAAGAAGTCAAATGCAGATGAAATCAAAGGCAGACAGTTAATCAAAAAGCTCATCATTAAAAGTGTTGGCTGGAATCAGTTTGTTCGCCCTCTCTGCAAATCACAAGAAAATTCTTGGTTCACAAAGAGGGAAAGGAAATATGTTTGCAAATATAAAAATTCATAAAGCTGCATAAAGTATATTGTCAAAAAGCCAACCAAGTTGCAAAGTTCAAATTGAACAAACAACATAAGTGCAAACAGCCAAGTTACAGTTACAAAGGCAAACTAAGCTGTCAAAGGTAAACTGAATGTTAAAACAAGCTGTCAAACTGTCCAAAAGAGATGTCAACCAAGAAGCCAATAAAGCTGTCAACAAGTACACAAGAGATATGCAGGAAATCTGGAAAGATGCAGAGGAAAGACACAATGCAAGCAACATATTCAAATCTTATCATCATTTTCCAGCCACACTTTTTCAGAGTAAGTACAGTCTAAAGCAATAAAAATGCTTTTTATCTGTGGAGAGAGAAAGAGAGAAAGAAGTGGAGAGGCTTATAGGCAGGCTTAGAAAAAGATATAACAGAGAATATCAGAACAAGCAAGGGAGGAGGGCAGAATAACACACCAGAAGAATATATCACAAAAATAAGATATACCACAAGCTTGCCTCCAACTTGTTGGATCCTGCCTAAAACACATAACAGAAACAACAAGCTTGCAACCCCAGCCTGTCAAACAAACCTGTGTCCAAAGCCTAAAAACCTGCATAAATCTCAAACACAAGCCTTTCAAAACCTGTGTCAAGCAAACATACAGCCTGCATCAAGACACAAACCTGTGTTCAAAGCTCTCAAACCTGCTAACCTGTTTCAAACAACAAACAAACACAAGCCTTTCAAAACCTGTGTCAAGCAAACGTACAACCTGCATCAAGACACAAACCTGTGTTCAAAGCTCTCAAACCTGATAACCTGTTTCAAACAACAAATAAACACAAGCCATACAAATCTGTTACAACTACACAAAGCCTAAAACTTCAAGCCTGCCTAAAGGCCTGTAACCTCAAGCCTTTATCCAAACAAATTTCCAAACAAAGCCATACAAATCCTGTCAAAAACTACAGCACTCAAGCTTACCTTTCAAACCTGCTCAAAGCCATACAAAGCCTGTCAAAAACTACAGCATTCAAGCTTGCCTTTTAAACCTGTACCAATAACCCTTCAATCCAAACTAGATAATAAAAATCCCAAAGAGCCCTCAGAACAACTTCATCATAGGGCCAACTCAGAATCAAACAAATTCCAAACTCTCAGAACTGATGTTCATCATTGAGTAACAAAACCAAAAAAGAGAGGAAGAAAGTCAATAACCAACAGTGCCTCAGAATGAGATTCATCATAGGCTAAAAGAACACAAAATTTCATCATCGAGAAACCAAGCATACAGTCATCAAAGTAGACAACTCATATATCAAAATCATCAAAATCATCAATATCAGAACAACAAGGTTCAACAACATCAACATTTCAACAACAAGTATCTCAGAGCAAGCAAACAGAAGAAGAAGAGAGAACTAAAAGCTAGGGTTTTTAGACGTTCATCACAAAACCTAACAAAAGAAAGATACGAGGTTACCAGCAAGCTCTCGTCATCGTACTCCCTTTCCCGGCCGCCTAAGACGCCTCCGGCCCACCTTGCTTCCTCTCAGAAACAAGAATAAAGGTATTGTCCTCTTCCCTTTTTCCAACACCATACAAACAAATGATAACATAAAGATCAGAATTTGTCAAAGATTAAAAACATGCAAAACTTGAAACCCTAAAGCGTAAGACGGGTAGAACTGAGAAATCATTACCTTACAACATCGCCTGGATACGACCATGGGGAGAGGAGAGATGGACGGTGGCGTCTGGCAGCTGGGACGAAGAGAAGCGTCAGAAACCATGGCTCAAGGACAATGAAGAAGAAGATGAGAGCGCCGTTCTAAGCCACTGTAAACCCTTGTTCTGAGTTACAACAAATGAAACCCTAAAAAAAACTTGTCACGCGTTCTGGGCCTGCCCTTTGCACTAACTGCCAAGCCCATTTCATTTCTGGCACCTTACCCCTCCTGGCGCGTTACACCCCCCCTTTTTGTCTCAATCTGCATTGGGCTTGCCATGTACATAATGCATAGGCCCATTTAACTCTTTCTTATTTTTCTTTTCTTATGATTACAAATCATTTTTTTAAATCAACACCTTTCTTTTAATTTTTATAACCTAATTGATCTCTCATTTTTTTTTATTAATGATACTTTTTATTATTACACTTAAAAGTGCATAAATCTTAGATTTATTAAGTTTAAACATTTTTTTTATTTAAACCTTTTTTTGTTTAATTTAAATCTTGTATGTAAAAACATTAACTAAAATATATAAACAATAGTTTTTCTTTAACTTAAACATTTTTCTTCACTTTTCTTTAAAACTTTTGTTTATACTTAATTAACAAAAACACAAAAAATGATATTAATACTTAATATTGCATTAGGTTAACATATTTTTCTCACTTGTAAATAATCACATACACTTTCATGAATACTTTTGATACATTGATTTTATTCTTATACATTGCTACATTTTACATTGAGAATGCGATTCAATTTGGTTGTAAATATTATTTGAACCATACTCCCCTGATAAGACTCATCCCCATTTGTAAATATTTGTACCCCCATCCCCGGATACTTATTTGTAATAGCTTAGACTTTAAATTCCCGCAATTTATCGCTTTCTATATACTGTATAGTAATTAGGGTTTGTATATGAAGATTCAAAATCAACCGCTAGATAACCTAATACAAAGACAAATGCATGAAAACCAATACACAATTCACACTTGCACCCCTAGGGTAATCCCGCTTGTTGCCTTCAAGAATGGGCCATGTTTGCATGTTGAGTTACTTTGGCAAAACAAAAACGAATCAAATGATCATAGTCCCTCGATGACGCTTTCGAAGTTGCCTAAACAAAATGATCATAGTCCCTCAAGAAAATTGCCAAAGATACTTGACACTATTGCATTCGTGGTCTAAACGATGACCCGCGCCCGTCCCGTTAACATCCTAACACAAGGTTGTTCACCAAATACAATGGTGAAACAACACTGTTAAAAGGGTTAAAACATGAGAAAAATCTTTGAGAAATTTAGGGGTAGACAACTCTTAGTTACTTGATCAAACTTGCAAAACACACTTGCCTACTTTCAAAACACACTCCACAACACAACTTTCAAAACAACTTTCAAAAACCTTGAAACATCTTTTCAAAAAGACACACACCTTTGTAAAACATTCGAGTAAAGAATTGTTACAACGGTTGCCTAGACAAGGCATCTTTTTCAAAACATTTTCAAAACCACACACACACAAACACCATTTCAAGCAATTGAAAATCAAGGAAAGTGATCTAAAACAAGTAACTAAGAGCCCATGGATAACCATGGATGAAAAGGGTGCTAGCACCTTCCATTTTCATAATCTACCCCCCGAACCCACGAAAACATCTCAAAGGTTTTTCCTGTGCTTTTTAACCTTTCCTTAGGATAAAATAAAAAGTCGGTGGCGACTCTTGCTAAACCGAACAAGTGCGAATACAAACGCAAAACACCAAGTCAGTTCTCCCACCGTATCACAACCATTATCAGCAGTAAGGCTAGCCACGCATTCTTGAAACTGGTCAGCAGAATTTTCTTGAGGCACGTGTGCCGTCTTTAGAAATTTGATTAAGGCCTTAGCATGAGCCTCAGAGCAGAGTAGGAGAGCCAGCATGGAGATTTTGGAAGGGGTCTGCCCTAGCTATTCCACGACATCGTAGTCACTCTTCTTGATTATATTTAAGATTTCTTCCATCTCTTTCTGGGTGGTTTCGGGGATTACCACAGTTTGAGCCTTCCTACTGACAGGCGCTTCTAGTATCCCCTTACCTTTGGTAGTAACATCAGAGGGTCCAACTTCAGGAGCATCAAGTTCTTCAATTACCGAGCTTTGCACAGATGTCTTGGCAGGCATAGAAGCTTTCGAGGGTCCGAAGAATGTTCGTGGAGGAGCAATCTCCGGAGAGAAGATCCTTCTGCTGCGAGTTATCTTGCTCGTTCCTGCAATATTCCCTATGTCAAGGGTTTCATCATTGGAATTCTCTTGGACTGATTCAATCTATTTGACACCATGGTAGAAGATTTCTCCTCCATAATTCCATGGTATCGTCTTGTTAGATTTATACGGGACAGGCCCTGGCATGGTGATTTTCAACGGTACAAGCTTAGGATCAGGCGTGATCTTAATAGGCCTTTTGTAGGTCTTGGAAAGATCGTCGAAGATGGTTATTATAGCAATGTCATTGGTAGGAGTATCAAAGGTAGCAGGAGTAACATGAGTGATGGTATCAACAGGAGTATTTTGAAAGAGGTTCTCTTGGGTATCCATCAGGCGTTGGATGCCTGATTTCAACAGTGGGCAGTCAGCTTGTAAGTTTGAATAAAAGTAACAGTCTTTTCCACAGCCTGGGAATATTCCGGCTCTCATCAAATTCACTTTAATCACTGGTAACAAAGTCAAAAGGTCAGCAACATTGGTAACATGAAGGTCTTCCATAACGGCATGAACATTATGACCGTGCTTCGGCATTGGGGCAGAAATCACATTCGGCTTTTCGGGCGCATCGAATTCTACCTCCTTGGCGTCTATCAAGTCTTGGATCTTGTTTTTAAGATCCCAACGGTTGTTGGTATCATGCCCTACACTGTCAGAGTGGTACGCACATTTTGCATTGGAGTGATAATAAGGAGAAGAAGTATTGGGGTTTTTTGGCGCTTCTTTCAAATTGGTAAGATTCAGATTTAACAGATGAGGGAGGACTTGAGCCAGTGTCATGTTGATTCGGGTGAACTACCGTTGTGGCCTTTCTACCCTTTGTTGATTAAATCTTGGTTGATTGTTGCAAGGTTGATCGATTGAAGAGTTTTGGATCATCACAACCCCCACCGTTGGTCGGTGCTCAGTTCTTCCTTGATTTCTCTAATTGTGAACAGCAGAAATTTCCTTCTTAGCTGGGAAGGTCTTCTTAATAGCAGTGGAAGCGGAGGCATCCTTCTGAACTTTACCACTTTTAATGCCAGCCTCAACCCTTTCACCGGTCAGAATTAATTCGGTGAAACCTGCAGAGGAACTCCCGATTAAATGGTTGAAGAAAGGGCTAGGCAGGGTCCCTAAAAACATGTCAACCAGCTCTCTATCCGACAATGGTGGCTGCACCCTTCCAGCCAAATCCCGCCACTTCTAGGCATACTCCTTAAATCCCTCATTAGAAGCCATACCCATACTCTGTAGTTGAGTACGAGTAGGTGCTAAATCTGCATTGTATTGGTATTGTCGGTAGAAAGCAGCAGCTAAATCTTCCCAGTTATGAACATCCGATCTCTCAAGTTGATAGAACCAGTCCAATTGTGTGCCTGGCAAACTGTCTTGAAAAAAGTGGACCCAAAGATACTTATCAGAGGAGTGAGGTTGGATCTTTCTGACGTAGGATCTCAGATGCATCTTTGGACACGACAGACCGTCATACTTAGCAAATGTAGGAACTTTGAACTTGGGAGGAATGACGATCCCAGCGACCAACCCTAGTTCTTCAAAATCTAAACCAGGTACCCTTTGCAACTCCATGGCTGCCAACCGATCCTCGAGATTTTTATACTTATCATATGCCGGGGGATATTGTTGTTCGGAGTAATCTTCATCCTCTTCCTCTTCTTCTTCTTCGGCCTCAGATTTGGAGGGCACTGCAGCTCCTTTACCTTTACCAGCCCCTTCATCAGACGTTGAGGGGAACTCGAGAATCCTTCTAGCCTGGTTTTTAAACCTTCTTCCCATAGTGGCCATACCAGTCCTTTTCTTTTTCTTCTCTTTGTCTTTCCCTTTGTCCAACAGTGCTTTAAGGTCCTCTTGACCCTTTGCTAAGGTCATGAGGAGTTGCAGGAATTGCGAATTCTGTGCTTGCAGATCTTTAACCGTCTGCTCCAAATCCATCTTGCTGAAATAAACAGCAGAAAGATAAGGAAACCTGGTGTGAAGACTCTTTTATGAATATTGTTGTACCCCAAAATTTTCCATCCCATATTTCTCAAGATATTGCAAGAATAATCTCCAAGTGGTTCAAGATGGCTCAAGAGTTGGATAGTCAAGTCATCTCCTAAGGCAATCAATCTCAAATTAGGGTTTTGTGTTGCATCAAGGTCCTTACATCCAAATGGCCTCAAATTCTCCCCAATGTCCTAATATATTCTCAAGTTCATCCATGTCAAATTTCAAGCCTTGCAGAGGAAGTTTGGTAAGTCAATTGCTCAAGAGGTCCAAAAATCGACTGTGCTAGGGCAAAAGTCAACTGTGACCTATAAACAGTCAAACCTCAAGATTTTTTGTCAACATTCTCATTTTGAAGGTTAATTCATCATTTTATCAAGGTTTGATCATGATTCATCAAGGATTGCTCAAGATTCATCAAGATTCAAAAGTTGCTAAATTAGGGTTTTGTAGGAAAAGTCAACTCAACTTTGACCAAGCATAACTTTCTCATAATTTATGAGAAATGACCCATCCAAAGCTCATTTTTAAGAGGATGCAATTTCCAACAATCCATCTTCACAGCCCAAGATAAAGAAATGCACTCACAAGAAGTTATAAATTTGGATATTATAGGTCATTTTTGAAAGTCAACCTAAACACCTTTTTTTCCAAAGCTTATAACTTGAGCATGGATTATCAAAATGATATGAGACCAAACGGGTAGGTTATAGGAAATCTCAAGGTTTCTAAAAAGTCCAAGAACACCTCCAAAAGTTCAAAATTGAAGGAGTTATGCATTGTTGAAGTTGGGCATTTTTCCAAAATTGCCAAAAGTCAATTATCCCCAAAACTTCAAATTTTGCCAAATGGGCCCACTTTTTTCCACTTGATTTGATCTTGTCACACCACACACGTGTCCTATCTTCAGTTTATTGTCCATTCATTGATTTTTCTATTTTATTTGATTTTTATTAATTTAATTCATTTTAAATCAATTTAAAATCAAATAAAATCCAAATCTTGATCAAATGGAATCTTTTTGATGGATACAGGTCTTTAATATCATTATGGACAAGATCAAATTCGTACCATGCCATGTTATGAAAAAAATATTTAATTTGAGACAATTTTAGAAGCTTTTTAATGGTGATTCATATCAAATCTTCAAACATCAATGCTCATGGATTCAAGGCCCAAAATTAAACCTAATTGCTTCCCTTATACTTTTACAATGCAAAGGCACAAAGAACACAACCTAGAGGCTGCACAAACGGCAATACCAAAACTTGAAAAAAGCTTGGAAAGTTGGAAATCAAAATCAGCCTTAGAGTCCAATTCAAGGCAAAAGCTCAACATAGACTTCTTGCCTGACATTCACTGAAGCTATAGGAATCAAAAGCAAGGTCCCAGGCCCTCTCCAACACACTGTAAGTCGCTTGAAACACGACCCTGTACATGAAATCGTGACTCCATATTTTGGCATCTTTTGGATAAATTTTTTGTAGAATCATGCTTATCATTCAATTTCTAAGCGTTCTGCAATATTTGATTTCGTTTTTATGGCTTGTAATGTAACACCCGAACCTAGGGTTTTCGTTTCTTATTTTTAGGCATTTTTGCTACAGGTAAAATTGGGGCAAACCATGGACATGGGTGAGATAAGGGAAAGGAGACGATCATGAATATGGTCATAGTTTGCATTTTTATAGCCTAGAGACGATTTTAGAAGCAAGCCACGGATCTTGCTGCAGATAAAAATCCGCAGGTAAGAAAACCAGTTTTACACGAAGAAGACGAATGTGTGTCTTCTTCCTATTGGCTAATTCAAATTACGCGCCTTATTTTTATTAATTCTGGAATATTTATTTGTTTTACCATATAATACTTAATGCTTATTCCAATAACAATAAAGACAAAGTGATGTAGTGGTAAGGGAAGCGTGTCAAAGTCCAATGGGACCTGGGTTCGAATCCCAGGTCCACCAATTTACTTTGTATTGTTTTTCCACAGATGTTCCAGTACATACTCAAGCATGTGGATTACCATACACCTTCAGATTCCAAGCGCCAGATGGCCTACAGGCCAGATCTGGTGGCCCATATTGGACATCCACCATGTACTCTAGTCAACAGGCGCGCGTGAGATCCTCGAAAATCAAAGCAGGCTAGCATAATTGGGCCTGGAGATTGCTATCACACCTCCTCTTGGGCCCAACACCCCCATTGGTTTATTTTCTTTTCATTATATTTATTTATTTGTTTTATTGTTTCAATTAATTATTTTTATTATAACTAACCAATTAAATTTTTTCTCATAAAATCAAAAACACAAAAAATATTATTTTATTTATGAAAATTAAATTCAACTTTATTTTTGTAAATAAATACTAACTTAATTAATTTAGTTGTAAATAGGTTTAGCTTTTAATATTTTTTTGCAATAATTAAAATCAATATAGAATATTAGGTTTTTACTAACTTTGATTAAAATTATTTTATTTCCTTTAAAAACTCAAAAATCCAAAAATATTTTCATTAATTAATTAATTAATTTTGACCTATTTAATTTCTTTCTAATTCAAAAAAATAACAAAAACATGCTTTCTTTCAAAAAGGGTCAAAACCCTAAAAACTCGCCCGATTTAATTTCTCGCACGCGTATCATTTTATCCAATATTGTAATTGCTCTCGGTATGTAATAGCTTTTAATTAGGAATTTTATTTTATCGCTTTATTTATTTTCTGCAACTTAAATTAAAGGGTTATTTTTGGCGATGTAAATACCCGACGCCTTGTAATAGTTTAGATTTAATTTCCGCAATTTAAATTCTGCAACTTATAAACTGTTAGATGTTTGATAATAGGGAATGCATGACAAGATCCAATGTATGAACTTAAAATCAACATAGCTCACCCATGACATGTACAAAGATAAATAACTTAAAAATAACACACTCGCACATGCGCACTCTTAGGGTACACCTCACTTGGTTGCCTTCGAACGTGGTCATTGAGTATAGGAAGTTTTAGAGGTCGTCCTCTTGTCCAAAGATCATAGTTGCCTCGAAACGGTTGCCTCAGAAAAATGATCTAAGACATTAGGGTTACTGCTAAGGCATTCTAACATTGTTTTAGTGACCACACGTCCCTTAATCGAATTAACCCTTAAAACTCCAACGACGGTGCTACCTACTCCTCAATAGTGGGATAGCATTGTCTAAAGGACATTTGTACAGATTAATTCCTTTTTTGAGTAGGTAGATGGTTCTTAAGTACTTGCTCATTCTAAAACAAAACAAAACTTTTCGAACTTACACCTTTCAAAAAAAATCTTCTTTTAAACCCACAAACACAAAGAAAAGCAAATTTTGAAAACACTTTGAGCAAGTACCTAAGAGCCCGTGGATAACCACGGATAGAAAGGGTGTTAACACCTTCCCTTTCTATAATCTACCCCCCGGACCCGAGAAACATCTCGAAAAAAGAATTTTTCTGTGCTTTTTTCCTTTCCTTGTTGGATAAAATAAAAGACGCTGGCGACTCTTGCTTACCGCGACATTTTGCAAAAACAAACGCAAATGTGAACCAGCATTCCAAAAACAGTCAGTTCTCTCCCACCGTATCACAGAACTGGCGACTCTGCTGGGGACATTAATAAGTGGGGTGTACCTTAGGATTAGATCACTGTTGTTTTCAATTGTATGCTTTATATTTGTGGGATTGTATCAGAGTTACTATAGATCCTAACCCGGATCTGGGGGATACCCTTTAGGTAAGTAGCAATAAACTGTGAGGGAACTGTCTGGCGTAGACCGACACGGTTGAAGCAGTAGTTACATTGGTGTGGCACTTTAGTCTGTACCGATATCCCTTGTGTTGGAACGAGGAGAATATGGGTCTTCTAAGGGGTCATTAAGCACCAACTGACCTTAGAACCTTAAATTGACCAAATTGGCCATAGAACAGTAGCAGTATGCTACACTCATTGAGACTAAACTCTCGCAATGATTCTGGCCACAAGAAAAGGTTGCTAAACTGGAATTATGACCGATCGAGGGTAGTCAGTGATATTGAGATCCTCTAGAACCCGGTTACTATTTTTAGAACAGGTTTAAACCAACTAAACTGAAAGAGGGTAGTACCTAAGCTCCTTGCCAGCCTGAAATCTAAGGGCTCTCTGTGTGACTTGTGTGCCTTTACCATGTTTGCTATTTGTGGATACTCGTGGTGTGCTTACTATTATGACATCATGACATCATAACATTGCATACATCTTGCATTGGACTAACCTATTTCAAAGACAGGAGGGATTCATCTTTGCTCTGTTTTGTAGGTCATCATGATGCCCATGCGTAAGAATACCATCCGGATCAACTTTGTCCAAGTTCCTACCTTGCTTAAAGAGTTGGTTGCAAAGATGCCTGACACTACTTCCTTTATCAGGAGGCATGGTTCTCTTCTCAGTTTGGTCACCTCCAAATTGGACGAGCAGATGATGAGTGTCCTGGTCCAATTCTATGATCCGATGTACCATTGTTTTACTTTTCAAGACTATCAGCTGGTTCCCACCTTAGAAGAGTTCTCTGAGCTGCTCGGTATCTCTGTTCTGGAGTAGACCCCATTTACTGGTTGGGAGAAGACTCTTAAGCCCGAAGAGATTGCTGCAGCCCTTCATTTGACCAAAGAGGAGGTAATGGCTAATTGGGAAACTAGAAATGGAGCAAAGGGATTTCTGACTAAATTCTTGGTTGGTAAGGCTAACTATTTCTGGGATAGTCTAGACTTCAAGGCATTCGAGGATATTCTGGCTCTTTTGATATATGGCTTGGTATTGTTTCTGAATCCTGACACTTTTGTTGATGTTAATGCGGTAAAGATCTTCATCTCTCAGAACCCTGTACCCACTCTCTTGGGTGACATCCTTCATCAGCTTTATGCTCGTACTGCCCGAAAGCGGGGAACCTTGATGTGTTGTGCTCCATTATTGTCAAGGTGGTTTATTTCGCACCTCCCTAAGTCAGTGCTGAAGAACAAAGAAGGCATGGGCTGGGCTTATAGAGTTATGTCCCTATCTCATAATGACATTATTTGGACTCTCAAGGGTATGGATGAGGTGACTATTATTGATCGATATGGGGAGTACCCCAATGTTCCCCTGATAGGAACCTATGGAGGAATTTCTTATAATCCGTGCTTAGATCTCCGTCAGTTTGGAAGAGCCAGAAGAGAAGGACCTCATGAGTTGTTAATGCCTAGTATCATCTTTGATTTTCAAGGGGAAGCGATGAGCAACATCGTAAATTCATAAGAGCTTGGGATAGAGTTCACCAATCTGATCCACATGAGTTGGGCCCAAAGACTTCACTCCCGATGGAGCCATATCTCAGATGGGTCCGTATCCATGCCCAAAAGCTGGGTATGCCTTATGAACCGTCCGGCCTGTCACTCTTGAAGTTACTAATTAAGAAGGGGTCCTTCTAACCATCCTTCATCCTTATATTCCCACTGACATTGGGGCACTGAAAAGATCTTGGATGCAGCTGAGAGAAGAACAAGATACTTACCGAGAGAAGTTCAACGAGCAAGAGCCGAAGATCCATAGGTTGACTAGGCAGTTGGAGAACGAGTGGATTCTTAATGACTATGTCCGCACTGAGAAGAAGAGACCATGGGACCATTGATGGGCCTTTGTTTATTTCCATTTCAGTTTTATTTACTTTTCAGTATTTCCTTTCATGTAACGCCTTAATGGTATCAGTTGAACAATTTGAATTCTAAAGTTAATCTAATAAAAGTGTGTTTCCTTTTTGTTTACAAATTTGAATCTCTCGATTGTCTTTGAAATCATAATCATACGCATTTCATCCCATGCACTTCATAAACAGGTACCTATTACAGGGCTCTTATCTTCTTCGCTGTTTATTTAAACACTCATCATGTCTGCTGAACCTTCAACTGAGCAAGCCATCAAGGCCCTCCAGGCCCAGAATGCCCAATTCCAAGAGCTATTCATGAATCTAGCTAAGGGTCAGCAAGATCTGAAGACCCTGATTCTGAAAGAGAAGAAGAAGAAGAAGAAGAAGAAGAAGAAGAAGAAGAGGATTGTCCTGTTTAACACAGGGCACAGGTTTGGAAACAGGATATAGAATGAAGTTGATCTGACCACCTCGTCTGGAGGGAAAGATTGTCAAGAAGAAAGGAGGGCTCCTAGCCCTATGGTCTCTAACAACGAGACGGACTTCGATGAAGAATAGTATCCACCTGCTGAGGACAGATACAAGCAACTGGAAGACCGGTTGAGTGCTATGGAAGTTCAGAAAGTGCCTGGTCTGGACTTTGGTGATCTGGGTCTATCATCTGGGGTAGTGATTCCCCACAAATTCAAGGCACCAGCCTTTGCTAAGTATGACGGAGTTTCTTGTCCGAAGCTGCACCTCCGGTCATATGTAAGGAAGATTCAGCCGTACACTGCTGATAAAAACCTATGGATCCATTTCTTTCAAGACAGTCTCTCAGGGACTCAGCTTGAGTGGTTCTATCAATTGGACGGAGTCAGTATTCGCAGTTGGGAAGATTTGGCTACTACTTTCTACATCCAGTATCAATACAACTCCGACCTCGCTCCTACGCATACCCAACTCCAAGGTATGTCAATGGGAACGGGTGAAGGATTCAAAGATTATGCTCAGAAGTGGAGGGACCTCGCCGGTAGAGTACAACCACCCTTGGCTGATCGGGAGCTTGTTGACATGTTTCTGGGGACCCTGTCTGGTCCATTTTTCAACCACTTGATTGGAAGCTCTTCATCAGGGTTTACGGAGCTTATTTTGACCGGTGAAAGGATTGAGGCTGGTATTAAGGCTGGTAAGATACAGAAGGGTGCTTCATCGAGCACCGAGAGGAAGCCATTTAAGAAAGATTCCAGTGCGGTCTATAGTTCGAAAAGACATAATAGACCTGAACACCGCCAAGTTGTTAATGCGGTTGTTATTTCAAAACCTGCTGGTGCTCCTCAGTACAACAATTAACAAAAGGACGAGAGACCTAAGAGGAAATTCACTCGTCTCAGCATGACCTTATCTAAGATTCTTCCACAGTTGCTGAAGACTAATCTGGTGGTTCTAAAGGAAGCCCCAAAGAATTCAAATACAACATCACCCAGGTATAACCCTAATGCCCGCTGTGCTTATCACTCTGATAGCCCGGGGCATAATACAGATGATTGTTGGACTTTGAAAAATAAGATACAGAACTTAATTAATGCGAAGGAGATTGAGTTTGAGGCGCCCGAGAGGCCTAATGTTGTGACTGCTCCTATGCCCAAGCATGGAGTAAATGCTATAGAAGAAGATTTGTTCGTGGTTTCTATGAATGATATTGTTACCCCTCTGTTGACTGTAAAGAAGAACCTTTCGCTAGCCGGTTTATTTCCGGGCTGTGATGAAGGTTGTCGTATGTGTTTTGCTCTACCTAATGGTTGTCCGCTTTTGAAATCAGGTGTCCAACGCCTGATGGATGGTAAAGAAATTATGTTCGAGAAGACTGTTGTTCCTCTAGTTCATACTGAATAAGTTGCCATCATTACCATTTTTGACAATTCTTCCAAGGCTCCCTCGAGGAAGCCTGTTAGAATTACATTTGTTCTGAGAATCGCACCTGTGATCATCATTGTTCTGGGGCCCATCCCCTATACTTCTGATAAAGTTGTCCCTTGGCACTATGGGGCTGATGTTTATTTTCATGGAGTTAAGCAAGAGTTGGATGATGATACTGACATCAGTAACATTGTTGGACCTGCCAAAGTCACCCGTAGCGGAAGACTTTCTCACCTGATATCTCTCCACCATCTGCCCGAAGACCTGTTGTTATTACACATGCCAGTGTACCTGCTACTATTCCTGCTCAAGTTCCTATTCTTACCCCTGTCGTCAAGTCATCTGACACTCGGGGAAAAGGGATCACCACTGATGTGCCTGCCCAGACGGAGGCACCAAAGACGATTACTGTTGAAGCTTCTAAACAAGAGATGGAAGAGATTCTGAAAATCATCAAAAAGAGTGATTACAATGTAGTTGAACAGCTGGGGCAAACCCCATCCAAGATTTCTATGTTGTCACTGTTGTTGTGCTCAGAGGCCCATGCCAATGCTCTGATTACCTTCCTGAAGACTGCCCACGTGCCACAAGAGGTATCAGTTGATCAGTTCACATATTGCATGGACAATTTAACTGCTGATAATGGGTTGGGCTTCTCTGACGCCGATTTAACTGTTAAGGGGAAGAATCACAACAATGCCCTGCATGTCTCCATTGAATGCAGGGGCACTACTCTCGCTCATGTATTGGTGGATACTGGTTCCTCATTGAATGTCCTGCCTAAGAAAGCTCTATACCGGTTGGACTGTGAAGGGTTGGAGTTGAAGCCAAGCAACATTGTTGTTAGGGCCTTTGATGGGTCTAAGAGGATGGTGCACGGAGAAGTTGATATCCCGATTAAGGTTGGTTCTCAAGTCTTCAATTCTACATTCTATGTGATGGACATTCGGCCATCTTATTCTTGTTTGCTGGGTCGTCCATGGATCCACAAAGTTGGGGCCGTAACCTCAACACTCCATCAGAAGCTAAAGTACCCGGTCAAAGGGAAGATTGTGACAGTACAAGGAGAGGAAGAGTACATGGTTAGCCACCTCAACTCTTTTCGATATGTAGAGATGGATGGGGAGTTCATTGAGACCCCATTTCAGCATTTTTAAGAGGTTCCCCAGACACTGGCGTCAGCTGAGACTGTTGTTGAAGATTCTCCTATGAAGATGGCTTCCTTCAAGGATGCCCGGGCTGTTATTGAGAAAGGTGGGTGTGCAAATTGGGGGCGACTCCCTGATTTTACACAGAAGACTAACAAGTTTGGTTTGGGTTTCACTGCAGAAGCTCAAAGGGCTGTTTGGAATGCACGAATCGGAAGACCTCCCGTGTTCATCAGCAACTCGGGGGTGAATGCCATTGAAGAAGATGTTGAGGAGTTTGAGTTCGACAGCTAGATCTATCCTACGACCGACGGTGGACCAAGAAAATGGACAGCAAAGGACTTCATCCCTATTACTTTTGTTACCCGGTAATGAAACTTTTTGTTTTGAATTTGTAACAGACAATGTTTTAAACTTTATGGCCCGGTGTCTTACCGGGGGCACCGTGGCTTCATTTGTGAGGGTTTTATGTGTGTCATTTTCATATATCATTAATAAAAGCATTGGACGTTCTTGCATTTCAAATTTTACGCTCCTTGTTTTTCTTTATTATATATTGCACAACAGCTATTTTACACACACTCACATACACAGGTCTACATCCACTCTGGATCTCACAAGTAACGACTCTGCTACTGCCGGTTATGACTTCGAAAATCCGATCAACTTAGTCGAAGACGAAGGTGAAGATGATTGTGAAGTGCCTGGTGAACTTGCAAGACTGTTACTCCAAGAGGAGAAGGATATTCAGCCGCACGAAGAGCTAGTGGAATCAGTGAATCTGGGTACTGAGACAGACAAGAAGGAAGTCAAGATCGGTGCAAATCTGGAGCTTAGTGTGAAGCAACGGTTGATTCAGATGCTGCGTGACTACGTTGAGATCTTTGCCTGGTCTTACGAAGATATGCCTGGGTTGGATACTGACATTATGGTTCATCGCCTGCCTACCAAGGAAGATTGCCCTCCAGTGAAACAAAAGGTCCTCCGAATGCGCCCAGAGATGTCTGAGAAAATCAAGGATGAAGTTATGAAACAGTTTGAAGTCGGTTTTCTAGCAGTTACTTCTTACCCTCAATGGGTAGCCAATGTGGTTCCTGTGCCGAAGAAGGATGGTAAGGTCCGGATGTGTGTTGATTACAGGGATTTGAACAGGGCAAGCCCCAAGGATGATTTCCCTCTACCTCATATCGATGTTCTGGTTGACAACACCGCTCAGCACAAGGTATTCTCCTTTATGGATGGTTTCTCCGGTTATAATCAGATTAAAATGGCTCCCGAAGACATGGAGAAAACGACCTTTGTTACTCAGTGGGGTGCCTTTTGCTACAAGGTCATGCCTTTTGGACTGAAAAATGCTGGGGCAACGTATCAGCGTGCCATGGTTGCTTTGTTTCATGACATGATCCATCATGAGATTGAAGTATACGTCGACGATATGATTGCAAGGTCCCAAACTGAGGAAGAACACCTTGACCATCTGCAGAAGCTATTTGACAGGCTGAGGTTGTACAAGCTGAGGTTAAACCCGAACAAGTGCACCTTTGGGGTAAGATCCGGTAAGCTGTTGGGTTTCGTCGTAAGCGACAAAGGTATTCAAGTAGATCCGGCAAAAGTGAAAGCTATACAGGAAATGCCAGCTCCCAAGACAGAGAAAGAAGTCAGAGGTTTTCTGGGACGATTAAATTACATTGCCCGATTCATCTCGCACCTGACTGCTACTTGTGAGCCAATCTTCAAGCTTCTGAAGAAAGATCAAGTGGTACATTGGAATGATGAATTCCAGGCCGCTTTTGAAAGAATTAAAGAGTATCTCCAAGAGCCACCTATTCTGATGCCACCAGTTGAAGGGAGACCTCTGATCTTATACTTGACAGTACTCGAGAACTCAATGGGGTCTGTGCTGGGATAGCATGACGAGTCTGGCCGGAAAGAGAATGTTATTTATTACCTTAGCAAAAAGTTTACCGACTGTGAGACCCGATACTCACTGCTCGAGAAAACTTACTGCGCTTTGGCATGGGCTGCTCGCCGGCTGAGACACTATATGTTGACTCACACAACTTTGTTGATATCAAAGATGGATCCAATCAAGTATATCTTCGAAAAGCCTGCCTTGTCCGGAAGAATAGCAAGATAGCAGATGATCTTGACTGAGTATGACATCCAATATACGACCCAAAAGGCAATCAAGGGAAGTGTGTTGGCAGACCATTTGGCACATCAGGCAGTGGATGATTACCAGTCTATGAACTTTGAATTCCCGGATGAGAATATCATGTTGGTAACTGATTGTGAGACACCTGGACCGGATGAAGGACCTGAGGAAGGATCCCGATGGTCTATGTACTTCGATGGAGCTTCGAATGCTTTGGGTAATGGCATTGGCGCCGTGATCATATCTCCTAAAGACTCTCATACTCCGTTCACCGCCCGACTATGTTTCAACTGCACCAACAATATGGCGGAGTATGAAGCATGCATCATGGGTCTTCGAGCTGCAATTGACCTAAGGATTAAGTTTCTGAGTGTCTTCGGAGATTCCGCTCTCGTGATCAGTCATATCAAAGGCGAGTGGGATACGAAACACCCAAATCTTATTCCTTACAAGGAGTATGTATTGACGTTGCTTCCTCATTTCAAGGAGATAAACTTTGAACACTTCCCGAGAGAGGAGAATCAGTTAGAGGACGCGCTAGCTACGATGTCTTCTATGTTCAAAGTCAATTGGGTCAACGAAGCTCCCTGGATTATCATTGAAAGACTGGAAGAACCTGCACATTACTGTGATATCGAGACTGAAGAGGTAGCGGATAAACCCTGGTTTCATGAGGTGAAGAAATACCTTGAAGCTCAGGAATACCCCGAGGGTGCATCTGTTAATGACAAGAAGTTTATGAGAAGGTTCGCGGCAAAGTTCTTCATCAGCAATGGCATTCTCTACAAGCGTAACCATGATTCAATCTTACTGCGTTGTGTGGATAAGAATGAAGCAGAAAGGATCATGGCAGAGTTACATGAAGGTACTTTTGGAACTCACTCCAGTGGACATACCATGGCAAAGAAAATCCTTCGGGCAGGATATTATTGGTCCACAATGGAAGCCGACTGTTATTAGCATTCTCGGACATGTCACAAGTTCCAAGTCTATGCTGATAAGATGCACATACTGCCAGTACCTCTGAACGTCTTGACAGCTCTGTGGCCTTTTGCAATGTGGGGCATTGATATGATCGGCGAGATCAGACCTACGGCATCCAACGGGCATCGTTTCATCCTGGTAGCAATTGATTACTTTACGAAGTGGGTTGAAGCAGCTTCCTTTGCTATTGTAACCAAGAACGTCGTGGCACGGTTTATTCGGCACAATCTGATTTGTCGATACGGTGTGCCAGAGAGGATCATTACGGACAATGGTACCAATCTCAACAACAAGATGATCACTGAGCTCTGCGAACAGTTCAAGATACAGCATCACAATTCTTCTCCTTACCGGCCAAAGATGAATGGGGCTGTAGAAGCGGCTAATAAGAACATTAAGAAGATCGTGCAGAAGATGACAGTGACATACAAAAACTGGCACGAGATGTTACCGTTTGCTCTTCATGGGTACCGTACCTCAGCGCGGACGTCAACAGGGGAAACACCCTACTCCTTGGTATATGGCATGGAGGCAGTCTTGCCCATTGAAGTTCAGATACCCTCTCTTCGAATCATGAAGGATGCAGATTTGAGTGAAGATGACTGGATTCAGACCCGGCTTGATCAGCTGAACCTAATCGAGAAAAGAGACTTACTGTTATTTGTCATGGTCAGACGTACCAAAAACGGATGATCAAGGCATTTAACAAGAAAGTTAGACGACAAGAGTATCAAGTTGGGGATCTGGTAATCAAGCGCATTATCTTACCTCAAGGTGATCCCAGAAATGGACCCCTACTTACGAAGGGCCATTTGTGGTTAAGAACATCTTCTCAGGAGGAGCTATGATTCTAACCACCATGTATGGTGACGACCTTCCTCACCCCGTCAATGCAGACATAGTGAAAAGATACTATGCATAATCAAAGACCCGTTAGGTTGACTGGCCTAGGCAAAAATAAGGGCTTCCCGGCGAACCAAAAGGGTTCGGGCAAAAATAAGGGATGAAAATGAAAAAATCTGTACACCCGACAAGTCAAAAACCTGAAAAGGCGACTTGGGCAAAAAAGGGTATCTCGGTGGACTGAAAACCCGAAAGGGCAGTCCAGGCAAAAATTAGGGATCAAAGTGTAACACTATGTCTCATTGGATCACTTTGCATCCAGACTTCGGTATCAACCGTCAAGCTCGGACGACGCTAATCAATCTGATTCATCTTCAACCAGTAGCAAAGTGATGAGATGCTCGAAGACATAAAGGCAATAGCAGAGTTGGAACCCAGTGGGATTATTCACATAGTTGTTTTCTTTTCTTTTCACAAATTGTAAATTCTATCTGTTCGGCGGTGTTCTCTTACTAGGACGTCAGCCTCTTGTACAAAAAACGCCTATTTACAGGCCAAACTTCAAAATTAATACAAATTCATTTTCAGACAAATTTCAAACTGTTTTTCCTTTATCTGTTTTGTTTTACAAAGAACGTCCAATGTTCATTTTTGATATATGCATTTGACATTAATTGCTACTCATAAATATTTACATGCGAAACAAAAGATGAATTACTGGTAATATCAGAAGCAGGGGCAATAAGAAGTGTCCAAGTTGTGTAGTTGTTTTGTCCACCAGGTATAAAGGTAGATTCAGCTGAAGAATATGGCTAAGATACCTTCACTCCCCGTAAAGTAAGATAGTAATGATAGCTCTCTCAGCTGAAACTTGCAACCGTGAACAAATCAGTAATACTCTCCCCAAGCAGAGTTGATCTACCAGCAGCACTAGAAAGGCTCAGTATCCCCAGAAGGTCTTAGTATTCCCCAGCGGAGTATAAAGATATTCCCCAGCAAGTATAAGAGTATCCCCGACAGTCTTAATATTCCTCAACAGAGTATAAGAAGGTTCTCCGACAGAATACAAGATATCCCCAGTGGAGTCAATATTTCCCCAGCACGGTCTGAAAAAAGCTTCCCCAACAGAGTTGAATCATCTTCCCCAGTATACTCTGGAAGTTTATCCCCAGCGGAGTACAAAAATAAATCTCCCCAGCCAAATTCAGAGGATCATCCCCACAAGAGTCTAACAGGGTTATCCCCAGCAAGTTGCAACCGAAAGATCATCCCCAGCGAAGTTCTTTCCTTTCACAAGCAGGAATTCAATCCTCAACAGATTCAATATCACCAGAAACGGTAATCCATCCCCAGCGGAGTTTATCAGCGGAATCCCCAGTGGAGTTTATCGTTAAAATCCTCAGCAGAGCATCTCTCCCCCACAGAGTAATTCCCCACAGAGTAATCTCCTCGTTAGTTTATTCCCCAACGGAGTTATCTTCTCCTACAGGATTATTCTCACAAGTCATCTTCGTTCATTATCCTCAGCAGAAACGAAGCATTCAACTCTGCTCTCCAGCAGCTATCCGGAATTTATTTTCCCCAGCTAAAACATCACATTTCCATACATCATGATACATACATATACGCATCATACAAATACAATCTCATTTATGTTGAGAACATCATTGCTTGATCCCCATCATGCATTGCATATGACTGACCTTTACCTTTCAGGAAAGATGCAGTTCAGTTCTCAGCTATGTCAAAGGAGACAAAACTAGTTAAATTGATTCCTAAAGATTTTTCTGAGGCTAAGCCAGTCAAAGGAGACAAAACCAGTTAAATTGATTCCTAAAGATTTTTCTGAGGCTAAGCCAGTCAAAGGATACAAAACCAGTTAAATCGATTCCTAAAGATTTTTATGATGCCAATTTAGTCAAAAGAGACAATTCAGTCAAAGGAGACAAATTCAGTCAAAGGAGACGACTTTAGTCAAAAGAGATAATTCAGTCAAAAGAGACAACCCGTCAAAGGAAACCAAATCAGTTAAATCGATTCCTAAAGATTTTTCTGAGGCTAAGCCAGTTAATAGAGACAAAATCAGTTAAATCGATTCCTAAAGATTTTTCTGAGGCTAAGCCAGTCAATAGAGACAAAATCAGTTAAATTGATTCCTAAAGATTTTTCTGAGGCAAGCCAGTCAATGGAGACGAAACCAGTTAAATCGATTCCTAAAGATTTTTCTGAGGCAAGCCAGTCAATGGAGACAAAACCAGTTAAATCAACTCCTAAAGATTTTTCTGACGCCAACCCGTCAAAAGAGACAACCCGTCAAAGAAGACAAAACCACCTACCAACAATCTCCAAATGGCATCTGTAAGCCCATCCCCGACATCACAATGTTGATACCAGTTCATGCGAGTGCAAATTTCTGGGCACTCTAGTGTTCAATCATCTTCCACCTTCGGATCACGAAAGGCCCGAACGCCAATCTATATCCTCAGGTTTAAGAAGATTGAACAGGGGCAACTGTTGTACCCCAAAATTTGCCCTCCCATATTTCTCAAGATATTGCAAGAATAATCTCCAAGTGGTTCAAGATGGCTCAAGAGTTGGACAGTCAAGTCATCTCCTAAGGCAGACAATCTCAAATTAGGGTTTTGTGTTGCATCAAGGTCCTTAAATCCAAATGGCCTCAAATGCTCCCCAATGTCCTAATATGTTCTCAAGTTAATCCATGTCAAATTTCAAGCCTTGCAGAGGAAGTTTGGTCAGTCAATTGCTCAAGAGGTCCCAAAATCGACTGTGCTAGGGCAAAAGTCAACTGTGACCTATAAACAGTCAAACCTCAAGATTTTTTGTCAACATTCTCATTTTGAAGGTTAATTCATCATTTGATCAAGGGTTGATCATGATTCATCAAGGATTGCTCAAGATTCATCAAGATTCAAAAGTTGCTAAATTAGGGTTTTGTAGGAAAAGTCAACTCAAATTTTACCAAGCATAACTTTCTCATACTTTATGAGAAATGACCCATCCAAAGATAATTTTGAATAGGATTAAATTTCCTACAATCCATCTTCATACCCCAAGATCAAGAAATGCACTCACAAGAAGTTATAAACTTGGACATTATAGGTCATTTTTGAAAGTCAACAAAAACACCTTTTTTCCAAAGCTTATAACTTGAGCATGGAATATCAAAATGATATGAGACAAAAAGGGTTGGTTATAGGACATCTCAAGGTTTCTAAATATTCCAATAACACCTCCAAAAGTTCAAAATTGAAGGAGTTATGCATTGTTGAAGTTGGGCATTTTTCCAAAATTGCCAAAAGTCAATTATCCCCAAAACTTCAAATTTTGCCAAATGGGCCCACTTTTTCCACTTGATTTGATCTTGTCACACCACACACGTGTCCTATCTTCAGTTTATTGTCCATTCATTGATTTTTCTATTTTATTTGATTTTTATTAATTTAATTCATTTTAAATCAATTTAAAATCAAATAAAATCCAAATCTTGATCAAATGGAATCTTTTTGATGGATACATGTCTTTAATATCATTATGGACAAGATCAAATTCGTACCATGCCATGTTATGAACAAAATATTTGATTTGAGACAATTTTAGAAGGTTTTTAATGGTGATTCATATCAAATCTTCAAACATCAATGCTCATGGATTCAAGGCCCAAAATTAAACCTAATTGCTTCCCTTATACTTGTACAATGCAAAGGCACAAAGAGCACGACCTAGAGGCTGCACAAACGGCAACACCAAAACTTGAAAAAAGCTTGGAAAGTTGGAAATCGAAATCAGCCTTAGAGTCCAATTCAAGGCAAAAGCTCAACATAGACTTCTTGCCTGGCATTCACTGAAGCTATAGGAATCAAAAGCAAGGTCCCAGGCCCTCTCCAACACACTGTAAGTCGCTTGAAACACGACCCTGTACATGAAATCGTGACTCCATATTTTGGCATCTTTTTGACAAATTTTTTGTACAATCATGCTTATCATTCAATTTCTAAGCGTTCTGCAATATTTGATTTCGTGTTTATGGCTTGTAATGTAACACCCGAACCTAGGGTTTTCGTTTCTTATTTTTAGGCGTTTTTGCTACAGGTAAAATTGGGGCAAACCATGGACATGGGTGTGATCAGGGAAAGGAGACGATCATGAATATGGTCATAGTTTGCATTTTTATAGCCTATAGACGATTTTAGAAGCAAGCCACGGATCTTGCTGCGGATAAAAATCCGCAGGTAAGAAAACCAGTTTTACACGAAGAAGACGAATGCGTGTCTTCTTCCTATTGGCTAATTCAAATTACGCGCCTTATTTTTATTAATTCTGGCATATTTATTTGTTTTACCATATAATACTTAATGCTTATTCCACTAACAATAAAGACAAAGTGATGTAGTGGTAAGGGAAGCGTGTCAAAGTCCAATGGGACCTGGGTTCGAATCCCAGGTCCACCAATTTGCTTTGTATTGTTTTTCCACAGATGTTCCAGTACACACTCAAGCATGTGGATTACCATACACCTTCAGATTCCAAGCGCCAGATGGCCTACAGGCCAGATCTGGTGGCCCATATTGGACATCCACCATGTACTCTAGTCAACAGGCGCGCGTGAGATCCTCGAAAGTCAAAGCAGGCTAGCATAATTGGGCCTGGAGATTGCTATCACACCTCCTCTTGGGCCCAACACCCCATTGGTTTGTTTTCTTTTCATTATATTTATTTATTTATTTTATTGTTTCAATTAATTATTTTTATTATAACTAACCAATTAAAACTTTTCTCATAAAATGAAAAACACAAAAAATATTATTTTATTTATTAAAATTAAATTCAACTTTATTTTTGTAAATAAATAATAACTTAATTAATTTAGTTGTAAATAGGTTTAGCTTTTAATATTTTTTTGCAATAATTAAAATCAATATAGAATATTAGGTTTTTACTAACTTTGATTAAAATTATTTTATTTCCTTTAAAAACTCAAAAATCCAAAAATATTTTCATTAATTAATTAATTAATTTTGACCTAATTTAATTTCTTTCTAATTCAAAAAAATAACAAAAACATGCTTTCTTTCAAAAAGGGTCAAAACCCTAAAAACTCACTCGATTTAATTTCTCGCACGCGTATCATTTTATCCAATATTGTAATTGCTCCCGGTATGTAATAGCTTTTAATTAGGACTTTTATTTTATCGCTTTCTTTTATTTTCCGCAATTTAAATTAAAGGGTTGTTTTTGGCGATGTAAATACCTGACGCCTTATAATAGTTTAGATTTAATTTCCGCAATTTAAATTCTGCAACTTATAAACTGTTAGATGTTTGATAATATGGAATGCATGACAAGATCCAATGTATGAACTTAAAATCAACATAGCTCACCCATGACATGTACAAAGATAAATAACTGAAAAATAACACACTCGCACATGCGCACTCTTAGGGTACACCTCACTTGGTTGCCTTTGAACGTGGTCATTGAGTATAGGAAGTTTTAGAGGTCGTCCTCTTGTCCAAAGATCATAGTTGCCTCGAAACGGTTGCCTCGGAAAAATGATCTAAGACATTAGGGTTACCGCTAAGGCATTCTAACATTGTTTTAGTGACCACACGTCCCTTAATCAAATTGACCCTTAAAACTCCAACGACGGTGCTACCTACTCCTCAATAGTGGGATAGCATTGTCTAAAGGACATTTGTACAGATTAATTCCTTTTTCGAGTAGGTATATGGTTCTTAATTACTTGCTCATTCTAAAACAAAACAAAACTTTTCGCACTTACACCTTTCAAAAAAAAAACTTCTTTTAAACCCACAAACACAAAGAAAAGCAAATTTTGAAAACACTTTGAGCAAGTACCTAAGAGCCCGTGGATAACTGCGGATAGAAAGGGTGCTAACACCTTCCCTTTCTATAATCTACCCCCCGGACCCGAGAAACATCTCGAAAAAGGAATTTTTCTGTGCTTTTTTCCTTTCCTTGTTGGATAAAATAAAATACGGTGGCGACTCTTGCTTACCGCGACATTTTGCGAAAACAAACGCAAACGCGAACCAGCATTCCAAAAACAGTCAGTTCTCTCCCACCGTATCACACATATGATGAATGATATGTTATTCATGTAATGCATTCAAGGATTCAGAAATTCAAATTTGTTGCAAACAAAAAGAACACATGTCATATTAAGAAGAAATTTGTTAGTACATAAATTCCCCATGGGAAAAATATTACAAAATTCTTAATGTAAAAAGAAAATGCGCATCCTCTTTGGTGCGATGTAAGTGTTAAGAGTCTCCTCCTCGTGAAGTCGGCGGGTAAGCTCTAAAACCTTCTTCTCACTGGCATAGAAGCTGGCTTCAAAAGTATTTTGTTCTTCTCTGAGTTGGATCCAACTCTTTTGTAATTCTTCCAATGATGTTGGCATGTCTGGATATAGGAGGGTGTATGGAACCTCTCCTTCCATAACAGGCTCTTTGATCACAGGGAGAATGTGAGGGTATGGCATCATAAGATTCTGGGCGCGGGTTCGTACCCACTTGAGATAAGACTCAAGGGGGATGGAATTCTTGTGCCCCAGTGTCTTACTATCCACTTTGTTGGGCATCCTCCAAGCTCGAATAAACCTTTGTCTAAGTCCTTGCGCATCGTTGTCAAAGTCAAAAACCAAGTCAGGAATCAGCATATCATGAGGGCCATCCCTTCTAGCATATCCAAATTGTCTTAGAGCTAAATAGGGGTTGTAGGTAATGCCTCCCCTAATGCCAAGTAGTGGGACATTAGGGAATTCCCCACAATGATCAATGATGATGACATTTTCTCTGGACCGAGAACACCAATTAACATCAGAATATGTGAGAGTCATCAACCATTGTGACCATCTTAAACCCTGCTCATTCTTCAAAACTGTCTGGGGAAGGTGAGAAATAAACCACCTTGCTAGAAGAGGAGTACAGCACATGAGAACACCTCTTTTCCTCATTGTTCGTGTGTAAAATGAGTGTAGGATGTCCCCAAGCAATGTAGGCACAGGATTCCGAGATATGGAAATCTTGACAGTGTTCACATCTATAAGCTGATCAGGGTTTGGGAATAAGACCAACCCATAGATGAGGAGTGCCACAATCTCTTCAAAAGCTTGTAGATCTAGAGAATTCTAGCAGTCTTGTGCCTTCTCAAACAGAAATTTTGCCAAGAAACCCTTGACACCACTTCTGGTTTCCCAATGTCCTTTGATATCAGATGGTTGCAAGTGTAAGGCTTGAGCAACATCTTCAGGCTTTGGTTCTTTTTCTGTACCGTTGTAGGGTAGTTGATGAAGAATAGGAATCCTCAGGAGTTGAGAAAATTCCTCCAAAGTAGGTACTAGTTGGTAATAAGGGAATGTGAAACAGTGGTGTAGGGGGTCAAAGAACTGGAAGATAACTTTTACCATGTCTTCTTCAATGTTGGAGTTGACCAAGTTGAGAAGTCTACCATGTCTTTCACTGAAAAGAGAATTCTCTGGAATCTTGGAAGTAAGCTCCTTGAGTTGAGGAGGGATTCTCACAAGGTTGACTTGAATTGTTTTCCTGCGAAGAGATTCCATGACCTACAAAACAAGAACAAAGATGAAGATCCAAACCCTTGAAATGGTTAGTGTATGCATATGATGCTTTATGATGTTCATGATGTATGCACAAGCACATGTACAAGCAAATCATACAAGATCCTAGTTTCAGGCTTGCATGAGGTTTCATAGGTAAGTACCCTCTTGAAGTTAGTTGGCTCAACCTGTCCTATAAATAGTAACCAGGTTATAAGGAGCTCAATATCACTGGATTATTTTCTATGTTCATTATTTTGGTTTAGCCGCTTAACTGGAGGGCAAAATATTCCAAGAAAACAACCCTCAATGAGTGTAGTATCGAGTATCTACCAACTTCGGACTGTACCAAAGCCGGTTATCTCACTACTCCTAAAAAAAGGCCAAGATGGTCAAGTAAGGTTCTAAGAGTTCATTAGTGCTTCATGATATCACTCAGCGGCCCCGTATTCTCTTTGATTGACTCAAAGACTACCGGTACTCACAAATATGTCACACTAATATAGCTATTGCTTCAACCATGTCGGTATACCCCGCATAGTTTCCACAACATATTGCTATTTACCTATGAATGTTTCCCAAATCCGGGTAGAGGATTTCAAGCCCAAACAAGAGAACCAATTGTAAAGCAATCAAAGCAAATAATATAATCATACAAAGGGTGATCTAAGCCCTAAGGTTACTCAACTTTAAAAAATGTCCCCAGCAGAGTCGCCAGTTCTGTGATACGGTGGGAGAACTGACTTGAGGTTTTGCGTTTTTGTTTGCAAATGTTTCGGTTTAGAAAGAGTCGCCACCGACTTTTTATTTTATCCTAAGGAAAGGTCAAAAAGCACAAGAAAGACCTTTGAGATGTTTTCTTGGGTTCGGGGAGTAGATTATGAAAAGGGAAGGTGCAAGCACCCTTTTCATCCATGGTTATCCATGGGCTCTTAGTTACTTGTTTAGATCACTTGCTTTGCTTTTCAATTGTTTGAAATGGTGCTTTTCAATTGTTTGAAATGGTGCTTTGTGCATGGTTTTGAAAGATGTTTTGAAAAGAGACCATCGTTGTGGTAACCTTTGTAATGATTCTTGTTTGAATGTATACAAAGGTGTTTTTGTCTTTTGAAAAGATTTCAAAGTTTGAAAGTTTGTTTTGGGAAATATTGTGTTGTGAGGTGTGTTTGAAAATAGCAAGGATGTTTTGCAAGCTTTTGATCAAGTAACTAAGAGTTGTCTACCCTATTTTACTCAAAGATCGTTCTTATGTTTTTAACCCTTTTGACAGTGTTGTTTCACCATTGCATTTGGTGAACAACCTTGTGTTAGGATGTTAAACGGGACAGGCGCGGGTCATCGTATAGACCATGATAGCAATTGTGTTAAGTATCTTTGGTAATTTTCTTGAGGGACTTGATCATTTTTATTTAGGAAACAAAGATAGCGTCATCGAGGGACTATGATCTTTTGTTTTGTTTTTGTTTTGGCAAAGTACCCAACATGCATACCATGGTCCATTTTTGAAGGCAACAAGTGGATTGTAACCCTAGGGGTGCAAGTGTGCATTGTGTTTGATTTTCATGCATTTTTGTCTTTGATTAGGTCAAACTATTTGTTAATTGGATTTTTGCATACAAACCCTAATTCTCTAATCATGGCATAGTTGAAAGCGTAAAGTGCGAGAATTTAAAGTTCTAAGCTATTACAACATGATTATGGGGAGGGGGATACAAGTTTGAATAGGGGGTATTTGACAAGAAATTATAAACCCTAGTTTACTATTACATCCAAATTGAATCTCAAATGCATAAGAATTTAAATGTACAATATTTAAATAAACAAGATAAATAAATATTAAATAATATGAATTATGCAAAAAATGGTTTTTGTTTGTTTATGTATGTAAAAGTATTTTTTATGTAAAAAAAAAAAGTATAAAAAAAATAAAAAGATTAATTTTATTTGTTTTAAGGGTAAACCCTAATTTCTTTAAGAAAATAAATATAATATATTATTTATATACAAAAAATATATTAATATGTACAAAAATAAAATATACTTAAAAAAGGTATTTTTTTAGTATGAATAATAATAAAAATAAAAATGTAATATTTTTATATTTTTATTCTAATTATTTAATAAAATAAAAGTATATATATATATATATATATATATATATATATATATATATATATATATATATATATATATATATATATATATATATATATATATATATATATATATATATATATATATATATATATATATATATATATATATATATATATATATATATATATATATATATATATATATATATATATATATATATATATATATATATATATATATATATATATATATATGTGTATAAAATAAAAATATGTACAAAAATTATATTTTTAATAATATTTTCAGTGTGAATAAAAATAAGAAATAAAAAATAAAAGTATATAATCACATATTATTTTCAAGTTTAAGTAAATTATAAAAGTATTCTAAATGTTTTTATGTTATAAAAATCAAATAAAATGTCAAATAAGTGTAAAAAATTATGAAAATATTTTTTGAGCATTTTTTATAATTGGAAATAAATAAAGAAAATCAGAAATGAAAATAAAAATGCAAAAATATGAAAATACAAGAAATTGGGCCAGGGGTGTGAAACTGAAAAGAGGGGTGTTGGAAGCAAGCAGGCCAGGCCCAGCCCAGGCCAACTTCATCTTCTTCCTCCAGACAAAAAAACGCGCGCTTGCCCTGTTCAAATGCTATATCCTGTATACGCGATCCTTTGCAAAAACTCACAACATCAAACTTGTAGAGAATTTCAATACGATTCTAACCATATAAAGCATTAATCCTAACTCTCAAAGACAAGAGAGAATTTCTCTGGCCCCAAAATCTGAACTAGTTTTTTCAGCATGTTCATGGATGAAATTCTCCTAGCACACTTAATATAAATGAAAGCTGAGCATATGTATGGCTTCATGGCATTGAATACTACATTTTTCATTCACAAACTTAAGGCTAAATGTTCCTAAATAGAGATAGAAAGTGATGAAAAACATGTTTCAGTTGGATTCGAGTAGGGCAATGCAGTGCTTCTCAACAAGTTTTGAGGTGTCTGGTAGCTTGCCTTAACTTCACTTGATCTTTTCCAATAGCTAGCTTGCCTTGAATGTCCCTGAATCAGCCTCTAGAACTCAACCTGCATAAGCTTGAAATGAAAATGGTGAACATTGTAAATGGAGTTACAGTTGGAAATGGAGGTTTGGGATAGCTTGAGTGAGTTGAATGGAATGTGTTTGAAGTAAAAAGGAGCAAAACGCACGAACCAAATGAGCTATGGCACTCAAGTTGCAGCACCTGCCTTGTTTTACCAAAGAAGTGTGATTTCTGGCTATGGTAGGTTTTAAGGCTCAAGTACTCGTGTATCTTGCTCAAAGGGTTGTGTGAAACATGTTTGCAATATTTGTTTAAGCTAGCATGGACTGGTTTTCAAGTTGGCAAGTGTTTGGACAATTTCTTGTTTTTGAAGCAAAGATGTGATGTTGGTTCTACAGGCCTGTACAAGCCACATAATATGCTGCATACAATCCTCTTGGTTGCTGGAATTTGTGGATTTGATTTTCCTTCTGAGATCTTGGCCCTATGCTTCAAAGGTCATGTTTTGACATAAAGCATACCTTTTCAAAAATGGAAATGTGCCTTTTACCATTTATGGATTAGTTTTGTGTGCAATGTCCAAATGGACAAGATAATGCATTAGCTCAGTGGATTTGCATTCAATTAAGGAGTGTAAAATGGTTTAGAGGCCTGCAAACTAGCACAAAGCATGCTGGTTTGAAAATGCCACTTGAGTGAACATGAATTTGCCATGGATACAAAGTGAATTTTTGCCAACTTCAAGCATTCGATTCTCCCTAACCACAAATGTGTTTGAGGAGTTCTTCGACAATTTGGAAATCTTGCAACATGCTCTATAATCCATCTTTGAAATTCAACTTGAGACTCCAAGTGGAGCTATGTTAAAAATGGCCAAGAAGATGGGTCAAAATCCTGCCTAAACTAGGGCAAAATTTCTCTAAGTTAAAAGTTTTAGGGACCCTTGTTCCAAAAATCATAACTTGAGATCCAAGCTTCTTTTGAGAAAACTTTGTGAATCAAAGTTGTAGACTTTGTGGAGGACTACAACTTTCATGTTGTAAGTTTTTTTTGAATCCATATGAATCTTGGTGAAAATGTGGAACAAAGTTAGGAAAAATTAAGAAAATTTCATAACTTAGAAAATTTCTAAGTTATGAAAAAAAAATTAATTTTAAACCCTAATTTGCAATTTTGGGTTTCTTGATGAACAAGTTTCATAATTTGACACATCTTGATGAAAAATGGCCCTTGGCACTTGATTTTGACCAAAAAGTCAAAGTTTGACTTTTCAGTGTACAGTCAAATTTTGATCAGTTGACTGAAAAATTCATTTGTCAATCCCATGCATTTGAGATCTTTTGAACTTGTTGAATAGGTCAAGATGATGTCATTGATTCCTTGAGTCCATGGTTGAGCTTAATTTGCCATTGACTAGGTCAAAAAAGCCAGAAATTGCCTTTGTACAGTCAAAACCCTAAAAATGACCATTTTGCCCTTTTGGTGATCTGATCAAGTTTCTTATGGAGTTGTGATCCAAACTTGATCAAATGGTTCATATGAGTTCATAATATTGATGTGGGTCAAAATTTATGAGGTTTGACTGTAAATTGGTCACAGTTGACTTTTCCCCAATACAGCTGATCTCTAGGTCAACTGTTCAATTGACTGGGCAAAAATTTGATTCAAGGCTTGAAACTTGGTATGGACAAACTCATGAGTCCAACATGAAGTGTGAAAGTCACTTTGGGCATTGTAAGTCAAAAAATCCATGTGCAAACTCAAACCCTAATTTAGGTCAACAATGCAAGGAGATGTCTCGAGCAGAGCAAACCCTAGCTTGATCTTGAGTTCCAAGAGCCTTGTGATGAGAAATATTGATAAAATGAGAGAGAAAATTTTGTGGTACAACAGTTTCCCCTGTTCAATCTTCTTGAACCTGAAGAGTTAGATTGGCAAGCTTGCCTTTCGTGACTCGAAGGTAAAAGAGGATTGGACACTAGAGTGCCCGTAAATTTGCACTCGTCAAAATGCAGCTGAGGGAATAGGCTTAAAGATGCCATTTGGAGATGGTAGACTCTTGCTGGAGATGGGCTTAGAGATGCCATCCAAAACTGTTTATTGAAAACCAGTAAAATGAATCATCAGAATGGTATCCGTATTTGGAACGTATCTGAGTTGTATCTGGAGATTGGGTTTGTATAAGCAAGGGAATAGCGTCTGTGTCTAGAGCGTATCCGAGCTGTAACTATATTTGATTCTTGAATGAATATCAGAATGACTGCCGTGTTTGGAGTGTATCTGTATTCTGAATGGGTGATAGAGAAATATCTATGTATGAAGCATCTATGTGTTGGGGATAAATTCTGAATGAGTAACAGAATGGCAACCGTGTCTGGAGTGTATCTGGTCTGTATCAGAAGTTGAGATCTGTATGAGTAGCAGAATGACTTCTGTGTTTGGAGTGTATCCGCACTGTAACTGGGATCCGGACAAGTAACAGAATGACTTCCGTGTTTGGAGTGTATCTGAAATTAAAGTTGATAGTTGAATCTGAATGAGAAATAGAATGGCCACCGTGTCTGGAGCGTATCTAGTCTGTATCTGATTGTTGAAGTCTAAATGAGTACTAGAATGACTGTCGTGTCTGGGGTGTATCCATATTGTATCTTGACTTGAAATTCTGAATGAGTAATAGAATGACCGCCATGTCTGGGGGTGTATCCATATTGTATCTGAAATCTCTGAATAGTTGTTAGCGATAGCTTTTTAATCTTATCCTGAAAAGGGTATAATGTTAGCTAAAGCACAAAGTTATGTTGCATGATATGCATGATGCAATAGAATGTGTCCCATTAATGAATGTAATGGATGTAATGGATGTGCATGTAAGCTGATTAGCTGTCTTGCTGAGGAAAATAAATCCTTGATAGCGGGAGATAATGAAATCTTTGACTGCTACCGGAGAAAGTAAATCCTTGGCCGATGCTGAGGATTCCAAAAATCTTTGATTGTTGAGAATGAGAAATCCTGGGATCACTGCTGGGGACTGAAAATCCTTGGTGACTCGTGGGGATTAACAAGAGCTTTGACAACTTCTGTGGGGATGTGAGAATTCTTCATGACTTTCCTGGAGAAATAAGGAAAAATCCGACGATCTCTACTGGGGAATTAAAACCTGGGAGGCTTCAAATGGAGAAACAGGAACTAGAATCTTCGTTCTGTTGGGAAATAACTCTGTGGGGAGAGCGTTTACTCTGCTTGGGAAATCAGGAGCTTGGGTTGTATGTCAATCTACTGGGGATTCCTAGTTGGGGATAAGACAAAGAGTTAAATGTTATCTGATTGATTCTCAGACTTTTAAGATAACCTGTTGGGGAAGTTGGGGAAAGCTGAATGGTTCCCGTTGGGGATTGATAGTTGGAAATTTGACTCCGCTGGGGGAAGAAGGTTTAGAGTATTCTAGCTCCGCTGGGGATATGTATTTCAGGGTTTTCGGGCTCCACTAAGGATCGTGAGTTTGGAGACTTAACTCTGATGGGAATCTTGAAACTTAACTCCGCTGGGGATATGTATTCCAAGGTTTTAACTTTGTTGAGGGTCTGAATGACATACTGTGGGGGGATTTCTTCTGGAATAGCCTAGAAATGTTTTCCTACACTTTCAACCTACCAGTAATTATCCTTTCTCATTTCGTTTTATTTGTGAGCAGTTATTATATTCAAATGCATATGCCTATTCAACAAACCATTGGACGTTTTCAAATAAGACATAAGTGTAAAAAAAAAAGGCAAGCAAATTTCTGCACTTTGAAGTATTCTTGTATTAACTTTTGTAAGTATTTTTGTACAAAGGAGACAGACACCTTAGTAAGAGAATGTTGTCGTAAAATTTGAAAAAAATTTATACAAAAGGAAGATGGCTATGTGTAACAATTCCATGGGGTTCCCATTCTTCTATAGCCTTCATAACTCTGAGTATCTTGTCCATTCGTTGCTTCGTCTGCGGATGATTGGATTGATCAGAAGCTTAGAGTTTGGTCGTGAAGAGATTGTCCTTAAAGTGATCCGATGAGACATAATCATATGCTTTAATTCCCTAACTTTTGCCTGAATCGCCCTTTCGGGTTTTCGATCCACCGGGAAACCCTTTTTTGCCCAAGTCGCCCTTTTGGGTTTTCAACTTGCCGGGTGTACAGATTTTTTTTATTTATCCCTAATTTTTACCTGAACCGCCCTTTTGGGTTTTCGATTCACCGGGATGCCCATTTTTGCCCAAGTCGCCCTTTCGGGTTTTCAACTTGTGGGGTCGTTTTATGCGTAGTATCTTTTGACTACGTCTGCGTTCGCAGGGTGCGGCAAGTCGTCACCGTCCATAGTGGTCAGAATCATTGCCCCACCAGAAAAGATGTTCTTGATCACAAATGGTCCTTCGTAAGTAGGAGTCCACTTGCCCCTGGGATCACTTTGCGGCAAGATGATCCGCTTGATTACAAGATCTCCGACTTGATATACCTGACGTCTGACTTTCTTGTTGAAAGCCTTGATCATCTGTTTTTGATACGTTTGACCATGACAAACAGCAGTAAGTCGTTTCTCGTCGATCAAATTAAGTTGGTCAAGCCGGATCTGAATCCAATCGTCTTCACTCAAACCAGTATCCTTCATAATCCTCAAGGAAGGAATCTGAACTTCCATAAGTAAAACATCCTCCATGCCATATACCAAAGAAAAGGGAGTTGCCCCAGTTGAAGTACGTGCCGTGGTATGATATCCGTGCAGAGCAAACGGTAACATCTCATGCCAGTCCTTGTAGGTGACTGTCATCTTTTGAATGATCTTCTTGATATTTTTGTTTGCGGCTTCAACAGCACCGTTCATATTTGGTCGATAGGGAGATGAATTGTGATGTTGAATCTTGAACTGCTCGCACAGAGCGGTGATCACAGTATTATTCAAATTTGTACCGTTGTTCGTGATGATCATGTTGGTGATACCATACCGGCATATAAGATTCTGCTTGATGAAGTGAGCAACCACATTCTTCGTAACGGAGGCGTAGGAAGCTGCTTCGACCCATTTGGTAAAGTAATCAATAGCCACCAGGATGAAGCGATGTCCACTGGATGCCGTGGCCTTGATCTCTCCAATCATGTCGAAGCGCATCATACTGCCACAAGGTGATCCCAGGGGAAAATGGACTCCTACATATGAAGGACCATTTGTAATCAAAAGCATATTCTCTTATGGAGCAATGATCTTAACCACTATGGATGGCAACGACCTGCCGCACTCTGTGAATGCAGACATAGTCAAAAGATACTACGCATAAGAGACCCGCTTGGTTGACACACCTAGGCAAAACAAGGGCATCCTGGCGAACCAAAAAGGTTCGGGAAAAAATTAGGGATAAAACAAAAAATCTGTACACCCGGCAAGTTGAAAACCTGAAAGGGCGACTTGGGCAAAAAAAGGGTATCCCGATGGACTGAAAACCCGAAAGGGCGGTCCAGGCAAAAGTTAGGGAATTAAAGCGTATGACTATGTCCCGTTGATCATCTTACAGAAAACCTTTGGCTTCGACTAACAAACTCAATGGGTCTAATCAATCCAATCAACTTCGGACAAGGCAGCAAGTGGACAAGACGCTCAGAGACACGAAGGCTATAGCAGAATGGGAACCCCATGGGATTATTGCACATAGCTATCTTTTCTTTGTATCAAATTTTCATTTTTTTACGACGACATTCTCTTACCAGGATGTTAGTCTCATTGTAAAAAATACTTATTCAAGTTAATACAAAGATATTCCTTTGAAAGTGCAACGCTGTCTGTTTTTCTTTATTTTTGTGTTTTATTTACAAAAATGTCCAATGATTTATTTTTGAACATATGCATTTGAACATAACTACTGTTTACAAATGAGCAAAAAATAGAAGACAATCACTAATGGCTTTAAGAAATAGGATAATATCTTTAGAATATTCCTGTTGTACCCCAATTTTTGCCTCTAAGATTCCTCTATCATCTCATACCATCACAATGCAATCAGATCACAAATTAGGCTTTGAGTTTATCTTCTACTGCATCCTGTCTTAGGGTTTGCCTATGGAATCACCAAGCACCTTGAAGCACTTTTATTTGTATATCTTGTACTTGTATGCTTCTAACTAACCTCAAAGTGTGTATATTTTGTCTCTTGGAATATCATCTTGTAGGTCATGGCACAATTGCAGTCATCTCACCATCTCCTAGCACAAATGATCAAAACTAGGGTTTGGAGTTTAATCAGGAGATCTCTGGATTTTTGGGAAATTATTGATCCCATACTTCTCTACATAGTCATGATCATTTATCATTGGATGTTTGATCATCAATTTTGGCTTGAAAGGGTTATATTGATGAAAAGGGGTAAAATGGTCATTTTGTCAGAAGACAGTCAAAATCAGTTGTTGACCAAGTGAACTTTTGGTCCATCAATTCAATATCCCTGTTCTCATATTTCATGGTCAATAGTGCAAAAATATTAAGAGGAAGTGTGAATTGGAGATAACTTGTCAAGGAAGTTATTTGAAGTTTTGAAATTTTTCTAAGTATCCTTAGGGATGAATTTTGACTGGCTACAACTTTCTCATTTTTTATTGAAAATGTGCAAAATTTATATGTCTATAAAAAGAATGAAAAATTATCCAACTTTGTAGGAGTGGCCACAAGTCCAAAAAATGAAAGGAAAAAAGTTATGAAGCTTGGAAGATTTTGACACTTAGTGAAATTTTGGTTAAAAATGCAAAAATTTGACTTCTTCATGTCCATTTTTGAATGACCATTTGGACTCAAATTAAAAAGTTGGAAACATGAAAGTTGTAGATTGGAATTTTCTATTCATTTTTCATTCAAGAATCATCTCAAATGGTTAAGTGTAGAGAAAGATATGATGATTAGGATTTTGGGCTGAAAACTGAATTTTTGCCCAGCACAAGGCAAGGCACGCCCAGGCAGACAAGACATTTCATCAAACATGTTATGGGCGCATATTCATCATCATTTTCCTATGTGAAATATTCATTATTTTGAAAAATGTCCAACATAAAAGTTGAAGCCCTAAATGTTAGGAACAACTTTGCCTCAGAAAGTTTCTCCAAATTCTTTCTACATTTTGAGATGTAGTTGTGAGAAGTAGGCACCATGCATGCTGAATTTTCTGCCCAGCCAGCAAGTCACGCGTGCAGCAAGCCCAGGCAGGCAAGGCATTTTGTCAAACAGTTTGTAAGCACATGTTCATGGCCAAATATCTCATTGATTGAAGCCTCATTTTGAAAAAATTTGAACTTAAAAGTTGGAGTATGAAGTGTTCTCTATATGTTTTATTCAAAGTTTGTGACGTTTCATGCACCATAGAGAGAGATATAAGGGAGCAAAGAGGTGTTCATGAAATAACATATTTGCATGAAAATGCATGGAATTTTTTTTATGCAACTAAGTCAATTGCCAGCTCATCATCCCAACCTTTGTTCACTCACTCAAGCACGTGATTTGCATCCTCATTTACACACAAAAAGACAGCACATCACTCTCTCTCTCATTCTTTCCATTTCTCTCACTTTTCATTTCTCTTTTTCTTCACTCTATATAAAGCCATCAAATTCAACAAGCAAAGGAAGAAAAAATAAACAATCAGTAGCAAGCTATTCTCTCCCTCCCTCACACGAAATTCACTCTCTCTCTCTTCAAATATCAAACTTCCTCCATTGTTGTAAAAAGCAAGCTTCTATAATTTTTCAAATTTCTTCACATCTCTCTCCATTTATTATCTCTGCACATTCAAGCAAGTTTCTCTCTATTACTAGCTCTTTATTTGAGCTCCAACATCATCAAACTCATTGCAAGGTAATAGATCCAATTTCTCTCTCCTATTGCAACCTTGCATCGTTCTTTAAATCCATGAGTTGTTTTGAAAATCTAAGAGCATATTCATAATCCTTACATTTTTATGATCAATTTTCATTCTTGGATCGTTTAATTTGGTGGAGAATTGATGGAGAAAATCAAGTTTGAAAACTGTTTGATGTAATGTGCAAATTAAAAAAAAAATGTTCATGTAGCATTTTCACGCGCGATTTTCTCAATCATCCATGCATCATTTCATGAATGTTTTGATCCTAGCATGTTCTACTAATTTCAATCTTGAACTTTGGTGTTGAAATTTTTGGATTTCATCAAGAAATGAGTGAGTTATGGTGATATGAAAATGAGGTTACAAAGCTGAAAAACGTGAACAGCATGGTTGTTTGGTAGGGATGATGATGTGTCATATTTTAATTGAACATGGCTTCAGTTCTTTTTACAGTGCTTTTTTGCAAAATCAGGTGTAATAGCCTTTTAATATTAATTCTTCTTTGTTTTCTCAAATTTTATTTTAATATTTCCTTCCCTTTAAAAATTATGAAAAAATTATTTTAGACTTCTTTTTCAATATATTTTCATATTTTTATTTTTATTTCATTTTTTTATTATTTTTCTTGATTAAATAAAATTATGTAAATAATTAGGGTTTTAATTTTTCTTTTAAATCTTGAATATTATTTTCCTATTTATATTAAGTAAAAAAATCCATAAAAATTATTTTTGGACTCCTATCTGAGTATATTATTTGAAAATATTTTTTGTCCAATTTTATAAAAATTTTGGTTACATTTTAAAAATCATTTGGACATAACATCTTTTATTTATATTAATTTTGTTAGTTTGTGTAAATAATTTTCTATTTCTTTTTTCCTTTTAAGATAAAATTCAAGAAAAATATGTTTTCTGATCCTTTTAATTTTATTGACATTTAGGTTATTTTAAATCAAATTTATTTTGCCTTTGGATCTAATTGATTAACTTGTGAACTTAATTTCCTCTTTTAGGGTTTTTGCTTGATCATGCACATTAATGGATTTAAATTTATAACTTCATATGCCTATAAAATCAGAGATGAACTTGTTTATAGTGCTTGAACATGTTGAGGCCATAAAAATCATTTTTCTGGAATTTTACAATGTGATTTCATATTTTTCATAAATTATTTTCCAAAACCATCTAGTTTAAGGCTTAAACTTACTAGTTTCCAATTTGCATTCCTAAAGCAAATTTACACCTCAATCCAGGGACTCCAAATTTTATTTCTGACTTTTATAGGACCTTAGGAAATTAGAGTTTTAATTTCATAATTTTTCAAGTCATTTTCATATTTTAAACCTATTTTTTACTTAAGATTGCATTTAGGGTTTTCCCTTTGAACAATGTTTGTAAATTGAAAAGTTTTATATATGATTCTTGTTTGATTCTTGAAATAGCATATGGTACTGACTTGGAACACATCTTGAGGAAAATTCTTCAACATCATTGGGTCTTGGGTGTTGATAGATTGATAAACCAAATCCATCAAAATGGACGAATGATATTGATGATATTTGAAGCTTTAATCCCTTCCCTCTTCATCTTATTCCCCTATCTTATTGTATTACATGTTATGGGATAATGATCTCTATATCATTTATCCAAACATGAAATACATAAATTGCTATTGATCGACCTCAAAATAGGTGCAACTTCTATATAAGTCCACTTATGATTGCTTAACATAGCGCTAAATTTTGTCCCGATTCGAATAAATGATCATTCGTGGCCCAAACTTATGATTGCAAGCCCAAGTATATTATTTTGATCTCTTTGATCCAATAACCTTTAGATTCATTGTGTGGAGGCTTTGGTTCTACCAATCCTCTAATGGATCTACAACACCTTTGGTCAACGCGGATCACTTAAACATCGTTGATCATTAAATGGTACTTATGAGAATTCCAAATGGATGATATACTTGACAAAAAGCAAATGCAACTTGTTGTGTGGAGGCTTTGGTTCTACCAATCCTCTAATGAGTTCCAAATGTAAGTTTCAAGATGTTCATCCAACTAACCACTAATTATTGACTTGTTTTACCTTATGCTTTTATTCTTTTTTATACTTTATGCATTTACATTTCATGCCATTTTAATCTTTGCTCATTTGAGCATTTATTTTCTTCCCATTTTTACTTTGCTCACTTGAGCTTTTCTTTTCCTTTCTTAAGATACTTAATAATCAACATAAACCCTAAAAAATCTTTAATGACACTTGGACTATTTGGTTACTATCCTTGGCATTATGGAGCATGGGACTTTTTCTTGGACTTAGGATTAGAAACCTTGGCCTATCTTGGAGACCTTGTGATCTTATCTGATTATTTTATCTGGAGTTCTTGAGGTTTACCTCAAGACATTGGGTTACTTGTTTGCTTTTGTGTGCAGGTTTTGGTGATTACATTCTTTGTTTATAATCTAGAATTCACCCGTATACAGCCGTTACTCTGCCTAATTTTTGTGAAGACTTAATACACTTGAAGTTTGGTTCTCTCAAGAGGTCTAGTATCTTTGCTTGCTTGGTTTCAATCCAAAGAATGGGAATTCTATATTGACACATAATGTCAAGTATTTTCTTCTTGTTGGTTAGATGATTCTTCTCCTTAGCTTTTACCTTATGCTTTAGGATAGCCTCTTCTTCTCCTCCCACCTTCTTTAATTTCAAAAATCTTCTCCCTCCTTTTTGAAAACTCTTCTTGTTTCTAAACTTGAAACACTTTCATAATAAACTTGGACTTATGTCCATGCATTTTAAAAATATTTTCATAAATAAACTTCAATCAATTTAATAATACCTTAACATTTTTTGTGGGAATACTAAAAGTCAATCAATCTCATTTCAAACCATTTTTCTACTTTGGCTTTTTACTTTAAACTTTTCTCAAAAGATTAGACTCTTATCAATCCTTGTAGTGATGCAAATAACTATACTTCTACAATATGTAGTGAAGTGAGATATTTTCAACTTGGGTGTTGTGTGAGGCATTGTTGATTTTAAGATCCAAGCCATATCCTCCACTTTGAGATGATGCAAATTCTCCTTTCTCGTGATTGTGGATAGTAAGTATGTTTTCCACACGGACAATGACGATAATGTCTTATCTCTTAAAGTCAACCAACACATTTGTGTTTCAAATTTTTAAAAGAGGAAATATGTGTACACTGATCCCCTATTGCACGAAAGGTGGTACGTAGGCACTAAAGGTTCGCAACCGTGGTGGGTGCAAAAATCATAAAAAAAACTTCTCTTCTCACCTCCACCATCTATTTCTATACAACGCATTTTTATAGCCAAAATATACAGATTTTACAAAGAGGTTCCTGCGGAGTACCGTAGATGTTTAGGGTGATAATACCTTACCTTTGCATAACCAACCCCCTTACCTTGAATCTTTCCCCCTCTTTTTGGGTTATTCTCTCTTTTCCCATTCCTTTGGAAACAATAAAGCGCGGTTGCGATTTTTATTTTTGATTTGTATAAAGTCTAGCCAATCTAATGGCTTAGTCTTGAACATTTCTACCGCTACAATTCCATAAAATCCCCCACAATGTGCAACTTAATGATATTAAGCTCTCTCACATCCCCGACAGAACAAAACTTCCAGTTATCAATCCCCAGTAAAAGTCGCCCAATTTCTCAGGATTCCCCAACAGGATTTCACAAGCAATACACGGCGTTTCCTGTACAACATATTTTATTTCTCTAACAAATAGAAGTTCATCAACTCATCAGCACTTCAAAACGTGAAGACCTACACTCCATGTCCCCAACAGCAGTCAGGGATTTATTTCCCCTAATCCAATAATATTACAACAGCATAGCTCACATACCCATACATTGCATCCATACGTCATAAACATCTATGACACGAATGCATACAACATAATTGCATTCATTTGTTAGAACATCATTGCATCATGCATTTCATACATCATGATATTGCATACAACTAATCTTTCATCTCTTCAGGAAATATCAGTCAACAGATGGTTATCATCAACAATTTGAAAAAGGTCAGAGATTGATACCAGCAACAAGCCAGGACAATTACCTATATGACCAGCTGAAGCAATCCTACACGACTTTCAGATACAGTTCAGATACACTCCAGATACGGACGCCATTCTGATACTCATTCAAACTCAACTTTCAGATACAGCTCAGATATGCTCCAGATACGAACGTCATTCTGATACTCATTCAAACTCAGCTTTCAGATACAGTTCAGATACGCTCCAGACACGGACGCCATTCTGATACTCATTCAAAGTCAACTTTCAAATACATTTCAGATACGCTCTAGACATGGACGCCATTCTGATACTCATTCAGAGTCAGCTTTCATATACAATTCGGATACACTCCAGACACGGACGCCATTCTGATACTCTTTCAGTTACAGCTTTTCAGATACAGTTCAGATACGCTCCAAATACGGATGTCATTCTGATACTCATTCAGCTCCAGTTGTCAGATACGAGTCAAATACAATCCATTTATGGATATTATTCTAATACTCAACCAAATATATCCACTATTTCAATATAAATCGACTAGAGATTTATTCTGACAGTTCTTCCATTCCTGCCAACAATCATTTTTAGATGGCATCTGTAAGCCCATCTCCAACAACTTTTCCATCATCGAGTGTAAATTTATGGGCACTCTAGTGTCCAATCATCTTCCACCTTCAAGTCACGAATGGCAAATTCGCCAATCTAACTCTTCAGGTTTAAGAAAATTGAACAGGGGCAGCTGTTGTACACCAAAATTTGCCCTCTCACTTATCAAATATTTTCTCACAAAGATCTCTCTTGGTTCAAGACTGCACTAGGGTTGATCAACTCAAGACACCTCCTTAAGCATTGATGACTGAAATTAGGGTTTGAGATTGCACAAGGATAATTAAACTTTCAATGCTTCATATGAATTTCATGGATCATTATGGACCCCCAAGATTACCCATGTCAAGTTTCAAGTCTTGGATCACATTTTTGCTCAGTCAATTGAGCAGTTGACCTAAAAATCAGCTATATTGGGGAAAAAGTCAACTATGGCCAGTTTACAGTCAAACTTCATAATTTTTTATCTACATCAACATTATAAACTCATATGTATCATTTGATCAAGTTTGAACCATAATTCCTCAAGAAATTTGATCAAATCATCAAAAGGGCAAAATGGTCAAAATTAGGGTTTTTTTTACTGAGAAATGGCAATTTCTGATTTTTGACCTAGCAAATGGTTAATTGGTTTGAGGCATAATCTCAAGAGTTCAATTGAATCATTTTGACCTAATGGTATGACTCAAAACATTGTTCAAAATCAATTGGATTGATAGTGAATTTTCAGTCAATTGATCAAAAGTCAATTGTACACTGAAAAGTTAAACTTTGACTTTTTGGTCAAAATTAAGTGTCAAAGATCACAATTCATCAAAACATATCAAAATATGAAACTTATTCATCAAGAAATCAAAAAGTCAATATTTCATTTGGAAAAGTCAAAGTTTTTTAACTTAGAAATTTTTCTAAGTGTTTAAAATTTCATGTATTTTCACAACTTTGAGCAAATTTTTAACCATGATGCAAGATGATTCAAAAAAAACTTTCAATATGAAAGTTGTAGATCTCCATGAGATATACAACATTTATTTACACAACTTCTTCTAAAAGTTCTTGGATATCAAGTTATTAATTCATAAAGTCATGGTCTTGAAATTAAACACTTAGTGAAATTTTGCCTTAGTTTAGGCAGGATTTTGACCTAACTTCATGGCTCTTTTTCATATAGTTCCAAGGGGAATTTTCAAAAGTGATTCAAATAGGGGTTGTATATCACATTACAAGCTTTCTAAAACGTCAAAGAACTCCTTGAGATCATTCTTGAGCAGGGAGAATCGAAGAGAGGAAGTTAGGGTTTCAAACTAAAATTATAGGTCATTTTGTGATGAACAAATATTCAAATTTCAAACCTATGCTGCATAATCTCTACTTTACAGGCCTCAAACTTGTTAGGAACTCCATAATTAATTGCTTACACAGCTGTTAGAGGTCTCAACTCAAGCATTCTATGCAATGCCATGCTTTATATCTATTTTAGGAAGAAAGTGCACAATGCCATTTTGAAAAAGTAGCTTTATGCACAAAACTTGTTCTTGAGCCTTGCAATGGTTTTCTTCTGATCATACATGTACTATAACTCAAGAGAAGTTTGTCTCAAGCCTTACAATCACTCATCCCATGCTTGTACTTCACTTTGGAACCATGCTCCCACTTTTCTTCAAAATCAATTAACATAGCAATCAGTCTAGAACTTGTACTTCTGACCCTCCCAAGCACAAAAACCTTCTCATTACTTATGTACAAGTCCTTGGCAACAAAATACATGCATGCTTAAGCCCTAAAAACACCAAGAACTCAGAATTGCATCACATACCTCCATTTTTACATAACCTGACCAAAAGTTTGAAACTCGCATCTCCCTCGTGCGTTTTCAAGCCTTTTTGTTCCTAAAGCTTCTAAACATTATTTAGAACTCATCCCTCACCCTGTTACAAGACGGTAACATCATTAACACCATCCTCCATTTTCAAAAACAGAGCTTTGCACTTGGACTTCTCCAGAACTCCTCAGGCATTTTCAGCTCAAGCTAAGCATCACATTAGCTTCCTGGGAACTTGAGGAAGCTAATCCATTCATTGGAACTCACTAAAAGCGGCTCAAACTCAAAACATGATACCCTCTTGCAAGGTGAGTTTTTTGACTTTTGAACTCTTCATATAGGCATCATTAACGTTTAGTTTATGAATGAAAAATGTAGACATCATTGTTCTGAAGCTAACCATGTCTTTAGATTTCATTTATATTGCTTAAGTAGTTAGAATTTTGAATCTGAACATCCTGGAAAAATTAGGTCAGAATTTGGTACCATTCATAATTCATGCTCATTCTTGAGAATTAGTTTTTGTTTACATTTCTGGAATCGTGGTAAAATTTTACACAACTTTCATGTTTACATTGTTGCAAATGGTTGAGAAATGAACAAGTTGCAGGGCTTCTGGCTGGAGGTTGAAGATGAAGTACATTTTGGACAAGACTTAGGTTATATATTTGTTGTTTTACATAAGTTAATGGATGTATCACCATCGCAGTGGTTAAAGCGCGCGTCTGTCACCATGAGATCCTGGATTCAAGTCCCAGCGTGACCTTTTTTTTCATTTTTTTGACATTTTCTGGCTTTTTGCAGTGTATGGGCCTTCCTCCATTGGGCTTGGGATTTTTGCTACACTTGCACACCCCTGACTATTTTTTAACCCCCCTCACTTTATTTTTATTTTATTTTATTTTTTACTTTTTTATCTTTTATTTATTATTATTATTAATATTATTATTATTATTATTACTATTTTCAATAATAAGAAAATAAAATCCAAAAATATTTATTTTTATTATTTATATCTATTTAGTTTATTTTTCTTTTTAAAAATAAAAGAACAAAAAACCTTTTCTTTAATTAATTTCTTTTTTACTTAGATAATTTAATTTTAATTATTATTATATTATATTATTTATTTTTCTTGTAAAATTAAAATCAATTAGAACTTAGAATTTTTATTTAATTATTTTTATTTTACTAGTTTAATTAAATTCACAAAAAAAAAATCTTAAAAAACTTGTTTTCTTTAAATTAATTTAGTTTACTATTTTAATCTTAATTTCCTTATTTTTCTTAGCTAATTATTTTTATTTAATTAAGTCAAAAAACCCTTTTCATTAAAAACCAAACAAAAATCATATTTTTTTTCACATTTACATTCTTGTATTTTATTTGCACATTTATTCAAAAATTCAATATGATTGTAATAGTTATTTATATTTAATTTCTTGCAATATTCCCCATTTGTAATTTGTACACCCCTCCCCTAAATGATGTAATAGCGTAGTAATTTTAATTTCTGCAATTTATCGATTTATATACAAATGCTAGTAATTAGGGTTTTGTATGGAAAGACTAAAACCAACAAATAGCAAACCCTAATCAAAGACAAATCAAGCATGAAAATCAATGCACTTGCACACAAACACCCCTAGGGTAAATCCACTTGGTGGCCTTACAAAGTAGCCATATTACGCATGTGAGGTATCTTAGCAAAAACAAGCAAAAATACAAGATCATAGTCCCTCGATGACGCTATCTATGTTGCCTTTTCAAAATGATCTTAGTCCCTAAAGAAAAATGCTAAGATATCTTGCAACATTGCTAGTCATGGTTATACGATGATCCACGCCCGTCCCTTTTACATCCAAATATAGGGTTACATACCGAATCAATGGCAAGATAACAATGTCAAAGGAAAGAGGAAATGAACATGAAAGACTTTTGAGTAGGTAGAATGTTCCTAGTTATTTGCTCAATTTCAAAACCAAAACATCCTTGCTATTTTTAAAACAAACACCTACACTTTCAAAACACCTTTCAAACTTGAAAACATTTTCAAAAGATCAAACACTTTGTATACATTCTTACAAACAAGAATCATTACAAAGTTTGCCTAAACAAAGGCCTCTTTACAAAATACTTTCAAAAAACCACATTAAGCACATTTTCAAACAAAAGCAAGTGATCTAGCAAGTAACTAAGAGCCCATGAAAAACCATGGATGAAAAGGGTGCTAATACCTTCCCTTTTCATAATCTACCCCCCGAACTCAAGAAAATATCTCAAAGGTCTTTCCTTTTCTTTTTCACCTTTCCTTTTGGATAAAAGAAAAGTCGGTGGCGACTCTTGCTAACCGCGACATTTGCGATCAAACGCAAAACAACCAAGTCAGTTCTCCCACCGTATCACAGTCTCAAAGGTCATGGGTCGAACCAGTCTTTTGACACTTTTTTTCATATTTCTCATATGTTTTGCAGGTTAATGATAAAACATGTTAAGCGCGTATCCTAACACCAGCGCGCGCCTGGCGCAGTTGGTATGCATGCTGCCTGGAGATGCAGGAGGCGTGGGTTCAACACCCGCCCCCAACATTCTTTTTTTCTCTATTTTCTACTAACCTTATTTTCTTTTTCCTACCCCTAATTTTATTTTTCTTAACCCTAATTTTCTTTAATAAACCCTAACTATTTTTTAATCAATATTAAAATAAATTAAGTTCATTTCTTTCTCATAAATTAATTTTGATTTTTTATTTAGTAAATTAATTAGTTTCGATTAAATTACCTAACTTTTTTCAATTAGTTAAAATCAACCTAGACTTTAGGGTTTGTTTAATTTAATTACTTAATTAGTTTTTTAATTAATTAAAATTAATTAGACGTTAGGTTAATCATCAATTATTTTTCATCAAATAATTTCTTTGTTTCTTTTCTTTTTTACTTTTTCACACGCTTTATTATTTTCGCATTAGTTTTTCTATCATGTAACTGCTAAAGGATGTAATAGCTTAAATTAGGTTTTTTGCTTTCTTTCTTTCCCCAATTTTTCGTAATTTTGTACCCCCTTCCCTAAAGCTTTGTAATAGCGTAGGACATTTAATTTTTGTCTTTACTGTTTTCCTTATTACTGTATAGTAACTTGGTGTGTATGGCAAGATCTAAAATCAACTGTTAGATAACTCTAATCAAGATTAAATAACTGAATTCAATACACTCTTCACACTTACACCTCTAGGGTAAGCTCACTTGTTGCCTTCGAATAAAGCAGTCATGTCCCTCAAACGTAGGGACGCTTTAGCAAAGTCCCTCCGATACAAAAGATCATAGTCTCTCAGTGACCCTTCGATGCTGCCTTCGATAAACGATCTTAGTCCCTACAGTAAAATTGTTAAAGCGCCCTACGAGTTGCCTTTATGATTGTACGATGACTCGCGTCTGTCCCTCACACATCCAACGATAGGGCTTCCTACTCACTAATGGTAGGATAGCAATATCTAAAGGAGTAGGAAAATAACACGAAATACATTCGAGTAAGGGTAGAACTGTTAATCGCTTGCTCACACAAAAACAAAACATTTTCACAAAACACTTCTTTTCTGAAATATTTTTAAAATAAAGCACTTTGTATGCATTCTCAATGATACGAGAATCATTACAAAATTTCCACACTTAGGCATTTTTTCAAAATATTTTCAAACTTACACATTTACAAAGCATTTTCAAAAAGTGAGCTAGCGATTAAGAGCCCGTAGATAACTACGGATGAAAAGGGTGTTATCACCTTCCCTTTTCATAACCTACCCCCCCTAACTCAAAATTCTAGAAGGTCTTTCCTATTCTTTTCACCCTTTCCTTATTGGATAAAAGCAAAGTCGATGGCGACTCTTGTTATCCGCAACATTTGCGATAAAATGGAAAAACAAGTCAGTTCTCTCACCGTATTACAGAAACCAAGGATAAAATCACACTCCTGAGGTCCATGGGAAGCGATCCATACCCTTACTTAAGCTCAAAGCATCCCAGAACTCTCTCACACGAATTCACCGACTTTGGTATTTTCTTCAACTTCAAAATTTTTATTCAGGCTATATAAATTGATTTTGTGCATTCATATGTGTTCATGGTGTCATTGAGAATAGTTTTGACGCATTATACGCCAGCTTTGATACAGGGATAAGAAAACGCCATTTTTAGGGCGTAAAGCACCGGCTTTATCGTATCTCCTTTTACATGCATTTTCGGGTTAAATGGATGCCACCATTGAGTTTGCAGACCCCGGTTTAGGGGGGTAGGCTTAATCTTTTGTTTCAAATCGCGCTATTTTGCAAAATGAGATTTTTGACAACTGGAGATGAAGGTGGTCAACCACCGTGTATGGTGGTTTAACCTTCCCTGGGTTGCGTGGCTCCTCTCTATTCGTCCATTCAAATAACAATGGGGGACTCTTGCACGCATGTTTTGATTTTTAAATTTTAATTTCATTTATTTATTTAATGATTGATGGTTGAATCCATAACAGATAAACAGCATAACTCAGTTGGCAAGGAGGAGGATTGGTGAAAGGAAGGTCGTGGGTTCAAGCCCCAGCGTTGACATATCTTTTGTTTACCCTAGTTTTCAAGCCTTGACCTATTTTCTTCATTTTTCTTTTAATTTTCCATAAACTCTTTTTAATTATTTTTTAATCAAGAAAAATCATAAAAAATATAATAAAATCAGATTTAGGTTTTTAATAGATTAATTTAATTTTAGACAATTTTTTTATTTAACTAATTAGATCTAGGCTTTTCATATAATTAATTAAGTATTTAATTTAGGTTTCAAAATCTATTTATTTAATCATTCAAAAATCAAACAAAAAATATACAAAAAATTAATTTCTAACATTTTAAGATTTTAGGACTTTAAAAATATTATTTCTAACATTTTGGTTTATTTTTGCCATTTATTTTCTTAGACAAATTGTATAGGATGTACAAATTTTATAATAACCAAGTTTAAATTTCCGCTTAATTTCTTTATCATGTAACTGCCTCCAAGGCCCTATAATAGCGTAGGACTTTACTTTTCCCAACTTATACTTTATACGGTGTATATATAACTGTGTAGTGATAGGCTTGTATGACAAGATAAAATAAATCGGTAGATAACCTTAAACAATTCCTAGATAACATAACTGTAATTGAATCACTTTGCACACATACACCACTGGGGTAATTCACTCTGTTGCTTTTAGAAAACATTGGTCATGTCCTTCGAAAATAAGGATACTTTAGCAAAATACCCTCGAATAAAGATCATAGTCCCTCGATGACCCTTCGATGTTGCCTACAAAAAATGATCTAGTCCCTCTGATAAAAAATTGCAAAAGTATCTCTATATGTTACCTTCAATGACCATTCGATGACCATTCACAAGTCCCTTCACATCCAATAGATAGGGCTACCTACCAACTAATGATACGGATAACATTATATCTAACGGAGAAGGAAAAGAATAAGAATGACCTTGAGTGGGTAAGAACGTTTAATTGCTTTCTCGCAACTCTTTTCTAAGAAATAAACATTTAACATATCACCTTTTCAGAAAAAAATAGTTTCAAACACTTTGTACGCATTCTTGAGGACTGATACAAGAATCATTACAAAGCCAGACGTACTTTGGTTTTTCAAAAATATTTCCAAATCACACACAAAGCAAATTTTCAAAGTGAGCTAGCGATTAAGATCCAGTAGATAACTACGGATGAGAATGGTGCTAACACCTTCCCTTTTCATAACTTACCCCCCGAACTCAAAATTTATCAAGGCCTTTCCTCTTCTTTTCACCCTTTCCTTGTTGGATAAAAGAAAAGTCGGTGGCGACTCTTGCTAACCGCAACATTTGTGATAAAACGCTAAAAAACGTCTATTCTCCCACCGTAATACAAATATGTCTGAAACAAAATGGGGACCCTTATAAGCAACCCTCTATGCCTTAGGATTGACATAGGTTATTTCAAAAATAAGAAAAATTACTTTGGAAAGAAAAATATCTCTAGAATTTCCACAACTGTCCAATTCTTGAGTTCTTCACCTAGGGCGCATTCGTGGATGAAATCAGATGCCCTGTTGATGTTGTCTTTATCAGATATCATTGCCACTTTTATTCCGTGCTCTACTCTGTTATTGACGAAGGTCTCCTAGATTGGAGGAAATCGTGCTTTGCCCTTCAGAGCAGCCTTTGATAATTTGAAACCCAAACCAAAGTGTTTCTTCTTCTCAGGTATTTTCGGGAGCTTTCCCCAACCCTTTGAGGCACCATTTTCCACCGCTATTTTCAAATCTCTCCATGAAGTCACAATAGGTTTCTTGATTTTTTCCATCGGTAAGATTACCATTAAGGCAACCTCTAAAACTTGAATTGGTGTGGCTATGCAGTCTTCATCAGCACTGATATATTTGTAGGATTCTATGTAAATTACAAAGATGTCCTCTTCACCGTCGATTATGAACAATCTTCCTTCAATGAAGAACTTCAATTTCTGATGTAAAGTCGAAGTGACTGCCCCTGCTGCATGAATCCAAGGTCGCCCGAGTAAACATGTATATGCGGGTTCTATATCCGTGACTTGAAAAGTGATATAGAACATGTGTGGTACGATCTTGACAGGAAGGCCCACTTCTCCAAATACTAAACATTGAGAGTCCTCGAAAGCTTTAACTATCGTAGAACTCGGTCTTATCACAACATTGTCTAGTGTTAACTTCATCGAGCTAGATTTTAGTAACACGTTAAGGGCGGAACCAGTATCAGTGAGTACCCTGGATAGGCTTATAGTACCTATCTGAATGGAGATGTTCAATGATTTATTGTAAGCTCGGACTTATGGAGGTAACTCGCTGTCACTAAAACCCATATATGATCCAGATGTCAGATTTGCTATAATATTATCAAATTGATTCACAGTAATTTCCTCTGTGACATGGGAAGAACTTAGAACCTTCATTAACGAATCTCGATGCGCTTCTGAATTAATGAGAAATGAGAGTATAGAAATTTTTGCTGGGGTTTGGTGAAGTTGATCCACCACCCTATAATCATTCCTCTTGATTATCTTCAGAAATTCATCTGCCTCTTGATCAGTAAAGTTTTTGCTCGGAGGCTCTTGTTCTAGACTTGCTTCCACCAGTGCTTTCCCCTTATCTTTAATCAACTATCATTTTTATTTTTCACCATATTATCATTCTTCTCTGGCGGTTCAGATCCAAAGACTCGACCACTGCGGGTCATGCCCCCTGTCCCTGCTATATTTGAGATTGCAGGTCCTTGACTTGACGATGGCTCACATTCTTGTTTTAAGCCATTGACATATATGGTTATATCATAACTCCATGGTACTGCTTTGTCACTTTTATAAGGAGTAGGATATGGACCCATAATTACCATTGTAGTCTTTGGAACTACTGGTATCCTCAGAGTTTGCTTCGGTGTTAGTATTGACGTTTCTGCTGATTCTCCCCATGGAATCATAAGAGTTTTCTTATTATGGTTCGGCCCTTGGAAAGGAATTACCAATGGGTTCTTTGTACTTCCCTCAATTGCTACTACATATTATTCTTTAGGGTATGATCTGAATTTGACTATCCCCTAATCCACCATTTTTTGTAATATTTTCTCAAAAGCTTCATTATGTTCCAAAAGGAACCCACACTCCAATAGATATTCCTTTAATAATTTTGTTGGGGCCTTTACTCGTCTGGCTGCCCCAAGGTCAGTGACTACTTCAATTGTATTTATTACTGGTCCACCATACGGAGGCATGGGGTTTGATTTGACGTACAGTTTATCAAAGGTGATATCATGGGCATCCAACAAATCTTGAATCTTGTGCCTGAAGGCCCAACATTTCTCTATGGTATGCCCTGGAGAATTTACATTATATTTGCACCTGGCATTGGCATTGTGCCTTGGTGGGAGTGCCCCAACTGGAGTAGCTAGAGGTTTTAACTCTACCAAAGATGCCTTTACTAAGTGTTTTAACAATTGATTGTGCATCGTGGGGAGAGGATCAAATTTTCTTGGAGGCCTCTCAAACTTGTTTTGTTGTTGTTCTCATGGAATCACCAATGGTTGTTGTGACCTTGGATGTGATGCCACATCATTAATTTCTCATTGCTTATTTTTTGAGAAGTTAGGAACATGTCTTTTTGAATTATAAGGGGTACTGGATGATGCCCCTTGTATCTTTCCACTTTTCACACCTGCTTCAATCCTTTCACCAATGGTTACCAAATTAGAAAATTCAGACGAGACACTTCCTACCATCTTTTCATAGTATATCCCTTGCAAGGTCCTCATGAACATATTGACTAGTTCTTTCTCCAGAAGTGGTGGTTGTACACGAGATGCCATTTCTCTCCACCTTTGGGCATATTCTTTGAAGAACTCTTCTTCCTTCTGAGACAGGTTTTGGAGTTGCATGTGGGTAGGTGCCATATCCAAGTTGTATTTGTATTGTTTTAGGAAGGCATTAGCAAGACCTGCCCATGTTTGAACATTAACCCGTTCCAACTGCATGTACCAATCTAAGGACGCCTCACTTAAATTATCTTAAAAACAATGAATCGTCAGCTTCTGGTTATGAGCATAGGCATGCATCTTCCTGTAATACATGCGCAGGTGGTTCCTTGGGCAGGTGAGCCCCTTATACTTTCCAAAATCAGGTATTTTGAACTTCAGCGGGATCACTACATCAGGAACAAGACCTATTTCGAGAGCATCTACGTCGAAAGCATCCTAACTTTCCACGAATTTTAATCTTTCCTCCAAAGCTTTCTACTAATCGAGCATCAAGGGATTCTCAGTAGCATGAGTATGGGTTGTCCTTTGAGGCGCTTGATTGATATCCTCTAAGTTGTAGTCTCCATACTGCAAGTCTAAGTAGTTATCTGTGTTGTTGACAAGAATTTGCAAAGTATGAGATACCCCTGCTCTCGGTGGAGGTGGGACAAACCCCTCAGTATCAACTTGTCTTGTTTCTTGTTGAGCCGTGTCGGATTTTTGAGGACCTTCCTCTAGTTCTCTTCTCGGTTGGTGATCGTACGATGCACCAATAGTCTGGGCTATATCCTCAAAGACTTCCCTAGGGATTTGCTCTAGTATGTCTATGATGTTCTTCAAGGCTAAGAGAACTTGGCTCATATCTCCTCTCATTGAATCGACGTTGCTTTTGACTTGCTCAAGATCTTCTCTGAATGCAGCTTGGTTCTCCTCAATTTGTTCCATCACTCTCAGTTGATGAGCTCTTGTTTGGTACGGTGGTCGGAGAGGTGGTGCTTTTCTTCTACCAATGATTTAACTGAAGAAGGTTTTGAAAAAAAGATGAGTTTTTGTATGGAATGCAGATGTTTGTGGATGCATGCATGTGTATGAATATGTATGAATGTGCTAAGATTTTCGTTTCAAATGTCTTATTTACTTGGATATTATTTTTTATATATTTTTCAAGTTTTGCCTTTTTTATTGGTGAGTATCTTGAAATGAATACGTAGAAACAAAAGTATTTTCATTAAAAATAATCATCCTCAAAAGGGAATACATTTCAGATATTGAAAGATATTAAAAAAAAGCAATTATTGGAAGCACCAACATCTTCACGACTCTTAGTTTCTCATTGATGATTATTATCTTTGTCATATCTGACTTGACGACATTGATGCGGACAAGTTGTTTCCCTTTTGTATCCATTTTCAGGATATCTCACCAAAAACCTTTTGTTATTACTTTTTTAACCCTGTGAATAAGACAAACAAAAAAGAAATGGAGGATAAACATATGAAACGCATAAATGTATGGATGCATGAATGTAGGGCTTAGTAACGGCATTTTACGAATGGTACCCTTAGAAGGTAGGCTTCTAGATTTGGCCTACGGGGTTTTCTACCCTCCCCATAAGGTGGTTTCCTTAAGGGTATCATGAATAACACTAGAGGGAAAGGCACAAGGGCCTCCCTTAAGTGGAGCCTCTTTACAGACCAAAAATTTCGTCTCTAGGTCATGAAAGGTCTCGTCATGAGATTTTGGTTTAAAGGTTGTACAAAGAGTCATAGGTTTCATTCCAAAGTCCTACTTCCCAAGAGGATGTCTCTTGAGACGTATTCCTTTTGCGAAATTCCACTGACTCTAGGCGAAGTCGTCACATAAACTCATAGGGCTGATGTATCCCCTTGGCTAATAGACGAACCTTCTTTTTAAGGGTTTTTGAAAATATTTTTGCGATAATAAAAATCCCACCATGAATAAATATTACAATAGATAAATAAATGCAATAAATAAACCAAATAAATAAATAAAATAAAAACAAAAATAGAAAACACCAAAACCCTAAACCTAAAATAAAAGAGACTAAACCCTAGATTTGGAGTCCCCAGCAGAGTCGTCAACTGTTGGAACTGGTTTTTAATCGAGTCGTCACTACTAATTTTTATCCTAAGGAATGGAATCTAATAGGAAACCCTAATTTTGTACACAGAGATTCTAGGTTCTTACTTCGTTTAGACGAAGGGAAGGTGTTAGGCACCCCTAATCTACCTTGTTCACAAGGATACCATGGTTTAGATTTTAAAGGTTTAGGGTGAGGGTTTTAATTTTTAATAGGGGAACTCGTCACGATTTTAGTCGTATATCTACATATGCTCTTATGAGGAATCAGAGTCCTAATTCGTAGTTTGCGTTTGGTTAGTGTTTTTCATAGCTTACGAAGATATTTGAATTTCCCGCATACTTAATCGAGGTGTGTGAATAGCAGAGTTTGTTAGACGAAGTAATTGAAATATTTTCGTAATCCTTTTTGAAAATTAATTGTTGAATTAATTTAATTGTGAAAAATATTTTAGGTGTTGGTTGAATATCTTTTAATATACTAATTATAAAAAAAATTATTTATTAATGCAAGATAAGAAGATTTTTAATGCAATAAATAAATATTTTTTATGATTTGAAAAATAATATATGATTTATGATAATAATATAATTTTATAATTATAAAAATAGAAAATATGAAATATAAAAATTATAAAATAAAATAAAATAATTTGAATTAAAAACGCAGGGGGGGGGTGAATAAAGTTAGGCTAGTAAAAAATGGGGGTGTAGGTATTAGGGCCCTGAATTCAAATATTGAATCCAGACCCAAAAGACAGGGGTATGTTTTTGAGCTACGCAGTAAAATTGAGGGGTGTGAGCAGTAGGGGCCTAAGTCTAGATTTTGGACTTGGCCCATTACGTTGAGGGTACGTTTTTTGTGTGTGTTAGTAAAATAAGAAACAGAGGGGTTCAGTTAACAATGGGCCAGGCTCAGTGATATTTGGGATCTGGCTAGACAGCGTGAGGGAGAGCGCATGGTAATATCAGGGGCGTGCATCTTAAACCGTCAGATGATGATCGTACGAATATGGTTAAGGGTGCATGATAATGGCTATGGATTGGCGCGTATTCGATGATGGAACATATTATATTTTGTTTAACAAATTATCTTATTTCATTTTTAATCAATTCTCTCTCTTGCAGACCTAGTCTGTGTTCTCTCTTTTTTCTTCCACACAATGATAGAAACCCTAAACTACTCCAACCCATGGCGGCGCTTGTTCATCTCTCTCCCTCTTCGATACCACAACAACCCAGGCCCTAAAAACAATTTTATTTACAGTGACCAAAACAAAAGAGAGCTAAGTGCTTACCTCAGGTCCTCTGAGTTTTTTGATCCCTCAGTCTGATCTCTCTTTGCTAATCCCTTCCTCCTTTTGTTTGCAGGTGTGGCACAAATGAAGATGGTGGCGACGGCGGCATGATGGAGAAAGTTGGGGTTTCAGATGTTGAAACCCTAAGCTGCTAGCAGTAGATTTGCGACGACAGTGACGAAAACAGGCCCTTTCCGCTCTTCTTTTTCTTTAGTAATTTTTCTACAATTTTCTCTTTCTGTAAAATCGCCTTCTGTAAAAATTTCTCCTCAATTTTATTTCCCCTTTTCTCTTTTTGATTTTAGGTTTTTATAGTGTTAGAGGACTAGGTATATTAAGAAACAATTTTAATGTTTATCGTTACTCTTTAATTGATTTAGAGAATTAGGAAATTTTCTAATTCTGTTGTAATTCATTTGTATAAGTTTTGATTAGTTCTGTAATGGATCTGCAATCTTGATACGATTTGATTTTGTTTGCTTCTGGATTGTAAAGATTTGATTTAGCTTTAATGTGAAGTTTAATAATTTGATGAATAAAGATCTGTTTCTGTTTTTAATTTGTACAATACTCGTTACCAAATTAAAACGTGTGTTTCTTCCCCATGATTTGTACAATGCATGTTTGGTTGTTTTTTTTTTGTTTTTGAACATGCGTTTTTCTTATACTTGGATCTTGAAAGGGTTTGAACTTGGGCCTGAAAATGGATCATGTGATAGCCTTCCGAGTTTTTCTTTTAGTAAAAACAAAACCATTTTTAATTAAATTTAAAATGTAATATTTAATTATAATAATAATAAATATTAGTATAATTAATTATAATAAAATAATGGTAATGTTAATAATAATAATAATAATAATAATAATAATAATAATAATAATAATGTTATAATTAAAACAAAATAATTTTTTAAAACAAACCAAAAAGCTGAACGGGTCGTGTTGTTTTAAATTGGGCCTTAACAAAAAACGAATTACTCATAAACCTCTCTAATTTAATTATATTGGGCATTAAACAAGATGAATTGTCTATAGACCCTCAAACTTATCTAAAACCTAAATGGGTTATTCTGATTTAGAAATGGCCCAATATTTTCTCAATGGCGTGAACTCCCTTTCAATATTTGGAATGGACTAAAAATTTTACATGGGTCTTTCTGAGTTAGAAAGGCCCAAAAAATCCTAATATCGTAGAATTGGGCTAGAAGCGAAACAAAACCTTACTTAAAAATGTAATGGACTTTTCTGATTTAGAAAAGCTCATCAATTTCTTTATAAGATTAAAAAAAAACCTTTATACGCTTTAAACCCCATGAATATGTGAATAATAATTTTTTAGAAATAGAAATAAAAATATTAGGAACTAGTATGGCAAATTTGGGGTATGACAATGTCATCGAGACTGCTGTGGACAACGTGTCCTCTTGTCAACCCCACGTGGCAGCTGTTTGGGGTGTTATCTTTTCACAGGAGAGTCCAAAAGCCCTAAGTAATAATGACTTTTCGCGTGCTGCCTCATGAGGTGTGCACTATCTATAAAAAGGGGAATCCATAGGCTCATTTATCATTTTCAAGCTCTCTTCTCCTTTCTCCTATGTTTGCTCATGGATCTGCTATATTCTAACTCCACCGTAGACGTCTTCAAAGACAATCTTCTTCCAAGTAAGTTATATCTTCTTGATAACTCTTTTTCTTAGAATTTTTATATTAAACACTTAGGTTTTGTCATGAACGAATGAATCCATGGATGAAGATTCATGGATTCTGAAGTTAATCTTCATGGATGTTCATCAAAGTTCAGGATGTGGATGAAGATTCATAGGTCTAATTTTATGAACTCGTGTCGGGGTCATCCTCCCCGAATAGTGGGGAGGATTTGGGCAATTTTGCTCGTTCGATCAAATGTCCCCGCGCAGGGCATTGTCGATTCTAGTGTTGGTTGTCGAGGTCTATTCCTCGACGCATTCATCGCCCTTTCACTTGATTTGTGGTGGAAGGGTGAATTTGATGATGTTGAATTCACTGTTTTCCCCTACTTTTCAAGTTCGATGGCACACCAAGTCGAGGAAGACGCCATGCCCGACACTCACGAGAATGATACTACTGTCGCGGATGACCCTTTGGCTTGGGTCGCGCCCGAGCCTCGAAATGAAAATTCGTGTTTTTCGCAGGACGCTTCTGACGCGTTCAATGTCCCCGAGGTCCGAGCGGAGGGTGCTCCTACCAATTGGGCTCTTCAAATCCCTCATTGGAATAGGAGGATATGCTCGACATTCTCGGACAAACGTTTTCCTATGTATGAGTTTTCTTTTAAGGAAGCGGGGATACGTTTGCCATTCAACGACTTCCCGGTGGGGGTTTTCCAGTGGTTACAATTGGTACCTTCCCAGCTTCATCTGAATGCGCTCGCCTTCATGCGTGTGTTCGAGCTTGTATGTTAATACCTTCAAATCGGTGCCACATTTATCCTCTTCTTCCGCATCTTTCACTTACAACGGCAGTCCATCGGAGGGCGACAAGCATGGGTGTCGTTCAAACAGCTCAGAAATTTTTTCTGGTCGTATCTTGAATTTGTTCGCCACTTTAAAGAGAGGTACTTCATCGTGAAACCTCTTACAGATGCAGTTGTGGCTTCCTTGTATGATCGCTTGGAAGAAATCGAGGGGGTCGGATAGTAGTCTGGCTAACGGATAGGTTTCCTCTTGAGTGGCAGTGGAAACACTTCGAGTAGAAGCCCGAATATTACGCGATGAAATCTGAGGACTTGGATGCCCAGCTTATTATGACAAGTTGGTGGCTTATGTCAAGAGTTTCTCACCGGCGAAGTGTGTAGATATGGACAACAACTTCCTTTTTAATGAAAAGGAGGAGTATCTCCTCGTTCACACACTGATTAATACAAAAGCGCTTCTCGAGTGCTCTTCACACGAGGAGGCTTTAATACTTTTAGGTAGGGGATATGCCCGTGATTTTATTTTTGTATGTTTGTCTTGTGACTAAAGGTTTCTTTTTTCATTTCAGACCGGTTGGCGTCCCTCTCTGAATGTTTACTCAAGTTGAGAGCCAGGAACGCTTCCAACTTGGGGCCTAAGAATCGGGTGCTCAACTTCAAGAGCAGGCCAAAACTTCTGCCTGTCAGAGTGGTTCACCCTCCACTTCAGAGACTCGGGCTCCTCCTCCCGAAAAACCGATAAAGAGGAAACGCGTGGAGGACCCCGAGCATGTAGCGTCTGTCGAAAGTGACAAGGGAGTCGGGTTAGTTTTCATGTTGCCTCCCTGTTATCTCAACTGCAGTATTTTCAGCGGGGAGAGTTATTTAGGTCTTCATGAGGAGGAAAGAGAAGTGATATTGTCCCAGGATAAAGAAACTCGACAGAAGAACCTGTCAGACGACGTAGCCATCGTGATGAGGGTTCTTGAAATGGATTTGACGTTGAACGATGAGGCCACGGGCTCTCAGGCCGCTCTTGACAAAGCTTATGCCCGGATCCAGAAGTTGCAAGGGATAAATGAAAAGCCGAAGGGTGACATCCTCAACCACGATACAAAGTACGAGGCGCAAGTCTAGCTCAAAGATCTGAATGAGTTACGACCTCAATTGGAGGTCGCGACTAAGGAGAATGGGCGACTGGCCACCAGGGTAAAAGAGTTGGAGGGGATCGTGGCGCCTGCCGATGAAGAGACTGACACGGAGAAAGCCCTCATGACTAGGAGAGATTTAATCGCGCAGAGTCGCGTGCTCGAACGAGACGTCGTGGATACTCTTAGTTATGGCTTTAACACATCCGTGGAGCAGCTCAAGATCCTTAACCCAGGGGTTGAGTTAGTGGTTGAAGGTGAGGGGTCGTTTAACCAGGTGGTTGATGGGAAGATTTTTATCCCCCCGACGACAGTCCCATGGAGGAGAGTGATGGGGAGGATGATATTTGAGAAGTTTCCGGCTCTGCGTGCCCGCTTTTTTTTAACTTGGATTAGTGGCATGTGTGCCCATATATTTAGTTTTGTAAAATTGACAGGGGCTTCGCCCGATTTTCTTTCATTTGGGCCTATGTGCCCGTATATTAGTAATTATTTGGTCAACTTTGGCCTTCATGGTCGGCTATTATGAATGCCTATTTAGTCTTTTTATGTTAGTTGTTGCTCGTTATTATGCTTTAGTATTTTATTTTGTGAAATGTAGCATTTCGATGATTGGAGATTTGTGTTCGACCTTAGTTGGAATTGACACATGTTGGAATGTGTTGAGGAAATAAAGTAGTAGTCCGTAGAAACGATTTCAAGATCCCGATCGGGATCTTGATTTCGTGGCGTGAACTTCCTATCGCGAGCTGGGTGTCCTGCCTGTTGGGTACTTCGACAGTGGAGCTCGATCGAGGTGTCCCCATCGGGCTAAGGTTCTACTCGACCAATGAGCGACGAACCCACCTTTCGTTATTGGTTGGATGCTATGTTTGTACCTCAACATGTGTCTGTGGTCGAGTGTACCCCGTCGTTTGTTGGAGAGGGCACGTCGACTGCTAGGCCCCAACGTTTCTCAGGGACCTAGCTGTAATATTGTTTCAACTTTGTAGTGTTCCATGGTCTAGGTAGTGGTTCTCCACATAAGCGTTCGAGGTGATAGGCTCCAGTGCCCATAGCCCCGCGGATGCGGTACGACCCTTCCCAGTTTGTGTCAAGCTTTCCTTCACGGGAATCTTTCTGATTTCTCCACAAGACTAGGTTGCCGACTTGGAATTCGCGTTTTATGACTTTACTATCATGACGAATGGCTATCTACTGCTTCAGTGTGGCTTCGCGAAGAGCTGCTCCTGATCGAATTTCCTCGACCAGGTCGAGCTCTTCCCTTAAGGCCTTATCATTTAATTCCTTGTCTAGAGGGACTTCAGTTCGCATGGATGGCTCCATGATTTCCACGGGGATGACGGCTTCGGTGCCATAAGTTAGCCGAAATAGGGTCTCACCAATCATCGAGTGTGGTGTTTTTTGGTAGGCCCACATGACGTTGTGCACCTCTTCAATCCACCCCCTTTTGACTTCGCCCAGCATGCGCTTGAGTCCTCGCAAGATGAATTCATTCACGGTCTCGGCTTGCCCGTTGGTTTGAGGGTGTTCGATGGAGGTGAAGTGTTGTTTGGTGTCAAGCTTGGTGACAGAGTCTTGGAAACTTTGATCGGTGAATTGTGTCCCGTTGTCGATGACGAGCGCTTGTGGTATTCTGAATCGGGCAAGTATGTTTCATTTGTAGAAACGGAGGATATTGTGTGACGTGATTCTGGCTAGGACTTCGACCTCTATCAACTTCATGAAATAGTCGACAGTCACGATCAGGAATTTATTTTTATATGATCCTTGTACAAATGGTCTGAGGATGTCCATTCCCCACCAAGCAAACGGCCATGGGGATGATAGTGTTTTGAGTACGTGTGGGGGTGAGAGGTGCATGTCTGTGTGTCTTTAACATTTGTCGCACTTTTTGACGTGCTCATTCGTGTCTTGTTGCATGTTGGGCCAGTAATAGCCTTCTCGAAGCGCCTTTCATTCCAGAGATCTTCCGCCTAAGTGTTGGGCATTAATTCCCATGTGGATTTCTCGTAATATTTCAGGGATTTTGGCCTCTTCGACGCATTTCAGGAGTGGGATGGAGAATCCTCGTCGGTAGAGTTTGTGCTTGACCACGATGTAAGAGCAAGCTTGTCGTTTGGTCTCACTATCCTGTTTCAGGTCAGCGGGCAATTCTCTCTTCGTGAGAAAGTTAAATACCAGGGTCATCCAACACGCAGTGTTCCCGATGGCAATCACCTTGGGCAGTGCAGTGGGTTTTTCGATGCTCGGGTGAGAAAGGATTCTTGGATGATGGATTTATTCCCACCTTTCTTCTTTGTGCTCGCGAGTTTCGAGAGTATGTCAGCCCGCGTGTTTTGTTCGCGGGGTACGTGTTTGATTTCTGCTCGATCGAACTTTTTCATTTGTTCTTTGACTAGGTTCAGATATTCGATGAGGATATCGTTCTTAGCCTGATATTCTCCTCGAACTTGAGATGAGACAAGTTGGGAGTCCATGAATATTTGTATTTCTCAGGCACCTAGATCCTCGGCCAGCCTTAATCCTGCGAGCAGGGCCTCGTATTCGGCCTGGTTGTTCGACGTGGGAAACGAGAGGGCGAGAGAATGTTCAATCACGACGCCTTCTTCGTTCTCGAGGAGGATTCCTGCTCCGCTTCCTGTCGAGCTAGAAGCTCCGTCCACAAAGATAGTCCACTTATGTTTCCCTTCTGCGGGGGGATCGTGAGTGGTCATCTTTGCGACGAAGTCGGCCAATGCTTGGGCTTTTAGGGATTTCCTGCTCTCGTACTGAACATCAAACTCTGAGAGCTCTAGGGACCATTTCAGAATTCGAACGACCATGTCTGGTCGACCTAGAAGTTGTCTCACGAGTTGGTATGTTCGTACGACGACCGTGTGGGCCAGGAAGTAATATCTAAGTCTCCTCGCTGCATTGATGAGGGATAAGGCTACTTTTTCAATTTGTTGATATATGATCTTGGGCCCTTGTAACGCTTTTCTCGTAAAGTACATTGGTTTATGCTCGTATAATGTCTCGCGAACGAGGGTCGCGCTTACGCCCTCAGTGGAGATGGTCAGATAAAGGAACAATGTTTCCCCGTTTTCTGGTCGTGATAACACGGGCGGTTGTGAAAGGCTTTGCTTGAGGTGGATGAGGGCTTGTTCGCACTCCTCGGTCCACTTGAAAGTCGATTCTTTGCGCGGGAGTTTGAAAAATGGTAGTGTGTGTTGCGCGGACTTCACCACAAAACAGGAAAGTGAGGTGAGCATGTCGTTTAGGACTTGTATGGATTTTTTTTTAGTTTGTCGTGGGAAGCTCGGAGAAGGCTCGGCATTTTTCGAGGTTGGCTTTAATATTTCGTTCAGTTAGATAAAAATCGAGGAATTTGCCCGCCTTGACTCCGAAGGTGCATTTCTCCGAGTTGAATCTCATTTTGCATTGCCTTGCTTGGACGAAGACTCTTTTGAGGTGGGCAACGTGGTCGATTTCTGTTCGAGATTTGACGATCATGTCTTCCATGTATACCTCGAGCATGTCTCTGATCTCGTCGCGGAAGACTTTGTTCATCATCCACTGGTATGTTGCCCCTTCATTTTTTAGGACGAAGGACATTACGTTGTAATAGTAATTGCTCGAGCCGGTCATGAAGGAGGTGCAATTTTTGTCGCTCATCGCCATGGGAATTTGGTTATAACTCGAGTAGGCGTCCATAAATGATAAAATTTTATAGTCGACCGAGTTATCAACCAGCATATCAATGTTAGGTAAAGGAAAACCATCTTTGGGACATGCCTGATTAAGATCAATATAATCAACACACATTCGCCATTTTCCATTATTTTTCTTGACACGTACAACGTTTGAGAGCCAGGTTGAATACCGGGCCTCAGAAATAAAATTTTCCTCTAGGAGATCTTTTACAGATTTTTCAGCAGCCTATGCTTTTTCGGGAGACTGCCTACGCCTACGTTACACTACTGCCCTAGCAGCCGGATCCACAGCGAGTTGGTGACAGGCGACCTATGGGTCGAGTCCGAGCATCTGTGCAGCACTCCACGCGAACAAGTCAGTGTTCTCCCTTAAGCAAGCTTTGAGTTACTTCCTCGCCAGGTCAGGGAGTCCAGCGTCGATCTTCACGCCTTCGTGAGAGTCTTCGCCGAGGGGGATGAACTCGAAGTCTCCGTTTGGGATGGGCCTTAGAAGGTCATGTTCACCATTGTGGACTTCGACTTCATTTTTGTCAAAGCGGGTGTCGAGCAAAATGTAGTCGACCTTTAGGGGATCTTGTTGTCCTTCGATCCGAGCAGACTTCGATTCAAGTCGAGCAGTGGTTACTCTTTTGGCAGGTCGCGCTCCAGTGTCGACCATGCTTTGCCCTTTGGAAGTCGCATGAAAACATATCCTGGCAGATGAGATGTCTCCATGGATGATGGCGACGTGGGCCCTCCTAGTGTAGAATTTCATTTTCAAATGGACTGTGGAGGGTACGGCGGTCAGCTCGGCCAGCGTTGATCTCCCCAGGATGCAGTTGTAGAGAGACGGGTAATCGATCACCAAAAACGGCACCTTAACCTGTCGGGATGCAGTTTCTTCCCCGAAGGTGACAAATAGCTCAACGTAGCCCCAAGGTTTGGAGGTCGAGTCATTGAATCCTTGTAGGTCAAACCCCATGTATGATGACAGGTGGATATCGTCGAGCTGTAGGGTACGGAATAAATGGTTGTATATGACGTCCACAGAACTCCCCTCGTCGACCAGAATGCGATGTACGTCAAAGTTGGCCATCCTCGCCCTCACCAGCAGATGAATGCTTGAGTTTAAGGCTCCGTCAGGCAGCTCCTCAAGGTAGAAAGTGATTGGGTCAGACTTTCCTTTAAACCTTTCAAGGGTTACTGCCTGGTTGGGGTCGCGCCCACCAACTCGTCGAGTTTCTGCTTCGCTGAATTTACTTAGATGTCGTTGAATCCCCCACCAGATATGACCATGGCGAAAGGGAATTTCTCACATCTGTTGTGTATGGACAAAGGTTCATCTTCGTAGCTGTTGGGGACGAGGAAGTCTTGGGCCTCGTGACGGAGAAAGCCACCTGGAGGGGACCCGATTCATCGGATGGTCGGGTTTCTTCCTCGATTTCTTTTACCTCGCGGGTATCCCGACGAGAGGCGTTGTCTCTTTTGTACTTCTCGAGTCTCCCACCCTTGATAAGAGTCTTAATGGCATCTTTGAGGTGGACTTCTGTCAAGTGCTCGTGGCTCCGATGATACTGACAGTAATTTGTTATGTCTGCCTCGGGCTTTGCAAGGGCGATTAAAGGATGTCTGACGCTGCCATTCTTGAACTCAGTATTAGAGCAATCTGCAAGGATACGCTCGCGGGAAGCGATCAGCGGGGTGTACTCTGTGAACTGTCCTGCTGGTCCTCTATGCTCGTGGGGATCGCGCGGTTTCTTTTCTCTTCTCTTCTCTCCTGTCTGTCGAGAAGGGGTTGTGTCCTGGTGCTCCGGGATGTTAGTTGGTTTGCGGTTCCTCAAATCGCGGGCTCTATTGGCGACTTCTTTCTCCTCGTAGTCCATGTATGCCCGGGCCTTTTTGAGGAGAGCATCGAAAGACCTGGGGGGGCTCAATATCGACGGTCTTTTTGAATTGTGCCCGAAAGGAGTCCCCTCTCGAGCGGGTATCTTTTCATGTGATCGGCACACGATACCTGAATGGCCTCGCGGTTGAACCTGATCGATGTATTCCCTAAGAGTCCCGTCGCTTCTCCGGACGATTGCCTCGAGGACGGCTTCAGTCTTCGGATGTCGATGAAACGCAGTGAAGCTGCTGATGAACTGGTTTTTGAGGCTCCTCCAAGAGGTGATCGATCTGAGGGAGAGATTCTTGTACCAACCCATGGTTGTTTTTCTCAGCGTCGTGGGAAATAACCTACATTTAATTAGGCCCCCAACATTGTGGTAGTGGCGCATTGCTTCAAACCCGTCGATGTGGTCGACAGGATCAGGAATGTCGTTGTACTCCTTCAGTAGGGGAGGTTTCTCCATTTCCTTAGGAATGGGAGCCTCCATGATAGCTTAGGATAATGCACCGTGGGGGTCGTCTTCATCGCTTCTGTCTGGAGAGCGGGAAGGGACCGATTGTAGCGGCAGTCGTTGTGACGGCCTTGGCCATGGGGAGGATCCCTTGGTCGAGACTATTTTTCTTCATTTCCCCTGTTTCTTTTAGGTTCAGGGAATCATCATTCCCTTCACAGGGGGGCGTGACCGCGCTTCCTCACAGCTTCAGGCTGACTCCTCTCCAACGCATGGCCTCGCCCAGTTCGTCGGGGAGAAGGTTTTCACGAGTCGTCCCGTCTGTATCTCCGCGGGGGAGATCGAGGAAGGTCTTTGATCCATCGGGGAGGAGGAGGTGTGTCAGGTCTCCTGTGTCTTTTGGGGGCCCAGCGAGTCTGCTCGAGCATCATCAGTCACTCACCCTGTGAGAAGATCATGTAGTTGGTCTGATTGATTGTCGTGAGCGGAGCTCTGGTCGTGGCATCAGCACCTGCACGGACGGGGATCTCCTGGTATGTATTGGGTTCATAATTCTATGGAGGATGATAGTCGTCCTCGCGCGGTTGCGAGCGGGTTGATGAAGAGGCGGTCAGTCTGTCATTGTAGTCTTGCTCGGGACCGGCCATGTCGTTGTTGTTGCCCACGTTGTTGTCGCCAATGTTGTTGTTGTTGGGGTCGACGTGATGGGCGTTTTGGTTATCGTCGACAGCTTCGTCGGCCATAACAATCGTAGGGTTTGATGAAGAGTTGCTTTGGTCTTGAGAGGGAGACGGGAAAGTTGAGTTCCCACGGACGGCGCCACTGATCGTCAAAGGCCACAAGCTTCAAGTTGAGCGGCAATTGAATGTGAAATGAGGAGATATCTGCAAGACACTCTGATGCCAAAGTAAGGTTCAGAGAAAATTCAAACAAGTATGGGAGGATGAGTGAGTGATTGAATATCTGACCCTCTCAAGTGAGAGGGTATTTATAACCCCCAACACTGGGCCAAGGTCTTCAGTGATGGGCCACGATGAGGACCAACAACGAAGACTGACAGGGTTTACGGGTGTATGGAGTCCATCATGTGGCCTCCTCCCTGGTCATGATGATGATGATATGGACACGTGAGCTACATTCTCCTAGTGGACACGTGGGGAAATGCCCAACAGTCTTTAGTTTGGACTGCATGCTTTTGGGCCTTTGGTAAAGGCGCTGGATTGGACCTCCTCAACAATGGAGCAAATGTCGGCCCAGTCCAAAACACTTATCAATACATAAAGACGAAAAGGTACAGAGAAATAGGGTCTCCTTGACGAATTTCACGTAAAGGACAGAAAAATTCCCCCTGCTACTATTCCAATTAACATTGGTTTCCACACTCGAAACCCCATGCATAATAAGATTTATCATGTTACTTACCAACCAATCTCTTCCAAAATCCTCCAAATATATTCCCAGTTAAGCTTGTCATAAGCTTTAGCTAGATCAATTTTGATCGCAAAATAACCACGATTCCCTTTTTTGCTGTGCATAATATGCATAATTTCATTACCAATAATAATATTTTCATGGATAGACCTCCCTGGCACGAAACTAGTTTGAAAAGGTGAGACCAGAAAGGGCATAATTGGTTTATGTCTTCCCACCAAAACCTTACTAATGATCTTGTACAAGATGTTGCACAAAGAAATTGGCCTGAATTGTGCAACCAGTTGTGGTTGCTCAACCTTAGGAATAGGGCAAATATCTATCTTATTAATCTCTGCAACAATACTAGGATCCGTCCAAGCCTCTTTAACAAATTTACACACTCAATCTCCCAGAATATTCCAATCCTTTTGATAAAAACCTGTCGGGAATCCATCAGGTCCAAGCGCCTTCCAAGGCCACATAGAAAAAACTGCTCTTCTAACTTCATATGTACTAATCTCTATATTCAAACCACTTACGGCCTCCTGCTCAAGCTTGGGAAATGTCACACAAGTCTGGTTCCACTCACATCAATAATTAGGTCAAGCGAACAACTCTTTGTAGAAAGAAGTAACATGATTCTTCAATGCTTCTAGCTCCTCAATCCAAACCCTGTTCCCATCTCTAAGCATCAAGATTTTGTTTCTCTTCCTTCTCAATATAGTCTTCATATGATAATATCGTATATTCCGACCACCATCTGTCAGCCATGAGGTACGCGACCGTTGATGCCACATTAACTCCTCCTAGTTCAAAATTTTACTCAACTCCATTTGAAGTTTAGTTTCAAGTCTTCTCATCCCCCATAGTTATCATGCCTTTGGAGCCTTTGTTGAATTCCTTCCAATCGTCTCATAATATCTCTCTTCCTACGCTTTACCTCATCAAAGGTCTCAAACTTCCATTGCAAAATTCCATCAACCATATTATTAAGGTTTAGAGCTATATTCTGGTTCGGATTCCAAACATTCCTAAGCATGTCATTATACGATGAATTCAGCAAACAAGCATTCTCGAATCTGAAAAGTTGTTGGTATCTAACAACATTGTCTTCCGCTAGATTGATAAGAATAGGATGGTGATCCGAAAACTCTACTCGCATGAGAACCTTTACATACACTTCAGGGAACTGGATTCTCCACTCATCATTACTAATTGCCCTATCCAATTTTTCTTAAATCTGTTTACCTCCATGATAGATAAGACCCCTCCATGTAAACTCCGGACCTCTAGTTTCCAAATCATTCATATGGCAGCTCTTCATCCTGTCTTGAAACTTAGCACATCTACTTACTAAAGTTGGGACACCCCTTTTTTTTCCATGGAATAAGCAATTTCATTAAAATCACCAGCCATCAACCATGGCCCAAAAGTATTGGTAGCGATATTCTGAACCTCATCCCACATTTTCTTTCTTTTGATAACATTTGGACTTGCATACACTACTGTGAACCACCACTCAGACATCTTATCTTAACTTTAAACTGAATAAACTGCTCATTTTTATTCCAAACTTGGAGCTTAATCGCATCATCTTTCCAAGCACCAACTATGCCACCAGCAAAACCTGAATTCTCCACACTCTCCATTTGTTCAGGAGCATTTTTGGAATAAAAAAAATTGGAGAGTGTCATGTATAACTTGGGGGTGGGATATTAAATGCTCAAATTCTTCGAGCAGTTCTGGTTCTTCGAACATTTGTTAAATTAAATAACTATAACCAAGCGAATTTAACTTGTTCAAAATTTTTTGATTTCATTGAAAAAAATCCACAATTTTCAATGTCGTATCAGTATTAGTTCTATTCGCAGTAGTTGTTGCCTCAGCAGGCTGCACTTTCTAATGCATATATTCAGTCGCTAAAATCTAATATTAGGGATTGAGACAACACTATTAGTAAAAGTTTGGCAAAAAATACATGTTTAAAGTATATATTGTACCGAAATGAATTTCAACCTGTCAAACTCGCAAGAAAAGGATATCTCAAAAAATCAACCCAAAGAAATTGTTCATTCTTACTGCCTCCAATCTTCACCGGCATAAACTGCTTGATCTCCAAGCTCCTCCTCAATCCGAAGTAACTGTTACAAATATCAGATCGTTGTTATACTTCACTTTTTCTTTGGAAAAAAGAGAGGAAGAATATGCTCAAATGTAAAGTATAACCGACATCATTTTCTCATGAGTGGGGTTTAATTTTTCAAAAATATGGTTCAAAATATTTCTTTATTTTTGTTGAAAAAGGTTGTTAATAATTTTGAATTGGCCATATTAACGAGTAACAGTGTAGTAAAACATCAGCATGAGGGCTGCAAAGATACCTGGTTGTACTTTTCTAAACGCTCTCCTCTGCAAGGAGCTCCTGCTTTAATCTGACCAACAGCAAGGCCAACAGATAAATCAGCTATGAAAGAGTCTACAGTTTCGCCACTTCTGTGAGATGTCACCACCCCCCAATGGGCTTCCTTTGCCTGCTTCACCACTTCAATGACCTCTGTAACAGTTCCAACTTGGTTGACCTGAATTACAATGGAAACAATCACATTTCCGGGTTCTTTTCTTCAACAAAGTAGAAGGGAAGTACAAAAGAGGAGGATTAAAGTTTAAAATGAGCATGAAAAATAAAAAGTGCAAAGACAATGACAACTAAAATACAAGCAATCATGACTGTATTAATAGTTTTCTCTTTCATATAAATTAACTTCTGGTCTTCTTATATTTTTCACTTTCATGCAAACTAGCTTTGTAACATGTGATCTTGTATTTACAGACAAAAAAACAACATTTTCCAAAGATTGTAGAAATTCAATGCTTCAACTTAATTACTAATAGTTTCTACTCCATCAACAAAAAAAAATTAGCATTTATATTATCAAAAATGAAAACCTCTTCAAGTTAAAGCAAACTGAGAGATAAAATTAAATTTATTATTAGACAAAGCAACCCCATGAAAGTTTATTGAAACAATATCCGGTTACCTTAAGAAGAAGAGCATTACAAGCAGACTCAGTTACTGCTTTCTCAATGCGCTTTGCATTTGACATCAAGAGATCATCGCCTACTACCTGCAGAATCATTCAAATGAAGGGAAATTATATCAACTGAAGTTATAGTCAGTAGTATTAAATAAGCAACCTTACCAATGCTCAACCACTGCAAGGTGACAAAAAGATTCATTTTATTTTATTTTCATCCGTTTCCAACACAACCTTTTAATGTGTCAATGTGGCATTGCTATACTAGTTAACCTTATTAATATTCATTAAAATATCCCATAACCTCCCAAACAGTATGCCTGCTTGAGAATAAAGAGCATCAAATTTTTGGCGGCACAGCTGAACTAGGAAAGACAGAATGCTACTCATTAACTCCAACAAATTACCTCTATTTCTTTTTAAGGGCGGTTTTTTAAATAAACAATGTTATTTATTTGTCATATCCAAAGTTTAATGTTAGATCAATTGTTATTTTGCCAATTATAACCTTTAAAATGGAAAAATGAACTGTCAAGGGTATAACAAAAAAAAAGACTAATAATAGCATAAAATACAAAAATCTTAAAAGACACTTAAAAACAAATGGATTAAAACTTGACTTATTCCAATAAAATATTAACTTTTCAATAAGTAATATACCTGGCAAATTCCAAGACTTGAGATGATCTTGATATGTTCCCAATCTTCCTTGTCAAATGGATCTTCTATCGATACAATTGGGTATTCTACGAATTCAAAAAGAAAGATAAAAATAAATATGTAGCAATGCCTAAATAATTTATAACAACCTCATTTGAAAAGGGTGTGATAGACTGATTTACCAGCACATAGCTCCTTGTACAACTCTATCATATCCTCTGCTGACTTAAAATTCTGTCCTGACTTTTGTGGAGATTGAAAGTCCAGATCGTATCTTTTACCTATTTTAGGGAAAAAAGCAGGCATAGAACAGCATATACTGGTTAACAATGAAAGGTAAAAGGTGCCAAAAAGCATTGGAGGTTTATTAATGCTTTGAGGCGAGAGATGTCTCACAAAAATAAAGGAGTTGGTATTATAAGAATACAACAGTGGAAATTTTACTACTTTACACAAAACTAATTAACAACACAAGCAGAATATTAGAGATTAAAATGAAATATGATAATAAGCCAATGACAAGCTCAAAAGATTGAAGTTCATAACCATTATGCATTGTGCTTAAACCTACAACCTATTTACCTTCCATTTATCTCTCTTACACTTCCAAACCTTAATTCTCTCTCTAAATTTTGAATTGTGTAAACCAAAAATAACTCTAAATGGAATGGAAAGATATGGACAATCAAGATATTGTTAAGAGCCTCACTTGGGATGAAATATGGTCTGAACATATGTTTATAATTGGGGCAATTCTGATCTTACAAGCTGGTTTTGTAACTAAGATGGTATCACCATTAGTGGTACGGTAGACTTTTTAATTCATAGCACTATTATTAACACATACGATTACTATTTTTACAACTCGCTAGATTAATATAGTTTTGCAATGACAGAAAAGTGAAACAAACTACTTTTATTTTTTGGAAATAACGCTGTAAACAGCTTATAACACTGCTGAAACACAGTTTCTGTTAGGAACTTGTAATTCCTAACCTTCAGGATTAGAGAAACGGGGTTTATGCATCTAGAGTTTATTGAAAGCAAAGGAAAAATTTACAAAGGATTTACGTTCCCTCTCACAAGAGCACTCTAGTTTACAAACTTTCAGTTAAAAGAATTACCAATTCACCATAGTGAGGTGATCCCTATTTATAATACTAAAGAGTTCACAATGTTATCATTTTATAATACATAGGGTCAACTTCACCACAATAAGTGACTAACCAAACAAACAACTAACCTAACTACTCAAGAGTTTACAATGTTTCCCATTTTTCTATAATAAACTCTAATAATCATATTCCTATTAGAGGGTTCCTTTGAGCTCCTAAGAGTTTCTCATTATAAGAGCAATAAACATAAGGTATGCTAGAATCAACAAATCCCATCTTCTCAAGAATCTAAAACCAAACAAGAGACAAAATTATAGTTACCTACCAATACAAAAATTTGTAGCAGCAACGTCAAGTGCTATCTTTATTTTCTCATCATAACCAGTTCTACTAATGGCTTCCTTTACAAGATCCAGGGCTTCTCTAAAGCTGGTGATAGTTTAAAAGTCAGCTCAAAAGTAGAAATAATATTACAACAATACAACATCTCTGGAAGTAATCATTTTAGAATGAAGACATACTTAGTAATACAACATTACCTAAGTGATTTATACAAAATAATAACAATACTTTGATATGAATACTATGGTAGCTTAAATTTTTTAGATGAAGTCTTCTGACTAATAGTAATAAAAAGTGAGTGGATAAACTTCATACAATCCACTCCAATATATTAAATTAGATAACACTTTCTTGAGAGTAATAAAGTTTTAGTGTACTTTTCCTCAAATAATGACAAATCATTCTTAACTTCTAAACTTTAAACATAAATTTTGAATCCATTAAAAGCATGCATTTATTGTAATTTAATTTGTAAACACTTTTCGAATCTAAACTTCAGCAAATTCTAACATGTGTCCTTAGAGCGCATGCTAAGAAATTAAATATAAAAATTGTTTTTTCAACACAGCTTCTATTTTAGATTCCTAACATGTGCCTGTTAGCAAGACCCCTAAATTTTTTAGAGTCTGCGTAGATTAGTTATGCCCATCTCCCATATAACTTTGAAGACTTTTCTTTTAAACAAATTTCTCTTTCAATTTAGATTTTACCTTAATTTAAAAAAATATTCTGCAAGTGCATACAGATTAGGTTTAAAAAACTGCATTCATCAGGTAGAATTAAAAATTACATGCAGTTGTCCAATAGATACCTCAGAGCAAGTGAGATTAAGAAGCAAAATACAAACAGAATGCTTTCTGACGTCACTTCCTAAAATATATCACTAATCATCTAGAAGTCATGATTTGATTGAGATTAACAGAGAGAAAGTGCATTATTCTCGCGTTTTCCTTCTCCAATCCAATGCCAAATCCCTTATTTATTTGTCTAATTTGTCTGTGCGTGCAAGTCGTTGACAAATCTCAACGCACCAACATTTCTTGGTAACTCGAAAGTAACACTTGAGTTGTAACTTCTAATTCCATTGTTTTAGGATCTTGCATGCCCCTTCAATCTCATTCTAACTTCCTTCAATTTCTTAATTCCCTATTTTTAGAATAGTGAAAAACAGTAACACCCTCGATTATTACTTCCAGTATTTCTCATTTTCTATCTAGGACTCTTTATCTTCTTCAACAAGCTTTCAAAGGTATCTGCTTCATTTCACTTAATATATTACTAAATACCAGAGAGTAAAATAAATAACAAATAAATTAGCAACCAGCTTCACTGTTGACTCTCATTAGTCATCATATTAGATAATACTGTATACTGTATAAAGCAGCTTTGGAGATGCTTTTTTCTTTCCTTTCTTCTAAAACAGTTTTTTTTTCATTTCATGCCATTCATTTAAAAGTAGAGAATTTTAAGAATTTGCACAAACCCAAAGAGTTTAACATAAAAAGCTTGCCTGGAGACATTAGGAGCAAAGCCACCATCTTCACCAACATTACAGTTATGTGGCCCACATTTTTCTGTAATAACGGCCTGCCCTTTTGTCATGAACAATACAAATAAACGCATCAGCTTAAACAACATATCTCAAAGTGATGGCAATAGGAACTGCAAGCAGCAACAAAAGTAATGGCAATAGAAGTAACAGTATAAGATAAAATCATTATAAGAGAGCTGAACAGCAACACACCGCAATTAAAGTTGATATTATTCTAGCACAGGACATTAACAAGCGTGATATTATGATAAAAGATATCTAAACATAAAAAAATAAATAAAAAAAAACATTAAAAAACTGATAAAATAGGATTGTGTAAAAAGAAGGCAAAATCACCTTTAAATGATGATAGGTCTCAGAGCCCATTCGCAGTGCTTCCTCAAATCTGCTTGCTCCAATTGGAAGAATCATGATTTCCTGTAACAATAATTTAATTCTATGAAAGAATTTAAATCTATGAAGCAGTAGGGGAAACACATAGATCTAATACTAATTATATCAATTGATGGTTAAAGGTCAGCTTAAGAACAAAATCAATCACAGCCGTCCAATATCGTAAGTTAAACAGCAAATAACTGACTAAATGTCGGTCACAACAAAAGTGTGTACGCCCTGAGTTATTTTATAACTAATTTGATATATAATAAATGTTTCCACATTCATTGGGCATTTATCTTTGCTGCTCATGATCAAAAAAATTGCTCATAAGTATCTTTAGAGGAAACAATAGACATAAGATAACTGACACTACTGAGAATTTCTGAGAAATTAATCTGCAATAAAAACTATACCTCAATGGCCAGATTATTTCCAGCATGTTTTCCGCCGCTTATAACAGTAAAGGCAGGAACAGGAAGCATTGGGCTAGATTTTCCAGACAGGTCAGCGATGTGCTTGTACAGTGGAACCTGATATGTTTTGGTTTTACATTCATGATAACTTGGCAGAACAAATATTCTTATATCGAGATTAAACTTTAAAAGAACTTATAAACATATCAAGTGACAAGTCATACTTCCTTTTCAGCGGCCCCAGCTTTACATGCAGCAATGGACACGGCCAATATAGCATTTGCTCCAAGTTCTCCCTGCAAGCAAATCAGAAACAAAACAGATGAAAAAATTATTAAAAGTGAAGAATTAGATTGAGCTGTCTATTCAAACATGCATGTCTTATAGGAATATATTAATAATGTATGTCTTAAGAATTAATAACACAGACTACTTTCACCAAGGTCTACGGATGAAAACAAAAGAAAGGCAAGAAGTTACTCGATATTGTGGATCGGTTTTACTTGAATAAACTGACTAAACTGTTGTATTTTATTTTTACATGAAATAATATAAAAGAAATAATTATAAAATCCCATCATGCAATCTTACTATATATAACATCAATGTTAATAGAGTCCTTCTCCAACAGCAAACAAAAAAATCTCCTACTAACCTAAGTATGCGCTTTGTTAAAGAGATAAAAAACAAAAAGATAGAGAATAGAGCAGTGTCACTTACTATTGACCAATTTTATAATAAAATTGGCAACTATATTAGATACCCACCACCAAACAAAAATGCATCTCAAGTTAATTACAATACGTCATAGATAAATGTCTGAGATAGACTTATTTTCCTTTCCATGTCACTGAAATAAAATGTTAACTTTGATGATGTGTGTTGAGTTGAGTCCATCACTATAACTAAAGAATGCTAAAATTCCCATCCAGCCTGAACAAGAGTGGGAGCGAAATAACAATAACAACGACCAAGTTTTATCTCACTACGTGAGTCATGCTTTTTCCCCTACTCAATTTCCAAATTTGTCTTAAAATGTAACATAACAGAATCATTGACATAACAATGCGCAACATGGATTTAACTTTTATCTACCAAACAAAGTTATGCTCACCCAACACCCAACAAAAAGATGTTAACATACCTTCTTCTCTGTTTTGTCCAGGTCTATCATAGCATGATCAATCTGTGACTGCAGCGTTGGATCCATACCAATCAGCGCCTCAGAAATTTTTTCATTTATATTTTTAACAGCTTTGGCAACACCGTTTCCTAGATATACACCTTTGTCACCATCCCGTAACTCAACAGCCTCATACCTAAAATGAATCATCAAACCAAACAGCCAATCTTAATTCAATTCTATAATTAATCGATTAAAATGAGCAACTGCCTAGCAACAGAAAAAAGAAAGAAAAAAAAAGACCAGTGTGAGCAGAATGCTAAGCCCAATCATAGAATCACCTACACATAGCAACATAGTAATGCAGTTTACAATCTCAAATCAGCTCTGACCCATTAGTGAGGCAGTTCCGCATAGCAAGTTAGTTAGGACAATAAACTGTCTTGTTCAGAATTGTTGAATGCAGATCACAGAAAATAATACTCCCTCGTCCCATATTATTTGTCGCAATTGAATATTTCACACAGATTAAGAAACAGTAATAAATGAATGAGAGAGAATAATGACTTTACCAAATTATCCTCATTAACTATTGGTGTATTTAAATTAACATTAATGTTAAATGAGAAAACAATAAATTAAGAGTATTTATTAGATGGTACAATTGGAATATTAAATATAAAAGTGCATTGATAATCTAATTTGACAAGTATTTTGGGACAATTTTTTTTCTAAATGTGACACTTATTTTGGGACGGAGGGAGTAGTTTGTAAAAATTTTGCTAATAGCACCACTATAGCCTATATTTGACAGCTCTTTGTACTAACTACCATACTGCGGAACACTTATAGTGTGTATTTGGTCCTGCAGCGAGAAAATTTACTTTGAGTGAATTGATTATGTAAAATTGATTCTGATTAAAAGTGAGTAGAAGGTAAAGTGATTTATATTTGGAATTTCTGCAAAAATAAGTTGAACAAAATATTTCAGTGAAAAAGTCAAAGTTAAACTCAAGCTACAGATTCTAATTTTAAAGTACAATCAATTCTGAAAAACATCGTCAATTCTACTCGAGAGCAACCAAACAAACATGTTAAACGCAATTCTAGACATCCATAATCAATTCTACACATCCAAAACCAATTCAAGATGCTCCAAACGGGAAACTAAACATACACATAGATTTGTTCAAATTCTACTAAGCTATAATTTTGCTATTTGACAACACCGCTGCTAATAATATTATGAAATGAACGAAGCAGGATGGAACAAAACGAAGATACCATTCCATTGTTTAGAAACTTTAGGACGAAACAAAGCAAGTTGTTTATTCCGCCCAAATCGGAGGGGGTATATGGTGGAATGAAATGGAATCCATACCACTCTATTCTGCTCCGCTCCATCTAACTTTAAATAATTCAAACAAGGGAATAACATTCCATTTCATCTCATTCCGCTCCATCTGATTCCACCAATCTAAACAAAGCCTAGGAAATGATTATAAAATTTATACGACTAATAGATACAACTATTACTGAATCAATGGAAATTCAATTTGAATGCATCTAAACGGATGATAATTAACAGCTTACATGCCAGAGGAGTTGCCGGAGGGAACAGAAGCACGGAACATAGCTTTGTTAGTAAACAAATCGACTTCAACAGTTGGAATTCCTCTACTATCAAGAATTTGTCTCGCTTTCACTTTCGTGATTACCGATTGCACTCCTTTCTTCATATGATTCGACTGTGTTCATTCATCATCAAAACCCCTCAAAATTAACATTCGATGAGAAATAGCGATGATAGATAAATACATAAAAATGGAAGATGGTTGAGAGGGAGAAAGAGAGAGATACGAACGATGAAGAGAACGGGATCGGTGGTTTTGGCTCTGACGGCGGCATTGACGGCATCTTCGAGTTTACGGGAAAGCATGTATTTGTCGAGATATTCTTGCACTGACATTTCTTCAACTAACTTCTTCTTCGTCGTCTTCTTTCACGATCTCGTGATTGAAATGAGGTCAATGTTAGTTGTTGCTGTTGCTATATCTTGGTCCGATATGATATTGCTTTGCTCTCTTCGACTGGGATTCAGTGCTGCCAGCTTTGTGTCCAGAACGGTTTCCAGTGAAACGTCGTCGTATCGTATCGGTTGCTTGCTCAATTGATTTTGCTTCTATTGAAACATTTATCAAACTTCCTAGTAAAAATAAAACTATTTATTATTAATTTTCGGTGGATAAAAATAATGATAAACAGGTTTATCTTTTTCAACAAGGAGTGCATATTTAAATTTGCAATGAGTTTAAAAAATTATGATGAATTAAATTAATTAATTAAAAGTTTAACTTTAATCGCTTAACTAATAAAAATGTTTCCGCAAAATACATTACATTAGTCAAATTGATCATTTCTGCGTAAAATATATTACATTAGTTAAGTTGATCGTTTCTGTTAAATTTTGAAAAAAAACGTTAAGTTGTGCGTATTGTGGCAATCTAGTTGATATTAAGTAATCTGACATGAATTTTTTATTTTGAAGTTATTATTATTTGTAAAATAATTCAACCACCTTGAACCCTAATAGCATTCATTTCATTTCATTCAGTAATCAAATAATTTAACCATGAACAGTGCGAGGGAAACGAATAGAAGACAGAGACAACACCAAACCCTAGATTTCCTGAAGACATACACGTTTGAAGGAAAATGAAATTCCCAAAAGACATACACGTTTGAAGGAAGACTACGATTACTTACCTTCATTACTCATCTCCATTCTTCAAAGCGTATGAAAATATGAACTTGTTAAAAATGTGAATTTTTTTGTGCATCTTCCCCACTGATTCTTTCTACTTTTTTTAGCTTGAATAGATCATGGATGAGATGTTTGAGTGTATTTTGCATCATATGGTTGTTCACACGTATTTCTTGCGAACAATTTCTAGTCTCTTAATTAAAGTTTACTTGCATGGTCGGCTACAGGAATCCTGGATTTAATGTTAAGTTTTGCTATGATTTGACGTTTAAAATGATAAGAAATTGAATCGTAAAGTTAACAAGTAGCAAACAAAATAAATTTCTAGAAAAAAGATAGAGACAAGCCTTTGAAATTTGAAAATGTAAATTGCTTAGAATTAAAGTTGGACGCATGCATACATTTTTCTGGAATCAACTTGTTTCTCTTAAGCGCTGGTACTGAGTGTTTTCCTTTAAATGTTATAGAAATGCGACCTCTAGAACTGAATACAAACTTTGCTTAAATAGATATAAAAATAATTGTTATCTAAATGCTCGACCATTCGTAGTTTGTCACGTATTAAGTTAATGCGAAAATTTCTTTTGATAACTTCCTCACATTCTTGACAACCATTTTGCCAACGGCTTTGTGTCAACTTCCTACACGTCCAACTTGGTTTCAACGTGATCTCGCCACAAAATTTGGCTAAGTTCTTGAAGCCTTTCTTTGAGTCATTTGGTTAGTTCGACGGACAATTTTGCTGAGCTCGATGCTGCTAAGTTTGGTGTCATCCTTTCAACATTCGTCTTTTCGCCTGACACCCTGTTATTTAGTTTTGTACTTCAAAAACTTTTGTTGCTATTGATGCCTTAGTAAAAAATTATTGGCTAACAAATTGCCCCCAAAAGGCCAATTTCGACTGAGATTATCTGCGACTGAGAAATTTGGCGTTTTCTCTTCTGTAAATGTTTTACAACTCGTCTGCTTCGCTGACATCATTGGCAATTATGGCCACTTTCTGCGTTATGAGTTCCAGTGACGCTACATCACTTCTCATGATTGCCTTTGTTAGAACAAGATTTAGTTTTGCATATAATCTCTAACTTTGATGATAACAATATATATTGTATATGTAACAATTTTGTTTTGTAATAGTTTCTCGAGTGTGCATGTTGTACCCCAAAATTTGCCCTCCTTTTTTCCCACAAGAAATCACAGCTTCGGGTTTTCCCTGACTTTTCAGATTGGCGTAAGAATTAGTCAAACAGACTTTTTCTTATCAGTCTATCCAAATTAGGGTTTTCGTGGACTCTGGAACAGTTCAAGCAGATTGCTAGGGTTTGGTTGAGTTTGGCTCAGGGTTTGATCAGGCGAACGTTTCTTTGACAATAAATCAAGAATCAGGGTTTGCACGCGCATTTTCAGAAGAATTTGAATCCACAGTGTCTTAATTGACGGTCACATGGTTTTGATGTTTGTTCAAGTATTCTGTCTAAACATCTGGGATAAAAGCTGAGGCATTTGAATTGAGAATTTGCAGTGTTTGGCTTAATCAGTAAAAGGAAAGGACATATGGGCATTTATTGTGATTGACTGTGCAATACTTTTGATTATTCGGAACGCCGGACGTTTATTGATTATTTATCATTTCTAAGTTAAAATTATTGGATATCTTCCAGTTATTATAATTTAAGAAATATAAATAATTAAATAAACAATTGAAGAAGAATTAAAAGAGATTAATTGACAAAAGAGCTTTTATTTATTTTTAATTATTAGTACAAATGTTATTTGAATACATTTACAGTATTTACAAATAATGTTATTACAAATAATTGGAAATAAAATAAAGCTATCCTAAAGTTTCCTAAATCTTCATCTTCCACTGATGCTCCCCATTGCTCAATTAATTTTTATCTGCAAAAACAAAAAAAGAAGAGAAGTCAACACAGATGAAATCAAAAGCAGACAGTTAATTTAAGACTCATCATTAAAAGTGATTGGCTGGAATCAGTTTATTCACCCTCTCTGCAAATCACAAGAGAACTCTTGGTTCACAAAGAGAGATAGAAAATTATCTTGCAAGCATTGGAATTATTTAAATGTACAAAGCTGCATAGTTCAAAATTCCAAACTAAGTCACAAATTGCAAACTGAAAAATGCCTAACCAAGTCCAATGTCAACTAAACTGTCCAAAAGTTGTCCAAAGAAAGTACAAAGAGTTGTCAAGAGATATGCAGAAAATCTTGAAAAAGAAGAAAGTACACAGAGGAAAGGTACAATGCAAGCAATATTCAAATTTACATCACTTTCCAGCCAACCCTTTTTCAGAGCAGAATAGTACAGTCTAAGCAATAAAGAATGCTTTTCTGTGGAGAGAGAAAAGAGAGAGAGAAGAGGCTTACAGTGGGTAGGGCTTAGGCTTAAGAGATATATAAAACAAAAGATATACCAGTACAAAAAGGAGGAGGCAGAACCAAATACAAAGAAGAATACACACAAGATTTCAACCTGTAATCGCAAACCAAAAGCCTAAAACTACAAACTGTTGCATAACATAAAGAGCCTGCCTCAAGCCTTAACCTGCTAAAAACAAGCCAAAGTCCTGAAACCTGGTTCAAGACACAAACCTCAAAGCTTGTAAACTCTCAAACCTGCCTTAAACTTATTCAAACACGAGGCCTAAACCCCCACAAATCAAAACTGTTCAGACCAAAAACAACAAAAGCCTGAGTTCAAAGTTCAAACTTACAGTAACACAAGCCAAAGCCTAAAGATCCATACAAACATTCAACTACAAACTTGTGTCCAAAGCCTAAACATCCTGCCTGTTCCAAAACAATAAAGCCTAAGCAAGCAAAAACTCATAACCTGTCAAATTGCCTTGAAGCCAAAGCAAAGCTGGTAGAAACAAGCTTGCAAACTGAAGCTTCAACCTGCATAAGCCTTTATCCAAACAAAATTCCAACTAAACCATATCCAAACAATCTCTCAGAACCTAGGTTCATCATTGAGCAAGCATATCGAAGGCAACTCAGAACCAACATATTAACAACAATATTCAGATTCCAAACAATCATCATCATACAGAAGCAAGCAAAAGAGAGGAAAAGAAGCAACTGTTATGGGGTTTGCAGAAAACTGTCATCATAAAACCTAAAGCGAGATACAAGGTACCAGTTTTTCACAAAGCTAGCACAACTTCACACTCCCTCGCCCTGGCTGCCTGAGACACGCCTCCAGTCCACCTCTCCTCCATCTCCAAAGCCTCAAAAGGTTAATCTCCTTTTCCTTTTTTCTTTTCACGCCTCACACAGAAAATAATGATAATCAAAGATCAGAACACAAAAGTAAAACGTGCAAGAATGGAAATCTGAAACCCTAAAAAATGCGCTAAGACAGAATCATTACCTTGTATAACCACCGCCCGCGTGACCATGGAGAGGAGGAAGCGGAGATGGCGTCCGGTAGCTAGGCAGCGAGGAAGTTTGTTCAGAAACGAGGGCCTTCGTTGAGAACGATAAAGACGAAGAGGAGAAGAAGATGAACGGCGCCACTCAACACTGTAACCCTAAAATGAAACAAATTCGTTGAAACCCTTACAAAATGTTGTGAAACGCCACTGGGCCTTGCCCTATCCAAAAAAACCCCAAGCCCAATGTCTTCAGGCGTGTGCACCCTCCCCCTTTTTTTGCTTTAATCCATTTTATTTTTACATTGTTTGGGCCAAGCGTTCCCCTTGAGCCCATTTTATTTTCTTAAAACTTTACACAAATTAATACCTTTTCTTTACTTTATTTTATTATGTGATATAATCTAATTTTCTTTGATTAAATAAGAATAAAATATTAACTTTTGTACAAAAATCTTTTTTAATGTTTATTCCACTTTAAAAAAGTACATAAAAAAATAGGATTTTTCTAAGTTAAATAATTTTCTTTTTTTAGAATTTTTTGTTTAAGTAAACTTTTGTATATAAAACATTAACAAAATACATAAACAATAGATTTTTTTATTAAGTCAAAACTTTCTTTCTATTAAAACTTTTGTTTGTACATATTAACAAAAACACAAAAAAGAATAAATACTTACTTAATTTCGCATTAAATTAACATCTTGCATCACTTGTAAATGATCACATACACTTTCACTAATACTTTTGATACATTGCTTTTATTCTTGTACATTGATACATGTTACATTGAGAATGCGATTCGATTTGGTTGTAAATATATTTGGACAATACTATCCTGATAAGACTCATCCCCATTTGTAAATATTTGTACCCCCATTCCCGGATACTTATTTGTAATAGCTTAGACTTTAAATTCCCGTAATTTATCACTTTCTATATACTGCATAGTAATTAGGGTTTGTATGCGAAGATTCAAAATCAACCGCTAGATAACCTAATACAAAGACAAATGCATGATAATCAATACACCAATCACACTTGCACCCCTAGGGTAATCCCGCTTGTTGCCTTCCAAAATGGGCCATGTTGCATGTTGAGTTCTTTGGCAAAACAAAAACAAATCAAATGATCATAGTCCCTCGATGACGCTTTCGAAGTTGCCAACAAAATGATCATAGTCCCTCAAGCAAAATTGCCAAAGACACTTGGCACCATTGCATTCATGGTCCATACGATGACCCGCGCTTGTCCCGTTAACATCCTAACACAAGATTGTCCACCAAATACAATGGTGGAACAATACTGTTAAAAGGGTTAAAACATGAGAAAAATCTTTGAGTAAATTTAGGGGTAGACAACTCTTAGTTACTTGATCAAACTTGCAAAACACACTTGCCTACTTTCAAAACACACTCCACAACATAATTTCCAAAAACAACTTTCAAAACCTTGAAACATCTTTTCAAAAAGACAAACACCTTTGTAAAACATTCGAGTAAAGAATTGTTACAACGGTTGCCTAGACAAGGCATCTTTTTCAAAACATTTTCAAACACACACACACACCACCATTTCAAGCAATTGAAAATCAAGGCAAGTGATCTAAAACAAGTAACTAAGAGCCCATGGATAACCATGGATAGAAAGGGTGCTAATACCTTCCCTTTCTATAATCTACCCCCCGAACCCACGAAACATCTCAAAAGTTTTTTCCTGTGCTTTTTAACCTTTCCTTTAGGATAAAATAAAAAGTCGGTGGCGACTCTTACTAAACCGAACAAGTGCGAAAACAAACGCAAAACCTCAAGTCAGTTCTCCCACGGTATCACAGAACTGGCGACTCTGCTGGGGAAAAATTTAAAAGTGGGGTTACCTTAGGGTTTTAGATCACCTTTACATACTTGCTTTGATTGCCTTGATTGCTTTACTTTTTGGGTCTTTGTTTGGGTTTGTTGTAAATCCTACACTCGGATTTGGGGGCACCTTTTTAGGTAAATAGCAATAAAACTGCGAGGGAACTGTGCGGGGTATACCGACATGGTTGAAGCAGTAAGCTATGTTAGTGTGACATATTTGTGAGTACCGGTAACCCTTGAGTTCAATCAAGGAGAGTACGGGGCCGCTGAGCGATGTCATGAAGCACTAACGAACTCTTAGAACCTTACTTGACCATCTTAGCCTTTTTAGGGGTAGTGAGATGACCGACTTTGGTGCAGTCCGGAGTTGGTAGATACTCGATACTACACTCATTGAGGGTTGTTTTCTTGGAATATTTTAGTCGCCAGTTAAGTGGCTAAACCAAAACAATGAACACAGAAAATAATCCAATGATATTGAGCTCCTTAGAACCCGGTTTCTATTTTAGGACAGGATGAGCCAACTAACTTCAAGAGGGTACTTACCTATGAACCCCATGCAAGCCTAAACCTAAGGACTTGTTTGCTTTATGTGAATATGATTACCTGTATATACACTTACTTGCTTCTGCATACATGTACATAACATCATGACATCATACCATAGCATTTTCAATAACCATTTCAAGGATCTCAAGGGTCTTTTGATGCAGGGTTACGTTGAACCAGACGTCTACCAAGGGGCAAGAGGTTTTCTCCTCTAAACAAATGTTATCAAAGATCAAGTGCAACAACTTAAAAATCAGGGGCTATGACCCACTTGACATGTGAGCTTGATTCTCGTGGAAAGACATCCACCGGTGCAAAGTTCTCCAATCAAAGATCGAAGTTCAACCTCTCACTTTCTCTTGTGTTTACCCCAAGAGATCCTTGAAAACATGCATCCACATATCATGCATTGCATCATAACAATTTTTCCTTTTCAGGTTTCCTTACTCTCTTACTATTTATTTCAGTAAGAGATGGCTTTAGAGAGGACTGTCAAGGATATCCAGGATCAAAATGCTCAGCTTCAGGAAATGTTCTTGAACCTGTCCTTGGGGCAAGAAGAAGTGAAGGCTCTCCTCACAAGGGGCTTGGTCTAGGGGAATTCAAGTAATGCCAGGAGTGATCAGTTGGAAGAACTGCAGTTCGAGCTAGCAACAATGAGGATCCAGATGATGGGGCAAATGGTAGGCCAGATGGCTCTCATCCAGGACTTGGCTCAAAGACAAGAGGAGCTCAGAGTTCTCGTCAACCAACTGCTTCGGAACAACCAAGTGGGACAAACATCTGAGGTTGAAGAGCAAGCCATCATTCAACCCCCTTCCAGACAAGAAGACAAGGGGAAGGCTCCTCTACTTGCTTCAGGGTCACAAGCCCACCAACAACCTCGTCAGCATCAATGGGGTAATCGGCGTAAGCAAAATACATCGGGAAGACAGTTCACTAAGACTGACATACCGTCATCTCTAATACTGGAGCGCTTGTTGGAGGTCAATCTGACTGCTTTGAGGGATCCTATTCGGAAGCCCAATACCTCCGCTCTTAACTATCATCCCGACGCATTTTGTGTATACCACTCCTATAGTTCGGGACATGACACCGACGAATGTTGGGCCTTGAAGAACAAGATTCAAGATCTGATTGACATTGGAGTGCTGAGATTCATGCCCGATGGCGAGATGAAAATATTTCGTTAAGGGTTTGTCCACCTGAATTGACAAAGCTCAAACTGAGAGACTTTCGTTTCATTTGAATTTCCAAGTTGTAATCTCTTTGTTATTCAAACAATTATCTGTTGATGTCAAACTTTGTTTCATTAATGCATTGCATATGTTTGTCTTGAATTCATCCATTCATTTTCACTACTCTTATGTTTTCTTTATGATATTTAACTCTTGATAAAAAGCTACAAGCCTTTAGAGGGAGGATGACGAAACAATACCATAATCTCATACAGTATGCTTTTGAACAGACCTTGCTGATGATGTACAGGCATTTCTTTCAATTCCCAAACACTGGAGTTATAAGGAAGATAATCCCTAGTCAACCCCTTCGAGCCAAAGAAGTATGAGTTTTTTGTTCTAAACAAATTAAAACCTTTGATTTAAACCTGGAGCAGGGTAGTCTCTCAGTTAATCCAAAAAAAAAGGGTGCGCATTGAAGTCGCAAACTCTCAGTTCGTAATACAACGAACGACATCAACAAAAAAAGCATTCCTCTGGAACCAAAAGACAGTGATGGTTCCTTATCTCATAGGCAGTCATTACCTCTCAAAAGAGAAAAGCCCACTTAGTCAAAACCTATAAAGGAGGCTTAAGAAACCTGGGGCATCCCGCTGACTGTAATCTCGAAAACAGGAACGGTCAGGCAAAAGTTAGGGATAACAAATCAAGAAAGAGGTAATTACAAATCCTCAACAACATGAAAAGTGTTGCAAAAAAAGAGGATGACTACCCTCCAAATTCAACTGGTGAACCATCGCCAAAAGGTCGTTCCAAATTCGAATGGAGTTCGACGCACAAATTAGCTGAGTTTAGGATTGAAGAACATCACGAAGAGCGGGTGGGTACAAATATACTTTGAGCCTTTATCCTTTGTTTCTTAAACCGTGAACCAAGCCACGTTACAACCCTTCAAAAGTCCTAATTGAAGCATGGGTTAGTTCGAAAGCATACTATTACAAAAGGTATCCTAACTCCTGTAAGGCCTTGCCCTAAATCTTGTGTTGAATTTGTCTTATAAAAAGTTTTCTGCTAAAAAACGCATTTTTCAAAACTTCGAGACAAGCATAAACTTTGCATTATTTGAATATCGTTGTTTGCACATGGTTGTTTGTTTGACAGCGAAGAAATTCATACAGCGAATGTTCGGAGGAACGAAAACTCTCTCAGTGAACAAAATCACTTCAAGAAGGATGACACTTCCATTAACAAATCTCCTATCAACAAGGGGGCATGACATGTCACTATCCAGCATACTTGGGGCAGTCCAGTCGAGATTTCAACAAAATCTTTCAAAGTTCAATTAACCTGGGGCAGTCCAGTCAAGGTTTCAACAAATCTTTTAAAGTTCAATTAACCTGGGGCAGTCCAGTCAAGGTTTCAACAAATATTTCAAAGTTCAATTAACCTGGGGCAATCCAGTCAAGATTTCAATAAATCTCTCAAAAGTTCAATGAACTTGGGGCAAGTCTCCTTCATCATCACTTGGGGCATTCGAATGTCAAAAGTGTTCAACAATTCCTTCATCACCTGTTGGAAGATACAATTTCAGATACGCTCCAAACACGGTAGCCATTCTGTCACTCATTCAGATCCTAGTTACAGTTTCAGATACACTCCAAACAAGGAAGTCATTCTGCTACTCATATAGATCTCAACTCCAAGATACAGTTTCAGATACGCTCCAGACACGATAGCCATTCTGTCACTCATTCAGATCCAGTTACAGTTTCAGATACACTCCAAACAAGGAAGTCATTCTGCTACTCATACAGATCTCAACTCCAAGATACAGTTTCAGATACGCTCCAGACACAGTAGCCATTTTGTCACTCATTCAGATCCTAGTTACAGTTTCAGATACACTCCAAACAAGGAAGTCATTCTGCTACTCATACAGATCTCAACTCCAAGATACAGTTTCAGATACGCTCCAGACACGGTAGCCATTATGTCACTCATTCACAATATCAGACTATCGCGAAGCCTGGATTACGACCAGACAGTGGCATCTCCTAAGAGCAAGCTATGAAGCCCAGATTCGACCGGATAATAGTTTTATCCCCAACAAGTTATTGCGAAGCCTGGAGATCAACCAGATAGCAGTTAACCGTTAACAGAATGAAGACTCTCATCCTTAAAACCCCAGAAGATTGGTATACTCCCAATTTCTGACCCCCAACAGAATGAAGATTCTCATTCTCAAAGCGACGTATAACCCAAGTTCCAGATTAATACCTGTAACAAGCCAGGAAAACTATCTGTGAACGACTGATTGAAGATTAATACCTGTAACAAGCCAGGAAAACTATCTTTCTTTCTCAAGTCAGAGATTAATACCTGAAACCAGCCAGGACAACTATCTCACCGACCAACCTTTTCAAGATCCCAGGTCAATACCTGCAGCAATCAAAAGATTCTTACAATTCCCAATGGAGCTAAAACTTCCAACTATCAATCCCCAAGCAGAGTGAAGACTCTCATTCTCAGTTCCTCACAGGATATTCAGATATTCTCCAGTGAAGATCTCCTTAAGACAGGAATCCCCAGTAGATTGGCATACAACCCAAGCTCCTGATCCCCCAACAGCGGTCCCAGGACTTCTCATTTTCAATGATCAAAGGATTTTCAATCCCCTGCAGCAGTCAAGGAATTACTTTCCCCGACAGCAGTCAAGACTCTTTTATCTCCGGCTATCCAGGATTCATCTATCCTCAGCAAGACAGCTCATCATCTTACATGCGCATTTATCACATTCATATCATAAACATTGATATAACATACATTGCATCATGCATCATGACATTGCATACAACTAACTCTTTACCTTTTCAGGAAAGATCAGTCAACAGACAAAGATCATCATCCTTCGAGATTCTTTCTAGAAATAGTTCAGATGTGACCCAGACATGGCGACATTCTGATACTTATTCCAGATTCACCCAGAGATAGTTCAGATATGACCCAGACATGGCGACATTCTGATACTTATTCCAGATTCACCCAGAGATAGTTCAGATGTGACCCAGACATGGCGACATTCTGATACTTATTCCAGATTCATTCAGATGCAGTTTTACACAGACTCATCATCAGGAAACCCTACACCGGTTCCTTCTCAAAATCCCAGATGCAGTTTTACACGGACTCATCATCAAGAAACCCTACACCGGTTCCTTCTCCACTTCAAGACTTCTGAAAACAGTTTACGGGTTCTCCAGACACAGATGTTAACCTATCGCTTGTTCAGATTCTTCAACTTCTGAAAACAGTTTACAGGTTCTCCAGACACAGATGTTAACCTATCGCTTGTTCAGATTCTTCAACTTCTGAAAACAGTTTACGGATTCTCCAAACACGGATGTTAATCTATCGCTTGTTCAGACTCAACTTTTGAAAACGGTTTATGGACGCTTCCCAACAACGGATGCTGCTCTATTGCTTATTCAACTTCAACTCCTGAAAACAGTTTACGGATTCTCCAAACATGGATGTCAATCTATTGCTTGTTCAGACCCCTAGTTCAGAGATGTTCCAAAAACATGGATACCTTTCTGATACTCGTCCACTCACCAATGACATACAGTTCAACAAACATTTCCAGATGGCATCTCTAAGCCCATCCTCCTACCAACAACTTCCAGATGGCATCTCTAAGCCCATCCCCCGACAAGATTCTGTCACATCCCTAGATGGCATCTCTAAGCCCATCTCCAAATGGCATCTTTAAGCCCATTCCCTCAAACTACGCTTTGACGAGTGCAAATTTTTTGGGCACTCTAGTGTCCAATCTCCTTTTACCCTCGAGTCGTGAAAGGAAAACTTGCCAATCTAACTCGTCAGGTTCAAGAAGATTGAACAGGGGCAACTGTTGTACCCCAAAATTTGCCCTCCTTTTTTCCCACAAGAAATCACAGCTTCGGGTTTTCCCTGACTTTTCAGATTGGCGTAAGAATCAGTCAAACAGACTTTTTCTTATCAGTCTATCCAAATTAGGGTTTTCATGGACTCTTCAAGCAGATTGCTAGGGTTTGGTTGAGTTTGGCTCAGGGTTTGATCAGGCGAACGTTACTTTGACAATAAATCAAGAATCAGGGTTTGCACGCGCATTTTCAGAAGAATTTGAATCCACGGTGTCTTAATTGACTGTCACATGGTTTTGACGTTTGTTCAAGATTTCTGTCTAAACATCTGGGATAAAAGCTGAGGCATTTGAATTGATAATTTGCAGTGTTTGGCTTAATCAGTAAAAGGAAAAGACATATGGGCATTTATTGTGATTGACTGTGCAATACTTTTGATTATTCGGAACGCCGAACGTTTATTGATTATTTATCATTTCTAAGTTAAAATTATTGGATATCTTCCAGTTATTATAATTTAAGAAATATAAATAATTAAATAAACAATTGAAGAAGAATTAAAAGAGATTAATTGACAAAAGAGCTTTTATTTATTTTTAATTATTAGTACAAATGTTATTTGAATACATTTACAGTATTTACAAATAATGTTATTACAAATAATTGGAAATAAAATAAAGCTATCCTAAAGTTTCCTAAGTCTTCATCTTCCACTGATGCTCCCCATTGCTCAATTAATTTTTATCTGCAAAAACAAAAAAAGAAGAGAAGTTAACACAGATGAAATCAAAAGCAGACAGTTAATTTAAGACTCGTCATTAAAAGTGATTGGCTGGAATCAGTTTATTCACCCTCTCTGCAAATCACAAGAGAACTCTTGGTTCACAAAGAGGGATAGAAAATTATCTTGCAAGCATTGGAATTATTTAAATGTACAAAGCTGCATAGTTCAAAATTCTAAACTAAGTCACAAATTGCAAACTGAAAAATGCCTAACCAAGTCCAATGTCAACTAAACTGTCTAAAAGCTGTCCAAAGAAAGTACAAAGAGCTGTCAAGAGATATGCAGAAAATCTTGAAAAAGAAGAAAGTACACAGAGGAAAGGTACAATGCAAGCAATATTCAAATTTACATCACTTTCCAGCCAACCCTTTTTCAGAGCAGAATAGTACAGTCTAAGCAATAAAGAATGCTTTTCTATGGAGAGAGAAAAGAGAGAGAGAAGAGGCTTACAGTGGGCAGGGCTTAGGCTTAAGAGATATATAAAACAAAAGATATACCAGTACAAAAAGGAGGAGGCAGAACCAAATACAAAGAAGAATACACACAAGCTTTCAACCTGTAATCTCAAACCAAAAGCCTAAAACTACAAACTGTTGCATAACATAAAGAGCCTGCCTCAAGCCTTAACCTGCTAAAAACAAGCCAAAGTCCTGAAACCTGGTTCAAGACACAAACCTCAAAGCTTGTAAACTCTCAAACCTACCTTAAACTTATTCAAACACGAGGCCTAAACCCCCACAAATCAAAACTGTTCAGACCAAAAACAACAAAAGCCTGAGTTCAAAGTTCAAACTTACAGTAACACAAGCCAAAGCCTAAAGATCCATACAAACATTCAACTACAAACCTGTGTCCAAAGCCTAAACATCCTGCCTGTTCCAAAACAATAAAGCCTAAGCAAGCAAAAACTCATAACCTGTCAAATTGCCTTGAAGCCAAAGCAAAGCTGGTAGAAACAAGCTTGCAAACTGAAGCTTCAACCTGCATAAGCCTTTATCCAAACAAAATTCCAACCAAACCATATCCAAACAATCTCTCAGAACCTAGGTTCATCATTGAGCAAGCATATCGAAGGCAACTCAAAACCAACATATCAACAACAATATTCAGAATCCAAACAATCATCATCATACAGAAGCAAGCAAAAGAGAGGAAAAGAAGTAACTGTTATGGGGTTTGCAGAAAACTGTCATCATAAAACCTAAAGCGAGATACAAGGTACCAGTTTTTCATAAAGCTAGCACAACTTCACACTCCCTCGCCCTGGCTGCCTGAGACACGCCTCTAGTCCACCTCTCCTCCGTCTCCAAAGCCTCCAAAGGTTAATCTCCTTTTCCTTTTTTCTTTTCACGCCTCACACAGAAAATAATGATAATCAAATATCAGAACACAAAAGTAAAACGTGCAAGAATGGAAATCTGAAACCCTAAAAAATGCGCTAAGATAGAATCATTACCTTGTATAACCACCGCCCGCGTGACCATGGAGAGGAGGAAGCGGAGATGGCGTTCGGTAGCTAGGCAGCAAGGAAGTTTGTTCAGAAACGAGGGCCTTTGTTGAGAACGATAAAGACGAAGAGGAGAAGAAGATGAACGGCGCCACTCAACACTGTAACCCTAAAATGAAACAAATTCGTTGAAACCCTTACAAAATGTTGTGAAACGCCATTGGGCCTTGCCCCATCCAAAAAACCCCCAAGCCCAATGTCTTCAGGCGTGTGCACCCTCCCCCTTTTTTTTGCTTTAATCCATTTTATTTTTACATTGTTTGGGCCAAGCATTCCCCTTGAGCCCATTTTATTTTCTTAAAACTTTACACAAATTAATACCTTTTCTTTACTTTATTTTATTATGTGATATAATCTAATTTTCTTTGATTAAATAAGAATAAAATATTAACTTTTGTACAAAAATATTTTTTAATGTTTATTCCACTTTAAAAAAGTACATAAAAAAATAGGATTTTTCTAAGTTAAATAATTTTCTTTTTTTAGAATTTTTTGTTTAAGTAAACTTTTGTATATAAAACATTAACAAAATACATAAACAATAGATTTTTTTATTAAGTCAAAACTTTATTTCCATTAAAACTTTTGTTTGTACATATTAACAAAAACACAAAAAAGAATAAATACTTACTTAATTTCGCATTAAATTAACATCTTGCATCACTTGTAAATGTTCACATACACTTTCACTAATACTTTTGATACATTGCTTTTATTCTTGTACATTGATACATGTTACATTGAGAATGCGATTCGATTTGGTTGTAAATATATTTGGACAATACTATCCTGATAAGACTCATCCCCATTTGTAAATATTTGTACCCCCATTCCCGGATACTTATTTGTAATAGCTTAGACTTTAAATTCCCGCAATTTATCGCTTTCTATATACTGCATAGTAATTAGGGTTTGTATGCGAAGATTCAAAATCAACCGCTAGATAACCTAATACAAAGACAAATGCATGATAATCAATACACCAATAACACTTGCACCCCTAGGGTAATCCCGCTTGTTGCCTTCCAAAATGGGCCATGTTGCATGTTGAGTTCTTTGGCAAAACAAAAACAAATCAAATGATCATAGTCCCTCGATGACGCTTTCGAAGTTGCCAACAAAATGATCATAGTCCCTCAAGAAAAATTGCCAAAGACACTTGGCACCATTGCATTCATGGTCCATACGATGACCCGCGCCTGTCCCGTTAACATCCTAACACAAGATTGTCCACCAAATACAATGGTGGAATAATACTGTTAAAAGGGTTAAAACATGAGAAAAATCTTTGAGTAAATTTAGGAGTAGACAACTCTTAGTTACTTGATCAAACTTGCAAAACACACTTGCCTACTTTCAAAACACACTCCACAACACAATTTCCAAAAACAACTTTCAAAACCTTGAAACATCTTTTCAAAAAGACAAACACCTTTGTAAAACATTCGAGTAAAGAATTGTTACAACGGTTGCCTAGACAAGGCATCTTTTTCAAAACATTTTCAAACACACACACACACACCACCATTTCAAGCAATTGAAAATCAAGGCAAGTGATCTAAAACAAGTAACTAAGAGCCCATGGATAACCATGGATAGAAAGGGTGATAATACCTTCCCTTTCTATAATCTACCCCCCGAACCCACGAAACATCTCAAAGGTTTTTTCCTGTGCTTTTTAACCTTTCCTTTAGGTTAAAATAAAAAGTTGGTGGCGACTCTTGCTAAACCGAACAAGTGCAAAAACAAACGCAAAACCTCAAGTCAGTTCTCCCACCGTATCACAGTGCAGATATAATATTTTATTTTATTTTGTATAGTTATCTGGAAAGATCATTAGAATCTTTGTTGACACGCTTCTAAAAGAACTATTGTATCCACTTCTAAAGAAACATCAGCAATTATGATGAATGTTGAATGTTCGCTAGAAAATGATCTCCATGTGTTGATCAAAAATCAAGCTTTTGCTTCAAAGATCAGAAATCAAGTTTTTTCTTCAAAGATAAAAAATCAAGCTTTTGCTTCAAAGATCAGAAATCAAGCTTATGCTTCAAAGATCAGAAATCAAGCATTTGCTTCAAAGATCAGAAATCAAGCTTATGGTTCAAAGATCATAAATCAAGCTTTTGCTTCAAATATCATAAATCAAGATTTTTCTTTAAAGATCATAAATCAAGCTTTTGGTTCAAAGCTCAGAAATCAAGGTGTGCTTCTCATATAAGCTTTTGCTTCCCGCTCAAAAATCAAGATTTTCTTGTCAGATAAATTGTTGCTCCAAGTTTGAAGACAAGGTTCTGATTCTGAAGACTCTAATACTTTTGGAAACACTACTATGAAACATCTTCTAGATTAATCATCATTTCACATCAGAAATATTCCATCAAAAGACTAAGAACAAGAACGTGATCTCTTCCGGACTCTTCATTATTACTTCAGATCATAAGTACTCCATTAGAAGATAAGATCAAGAAAACTTTCACAAGAAGAAAATAGTACAACAGTATTGTACCTATTCCACAATGGTGAAGAATACATTGTACGACCAAAGGAATTTGTCTTCCATGATTTCATGCTACTGTTGTAGCAGCTGACAAATGAAAGTGATGTTTTGTACTATCCAACAGTCCATTTTTCTTAGCCTATATAAAGGGAATTGTTTCATTGAAGAAGTAGACAAATCATTTTTATGAACAAGAAGAAGTATTGAAACAACAAAGAAAATTTATTGTGCAAATAAATCCATGTGAGAAATATTCTTCAAAGAGAAAATCAACATAAAGAGTTGTTGCTCAATTTTGTGTTATCAATTTCTTCTCAATATTAGACACAAAGAGTTGTTGCTCATTTTTGTGTTATTGTCATTCTTGTATGCACAAGAGTTGTTGCTCATATTATGTGTAAACATTTGTTCTTCATTGTAGTGTTAAATCTGCTTTTCTAGAAGTACTATTGTAAACATTGTTTGATTGTAAATCTTTTTAGATTTGTTTTCCTCAAGTGACTAGGAAATAACTTGTATACTTGAGAGGGCTAAGGTGTTTTTTATAAACTCTTAGATGTTGTTTGTAATCTTTCAAGATTAGTGGATTAAGTCCTTTTTTAAGGCAAAATCACCTTGGTGGGTGGACAAGAGTGGCCTTGTTTAAAGTGAACTTGTATAAACCAATTGTGTCACTTTTCTTTCTTAAATTGTGTATCTTGATTATGTGTGAGAAGCATCTCAAAAGAATTTTTTTTTGAAAACCCAATTCAAACCACTCTTTCTGGTGTTTTTCTCAACCTTCAATTGGTATCAAAGCTCTGACTCTACTATTGATTTTTCAATCGAACACTTAACTGTGTAGAGAGATCCGGTGTGAGAAAAACATATATGGTTACTGATCATACAAACGAAAGAGATAGTTACAATGTAAAACCTCTTGTTCTTGATGGAGAGAAATTGGACTACTGGATTGATGGACTAGAAAGTTTCTTTTTAGGCTATGATATAGATCTTTGGGATATTGTCAAAAATGGCTATGAGGCACCTATTAATGCGATTGGTATTCCCATTCTTAGAAACAGAGTGAATGATGCACAAAAGCGTGATCTCAAGAATAGGCATAAAGACATAACTATTATTCTCAATGTTATTTCTTACAATGAGTATGAGAAGATCACTAATAGAGAAATAACAAAGGATATTCTTAATTCGTTAAGAAAGACACATGAAGGAAATGCTCAAGTCAAGGAAATTAAGGCTCTGGCCTTAATCCATAAATATGAGGCTTTCAAGATGGAAGAAGAAAAAATGGTTGAGACTGTGTTCTCAAGGTTTCAAACATTAGTTGTGGGACTTAAGGTTTTATACAAAGGTTACTCCACAGCTGATCATGTCAAAAAGATCATCAGAAGTCTTCCTAAAAGATGGACACCAAGGATTATTGTGTTAAAGCTTGCTAAGGAGCTTAACAACATAACTCTTGAAGAGTTAATTAGTTCTCTTAAGAGTCATGAAATAAAGTTAGAAGAAGATGATCCCTAGAAAAGAGGCAAATTTGTTGCTCTAAGATCAAGATCAAAAAGACCCAAGTTAGAAAAGAATAAATCTTTCCAAATTGAAGAAGTAGAAGATTTTGACGATGAAGTTTCTAATGACGAAGATGAATTGTCACTTATGTCAAAAAGAGTCAAGAAACTTTGGAAGAAAAGACAAAATAACTTTTGAGGATCCAGAAATAGAGGAGATCTTCCTGAAACATCTGCAAGAGGAAGATCAAGTAAGGAAGTAACATGATACGAGTGTAAGGAGCCTAAACACTATAGAAATGAATGTCCAATGCTCAAGAAAGAAAGCACCAGAAAAGAAAGCTCCAAGGAAAGTATTTTCAATGGAAAGAAGAAATATCTCATGGCAACATGGGATTACTCAGACTCTGAAGGATCAGATTCTGAAGAAGAGCATGTCAATGTAGCAATTATGGCTACCACATCAGAAGGAAACTACTGAAACCGAGTCTGACCCAGAAGAGGTATTTTTTGAACTTTCTCGTGTTGAATTAGAATTATTTATGTCTAAATCTTTGAGTAGGTATCAAAAACTTCAACGAAAATTCAAGAACCTTCAAAAAGTTCAAGAATATGAAATTGAAGAATATGGTTAGCTAGAGAAAGAAGTTTCTAAACAAAAAGGAGACAATTTTATTTTAGAAAAATAAAATTATTTTCTAAACAAATGTTTAAAACTTAATGAAAAAATTTCTAAAGCTCCTCCATCTTCTGAAACCGTCTTATACAAATATGATAAGGCACTTCAGAAATTCTTAAACAACAGTCTAGGAAGAAGGAAATGGCTTACATGATCTATGGTGTCAGTCATAATGGGAAAAGAGGAATTGGTTATGTTTTTTATAAAGACAATCAAGAAAATAAACTTGAATCTCCTTTTTCTTATTTTTACACTTCTGCACAAACACAAAAACCTAATGTTGCACAGAAATCCAAGTTTATTAGAAACTCTGGGAAAACTAATTCTAAAGGACCCAAAAGATTATGGGTACCAAAAGATAAAATAGTACATGTTGCAGATATCCTATGCAACAGAGTTAAAACACTAGTCATGCTACCTAGACTCTGGATGATCACTTCACATGACGGGAAGAAAGCATATGTTCCAAAACTTGGAACTTAAAGATGCTAGGTTCTTTGGTTTTGGAGGAGACCAAAAAGGAAGAATAAAAGGGTATGGAATAATAGGTAATGGATTCACTCCTTCAATATCTAATGTACTTTATATTGAGGGCATAATGCATAACTTGTTATCCATAAGTCAATTAAGTGATAACGGTTATAAAATTATTTTTAATCAAAAAGCGTGTAAGGTTGTAAGTCAAAAAAATGGCACAGTTCTCTTCAAAAAGCGTGTAAGGTTGTAACAAATAGAAATGGGTATGGCATAGATGCTTGGGTCACCTTAGCTTAAGAATAATATATCGGCTAAATAAACTTTAGCTAGTCAGAGGCCTACCTAAGCTGAAGTTTACTTCAGATGCACTTTGTGAAGTATGTATGAAAGGCAAGTTTTCTAAAACTTCCTTTAAGGCTAAAAATGTTGTTTCCACCTCCAGGCCTTTGGAGCTTCTACATATTGACTTGTTTGGACCAATTAAAATAGCATCAGTCAATGGTAAGAAGTATGAACTTGTTATCATAGATTATTATAGTCGTTGGACATGAGTAATATTTCTAAGGCATAGGGATGAATCACATTATGCATTCACTAGTTTCTGTTCCAAAGTGCAAAAATGAATTTGATTCGAAAATAGTTAGAGTTATAAGTGATCATGGTGGCGAGTTTGAAAATAAATAGTTGATGAATTATTTGATTCTAATGGCATATCCCAGGATTTCTCCTGTCATAGAATTCCACACCAAAATGGAGTTGTAGAAAGGAAGAATAGGAATTGTAAGAAATGGCTAGAACCATGATTAACAAAACTAATATGGCTAAGCACTTCTGGGCAGAAGCTGTGAAAACCCAACATTTCTTACTTCCATCCTTTTGGATGTTCATGCTTTATTTTAAACACTAAAGAGAATCTTAACAAGTTTGATTCTAAATTACATAAGTGTATTGTGTTAGGATACTCAAAACACTCTAAGGGCGATAAAGTATACAATACAAAAAAACACGTATTGTGGAGGAATCAATTCATGTCAAATTCAACGATAAGCTTGAATCAAAAGTCAAAGTTGTTTGAGAACTATCTAAAAATGAATCTTGTAGGATCTGGAGAAAAGGCTAAAGGTTTTGAGGGCAAAGATTCCAATAAAAAGGATGATACATCAGGAGCATCTGAATATCCATATGTCCAGAAAAGGCAAAGGAAAAGGCAATCAATATCTGAAGACTTGATTTTGGGAGATAAAGTTGAACCTGCCAAAATTAGATCCATATTCAGACAATCTGAGGAAATGCTTCTGGTATTGGTGTCTCTGATATAACCAATTTCTTGTGAAGAAGCACTAAAAGATAATGAATGGATTTTGGAAATGCAAGAAGAGCTAAATTAGTTCTCCATAAATGATGTTTAGGACCTGATACCTAAGCTTAAAGGAACTCATGTGATTGGAACCAAGTGGGTATTCATAAACAAATTAAATGAGAAAGGTGAAGTCATCAGAAATAAGGAACAATTGGTTGCACAAGGTTATAGTCAACAAGAGGTATTGACTAAAATAAAACCTTTGCTCCAGTCACCAGGTTATAGTTTATTCGTCTTCTAATCTCATTTGTCATTAATAATCACATAACATTATATCAAATGAATGGCAAAAGCGTGTTTCTGAATGGATACATTTATGAAGAGGTATATGTACACCAATCTCCAGAATTTGAAAATACAAAGTTTCCACAACATTTTTTTCATTAGGAACTTGCTTGACCTCTTGTTGAGCCATAGTTAACTTTAGAGGATCTAATTCTGGTTCTTGTCTTGGTTGGTGACCACTCGATGCACCAATAGTCTGGGCTACTTCTTCAAAGCCTACCTTAGGAACTTGATCTTGTCTTTCGATTATGTTCTTCAATGCTAGAAGAACTTGACTCATGTCTCCTTTCATCAAGTCAATTCTACCCTTCACTTGCTCAAAATCTTCTTGGAAGACGGCTTGATTATGTTCGATATGTTCCATCACATTTTTTTATAAGCCCTGTTTTGATAGGGAGGTCATAGAGGTGGTGATCATTTACCAATGATTTAACTGGAGATGATTTTGAAAATAATGAGTTTTATGTATGAAATTACTAAATGTGATGCTTGTGAATGAATGGATGCATATGAATATGCCAAAATTTTAATCTTTGTCTTATTTACATCAGATTTCCTTTTTCTTCTATATTCTTTTTTTGTATATATATATATATATATATATATATATATATATATATATATATATATATATATATATATATATATATATATATATATATATATATATATATATATATATATATATATATATATATATATATATATATATATATATATATATATATATATATATATATATATATATATATATATATATATATATATATCAGGTTTTGCTTTTTATGGGTGAGTATCCCGAAATAAATACATAATTTGAATGTGGAAACAAAAGTGTTTTTATTGAATAATAACCATCTTTAGAAAAGGGAAATACAATCCAAATACTGAATGGAAAATACTGAAAGCGAGAAATCAAAACCAAATGTTGAGTAGTGAAAGAAATAACAAAAATAAAACTAAAATCTCCTAAGCACGCTTGTGGATCTCTGCCCTAAAACCATCAACCATTCCCCTACAAAGCTTGAGGAAGTATTCAACATCCTTCAGAAGAGGGACCATCACAGCTTATGCATCTCTCAAACTTATAGGGATGTCGCCAATATGATTGTTCGCCAAAAAGGCAAGCCTTGCATGCTTGTCTTTATACCTCAAATACTCCTTGTATAGTGTCAGGATTATAACCTTGTTATTTTCCCCCGCTTTGACAATCTTCACATATTGTCCTTCCTAATATATCTTTTCAACCATCATCTCCTTATAGAGTTTCCTTTGAATGAGGAAGTCCTTTCGGAGGCCTTCCAACTCTTGACAAACTTCTTCATATTCTTCTGTCTTTTTGGCGAGAAGTCTTTTTGCCCTCATCCGCTTGAGGCGATCTTCTATATCTGATTCTTGGTTATCCTGGAGTCTGGTAGTGAGATGCTGAATTTGCTCTTCTTATTCTAGAGCACCTTCTACTAGCCCTTGAATTTGGGCTCTTAAATTCTCCTCCATCTCCTTTTCATCTTGTAGGGATTTTTCATACCACCTATTTAGCCTCTCAATTTCTCTAGCAGCATCATCCAAACATTGGTTGTGGGAATCCAAGTTGAATGTAGCACTCAACAATCCTTCGGTCGAACGCTTTCGATTAAGACTAAAGGGTGAGAAAACACTTAGAAGGGGGGTTGAATAAGTTTTGTTAGAACAAGATTGGTTCTGATCATATCTCAGAGTTTTGATGATAACAATAAATTATATTTTATATATTTGATACTCTAATGAACATATTTAATTGTTTCAGATAATGTTCTGATAGAAGCATTTTGAAGTGCTGAGCTGAAAATAAATGAAGAAGTTATTTTATGAAAGAACTATTTGTTTTAGCGCAAGTGCTGATGCTGACTCTGATAAGAAATTATTTAATGCATCTTCTAATGCTTAGCAGGTTTCCATATTCTGAAGTACTTTGAAAGCAAGCGCTGATCAGAAGTACTTAGCAAGCAAGCATTGATAAGAAGATATGCAAGCATGTTCTGAATCAAGACGTGAAGTTAGTTCTGAAAGAATATAAAAGCTAACAAGTCTTGTCAAGGATCAGGAAACATGCTCTGACAGAATGTTGTTTACTCATTTAATGCAAAGACGGTTACATGCACTCAAGTGTCTACGCTAGTTCATTAGAAAATGCAATACTGCAAGCAAACACGCAAACATTAATTGCTCTACACTTTTGAAGGCAGCAACGGTCAATTTTCTTCATGCTATATATAAAAGATCATTTATTGCAAGCCAACAACTACTCAAAAATTCAAAAGAAGCAAGAACTACGTGAAAATATTTTGGGCTCACAAATTATTTTACACACACTTTATGCAATACTAATCTTAGTGAAAAATCACAGTTGTGATATAGCTTTCTTAGAAGAAAATTTTGTTTCACTATCTGTAAAGATTTAACTCTTGTAATTGTTCCTTGAGAGACCAAGTTTGGTCAGATTTCTCAAGTAGACTAGGAGTAGTTTAAGTCTTAGTGGTGTTAGTCATTTGTAAGATTACTTGTGCATTATTAGTCACAATAGTTATTGTGTGATTGTAATCAGTTGATTATAGTGAATTAAGTCCTTGTTGAGAAAGGTGAAATCACCTTGGCGGGTGGACTGGAGTAGTTTGAGTTCAAACAAACCAGGATAAAAATAACCGTGTCGTTCCATTATTGTTGAGCCTTTAAGAAAAAGAAAAAGAAAACACTTATTCAACCCCCCCCCCTTCTAAGTGTTTTCTCACCCTTCAATTGGTATCAGAGCTTGTCTCTGAGCGCAACACTTAACTGTGTCAGGAAAAGATCCAAAAGAAAACACAAATGGCTACTGAACAAAACAACAATAGCTACAACAAACCTCCTGTATTTGATGGAGAAGATTTTGAATATTGGAAAGATAGACTAGAAAGTTTCTTTCTAGGTCATGATAATGATTTATGGGATATAGTCTTGTATGGTTACACACATCCTACAAACTCAGAAGGAAACAAGATTGATATAAAAAATATGGATAAACAACAAAAAGCTGATTTCAAAAATCATCATAGAGCTAGAAATATTTTTCTAAATGCTATCTCTAAAATGGAATATGAAAAGATCATAAATAGAGATACAACACATGATATGTTTGAGTCTCTTAAAATGACTCATGAAGGAAACACTCAAGTGAAGGAGTCTAGAGCTTTGGCTCTCGTCCAGAAGTATGAAGCCTTCAAAGTAGAAGAAAGTGAATCTATAGAAGCTATGTTCTCAAGGTTCCAAACTCTTATCGCTGGTCTGAGAGTCTTGAACAAGGGATACACTAAGGCAGACCACGTTAAAAAGATCATCAGAAGCTTACCCAAAAGATGGGCACCTATGGTCACTGCTTTCAAAGTATCAAAAGATCTAAACAACGTGTCTTTTGAAGAACTCATCAGCGCTCTCAGAAGTCATGAGATAGAACTTGATGAGCACGAGCCTCATAAGAAAGGTAAGTCTGTTGCCCTTAAATCAATTAAAAAATATGAAACTAACGCTTTTCAGGATGAAGGGGAAAACTCTGAAGAATCTGCATCAGAAGAAGACGGACTATCCTTGCTCTCCAGAAGGATCAATCAGCTGTGGAAGCACATACAAAAGAAGTTCAGGAACTTCAAGAAGTCAGAAGATAAACCAGAATCTTCTGGACACAAAAAGTCAAACAGAAGAGAGATAATCTGTTATGAATGCAAAGAACCTGGACACTACAAGAGTGATTGTCCAAAACTTCAAAGAGATAAACCAAAGAAAAAGTTTGGTAGAAAGAAAGGGATGATGGCAACCTGGGACGATTCAGAATCCTCTGAAGATGAATCTGATTCTGAAGATGAGAACGCTAACCTAGATCTGATGGCTACCACAGCAGATAACTCAGACTGTGAGTCAGACCCAAAAGAGGTATTCTCTGAATTTACTAGAGATGAACTTGCTGAAAGTTTATCAGAACTTCTGGAAAACTATAGTAAGCTCAAAATCAAATACAAGAAACTCAAGAAGAGTCTTGCATCTGATCTTGAGAAACATGAAACGGAAAAATCTAAAATCAAAGAAAATAATTTTAAACTTACAGAATAAATTCAAAATATTCAAAAAAATTCTAGTTCAGATTATGTGTCAAGTTCAAAAGATATTATGAAAGAATATGACTGTAGCTTTCAAACTTTTCTTGCTAAAAGCATAGATAGAAGCAAAATGACTTCAATGATCTATGGAGTTAGTGGGAAAAACAGAAGAGGAATTGGATATGAACCTCCCAAAGAGAAGGAGACATATATACCAAAACATGTTGCTAAGATGACTTTCACTTATAAACCTCTTAACAAACAATTCAAGTTTGGACACACACATGATATAAAATATACATCACATTCTGGAAACTCTTATGCTAATCCAAAGTTCAAACAAAACTTTAAATACTCTAACCCAAGAGGACCCGAAAAGATATGGGTAACTAAGGATAAAATAATATTTGTTGTAGATGTCCTTAACAACTCAATTAAGACACCAGTCATGGTATCTAGACTCTGGGTGCTCACGACACATGACGGGAAGAAAGTCTATGTTCCAAAACCTGGAATTTAAAGTTGGAGGAGACGTCAAGTTTGGAGGTAATCAGAAAAGGAAGATTATTGGTTCTGGAACTATTAGAAATGGTAACTGTTGTACCCCAAAATTTTCCCTCTCATATCTCTCAAGACATTGCAAGAATAATCTCCAAGTGGCTCAAGATTGCTCAAGAATTGGACAGTCAAGTCATCTCCTAAGGCAGTCAACCTCAAATTAGGGTTTTGAGTTGCATCAAGGTCCTTACATCCAAATGACCTCAAGTGCTCACCAATGTATTAATATGTTCACAAGGTCATCCATGTCAAATTTCAAATCTTGCAGAAGAAGTTTGGTCAGTCAATTGCTCAAAGGGTCCAAAAATCGACTGTGCTAGGGCAAAAGTCAATTGTGACCTATAAACAGTCAAACCTCAAGATTTTTTGTCAACATTCTCATTTTGAAAGATATTTCATCATTTTATCAAGGGTTGATCATGATTCATCAAGGATTGCTCAAGATTCATCAAGATTCAAAAGTTGCTAAATTAAGGTTTTGCAGGAAAAGTCAACTCCACTTTGACCAAGCATAACTTTCTCATACTTTATGATAAATGACCTATCCAAATCTCATATTGAAGAGTATTCAATTTCCTACAATCCATCTTCATACCCCAAGATTAAGAAATTCACTCACAAAAAGTTACAAATTTGGAAATTATAGGTCATTTTTTAAAGTCAACAAAAACACCCTTTTTGCCAAAGCTTATAACTTTAGAATGGAATATCAAAATGAGATGAGACCAAAAGGGTTGATTAGAGGACATCTCAAGGTTTCTAAAAAGTCCAAGAACACCTCCAAAAGTTCAAAATTGAAGAAGTTATGCATTGTTGAAGTTGGGCATTTTTCCAAAATTGCCAAAAGTCAACTATCCCCAAAACTTCAAACTTTGTCAAATGGGCCCACTTTTTTCCACTTGATTTGATCTTGTCACACTACACACGTGTCCTATCTTCAGTCTTGTGTCCATTTATTGATTTTTCTATTTTATTTGATTTTTATTGAATTAATTCATTTTAAATCAATTTAAATTCAAATAAAATCTAAGTATTGATAACTTAGGATCTTTTTGATTGATACAGACCTTAATTGTCATCATGGACATGATCAAACTCGTATCTCACCATATCATGAACAAATATTGGGTTTTTGGACAAAATTGGAAAGATTTTAATGTAGGATCAAGCCATATCTTCAAGCATCGATTTACAAAGATTCAAAGTCCAAAACTTGACCTAATACAATGCATTATACATATACAAGGCAGAAGGCACGAATTGGAGACCTAGAGGCTGCTAAATCACAAGAACAAAACTTGGAAAATTGTCAAAAAAGCTTGAAACTGAAATCACCCCTAGAGGCCAATTCAGAACCAAAACTCAACGTAGACCCATTGCTGGACATCCACTGAGTCAGTAGCAATCAAAAGCAAGGTCCCAAACCCTCTCAAACGCGCTGTAAGTCTCTCAGAACCTCGCTCTGTATTTGAAATCGAAACTCCATGTTCTTGCGTTTTCTTGGCAAATCTTTGACATATTCATGCTTATCGTTCCATTTAGAAACTTTATGCATCATTTGATTGCATTTTCATGAGCCATAGCCCCATACCCGAACCTAGGGTTTTGGAAGTTTGTTTTTGGGCATTTTCTTTACAGGAAAAATTGGAACCAATAATGGACATAGACGTGTTCAGGAGGAAGAGACGATCATGTCCATGGTCTTGGATTTCATTTTTACAGCCTAGAATTAATTTTAGGAGCAAGCTACGAATTTAGCTGCGGATAAAAATCCGCAGGTAAATAACCAGGTCCAACGAAGAAGACGCTGACGCGTCTCCCTCCCATTGGTTGTTTCAAACATTGCACGTTTTTTATTTCTTTTCTGACTCATTGATTTGTCTTTATTTTATTATTATTAATTCCTAATACACTAACAAATAAAACATGTTGGCTGAGTGGTAGTGGAGCGCTTGCATTGGCCTACAGGACCTGGGTTCGAATCCCAGGTCCCCAATATATTTGTTATCATTTTCTTTCAGGTGTTCCAGCGTATCTCTTGCCTTGCAATACACCATACTCCCTCAAATCTCCAAAGGCTAGATGGCCTCAGGCCAGATCTGGTGGCCAAGATTGAACGTGCAACATACACTTAAGTCAACGTGCGTATGGAGAATCAGAAGGGTCAACCAGGCTTGCAGCAAATGGGCCAAGAAAATTGCTGATCTCACCCCCTGATCAGGCCCAGAACCCCTTGGTTATTTCTTTTATTTATTTATTTATTTATTGTTTATTATTATTTTTATTTTCTATCTAACCAATTAAAATCTTTTTCTCATAAAATCAAAAACCAAAAAATATATTTTATTTATTAAAATTAAATTCAGCATTTTATTTTTGTAAATAAATATTAATTCAATTAATTTAGTTTTAATTAGGTTTAACTTTTAATATTTTTGCAATATTTAAAATCAATGTAGATTATTAGGTTTCATTAACTTTGATTAATTTATTTTATTTCTTTAAATATCCAAAAATCCAAAAAAAATTTAATTAATTAATCAGTTTATTAATTTAATAATTAACTTAATTTAATTTCTTTTTTCAAAAAAATAATCAAAAAATCATTTTCTTTCAAAAAAGGGGTCAAAACCCTAAAAACTCGCCTGATTTAATTTCTCGCACGCGATCCATTTTACCATATTGATGTAATTGTTTCCCGGAATGTAATAGCTTTAATTAGGACTTTATTTTATCGCTTTATTTTATTTTCCGCATTTTAATTTCAAGGATTGTTTTTGGCGATGTAAATACCCGACGCCTTGTAATAGTTTAAATTTAATTTCCGCAACTTATAAACTGTTAGATGTTTGATAATAGGGAATGCATGACAAGATCAAATGTATGAACTTAAAATCAACATAGATAACCATTAACATGTACAAAGACAAATTAACTGAAAATGACATACTCGCACATGCGCACTCTTAGGGTACACCTCACTTGGTTGCCTTCGAACGCGGTCATTGAGTATAGGAAGTTTTAGAGGTCACCCTCTTGTCCAAAGATCATAGTCGCCTCGAAACGGTTGCCTCGGAAAAATGATCTAAGACATTAGGGTTACCGCCAAGGCGTCCTAACATTGCTTTAGTGACCGCACGTCCCTTAATCGAATTGACCTTTAAACTCCAACGACGGTGTTACCTACTCATCAATAGTGGGATATCATTGTCTAAAGGACATTAGCACAGATTGATTCCTTTTTTCGAATAGGTAGATGGTTCTTAAGTACTTGCTCCTACAAAAAACAAAAATAAAACTTTTCGCACTTACACTTTTCAAACAAAAAACTTCTTTCAAACCCACAAACACAAAGAAAAGCAATTTTTGAAAACACTTTGAGCAAGTACCTAAGAGCCCGTGGATAACCACTGATAGAAAGGGTGCTAACACCTTCCCTTTCTATAATCTACCCCCCGGACACGAGAAACATCTCGAAAAAGGAATTTTTCTGTGCTTTTTTCGTTTCCTTGTTGGATAAAATAAAAGACGGTGGCGACTCTTGCTAACCGCGACATTTTGCGAAAACAAACGCAAAACGCGAACCAACATTTCAAAAACAGTCAGTTCTCTCCCACCGTATCACAGAACTGGCGACTCTGCTTGGGACGCTTATAAGTGGTGTGTACCTTAGGAATAATTCATAATGTTTTCAATTGCTTGACTTGTATGCTTTATATTTGTGGGCTTGTATCAGAGTTACTATAGATCCTAACCCGGATCTGGGGGATACCCTTTAGGTAAGTAGCAATAAACTGTGAGGGAACTGTACGGCGTAGACCGATACGGTTGAAGCAGTAGCTACGTTGGTGTGGCACTTTAGTTTGTACCGATATCCCTTGTGGCGCAACGAGGAGAATATGGGTCTTCTAAGGGGTCATTAAGCACCAACTGACCTTGGAACCTTTAAATTGACCAACTTGGCCATAGAATAGTAGCAGTATGCTACACTCATTGAGACCAAACCTCGCGATGATTCTGGCTGCAAGAAAAGGTTGCTAAACTGGAATTATGACCGATCGAGGGTGGTCAGTGATATTGAGATCCTCTAGAACCCAGTTACTATTTTTAGGACAGGTTTGAACCAACTGAACTGAAAGAGGGTAGTACCTAAGCTCCTTGCCAGCCTAAAATTTAAGGGCTATTGTGTGACTTGTGTGCCTTCAAAACTTGAACTACTTGCACTTTCTTGTTATCTGGCAACATGAGTTCCTTGCAGGTTTTATTTATAGTCCTTATCCAATAATTTGGATTTATTGCAGGGTTTACTTACATCACTTCACACTTTTGCTTAAACGCATAACATACACATCATAAAATCATGCCTTAACATTTCCTTAACCATTTCAAGGATCTCAAAGGTTTGTGATGCAGGTTATGATGAACCAAATGTCTAGAAAGGGGCAAGGGGATTTATTTTCCTCTAGCCAATGTCGTCTAGAGATCAAAACATGATAACTTGAGTCAGGGGCTATGACCCACTCGATATGGTGAGCTTGACTCTTGAGGAAGGACTCTTGACGACACGAAGTTTCTTCAATCAAGCTGCAAATTCTAACAGTTTCTGGTTTACCCCGCGAGATCCTTGAAAACATTGCATACATATCATACATATCATTGCATAGCAGGTCTCCCAGTACAAGTCTCTCATGTTCTCGCTGTTTATTTCAGCAATGGCTTTCCAACCAGACAACCAAGATCTTCAAACTCGAGAAGCTCAATTCAGGGACGTATTCCTAAACCTATCCAAGGGGCAGGAAGAGTTGAAAACACTCCTCGTGGGGAACTTGGTCAAGAAAAGTCCTGAAGACAATAAGGACGAATGGCTGGAACAACTGCAAACTGAGTTCAATGCCATGAAGATCTAGATGCTGGGGCAGATGGCTCTTATCCAAGGCTTAGCTCGGGAACAAGAAGAGCTGAGAACCATTATCAACCAGCTTTATCAAGACAGATACAACAACATGAAGCAAACAGTCAAGGCCGGGGACCAAGTCATTAATCAACTTCTGAGAAGTCAAAGGTTTGGTTTAATGAAGAATAGACCTCTCCAAGTTGCTACTACCTCACGGGTCCAACAACAACCTTGCCATAAGCAACGAGTTAATCACAGTAAGCCGGATACACCCAAGAGGTAGTTTACCAAGCTCAACATGCCGCTGTCTCAAGCTTTACAACACCTGTTGAGATTAAATCTGGTGACGTTAAGGGACCCTCCTAAGAATCCCAACATAGCCTCCCCAAACTACAATCCTGATGCAAGGTGTGTATATCACTCCAACAGCCCGGGGCATGATACTAACAACTGTTGGGCATTGAGAAACAAAATTCAAGACCTGATCGATGAAGGAGCATTGGAACTCACACAAGACGGTCAGATTGAATTCTTTTGCCATCCCCCCAAGGTTCACCATTTGAAGTGACAAGTACTGAGACGAGAAGACTTTTTGTTCATTAGAATTTTCAAGTTGTAATTTTCTTTTGATTGTTCGAACATTTATTCATGTCAAATTTTATTACTTTATCAATGCATTGCATATGTCTGTTTTGAATTAATCCATTCGTATTTCACTATATTCAAATTGCTTTCATTTTTTGTGATGATCAACTCTCGATTAAAAATTCTAAGCCTTTAGAGGGAGGATGACGGAAATGATATCAAAATCTCTACAATATGCTTTTGAACAGACCCCACTGACGAGGTACAGGCATTGTTTCAAATCCTAAATAGTGCAGTTATAAGGAAGATAATCCCTAGTCAACCCCTTTGAGCCAAAGAAGTTGGAGTTTTTTCGTTTCACAAATTAAAACCCTTAATCACAACCTGGGGCAGGGTAGTTTTCTAAGTTAATCCAGGTGCATAATAAATGGAATCAAAGAAGTCCTTCCGAAACAAAAGACGGTGATGGTTCCGTATAATCGTAAGGACAGACAGTCATTATCTCTCAAAATAAAAGCTCATTAAGTCAAAACCTATGAAGGAGACTTACAAAACTGGGGCATCCCGCTGACTGTAATCACAAGAGAAACAGTTCAGGCAAAAGACAAGGATAATAAAATAAAAAAGAAAGAGATCCTACAAACTCTCAACAAAATGACTGCCTGTTCAAAATAAATTGTCAGTATCTGAACCATCACTGGTATATTAGAGCAAAGACTCAAACAAGATCTAATGCACGATTAGCTGAGTTTAGGATCGAAGAACATCACGAAGAACGGGTGGGTACAAATAAAATTTGAGCCTTTATCCTTTGTTTCTTAAACCGTGAACCAGGCCACGTTATAACCCTTAAAAAGTCCTAGCTGAAGCACGGGTTAGTCCGAAAGCATACTGTTACAAAAGATATCCTGACTCCTATAGGGCTTGCTGTAAATCCTGAGTTGACGTCACATTTTATAAAATTTTCCTATCTTACTGAAAAAATGCATTTTCAAAAACTTCAAGACAGACATGAGCTTTGCATTCTTAAAATAACATTGTTTGCATATGACTATTTGTTCAAACAGCAGAGAAGTTCGCACAAAGAATATCTAGTGAACAAAAACCTTCTCAATAAAAAGGATCACCTCAAGTGGAAAAACACTTCCAATCAAGGGGCACGGCGTGATCATTGTCCATCATCTGGGGCAGTCAAGTCAAGATTCAAGGAATATCTCAAAATGCCAAATAGCCAGGGGCAAATCTCCATCTGAATCAACTGGGGCATTGGACATGAATTTCAGCAACGAATCTTACATGATCAAACGAAGATCTTCTGGTAGTATGGCAACACAACACTACCGATAGTGACACCTCCCTACACTCTGAGAACGTGGACATAGTAAAAAAAAAGTACTACGCATAATCAAAGACCCGCTAGGTTGACTGGCCTAGGCAAAAATAAGGGCTTCCCGGCGAACCAAAAGGGTTCGGGCAAAAATAAGGGATGAAAATGAAAAATTGTACACCCGGCAAGTCGAAAACCTGAAAAGGCGGCTTGGGCAAAAAAGGGTATCCCGTTGGACTGAAAACCCGAAAGGGCGGTCTAGGAAAAAATTAGGGATCAAAGCGTACGACTATGTCTCGTCATCTCGTCACTGGCCTACCAGAAGAAGACTTGTCACTTCAATTAAAAGTTACCAAGCACCTCATAGGTTGGGATAATACTCGATCCACAAGGCCTCCACAGGCACCTTCTCCCGCAGAAACAGGGGAAAAAAAGTCTCGATGCAAGCCATCGTCATATCCTTAGCACGCGTCCCAGTAACATTCACTCCCCGCAGAGTAAGACAATAAAGATAGCTCTCCCCAGCTGAGGCTTGCAACTGCGAATGAGTCGGTAATATTCTCCCCAAGCAGATTTGATCTACCATCAACACTAAAAAGGCTTGATATCCCCGACAGTCTTAATATTCCCTAGCAGAGTATAAGAATGTTCCCCGACAAAGTACAAGATACCCCCAGTGGAGTCAATATTTCCCCAGCACGGTCTAAAAAAGCTTCCCCAACGGAATTGAATCATCATCCCCAGTAGACTCTGGAAGTTTATCCCCAACGGAGTATAAAAATAAATCTCCCCAGCTAAGTTCAAAGGATCTCCCCAGCCGAGTTCAAAGGATTATTCCCACAACAAGCCTAACAAGGTTATCCCCAGCAAGTCACAACTGAAAGATCATCCCCAGCGAAGTTCTTTCCTTTCACAAACAGGAATTCAATCCTCAACACCTACTATCACCAGCAACGGTAATCCATCCCCAGTAGAGTTTATCAATGGAATCCTCAGCAGAGCATCTCTACCCCACAGAGTAACCTCCTCATCAGTTTATTCCCCAACGAAGTTCTCTTCTCCTGCAGGTTTATCACCTCCGTTCACCATCTCCAACGGAAACGAAGAATTCAACCCTATTCTCCAGCAGCTATCCGGGATTTATTTTCCCCAGCTAAAACATTACATTTCCATACATTATGATACATGCATATACGTATCATACCATACAATCTCATTTATGTTGAGAACATTATTGCTTGATCTATATCATGCATTGCATATGACTGACCTTTACCTTTCAGGAAAGATGCAGTTAAATTCTCAGCTATGTCAAAAGGCCTTCTCTGGTCCAGTTAAATCGATTCCTAAAGATTTTCCTGATGCCGATCCAGTTGAAGTTACTCAAAGACCTTGCCTGGTCCAGTTAAATCGATTCCTAAAGATTTTTCTGATGTTGATCCAGTCAAAGGCCTTCTCTGGTCCAGTTAAATCGATTCCTAAAGATTTTCCTGATGTTGATCCAGTTGAAGTTACTCTAAGACCTTCTCTGGTCCAGTTAAATCGATTCCTAAAGATTTTTCTGATGCCGATCCAGTTGAAGTTATTCCAAGACCTTGTCTGGTCCAGTTAAATCGATTCCTAAAGATTTTCCTGATGTCGATCCAGTCAAAGGCCTTCTCTGGTCCAGTCAAATCGATTACTAAAGATTTTTCTAATGCCTATCTAGTTGAAGTTATTCCAAGACCTTGTCTGGTCCAGTTAAGTCGATTCCTAAAGATTTTTTTGATGCCGATCCAGTCAAAGGCCTTCTCTGGTCTAGTTAAATCGATTCCTAAAGATTTTTCTGATGCCGATCCAGTTGAAGTTATTCCAAGACCTTGTCTGGTCCAGTTAAATCGATTCCTAAAGATTTTTCTGATGCTGATCCAGTCAAAGGCCTTCTCTGGTCCAGTCAAATCGATTCCTAAAGACTTTTCTGATGCCGATCCAGTTGAAGTTATTCCAAGACCTTGTCTGGTCCAGTTAAATTGATTCCTAAAGATTTTTCTAATGCTGATCCAGTCAAAGGCATTCTCTGGTCCAGTCAAATCAATTCCTAAAGATTTTTCTAATGCCGATCCAGTTGAAGTTATTCCAAGACCTTGTCTGGTCCAGTTAAATCGATTCCTAAAGATTTTTTTGATACTGATCCAGTCAAAGGCCTTCTCTGGTCCAGTCAAATCGATTCCTAAATATTTTTCTGATGCCGATCCAGTTAAAGTTATCCAAGACCTTGACTGGTCCAGTTAAATCGATTCCTAAAGATTTTTCTGATGCCGATCCAGCCAAAGGCGCCAAGACCTCCTCTGGTCCAGTCAAATTGATTCCTAAAGATTTTTCTGATGTCGATCTAGTCAAAGTTAATCCAAGACCTCCTCTGGTTCAGTCAGATCGACGATAAGATCTCCTTTATTCCTATTCCAGTCGAAGTTCAGACCACCTACCAACAATATCCAAATGGAATCTGTAAGCCCATTCCTGACATCACAAGGCTGATACTACATCATGCGAGTGCAAATTTCTGGGCACTCTAATGTTCAATCATCTTCCACCTTCGGATCACGAAAGGCCCGAAAGCCAATCTATATCCTCAGGTTTAAGAAAATTGAACAGGGGCAGCTGTTGTACCCCAAAATTTGCCCTCCCATATCTTTAAAGACATTGCAAGAATAATCTCCAAGTGGCTCAAGATTGCTCAAGAATTGGACAGTCAAGTCATCTCCTAAGGCAGTCAACCTCAAATTAGGGTTTTGAGTTGCATCAAGGTCCTTACATCCAAATGACCTCAAGTGCTCCCTAATGTCTTAATATGTTCACAAGGTCATCCATGTCAAATTTCAAGTCTTGCAGAGGAAGTTTGGTTAGTCAATTGCTCAAAGGGTCCAAAAATCGACTATGCTAGGGCAAAAGTCAACTGTGACCTATAAATAGTCAAACCTCAAGATTTTTTGTCAACATTCTCATTTTGAAAGATATTTCATCATTTTATCATGGGTTGATCATGATTCATCAAGGATTTCTCAAGATTCAAAAGTTGCTAAATTAAGGTTTTGTAGGAAAAGTCAACTCAACTTTGACCAAGCATAACTTTCTCATACTTTATGATAAATGACCCATCTAAAGCTCATATTGAAGAGGATGCAATTTCCTACAATCCATCTTCATACCCCAAGATCAATAAATGCATTCACAAAAAGTTACAAATTTGGACATTATAGGTCATTTTTGAAAGTTAACAAAAACACCCTTTTTTCCAAAGCTTATAACTTGAGCATGGAATATCAAAATGAGATTATACCAAAAGGGTTGGTTAGAGGAAATCTCAAGGTTTCTAAAAAGTCCAAGAACACCTCCAAAAGTTCAAAATTGAAGAAGTTATGCATTGTTGAAGTTGGGCATTTTTCCAAAATTGCCAAAAGTCAACTATCCCCAAAACTTTAAACTTTGTCAAATGGGCCCACTTTTTTCCACTTGATTTGATCATGTCACACTACACACGTGTCCTATCTTCAGTCTTGTGTCCATTTATTAATTTTTCTATTTTATTTGATTTTTATTGAATTAATTCATTTTAAATCAATTTAAATTCAAATAGAATCTAAGTATTGATAACTTAGGATCTTTTTGATTGATACAGGCCTTAATTGTCATCATGGACATGATCAAACTCGTATCTCACCATATCATGAACAAATATTAGATTTTTGGACAAAAATGGAAAGATTTTAATGGAGGATCAAGCTATATCTTCAAGCATTGATTTACAAAGATTCAAAGTCCAAAACTTGACCTAATACGATGTATTATACATATACAAGGCATGAGGCACGAATTGGAGACCTAGAGGCTGCTAAATCACAAGAACAAAACTTGGAAAATTGTCAAAAAAAGCTTGAAACTGAAATCACCCCTAGAGGCCAATTCAGAACCAAAACTCAACGTAGACCCCTTGCTGGACATCCACTGAGTCAGTAGAAATCAAATGCAAGGTCCCAGACCCTCTCAAATGCGCTGTAAGTCTCTCAGAACCTCGCTCTGTATTTGAAATCGAAACTCCATGTTCTTGAGTTTTCTTGGTAAATCTTTGACATATTCATGCTTATCGTTCCATTTAGAAACTTTCCGCATCATTTAATTGCATTTTCATGAGCCATAGCCCCATACACGAACCTACGGTTTTGGAAGTTTGTTTTTGGGCATTTTCTTTTCAGGAAAAATTGGAACCAATAATGGACATAGACGTGTTCAGGAGGAAGAGACGATCATTTCCATGGTCTTGGATTGCATTTTTACAGCCTATAATTAATTTTAGGAGCAAGCTACGAATTTAGCCGCGGATAAAAATCCGCAGGTAAATAACCAGGTCCAACGAAGAAGACGCTGACGCGTCTCCCTCCCATTGGTTGTTTCAAACATTGCGCGCTTTTTATTTCTTTTCTGACCCATTGATTTGTCTTTATTTTATTATTATTAATTCCTAATACACTAACAAATAAAACATGTTGGCTGAGTGGTAGTGGAGCGCTTGCATTGGCCTACAGGACCTGGGTTTAAATCCCAGGTCCCCAATATATTTGTTATCATTTTCTTTCAGGTGTTCCAGCATATCTCTTGCCTTGTAATACACCATACTCCCTCAAATCTCCAAAGGCCATATGGCCTCAGGCCAGATCTGGTGGCCAAGATTGAACGTGCACCATACACTCAAGTCAACGTGCGCATGGAGAATCAGAAGGGTCAACCAGGCTTGCAGCAAATGGGCCAAGAAAATTGATGATCTCACCCCCTGATCAGGCCCAGAACCCCTTGGTTATTTCTTTCTTTTATTTATTTATTTATTGTTTATTATTATTTTTATTTTCTAACTAACCAATTAAAATCTTTTTCTCATAAAATCAAAAACCAAAAAATATATTTTATTTATTAAAATTAAATTCAGCATTTTATTTTTGTAAATAAATATTAATTCAATTAATTTAGTTTTAATTAGGTTTAACTTTTAATATTTTTGCAATATTTAAAATCAATGTAGATTATTAGGTTTCATTAACTTTGATTAATTTATTTTATTTCTTTAAATATCCAAAAATCCAAAAATATTTTAATTAATTAATTAGTTTATTAATTTAATAATTAACTTAATTTAATTTCTTTTTTCAAAAAAATAATCAAAAAATCATTTTCTTTCAAAAAAGGGTCAAAACCCTAAAAACTCGCCCGGTTTAATTTCTCGCACGCGATCCATTTTACCATATTGATGTAATTGTTTCCCGGAATGTAATAGCTTTAATTAGGACTTTATTTTATCGCTTTATTTTATTTTCCGCATTTTAATTTCAAGGGTTGTTTTTGGCGATGTAAATACCCGACGCCTTGTAATAGTTTAGATTTAATTTCCGCAAATTTAATTTCCGCAACTTATAAACTGTTAGATGTTTGATAATAGGGAATGCATGACAAGATCGAATGTATGAACTTAAAATCAACATAGATAACCATTGACATGTACAAAGACAAATTAACTAAAAATAACACACTCGCACATGCGCACTCTTAGGGTACACCTCACTTGGTTGCCTTCGAACGCGGTCATTGAGTATAAGAAGTTTTAGAGGTCGCCCTTTTTTCCAAAGATCATAGTCGCCTCGAAACGGTTGCCTCGGAAAAATGATCTAAGACATTAGGGTTACCGCTAAGGCGTCCTAACATTGCTTTAGTGACCGCACGTCCCTTAATCGAATTGACCCTTAAACTCCAACGACAGGGCTACCTACTCATCAATAGTGGGATAGCATTGTCTAAAGGACATTAACATAGATTGATTCCTTTTTTCGAATAGGTAGATGGTTCTTAAGTACTTGCTCCTACAAAAAACAAAATTAAAACTTTTCGCACTTACACTTTTCAAACAAAAAACTTCTTTCAAACCCACAAACACAAAGAAAAGCAATTTTTGAAAACACTTTGAGCAAGTACCTAAGAGCCCGTGGATAACCACTGATAGAAAGGGTGCTAACACCTTCCCTTTCTATAATCTACCCCCCGGACCCGAGAAATATCTCGAAAAAGGAATTTTTCTGTGCTTTTTTCCTTTCCTTGTTGGATAAAATAAAAGACGGTGGCGACTCTTGCTTACCGCGACATTTTGCAAAAACAAACACAAAACACGAACCAACATTTCAAAAACAGTCAGTTCTCTCCACCGTATCACAGTAACCTTCCTTCTATCTCTAATGTTTTATTAGTAGAAGGATTAGCACATAACCTGCTGTCCATAAGTCAATTAAGTGACAATGATTATGACATTATCTTTAATCAAAATTCCTGTAGAGTTGTTAGTCAAAAAGATGGAACAATCCTCTTTTCTGGCAAGAGAAAGAACAACATATACAAAATTGATTTGTCAGATCTTAAATCTCAAAATGTTAAATTCCTTTTGTATGTTAGCGATGAGCAATGGGTATGACACATAAGATTGGGACATGTCAGCTTAAGAAAAATCTCTCAACTAAATAAATTAAATTTAGTCAAAGGACTTCCCAATCTGAAGTACAACTCAGAAGCTTTGTGCGAAGCATGTCAAAAAGGAAAATTTTCAAAACCTTCCTTTAAATCCAAAAATGTTGTTTCTTCCTCTAGGCCATTAGAACTACTTCATATTGATATGTTTGGGCCAGTTAAAACTGCATCTATCAGAGGCAAAAAGTATGGATTGGTCATTGTTGATGACTTCAGCAGATGAACACGAGTTAAGTTTTTAAAACACAAGAATGAGTCGCTGTTGTACCCCAAAATTTTCCCTCCCATATTTCTTAAAACATTTCAAGAAAAGATCCTCAAGTTGCTCAAAGAAGTCCAAGGGTTGACCAGACAAGCTCTCTCCTAAGGCAGTCTACCTCAAATTAGGGTTTCATGTCGCATCAAGATACTTTAGTCCAAGGGATCCTAAATTCTCACCATTGTCCTAATATGTTCTCAATATCATCCATGACAAGTTTCAAGCTTTGCAGAGAAAGTTTGCTCAGTCAATTGCTCAAAGGCCTGAAAATCGATTGTGCTAGGGCAAAAGTTAATTGTGGCCTACATACAGTCAAACTTCAAGATTTTTTTATCAACATCCTCATTTTGAAGTATCATTCATCATTTGATCAAAGGTTGATCATGATTCATCAAGGATTGCTCATAATTCATCAAAACTAAAAAGTTGCTAAATTAGGGTTTTGTAGGAAAAGTCAACTCAACTTTGACCAAGCATAACTTTATCATACTTTATGAGAAATGACCCATACAAATCTAATTTTGAAGAGGATGTAATTCCTTACAATCCATCTTCAGCTCACAAGTTCAAAATATGCACTTACAAGAAGTTATGAATTTGGACATTATAAGTCATTTTGAAAAGTCAACAAAAACACCTTTTTTGTCAAAGCTTCATAAATGAACATGGAATACCAAATTGAGATGAAACCAAAAGGGTTGCTTAGAGGACATTTCAAGATTTCTAAAAAGTCTAAGAACACCTTCAAAGAGTCAAAATTGAGGAAGTTATGCATTGGGGAAGTTGACCCTTTTTGCAAAATTGCCAAAAGTCAACTATGCCTCAAATTGCAATTTTTGCTAAATGGGCCTAATCTTTTGCACTTGTTTTGAGTTGGTAGCATGGTACACGAGCCCTAGCTCTTTCCACTTGTCATTATCTTATTTTTATTATTTATTTTGATTTTTATTTGAATTAAATCAATTTAAATCAAAACAAATCATAGAAAATCCAAAACATTGAAATCTCAAGATCTTATACATGTTTCAGGTCCTATATCCAGTTGGCAAGTGATTGAATTCGTGCAAAGCCTTGGTGTGCACAAAAAGATTGAGTTTGGCTTATTTTTGGAAGTATATTCAAGTGAATCAAATCCAAATCAAAAACTATAATGGAGGAAGATTGAGATCATGTTTGCAACCCTAATTCAATCATTGATATATATTGAACAATTGCAGACCTAAAAAAAGGTTGGATAGGCGCACAAAGTCAGAACAAACTTGAAAAAAATCAAAGAAAAGTGGTGATTCGATTTTTCACTTCCAGGCATTCTCAAGACCTTCTAGCCATCCCAATTGCTTCCTGGGATCACAAGCAAGCGAAACCAACCAAGAACGAGGATTTTTCCAGCACCATAACTCACTGTAAGTCAGCCACGACAATGGCTTTTTTCTTGAATTCGAACTGCATAATTCTGACACTTATAGCATGAAATAGTCATATATTCTTGCTCCTTGAAGCATTTTCAAACTATCCATAACATTTAATTGCATTTTCATGGACTGTATTAGAGTTTGCCATTGTTAGAGTTTGTTGCTTCGATTTGGGATCTTTGTGTACAGGTGAAATTAGGCCATGAAAGGGGCACCATCATGCTCAGAAGGTCCAGACGAGTTGATTCATGGCCTTAAAAGTTATTTATCTCGCTTGTGTTTGATTTTAAGAATGGCAGGGTCTGTAGCTATGGACAAATGACCGTAGGTAAAAGTCTGTGACTTTTACCAACGGAGCAAGGAGGAAGATGATGGCGTGGAAAGCTCCCATTGCTTCGTTTAAAAATTCGAACACTGAATTAACATATTATGCTTTCTTAATATTTAATTGTTATTTTGTCTTTGATATACAAGAAACAAGCGCAGCTCAGTTGGTGGCCAGGTGATGGGAAAATGCTTCAGGACCTGGGTTCGAATCCCAGGTCCCCCAATTATTCCATATTATTTTTCTTTCAGTGATCAAACGTGTGTACAAGCCAATAGACCACCATGGTCCATCATTATCCAGCTAGCCAAGTGTCCAGATGGCCAAATCTAAAGGCCATCAGATGAAGGTCCATCAAAGGCGTTGGTCAACACGTAGTTCTTTTGGGCCCAGATTGCTAGCAATGCACCCCCCAATTACTCATAACCAGGCCCAAATCTCTTTTCTCTTTCTCTTTATATTTTCTATTTTTTTCATTTAAATTATTTTTACTAACAAATTAATTTTTTCTTTTATTCAAAAAAATCATAAAAATAATGTTTTTCACGCAATTAGATTTAGGTTTATTTTTTATCAAAAAAATAATTAATTTAATTAGGTTATTTAATTTTAGGTAACTTAAATTATTTTGTAAATAAATTAAAAAAAAAACAATTAGAACAATTAGGGTTTTATTTCTAACTTAATTATATTTTTATTTTTTTTCTTAAAAAAATAACAAAACACAAAATAGGTTAAATTTAATTATTTTCTTTAATTAATTTAGTCACTAATTAATTTTGTATTTAATCTAAAAACCTTATTCTTTTTTTAAAAATAATTAAAAGCAACAAAACAATTTTTCTTTCGATTAGGTTAGACGGGGTCAAAACCCTAGTTTCTTATCGTTCTTAATTTCATCGCACGCTTTATTATTTTTTTTACCATATTGATGTAATTTCTCACAAGTTGTAATAGATTAATTATGACCTTTTACTTTCATTTATCGCTTTTTTTAACGGGTTTGTTTTTGGCTATGTAAATACCCGAAGCCTTGTAATAGCTTAACTTATTTCCACACTTTAAATTCCGCAAATATTAACTGTTAGATGTATGAATAATAGGGATGCATGACAAGAATGTATGTAAAACTTTAAAACAGTTAGCAAACCCTAAATGTGCAAAGATAATAATTTGAAATTGAATCACTCGCACATGTGCACTCCTAGGGTACACTCCCACTTCGGTTGCCTTCGGTAAACGGTCATTAAGTATAGGATGCTTTAGTGGTTGCTCTCTTGTCTAAACAAAGATCAAAGTCCCGTTCGAAAAGTTACCTCGGAATGGTTGCCTCGAATAATTGATCTAAGACATTTGGGTTACTACTAAGACGTCCTAACATTGCTTTGGTGATCGTACGTCCCTTTCGAATTGACCCTTAAAAAACTTCGACGATGGTGCTATCTACTCACTAATAGTAGGATAGCGTTGTCTAAAGGAAACAAACATAGAACAATTCTCTTTTTTCGAGTAGGTAGATTAGTTCTTAAGTACTTGCTCAAACAAACAAACTCCTTTTCACACATACACTCCTTTCAAACAAAGTTTTCAAAAACACTTCGTAACACTCTTGAAGACATAAGCAAGAGTTAAATCGAAGTCAAAAACTTTTTCAAATCAAACACACAAGCAATTTTGAAAATGATGAGCAAGTACGTAAGAGCCCGTGGAAAACCACTGATATAAAGGGTGCTAATACCTTCCTTTTCTATAATCTACCCCTCGTACTCAAAATCTCAAAAAAAGGAATTTTTCTGTGCTTTTTTCCTTTCCAGTTGGATAAAATGAAAGTCGGCGGCGACTCTTGCTTACCGCGACATTTTGTGATCACAAACGCAAAACACAAACCAGCATTTTCTTAAAACAGTCCCGGTTCTAGCCACCGTATCATAGAACTGGTGACTCTGCTGGGGACAAAATAAGTGGGGTATATCTTAGGATTAGTTCATCATATTGCTTATATCATTTGATTTGATTGCTTTATCTTTGTGGGCTTTGTATTGGAGTTACTATAGATCCTAACCCGGATCTGGGGGACACCTTTTAGGTAAGTAGCAATAAATTGTGAGGGAACTGTACAGCGTAGACCGATACGGTTGAAGCAGTAGCTACGTTGGTGTGACACATTGGTTGGTACCAGTATCCCTTATGGAGAAACAAGGAGAATACGGGGCTGTTATATGGGTCATTAAGCATCAACTGACCTTAGAACCTATAATTGACCAACTTGGCCATAGGAAGTAGTGAGATAGCCGGCATCGGCATAGAGCTGAGAACTGGTTGATACTCGATACTACACTCATTGAGACCATACTCTCGAGATAGTTCCGACCGCAAGAAAAGATCGCGTGAGCTGAAACCATGACCGATGGAGAATGGTAAGTGATATTGAGAACATCTAGAACCCGGTTACTATTATTAGGATAGGTTGAAACCAACTGAACTTCAAGAGGGTAGTACCTAGACTCCATGCAAGCCTGAAACTTAAGGGCTATTGTGTGACTTATATGCCTTTACCATGTCTGTTACCTGCTATACCTGTTGTGTGTTTTATCATGACATCATGCATCATGACATAGCATGCATATTTCATTAGACTAACCATTTCAAAGACCGAGGGGATTTATCTTTGTTCTGTTTTGCAGATCATGACTTCTATGCACAGAAATACCATTCGAGTCAACTTCATGCAAATCCCTGCTCAGCTCAAAGAGTTCGTCTCAAAAGTTCCTGATACTTCTTCATTTGTTAGAAGACATGGTCATCTCCTTGTTTTGGTCACTTCAAAGTTGGATGAGCAGATGATGAGCATCATTTTCCAGTTCTTTGATTCGTTGCATCACTTTTTCACCTTCCCGGATTATCAGCTAGTCCCCACTTTGGAGGAGTTTTCTGATTTATTAGGCATATTTATCCTCGAGCAGACACCCTTCATAGGTTTGGAGGAGGTTCCTAGACCTGAGGACATTGCTTCAGCTTTACACTTGAAAAGGTTGATGTAGTGTCTAATTGGGAGACACGGAGCGGGGTTAAAGGTTTTTTGGCTAAGTTCCTAATAGATCAAGCTTAACAGTTCTGGGATGACTTGGACTTTCAAGCTTTTGAAGACACTTTGGCTCTCTCATCTACGACTTGGTTCTTTTCCCGAATCTAGATTCCTTCATAGATGTGAATGTGGTCAAGATCTTCTTGTCTCGTAATCCAGTACCTACTCTTCTGGGTGATATTCTACATGCTCTCTATACTTGTACTTTGAGAAGAAGGGGGTCCCTCATGTGTTGCACACCGCTGCTGGCAAGGTGGTTTATTTCGCACCTCCCCAAGTCTGTATTGAAGAATGAGGAAGGTGTAGGTTGGGCTTACAAAATCATGTCCCTTGCTCATACGAACATTCTTTGGAGTTCTAAGGATATGGAGAGAGTAGCTATCATCGACCGATGTGTGGAATACCCTAATGTTCTGTTGCTTGGAATTAGAGGGGGTATAACTTACAATCCTTGTTTGACTTTGAGACAGTTTAGACGTGCTCGGAGAGACGGTCCCCATGAGCTGCTTCTTACAGACATTGTCTTTGACTATAAGGGGGACGTGAATGAGCATCGCCAAAGGTTTATACGAGCCTGGAGCATGGTGAACAGGTCTGACCCTCAAGAGCTAGGACTAAAAACTTATCTCCCCATGCAACCTTATCTCCAGTGGGTGCGAGCCCGTGCTCAAAATCTATGGATGCCTTATGAAGCTGTTTTGTCGGTGATTGTAGAGCATACTAATGAAGAAGGGGTTCCTTATACCATGCTTTATCCCTACATGCCTACTGATCTTGGGGCATTAAAGAGATCCTGGATTCAACTGAAGGAAGAAAGGGATACCTACAGGGTGAAGTATCATGAGCAAGAGAGGAAGATCTTGAAGCTCACGAGGCAGCTTGAGAATGAAAGGACAATCAATGATTATGTCAGCACGAAGGGAAAGCGACCATGGGATTTCTGATTTCTGCTTTTTCTAGTTTAGATTTGTTTTCAGTTTATTTCTTTTGTAACGCCTTAAAGGCATTGTTAAACATTTCACCAGTTTGAATCTAATAAAGTTTGTTTATTTCTTGGTTCGTAAATTTAAATCTCCCAAAGTCTTCGAAATCATTTCATACGCATTCCATTATCATGCACCTCATTAAAGGTAACATTACAAGTTTCTTATCTTCTTCGTTGTTTATTTCAGCACAAAATGTCTTCTGAAACACCTACTGATTAAGCCATCAAAGCTCTCCAAGCGCAGAATGCTCAATTCCAAGAGTTATTTTTGAACTTGGCTAAAGGACAACAGGATTTGAAGACTCTCATCCTGAAGGAGAAGAAGAAGAAGAAGAAGAAGAAGAAGAAGGTGGTTCTGCTGAATATGGGTCATAAATTTGGGAATAGGTTGCGACAGGAAACTGATTTGTCTCATTCATATGGAGGAGGAGAGAATCAAGAAGAAGGAAAGGGTCCTAGTCCTGTGGTCTCTGATAAAGACACTAATTTTGATGAAGAACAGTATCCTCCTGCTGAAGATAGGTATAAGCAACTCGAAGACCGGTTGAGTGCAATGGAGATTCAGAATATACCTGGGTTGGACTTCGGAGATCTGGGATTATCATCTGGGGTGGTGATCCCTCACAAATTCAAAGCTCTTGTCTTTGCTAAGTATGATGGAGTATCTTGTCCAAAGCTTTATCTCCGTTCGTATGTCAGAAAAATCCAGTCCTATACTGCTGATAGAAACTTGTGGGTTCATTTCTTTCAAGATAGTCTGTCAGGGACTCAACTTGAATGGTTCTATCAATTGGAAGGAGCTAATGTCCGTAATTGGGAGGACCTTGCTGCGGCTTTTTACAAGCAATAACATTATAACACCGACCTTGCTCCCACGCGTACTCAGCTACAGGGTATGTCTATGGGCGCAGGCAAAGGCTTTAAGGACTATGCTCAGAAATGGAGAGATCTGGCTGGAAGAGTCCAACCCCCTCTGTCTGATAGGGAGTTGGTGGATATGTTTCTTGGGACTTTGTCTGGTCCATTCTTCAATCATTTGATCAGAAGTTCATCATCTGGATTTACTGAATTGATTTTGACTAGGGAGAGAGTGGAAGATGGTATCAAAAGTGGCAAGATACAGAAAGGTGCTTCGTCCAGTGCAGAAAATAAGCCTTTCAGAAAAGAAGCTAGTGCAGTTTACAGCTCGAGGAGCCAAAACCGACCTGAACGCTGCCAAGCAGTTAATGCGGTAGTAATATCGAGACCCAATGTTGCCCCACAACACAACAATCAGCAAAGAACGGAGAGACCGCAAAGACAGTATACTCGGCTCAGTATGACCCTGTCTCAAATTCTGCCGCAATTATTGAAGACTAACCTAATAACTCTGAGGGAAGCCCCGAAGAATCCCAGTACTACATCACCGCTGTATAATCCAAACGCCCGCTGCACCTATCACTCTGATAGCCCAGGGCATGATACCAATAACTGTTGGGCCTTGAGGAATAAGGTGCAAGATTTGATTGAAGCTAAAGAGATTGAGTTTGACGCATAGGAAAAGCCTAATGTTATGACTGTTCTTATGCCCAAGCATGGAGTAAATGCTGTGGATGATGATTCATTTGTGACCTTTGTGGAAGACATTTCTACTCCGTTGATGACAGTGAAGAAGAACTTATTATCGGCCAGTTTATTTCCGGGCTGTGGCAAAGGTTGCCATCTATGTTCAATCCTGCCTGCTGGTTGCCATTTATTGAAGCCAGGTGTTCAACGCCTGATGGATAACAAAGAGATCCTGTTCGAGAAAACTTTGATTCCATTGATTCATGTTGAAGATATTTCCATCATAATCATTTCCGCCAATCCTTCCGAGGATTCCTCGAGAAAGCCTGTTAGGATTACATCTGTTCCAAGAGTTGCTCCATTGATCATTACTATTACTGGTCCTATCCCTTACACTTCGGATAAAGCTATCCCGTGGCACTATGGGGCCGATGTGTATTATCATGGGATCAAACAAGGCTTGAAGGTTGAAGAAGCTGATACTGATGTCAGCAATATTGTCGGGTCTAGCAAGGTCACCCGAAGCGGAAGACTTTTCTCTCTTGAGATTTCCCCTCCAACTGTTCAAAAACCTGTTACTATTCCATCTGCCAGTACATCAGCTACTGTCCCAGTTCATATTTCAATTATCACCCCTGTCGTCGAGTCATCTGACGCTCGGGGCAAAGATATCACAGGTGAGCCTGCCCGGACGGAGGCACCTAAGAGGATTGTTGTAGAAACCTCTAGACAGAAGATAGAGGAAATTCTGAAGATTATTAAAAAGAGCGACTACAACGTAGTCGAGCAGCTGGGGTAAACCCCGTCGAAGATCTCCATGTTATCTTTATTGTTGTGCTCAGAGGCCCATGCAAAGGCTTTAATTGTTTTCCTTAAAACTGCGCATGTGCCGCAGGAAACATCTGTTGGTCAATTCAAAGACTGTGTGGCTAGTTTGACCGCTGACAATGGGTTGGGTTTCTCCGATGTAGATCTGACTACCAAAGGAAGGAATCACAATAATGCTCTGCATGTTTCAATCGAGTTCAAGGGCACTACTTTGGCCCATGTATTGGTGGATGTTGGGTCCTCGTTAAATGTTTTACCCAAGAAAGTGTTAGACCGGTTGGACTGTGAAGGGTTGGTTCTGAAGCCGAGTAATATTGTGGTTAGGGCCTTTGACGAGTCCAAAATAATGGTGCACGGGGAGGTGGATGTCCCTGTTAAAGTTGGCTCTTAGACTTTTGCATCTACATTCTATGTGATAGACATCCGACCATCTTATTCTTGCTAGGTCGCCCGTGGATTCTTAAAGCTGGGGCAGTAACTTCTACGCTCCATCATATGTTGAAATATCCAGTAAAGGGGAAGATTGTTACAGTATGAGGAGAAGAGGAGTACATGGTGAGCCACCTTAACTCTTTTCGGTATATGGAGATGGATGGGGAGTTCATCGAAACCCCGTGTCAAAACTTTGAAGAGGTCCCTCCGACTCTGGCGTCGACTAAAGTGGCTGTTGAAGAACCTCCGGTGAAGATGGCTTCCCTCAAGGATGCCTGGGCTGTAATAGAAAAAGGTGGGTGTGCAAATTGGGGTCAACTCCCTGACTTTGCACACAAGACTGACAAGTTTGGTCTGGGTTTTACTACAGAAGCTCAAAGGATTGTTCAGCGTGTGCGGATTGGAAGACCTCCCCTACGTATCAGTAATCCGGGAGTGAATGCAATTGAGGATGATGAAGAAGAGTCAGAGTTCGACAGCTGGATTTACCCGACTGCCAATGGTGGATTGAGCAATTGGACGGCAAAGGACTTCGTGCCCATTTCTTTTGTTACACAGTAATAGACTTTTGTTTTGAGATTTGTAACAGACAATTTAAAACTTTACGGCCCGATGCCTTGCCCGAGACACCGCGACTTTGTTTGTGAGGGCTTAATATTTGTCATTTCCATATATCATCAATAAAACATTGGACGTTTTCTTGCATTACAAATTTTGCGCTCCTTGTTTTTCTTTTCTATCTTGCACTTTATTAAAACAACTATTTATCTTACACACACTCACATATCATAATGCAGATCCACATCCACTATGGATCCCACTGATAACTATTCTGCTACTGCCAGTTATGACTTCGAAAGTCCAATCAACCAAGCCGAGGACGAAGGTGAGGATGATTGTGAAGTGCCTGGGGAACTTGCTAGATTGTTACTACAGGAAGAGAGGATCGTACAACCCCATGAAGATTCAGTAGAATCAGTGAATTTGGGTACATAAGAAGACAAGAAAGAGGTCAAAATCGGTGCAAATCTGGAGTCTAACGTCAAGCAACGGTTGATACAGATGCTACGTGACTATGTTGAGATCTTTGCTTGGTCTTATGAGGACATGCCTGGGTTGGATACCGATATTGTGGTTCACCTCTTGCCAACTAAAGAAGACTGTCCTCCAGTGAAGTAGAAAGTTCGCCAAATGCGCCCAGAGATGTCTGAGAAAATCAAAGCTGAGGTCATGAAACAGTTTGATGCCGGTTTTCTAGCTGTCACTTCTTACCCGCAGTGGGTTGCCAATGTGGTTCCAGTGCCGAAGAAAGATGGTAATGTACGAATGTGTGTGGACTATAGGGATCTGAACAGGGCAAGCCCCAAGGATGATTTCCCACTACCTCACATCGATGTTTTGGTCGACAACACTGCATAGCATAAGGTCTTCTCTTTCATGGATGGTTTCTCTGGTTACAATCAGATTAAGATGGCTCCCGAGGACATGGAGAAGACAACTTTCGTTACACAGTGGGGTACCTTTTGCTACAAAGTCATGTCGTTCGGATTGAAAAATGCTGGGGCAACATATCAGCGCGCCATGGTCGCTTTATTCCACGACATGATTCACCATGAGATTGAGGTATACGTTAACAACATGATTGCAAGGTCCCAAATGAAAGAAGAACATCTTGACCATCTCCAGAAGCTATTTGACAGGTTGAAGATGTACAAGCTGAGGTTAAACCCGAACAAATGCACCTTCAGGGTAAGATCTGGTAAGCTGTTGGGTTTCGTCGTTAGTGATAAAGGTATTCAAGTGGACCCTGCAAAAGTGAAGGCTATACAGGAAATGCCAGCTCCCCGAACGGAAAAAGAAGTCAGAGGCTTTTTGGGACGTCTGAACTACATTGCCTGATTCATTTCGCACCTGACTGCTACTTGTGAACCCATCTTCAAGCTGTTGAAGAAAGATCAAGTGGTAAGATGGAATGATGAATGTCAAGCCGCTTTCGAAAGGATCAAAGAATATATCTAAGAGCCACCTATTCTGATGCCTCCAGTTGAGGCAAGACCTTTGATCTTATACTTGACAGTACTCAACAATTCGATGGGGTGTGTGCTGGGGCAGCATGACGAGTCTGGCAGAAAAGAGCATGCTATTTACTACCTTAGCAAAAAGTTTACCGACTGTGAGACCCGATACTCACTGCTTGAGAAAACTTGCCGCGTTTTGGCATGGGCTGCTCGCCGGCTGAGACAGTATATGCTGACTCACACTACTCTATTGATATCAAAGATGGATCCAATCAAGTATATCTTCGAAAAGCCCGCTTTGTCCGGAAGAATAGAAATATGGCAGATGATCTTGACTGAATATGACATCCAATACACAACCCAAAAAGCAATTAAGGGGAGTGTGTTAGCAGATCATTTGGCGCATCAGGCAGTGAATGATTACCAGTCTATGAATTTCGAGTTTCCGAATGAGAGCATCATGTTGGTGACTGACTGTGAAATACCTGGACCAGATGAAGGACCTGAGGAGGGATCCCGATGGTCTATGTATTTTGATGGAGCTTCAAACGCTTTGAGTAATGGCATTGGCGCCGTGATCATATCTCCTGAAGGCTGTCATACTCCGTTCACCGCCCGATTATGTTTTAACTGCACCAACAACATGGCGGAGTATGAAGCGTGCATCATGGGCCTTCGAGCAGCTATGGACATGAGGATTAAATTCTTAAGTGTATTCGGAGATTCCGCTCTCGTGATCAGTCAGATCAAAGGCGAGTGGGATACGAAGCACCCAAATCTTATTCCTTACAAAGAGTATGTATTGACGTTGCTTCCACACTTCGAGGAGATAACCTTTGAACATTTCCCCATGGAGGAGAATCAGTTAGCGGACACCCTAGCTACTATGTCTTCTATGTTCAAGGTCAGGTGGGACAATGAGGCTCCCCAGATTACCATCGAGAGGTTGGACGAACCTGCACATTGTTGTGACATTGAGACTGAAGAGGTAACAGATAAACCCTGGTTTCACAAGGTAAAGAGGTATCTTGAGGCTCAAGAGTATCCAAAGGGCGCATCTGTTAATGATAAGAAGTTTCTGAGGAGGTTCACGGCGAAGTTCTTCATCAGTAATGGTATCCTTTACAAGCATAACCATGACTCAACCTTACTGCGATGTGTGGACAAGAACGAGGCAGAAATGATTATGGTAGAGTTACATGAAGGTACTTTCGGAACTCATTCCAATAGACATACCATGGCAAAGAAAATCCTACGGGCAGGATATTATTGGTCCACCATGGAAGCCGACTGTTATCAACATTCTCGGACCTGTCATAAGTGCCAAGTCTATGCTGATAAGGTGCATATACCTCCAGTTCCTCTGAATGTTTTGACAGCTCCTTAGCCTTTTGCAATGTGGGGCATCGATATGATTAGTGAGATCAGACCTACTGTGTCCAATGGGCATCGTTTCATCCTGGTAGCAATTGATTACTTTACAAAGTGGGTTGAGGCAGCTTCCTTTGCTACAGTGACCAAGAACGTCGTGGCACGGTTTATTCGGCATAATCTGATCTGTCGATATGGTGTACTAGAGAGGATCATTATGGATAATGGTACAAATATCAACAACACGATGATCACCGAGCTCTGCAAGCAATTCAAGATACAACATCACAACTCTTCTCCTCACCGACCGAAGATGAATGGGGCTGTTGAAGCGGCTAATAAGAACATCAAGAAGATTGTGCAAAAGATGACTGTGACATACAAAGATTGGCACGAGATGTTACCATTTGCTCTTCATGGGTACCGAACCTCAGCACAGACTTCAACAGGGGCAACACCCTACTCTTTGGTGTATGGCATAGAGGCAGTCTTACCCATTGAGGTCCAGATACCCTCTCTTCGGATTATGAAGGATGCATGTTTGAGCGAGGACGACTGGATCCAGACCCGACTTGATCAGCTGAACTTAATCGACAAAAAGAGACTTACTGCTATTTGTCATGGTCAAACGTATCAAAAGCGGATGATCAAGGCATTTAACAAGAAAGTTAGATGACAAAAGTATCAAGTTTGAGATCTGGTGATCAAACGCATCATACTACCATAAGGTGATCCCAAGGGCAAATGGACCCCTACATATGAAGGGACATTTGTGGTTAAGAACATTTTCTCAGGATGAGCTATGATTCTAACCACCATGGATAGTGACGACCTTGCTCACCTCGTCAATGCAGACATAATGAAAAAATACTACACCTAATCAAAGACCCGCTAGGTTGGCTGGCCTAGGCAAAAATAAGGGCTTCCCGGCGAACCAAAAGGGTTCGGGCAAAAGTAAGGGATGAAAATAAAAAATTTGTACACCCGGCAAGTCGAAAACCTGAAAAGGCGGCTTGGGCAAAAAAGGGTATCCTGGTGGACTAAAAACCCGAAAGGGCGGTCCAGGCAAAAAATTAGGGATCAAAGCGTAACACTATGTCTCATTGGATCATCATGCAATCAGACTTCTGTATCAACTATCAAGCTCGGACAACACCAATCAATCTGATCTACCTTTAACCATGTAGAAAAGTAATGAGATGCTCGAAGATATAAAGGCAATAGCAGAGTTGGAACCCAGTGGGATTATTCACATAGATGTTTTTCTTTCTTTTACACAAATTGTATAAATTCTGTTTGTTCGGCGGCGTTCCCTTACTAGGACGTCACCCTCTTGTACAAAAACACCTATTTTATAGGCCAACTTCAAAATCAATATAATTTATTTTCACAAAGAGATCTCAAATTGTTTTTCTTTTTCTGTTTTGTTTTGCAAGAACATCCAATGGTTCATTCTTGATATATGCATTTGACAATAATTGTTGCTCATAAATATTTACATGCGAAACAAAAGATGATTACTCGTAATATCAGGAACAGGGGCAAACAAGAAATGTCCAAATCTTACAGTTGCTCTGTCCACCAGGTATAGGGATAGATCTAATTGGATAAAACGATTGAAGGTACATTCACTCCCCGCAAAGTAAGAAAAGATAATGATGTTAGCAATCCCGAACAAGACACCCCTCTCCCCAGTTGAGGCTCACAACCGCGAATAAGTCGGTAAGATTCTCCCCAAGCAGAGTTTATCTATCACCAGTACTAGAAGATTATCCCCAGCGGAGTTTATTTCTTCCACAAACAAAAACTTTATCCCCGACAGAGTTTATCATCACCAGCCTCGGTATTTCATCCACAACTGAGGTTATTCCTCCAAACCAACAGATCCTCTAGCAGAGCATCTCTTCCCCACGGAGTCATTTTTTCTCGTCAGTTTATTCTCCAGCAGGATTATTTTCACAATCACTTTCGGTCATTATCCCCAGCGAGCGAAATTATTTTTCTCCAACAGCAATCTGGGATTTATTTTCCCCAGCTAGAGATTATCATAAAAACATTACATGTCCATACATCATGACATGCGCATACGCATCATACAACACAATCTCATTTATTTTGAGAACATCATTGCTTGATACATGTCATGCATTACATACGACTAACCTTTACCTTTCAGGAAAGATACAATCAAATTCTCATAAAGTTCAAGCTATGAAGCCCAGATCCGACCGGATAGTATCTTGATTTCTACATCATATTGTGAAGCCCGGATTACAACCGGATAACAGTATCAAACACCGCGAAGCCTGGATTCGACCAGATAGTGGTTTATCTCTAAGCAATGAAGCCCAGATTTGACCGGATAATAGTTTAATTCCCAGCAATCCGTGAAGCCCGGATTACGACCAGATAACAGCTCAACCAGTTACTGTGAAGCCTGGATCACGACCAGATAGCAGTCCGAGACCCCATGAAGCCTGGATTACGACCAGATAGTGGTATATCATAAACACGAGTCGTGAAGCCTAGATTACGACCAGATAACAGCTCTACAAGTTATTGTGAAGCCTGGATTACGACCAGATAGCAATACAAGTTTCTGTGAAGCCTGGATTATGACCAAATAGCAGCCAAAGACACTGCGAAGCCTGGATTACAACCAAATAGTGGTATATCTTTAATACAAGTTATAAAGCCCGGGTTCGACCGGATAGTATCTTGATTTCTCCGAACACCATGAAGCCTGGATTCGACCAGATAATAGTATAAGACATCGTGAAGCCTGGATTACGACCAGATAGCGATAAGAGACATTGGAGCCTGGATTACAACCATATAACAGTGAGGAACACTATGAAGCTTGGATTACAACCAAATAACAGTTTACCCGGCCAATTACTATGAAGCCCGGATTCGACCGGATATTAGTAGACCCAAAAATAAAATGGAAGCTCGGATGCGACCGGATAACCACTTGATTTTCTTCTGAAGCCTGGATTACGACCAGATAAGAAGTAAGGTATTGTGAAGCCTGGGTTACGACCAAATAGCAGTACAGAACACCATGAAGCCTGGATTCGACCAGATAATGGTACGAAGCACCGTAAAGCCTGGATTACGACCAAATAGCGATAAAAGGACTGAAGCCTGGATTACAACCAGATAACAGTACAAGACACTGCGAAGCTTGGATTTCGTCCAAATAGCAGTTTACCTGGACAATTACTAAGAAGCCCGGAGTCGACCGGATATTAGTGTGCCCTAAATTCAAGTTGAAGCCCAGATGCGACCGGATAACAACTTAGTTCCTTCCAAAGCCTGGATTACGACCATATAGGAATTGAGAAATTGCGAAGCCTAGATTACGACCAGATAGCAAGTTTAATCTCATCTCCCCAGTAAGTCACTATGAAGCCTGGATCACGACCAGATAGTAGTTCTATTTCCAAGAGACGATTTCCCAGTAGAATAACAGACGATCGAAGCTCCTAAAATTCTATTTCTCACAAGCAGAGATCAGCATTCCCTCCCGTAGTCTTCCTCAACAACAGGTATAAAGGCTCTCGCTAAGGAATCTCTTATGCGATCGACACTCCTTAGGATGGCATCTTTAAGCCCATCTTCCATCGTCAATCTCCAAATGGCATCTGTAAGCCCATTCCCGACATCACAAGACAAATACCACTTCATGCGAGTGCAAATTTCTGGGCATTCTAGTGTTCAATCATCTTCCACCTTCGGATCACGAAAGGCAGAAAATCCAATCTACATCCTCAGGTTTAAGAAGATTGAACAGGGGCAACTGTTGTACCCCAAAATTTTCCCTCCCATATTTCTAAAAACATTTCAAGAGAAGATCCTCAAGTTGCTCAAAGAAGTCCAAGGGTTGACCAGACAAGCTCTCTCCTAAGGCAGTCTACCTCAAATTAGGGTTTCATGTTGCAAAAAGATACTTGAGTCCAAGGGATCCCAAATGATCACAATTGTCCTAATATGTTATCAATATCACCCGTGACAAGTTTCAAGCCTTGCAGAGAAAGTTTGCTCAGTCAATTGCTCAAAGGCCTGAAAATCGACTGTGTTAGGGCAAAAGTCAACTGTGGCCTACATACAGTCAAACTTCAAGATTTTTGATCAACATCCTCATTTTGAAGTATCATTCATCATTTTATCAAAGGTTGATCATGATTCATCAAGGATTGCTCATAATTCATCAAAACCTAAAAGTTGCTAAATTAGGGTTTTGCAGGAAAAGTTAACTCAACTTTGACCAAGCATAACTTTCTCATACTTTATGAGAAATGACCCATCCAAATCTCATTTTTAAGAGGATGAAATTACCTACAATCCATATTCATCTCCCAAGTTCAAAATATGCACTAACAAGAAGTTATGAATTTGACATTATAGGTCATTTTGAAAAGTCAACAAAAACACCTTTTTTGTCAAAGCTTCATAAATGAACATGGAATATCAAATTGATATGAGACAAAATGGGTTGCTTAGAGGACATTTCAAACTTTATAAAAAGTCCAAGAACAACTTCAAAGAGTCAAAATTGAGGAAGTTATGCATTGGGGAAGTTGACCCTTTTTGCAAAATTGCCAAAAGTCAACTATGCCTCAAATTGCAATTTTTGTTAAATGGGCCTAATCTTTTGCACTTGTTTTGAGTTGGTAGCATGGTCCAAGAGACCTAGATATTTCCACTTGTCATTATCTTATTTTTATTATTTATTTTGATTTTTATTTGAATTAAATCAATTTAAATCAAAACAAATCATAGAAAATTCAAAACATTGAAATCTCAAGATCTTGTACATGTTTCAGGTCCTATATCTAGTTGGCAAGTGATTGAATTCGTGCAAAGCCTTGGTGTGCACAAAAAGATTGAGTTTGGATTACTTTTGGAAGTATCTTCAAGTGAATAAAATCCAAATCAAAAACTATAATGGAGAAAGATTGAGATCATGTTTGCAACCCTAATTCAATCATTGATATATATTGAACAATTGCAAACCTAAAAAAAAGGTTGGAGAGGCGCACAAAGTCAGAACAAACTTGAAAATAATCAAAGAAAAGTGGTGATTCAATTTTGCACTTCCAGGCATTCTCAAGACCTTCTAGCCATCCCAATCGCTTCTTGGGATCACAAGCAAGCGAAACCAATCAAGAACGAGGATTTTCAAGCACCATAACTAAATGTAAGTCAGCCACGACAATGACTTTTTTCTTGAATTCGAACTGCATAATTCTGACACTTATAGCATGAAATAGTCATATATTCTTGCTCCTTGAAGCATTTGCAAACTATCCATAACATTTAATTGCGTTTTCATAGATTGTATTAGAGTTTGCCATTGTTAGGGTTTGTTGCTTCGATTTGGGATCTTTGTGTACAAGTTAAATTGGGCCATGAAAGGGGCACCATCATGCTCAAAAGGTCCAGACGATTTGATTCATGGCCTTAAAAGTTATTTATCTCGCTTGTGTTTGATTTTAAGAATGGCAAGGTCTGTAGCTATGGACAAATGACCGTAGGTAAAATTCCGTGACTTTTACCAACGGAGCAAGGAGGAAGATGATGGCGTGGCAAACTCCCATTGCTTCGTTTAAAAATTTGCGCGCTGAATTAACATATTATGCTTTCTTAATATTTAATTGTTGTATTGTCTTTGATATACAAGAAACACGCGCAACTCAGTTGGTGGCCAGGTGATGGGAAAATGCTTTAGGACCTGGGTTCGAATCCCAGGTCCCCCAATTATTCCATATTATTTTTCTTTCAGTGATTAGACGCGTGCACAAGTCAAGAGACCACCATGGTCCATCATTATCCAGCCAGCCAAGTGTCCAGATGGCCAAATCTAAAGGCCATCAGATGAAGGTCCATCAAAGGCGTTGGTCAACACGTAGTACTGGATCCAGCAAGTCAACATGGACTACCTTCTTTTGGGCCCAGATTGCTAGCAATGCACCCCCCAATTACTCATAACCAGGCCCAAATCTCTTTTCTCTTTCTCTTTATATTTTCTATTTTTTTTCATTTAAATTATTTTTACTAACAAATTAATTTTTTCTTTTATTCAAAAAACATAAAAATAATGTTTTTCACCCAATTAGATTTAGGTTTATTTTTTATCAAAAAAATAATTAATTTAATTAGGTTATTTAATTTTAGGTAACTTAAATTATTTTGTAAATAAATTAAAAAAAACAATTAGAACAATTAGGGTTTTATTTCTAACTTAATTATATTTTCATTTTTTTCCTTAAAAAAATAACAAAATACAAAATAGGTTAAATTTAATTATTTTCTTTAATTAATTTAGTCACTAATTAATTTTGTATTTAATCTAAAAACCTTATTATTTTTTTTTTAAATAATTAAAAGCAACAAAAACAATTTTTCTTTTGATTAGGTTAGACGGGGTCAAAACCCTAGTTTCTTATCGTTCTTAATTTCATCGCGCGCTTTATTATTATTTTTACCATATTGATGTAATTGCTCACAAGTTGTAATAGATTAATTAGGACCTTTTACTTTCATTTATCGCTTTTTTTAACGGGTTTGTTTTTGGCTATGTAAATACCCGAAGCCTTGTAATAGCGTAGCTTATTTTCCGCACTTTAAAATTCCGCAAATATTAACTGTTAGATGTATGAATAATATGGATGCATGACAAGAATGTATGATTAATTTTAAAACGGTTAGCTAACCCTAAATGTGTAAAGATAATAAACTTGAAATTGAATCACTCGCACATGCGCACTCCTAGGGTACACTCCCACTTCGGTTGCCTTCGGTAAACGGTCATTAAGTATAGGATATTTTAGTGGTCGCTCTCTTGTCTAAATAAAGATCAAAGTCCCGTTCGAAAAAGTTGCCTCGGAATTGTTGCCTCGAATAATTGATCTAAGACATTTGGGTTACTACTAAGACGTCCTAACATTGCTTTGGTGATCGTACATCCCTTTTGAATTGACCCTTAAAAAACTCCGACGACGGTGCTATCTACTCACTAATAATAGGATAGCGTTGTCTAAAGGAAACAAACATAGAACAATTCTCTTTTTTATAGTAGGTATATTAATTCTTAAGTACTTGCTCAAACAAACAAACTCCTTTTTACGCATACACTCCTTTCAAACAAAGTTTTCAAAAACACTTCGTAACACTCTTGAAGACAGAAGCAAGAGTTAAATCGAAGTCAAAAACTTTTTCAAATCAAACACACAAGCAATTTTGAAAATGATGAGCAAGTACCTAAGAGCCCGTGGAAAACCACAGATAGAAAGGGTGCTAATACCTTCCCTTTCTATAATCTACCCCCCGTACTCAAAATCTCGAAAATTTTTCCTTTCCAGTTGGATAAAATAAAAGTCGGTGGCGACTCTTGCTTACCGCGACATTTTGCAAACACAAACGCGAAATGCAAACCAGCATTTTCTTAAAACATCCCCGGTTCTGGCCACCGTATCACAGTCACATTCAGTGTTCATTGACTTCTGTAACCAAGTGCAAAACGAAAAAGATTTTAGAATTATAAAAGTCAGAAGTGATCATGGTGGAGAATTTGAAAACCATTATTTTGAAAAATATTTTAAAGAAAATGGTATTGTTCATAATTTCTCCTGTCCTAGAACTCCCCAACAAAATGGAGTTGTAGAATGAAAGAATAGAACATTACAAGAAATAGCCAGAACCATGATCAATGAAACAAATATGGCTAAGCACTTTTGGGAAGAAGCTGTGAACACAACATGTTATATTCAGAATAGAATCTCTATAAGACCTATTCTTGAAAAGACTCCCTATGAATTGTGGAAAAATAGAAAACCCAACATTTCTTATTTCCATCCTTTTGGATGTACTTGTTTTATTCTGAACACTAAAGAAAATCTGAACAAGTTTGATTCTAAAGCACAAAAATGTTTTCTGCTTGGATATTCTGAACACTCAAAAGGCTATAAAGTATACAACACAGAAACTCTGATTGTTGAAGAATTAATCAAAGTCAGGTTTGATGATAAGCTTGGCCAGCAACAGCCAAAGCAAATTGATATTTCTGTAGGTACAGACGATCATCCCTCAAACTATGAAACTTCAGAAGCAAAGGAAGACTCAGAAGATCGTCCTCTTGACAATTCTCTGGATAATCTCAGAATCTCTGAACAACCCACTCAGAAAAGGTTTCTTAGAATCTCTTTATCTCATAAAGAAGACGTGATTATTGGAAGAAAAGAAGATCCCATCAGAACAAGATCCTCTCTCAGAATCAATGAAGAATCATTGTTTGGATTGGTATCTCTGATTGAGCCAACTTCTATTGATGAAGCTTTGGAAGACAATGATTGGATCTTAGCAATGCAAGATGAACTCAATCAATTTTCCAGAAATGATGTGTGGGATCTAGTTCCAAGACCCAAAGGATTCAACATTATAGGAACTAAATGGATTTTCAGAAACTAACTAAATGAGCAAGGAGAGGTGGTCAGAAACGAAGCACGACTAGTTGCACAGGGTTATAGTCAACAAGAAGGAATTGATTATAATGAAACCTTTGCCCCAGTTGCCAGGTTAGAGTCTATTAGATTATTAATTTCTTTTGCTGTTCAAAATAACATTTCATTATATCAAATGGATGTTAAAAGTGCATTTTTAAATGGCTATATAGAAGAAGAAGTTTATGTCCATCAACCTCCTGGCTTTAATGACTCAAAACATCCAAAACATGTTTTTAAATTAAAAAAGTCTTTGTACGGTTTAAAACAAGCTCCCAGAGCTTGGTATGATCGTCTGAGTAATTTTCTTTTAGAAAAAGATTTTACCAGAGGGAAAGTGGACACAAATTTATTCAGAAAGACATTTAAAAATGATATCTTAATTTGTAAAATTTATGTTGATGATATTATTTTTGGAACCTCTAATATCTCCCTTGGAAAAGAATTTGCTAAGACCATGCAGGCAGAATTTGAGATGAGCATGGTGGGAGAATTGAAGTTCTTTATGGGAATACAAATTAAGCAGACTCCAGAAGGTACTTACATACATCAGATGAAGTATGTTAAAGAACTTCTGAAGAAATTTCAGATGTCAGAAAGCAAAGATGCTAAGACACCAATGCATCCAACATGCATTCTGGGGAAAAATGAGGTAAGTATGAAGGTAGATCAAAAGCTCTACAGAGGTACGATTGGATCCCTTCTCTATCTGACTGCATCTAGACATGATATATTATTCAGCGTATGTTTATGTGCTAGATTCCAATCAGATCCTAGAGAATATCACTTAACTGCTGTTAAGAGAATTCTGAGGTATCTGAAAGGTACTACTAATCCGGGTCTGTGTTACAGAAGATCAAAAGATTTCAGACTAGTAGGTTATTGTGATGCTGACTTTGCTGAAGATAGAATTGAAAGAAAGAGCACCTCTGGAAGCTTCCAGTTTCTGGGTGACAATCTTATATCGTGGTACAACAAGAAGCAAGCAACAATTGCACTTTCAACAACAGAAGCTGAGTATATATCTGTTGCTGGATGTAGTTCTCAGATGATTTGGATGAAAAGTCAGCTAGAAGATTTTAATCTTTATGAAAGTAAGATTCATATCTTCTGTGACAATACTTCTGCAATTTGTCTTTCTAAAAATCCTATTTTATATTCTAAAGCTAAACACATTGAAATTATATATCATTTTATAAGGGACTATATTCAGAAAGGAATTTTAAATTTAAACTTTGTAAAAACAGACCATCAATGGGCTGATATTTTTACCAAACCCCTTTCAGAAGATACATTTAAATTCATTTTGAAAAATATTTGTATGGAATTATGTCCTGAATAAAATTGTATTTATCTTTTGTGTTTGACTTCAGAATGTTTTGAAATGAATGGCCTGATTAACAACTCTTCAGAAGTTAGAAGAGAAGTTACATCAGAAGCTATATGTAAAGTTCTGAAATGTTCTAACGTTTCATTTCAAGTATAGCTCAACGGTTTATTAGATCAAACAGTTGTCCCATGCAACCTTCAGGAGATGAACACTTGGTGTGTTTCTGAAAGGTCACGCGTGCTAAGCTATTGACGCTGTTTTAGGTAACTGTTATGATTTGATTAAAATATCACGCTTTCCCCTCACTTTTCAATATCATTAAATGCTAAGTCATGATTAGATTCTTTTTATTTAAATTTTTATTAAATACTCTTTTTACAGTTTTATTTTTTAAAACCTATTTATAAAAAGTCTTCATATAAATAACTTTGTAAAAACCTTTCTCACTTTTTACCTTCTCTTTCAAAATTCAACCGTCTATGTGTATTTTTATCTGCAACCCTTTTTTTTCTTCTCTCAAACCTAAGTGCTAAAATGGCTTCCTCCTCCGCTTATTCTAAGAACATCCAATCTGAACAATACGTCATTCATGAGAGAACCACTCTCATTCCAGTGGATAGCTTAGAGGTTATAAGTGAATTAATGGTGGACTTTGAGAATCTTAAAGTAAATCGATTTGATCTTCTTCCTGCTGTGGAGTTTCAAGGTTGGGGAAAGTTTTTTGACCGTCTAGTTGGTCTTGTTTTTCCACACCTTGTTAAGGAATTTTGGATACACGCAATTGCTTCTCCAAAATTCATCCTCTCATTCGTGATGGGTAAGGAAATCTCCATTACTGGAAATCTAATCAGAAAACTTCTAGGTTTTGAAGGAACTGGAGTAACTGGAATTTCTAGTGGCAGAATGGAAATGTCAAAAGTTTATGCAGAAATTTTTACAAATGGGAAGTGTCTTCAAAGGTCAGAGATTTGAAAAATAAGTACAAAATCTGAGCAAGAATCATCCATGGTTGCATTTATCATAGGAAGGAAACAAGTTCTCCAGACTATATAAATGCTGACCAGCAATACTTGTTGTTCTGTCTTGGAACAAATGTTAAGATTGATTTACCCTATCTCTTGTTTGATCATCTCTAGACTCATGTCAAAGAAACGAGAGAAGCAGAAAGAATGAAGAACCCTGAATCCAAAAGGAATTGGATTCCAATAGGGAGATTGATTTCAGACATTCTGACTGAGAATGATCTGATTGCTCACTTGGATGAAGTAAATCTATTGGGGGAGTTAGAGCCTACATGTGGGAAAGCTCTGACTGGAAAGAACTTGGTGAAGAGAAAGATTATTGACAAACTACTGATAGAACCAACTCCCTATGTTTCAGCATCCATTACCAGAAGAAGGATTCCAATTGCTGATTTTCCATTGTTCAACTCAGGAGATCACCCTTGCATCATCAAACATTACATTCAGATTTGAAAAGAAAGTGGAACACTAATTGATCCTGCTTGGCTTCAAGGAAGACATGAAGGTGCTCCAGATGTTGTCTTTCAGCAACCAATGAAGAGGAAAGCAGTTGAAGGACCATCTGCTAGACCTCAGAAGAAGAAGAAGAAATCAGGTACATCTACTGAGACTATTTCTGTTAATGATTCTGTAAATGTATCTACATCTGTTGAACCCCAAACCTTAGGAGACATAGATGTTGACATAGACTTGACCATACCCTTTGAACCTCTTGCTTAAAACCCTCAAAGAGATCAAGTTTTATTTGACTTGAGTGATTTTGACTCTGATTAATCCTCTGAAACCCAAACAGAACCATCTCAATCTATTCCTGCTGAAAACCTTTCTAGACCTCCTCCCAGACCTTTATCACCCAGACCTACTGGATGGTATGATGTTGGCTCTTGGAGAATACCAGGAATCAACGAACCTCTGACCACTCTAAAGCCACCATTCACCCTACCTTCTGAAAATATCTTTTCCATGAACAGAACACAACCACAAAATCCTACCCTCACTGCTGACAACACCATCATCATTTCACCTAACGTCACACCACCCACATCTCCACAACTTCCAACACCTAACTCACCAATGCCTTCACCTCCTCAATCTCCAGAACATAACCTCCATCCATCACATGAACCATCTGAACCTTGTGAACCATCAGCAAAACATGAACCCTCTAAAACTCTCAATCCATCAGAAACACCTGAACCTTTTGAACAACCTGACTAAACTAAATCACCTGAACAATCAGAAAATCCTGAACCAGCTGACTTTCTGAAAACTGTAGTTGATTTTGAATCTCTACAATTTCTGAAAAACAAAACCTACAAAAAGGTTGTTCCCAAACCTGTTCAGCCAGATGTAAATGTATGTTATCATAATTTCTTAACAGGAGTACAAGCTTGGTTGGACCTGCTGAAGGCAGACTGCACCAGAAATGTGAACCTAGCAGCAACAGATCTTATGTGGGAAACATTCAGAAGAACCTTAGATGCTGAGTCACTGAAGCTGCAAGACTTATGTCATTCTCAGGTGCTTGAGAACTTCTCCAAACATCTGCATGCCTTTCAGTCAGAAGCGGCTGATATTTGGGACAAGAAGTCTTCTCTGATGATTGCTAATGCTCTAGCTGATCAAATGGATATTTCATAAGATGAATCTGAAGATGCCTCTGAAGATTCAAATCCTCTAGCAATAGTTCTATCGAATCAACCTTCTACAAAATATGCACCTGAACCTGTGCCAACTCTTATGGTGGATCTGGGCACTCTTCTTTTAACTTTTGTTCGTTCTGACTCAACGGTTGCTACTCTAAAGGCTGTATCTGCTGAAGCTTCTTCATCCTCTGATCCTACTTCACTTGTAATGGATAATCTGAATGAGCTTAAGAGGGATAACAAAGTTATTCATGAGCGCTTGGACAAGCAAGATCAGAAAAACCAGGAAATCAGAAACTGGATGATGAAACAAGAGGAATCTGCATCTGAGATCAAAAATCTTCTTATGGCCCTTGTTTCTAAGAAATCTTAGTGTCATTCTGTTTCTTGTTTTTGTTTGTTGTTTTTTTTACCTCTTAATCTTTTATTAAAAAACTTTTACGCTCTTCAACTATTTTTATATACTTTTTGATTATGCCAAAAAGGGGGATAAAATGAGTATTTTGATCTAATCTCTGATTAACAGTTATGGGACTAAGTCTCAAACATTCTAACAAAATACTAAGATTTCTTTCTATGTTTTAAAGAACTTTACAGGTATCACTAAACTCTGGAAGTTTAATTCAAATGAACATTATCTTCAAAAGACTTGCTGAAGAAATCCCAGAAGAAAATTTCAAAGCTCTGATGAAAATTCTCAGGATGTTTTTCTTATAGAAATATTTATTTCATGGGGAGATTCTTATCTCTTATTCAAATTTATTTCTATATCTGGATATTTTTGTCATCATCAAAAAGGGGGAGATTGTTAGAACAAGATTGGTTCTGATCATATCTTAGAGTTTTAATGATAACAATAAATTATATTTTATATATTTGATACTCTGATGAACATATTTAATTGTTTCAGATAATGTTCTGACAGAAGCATTTTGAAGTGCTGAGCTGAAAATAAATGAAGAAGTTCTTTTATGAAAGAACTATTTGTTTTAGCGCAAGTGCTGATGCTGACTCTGATAAGAAATTATTTAATTCATCTTCTAACGCTTAGCAGGTTTCCATGTTCTGAAGTACTTTGAAAGCAAGCGCTGATCAGAAGTACTTAGCAAGCAAGCATTGATAAGAATATATGCAAGCATGTTCTGAATCAAGACGTGAAGCTAGTTCTGAAAGAATATAAAAGCTAACAAGTCTTGTCAAGGATCAGGAAACATGCTATGACAGAATGCCGTTTGCTCATTTAATGCAAAGACGGCTACATGCACTCAAGTGTCTACACTAGTTCATTGGAAAATGCAATACTGCAAGCAAACATGCAAACATTAATTGCTCTCCACTTTTGAAGGCAGCAACGATCAATTTTCTTCATGCTATATATAGAAAGATCATTTATTGCAAGCCAACAACTACTCAAAAATTCAAAAGAAGCAAGAACTACGTGAAAATATTCTGGGCTCACAAATTATTTTACACACACTTTATGCAATACTAATCTTAGTGAAAAATCACAGTTGTGATATAGCTTTCTTAGAAGCAAAATTTGTTTCACTATCTGTAAAGATTTAACTCTTGTAATTGTTCCTTGAGAGACCAAGTTTGATCAGATTTCTCAAGTAGACTAGGACTAGTTTAAGTCTTAGTGGTGTTAGTCACTTGTAAGATTACTTGTGCATTGTTAGTCACAACAGTTGTTGTGTGATTGTAATCGGTTGATTATAGTGAATTAAGTCCTTGTTGAGAAAGGCGAAATCACCTTGGCGGGTGGACTGGAGTAGTTTGAGTTCAAACGAACCAGGATAAAAATAACCGTGTCTTTCCATTATTATTGAGCCTTTAAGAAAAAGAAAAAGAGAAACTTATTCACCCCCCCTTCTAAGTGTTTTCTCACCCTTCAACTTTTCCCTTTTTCTTTTTCTTACTAGCTCAATAAATATGAAAAGACACAGTTATTTTTATCCTGGTTCGTTTGAACTCAAACTACTCCAGTCCACCCGCCAAGGTGATTTTGCCTTTCTCAACAAGGACTTAATTCACTATAATCAAACAGATTACAATCACACAACCAAACTGTTGTGACTAACAATACAAAGCACAAGTAAACTTACAAGTGACTAACACCACTAAGACTCAAACTAGTCCTAGACTTCTTGAGAAATCTGACCAAGCTTGGTCTCTCAAGGAACAAATACAAGAATTAAATCTTTACAATAGTGAAACAAATTGATTCTTAGAAAACTATATCACAAATTGTGATTTATCACTAAGATAAGTTTTGCACTTGAGAAAATAACAAATTGTATGTGAGCAACAAAATAATTTTCACGTAAGATGTTTCATTAGTTGGTAGTTGGCTTGCAATAAATGATCTTCTATTTATAGCATGAGGAAAACGACTGTTACCGCCTTCAAAAGTGAGGAGCAATTAATGTTTGCGTGTTAGCCTGCATTATTGCTTTTTCCAATGAACTAGCGTAGAGACACTTGAGTGCTTTAGCCGTCTTTGCATTAAATGAACAAACAGCACTGTCAGAGCTTATTTCCTGAAACTTGACAAGACTGTTTGCTTCTTGTTTCAAATCTTGCTTCAGAATTTTCTTGCAAATAACTTCTCATCAGAGCTTTCTTGCAAAATACTTCTGAACAAAGTTTGCATGGAAACTTGCTAAGATTAGAGGATTGCTTTAAATGCTTCTTATCAGAGTCAACGTCAGAACTTGCGCTAAATAAATAGTTCTTTCATCAAAGAACTTCTACATTTTATTCAGCTCAACACGTAAAGTGATTTTCACCTTAGAAAATACTTCAGTCAGAACATTATCTGAGACAAAGAAATATCCTCATCAGAGTATCAATTATACAAAATATATTTTATTGTTATCATCAAAACTGAGATATGGTCAGAACCAAACTTGTTCTAACAATCTCCCCCCTTTTGATGATGACAAAAATATTCAGGTTTTGAGAAAAAATTGAACAAGAGATAAGAATCTCCCCCAGAAATAAATATTTCTTTTTTTTTGAAAAAAAAATAGATGTATAAGAAAAACTTCCTGAGATTTTTCTTCAGATCTTTTGAGATTTTTCTTTTAGGATTTCTTCAGCAAGTCTTTTGAAGATAATGTTCAGATGATTAAACTTCCAGAGTTTAGTGATACCTTCAAAATTCTTTAAACAGAGAAAGAAATCTTTGTATTTTGTTAGTAATGTTTGAGACTCAGTCTCATAATTGTTAATCAAATATTAGATCAAAATACTCATTTTTCTCCCCCTTTTACTCATAATAAAAAAGTATAAAAAGAATTAAAGAGTGTAAAAGGTTTTTATAAAAAGATTCAAAGGTACAAAACAAAACAAAAAAACTAGAAACAGAATGACACTTAAGATTTTCTAGAAACAAGAGACAAAAGAAGATTCTTGATTTCAGATGAAGATTCCTCTTGCTTCATTATCCAGTTTCTGATTTCCTTGTTTGTCTCATCCTGCTTGTCCAAGATCTCATGAATAGCTTCATTTTCCTTCTTAAGCTCATTTAGAGTATCCATAACCAGTGAAGTAGGAGCAGAAGATGAAGTAACTTCAACAGATATAACCTTTGGTGTAGAAGCAACTGAGTCAGAACAAACAACATTTGAGAGGAGTGCCCAGATCAACCATAAGAGTTGGCACACGTTCTGGTGCAGCTTTAGCAGAAGGTTGATTAAACAGAATTATTGCCAGAGGATTTGAATCTTCAGAGGCATCTTCAGACTCATCTTCTGAAATGTCCATTTGATCAGCAGGAGCATGGGCAATCAATAGAGTAGACTTCTTGTCCCAAATATCAACAACTTCTTATTGGAAGGCATGCAGATGTTTGGAGAAATTCTCAACCACCTGAGAATGACATATGTCTTGCAATTTTAGTGATTCATCATCTAATGTTCGTCTGAACGTTTCGCACAGAAGATCTGTTGCTGCTGGATTCACGTTGCTGGTACAGTCTGCCTTCAATAGGTCTATCAAAGCTTGTACTTTTGTTAAAAAATTATGAAAACATACATTTACATCTGGATGGATGGGTTTGGGAATAACCTTTTTGTAGGTTTTATTTTTCAGAAATTGTAGGGATTCAAAATCAACTACAGTTTTCAGAAAGTCAGTTGGTTCAGGAGTTTCTAATTGTTTAGGTATTTCTGTTTGGTCAGGATTTTCAGATGGTTCAGGTGTTGTTGATGGTTCAAGAGTTTCAGATGGTTCATGTGTTGTTGATGGTTCAAGAGTTTCAGATGGTTCACGTGTTGCTGATGGTTCAAGAGTTTTAGATGGTTTATGTGTTAGATTGAGGGTATGTTCTGGAGATTGAGGAGGTGAAAGTGTTGGTGAGTTAGGTGTTGGAAGTTCTGGAGATATGGGTGGTGTGACGTCAGGATAAATGATGATGGTGTTTTCAGCAGTGGGGGTAGGATTTTGTGGTTGAGTTTTATTCATAGCAAAGATATTCTCAGAGGGTAGGGTGAAAGGTGGCTTTTGCATGGCCATAGGTACGTTTATTCCAGGTATTCTCCAAGAGCCATCATACCATTCAGAAGGTCTTGGTGATAAAGATCTAGGAGGTGTATGAGAAAAGTTTTCAACAGGATTATTTTGTGAGATATGTGTTTGAGATGGTTGTGTTTGGGTTTCAAGAGAGTCATCAGAGTTAAAATCACTTAAGTCTGATAAAACTTGATCTATTAGAGGGTTTGTAGAAAGAGGTTCAGAGGGAACGGTTAAATCTATGTCTACATCTATGTCACCTAATGTTTGAGGTTCAGCAGATGTAGATATATGTACAGAATCGTAAACAAAAATACTCTCGGTGTACATGATTTCTTCTTCTTCTTCTGGGGTCTAGCAGAGGGTCCTTCAACTGCTTTCCTTTTCATTGGCTGCTGGAAGACAACATCTGGAGCTGCTTCATTTCTACCTTGAAGCCAGGCAGGATCAATTGGAGTTCCACTTTCTTTGCAAATTTGAATGTGTGATCGGTGGAAATAGAACGAACTGTATTTTAAGCTGGTTCACGAAATGTCGCGGTAAGCAAGAGTCGCCACCGTCTTTTATGTTCTCCAATATGGAAAGGACAAAAGCACAACAAAATTCCTTATTCGAGATGTCTCTCGGTTCGGGAGGTAGATTTATAGAAAGGGAAGGTGTTAGCACCCTTTCTATCCGTGGTTATCCACGGGCTCTTAGGTACTTGCTCTTATGTTTTCAAAAGATGTTTGCTTTTCAAGTGTGTGTGGGTTTTGAAAAAAAGTTTCGTTTGAAAAATTTCTAAGTGACTCTTGTATCAGTCCTCAAGAGTGTATGAAAAATTTGTTTGAAAGCTTTTAGAAAGTGTAAGGTGTGAAAAGTTGTTTTGTTTGTTTGAAAAGAGCAAGTACCCATGAGAATCTACCTACTCTAAGGAATTAAGTTGTGTAAGAGTCCTTTAGATAGTGCTATCCCACCATTGAGAGGTAGGTAGCACCGTCGTTGGAGGTGTTCGGGTCAATTCGATTATTAGGGACATGTGTGGTCACCAAAGCAATGGTAGGACGTCTTAGAAGTAACCCTGATGTCCTAGATCCTTTTTTATCTGAGGCAACCGTTTCGAGGCGACTAGATCTTTTAGACAGAAGGGCGACCTCTAAGATACCCTATACTTGATGACCACGTTCGAGGCAACCAGTGAGGCGTACCCTAGGAGTGGCATGTGCTTTGTGTGTTGTTTTTCAGTTAATTGTCTTTGTACATGTTATTTGTGAGCTACGGATTAACTTTATTTACATACATTCTTGCAGGCATTTTTTAACAGTTAGGAGTGCGGAAAGTAAATTGCGGAAAGATAAATCTAACTATTACAAGGCGCGGGTCTATACATCGCCAAAAACAATAACCCGTTTTGAAAAGTAAATACAGAAAATTAAAGAAAGCAATAAAATCCTAATTGATATTACATCCTCTGTACAAATACATAAACATAGTCAAAATAAATAAATACGCGCGAATAGAAATTTAATCGGGAACGTCCTAAGGGTTTTGACCCTTTTTTGAATAAGAATTAAATTTTTGTCCCTTTTTGTGATTAAAGAAATTAAAACATATAACTAATAAATTAATTTAATTAAAAGAAAAATATTTTTGTGTTTTTATGTTTTTTAATGAAAATAAAATAAAAGAATTAAAATTAAAAGTTAACCTAATTCTAAATTATTTTTATTTATTGTAAAGAAAAAGAGATTAAAATTGACCTAATTAAACTATTTTATTTATTAGTATTTTATTTACAAAATAAGTTAACAAATAATAATAATATTAGTTTTTTTTTGTTTTTTTATGAAAAATATTTTTTATGTTAATTTTGGTGGTAATAATGATAATTAAAAATAATAATTGATAACTAAATTAGAAAATATAAAAAAAGAAAAAAGAATGAACAAAGGGGGTTAATGGACCAATGGGAGGTTTTTTTGTTGAATTTCTGGCCCAATAGAAGCAAGCCTGTTTGACTTTTTGCTATTGACTGTGTTGGCTTGACTGGGGAGCATGGTGCTCCTTCATTTCTTGGCCTTTGGATCCATGATTATGGACATGTGGCGCATGGATTGGTGAGGTGTATGATGAAGCCCTTCAGGGAGCCTGCATAGGAATATGTTAGGAAAAATTGAAACAATTATTGAGTGGACCTGGGAATCGAACCCAGGTCCTGTAGCCTTTTCCAATAGCATGGCCACCAACTGAGCTGCACGTTTCATTTGATCTAAGAATAAGCAATGATTAATATATGTAATAAAAAGCAATATTCCTGGAAATAAAAAAAAACACGCGCATTATTTTAAACAGGCCAATCAGATGCAAGCATGTGGTCATCTTCTTCCTCAAAAATTGCAGGTTTTTTACCTGCAGATTTTATCCGCAGGTGGTTTCGTAGGTTGTTTCGAAACTCGTCCTTAGGCCATGAAAATGCTACCTGAGACCATGAGCATGTTCGTCTTGGTCCCCTGAGTTCATCCCTGCTCCTTATTTGTTCTGATTTCACCTGAACATAAAATCCCTAAAAACCATACAAACAAACCCTAGACACGGGATTTGTCACATGAGGCTTAAAAATGAAATTAAATGATGCCATTAGATTAGAAATCAAACAAGGAGTATGAATGTGCTAAGATTTTTGAGAAATCATGCAAGAATAGAGAAACAAGATTCCATGTTCAGAGGTGATTTCGTGGGTACTTACAACGCTTGATATGGAGTCTCAGGACTTGGCAAGGGTTGCTTTAGCTTCAGGGAGTGGCAAGGAAGAAAGCCACGTGCTTGCTTTGCTCTGAAAAGGCTTGTAACTAGGTTTTAGAACTCTCACTTTTGGACAATTTTTAGTTTTGGTTCTGGCCGTTTTTGCACACATTAGGTCGTGAATCCTATATGGCCTCCTTGCATATGTATGTATCAAGGGATTTAAGTCAGCATTAGGAGCCTTAAACTTGTGCATTGAAGTTTTGGATTTCTTCTTAACCACCATTAAAGGCCTTTCAAAGCTTTGTCCAAAATTTGAATTTTCATGCATAAATGAGCTTTACACGAATTTGGCAACTAGAATATGCTTCATGAAGGCTAATCAAACCAGAAGATACCATTTAATCATTTTTTTTTATTTTACTTGAATTATTATGGATTAAAATGAATTAAATCCATAAAAATTAAATAAAAATAGAAAAATAATTATTTGGTCTTGAAATTGATCATGGGACACGTGGGTGGCATGACAAGGCTGAATCAAGTGGAAGAAAGTGGGCCCTTTTGTCAAAAATTGAAGTTTCAAGGATAGTTGACTTTTGCCATTTCACAAAAATTTCCCAACTTCTCCAATGCATATCTTGCTCAATTGTGATCATATGAACATGTTCTTGGACATTTTGGAAAGTTCTTGAAGTCCTCTAACCAATGCCTTTGGTCCCATGTCATTTTGATTTACCAATCTCAAGTTATGGTATTTGACTTAAAATGCCTTTTTGTTGACTTTTGAAAATGACCTATAATGTTGAAATTGATAACTTTTTGTGAGAGCATTTATTGGATTTGGAATGTGAAGATGAGTTGTGGGAAATGTCATCCCCTTCAAAATGAGCATTGGATGGGATTTTTCTGATGAACCATGAGAAAGTTATGCCTTGGTCAAGTTACAGTTGACTTTTCAACTGTCCAAAAATAGAAACTTTTGCGTCTTGATGATTTTTGAGCCATTCTTGTGAAATCATGATCAAGATTTTACCAAATGATGATTTTGGCTTCAAAATAAGATGTTGACCAAATTTTTTGACTTTTGACTGCCAAATGACCATTTTGCCCCTACAGTTGATTGTGAAGCAACTAGGGCTTTTGACTGTGCAACTTGACCTTTTGAGCCTTGAAACTTGACATGGGGATGCTTGACAATGTGTATAGGCATATGTGACTTGATTTTGCCCTTTAAAGCCTCAACTTCCTTACAAGAACCAAAACCCTAATTTTGACTGGCTTAAGAGGATGCTTGCCTGTGCAGCCCTTGAGTAGACTTGAGCAAATTGAGATGATGCTTGTCAAAACTTTGAAGAATATGAGAGGGCAAATTTTGGGGTACAACAGTTGCCCCTGTTCAATCTTCTTAGACCCGAGGATGTAGATTGGCTAACGTGCCTTTCGTGATCCGAAGGTGGAAGATGATTGAACACTAGAGTGCCCAGAAATTTCCACTAACATAGTAGAATATCAGCAATGTGATGTCGGGAATAGGCTTACAGATGCCATTTGGAGAGATGGTGGATAGGAGGATGGGCTTATAGATGCCATCTGGAGATGTGACAGAACCTTGTCGGGAATGGGCTTATAGATGCCATTTGGAAAGATGGTATGGGAGGATGGGCTTATAGATGCCATTTGGAGATGTGACCGAACCTTGTCGGGAATGGGCTTATAGATGCCATTTGGAGACTGTTGGTAGGTGGATGGGCTTATAGATGCCATCTGGAGGTTGTCTGTTGAATTGTAATTTTTGTAAGTTGAAAGAGGGAACCTGTGTAGGGTTGCCTGATGATGAGCTCGTGTAAAACTGCATCTTGGAAAGAAGGACACCTGTGTAAGGTTGACTGATGATGAGCTCGTGTAAAACTGCATCTTTGAAGGACAGAAACCTGTGTAGGGTTTACTGATAATGAGTCCGTATAAGACTGCATCTGAAATGGAGAAGGAACCTGTGTAGGGTTACTTTGATGACGAGTCCATGTAAAACCGCATCTAGAGCTGAGAAGGAAACCTGTGTAGGGTTTACTGATGACGAGTCCGTGTAAAACTACGTTTGGAGTTTGAGAAGGGAACTTGTGTGGGGTTACTTTGATGATGAGCCCGTGTAAAACTGCATCCTGGAGGAAGTAAAACCTGGGTAGGGTTTCTGATGACGAGTCCGTGTAAAACTGCATCTTTGGAAAGAGAGAACCTGTGTAGGGTTTCTTTGACGACGAGCCCGTGTAAAACTACGTCTGGAGAGAGAGAACCTGTGTAGGGTTTCTTCGGGATAAGTTTGTGTAAAACTTCTGGAGGAACCGGGGTAAGGTTACTTCAGGATAAGTCCGTGTAAGACTTCTGGAGGAACCGGGGTAAGGTTACTGCAGGATAAGTTCGTGTAAAACTTCTGGATGAACTGGGGTAAGGTCATCTTGAGATAAGTCCGTGTAAGACTTCTGGAGGAACCGGGGTAAGGTTACTGCAGGATAAGTTCGTGTAAAACTTCTGGATGAACCGGGGTAAGGTCATCTTGAGATAAGTCCGTGTAAGACTTCTGGAGGAACCGGGGTAAGGTTACTGCAGGATAAGTTCGTGTAAAACTTCTTGATGAACCGGGGTAAGGTCATCTTGAGATAAGTCCGTGTAAGACTTCTTCTGAAAGAAAAGGAACCGGTGTAGGGTTACTTTGATGATAAGTCCGTGTAAGACTTCGTCTGAAAATTGAGAAGGAACCGGTGTAGGGTTGCCTGATGATGAGTTCGTGTAAAACTACATCTGAGGTTGAGAAGGAACCGGTGTAGGGTTACCTGTTGATGAGCCTGTGTAAGACTTCTTCTGAAAGAAAAGGAACCGGTGTAGGGTTGCCTGAGGATGGTCAAGTATATAATTGTCCTATTTGGTTTCGGATATTAACCCATGATCAGTCGTCCACAGAATTTTCCTGGCTTGTTACCGGTGTTGATCTGGAATTGTAAAGGTAGATGGTAATCATCTTTTGATTGACTTTTTCCTGAAAAGGCAAAGTATTAGTCGTATGCAATGTCATGATGCATGAACTGCATGATTTTTAAGATGCTCTCAAAAATAAATGAGATTTATGTTGTATGATGCGTATGCATGCTATAATGTATGAAGATGTGATGTTTATGAATGTATTCTCGACTGGGAAAATAAATCCTTGACGAATGCCGGGAGTTTGTTGAATCCTGGGATGACGTTGAAGGATAGAATTCTTGGTTTCCGCTGGGGATGATGATTGCGAGAATAAACCGGTAGGAGAAGATGACTCCGTTGGGGAATAATCCCGGTGAAGATATTACTCTACGGGGAGTCACTCTGTAGGAAGAGATACTTCGTTGAGATTTTGATGAGAACTCCGCTGGGGATTCCGTTGATAAGTTATGCTGGAGGATTTGATGAACTCCGCCGGGGGATAGGAAGAACTTCGCCGAGGACGACCTTTCCGTGGTAATTAGCTGAGGATAACCCAATTATAAGCTCTGGTGGGGAATAACCTTTGAATACAGCCGGGGAGAGCGTTCGTACTCTGCAGGGGATAAGCTTCCAGAATCTACTGGGGATAAGCTTCCAGAATCTACTGGGGAGGAGCTTCCAGAATCTACTGGGGAGGATGATTCAACTTTCCTGGGGAAACTTTTGAACTGTACTGGGGAAGTGGCTCCACTGGGGTGCCTGGTATCCCACCGGGGAACAATCTTATATTAAGACTGCCGGGGATGCTTTGCTTAGGAACGTCTGTATACTCCGCTGGGGAATATTGAGATTTTCTGGGGATACCCATCTTCCTTAAGGTTGACAGTAGACTAACTCTGCTTGGGGAGAGTGTTGCTGACTTGCTGGAGATACTGTGCCTTTTCAGGGCTGATGAGAGACCAACTCTGCTCGGGAGAGAGTATTGCTGAATCTTATCTTACTCTGCGGGGAGTGAAGGTATCTTGGTCACGTTCTTCAGATGAACCTACCTTGGTACCTTGGCGGACAGAGCAACTAGATCGCTCGGACAACTCATTATTGCCCCTGTTTCTGCGGGAGAAAAAAGACCTAGGAGGTGCTTGATAACTGCTGATTGATGAACCTTCTTCTGGTAGGCAAGTGACGAGATACCGGGACATAGTCGTACGCTTTGATCCCTAACTTTTGCCTGGACCGCCCTTTCGGGTTTTCAGTCCACTGGGATACCCATTTTTGCCCAAGCCGCCTTTTCAGGTTTTCGACTTGCCGGGTGTACAGATTTTTTTCATTTCATCCCTTATTTTGCCCGAACCCTTTTGGTTCGCCGGGAAGCCCTTATTTTTGCCTAGGTGTGTCAACCTAGCGGGTCTTTGATTATGCGTAGTATTTTTCGACTATGTCCATGCTCTCAGGATACAGGAAGTTGTCACTGTCAGTGGTGCAGTGTTACCATACCACCAAAAGATCTTCGTTTGATCGTCCAATGCCCCAAGTGATCCAGATGGAGATTTGCCCCAAGTTGGTTGGCCTTTTGAGAGATTCTCCGAATCTTGACTTAACTGCCCCAAATGATGGACAATGATCATGTCTTCCCCTGGATTGGAGGTGCTTTTGTTCATTAGATATTCGTCGTGCAAACTTCTATGCTGTTCAAACAAATAGTCATATGCAAGAAATGTTATATTAAAAATGTAAAGCTTATGTCTGTCTTGAAGTTTTTGAAAATGCATTTTTTTAGTAAAACAAGCAAATTATGTAACATGTGATGTCAACTCAAGATTTTACAGCGAGCCTTAAGGAGTCAGGATACCTTTGTAAGAGTATGCTTTCGAACTAACCCATGCTTCAGCTAGGACTTTTAAAGGTTGTAGCGTGGCCTGGTTCACGGTTTAAGAAACAAAGGATAAAGGCTCAAAATTTATTTGTACCCACCCGCTCTTCGTGATGTTCTTCAAACCTAAACTCAACTGATCGTGCGTTAGACCTTGTTTGAGTCTTTGCTTTGATACACCAGCGATGGTTCGGATACTGACAGTTTATTTTGAATAGGCAGTCATTTCCTTTTGTGTTGAGGGTTTGTAGGACCTCTTTCTTTTTTGATTTCGTTATCCCTATTTTTGCCTGAACTGTTTCTTTTATGATTACAGTCAGCGGGATACCCCAGTTTTGTAAGTCTCCTTCATAGGTTTTGACTTAATGGGCTTTTATTTCTGAGAGATAATGACTGACTGTCTTTATGTTTATTCGGAGCCATCACTGTCTTTTGTTTTGTAAGGACTCCTTTGGTGCCATTCGTTGTGCACTTGGATCAGCTGAGAGAACTACCCTGCCCCATGTTATGATTAAGGGTTTTAATTTTCGAAAAGAAAAACTCCTACTTCTTTGGCTTAGAGGGGTTGACGAGGGATTATCTTCCTTATAACTCCGGTGTTTAGGAATTGAAACAATGCCTGTACCTCATCAGCGGGGTCTGTTCAAAAGCATACTGTAAAGATCGTGGTATCATTTTCGTCATCCTCCCTCAAGAGGCTTAGAATTTTAGATCGAGAGTTGAACACCAAGAAAAAAATAAAAGCAATTTTGAATATAGAGAACATAATTACTTCAAAATAGACACGTGTAATGCATTAATGAAATAATAGAGTTTGACATGATAATTGTTTGAATAAGCATAGAAAAATACAATATCAGAATTTAAATGAACAAGAGTCTCTCAATCCTAGCCATGTTTTGGCAAGGGAGCAGTGATCACATCGGGAGTCTCAGCAGGCTCGAATTCGATCTCCTTGGCGTCAATCATGTTCTGAATCTTGTATTTCAGCGCCCAACAATCCTCAGTATCGTGCCCCGGGCTTCCGGAATGATAAGCACACCTCGCATCTGGGTTGTAGTTTGGAGAAGAGGTTTTGGGATTTGCAGGAGGGTTGATCACCGCAATCATATTCATTTTCAACATGTGCTGCAATGCTTGTGACAATGGCATGTTGATGTTGGTGAATTGTCTTTTAGGCTCGTCTGGCCTTCGCTGATTTCCCTTTGGCGGTTGTCGGCGTGACGCAGAACCTGAGATCATGACTGTCCCTACGTGTTGGTCAAGACGATCCTTCTGACTGTATGCAGCATTGGACTCTTTCTTGAATGGTTTCTTCTCAGTGTTCGAGGAGTCACCCTTTTGTATCTTTCCGGAATTGATACCAACTTCTATCCTCTCACCAGTCAAGATCATATCTGTGAACCCAGCAGAAGAATTCCCAATCAGATGATTAAAGAATGGACCAGACAGGGTCCCCAAGAACATGTCAACGAGCTCACTGTCAGTCAACGGTGGCTGCACCCTGCCATCCAGGTCTCTCCACTTTTGCGCGTACTCCTTAAAACCTTCACCCGTCCCCAGTGACATACCCTGGAGTTGGGTACGCGTAGGAGCGAGGTCGGCATTATACTGATACTGCTTATAAAAAGCAGTTGCCAAATCCTCCCAGTTACGAATACTGGTTCCATCCAGCTGATAGAACCATTCGAGCATTAGTCCCTGAAAGACTTTCCTGGAAGAAATGGATCCATAGATTCTTGTCTGCCGTGTAGGGCTGGATCTTCCTTGCGTATGAATGGAGGTGCAACTTAGGACAGGAAGTCCCGTTGTATTTTGCAAAGGCAGGTGCCTTGAACTTGTGAGGGATCACCACCCCGGAAGATAAGCCTAGGTCTCCAAAGTTCAACCCGGGCACCTATTGAATCTCCATGGCATTTAGACGGTCCTCCAGCTGTTTGTACCTGTCCTCAGCAGGAGGGTACTGTTCATCATTGAAGTCTGTCTCGATGTCAGAGACTACGGGACTAGGAACCCTTCCCTCTTGGTGACTGCCTTCCCCAACAGAGGGAGTAGTCCGCTCAGCTTCATTCTGCAGTGTATTCCCAGATATGCGTCTAGGGTTGAACAAAACAATCCTCTTCTTCTTTTTCTTCAAAAGTAGAGTCTTCAATTCCTGTTGTCCTTAGGCTAAGCTCATGACCAGCTCCTGGAACTGGGCGTTCTGGGCCTGGAGGGCCTTGATAGCTTATTCATTGGATGATTCAGGATTCATGATGACCGCTGAAATAAACAGCAAAAAAGGTAAGTGACCTGTAAAAAGTGTACCTGTAATGCAATGATATGTATGATATGCATGCAATATTTTCAAGGATCTCGCGGGGTAAATAGAGAAACTTGTTAGAATTTGAATTTGGTAGCTTGATTGAAGGAACTTCATGTTGTTGAGAGTCCTTCTTCAAGAGTCAAAGCTCACCATATCGAGTGGGTCATAGCCCCTGACTCAAGTCATTAACCTTGGCTAGAGGAAAATAAATCCCCTTTTCCCCCTTGCTAGACAGTTTGATTCATCATGACCTGCATCACAGACCCTTGAGATCCTTGAAATGGATTAGTCCTTATGTACGATGTATGCAATGGTATGATGGCATGATGTTATGCTATGCGTGGAGTAATGTAGGTAAACCCTATTATGAGTCCAGATTAAGGACTGTAAACAAGACCTGCAAGAAACTCAAGTGTCAGATAACAAGCATGCAAGTAGTCAAGTTTGAAGGCACACAAGTCACACAAGACAACCCTTAGAGTTCAGGCCAGCATGAAGTTTGGGGTACTACCCTCTTGAAGTTGGTGGGCTCAAAAACCTGTCCTATCAAAAGTAACCGGGTTCTAAGAAGCTCAATATCATTAGGTTGTTTTCTATGTTCATTGTTTTGATTTAGCCACTGAACTGGCGATCAAAATATTCCAAGAAAACAACCCTCAATAAGTGTAGTATAGAGTATCTACCAACTTCGGACTGCACCAAAGTCGGTCATCTCACTACCCCTAAAGAGGCCAAGATGGTCAAGTAAGGTTCCTAAGGTCAGTTGATGCTTCACGACACCACGCGGCGGCCCCGTACTCTCCTTGACTTGACTCAAGGGTTACCGGTACTCACCAAAGTGCCACATCAACGTAGCAAACTGTTTCAACCGTGTCGGTATACCCCGCACAGTTCCCTCACAGTTTGTTGCTACTTTCTAAAAGGTATCCCCCAGATCCGGGTTAGGATCTATGAAACTCCCAAAACAGGCCCACAATATTAAAGCAAACAGGTCAAGCAATTGAAAACATGATGATGAACTATTCCTAAGGTACACCCCACTTATTAAGTATCCCCAGCAGAGTCGCCAGTTCTGTGATCGGTGGAAATAGAACTGACCATTTTTTAAGCTGGTTCGCAAAATGTCGCGGTAAGCAAGAGTCGCCACCGTCTTTTATGTTCTCCAATATGGAAAGGACAAAAGCACAACAAAATTCCTTATTCGAGATGTCTCTCGGTTCGGGAGGTAGATTTATAGAAAGGGAAGGTGTTAGCACCCTTTCTATCCGTGGTTATCCACGGGCTCTTAGGTACTTGCTCTTATGTTTTCAAAAGATGTTTGCTTTTCAAGTGTGTGTGGGTTTTGAAAAAAAGTTTCGTTTGAAAAATTTCTAAGTGACTCTTGTATCAGTCCTCAAGAGTGTATGAAAAATTTGTTTGAAAGCTTTTAGAAAGTGTAAGGTGTGAAAAGTTGTTTTGTTTGTTTGAAAAGAGCAAGTACCCATGAGAATATACCTACTCTAAGGAATTAAGTTGTGTAAGAGTCCTTTAGATAGTGCTATCCCACCATTGAGAGGTAGGTAGCACCGTCGTTGGAGGTGTTCGGGTCAATTCGATTATTAGGGACATGTGTGGTCACCAAAGCAATGGTAGGACGTCTTAGAAGTAACCCTAATGTCCTAGATCCTTTTTTATCCGAGGCAACCGTTTCGAGGCGACTGAATCTTTTAGACAGAAGGGCGACCTCTAAGATACCCTATACTTGATGACCACGTTCGAGGCAACCAGTGAGGCGTACCCTAGGAGTGGCATGTGCTTTGTGTGTTGTTTTTCAGTTAATTGTCTTTGTACATGTTATTTGTGAGCTACGGATTAATTTTATTTACATACATTCTTGCAGGCATTTTTTAACAGTTAGGAGTGCGGAAAGTAAATTGCGGAAAGATAAATCTAACTATTACAAGGCGCGGGTCTATACATCGCCAAAAACAATAACCCGTTTTGAAAAGTAAATGCAGAAAATTAAAGAAAGCAATAAAATCCTAATTGATATTACATCCTCTGTACAGATACATAAACATAGTCAAAATAAATAAATACGCGCGAATAGAAATTTAATCGGGAACGTCCTAAGGGTTTTGACCCTTTTTTGAATAAGAATTAAATTTTTGTCCCTTTTTGTGATTAAAGAAATTAAAACTAATAACTAATTAATTAATTTAATTAAAAGAAAAATATTTTGTGTTTTTATGTTTTTTAATGAAAATAAAATAAAAGAATTAAAATTAAAAGTTAACCTAATTCTAAATTATTTTTATTTATTGTAAAGAAAAAGAGATTAAAATTGACCTAATTAAACTATTTTATTTATTAGTATTTTATTTACAAAATAAGTTAACAAATAATAATAATATTAGTTTTTTTTTGTTTTTTATGAAAAATATTATTTATGTTAATTTTGGTGGTAATAATGATAATTAAAAAAAAAATTGATAACTAAATTAGAAAATATAAAAAAAGAAAAAAGAATGAACAAAGGGGGTTAATGGACCAATGGGAGGTTTTTTTGTTGAATTTCTGGCCCAATAGAAGTAAGTCTGTTTGACTTTTTGCTATTGACTGCACTGGCTTGACTGGGGAGCATGGTGCTCCTTCATTTCTTGGCCTTTGGATCCATGATTATGGACATGTGGCGCATGGATTGGTGAGGTGTATGATGAAGCCCTTCAGGGAGCCTGCATAGGAATATGTTAGGAAAAATTGAAACAATTATTGAGTGGACCTGGGAATCGAACCCAGGTCCTGTAGCCTTTTCCAATAGCATGGCCACCAACTGAGCTGCGCGTTTCATTTGATCTAAGAATAAGCAATGATTAATATATGTAATAAAAAGCAATATTCCTAAAAATAAAAAAAGACACGTGCATTATTTTAAACAGGCCAATCAGATGCAAGCATGTGGTCATCTTCTTCCTCAAAAATTGCAGGTTTTTTACCTGCGAATTTTATCCGCAGGTGGTTTCGTAGGTTGTTTCGAAACTCGTCCCTAGGCCATGAAAATGCTACCTGAGACCATGAGCATGTTCGTCTTGGTCCCCTGAGTTCATCCCTGCTCCTTATTTATTCTGATTTCGCCTGAACATAAAATCCCTAAAAACCATACAAACAAACCCTAGACACGGGATTTGTCACATGAGGCTTAAAAATGAAATTAAATGATGCCATTAGATTAGAAATCAAACAAGGAGTATGAATGTGCTAAGATTTTTGAGAAATCATGCAAGAATAGAGAAACAATATTCCATGTTCAGAGGTGATTTCGTGGGTACTTACAGCACTTGATATGGAGTCTCAGGACTTGGCAAGGGTTGCTTTAGCTTCAGGGAGTGGCAAGGAAGAAAGCCACGTGCTTGCTTTGCTCTGAAAAGGCTTGTAACTAGGTTTTAGAACTCTCACTTTTTGGACAATTTTTAGTTTTGGTTCTGGCCGTTTTTGCACACACTAGGTCGTGAATCCTATATGGCCTCCTTGCATATGTATGTATCAAGGGATTTAAGTCAGCATTAGGAGCCTTAACCTTGTGCATTGAAGTTTTGGATTTCTTCTTAACCACCATTAAAGGCCTTTCAAAGCTTTGTCCAAATTGTGAATTTTCATGCATAAATGAGCTTTACACGAATTTGGCAACTAGAATATGCTTCATGAAGGCTAATCAAACCACAAGATACCATTTAATCAATTTTTTTGATTTTACTTGAATTATTATGGATTAAAATGAATTAAATCCATAAAAATTAAATAAAAATAGAAAAATAATTATTTGGTCTTGAAATTGATCATGGGACACGTGGGTGGCATGACAAGGCTGAATCAAGTGGAAGAAAGTGGGCCCTTTTGTCAAAAATTGAAGTTTCAAGGATAGTTGACTTTTGCCATTTCACAAAAATTTCCCAACTTCTCCAATGTATATCTTGCTCAATTTTGATCATATGAACATGTTCTTGGACATTTTGGAAAGGTCTTGAAGTCCTTTAACCAATGCCTTTGGTCCCATGTCATTTTGATTTACCAATCTCAAGTTATGGTATTTGACTTAAAATGCCTTTTTGTTGACTTTTGAAAATGACCTATAATGTTGAAATTGATAACTTTTTGTGAGAGCATTTCTTGGATTTGGAATGTGAAGATGAGTTGTAGGAAATGTCATCCCCTTCAAAATGAGCATTGGATGGTATTTTTATGATGAACCATGAGAAAGTTATGCCTTGGTCAAGTTACAGTTGACATTTCAGCTGTCCAAAAATAGAAACTTTTGCGTCTTGATTTTTGAGCCATTCTTGTGAAATCATGGTCAAGATTTGACCAAATGATGATTGTGACTTCAAAATAAGATGTTGACCAAATTTTTTGACTTTTGACTGCCAAATGACCATTTTTCCCCTATAGTTGATTGTGAAGCAACTAGGGCTTTTGACTGTGCAACTTGACCCTGTGAGCCTTGAAACTTGACATGGGGATGCTTGACAATGTGTATAGGCATATGTGACTTGATTGTGCCCTTGAAAGCCTCAACTTCCTTGCAAGAACCAAAACCCTAATTTTGACTGGCTTAGGAGGATGCTTGACTGTGTAGCCCTTGAGTAGACTTGAGCAAATTGAGATGATGCTTGTCAAAACTTTGAAGAATATGGGAGGGCAAATTTTGGGGTACAACAGAATGTAATGCAAAATGATACGAGGGTGATCTCCTGAGTTGAAATGTGGAAAGTCAGCAATTGAAATTCTCCTTCTGGTAACGGTTGCTGATACGTAAGGGGTAGCATCCACCAACAGTTTATCAATGATCTTTCTCTTCACCAGATTCTTTCCTGTCAGAGCTTTCCCACATGTAGGCTCTAACTCCCCCAGTAGGTTCACTTCGTCCAAATGTGCAATCAGACCATTCTCTGTCAAAATGTCTAAAATCAACCTTCCCATTGGAATCCAGTTCCTTTTGGATTTAGGGTTCTTCACTCTTTCTGCTTCCCTCGTTTCCTTGACATGTGTCCAGAGGTGATCAAACAGAAGGTAGGGTAAATCAATCTTTACATTCGTTCCCAGACAAAGCAGAAGGTATTGCTGGTCAGGATTTATATAGTCAGGAGAACTTGTTTCCTTTCTATGATGAATGTAGCCATGGATGATTCAAGCCCAGATCTTGTACTAATTCTTCAAGTCTCTGACTTTTGATGAAGCTTGCCCGGTTGTAAAAATTTCAGCATGAACTCTTGCCATATCCATTCTACCATTTGAGATTCCAGTGACTCTATTGCCTTCAAAACCCAGTAACCCCCTGATGATATTTTCAGTGATTGAAATTTCCTTTCCCATTGCAAATGAGAGAATAACCTTTGGAGATGCAATGGCGTGAATCCAAAATTCCTTTACAAGATGCAGAAATACAGGGCCAACAAGACGATCAAAGAAATTTCCCCATCCTTAAAATTCCACTGCAGGAAGAAGGTCAAACCCATTTTCTTTTAGGTTTTCAAAGTCCACCATCAATTCACTTATTACTTTTAAACTGCCAACAAGAATAAGAGTGGTTCTTTCAGGGATGATGTATTGTTCAGCTTGAGTGCTTCCGGAAGGAGTAGAATATGAAGCCATAAGAGCACTTAGGTTGAGATGAATGAAAATGGGTTGCAGAAAATACACAGAGACAATTTTGAAATTTGAAAGAGAAGGTAAAAAGTGAGAAAGGGGTTTTACAAAAGTATTTATAGGTAAACTTTTGAGAAAAAAGGTTTTTGAAATAAAACTGTAAAAAGAATTTTAAAAAAAAATTAATAAATTTTTTTTAATCATTACTAGCATTTAATGACATTAACAATGATGGGAAAGCGTAAGATTTTGAACAAATCATAACAGTTACCTAGGAACGGCGTCAATAGCATAGCACGCGTGACCTTTCAGAAATACAACACGTGTTCATCTCCTGAAGGTTGCACGAGACAGCTGTTTGATATAATGAACTGCTGAACTATACTTGTAATGAAACGTTAGAACATTTCAGAACTTTATATATAGTTTCTGATATAACTTCTCTTCTAACTTCTGAAGAATTGTTAATCAGAACATTCATTTCAAAACATTCTGAAAGCAATCATAGAAGATAAACACAATTTCATTCAGGACAAAATTCCATACTAATATTTTTCAGAATGAATTTAAATCTATCTTCAGAAAGGGGTTTGGTAAAAATATCAGCCCATTGATGGTCTGTGTTTACAAAGTTTAAATTTAAAATTCCTTTCTGAATGTAGTCCCTTATAAAATGATATTTAATTTCTATGTGTTTTGCTTTAGAATGCAAAATAGGATTTTTAGAAAGACAAATTGCAGAGGTATTATCACAGAAGATAAGAATCTTACTTTCATAGAGATTAAAATCTTCTAGCTGACTTTTCATCCAGATCATCTGAGAGCTACATCCAACAGCAGATATATACTCAGCTTCTGTTGTTAGAAGTGCAATGGTAGCTTGCTTCTTGCTGTACCACGAGATAAGGTTGTCACCTAGAAACTGACAACTTCCAGAGGTGCTCTTTCGTTCAATTCTATCTTCAACAAAGTTCGCATCACAATAACCTACTAGTCTAAATTCTTTTGATCTTCTGTAACACAGACCCAGATTAGTAGTACCTTTCAGATACCTAAGAATTTGCTTAATAGCAGTTAAGTGAGATTCTCTAGGATCTGATTGGAATCTAGCACATTAATATACGCTGAATAATATATCAGGTCTAGATGCAGTCAGATAGAGAAGGGATTCAATCATACCTCTGTAGAGTTTATGATCTACCTTCATACTTACCTCATCTTTTCCCAGAATGCATGTAGCATGCATTGGTGTCTTTGTATCTCTACTTTCTGACATCTGGAATTTCTTCAGAAGTTCTTTAACATACTTCGTCTGATGTATGTAAGTACCTTATGGAGTCTGGTTTATTTGTATTCCCAGAAAGAACTTTAATTGTCCCATCATGCTCATCTCAAATTCAGCCTGCATAGTCTCAACAAATTCTCTTCCAAGAGAGATATTAGAGGTTCCAAAAATAATATCATCAACATAAATTTGACAAATTAAAATATCATTTTTAAATGTTTTTATGAATAAATTTGTGTCCACTTTCCCTCTGATAAAATCCTTTTCTAAAAGAAAATTACTCAAACGTTCATACCAAGCTCTGGGAGCTTGTTTCAGACCGTATAAATACTTTTTTAGTTTAAAAATATGTTCTGGATAATGTTCTGGATATTTTGAGTCATTAAAGCCCGGAGGTTGATGGACATTGTTGTACCCCAAAATTTACCCTCTTTTCATACACGCATATTATTGGATTTATGGTTATGGAATAAAGGTATATTTATCAAGCGTAGTCAGGTTACAAGTGACGTTTATTTCGCCAATGGATGTTCTTAGAGTATTTTCTGTGCTAAAGATCGATTCGCCATTTTGCAACGATTCAAGGTTCAAAGATTCACAAGTCCAACCCGGCGCGTCATATTCGGGTGTTATTTTACCAAAATATCTCTGATAACGTATTCTCAAATTCAGGTTCGGATCAAGAGTCAATTCTTTAAAGAAGGTCTCCGAATGTGTGAGTTTTCTCGAAGAAATGTGGTGAAAAAGTATGCTGAAAGTGCAGTTTTTACGCACTAAAAATTCATAACTTGAAGATCGTGGCTTTTTTGAACCCGTTCCGGTGGACCAAATTACGTCTTGTCGTCATCTACGTTTTCATCTCTCATGGCTGAAAGCCAATTTCGATCAGAAGGTCTTCAAAAATGCGGATTTATCAAGTATTTTCGTATAGAAAATTTGTGACAGAAGTTTATTTGCGTCATGTTCAGAAAATCATAACTTGGTCGATTTTCATCGTATCGAGTTGGTTCCAGCGCCAATATTTCAAAAATTGAGTCGACTACATTTTCTCAGGAGGTATCTAGTTCGAATGATATCTAAAAGGCCTTTGTTTTTTACCCAGAGTGCGCGTGACGCGCCAAAAATCCTGAATGCTGAATATTATTTCATCTGGGTAAAAACTTAGAAAATTCATAACTCGGTCAATTTTTATTGGATTGAGTCCATATTTTTACACAAGGTCACTGTCTCAGAGATCTACAACTTTTATTCCAAAGTAGAGACCGGGTTATGCTCCGATCAATACTCGTTTTTTATTGAAGAACGTGTCAGAGTCGACACTGGAGCCCAAAATAAGTTTGTCTGAGCCTAAACTTCAAAAATTCATAACTAATTCACTGTTTATCTGATTGAGCCCATTTTTGGACAGGAGTTAGTTCTCGATGTCGGCTACATTTTGTTTTCACATTTCAACTTCAAAAATTGTACTTAAGACCCTACGACTTAGTCTTAAACGTGATGGACTCAAGTGAATAAAAATCCGCACTATTGCTTGTTGTTATTGGAGGCCCAATTGCATATTCAAAGCTCATTTTTTTCTCTAATTTCCATTATATAATCTCAATATTTTCACACAAACAAGAAGAGAAAAAAAAACCATTTGCCACAATCCTGTCAAAATATCAAATTCTTTCAAGAACCCTAAAACCTTGAAATCCTTATTACAAACCCCCATCTCACTACAAACAAGCCATCACTGTTACAAATCCACATCTCACTACTTCTCTAGTAAGGGTAAGACTGGTTTAATCTTCATGATCAAAAGGGCATAGAAGCATTCATACATGCCATATCGATTTTAATATTAAAAAATGTTTATATATTTATTTTCTTTATATTTCATGATATAGTAATTTATTTAATGTGTTCATGAGATTCAACACTACAGATATATACAAGATCTCATGCAGGATTATTACAAAACGCTGATGGCCAAAAGAGAAGAACCACTAATGCATGGCGAGACAGACATCCTGAGAAGGTTAAGGGCGTGGGTTCAACACCCACCCCTATTGGTTTTGGTTTTCTTCCTTTCTATTTATCCTTTTACCTATTTTCATTCTTTCTGTTTAAAACTTTTTTTTCATAAAACTTAACATTTTTCACAAACCTTTGATTTTTCATAATAAACTCGAATAATTAATTTTAAGGTTTTTTTAATCTAATTTTAGGTTTTAAATTAATTTTTGGGTCAACAACCACCCTTGATAATATGTATAATTTTGCTTACTTTTAACCCTTTGTGCATCATTTCTTTCTCTTTAATATCTTCCTTAAAAACCCTAAATTCATATAAACTCTAATTTTATTTAAATAAAAAACCCTATTAATTGGCAAACTTAACCCTTTTTACAAACCCTAATTAATTTAGGTTTAAATTTTTTTTAATTATTATTAATTTTTTTATTAAATCTTTAATTTAATTAATTAACTTTTTTTCCTGCAAATTAGGAAAACAATTAGGTTTTAGGTTTTCTTTGTAATTAACCCTTTAATTAACAATTTTTTTTAACAAATTAGGATTAGGTTTTTGTTTTAGTTAGTAACTGAATTTTTGGCTTTTTATTTATTTATTAATAAATTAAGTTAATTAACTTTTTTTTATTAAGATTAGTTAGAATTATGTTTTTTAATTAACTTAAAATTATTTTCTACAAAAACACCAAAAACATTAACTTAGAATTTTAGGTTTTAATTTTTCCTTAATTTCTTTTTATTTATTCTTTTACATTTTAATTTTTAGAAAAAAACTGTATAGATCGCATTATCAATGTAATAGCGTAGATTTATCTTTTCTCGCATTTTTTTTAATTATGTAATTGCTTCCGGGATGTAATAGTTTTAGGATTTCTTTTCCGCACTCTTCACTATTATGTAACTGCCCCAAAGCTCTGTAATAACCTAGATTTACATTTCTGCCTTTACCTTCCGCTACTATATTTTATGCAATGCTTAGACTAATAGGATTGTATGGAAAGACCGGTAAACTAATTAAACATAACATCACTTAATTACAAGATAAATATCTGAAAATAAACACTGTTGCACACTTGTACCCCTAGGGTATACCTCACTTGGTTACCTCGAGAAATGGTCATGTCCCTCGAACGTAGGGATATCTTAGCAAAAGACCCTCAATCTAAAAATCATCATAAAGATCATAGTCCCTTAACGTCCCTCGAGTTGCCTACGAGAAATGATCTTGTCCCTCGATGTTGTCTACGAATATATGATGATAGTCCCTTCGAAATGCTAAGGTATCCTTACATGTTGCCTTCAATGACTATTTCGTCCCTTTCGATAGTCCCTCAACATCCAACCACTAGGGTTACCTACTCACTAATAGTAGGATAACACGGTTTAAAGAATAGGAGGAAAAGAACGCCTTTTTTCGAGTAGGTAGATAACTGTTAGGTACTCGCTCAAAATGAAAAATCTTTTACACCATACACTTTCAAACAAATTTTTCAAACTTAAGTTTTCAAAAAACTTCGTCACACTCTTGAGGACTGATACAAGGGTTATCACAAAGTTAAAACTCTTTTCAAAAACAAAGTACATACACAAGAAATTTTAAAAAGATGAGCAAGTACCTAAGATCCCATGGAAAACCATGGATGGAAAGGGTGCTAACACCTTTCCTTTCTATAATCTACCCCCCGTACTCAGAATATCTCGAAAAAGGATTTTTTCTATACTTTTTTCCTTTCCGGTTGGATAAAATAAAAGTCAGTGGCGGCTCTTGCTTACCGCAACATTTGCAAACAAAAAACGCAAACCAGTATTAACAGTCGGATCTGCCACTGTATCACATAACTGGCGACTTTGTTGGGGATTTTATAAGTGGGGTATACCTTAGGATCTAGGTAATCTAAATTGCTTCTCTTGATTGCTTTGTGTGCTTTATTTTTGAGGGTTTTGTTTGGGGTTACTATAGATCTTACACCTGAATCTAGGGAATACCTTTTTGGTAAGTAGCAATAGACCGTGAGGGAACTGTACGACGTAGACCGATATGGTTGAAGCAGTAACTAAGTTGGTGTGGCACTTTGGTTGGTACCGGTATCCCTTATGGAGAAACGAGGAGAATACAGGGCCGCCGCGTGGTGTCGTGAAGCACCGACGGACTTTAGAACCTTAGTTGAACAACTTGGCCATTAGAAAGTAGCAAGATAGCCGACCTCGGTGTAGAGCTGAGAACTGGTTAATAATCGATGCTACACTCATTGAGATCATACTTTCGGAATATTTTGGCCGCAAGAAAAGATTGCGTGAGCTGAAACCATGACCGATAAAGGATGGTCAGTGATATTGAGATCATCTAGAACCCAGTTACTTTTTAGGACAGGTTGAACCAACTAAACTTCAAGAGGGTACTACCTTAAAACCCATACAAGCCTAAACCTAAGGTTATTTATGTGACTCGTGTGCTTTCAACTTGAACTACTTGCACAGTTTTATTATCTGACAACATGAGTTCCTTGCAGGTTTTGTTTACAGTTCTTATCCAATAACTTGGATTTCTTGTCGGGTTTACTTGCTTACATCACCTTGCACTTTTGCTTAAACGCATATCATACACATCATAACATCATACCATAGCATTTCCTTAACCATTTCAAGGATCTCAAGGGCCTGTGGTGCAGGTTATGATGAACCAAACGTCTAGCAAGGGGCAAAGGGATTTATTTTCCTCTAGCCAATGCAGTCTAGAGATCAAAACAAGATAACTTGAGTCAGTGGCTATGACCCACTCGATATGGTGAGCTTGACTCCTGAAGAAGGACTCTCAATGACACGAAGTTTCTTCAATCAAACTGCAATCAAATTCTAACAGTTTCTTGTTTACCCCGCGAGATCCTTGAAAACATTGCATACACATATCATACATATCATTGCATAACAGGTCTTCTAGTACAAGTCTCTCATGTTCTCGCTGTTTATTTCAACAATGCCTCTCAAACAAGACAACAGAGATCTTCAAACTCAAGAAGCTCAGTTCAGGGAAATATTCCTAAACCTACCCAAGGGGCAGGAAGAGTTGAAAACACCCCTCGTTGGGAACTTGGTCAAGAAAAGTTCTGAAGACAATAAGGACGAACGGCTGGAACAACTGCAAGCTGAGGTAGGTGCAATGAGAACCCAAATGCTGGGGCGGATGGATCTTATCCAAGGCCTAGCCCGAAGACAAGAAGAGATGAAAGCCACCATCAACCAACTTCATTAAGACGGATACAACAGTATGAAGCAAACAGTCGAGGTCGGGGACCAAGTCATTGATTAACCTCCAAGAAGAAAAAAGGTTGGTTTGGTGGCGAGTGGACCTTTCCAAATTGCTACTACATCACGGGTCCAACAACAACCTCGCCAAAAACAACGGGTTGATCAGAGTAAGTCGGATATGCCCAAAAGGCAGTTTACCAAACTCAACATGTTGCTGTCTTAAGCTTTGCAACACCTGTTAAGGATGAATCTGATTATGTTGATAGGACCTCATCCGAATCCTAAGACTTCTTCCCCTAACTACAATCCTGATGCAAGGTGTGCATACCCTTCCAACAGCTCGGGGCATGATACTGATGACTGTTTGGGCATTGAAAAATAAAATTCAAGACCTAATTGATGAAGAAGCGCTAGAATTTGCACAAGATGGTCAGGCTGAGTTCTTCTGTCATCCCTCCAAAGCATACCATATGAAGTGACAAGTTCTCACAAGAAGACTTTTCGTTCATTATAATTTTCAATGTGTAATTTTATTTTGATTTGTTTAAACATTTATTCATATCAAACCTCTTTATTTCATCAATGCATTTCACATGTTTGTCTTGAATCAATTCATTCGTATTCACTATTTCAAAAATGCGTTCTTGTTTCCTTTTGTGATATTCAACTCTCGATTAAAAACTCTAAGTCTTAGAGGGAGGATAACGAAAATGATACCATAATCTCTATAGTATGCTTTTGAACAGACCCCGCTGACGATGTACAGACGTTGTTTCAAATCCTAAACAGTGGAGTTATAAGGAAGATAATCCCTAGTCAACCCCTTCGAGCCAAAGAAGTAGGAGTTTTCTTTTCACACAAATTAAAACCTTTAATCATAACCTGGGGCAGGGTAGTTTCTCAGTTAATTTAGATGTGCATTCAGTCGCAATATTCTACTTCATACATAATGAATAGCATCAAAGACGTCCTTCCAAAACAAAAGACGGTGATGGTTCCGTATAATCGTCAAGACAGGCAGTCACCATCTCTCGAAATAAAAGCCCATTAAGTCAAAACCTATGAAGGAGACTTAAGAGAAAAATTGGGGTATCCCGCTGACTGTAATCACAAAAGAAACACTTCAGGCAAAAATTAGGGATAACAAAAAAAGAAGAAGAGGTTACTACAAATCCTCGAAAAAAAGAAGATTACAAAAATGACTGACTTTTCAAAACAAAGGTTCAATTTCTAAATCATCACCAAGTATCAGAGCAAAGAATCCGGACTCAATCGGGATCTAAACGCACAATTAACTGAGTATAGGACTAAAGAAGATCACAAAGAGCGGGTTGGGTACAAATAAAATTTGAGCCTTTATCCTTTGTTTCTTGAACCGTGAACCAAGCCACGTTATAACCCTTAAAAGTCCTAGCTGAAGCATGGGTTAGTTTGAGAGCATACTATTACAAAGGTATCGCGACTCCTGTAGGCTTTGTTACAAATCCTGAGTTGATATCACATTCCCGCAAATTTCGCTTAACTACACAAAACACATTTTCAATTTTTTTTTCAAGACAGACATGAGTTTTGCATTCTTTAAATGACATTGTTTGCATATGAATAATTGTTTGACAACAGAGAAATCCACACAATGGATATTCAATAAACAGACATCCTCTCAATGGACAAAATCACCTCAGCGGGAAAGACACTTCCAAAAATAGGTCTTCCATAAGCAAGGGGCATGACCTGATGTTTAAACACACATGGGGCAGTCTCTCCAAAAGTACCAGATAGCCAAGGGCAGATCTCCATCTGAAACACTTGGGTAATTGGGCATGAATCCCAGCAACAAATCATGTACGATCAAATAAACATCTTTTGGTAGTGTGGCAACACTTACTACTATGAACAGTGACAACTCCCTATATCTTGAGAGCGTGGACATAGTCAGAAAATACTGCGCATGAATAAAGACCCGCTAGGTTGACTGGCCTAGGCAAAAATAAGGGCATCCCGGCAAACCAAAAGGGTTCAGGAAAAAATTAGGGATAAAAACAAAAAAGATATGTACACCCGGCAAGTCGAAAACCTAAAAAAGGCAGCTTGGGCAAGAAAGGGTATCCCGGTGGACTGAAAATCTGAAAAGACAGTCCAGGCAAAAGTTAGGGATTAAAGCGTACGACTATGTCTCGTTATCTTGTCACTTGCCTATCAGTAGAAGACTTATCATTCCGATCGAGAGTTACCAAGCACCTCATAAGTTGGAATGACACTCAATCCACAAGGCCTCCGCAGGCACTTTCTCCAGTAAGTACAGGGGCAAAAAAGTCTTGATGCAAAGTCATTGTTGTGTCCTCAGCATACGACCCTCTGACATCTACACTCCCCACATAGTAGAGGAAACTAAAGCTTTGACATCGGCTTCCCCAAACAGGAGCTACGTTCCCCAGCAAAGTTCCTTCAGAGAATCGATATCTATATTCCCCGACCGAATTTCATAATCGCAAGCAGTTCGTAAAGTTGTCTCACAAGCAGAGTTTATTACTCTGAATACAGAAGCTCAATCCCTAACAGAGTTTATTCCTCTGACTACAGAAGTTCATCCCTCAACGGAGTTTATCTCTCCGAATCGGCAAGATCTTCCAGCAAGGCATCTCCTCTCTCAAACAGAGTTATTCCCCCGCAGAGTTGTTCTCAAGTAGGGTCCCCTCGACATAACATCCGTAAACAAGGAGCAAATCCCCAGCACAGTCATCTTTGTTCACCATCCCCCAACAGAAGCAAATGAACTATGGTTCTTTACAAGCAGTCAAGAATACCATTTCTCATACTCTCCAAACAGCAATCAGAGATTTATTTTCTCGGACTCAGATTATTATGACAACATTTCATGTTCATACATCATGACATGTTCATACGTTACATATAACATAGTCTCATTTATTTTGAGAACGTCATTATACACTGCATCGCACACAACTAACCCTATATTTATTTCACGGAAAGACGGTTATTATCAGCAACTTCCAGCAGGTCCATGATCAACACTCAAAGCTAAACAGAGTAATCATCGACGCGACAAGAACAACCTTACCCAGGTTCCCTCTGCATTTTTACCCAAACTCATTCTGAAGCAGCCCTACTATCCAGGTTCCTTCTCACAGCCCTACTATCCAGGCTTTCATATCAAAGTAACCCTACTATCCAGGTTCCTTCTCACAACCCCACTATCCAGGCTTTCATACCGAAGTAACCCTACTATCCAGGTTCCTTCTCACAACCCTACTATCCAGGCTCTCATGTCGAAGTAACCCTACGACCCAGGTTCCTTCTCACAACCCTACTATCCAGGTTCCTTCTCACAGCCCTACTATCCAGGCTTTCATATCGAAGTAACCCTACTATCCTGGTTCCTTCTCACAGCCCTACTATCCAGGCTTTCATATCGAAGTAACCCTACTATCCAGGTTCCTTCTCACAACCCTACTATCCCGGCTTTCATATCGAAGTAACCCTACTATCTAGGTTCCTTCTCACAGCCCTACTATCCAGGATTTCATATCGAAGTAACCCTACTATCCAGGTTCCTTCTCACAGCCCTACTATCCCAGATTTCATATCGAAGTAACCCTACTATCCAGGTTCCTTCTCACAGCCCTACTATCTCGACTTTCATATCGAAGTAACCCTACTATCCAGGTTTCTTCTCACAACTCTACTATCCAGGATTTCACATCGAAGTAACCCTCATATCCAGGTTCCTTATCACAACCCTACTATCCAGGCTTTCATACCGAAGTAACCCTACCATCCAGGTTCCTTCTCACAACCCTACTATCCAGGCTTTCATATCGAAGTAACCCTATCATCCAGGTTCCTTCTCAGCAGCCCTACTATCCAGGCTTTCATATCGAAGTAACCCTACTATCCAAGTTCCTTCTCACAGCCCTACTATCCAGACTTTCATATCGAAGTAACCTACTATCCAGGTTCCTTCTCAGCAGCCCTACTATCCAGGCTTTCGTATCGAAACAACCCTACTATCCAGGTTCCTTTTCATAACCTTACTATCCAGGTTCCCCCTCTCTTATCCCCAAGCAGCGGTCCAACATTGTAAGACCGGGACCTGGTCAAACATGATTGGTTTCTCATTTCCCCAGTAAGTCGCGGTGCAGCCTGTACACTGACCAGATATGCAGTTCACCTCCGGAGTTAATTCCCAAGTAGAGTAACAGACAACTGAAGCTCCTAAAATTGTATTTCTTCCAAGACATATACCAACATTCCTCAGCAGATTTCTCCTCAATGACAGGAACATGAATTCTCGTCAAAGGAATATCTCGGGAAATCAACATCCTCTAGATGGCATCTTTAAGCCCATCTCCGATGATTCTCCGTCATATCTTCTGGATGGCATCTTTAAGCCCATCTCTGGTGACCTTCCGTCATCACCTCCAAATGGCATCTATAAGCCCATTCCCGAAATTATCTACACAGTCCAACACCATCTCAGACGAGTGAAAATTTTTGGGCACTCTAGTGTTCAATCATCTTCCACCTACAGATTAAGGCAAACAGCTAATCTACATCCCCAGGTTTAAGAAGATTGAACATGGGCAACTGTTGTACCCCAAAATTTACCCTCTTTTCATACACGCATATTATTGGTTTTATGGTTATGGAATAAAGGTATATTTATCAAGCGTCGTCAGGTTACAAGTGACGTTTATTTCGCTAATGGATGTTCTCAGAGTATTTTCTATGCTGAAGATCGGTTCGCCGTTTTGCAACGATTCGGAGTTCAAAGATTCACAAGTCTAACCCGACACGTCATATTCAGGTGTTATTTCACCAAAATATCTCTGATAATGTATTCTCAAATTCAGGTTCGGCTCAAGAGTCAATTCTTTAAAGAAGGTCTCTGAATGTGTGAGTTTTCTCGAAGAAATATGGTAAAAAAGTGTGCTAAAAGTGCAGCTTTTACGCACTAAAAAATTCATAACATGAAGATCGTGGCTTGTTTTGAACCCGTTTTGGTGGCGAAAATTCAGGATTAATGTCATCTACGTTTTCATCTCTCACGGCTGGAAGCCAATTTCGATCAGAAGGTCTTCAAAAATGCAGATTTATCAAGTATTTTCATACATAAAATTTGTGACAGAAGTTTATTTGCGTCATGTTCAGAAAATCATAACTTGATCGATTTTCATCATATTGAGCTGGTTCTAGCGCCAAAATTTCAAAAATTGAGTTGACTACATTTTCACAGGAGGTATCGAGTTTGAACGATATCCAAAAGGCCTTCGTTTTTTATCCAGAGTGCGCGTGATGCGCTAAAAATCTTGAATGCTGAATATTATTTCATCTGGGTCAAAACTTCGAAAATTCATAACTCGGTTAATTTTTATCGGATTGGGCCCATCTTTTTACACAAGGTCACTGACTCAGAGATCTACAACTTTTCTTCCAAAGTCGAGACCGGGTTATGCTCCGATCAATACCAATTTTTTATTAAAGAACGTGTCAGAGTCGACACTGGAGCCCAAAATAAGTTTGTCTGAGCCAAAACTTCAAAAATTCATAACTAATTCACCTTTTATCCGATTGAGCTCATTTTTGGACAGTTGTTAGTTCTCTATGTCGGCTACATTTTGTTTTCACATTTCAACTTCAAAATACGCACTTAAGACCATGCGACTTAGCCTTGAACGTGATGGACTCAAGTGAATAAAAATCTGCACTATTGCTTGTGGTTATTGGAGGCCCAATTGTACATTCAAAGTCCATTTTTTCTCTCTAATTTCCATTATATAATCTCATTCTTTTCACACAAACAAGAAGAGAAAAAAAACCCTTTGCCACAATCCTGTCAAAATATCAAATTCTTTCAAGAACCCTAAAACCTTGAAATCCTTATTACAAACCCCCATCTCACTACAAACAAGCCATCATTGTTACAAATCCACATCTCACTACTTATCCAGTAAGGGTAAGGCTGGTTTGATCTCCATAATCAAAAGGGCATAGAAGTATTCATACATGCCATATCAGTTTTAACATTAAAAAATATTTATATATTTATTTTATTTGTATTTCATGATATAGTAATTTATTTAATGTGTTCATGAGATTCAACACTGCAGATATAGACGGGATCCCATGCAGGATTATTACAAAACGCTGATGGCCAAAATAGAAGAACCACCAATGCATGGTGAGACAAACATCTTGAGAAGGTTAAGGGTGTGGATTCAACACCCACCCCTATTGGTTTTTATTTTCTTCCTTTCTATTTATTCTTTTACCTATTTTCATTCTTTCTGTTTAAAACTTTTTTTCATAAAACTTAACATTTTCACAAACCTTTGATTTTTCATAATAAACTCGAATAATTAATTTTAAGGTTTTTTTAATCTAATTTTAGGTTTTAAATTAATTTTTGGGTCAACACCCACCCCTGACAATATGTATAATTTTGCTTATTTTTAACCCTTTGTGCATCATTTCTTTCTCTTTAATATCTTCCTTAAAAACCCTAAATTCATATAAACTCTAATTTTATTTAAATCAAAAACCCTATTAATTGGCAAACTTAACCTTTTTTACAAACCCTAATTAATTTAGGTTTAATTTTTTTAAATTATTATTAACTCTTTTTTTATTAACTCTTTAATTTAATTAATTAACTTTTTTTTCTGCAAATTAGAAAAACAATTAGGTTTTAGGTTTTCTTTGTAATTAACCCTTTAATTAACAATTTTTTTTTAACAAATTAAGATTAGGTTTTTGTTTTAGTTAGTAACTGAATTTTTAGCTTTTATTTATTTATTTATTAATAAATTAAGTTAATTAACTTTTTTTATTAAAATTAGTTAGAATTAGGTTTTTTAATTAACTTAAAATTGTTTTCTACAAAAAAACACCAAAAACATTAACTTAGAATTTTAGGTTTTAATTTTTCCTTAATTTCTTTTTATTTATTCTTTAACATTTTAATTTCTAGAAAAAAACTGTATATATCACATTATCAATGTAATAGCGTAGATTTATCTTTTCTCACATTTTTTTTCTAATTATGTAATTGCTTCCGGGATGTAATAGTTTTAGGATTTCTTTTCCGCACTCTTCACTATTATGTAACTGCCCCAAAGCTCTGTAATAACCTAGGTTTACATTTCTGCCTTTACCTTCCGCTACTATATTTTATGCAATGCTTAGACTAATAGGATTGTATGGAAAGTCCGGTAAACTAATTAAACATAGCATCACTTAATTACAAGATAAATATCTGAAAACAAACACTGTTGCACACTTGCACCCCTAGGGTATACCTCACTTGGTTGCCTCGAGAAATGGTCATGTCCCTCGAACGTAGGGATATCTTAGCAAAAGACCCTCAATCTAAAAATCATCATAAAGATCATAGTCCCTTAGCGTCCCTCGAGTTGCCTACGAGAAATTATCTTGTCCCTCGATGTTGCCTACAAATATATGATGACAGTCCCTTCGAAATGCTAAGGTATCCTTACATGTTGCCTTAAATGATTATTTCGTCCCTTTCGATAGTCCCTCAACATCCAACGACTAGGGTTACCTACTCAGTAATAGTAGGATAACACGGTCTAAAGGATAGGAGGAAAAAAACGCCTTTTTTTGAGTAGGTAGATAACTATTAGGTACTTGCTCAAAACGAAAAATCTTTTACACCATACATTTTCAAACAAACTCTTCAAACTTAAGTTTTCAAAACACTTCGTCACACTCTTGAGGACTGATACAAGGGTTATCACGAAGTTAAAACTCTTTTCAAAAACAAAGCACACACACAAGCAATTTTAAAAAGATGAGAAAATACCTAAGAGCCCATGGATGGAAAGGGTGCTAACACCTTCTCTTTCTATAATCTACCCCCCGTACTCAGAATATCTTGAAAAAGGATTTTTTCTGTACTTTTTTCCTTTCCAGTTGGATAAAATAAAAGTCGGTGGCGACTCTTGCTTACCGCGACATTTGCAAATAAAAAACGCAAACCAGTATTAACAGTCGGTTCTGCCACCGTATCACAGACATAAACTCCTTCTTCTATATAACCATTTAAAAAAGCACTTTTAACATCCATTTGATATAATGAAATGTTATTTTGAACAGCAAAAGAAATTAATAATCTAATTGATTCTAACCTGGCGATTGGGGCAAAGGTTTCATTATAATCAATTCCTTCTTGTTGATTATAACCTTGTGCAACCAATCGTGCTTTATTTCTGACCACCTCTCCTTGCTCATTTAATTTTTTTTCTGAATACCCATTTAGTTCCTATAGTATTGAATCCTTTATGTCTTGGAACTAGACCCCACACATCGTTTCTGGAAAATTGATTGAGTTCATCTTGCATAGCTAGGATCCAATCATTGTCTTCCAGAGCTTCATCAATAGAGGTTGGCTCAATCAAAGATACCAATCCAAACAATGATTCTTCATTGATTCTGAGGGAGGATCTTATTCAGATGGGATCTTCTTTCTTTCCAATAATCACGTCTTCTTTATGAGTTGAAGAGATTCTGGGAAACCTTTTCTAAGAGGGTTATTCAGAGATTCTGAGATTATCCAGAGCATTATCAAGAGGAGGATCTTCTGAGTTGTCCTTTGCTTCTGACTTTTTAGAGTTTGAGAGATGATCTTCTGTACCTACAGAAATATCAGTACGCTTTGGCTGTTGCTGGCCAAGCTTATCATCAAACCTGAATTTGATTGATTCTTCAACAATTAGAGTTTCTGTGTTGTATACTCTATAGCCTTTTGAGCGTTCAGAATATCCAAGCAGAAAACACTTTTGTGCCTTAGAATCAAACTTGTTCAGATTATCTTTAGTATTCAAAATATAGCAAGTACATCCAAAAGGATGAAAATATGAAATGTTGGGTTTTATGTTTTTCCATAATTCATAGGGAGTCTCTTCAAGAATAGGTCTTATAGAGATTCTATTCTGAATATAACATGTTGTGTTCACTGCTTCTGCCTATAAGAGCTTAGCCGTATTTGTTTCATTAATCATGATTCTGGCCATTTCTTGTAAAGTTATATTCTTTCGTTCTACAACTCCATTTTGTTGAGGAGTTCTAGAACAAGATAAATTATGAACAATACCATTTTCTTTAAAATATTTTTCAAAATAATGGTTTTAAAATTCTCCTCCATGATCACTTCTAACTTTTATAATTCTAAAATCTTTTTCATTTTGCACTTGGTTACAGAAGTCAACGAACACAGAATGTGACTCATCCGTGTGTTTTAAAAACTTAACCCATGTCCATCTACTGTAGTCATCAACAATGACCAATCCATACTTCTTGCCTCCGATGGATGCTGTTTTACTTGGCTCAAATAGATCAATGTGAAGTAGTTCTAATGGCCTAGAGGAAGAAACAACATTTTTTTATTTAAAAGAAGGTTTTGAAAATTTTCCTTTTTGACATGCTTTGCACAGAGCTTCTGAGTTGAACTTCAGATTGGGAAGTCCTCTGACTAAATTCAGTTTATTTATTTGAGAGATTTTTCTCATGCTGACATGTCCCAATCTTCTGTGCCACACCCATTGCTCATCGCTAACAGACAAAAGACATTTTACATTCTGAGTTTTAAGATCTGACAAATCAATTGTATATATGTTGTTCTTTCTCTTTCCAGAAAAGAGGATTGTTCCATCTTTTTGACAAACATCTCTACAGGAATTTTGATTAAAGATAATGTCATAACCGTTGTCACTTAATTGACTTATGGACAACAAGTTATGCGCTAATCCTTCTACTAACAGAACATTAGAGATAAAAGGAAGGCTACCGTTTATAATGGTTCCAGAACCAATAATCTTTCCTTTCTAATTTCCTCCAAATTTGACGTCTCCTCCAGATTTAAATTCTAGGTTTTGGAACATAGACTTTCTTCCTGTCATGTGTCATGAGCATCCAGAGTCCAGGTACCATGACTAGTGTTTCAACTGAGCTGTTAAGGACATCTGCACATATATTATTTTCTCCTTAGGTACCCATATCTTTTTGGGTCCTTTTTTGTTAGAGTTTCTAAAGTTCTGTTTGAACTTTGGATTAGCATAAAACTTTCCAGAGTGAGATGTGTATTTAATATCATGTGTGTGCCCAAACCTAAATTGTTTGTTCAGAGGTTTATATGTGAAAGCCATTTTAACAACATGTTTTAGTATATATGTTTCCTTCCCTTTGGGAGTTTCATATCCAATTCCTCTTCTATTGTTTCCACTAACTCCATAGATCATTGAAGCCCTTTTGCTTCTATCTATGCTTTTAGCAAGAAAAGTTTGAAAACTAGAGTCATATTCTTTAAGAATATCTCTTGAACTTGACACAGAATCTGAAATAGAGATTTTTTGAACTTTTTGAATTTCCTCTTTGAGTTTAAAATTATTTTCTTTGAGTTCAGAGTTTTCTGTTTCAAGTTTCTCAAGATCAGATGCAAGACTCTTTTTGAGTTTCTTGTATTTGATTTTGAGTTGACTGTAGTTTTCAAGAAGTTCTGATAAACTTTCTGCAAGTTCAACTCTAGTAAATTCAGAGAATACTCTTTTGGTTCTGACTCACAGTCTGAGTCATCTGCTGTGGTAGCCATAAGAGCTAGGTTGGCACCCTCATCTTCAGAGTCAGAGTCATCTTCAGAAGATTCTGAATCGTCCCAGGTGACCATCATGACTTTCTTTCTACAAAATTTTTTCTTTGGTCTTTCTCTTTGTAGTTTTGGACAACCACTCTTGTAGTGTCCTGGTTCTTTACATTCATAGAAGATTATCTCTCTTCTATTTGACTTCTTATGTCCAGAAGATTCTGGTTTATCTTCTGACCTCTTGTAGTTCCTGAACTTCTTCTGTTTATGCTTCCACATCTGGTTGATCCTTCTGGAGAGCAAGGATAGTTCATCTTCTTCTGATGCAGATTCTTCAGAGTTTCCTTCTTCTGCCTGAAAAGCGTTAGTTTCACATTTTTTAATAGATTTAAGGGCAACAGACTTACCTTTCTTCTGAGGCTCGTGTTCATCAAGTTCTATCTCATGACTTCTTAAAGCGCTGATGAGTTCTTCAAGAGACACATTGTTCAAATCTTTTGATACTTTGAATGCAGTAACCATAGGTGCCCATCTTCTGGGTAAACTTCTGATAATCTTCTTAACATGGTCTGCCTTGGTGTATCCTTTGTTCAGAACTCTCAGGTCAGCAATCAGAGTTTGGAACCTTGAGAACATAGCTTCTATAGATTCATTTTCTTCCATTTTAAAGGCTTCATACTTCTGGATAAGAGCCAGAGCTTTAGTCTCTTGTACTTGAGCATTTCCTTCATGAGTCATTTTGAGAGACTCAAACATGTCATGTGATGTATCTGTATTTGTGATCTTCTCATATTCCATTTTAAAGACAGCGTTCAGAAAGATATTTCTAGCTCTGTGGTGATTTTTGAAATCTTCTTTTTGTTGTCTATCCATATTCTTTCTATCAATCTTGTTTCCTTCCGAGTCTACAGGATGTGTGTAACCATCTAAGACCATATCCCATAAATCAACATCATGACCTAGAACGAAACTTTCTAGTCTATCTTTCCAATATTCAAAATCTTCTCCATCAAACATAAGAGGTTTGGTGTAGTTATTGTTGTTTTGTTCAGTTGCCATAGTGTTTTCCTTCTGGATCTTTTTTTGACATTGTTAAGTGTTTGCGCTTAGAGTCAAGCTCTGATACCAATTGAAGGGTGAGAAAACACTTAGAAGGGGGGGGGGGGAGTTGAATAAGTTTTTCTTTTTTCTTTTTCTTACTGGCTCAACAAATATGGAAAGACACAATTATTTTTATCCTAGTTTGTTTGAACTCAAACTACTCCAGTCCACCCGTCAAGGTGATTTCGCCTTTCTCAACAAGGACTTAATTCACTATAATCAAACAGGTTACAATCACACAACCAAACTGTTGTGACTAACAATACAAAGCACAAATAAACTTACAAGTGACTAACACCACTAAGACTCAAACTAGTCCTATCCTTCTTGAGAAATCTTACCAAGCTTGGTCTCTCAAGGAACAAATACAAGAATTAAATCTTTACAATAGTGAAACAAATTGCTTCTTAGAAAGCTATATCATAAATAGTTCTTTCATCAAAGAACTTCTTCATTTTTATTCAGCTCAGCACGTAAAGTGATTTTCACCTTAGAAAATACTTCAGTCAGAACATTATCTGAGACAAAGAAATATGCTCATCGGAGTATCAATTATACAAAATATATTTTATTGTTATCATCAAAACTGAGATATGATCAGAACCAAACTTGTTCTAACAAAGACTCTCCTTTTCAAATACTTCATGGTATCTTTAAATTTGTTGATCTTTTGACTCAAGCACTTGTTGCATCTGTATTTTCTCTTTAGTAAGGTCATGGAGGCTATGCCCCGATCCCTCTTTTTCTTTTTGAGCTTGATTAAAGGCTTTCTTCAAGTTTTCTATCTCCTCTACAGACATCGGAAAAGGATTTGGTACATCTGGTATGTAGGTAGGATCAATAACAAAGGGTAGCTTGACTATTTTAACCCTCTCCAAAACCAATTGAGTATAGGATTCCCTTACCACAACATTCTTTCTTCTGAATCGTTTCTTGTGAACTCTATTCCAAGCTCGAATGATCTTATTGAGTAATTCGAGGTTGTTTTTGCCCATGTCATGAAGAATTAACTGTCGAAGTTGCTTGTCGGAGGGCTTATCTTCCAAAGGATATCCAAGTTGGTGTAAAGCCAAAGTGGGATTATAGTTAATACACCCTCTTGATCCAATCAAGGGAACATTGGAAAATCTCTACAGTTAACAATAATTTCCTCTATCTTCAGCTTCCTTGAGTACCATAAAATTGAATCAGCAATGAGAGCCCTCAATTTTTTAGACCATTGCTCTCAGGTTAGATTCTTAACCATACAATATTATTTGTATAGATGAGTGATAAGCCAAGAATATAAGAGAGGGATACAACAATTCAACACGCCTCTTCCTTTTCCAGAACAAGTATGAAGAGCGTAATAAACATCCATGAGCAAAGCGGGAGTAGGGTCAACATTCAACACCTTTACGGCCTAAAACACACTAATAGCAACATGATATATGTAATCCACGGTATGCGGAAAGAGAATAAAACCAAAAATCATTAGTGCCAAACAATCTACACAAGGCCCCCATTCTTTCTTATTAGCAAAAGTAAGAGCTTTGTCCTCCGAGTGTTGTATTTTAATCCCTTAAACTTTGCAATCTTTCTTGTAATTGAGCAATAAATCAGTAAAGGGTATTCCCAATCCTTTAGCCAAATCTCAAACATTATCAGTCTGCCCAATCCCTATGTAAGGTTCATCATTGATTATAGAGAAATCCAGGATTCTATCAAATTCCACCAACATAAGTGCTAACTGAAAATTTTGGAAAGTGAAACATCAGAGTGGAGGGTCATATAACTGAGCTAGGGAAGTAACACCTTCCTCTTGCACAGTCACTTTGGTCAATTCGAGGATGTCCCCATAGCATCGAACAAACATTTTCATAGCTTTCTCAGTCAACTTTCCCGTAATCAACTTTGTCTTCTGCATATCAGGAATCACAATGCTAACTCAAATGGTTTGTTTCTTATTAGTATTCATTTTTAAGTTACTCACCAAAACCTTTGGTTATTTTTTTCTCAGAAATCCTGTGAATAAGACAACATAAATGCAAAAAAATAATGAATATTTGAAATGTAATGATGCGTGTATGCATGGTAATGTAACATGGTAGTGGGATTTGTGAAAGGTATCATTAGTATGTAGGTTCCTAATTTCGTCCTACGAATAATCTACCCTCCCCATAATGTGGCTTCCTTAAGGGTATCATGGATAACACTAGAGGGAAAGGCGCAAGGGCCTGCCTTAAGCCGAGCCTCTTTGTAGACTGAGACTTACGTCTCTTAGGTCGTACAAGGTCTCACCATGAGATTTTATTTTAGTGTTATACAAAGAGTCATTGACCAAATTCCGAAGTCCTATCTCTTAGAGATTCTAGCCCTCTAAAAGGTATTCCTTCTTTGGAATTTAACCGACTTTAAGCGAAGTCGTCACAAAAGCTCATAGGGGTGTTTACCCCCCTTGGCCAATAGGCAATCCTTCTTTCTAAGGTTTGATATTATTTTGAATTTAAATCGCACTAATCAACAAAATAAACATGATAATAATGAATAACATGAGTAAATAATATAAACCTATAATCATTTATAAAAAGAAAATAAACCAAATTATAGAAAATACCCAAGAAACCCAAGACCTAAAAAAAGGGAAGACTCTAAATCCTAGGATTGTATCCTCAGCAGAGTTACCAGCTGCCGTAACCGGCAAAAAATAAAGAGTCACCACCATTAATTTGTATCCTAAGGACGGGAGAATAATGTATAACCTTAATTCATACAGAGATCCTAAATTCGTAAGTCAATTAGACGAAGGGAAGGTGTTAGACACCCTTCATCTCCCTTGTTCTCTAGGAGCTCCGTTTTTAGGTTTAAGGGTAAAATGGGGAATTTTGTAGTTAATGTTTCCACATGTTTAAGAAAAAAAAGATTTAGTTTTTTAATAGCTGGACTTGCATCGGTTTCTAAGCCGCGTGCCTACATATCTCCTTAAGAAGAAATGAGAGTCCAACTTCGTAGTTCGTATGTGTCTGGTTAGTTTTTTCTTTTATGGATTATGGAAATATTTTGAATTCTCCTTGAACCTTGTCTGAGTTTGAAAATAGAGTGGTCGTAGACGCAGTTCACAGTTAATATAAAATATCTCCACAATCCTTTTTTGAAAATAAAAATTGAATTTGAAATTAAGTTAGTAAAAAGATGTTAGTATTTGATGGATTAACTGTCTTAGAATGCATGACGCAATTTGAGGAAAAAAGTTTGAATGATAAAAATATTTGTTAAAATAGAAAGAAAATGAGGTTAGTATTTTAAAAAAGGGTTAAATAAGTTTTTGGTCCCTATAAATATCTCAATTTTCGTTTTTAGTCCCTCAAATATTTTCCTTCAAAGATTGGTCTTCAAAAATTTTCGTCTGGACTATTAGTCCCCAACGTCAAGTTTCACTAACGGCTTCCTATGTGGCAAGACAGGTGGATCAAATAATTTGTTTTATATATTTTCATGGAATACAACGTGTACACCTTCATAAAGTTGAGTCACATGCATTTTAACCTAATTCATTTCCTTTCCTTTTCAATCATAATCTTGTTCGTGAAATTCCTTCTTCTTCTTCTTCTTTTTCAGTTGGTGTGGTGGTTCGCCTTCCATCTTCTTTCTGATTCAGTTGGTTTGGTGGTTCACCTTCTATCTTCTTTAATCTTTGCCATCCTTCAGCTGCATAACTCTAATGTCTATTTCTTCTGTGAAATCGCGAGTTAGGAAGTTTAGTGGTTGTTAGGTTCAGACAATATCGTATTGTTGCAAGAATGGACCAAATAAGAGTAAGTTATTTTGGAGATGTACTTATTGCCAGAGTTCTGATACTTGTAATCTATTTATATAGGATGAAGATCTTCGTGTAAAATCTGGAAATGAAGATGTTTGTGATACGGTGGCCAGAACCGGGACGTGATTTCCCTATTTCGTTAAGGAAATTTTGCTGGTTTGCATTTTGCGTTTGTGTTCACAAAATGTCGCGGTAAGCAAGAGTCGCCACCGTCTTTTATTTTATCCAACAAGGAAAGGAAAAAAGCACAGAAAAATTCCTTTTTCGAGATATTTCTGAGTACGGGGGGTAGATTATAGAAAGGGAAGGTATTAGCACCCTTTCTATCCGTAGTTATCTACGGGCTCTTAGGTACTTGCTCATCATTTTCAAAATTGTTTTCTTTGTGTTTGTGGGTTTTGAAAAGTTTTTGTTTTAACTTTGATTTAACTCTTGCTTCTGTCTTCAAGAGTGTAATGAAGTGTTTTTGAAAACTTGTTTGTAAAATAGTGTAAGTGTGAAAAATTTGTTTTGATTGAGCAAGTACTTAAGAACTAATCTACCTACACGAAAAAAGAATCGTTCTATGCTTGTTTCCTTTAGACAGCGCTATCCCACTATTAGTGAGTAGGTAGCACCGTCGTTGGAGTTTTGAGGGTCAATTCGAAAAGGGACGTACGGTCACTAAAGCAATGTTAGGACGTCTTAGTAATAACCCTAATGTCTTAAATCATTTATCCGAGACAACAATATCCGAGGCAACCTTTCTGAGGCAACTATGATCTTTTAGACAAGAGGACGACCATTAAAACGACCTATACTCAATGACCGTTTTAACGAAGGCAACCAAGTGGGAGTGTACCCTAGGAGTGCGCATGTGAGAGTGATTCAGTTTCAGATTTATTTATCTTTGCACATTTAGGGTGATCTAACTGTTTTGAACTTGGACATACATTCTTGTCATGCCAACCCTAATTATTCACATATCTAACAGTTAAATATTTGCAGAAATTAAAGTGCGGAATTTAAACTAAGTTATTACAAGGCTTCGGGTATTTACATAGCCAAAAACAAACCCTTTGAAAGTAAAAGCGATAAATGTAAATAAATGTCCTAATTAAATTATTACAAACTGGGAGCAGATACAATAATTGGGCAAAATAATAATAAAGTGCACGATGCAAAATTAAATCGACGAGAAATTAGGGTTTTGACCCTTCTATCCTAATTAAAAGGAAATTGTTTTTTGTTGTTTTCAATATTTTTTAATAAAAAAAAGATTAGGTTCTAAAAATTAAATGCTAAGTTAATTGGTTATTAAATTAATTAATGAAAATAATTAAATGACATATTTTTGGTTTTTTTTGTTGTTATTTTAGGAAAAAATAAAACACAATTAAATTAGTAATAAAACCTATTTATTCTAATTAATTTTAATTACTTGCAAAAATAAATTAAAGTTATCTAATTAATCAAACCTAATTAAATTAACTAATTTATTGATGAAAAAAATAATATTCTAATTTTAATTGGACATAAAAATATTTTGGTGATTTTTTGATAAAAAAGAAAATTATTTTGGTTAGTAAAATAAATAGTAAATAATTTAAATGAAAATAATAAAAAAAATATATAAAAGGATAAAGATGGGCCTGATTTAAGGGGGTGCCAATAGCAATTTCCTGGACCCATTAATGAGACCCGTTTGACTTTTGTGATCTTGTATAGCATGTTTGACTTGGCTCACGATGCACCTTCGTGGATGGCCATCAGATTTGGCCATCCAGCCACTTGGCATGATTGATGATGAAGGCATATGGTGGATCTCCTGGCTTCGCATGCACTGAATCGCCTGAAATAAAACAAGAAAATGGCAAATGCTGGAGGCAGGGATCGAACCCCTGACCTCTAGCCTCTAAAGCCTTAAGCACCTACGTGGCCACCACTACGCCATTGCGTTTTCACTGTAAATAAGATAAATAAATTATATAATATATGAAAACAACACAGTAATGGGATTTTGCACGCAAATTCAAACAAGCCAATGGAGGGATGACAGCTAATTGTCTTCTTCCTCTCTCCGTGGGTAAAAGTAAAATACTTTTACCTACGGACGTTTTGTCAGTCGCTACAGGCCGTGTCCGTTCCAAAATCTTCTATAGGCAACATAAATGAAACCTAACACCATTGATGCGTTCGTCTCGGCCTCGTGAACCTAAAGGTACCACTCATGAAGGCCAATTGTCCCTGTAATCAAAAACCCTAAAACAAACTCCAAAACCCTAACAATGGTGAATTTCGCTACAAGCCATATAAATGAAATTGAATAATGCAGAAAGCTTGCAAATGCTTCATAGATCAAGAATGTATAATTAATTTAATCTAACAATGCTTAAAATATGAGATTCGAATTCAAGAACAGGGCGAAGTTGTGAACGACTTACAGTGCGATTTGGGGCTTGAGATGCTTGGTTCTTGATGGCTTCAACTTGCTGAGAGTCCCAGGAGTCGATTGGGATTGTTCAAAGGTTCTGAAACTGCCTCCAAATGGGATTTCGATCTCACACTTTTCTTGACTTTTTTCATATTTGGTCCTTGCTCTAGCGCCTGTTTCTAACCTGCTTTTAGGTCTGCCTCACCTCCTTATGTACCAAGGACTGAGTTAGGGTTGATAATTGCATCCAAATCTTCCTCCTTCAAACCTTTTTGATTTGATTTGATTCACCCTTTAAAACCTTCCAAATTTGGCTTTTTTCAATCATTTTGTTCACTCTAATGCCTTGCACGAATTTTAATGATGCTAGCTGTATAATAAGACCTGAAACAATCATAAAATCTCTTGTAATCAATGTTTTGGATTTTATTTGATTTATTTTGATTTAAATTGAATTTATTCAAATAAAAATCAAAATAAATAATAAAAATAAGATATGGACAAGTGGCAAAGGCTAGAGCTCGTGGGCTATGTTGCCAACCCAAAAAAAGTGAAAAAGATTGGGCCCATTTGGCAAAATTTGAAGTTTTAGGGATAGTTAACTTTTGGCAATTTTGCAAAAAAGGTCTATTTCACCAATGCATAACTTCCTTAATTTTGACTCTTTGGATGTGTTCTTGGACTTTTTAGAAATCTTGAGATGTCCTATAATCAACCCTTTTTGTCTCATCTCAATTTGATATTCCATGCTCATGTATGAAGCTTTGACAAAAAAGGTGTTTTTGTTGACTTTTCAAAATGACCTATAATATCCAAATTCATAACTTCTTGTGAGTGCATATTTTGAACTTGGGATATGAATATGGATTGTAGGGAATTGCATCCTCTTAAAAATGAGCTTTGGATGGGTCATTTCTCATAAAGTATGAGAAAGTTATGCTTGGTCAAAGTTGAGTTGACTTTTCCTACAAAACCCTAATTTAGCAACTTTTGAGTCTTGATGAATTATGAGCAATCCTTGATGAATCATGATCAAACCTTGATCAAATGATGAAATATACTTCAAAATGAGGATGTTGGCCAAAAATATTGAAGTTTGACTGTATGTGGGTCACAGTTGACTTTTGCCCTAGCACAGTCGATTTTTGGGCCTTTGAGCAATTGACTGAGCAAACTTCCTCTGCAAGGCTTGAAACTTGACATGGATGATCTTGAGAACATACTAGGACAATTTTGAGCATTTGGTACCAGATGGACTCAAATGTATTGATGCAACATGGAACCCTAATTTGGGGTAGACTGCCTTAGGAGAGAGCTTGTCTGGCCAACCCTTGGACTTCCTTGAGCAGCTTGAGGATCTTTCTTGAAATGTTTTTGAGAAATATGGGAGGGAAAATTTTGGGGTACAACAGCTGCCCCTGTTCAATATTCTTAAACCTGAGGATATAGATTGGATTTCGTGCCTTTCGTGATCTGAAGGTGGAAGATGATTGAACACTAGAGTGCCCAGAAATTTACACTTGCACGAAGTGGTAATTTACTTGTGAGGTTGGGAATGGGCTTACAGATGCCATTTGGAAATTGCTGACAATGGGATGGGCTTAAAGATGCCATCTGAAGGAGTGTCGATCGCATAAGAGATTCCTTAGCGAGAGCTTGTATACCTGTTGTTGAGGAAGATTCCGCTGGGGAAGACTGATCTCTGTTGAGAGCTGTAGAATTTTAGGAGCTTCGATTATCCATATTCTACCGGGGAAACATCTCTGCTGACATTTAGGAGCTCGTCCGTTATTCAACTAGGGAAACATCTTGGTCGAGATTTAGGAACTCGTCCGTAATTCAACTGAGGAAACATCTTTGATAAGATTTAGGAGCCCGTTTGTAATTCAACTGAGGAAACATCTCTGCTGAGATTTAGGAACTCGTCCGTAATTCAACTAAGGAAACATCTATGCTGAGATTTAGGAGCTCATCCATAATTCAACTGAGGAAACATCTCTGCTGAGATTTAGGAACTCGTTCGTAATTCAACTGAGGAAACATCTCTGCTGAGATTTAGGAACTCGTCCGTAATTCAACTGAGGAAGCATATCTGCTGAGATTTAGGAACTCGTCCGTAATTCAACTGAGGAAACATCTATGCTGAGATTTAGGAACTCGTCCATAATTCAACTGAGGAAACATCTCTGTCGAGATTTAGGAACTCGTCCGTAATTCAACTGAGGAAACATCTCTGCTGAGATTTAGGAGCTCGTCCGTAATTCAACTGAGGAAACATCTCTGCTGAGATTTAGGAACTCGTCCGTAATTCAACTGAGGAAGCATCTCTGCTGAGATTTAGGAACTCTTCCGTAATTCAACTGAAGAAACATCTCTGCTGAGATTTAGGAACTCGTCCGTAATTCAACTGAGGAAACATCTCTGTCGAGATTTAGGAACTCATCCGTAATTCAACTGAGGAAACATCTCTGCTGAGATTTAGGAACTCGTCCGTAATTCAACTGAGGAAACATCTTTGCTGAGATTTAGGAGCTCGTCCGTAATTCAACTGAGGAAACATCTCTGTTGAGATTTAGGAACTCATCCGTAATTCAACTGAGGAAACATCTCTGCTGAGATTTAGGTGCTCGTCCGTAATTCAACTGAGGAAACATCTCTGCTGAGATTTAGGAACTTGTCCGTAATTCAACTGAGGAAGCATCTCCGCTGAGATTTAAGAACTCATCCGTAATTCAACTGAGTAACATCTCTGCTGAGATTTAGGAACTCGTCCATAATTCAACTGAGGAAACATCTTTGCTGAGATTTTAGGAACTCATCCGTAATTAAACTGAGGAAGCATCTCTGCTGAGATTTAGGAACTCGTCTGTAATTCAACTGAGGAAACATCTCTGATGAGATTTAGGAGCTCGTCCATAATTCAACTGAGGAAACATCTCTGTTGAGATTTAGGAACTCGTCCGTAATTCAACTGAGGAAACATCTATGCTGAGATTTAGGAACTCGTCCGTAATTCAACTGAGGTAACATCTCTGCTGAGATTTAGGAACTCGTCCATAATTCAACTGAGGAAAAAGCTTTGTAGCTTGAATTTTGTGAGAATTTAATCGTATCCTTCCTGAAAGGTAAAGGTTAATTGTATGTAATGCATGATATGTATAAAGCAAATGATGTTCTCAAAATAAATGAGATTATGTCATATGATGCGTATGCATGTCACGATGTATGGAAATGTGATGTTTTTAGCATGGGGAAAATAAATCCCGAATTGCTGCTGGAGAAAAGAATTGGATTCTTCATTTCTGCTGAGGATAATGAATGAAGATGATTGTGAGAATAATCCTGCATGAGAGGATAGTTCCGCTGGGGAATAAACTGACGAGAGAATGACTCTATGGGGAAAAGATGCTCTGCTGAGGGTTCCGCTGATAAATTAAATTGGGGATGAATTACCGTTGCTAGTGATAATGCAACCTGTTGGGGACTGAATTTCTGTTTGTGAAAGGAAAGAACTTCGCTGGGATGATTTCCCAGTTGCGACTTCACGGGGAATAACCTTTTAGATCTTACTCGGGAAAATCTTCCAGAGTCTACAGGGGGAAAATTCTTCAAACTCCACTGGGGATAATTTTTATACTCCGCTGGGGATATTCTTTCACAACTGGTGGTAGATAAACTCTGCTTGGGGAGAACATTACCGATTCATTCACAGTTACGAGTCTCAGCTGGGGAGAGCTAACACCACTATCTTTCTCCTTACTCTGCGGGGAATGAGTGTACTTTCAATCGTTTCCTCCAACTAGGTTTATCCTTATACCTGGTGGACAAAGCAATTATACGGTTTGGACATTTCTCGTTTGCCCCTGTTTCTGATATTACAAGTAATCGTCTTTTATTTCGCATGTAAATATTTATGAGCAGCAATCAATGTCAAATGCATATATCAAAAATGAACATTAGATGTTCTCGTAAAACAAAACAGAAAAAGGAAAACAGTTTGAAATTTATTTGTGAAAACGACTTGTATTGATTTTGAAGTTATCCTGTAAATATGCGTCTTTTCTACAAGAGGCTGACGTCCTAGTAAGAAAACGCTGCCGAACAAATAGAATTTATACAATTTGTGAAAAACAAAGAAAAACAGCTATGTGAACAATCCCACTGGGTTACAACTCTGCTATTTCCTTTATGTCCTCGAGTATCTCATCACTTTGCTACTTGTTTGAAGATGGATCAGACTGATTGGTGCCGTTTGAGCTTGTCGATACTGAAGTCTGATCGCAAGGTGATCCAATGAGACATAGTGTTACGCTTTAATCCCTAATTTTTGCCTGGACCGCCCTTTCGGGTTTTCGACTTGTCGGGTGTACAATTTTTTTTTGTTTTTATCCCTAATTTTTGCCCGAACCCTTTTGGTTCGTCGAGATGCCCTTATTTTTGCCTAGGTGTGTCAACCTAGCGGGTCTTTGTTCACGCGCAGTATTTTCTGACCATGTCCACGCTCTCAGAGCGTAGGGAGTTGTCACTGTCGCTAGTGTTGTGTTGCCATACTACCAGAAGATATTCGTTTGATCATGCAAGATTCGTTGCGGGAATCCATGTCTAATGCCCCAAGTGACTCAGATGGAGGTTTTCCCCTGGCTATTTGGCATCTTTGAGAGACTCCTTGAATCTTGACTTGACTACCCGAGATGATAGACAATGCTCATGCCGTGCCCCTTGGTTGGAAGTATTTTTTCCACTTGAGGTGACCGTTTTTATTGAAAAGGTTTTTGTTCACTAGATACTCGTCGTGCGAATTTCTCTGCTGTTGAACATATAGTCATATGCAAACAATGTTATTTTAAGAATGCAAAGCTTATGTCTGTTTTGAAGTTCTTTAAAAATGCAGTTTTCAATAAAACAAGCGAATTTTTGTAAAATGTGATGTCAACTCAAGATTTACAGCAAGCCCTACAGGAGTCAGGATACCTTTTGTAATAGTATGCTTTCAAACTAACCCATGCCTCAACTAGGACTTTTAAGGGTTATAACATGGTCTGGTTCACGGTTCAAGAAACAAAGGATAAAGGCTCAGATTTTATTTGTACCCACCTGTTCTTCGTGATGTTCTTCAATCCTAAACTTAACTAATTGTGCATTTAGACCCCGTTTTGAGTATTTGCTTTGGTATTCCAATGATGGTTCGGATACTGACAGATTATTTTGAATAGGCAGTCATTTTTTTGAGAGTTTTTAGGACCTCTTTCTTTTTGATTTCGTTATTCCTGTCTTTTTGCCTGAACTGTTTCTTTCTTGTGATTACAGTCAGCGGGATGCCCCAGTTTTTTTTAAGTGCCTTTCATAGGTTTTGACTTTATTTTTATTTGGAGGGATAACGACTGCCTGTCCTGACGATTATAGGGAACCATCACCGTCTTTTAGTTTGGGAGAACGTCTTTGATGCCATTTTTTGTACCCCAAAATTTGCCCTCTCATTTCATCAACATTTTCTCACCACAAGACCCTTGGAACTCAAGATCAAGTTAGGGTTTGCTCTGCTCAAGACTCCTCCTTGCACTATTGACCCAAATTAGGGTTTGAGTTTGCACAAAGATGTTTTGCCCTAAAATGCCCAAAGTGACTTTCATGCTTCATGTTGGACTCACAAGTTTATCCATACCAAGTTTCAAGCCTTGATTCCAATCTTTGCCCAGTCAATTGGACAGTTGACCTAGAAATCAACTGTATTATGGAAAAAGTCAACTGTGGCCAATTGACAGTCAAACCTCATGAAATTTGACCCACATCAACATAATGAACTCATATGAACCATTTGGTCAAGTTTGGATCACAATTCCACAAGAAATTTGATCAGATCACCAAAAGGGCAAAATGGTCATTTTTAGGGTTTTGACTGCACAAAGGCAATTTTTGACTGTTTGACCTAGACAATGGCAAACCAAGCTCACATATGGACTCAAGGACTCAATGGCATTGTATTGACACATTCAACAAGTTTAAAAGATCCCAAATGCATAGGATTGACAGATGAATTTTCCAGTCAACTGATCAAAATTTGACTGTATACTGAAAAGTCAAACTTTGACTTTTTGATCAAAATCAAGTGCCAAGATTCATTTTTCATCAAGACATGTCAAATTATGAAACTTGTTCATCAAGAAATCCAAAATTGCAAATTAGGGTTTAAAATGAAGAAATTTCATAACTTAGAAATTTTCTAAGTTATGAAATTCCCTTATTTTTCCCTAACTTTGTCCCATTGTTTCATCAAGATACAAATGGATTCAAACAAAACTCAAAACATGAAAGTTGTAGTCCATTGCAAAATCTACAACTTTTATTCACAAAGTTTTCTCAAAGGAAGCTTGTAGCTCAAGTTATGATTTTTGGAATAAGGGTGCAAAACATTTTTAACTTAGAGAAATTTTGACCTATTCTAGGCAGGATTTTTGTCCAACTTCTTGGCCATTTTTCACATGCTTCCACTTGGAGTTTCAATTTGCATTACAAATATGGATTGTAGTACACATTACCAGCTTTCCAAATTATCCAAGAACTTCTCAAACACCCTTGTGGTTAGGGAGATTCTAATTTGCAAAGTTGGGCAAATTTCATTTTTGTTCATAACCAAATGCATGTTCATACAAGTTCCATTTTGAAATCAGCATGCTTGGTACTTGCTTGCAGGCCTCTAAACCAAGTTTGAAATCCATAATTAAATGCCTAACCTTTGTGTTCAAGCATTGTTTTGTGCATTTAGTCATTACACAAAGAACTAATCCATAATTAGAAAAAGCAACTTTGCCATTTTTGAAAAGTAATTCTTTATGTCAAATTCTGAATCTTTGAAGTACAAGCCAAATCTTTGAGGCAAGGGTTTGTAGGCAAATCCCACTGATCAAGAACAAAGTGTGCAGCATAGATAGAGAGGTTATACAGGCCTGCATAAGGACTTGAACCTTCTTACTTCAAAAACAAGCAAGTTTGCAAAAGACATACAACACTCACTTCCTGCAAGCATAAGCCTAAGCAAACTTTGTCCTCATCTTACATACACCCTAACTGACCTAAAACACGATTCCTTCATCCTTAATCCATCCTCATACCCAAAATCACAGTTTTTCTGCAAAAGAGAGTGCCTGCTGCAGATTGAGTTCCACAATCTATTCCACTCATGCACTTTGGCTAAAAACCTTTCAAACACATTCCATATCATCCACGCAAACTATCCCAAGCCTTGAACGAAAGCTGTAACATCCCTAACCACGTTTGCCATTTTTGCTTTCAAGCTGTGCAGGTGGACTTCCATAGCACGATACAGGCAGTTTCAGAGCAAGCCAAGCATAGGAGAAGCATCCTTGGACTTCAAGCAAGCTCAACCAAAGCTCAAATTCCATTGAAGATACCTACATTGCTCTGTTCGAATCAAGCTGAGACAGGTAAACCATGGACTTCTATCTCTCAATCTAGGAAGAGTTAGGTTTAGGTATATGAATGAAACATGCTCTACTCATAGCCCTGAAGCCATCCATGTATTTACTTTTCATTTATATTAAGCATGCTGTGAGAATTTTGGCCATGGACATTGAAGAAAAATTAGGTCAGAAATTGGGGATGAAGAAATTCTCCCTCGTTTCTTAGAGTTAGGTCAAGATTTTTATATGTCTGAATTCGTCTCTTGATGCTCTACATTATTGGTGTTATGAGTTTTTGTTACAAATCAAAGAATCAGGAGTTTGAATGAAGCATAGAGGGCGCGCATTTTTGAAACAGAAGCTGGAGGTTGAAGAAGGCTGACTTGGGCTGGGCCTGAGTTGGTTTTTGCTCTTTGTACACTTTTTTTTTCCATTTTGCACCCCCTTGGCCCATTATGTGAAATACTTATAATTTTTGCATTTTTCTTTTTGATTTTGATTTTATATTTTTATTCAAACATGAAAAAACACTAAAAATATTTTTCCTCATTTTTTTGCATTTTATTTGGCATTTATTTGTATGTAAATAAATATAAAAACCTTTTTATTTAAAACCCTAAAAATAATACAAAAATAAATATTTTTCAGTTATTATTTTTTGTTTACATTTTGAAAACATTTTTTAAAAATATACTTTTTTTTGTAAATAATTAATATTTTACTCTTGTATATATTTAATATATTTAATATATAATATAAATACTTGTATATATTTATTAGAATACTTAGGATAAAATATGAAAATAATACATTTTTATTTTTATTAATATATGACACTAAAAAGTACTTTTTTTTACAATATACTTCTTTTTTTTTATTTTTTGTATATAATTAACAAATATTGTATATAATTAATAAATAAATACTATTTATTTAGAAAACTAGGGTTTTGCCCTAAACCATAAAAATATTCAAAATTTGACCTTTTTATTTTTGTTTATATTTTACATTGAAAAACACTTTCACATACATAAAAAATCATTTTTGTGCATAATACATTTTACATATTTATTATATTTATTTAAATATTATACATTTAAATATTTGTATATTCAATATGGATGTAATAGCTTTAGATTTAATTTCTTGCCAAATATCCCCCCATTCAAACATTTGTACCCCCATCCCCATAATCATGTTGTAATAATTTAGGACTTTAAATTTCCGCATTTAAAAGCTTTCAAATTATGCCATGATAGACCTAGGGTTTGTATGCAAATAAAATAAACAAATAGCTTGACTAATACAAAGACAAAAAATCATGAAAATGGACAACACAATGCACACTTGCACCCTTAGGGTTACTCCACTTGTTGCCTTCAAAAATGAGCCATGTTGCATGTTGAGTGTCTTTGGTAAAACAAAAACAAATCAAATGATCATCGTCCCTCGATGACGCTTTCTCAAGTTTCCTAAAAAATGATCAAGTCCCTTAAAGGAAAAATTGCCAAAGACACTTGGCACTATTGCATTCATGGTCTAAACGATGACCCGCGCCCGTCCCGTCAACATCCTAACACAAGATTGTCCACCAAATACAATGGTGGAACAATACTATTAAAAGGGTTAAAACATAGGAAAGATCTTTGAGAAATTTAGGGTAGATAGCTCTTGGTTACTTGATCAAACTTGCAAAACACACTTGCCTATTTTCAAAACACACTCCACAATACAATTTCTAAAACAACTTTCAAAACCTTGAAACATCTTTTCAAAAAGACAAACACCTTTTGTAAAACATTCGAGTAAAGAATTGTTACAAGGGTTGCCTAGACAAGGCATCTTTTTCAAAACATTTTCAAAACCACACACAAAGCACCATTTCAAACAATTGAAAAGCAAAGGCAAGTGGTCTAAGCAAGTAACTAAGAGCCCATGGATAACCATGGATAGAAAGGGTGCTAATACCTTCCCTTTCTATAATCTACTCCCGAACCCAAGAAAACATCTCAAAGGTTTTTCCTGTGCTTTTTAACCTTTCCTTAGGATAAAATAAAAAGTCGGTGGCGACTCTTGCTAAACCGAAACAGTTGCGAAAACAAACGCAAAACCTCAAGTCAGTTCTCCCACCGTATCACAGAACTGGTGACTCTGCTGGGGAATTATGATTAAAAGTGGAGTAACCTTAGGGCTTAGATCACCCTTTTGCATGACTAATTGTTTGCTTTGATTGCTTTACATCTTGGTTCTCTTGTTTGGGCTTGAAATCCTACACCCGGATTTGGGGAAACATTCATAGATAGCAATACATTGTGGAAACTGTGCGGGGTATACCGACACGGTTGAAGCAATATCTATATTAGTGCGACATATTTGTGAGTACCAGTAACCCTTGAGTTCAATCAAGGAGAGTACGGGGCCGCTGAGTGATGTCACTAAGCACTAATGACCTAGAACCTTACTTGACCATCTTGGCCTTTTATTAGGGGTAGTGAGATGACCGGCTTTGGTGCAGTCCGAAGTTGGTAGATACTCGATACTACACTCATTGAGGGTTGTTTTCTTGGAATATTTTGGTCGCTAGTTAAGTGGCTAAACCAAAACAATGAACATGGAAAACAATCCATTGATATTGAGCTCCTTAGAACCCGGTTACTATTTATAGGACAGGTTTTTAAGCCAATTACACTCAAGAGGGTACTTACCTATGAAACCTCATGCAAGCCTGAAACTAGGGCTTTGTGTGACTTGCTTGTACATATGTTTGTGCATACATCATGAACATCATAAAGCATCATATGCATCCACTAACCATTTAAAGGTTTTGGATCTTCATCATTGTTCTTGTTTTGTAGGTCATGGAAATTCTTCGCAGGAAAACTATCCAAGTCAACCTTGTGAGAATCCCTCCTCAACTCAAGGAGCTTACATCCAGAATTCCGGAAAGTTCTCTCTTCAGTGAAAGACATGGTAGACTTCTCAACCTAGTCAACACCAGCATTGAAGAAGACATGGTGAAAGTGTTGTTCCAATTCTTTGACCCCCTTCACCACTGTTTCACATTTCCCGACTATCAATTGGTGCCTACTTTGGAGGAATTTTCTCAACTCCTGAGAATTCCTATTCTTAATCAACTACCTTTCAACGGTACGGAAAAAGAACCAAAGCTTGAAGATGTTGCTCAAGCACTACACTTGCAACCATCTGACATCAAGGGGCATTGGGAGACTAGAAGTGGTATCAAGGGCTTCTTGGCAAAATTCTTGTTTGAGAAGGCACAAGAGTGTTGGAATTCCCTGGACCTACAAGCCTTTGAAGAGATTGTGGCACTCCTTATTTATGGGTTGGTCTTGTTCCCAAATCCTGACCAACTTATAGATGTCAATGCTGTCAAGATTTTCCTATCCAAGAATCCCATACCTATATAGCTTGGGGACATCCTCCACTCATTTTACACACGAACAATAAGAAAGAGAGGTGTTCTCATGTGCTGTACTCCTCTCTTTGCAAGGTGGTTTATTTCTCACCTTCCACAATCTGTTTTGAAAAATGAACAAGGCTTAAGGTGGTCACAACGGTTGATGACCCTCATACACTCTGATGTACATTGGTGTTCTCGGTCCAGAGAAAATGTCATCATCGTCGATCGTTGGGGTGAGTTCCCTAATGTTCCATTACTTGGCATTAGGGGAGGCATTACCTACAACCCTTGTCTAGCTTTGAGACAATTTGGATATGCACAGAGGGATGGCCCTCATGACATGCTGATTCCTGACCTAGTTTTTGACTTCGACAACGATGCGCAAGGACTTCGCCAAAGATTCATCAGAGCTTGGAGGATGCCTAACAAGGTAGATAGCAAGACACTCGGGCACAAGAACTCCATCCCTCTTGAGCCTTATCTCAAGTGGGTAAGAACCCGAGCCCAGAGTCTTATGATGCCTTACCCTCATATTCTCTCTTTGATTAAAGAGCCTGTTAAGGAAGGAGAGGTTCCCTACACCATCCTACATCCTAACATGCCAACATCATGGGAGGAAATGCAGAAGAGTTGGATCCAACTCAAGGAAGAGCGGAATACTTTTGAAGCCATCTTCTACGCCAGTGAGAAGAAGGTTTTGGAGCTTACCCGCCGACTCCACGAGGAGGAGACCCTCAACACTTACATCGCACCAAAGAGGATGCGCAACGTCTTTTTGCCTTAAGAAGTTTTTGTAATATTTGGCCCATGGGGCATTTATGTACTGACAAAATTTCTTCTTATTAATATGACGTATGTTCTTTTTGTTTGCAACAATTTTGAATTTCTAAATCCTTGAATGCATTGCATGAATAAACATATCATTCATCATATGCATAAGAAGGTCTTCACACCAGGTTTCCTTATCTTTCTGCTGTTTATTTCAGTAAGATGGATCTTGAACAGACGGTCAAAGATCTGCAGTCACAAAACTCACAGTTTCAACAGCTCCTAATGACCTTAGCAAAGGGTCAGGAGGATCTTAAAGCACTGCTAGGGAATAAAGAGCAAGAAAAAGGAAAAAAGAAGAAGAAAAGAGTTGGGGTAGCTACACTGGGAAGAAGATTTGAGAATGAAGCTAGGAGAGTTCTTGAATTCCCCTCCACATCTGATGAGGGGACCTCTAAAGGAAAAGGAGATGCACTACCTTCTGAGTCCGAGGCTGAAGAGGAAGAAGTTGAGGAAGATGAAGACTACTCAGAGCAGCAATACCCACCAGCAGGCGACAAATACAAAAACCTGGAGGATAGACTGGCAGCTATGGAGCTGCAAAGGGTTCCCGGGTTAGATTTTGAAGAATTGGGATTGATTGCTGGGATAGTGATCCCTCCAAAGTTTAAGGTACCAATTTTCGCAAAATATGACGGGCTGTCTTGCCCGAAGATGCACCTGAGGTCATATGTCAGAAGAATTCAACCTCATACATCCGATAAAAATCTTTGGGTACACTTCTTTCAGGACAGCTTGTCCGGTACACAGCTAGACTGGTTTTACCAGCTTGAGAGGTCAGAAGTGCATAACTGGGAAGACTTGGCAGCTGCCTTTTATCGCCAGTATCAATATAACACTGACTTGGCGCCAACCCGTACTCAGTTACAAAGTATGGGGATGGCCTCAAATGAGGGATTCAAAGAATATGCCCAGAAATGGCGCGACTTGGCCGGAAGAGTGCAACCACCTCTTTCAGATAGGGAACTAGTTGATATGTTCTTGGGGACCCTATCTGGCCCGTTCTTCAACCATTTGATTGGGAGCTCTTCCGCAGGGTTTACTGAATTGATTCTGACTGGCGAACGGGTGGAAGCTGGTATTTTAGAATGGGAAGATTCAAAGGGATGCCTCTGCCTCCGCAACTATTAAGAAATCATTTTCGGCCAAGAAGGAGGCATCTGTTATATACTCTCAAAAAAGATCGGGAAGAACTGAGCGCCGGCCGACTGTGGGGGCCGTGATGATCCAAAATTCATCAAATGATCAGCCTCGTAACAATCAGTCCAGCCCTAAACAACAATGGGGAGAACGGACACAACGGCAGTTCACCCGCATCAACATGACGCCTGCACAAGTTCTTCCCCATTTGTTGAAGTTGAATCTTACCACTATTAAAGAGGCACCAAAAAATGTGAATACAACTTCCCCGTATTATCATCCCAATGCTAAATGTGCCTATCATTCTGACAGAATCGGGCATGACACCAACGATTGCTGGGCGCTTAAGCATAAAATTCAAGACTTGATAGATGCAAAAGAGGTTGAGTTTGATGCTCCAGAGAAGCCGAATGTAATATCCGCTCTGATGCCAAAGCATGGTCGCAATGTCCATGCTATTGAAGAAGATCTGTATATTGCTGCTGTTGATGATCTGGTAACTCCACTACTAACAATCAAGTTTAATCTGTTGAAAGCTGGGATTTTCCCAGGATGTAAAGAAGACTGCTACTGTTGTTCCTCCCTACCAATCGACTGTGCATTGCTGAAGATAGGCATCCAAGGCCTAATGGACAGCCAACAAATTCTTTTCAAAAAGATTCCTGCTACTCCAACCCCTATCAATGAAGTTTCAATAATCACCATTTCCACCAATATTTCCAAGGTCCCTAAAAAGCCTGTTAAGATTACATCCGCTACAAAGATTGCACCTCTGAAAATAACCATCACTGGGCCAGTCCCCTACAAATCTGACAAATCGATACCGTGGAATTATGGTGGAGAAATCTACTACCACGGTGTTAAACAAATTGAGATAACCGAAGAGAGCTCTGACGAAAAAACTGCCGACATTGGAAACATTGCCGGTACGAGCAAGATTACCCGAAGTGGGAGAATTTTCTCTCCAGAGATTGCCCCTCCAAAGGCAATCTTTGGACCATCAGCTGCTGCCAAGGTTACTCCTGCACCGATAAAACTTTCTGCAAGAACTCCGTTGATTAAAGAAGCTGTTATTCCTGTGGTTGTCCCTCCTACTTCTGCTGATAAGGGGAAAGGGATCCAAGAAGAGCTCATCAGGACGAGGGCTCAACCATTGGTCATCCCCGAAACCTCTAAGAAAGAAATGGAGGAGATTCTGAAAATAATTAAGAAGAGTGATTATGACATGGTGGAGCAACTGGGGCAAACCCCCTCGAAGATCTCCATGCTAGCTTTGCTGATTTGTTCGGAGGCTTATGCCAAAGCTTTGATAAGGTTTTTGAAGACAGTCCATGTTCCCCAGGAAACCTCAGCCGATCAATTCCAGGATTGTGTAGCCAGCCTTACCGCAGACAACGGCCTGGGTTTCTCTGATGCTGACCTGACTCCGAAAGGAAGAAAGCACAATGACGCACTGCATGTGTCAGTTGAATGCCGAGGAACTACTCTCGCCCATGTCTTGGTCGATACTGGTTCTTCTTTAAACGTGCTGCCTAAGAAAGCTCTGGATCGATTGGACTGTGAAGGCTTGGAGCTGAAACCAAGTAATATCATTGTCAGGGCCTTCGACGGGTCTAAAAGAATGGTGCATGGGGAGGTCGACATTCCCATCAAGGTAGGCACTGAAGTGTTCCACTCAACTTTCTATGTGATGGACATCCGTCCGTCATACTCTTGATTGCTAGAGAGGCCATGGATACATAATGCTGGGGCAGTCACTTCCTCTCTACATCAGATGTTGAAATACCCTGTTAAGGGAAAAATCATAATTGTACATGGTGAGGAGGAATACATGATCAGTCACCTGAACTCCTTTCGGTATGTGGAAGTGGAGGGCGAATTCGTTGAAACACCGTTCCAACACTTCGAGGAAATTGCTCCCGAGGTTGCGGTAGCAAAGACAGTAGCTGAGGTACCCAAGCAGGTGGCCAGGATGGCATCTCTGAAAGACGCAAAGGCTTCAATGAAGGAGGGGAAGAGCTCAACATGGGGACAATTGCCTGACATTCCTCACAAAACAGACAAGTTTGGGTTGGGATTTACCATTGTGGGGCAAAAAGCTATGCGTTGCTCAAAAATTGAAAGAACACCCATAAAGATCTCTCCTCATGGAATCAATGCTTTGGAAGACGAAGACGAAGAGGCCAACATTGAAGATTGGATCTTCCCAACCATCGGAGGGGGACTACACAACTGGGAGGCGAAAGACTTCGTTCCCATTACTTTCATCGATCAGTAATTTATCTTTCGAACATTTCCTGTTGGTCTGTAATAATTACTAAAACAATCTGCACACTATTTTTCACCTCATGCCTTGCCCGGGGCATGTAGGTCCATTTGTAAGGGTTTTGATTCTCTTCATATTCATATGCCATGTTTAATGAATCATTGGACGTTTTTCATTTATAAACTGCTGTGTTCATTTTCTTTCCTTTTGCATTTTTGTTTGTTTAAGGATGGCTATCCCTTACACACACCCACACTCACAAATGCAGGTACCCATCCACTCTGGATTCTATGGGTGACTATTCTGCTGTATCCTTCAATAACTCTGAAGATTTGGTCAACCAGGCTGAATACGAAGATGACGAAGATTGTGAAGTACCAGGAGAACTAGCCAGACTTCTACAACAAGAAGAGAGGGCCATCTTGCCTCATTAAGAGTTGTTGGAAACAGTCAACTTAGGAACAGAGGAAGACAGGAAAGAAGTACAAGTGGGTGCCAATCTGGAACCAAGTGTCAAGGAGCGCTTAATACAGCTGTTGAATGAATATGTTGAAATCTTCGCCTGGTCTTATGAAGACATGCTGGGTTTAGACACAGATATAGTGGTTCACCGTCTCCCTACAAGAGAGGATTGTCCACCGATCAAGCAAAAAGGCTGCCGAATGAGGCCCGACATGTCTGAGAAGATTAAGGCTGAAGTAATGAAGCAATTCAACGCTGGCTTTCTGGCTGTTACATCCTATCCGCAATGGGTTGCTAACATTGTGCCCGTTCCTAAAAAAGATGGCAAGGTCAGAATGTGTGTGGACTACCGGGATTTGAACAGGGCTAGCCCTAAAGATGATTTTCCGCTACCGCATATCGACATTTTGATTGACAACACAGCTCAGCACAAGGTGTTTTCCTTCATGAACGGATTCTTGGGCTACAACCAGATTAAAATGGCCCCCGAGGATATGGAGAAAACAACCTTTATTACACAGTGGGGTACCTTCTGCTACAAGGTGATGTCGTTCGGACTGAAGAACGCAGGGGCAACTTATCAACGCGCCATGGTAGCTTTGTTTCATGATATGATACATCATGAGATCGAAGTTTACGTAGACGACATGATAGCTCGGTCACAAATAGAGGAGGAACACCTTGAACATTTGCAAAAGCTGTTTGCCAGGTTGAAGGAGTACAAACTCAGGCTGAATCCAAGTAAGTGCACTTTTGGAGTTAGGTCTGGTAAACTTCTAGGATTCATTGTCAGCAACAAAGGCATTGAGGTCGATCCAACAAAAGTGAAATCTATACAAGAAATGCCGGCCCCCCGTACTGAAAAGGAGGTTAGAGGGTTCTTGGGGCGCTTGAACTATATTGCCAGATTCATCCCTCATCTGACGTCTACCTGTGAGCCAATTTTCAAACTATTGAAGAAAGATCAGGTAGTCGAGTGGAACGACGATTGCCAAGCTGCTTTTGATAAGATCAAGGAGTATTTGCTAGAACCTCCTATTCTGATGCCACCCGTCGAAGGAAGGCCGCTGATCATGTATCTGACCGTTTTGGATAACTCAATGGGGTGCGTACTGGGCCAACATGACGAGTCTGGTCGAAAAGAGCATGCCATTTATTACCTTAGCAAAAAGTTTACCGACTGTGAGACTCGCTACTCACTGCTCGAGAAAACTTGCTGCGCTTTGGTATGGGCTGCTCGCCGACTAAGACAGTATATGTTGACTCATACCACTCTGTTGATTTCCAAAATGGATCCTATCAAGTATATCTTCGAGAAGCCTGCTTTATCTAGAAGAATCGCTAGATGGCAGATGATCCTGACTGAGTATGACATCCAGTATACCACCCAAAAAGCTATAAAAGGGAGTGTACTAGCTGACCATCTAGCTCATCAAGCTATCGAAGATTATCAGTCCATGAGATTCGACTTCCCGGACAAGGACATCATGAATTTGGACAACATTGAAGGTAACGGACCGTATGAAGGACCTGAAAATGGATCCCGATGGACCCTATACTTTGATGGTGCTTCAAATGCACTTGGAAACGGTATCGGTGCGGTACTCATTTCCCCGGAAGGTTGCCACACACCTTTCACGGCTCAACTTTGCTTCAGCTGTACCAACAACATGGCCGAATATGAAGCTTGCATCTTTGGTCTCAAGGCTGCTATAGACTTGGGGATCAAATCTTTGATCGTATTTGGGGACTCGGCTTTGGTTATCAGTCAAATCAAAGGAGAGTGGGATACCAAACATCATAATCTTATCCCATACAGAGAACATGTCCTGACTTTGCTGCCTCATTTTGAGCAGATCACCTTTGAGCACTTCCCGCGAGAAGAAAATCAGCTTGCAGATGCTCTGGAAACAATGTCCTCCATGTTTAAACTCAACTGGGATAATGAGGCTCCCCAAATCACCATCGAGCGAATGGAAGAACCTACGCATTGTCATGAGATTAATACCGAAGAAGTAGTGGAACAACCCTGGTTTCACGAAATCAAAAGGTATCTCCAAACTAGAGAATATCCCGAAGGAGCTTCCGTAAATGACAAGAAGTTCCTAAGGAAATTTGCTGCCAAGTTCTTCCTGAGCAACGACATCCTCTATAAACGCAGCCATGATTGTGTTTTACTCCGATGTGTAGACAAAGCTGAAGCAGAGTTAATCATGACTGAGATACACAACGGCACATTTGGCACCCACTTGAGCGGACATACGATGGCTAAGAAGATTCTAAGGGCAGGCTATTACTGGTCTACTATGGAAGCTGATTGCCATCAACATTCCCGTACTTGCCACAAATGTCAGGTCTACGCCGACAAGATTCATATTCCTCCTGTTCCTCTCAAGGTTCTGACGGCTCCTTGGCCATTTGCAATGTGGGGCATTGACATGATTGGAGAGATCAAGCCCACAACATCCAATGGACATCGCTTCATCCTGGTCGCCATTGACTATTTTACCAAATGGGTCGAAGCAGCTTCCTTCGCCTCTGTTACAAAGAATGTGGTTGCCCGCTTCATCAAGAAGAACCTCATATGCCGATATGGTGTCCCCGACAGGATCATCACAGACAACGGTACTAATCTAAACAATACTATGATCACCGCTCTATGCGAACAGTTCAAGATTTATCATCACAATTCATCTCCCTATCGGTCGAAGATGAACGGTGCTGTTGAAGCTGCGAACAAAAACATCAAGAAGATCATTCAGAAAATGACAGTCACCTACAAGGACTGGCATGAGATGTTACCGTTTGCTCTGCATAGATATCGTACCACAACACATACTTCAACAGGGGCAACCCCATTTTCTTTGGTATATGGCATGGAAGCTGTCCTACCCATGGAAGTTCAGATTCCTTCTTTAAGGATTATGAGGGACTCTGGTTTAAGTGAAGACGATTGGATTCAGACCCGACTTGATCAACTCAATTTGATCGACGAGAAACGACTCACTGCTGTTTGCCATGGTCAGACGTACCAAAAACGGATGATCAAGGCTTTCAACAAGAAAGTCAGACGTCAAGTATACCAAGTCGGAGATCTTGTAATCAAGCGGATTATCTTGCCGCAAAGTGATCCCAGGGGCAAATGGACTCCTACTTATGAAGGACCGTTTGTGATCAAGAGCATATTTTCTGGTGGTGCAATGATTCTAACCACCATGGACGGCGACGATTTGCCGCACCCTGCGAATGCAAACATAGTCAAAAGATACTACGCATGAAACAACCCGACAAGTCGAAAACCCGAAAGGGCGACTTGGGAAAAAATGGGCATCCCGATGAACCGAAAACCAGAAAGGGCGGTTCAGGAAAAAATTGGGGATAAAACAAAAAAAAAATTTACACCCGGCAAATCGAAAACCCGAAAGGGCGACTTGGGCAAAAATGGGTTTCCCGGTGGATTGAAAACCCGAGAGGGCGGTCCAGGAAAAAGTTAGGGAATTAAAGCGTATGACTATGTCTCGTCGGATCACTTTAAAGAACAATCTCTTCATCAACAAGCTCCGAGCTTCTGATCAATCCAATCATCGGCGGACGAAGCATTAAATGGACAGGATATCCAGAGTTGTGAAGGCTATAGCAGAATGGGGATCCCATGGAATTGTTTCACATAGCCATCTTTCTTTTGTATAAATTTTTCAATTTTTACGACAACATCCTCTTACTAGGATTCCTGTCTCATTTGTACAAAGATACTCATAAAAAGTTAATACAAATACTTTTCCAAATACATAAATTTGCTTTGTCCTCTTTTTGCTTTTCTACACTTATGTTTTATTTGAGAAACGTCCAATGTTTTGTTAAATAGGCATATGCATTTGAACATAATCATTTCCTTACAAATCAAGAAAGATGATTACTGATAGGTTGAAGGTACGGATAGATGTCTTGACGCCCTTTCAGAAGGAATCCCTAGCAGAATTAAACTCCAAATTCCTCAACAAAGTCAAAATCCAGAACTTAATTCCCCAAACAGAGTTAAACTTCTGGATCCTCAGCAGAACAAAAGCTTTCTCAAAACTGATTTCCCCAGCCAGAGAGCCTTCCAGAACTTAATTTCCCTCAGAGTTAGGCATCCCCAGTGGAGCCTTAAAATCTGGAAATCATATCCCCAACGGAGCTAAAACTTCCAACTATCAATCCCCAGCGGAACCAGACTAGTGAACCTTCTTCCCACAGAGATACTTCCCACCAGACTGAAGATTCTCAGTCTTACTTCTCCAGCATAAGTCTACCAGGTTCTGGACTCCCCAGTAGAGATCATCAGAATTCTCTTGCCCCGCAAGTCACCAAGGAGTTTCAATCCCCAATAGTGGTCCTAAGATCCCCAAACAATTGAAGATCTTGCATTCCCCAAGCAGTCGGCACTCAACAAGGATGTCTCGTCTTCAAACAACCAAAAATTCTTGCAATCCCCTGCAGCAGTCAAGGATTCACTTTCCCTGGCAGCAGTCAAGATTTTATTATCTCCGGCTATCCAGGATTCATCTATCCTCAGCAAGACAACTCATCAGCTTACATGCGCATTCATTACATTCATATCATAAACATTGATATAACATATATTGCATCATACATTTCATGCAACATAACTTTTGTGTTTCAGCTAATATTTTACCCTTTTTAGGATAGATTAATAAGCTTCAACCTCTGAAAACAGTTTACGGGTTCTCCAGATACGGATGTTAACCTACCGCTTGTTCAGATTCTAAGACTTCTGAAAACAGTTTACGGATTCTCCAAACACGGATGTTAATCTATCGCTTGTTCATACTCAACTTCTGAAAACAGTTTACGGGTTCTCCAGATACGGATGTTAACCTATCGCTTGTTCAGATTCCAAGACTTTTGAAAAAAGTTTACGGATTCTCCAAACACGGATGTTAATCTATCGCTTGTTCAGACTCAACTTTTGAAAACAGTTTACGGACGCTTCCCAACATGGATGCTGATCTATTGCTTATTCAACTTCAAGACTTCTGAAAACAGTTCACGGGTTCTCCAGATACGGATGTTAACCTATCGCTTGTTCAGATTCTTCAACCTCTGAAAACAGTTTACGGATTCTCTAAACACGGATGTTAATCTATCGCTTGTTCAGACTCAACTTTTGAAAACAGTTTACGGACGCTTCCCAACATGGATGCTGATCTATTGCTTATTCAACTTCAAGACTTCTGAAAACAGTTTACGAGTTCTCCAGACACGGATGTTAACCTATCGCTTGTTCAGATTCCAGACCTCTGAAAACAGTTTACAGGTTCTCCAAACACGGATGTTAACCTACTGCTTGTTCAGATCCAAGACTTCTGAAAATAGTTTACGGATGTTTCCCAACACGGATGTTAATCTATCGCTTGTTCAGATGCAACTTCTGAAAACAGTTTACGGATTCTCCAGACACGGATGTTAATCTATTGCTTGTTCAGACTCAACTTTTGAAAACAATTTACGGATTCTCCAAACACGGATGTCAATCCATTGCTTATTCAAGATCCCCAGTTCGGAGATATTCCAAACATGGATACCTTTCTGATACTCGCTCACTAATCAACGACATACAGTTCAACAAGCATTCCAGATGGCATCTTTAAGCCCATCCCCCGATAAGATTATGTCACATCTCCAGATGGCATCTCTAAGCCCATCTCCAAATGGCATCTTTAAGCCCATTCCCGCATCCATGTCTAGACGAGTGCAAATTTACGGGCACTCTAGTGTCCAATCTCCTTTTACCTTCGAGACGCGAACGACAAACTTGCCAATCTAACTCTTCAGGTTCAAGAAGATTGAACAGGGGCAACTATTGTACCCCAAAATTTGCCCTCTCATTTCATCAACATTTTCTCACCACAAGACCCTTGGAACTCAAGATCAAGTTAGGGTTTGCTCTGCTCAAGACTCCTCCTTGCACTATTGACCCAAATTAGGGTTTGAGTTTGCACAAAGATGTTTTGACCTAAAATGCCCAAAGTGACTTTCATTCTTCATGTTGGACTCACAAGTTTATCCATACCAAGTTTCAAGCCTTGATTCCAATCTTTGCCCAGTCAATTGGACAGTTGACCTAGAAATCAGCTGTATTAGGGAAAAAGTCAACTGTGGCCAATTGACAGTCAAACCTCATTAAATTTGACCCACATCAACATAATGAACTCATATGAACTATCTGGTCAAGTTTGGATCACAATTCCACAAGAAATTTGATCAGATCACCAAAAGGGCAAAATGGTCATTTTTAGGGTTTTGACTGCACAAAGGCAATTTTTGACTGTTTGACCTAGCCAATGGCAAACCAAGCTCACATATGAACTCAAGGACTCAATGGCATTGTCTTGACATATTCAACAAGTTCAAAAGATCCCAAATGCATAGGATTGACAGATGATTTTCCAGTCAACTGATCAAAATTTGACTGTATACTGAAAAGTCAAACTTTGACTTTTTGGTCAAAATCAAGTGCCAAGATTCATTTTTCATCAAGACATGTCAAATTATGAAACTTGTTCATCAAGAAATCCAAAATTGCAAATTAGGGTTTAAAATGAAGAAATTTCATAACTTGGAAATTTTCTAAGTTATGAAATTCCCTTATTTTCCCCTAACTTTGTCCCATTTTTTCATCAAGATACAAATGGATTCAAACAAAACTCAAAGCATGAAAGTTGTAGTCCATTTCAAAATCTACAACTTTGATTCACAAAGTTTTCTCAAAGGAAGTTGTAGCTCAAGTTATGATTTTTGGAACAAGGGTGCAAAACATTTTTAACTTAGAGAAATTTTGACCTATTCTAGGCAGGATTTTTGTCCAACTTCATGGCCATTTTTCACATGCTTACACTTGGAGTTTCAATTTGCATTACAAATATGGATTGTAGTACACATTCCGAGCTTTCCAAATTATCCAAGAACTTCTCAAACACCCTTGTGGTTAGGGAGATTCGAATTTGCAAAGTTGGGCAAATTTCATTTTTGTTCATAACCAAATGCATGTCCATACAAGTTCCATTTTGAAATCAGCATGCTTGGTACTTGCTTGCAGGCCTCTAAACCAAGTTTGCACTCCATAATTAAATGCCTAACCTTTGTGTTCAAGCATTGTTTTGTGCATTTAGTCATTACACAAAGAACTAATCCATAATTAGAAAAAGCAACTTTGCCATTTTTGAAAAGTAATGCTTTATGCCAAATTCTGAATCTTTGAAGTACAAGCCAAATCTTTGAGGCAAGAGTTTGTAAGCAAATCCCACTGATCAAGAACAAAGTGTGCAGCATAGATAGAGAGGTTATACAGACCTCCATAAGGACTTGAACCTTCTTACTTCAAAAACAAGCAAGTTTGTAAAAGACATACAACACTCACTTCCTGCAAGCATAAGCCTAAGCAAAATTTGTCCCCATCTTACATACACCCTAATTGACCTAAAACACGATTCCTTCATCCTCAATCCATCCTCATACCCAAAATCACAGTTTTTCTGCAAAACAGAGTGCCTGCTGCAGATTGAGTTCCACAATCTATTCCACTCGTGCACTTTGGCTAAAAACCTTTCAAACACATTCCATATCATCCACACAAACTATCCCAAGCCTTGAACTGAAGTTGTAACATCCCTAACCACGTTTTCCATTTTTTCTTTCAAGCTATGCAGGTGGACTTCCATAGCACGATACAGGCAGTTTCAGAGCAAGCCAAGCATAGGAGAAGAATCCTTGGACTTCAAGCAAGTTCAACCAAAGCTCAAATTCCATTGAAGATACCTACATTGCTCTGTTCGAATCAAGCTGAGACAGGTAAACCATGGACTTCTATCTCTCAATCTAGGAAGAGTTAGGCTTAGGTTTATGAATGAAACATGCTCTACTCATAGCCTTGAAGCCATCCATGTATTTACTTTTCATTTATATTAAGCATGCTGTGAGAATTTTGGCCATGAACATTGAAGAAAAATTAGGTCAGAAATTGGGGATGAAGAAATTCTCCCTCGTTTCTTAGAGTTAGGTCAAGATTTTTATATGTCTGAATTCGTCTCTTGATGCTCTACATTATTGGTGTTATGAGTTTTTGTTAAAAGTCAAAGAATCAGGAGTTTGAATGAAGCATAGAGGGCGCGCGTTTTTGAAATAGAAGCTGGAGGTTGAAGAAGGCTGACTTGGGCTGGGCCTGAGTTGGTTTTTGCTCTTTGTACACTTTTTTTCCATTTTGCACCCCCTTGGCCCATTATGTGAAATACTTATCATTTTTGCATTTTTCTTTTTGATTTTGATTTTATATTTTTATTCAAACATGAAAAAACACTAAAAATATTTTTCCTCATTTTTTTGCATTTTATTTGGCATTTATTTGTATGTAAATAAATATAAAAACCTTTTTATTTAAAACCCTAAAAATAATACAAAAATAAATATTTTTTAGTTATTATTTTTTGTTTACATTTTGAAAACATTTTTTAAAAATATACTTTTTTTTTTGTAAATAATTAATATTTTACTCTTGTATATATTTAATATATTTAATATATAATATAAATACTTGTATATATTTATTAGAATACTTAGGATAAAATATGAAAATAATACATTTTTATTTTTATTAATATATGATACTAAAAAATACTTTTTTTTTTACAATATACTTCTTTTTTTTTTTTTTTTGTATATAATTAACAAATATTGTATATAATTAATAAATAAATACTATTTATTTAGAAAACTAGGGTTTTGCCCTAAACCATAAAAATATTCAAAATTTGACCTTTTTATTTTTGTTTATATTTTACATTGAAAAACACTTTCACATACATAAAAAATCATTTTTGTGCATAATACATTTTGCATATTTATTATATTTATTTAAATATTATACATTTAAATATTTGTATATTTAATATGGATGTAATAGCTTTAGATTTAATTTCTTGCCAAATATCCCCCCATTCAAACATTTGTACCCCCATCCCCATAATCATGTTGTAATAATTTAGGACTTTAAATTTCCTCATTTAAAAGCTTTCAAATTATGCCATGATAGACATAGGGTTTGTATGCAAATAAAATAAACAAATAGCTTGACTAATACAAAGATAAAAAAGCATGAAAATGGACAACACAATACACACTTGCACCCTTAGGGTTACTCCACTTGTTGCCTTCAAAAATGGGCCATGTTGCATGCTGAGTGTCTTTGGTAAAACAAAAACAAATCAAATGATCATAGTCTCTCGATGACGCTTTCTCAAGTTGCCTAAAAAATGATCAAGTCCCTTAAAGGAAAAATTGCCAAAGACACTTGGCACTATTGCATTCATGGTCTAAACGATGACCCGCGCCCGTCCCGTCAACATCCTAACACAAGATTGTCCACCAAATACAATGGTGGAACAATACTGTTAAAAGGGTTAAAACATAGGAAAGATCTTTGAGAAATTTAGGGTAGATAGCTCTTGGTTACTTGATCAAACTTGCAAAACACACTTGCCTATTTTCAAAACACACTCCACAATACAATTTCCAAAACAACTTTCAAAACCTTGAAACATCTTTTCAAAAAGACAAACACCTTTTGTAAAACATTCGAGTAAAGAATTGTTACAAGGGTTGCCTAGACAAGGCATCTTTTTCAAAACATTTTCAAAACCACACACAAAGCACCATTTCAAACAATTGAAAAGCAAATGCAAGTGATCTAAGCAAGTAACTAAGAGCCCATGGATAACCATGGATAGAAAGGGTGCTAATACCTTCCCTTTCTATAATCTACTCCCCGAACCCAAGAAAACATCTCAAAGGTTTTTCCTGTGCTTTTTAACCTTTCCTTAGGATAAAATAAAAATTCGATGGTGACTCTTGCTAAACCGAAACATTTGTGAAAACAAACGCAAAACCTCAAGTCAGTTCTCCCACCGTATCACACCATTCATTGTGCACCTGTATTAACTGAGAAAACTACCCTTCCCCAGGTTGTGATTAAGGGTTTTAATTTGTGTGAAAAGAAAAACTCCAACTTCTTTGGCTCAAAGGGGTTGACTAGGGATTATCTTCCTTATAACTCCACTGTTTAGGATTTGAAACAACGCTTGTACATCGTCAGCGGGGTCTGTTCAAAAGCATACTGTAGAGATTGTGGTATCATTTTCGTCATCTTCCCTCTAAAGGCTTAGAGTTTTTTAATCGAGAGTTGAACATCACAAAAAGGAAATATGAAGCAATTTAAGCATAGTGAAAACAATTAATTCAAAACAGACACGTGTAATGAATTAATGAATTAAAAAAGTTTGACATGACAATAATTGTTTGAATAAGCAAAGAAAAATACAACTTCAGAATTCAAATGAACAAAAGTGCTTTTAATCCTAGCCATATTCTGGCAAGGGAGCAGTGATCACATTGGGAGTCTCAGGAGGGTCGAATTCGATCTCCTTAGCATTAATCATATTCTGAATCTTGTATTTCAGTGCCCAACAATCGTTAGTATCGTGCCCCGGGCTACCGGAATGATAAGCACACCTTGCATCTGGGTTGTAGTTAGGAGAAGAAGTCTTAGGGTTCGGATGAGGGTTTATCACCGTAATCAGATTCATCTTCAACATGTGCTGCAATGCTTGTGACAATGGCATGTTGATTTGGGTGAACTGCCTTTGAAGTCTTTCCCTCTTTGGCTAATTATTTCGTTGTTGTGGTCGTTGTGTGCGTGCCGAATTAGAGATCAACAATGCCCCCACAGATTGGTGGTAGTCTGCATGGCTACGCCTCTTCTGGCCGTGCACAACATTGGTTTCCCTCTTGCCACCAAATGACTTCTTCTCTGTACTCAAAGAGGTATCTTTCTGGATCTTATCACTCAGGATCCCAGCTTCTACTCTTTCTCCAGTCAGAATCAGCTCGGTGAAACCCACTAACGAGCTGCCGATCAAATGATTGAAATAGGGACCAGACAAAGTCCCAAGAAACATATCCACCAACTCCCTATCAGACAGAAGGGGTTAGACTCTTCCAGTAATATCTCTCCACTTCTGAGTGTGGTCCTTAAAGCCTTCACATGTACCCATAGACATACCCTAAAGCTGAGTACACGTGGGAGCAAGGTCGGCATTATACTGGTATTGCTTGTGAAAAGCAGCAGCAAGGTCCTCCTAATTGTGGATGTTAGCTCATTCCAGTTGACAGAACCATTCAAGTTGAGTCCCTGACAGACTATCTTGAAAGAAATGAACCCATAGATTTCTATCAGCAGTATAGGGTTGAATCTTTCTGACGTATGAGCGGAGGTGTAGCTTCGGGCAGGATACCCCGTCATACTGAGCAAAGACAGGAGCTTTAAACTTGTGAGGGATCACCACCCCAGATGCCAATCCCAGATCTCCAAAGTCCAACCCAGGTATCTTCTGAATTTCCATTGCACTGAGCCGGTCTTCAAGTTGCTTATATCTATCCTCAGCAGGAGGATACTGGTCTTCATCAAAGTCTATGTCATTGTCAGAAACCACAGGGCTAGGACCCTTTCTTTCCTCTTGATTATCTCCCCCTGCAGATGAATGGGACAAATCAGTCTCCTGTCGCAAATTGTTCCCGAATCTGCGACCCATATTCAAGAGGACCACCTTCTTCTTCTTCTTCTTCTTCTTCTTCTTCTTCTTCTTCCTCTTCTTCTTCTTCTTCTTCTTCTTCTTGTCCTTCAAGATAAGAGTCTTCAAATCTTGTTGACTCTTGTCCAAGTTCAAGAACATTTCTTGAAATTGAGCATTCTGAGCTTGAAGAGCCTTAATGGCTTGATCAATAGGTGTTTCAGAAGACATGATTGCTGAAATAAACAGCGAAGAAGATGAGAAACCTGTAATGGTACCTGTAATGCAATGATATGTATGATATATGTATGCAATGTTTTCAAGGATCTCGCGGGGTAAACAAGAAACTGTTAGAATTTGATTGAAGAAACTTCGTGTTTGTTGAGAGTCCTTCTTCAAGAGTCAAGCTCACCATATCGAGTGGGTCATAGCCACCGACTCAAATTATCGTGTTTTGATCTATAGATGACATTGTCTAGAGGAAAATAAATCCCCTTTGCCCCTTGCTAGACGTTTGATTTACCATAACCTGCATCACAAACCTTTGAGATCCTTGAAATGGTTAAGGAAATGTTAAGGCATGATGTTATGATGTGTATGTTATGCGTTTAAGCAAAAGTACAAGGTAATGCAAACAAGTAAATCCGGAAAGAAATCCAAGGTATTGGATAAGGACTGTAAACAAAACCTGCAAGGAACTCAAGTTGTTAGATAACAAACATGTGCAAGTAGTTCAAGTTGAAAGCACACAAGTCACACAATAGCCCTTAAATTTCAGGCTGGCATGGAGTTTAGGTATTACCCTCTTTCAGTTTAGTTGGTTTAACCTATCCTAGTAATAGTAACCGGGTTCTAGAGGTTCTCAATATCACTGACCATCCTCGATCGATCATAATTCCAGTTTAGAAACCTTTTCTTACGGCCGAAATCATCGCGAGAGTATGGTCTCAATGAGTGTAGCATACTGCTACTTTTCTATGGCCAAGTTGGTCAATTATAGGTTCTAAGGTCAGTTGATGCTTAATGACCCATTAGCAGCACCATACTCTCCTTGTTCCTCCACAAGGGATATCGGTACCAACTAATGCGTCACACCAACATAGCTACTGCTTCAACCATATCGGTCTACGCCGTACATTTCCCTCACAGTCTATTGCTGCTTACCTAAAAGGTAGCCCCCAGATCCGGGTTAGGATCTATAGTAACTCCAATACAAAGCCCACAAAATAAAGCAAACAAATCAAACAATTGAAAACAATATGATGAACTATTCCTAAGGTACACCCCACTTATTAACTCCCCAGCAGAGTCGCCAGTTTTGTGATACGGTGGCCAGAACCGGGACGTGGTTTCCCTATTTCGTTAAGGAAATTTTGCTAGTTTGCGTTTTGCGTTTGTGTTTGCAAAATGTCGCGGTAAGCAAGAGTCACCACCGTCTTTTATTTTATCCAACAAGGAAAGGAAAACAAGCACAGAAAAATTCCTTTTTCGAGATATTTCTGAGTACGGGGGGTAGATTATAGAAAGAGAAGGTATTAGAACCCTTTCTATCCGTAGTTATCTACGGGCTCTTAGGTACTTGCTCATCATTTTCAAAATTGTTTTATTTATGTTTGTGGGTTTTGAAAAGTTTTTGTTTTAACTTCGATTTAACTCTTGCTTCTGTCTTCAAGAGTGTAATGAAGTGTTTTTGAAAACTTGTTTGTAAAAGAGTGTAAGTGTGAAAAATTTGTTTTAATTGAGAAAGTACTTAAGAACTAATCTACCTACTCAAAAAAAGAATCGTTCTATGCTTGTTTCCTTTAGACAACGCTATCCCACTATTAGTGAGTAGGTAGCACCGTCGTTGGAGTTTTGAGGGTCAATTCAAAAAGGGACGTACGGTCACTAAAGCAATGTTAGGACGTCTTAGTAATAACCCTAATGTCTTAAATCATTTATCTGAGGCAACAATATCCGAGGCAACCTTTTCGAGGAAACTATGATCTTTTAGACAAGAGGACGACCACTAAAATGACCTATACTCAATGATCGTTTTAACGAAGGCAACCAAGTGGGAGTGTACCCTAGGAGTGCGCATGTGAGAGTGATTCAGATTCAGATTTATTTATCTTTGCAAATTTAGGGTGATCTAACTGTTTTAAACTTGGACATACATTATTGTCATGCCAACCCTAATTATTCACATATCTAACAGTTGAATATTTGCAGAAATTAAAGTGCGGAATTTAAACTAAGCTATTACAAGGCTTCGGGTATTTACATAGCTTGAGATGTTCTATAAGCAACCCTTTTCAAAATGACCTATAATGTCCAAATTCATAACTTCTTGTGAGTGCATATTTTGAACTTGGGAGATGAAGATGGATTGTAGGGAATTGCATCCTCTTCAAAATTAGCTTTGGATGGGTCATTTCTCATAAAGTATGAGAAAGTTATGCTTGGTCAAAGTTGAGTTGACTTTTCCTACAAAACCCTAATTTAGCAACTTTTGAGTCTTGATGAATTATGAGCAATCCTTGATGAATCATGATCAACCCTTGATCAAATGATGAAATATACTTCAAAATGAGGATGTTGGCCAAAAATCTTGAAGTTTGACTGTATGTGGGTCACAATTGACTTTTGCCCTAGCACAATCGATTTTTGGGCCTTTGAGCAATTGACTGGGCAAACTTCCTCTACAAGGCTTGAAACTTGACATGGATGATCTTGAGAACATACTAGAACAATTTTGAGCATTTGGGACCACTTGGAATCAAATTTCTTGATGCAACATGGAACCCTAATTTGGGGTAGACTGCCTTAGGAGAGAGCTTGTCTGGCCAACCCTTGGACTTCCTTGAGCAACTTGAGGATCTTTCTTGAAATGTTTTTGAGAAATATGGGAGGGAAAATTTTGGGGTACAACAATGTTACCATTAGGAACTCGGAGTTGGAATCCATGGCATCAGTGGGATATATGAAGTCGTTGTATGGAGAATCAAGGAAGAAGAACAAGAACTTGAAGACCAAATTTAAAACTTAAGAATTTCATGGAAGATTGAAGATGTTGTGTCTTATTGTGTCATTTATGATAAATGTGTATTTTGTTATCAATTGTAGTTGCTGAATTGTTCATCTAATGAGAATGTACTGTGATTTTAGGTCTTGCTTCAATGTTTATTTTGTTATCAACTGTAGTTGTTGAATTGTTCATCTAATGAGAATGTACTGTGACTTTGGGTTTTGCTTCAATGTTCATTTTGTTATCAATTGTAGGTGATCAATTGTTAATAATATTTTTTGTTATGATTAAGTTGACATAATTTGCAATATTGGTATAAAAAGCTTGTAATTTGATTGTTAAGTACATAACTAAGCACATACTGAGACATGAGCACAAATTACATTAAAGGTTCAAAGTGCATAACAAAGCACATTACAAAGTGCATAACAAAATACATTACAAAACAAATAAAAAGTACATGAAAAAACACATTAGAAAGTGAATAATAATACAACATTCATTTGTTCATAGGACATAAGGTACAACCAAACTACATTTGTGTCACTCTTGAGCTTTCACCGAGTCATGCTCTTCTGGATATCATCCCATTTCTTCTTTCTCTTTCCCATAGAATTTCCAATAGTTGAGTCTTCTTCAGGTGTTACAAATGGATCATTTAGATCCCTTCCAGGTCCCTCTATATTCTTTGTCATCAAAGTACTAAGTCTGCCACTCTTTCTAATTGTAGATGCAACAATCTTTGACTTTTTCCTTGGTGATATCATGATTTTCACCTGTTATGAAAACAATGTTATCAAGATAAAAAACAGAACATGCCAAATAAGTCTATCAGAACAAGTTAACTTACAGGGTAACTCATAGTTAGGTTAGCATCCAGTTTAGCAGGTTTTGATACCTTAGGACATTTACCAATAAAGGTTTTAGGACCAAGCATATTATTCTTTGCAGGACTAGTATCAATTCTTAATGGTGGAATATCTAGTATGTCATCATCATTCAACAATGCCTCTAGTTCATCAGGATTTATACCACAATACATTCTCATTGCCTCAAATGAGATAACAGAATTTTGTGAAAGGTGTACCCCAGGTTGTGTAGGTGTCACATCAGTTGGTGTAGGGTTTTCTCTAGGTTGAGTAGAATGAATCAGAGTTGTTGCAGTTGGTGCTTGAGCCTCATTTCCTGCCTCATTTCCTGCAGTAACATGACTCTTATTCCTGCAGTAGCATGACTCCCATTTCCTGCATTAGCATGACTCCCATTTCCTGCATTAGCATGACTCTCAGTTCCTGCAGTAGCATGACTGTAACACCCCAAATTCTACTCGGTAGTTATAACGAAAAATCAGAGTAATTAAAAATTTCCAACACATTTGGGATATCATAATTCAAGATGTTGCAACACATAAACAAATGCATAACACTTTAGTTTTCGGAGGATCATATAACAACTTGCATCAGCTTTTAAAACAAAACTACTTCTTTTATTAATAACGCAGTAGAATCATAATTACAACTTCAAGTAGCATCATATATTTCGTTCAACTAAAACGACTTGAGGGGCAACATATTTATTTCATATAATTCAACTTAGGATTCAACAACTAAAACAATTTCAACAAATAAACAACTATTCGATCATTTCCCCCCGAGTTCTACGTATCAGAGCGACCAATCGACTTTGAACTAATAAGGCTAAGCAAATCTTCATTCTTGATTACCTGCACGTTACCAACAGAGGGCAACATTCAAACAATAAGGGGTGAGATTCTCAAATCATATAAGTGAGCGCATGATAAATCATATATTAGAATTCAGGAATATAAAATCACCACTTCACAACTTTCAGACATCCTTAATTTCAACAAAACATCATCACGACATAACAACTAATTCACAACCTTTAAATGATACTTGTTACAATAAGTCAACAACATAAATAACAACAAATCTATCTTCACCACAACTCAATATGCAACATCGAATGCAACTCAAATACAATGCACATGCATGTGTGTGATACGGTGGGAGAAATGACTTGAGGTGTTTGCGTTTGTGTTCGGAAATGTTGCGGTTTAGCAAGAGTCACCATCGACTTTTCTTTTATCCAATAAGGAAAGGTGAAAAAGCATAGGAAAGACCTTTCAAGATGTTTTCTTGAGTTCGGGGGGTAGATTATGAAAAGGGAAGGTATTAGCACCCTTTTCATCCATGGTTTTCCATGGGACCTTAGTTACTCGCTAGATCACTTGCTTTTGTTTGAAAAATGTGCTTTGTGTGGTTTTTGAAAGTATTTTGAAAAGGTGCCATCATTTAGGCAAACTTTGTAATAGTTCTCGTTCGTAAGAACGTATACAAAGTGTTGAGATTTTGAAAATGTTTCAAGTTTGGAAAGGTGTTTGGAAAGTGTTTGTGATTGTTTTTGAAAATAGCAAGGATATTTGTTTTGAGAGTGAGCAAGTAACTAAAATTAATCTACCTACTCAAAAAAGCCTTAGATGTGTTTTTCCTCCTCCTTTAGATGTTGCTATCTTACCATTGATTTGATAAGAAGCCCCATCGTTGGATGTGAAGGGACGAGCGTTGGGTCATCGTATGACCATGATTGCAATGTTGTGATATGACTTAGCACTTTTCTTTAGGGACTAAGATCATTTTGAAAGGCAACTTTGATAGCGTCATCGAGGGACTATGATCTTTGTATTTTTCGATTTGTTTATGCTAAGACATCCCACATGCATTACATGGCCATTTTGTAAGGCAACAAGTGGAATCACCCTAAGGGTGTAAGTGTGCGAGTGTTATTTGATTGCATGCATAATTTGTCTTGATTAGGGTGATCTATTTGTCAATTTTCATATCTTGTCATACACACCCTAATTACTAGCATATACTGAAAGCAATAACAGGGCGGAAATGTAAAGTCCTACGCTATTACAATATTTAGGGGGATGGGGGTACATTTTTGTGAATAGGGATTGCGAGTTAAAATTCTAGGTTACTATTACAACCATATTTAATAGGTTAGAATATACAGGAAATGTAAAATGCTTATCTATTTAAGAAAAGAAGTAAGTTTTGTCTAAGAAAATATTTTTTGTCTTTTTATGTTAAAAGAAAATATAATATGAAAATATAAAATATTTTTTGGTGTTTTTTGATTAATAATAAAAGTAATATGATGGAAAAATAATAAAAAAGAAAGAAAACATAATCAGCGCAAAGTGCTAAAAATAGAAGAGGTCAGAAGTTCTGACTCTGCCTTGCTGCACAAACAGAAACATGTTAGCAAAAATATGGGAGTTCATAAGTTCTAGATCTTTTGAGAACTCAAGTTTTCATGCAACTGTCAGAACTTTGCCTCTCTCCATGCCAGTCAGAACATCTGCAGCTTAGTCATTTACAGAACAGAAGTTGCATGCATAACAGTTATGACAAATTTCATGAAATATCAGAAGCACAAATCAGAAGCAACATGTATTTGCTAATTCTAATTGAGTCCTAATTTCTTTATGAAGCTCTGAATAGGGATTTCTTCTCCTTAGGCAGGCAGATGCGGGAATTTTCAGAATATGTACATCATCAGGATCAGAATATCTACATTGTGCTAAATATGCAAAATTTGACAATGCTTAATCAGTTATGATGAGGGTCAGCAGAAAACTTACCTTACAGCTGGACAGGATTCTGTGAACTGGAGATTGGTCTTGAATTTTGGTGATGTTCTGAGCAACTTCTTCACGTACTCAACAGGATAGAAGTTTGCAACTTCTGGAACAGCCAAGGGGTGATATTATGACTCCTTGGAGGTGGGAGTGAATGGAGAGTGTATGGCAATAGGAATACAGAAGTTAAGGTAGCTTCTAATGTATGAATCAGCAGCTACATGGATGGCTTTAGTCAAGAACACTTGAGGAAGAATGGAGTTTGAATATAAGGAATCAATGCTAAGATTTTGGTATTTTGTGTTTATAGTTTCCTGGGTTCTTGGAATTTTCAGTTGTTCAAAGCCTTATTTCTCAATCCTCTCGCCTCTTTTACAAATTTTTCTGGCCTTTTCTCAGTGGCCAATGGTGTTCTATTTATAGGCAAAGCTTTTGCAGTTTGGAGATGTCAAGTGGTGCCAGCATCATATGCTAAATGCTGACTTACTCTTGAAGTAAGCTTAAACAAGTGGGAGTTCAATGCATTCAAGTTGGATGGTTAACAGCACCTCAGCTGGATTTGGCAGCGTGAATTAAGGAAAAGTAGAAACAACACGTGGGTCTAGCATACTTTTGCACAAAAGTTTGTCTTCCCAAGACAGTAGGGGTACACGTGGGGAAAATCCCCTGGATAAAGACTCAGAGGCGGTTGTGAGCATTAAATGAGTTCCCATGTGAAACTCTACATCCTTGCTTGACTCTGGATTAGAAATTCTGCTTCAGCGTAGCATCTCATCTTCTGACTCCAGCATGTTCTGAGGAATCCTTCAGAACTTCCAGTATACTTACAGCTCGCTTTGTTACCCTCTTTGATTTAACCTTTGCAAACTCAGACTGATCCTTTGTGAATACTGGCCTAGAAGTTCTGAACAAACTCTGTATTGAGAACATCCAGAATTTGCTGAGTGTGAACATTGGCCCAGAAGTTCTGAAATTGTCATATTTCTTAAATACTTAGAAAAATTTCTAAGTTTTCTTAGAATTTGATTCTTCTAAAGTAAAATTTGACTTTTGAAACTCTTGATGAAGCAAACTTAAAATTCCAACATGTCTTGATGAAATATGATTTTTCAGATTTGATTTTGATCCAAAAGTCAAAGTCATACTTCTTAGTGTGCAAATGACCATTTTGCGCTTGTGAATGGTCTGCCTGGAAAAATTGATAATTCAAGGCTTGGAATTGGATGAGAGAAAATTTGAGGATCCAGGGTGATTCCTTGAGAAATGAGAGGGCAAATTTTGGGGTGCAACAATGTGGTACCATTGGAGTAGAACTCCCAACTTACAAACATTTTCCAATAATCTCGAGGCATAAGGCATAAGCCTTCAACTTAATATTTTGTCAATCCAGACCAACTTAATAATGCAAACGTACGTGACTCAATGAATGCAACAATCACATACAACAACAACAATCACCGTCACAAAGGCATAAGCCTATATCGTCACTTTACCAATAATTAGAGGTACTCATCGTCGCTTCAACACTGGCCATAGGCCTACAACTTAATCAACTTATCAATCACAACATATAAATGACAACATATTCAACAACAACAATGTATTCGACAAAGTTGGCATAAGCCTACAACTTAATCAACTTATCAATCACAACATATAAACAACAACATATTCAACAACAACAATGTATTCGACAACAGCTTATTCACAATAATAACCAACAACACAATCCCATAAACCGGAACCATTCAACTTATTTCGACTTCACTTGCAAACTAACTTTATTCTTCATAATTCTAACCAAAACAAACCAACTAAAAATACCTATATGTATATACGACTTATTCCAACAATTTCAACTAATTCCGGTTAACTACTTTTACCGCTCAAATCTACAACTTCTACCGATAACTCTCTGCTAAATTATTACATCTGCCACTAATATACTACTCTATTAAATTATTTATTACCAACTCTACAACTAAAACCATCACTGCTATTTTAATTTCTACATCTACTACTAACATAATTATACTAATTATTAACTCTGCTACTTTATTCTATTGTTCCTCTAAATTTACCACTTATTATTATTTCTGTTATTATCCTCTATCACATAAAGCAACTCTACAAAAAATATGCTACTACTACTAATGTTCCTTCTGCTATAACATGCTGTTGATAAGAATAGTTTAATTTGTTCTCAAACTGCTTTTGTGTTTAATAAACTCCAGATTTATACCACATTAACAGTTATATAGTATAGTGCCACAAAAATGGAAAACTGAAACAAGTGCCCATGCCTAACACTCAGTGCCTACGACACTTTCCTTCCACCATCACCCTAGTGCCGAACGACACATCCTCTTTATTCTAAAGGTTGCCGAACGACAACCTTCCATATACAACAAGTGCCGAGGGGCATTTCCACCCCAAGCCAATTTTTCTTCTTCTTATTATCTTCGATATTGTTTCATCGAATTTCCTGCTATACTGTCTCGATACCAAATCCATTCCAGAGACAAGTTATAACACAACAACCCTCTTATTCTTAGACAATTCCATAATCAAATTAATTATTACCACAACAACTCAAGTCAACACAAATCAACAAAATAGTATAATACCACATACTAATTCCCACATAGAAAATATCATATACCCCATTATAGGATAAGAAACTCCACCCTTACCTTGGATTGAAGGTTCTCTATAATTTCCGGTCGAATCCCGATTGCCATCCGTTGCTTCCATAGCTCCAAACCTTTACTCTTCTTCTTTTCTCCATGTACTGCATCCTTTTCTTTTCTATTTCTCTAAAACCCTTATTTTTCCTTATAGCCATTTCTTATTCTCTCTTCTACTTTACAAAACCTAATTCCATCTTATTCAACTTTAATATATAATTTCTATTATTCTTAATAATTCTATTGGGCCTAATCTTAGCACCCCCACTTTTACCACTATCACAACATAAGCCCAATTAAATAAATAGTCACATAATATAATCTAATATTATTTCCAATAATATTCTTCAACTATGATCGATCCATACTTTAAATAAAACTAACTCGTAAATAATATTATAATAATAGTCCTCCGACTAAATCGTCTAATTTATCCGACCATCAACTTACCGCTCAACTCAACATATTTATCCAATTATGCTTCTTAGAATAATACTGATAATTCTCAACTTCGACAATTCCAATAATTAAACCCTTAATTAATTTAATTAAATAATTAATTAAATTCGGGGCGTTACAATGACTCTCATTTCCAGTTTTTGATTTCTTAGATGTGCCTCCTTTTTTGGTTTTGGTTGTACCTTTTGGCCCACCCTGCATCAAACATAATTGTAACAAGATATTGAAAATTATATATGAATTTCTAATGTAAATTTTTTGTTCAGTTTGAGTTACTAACCCTTTTTTTGGATCCTGCAGTAGATACATTTTGTGTTTGGCTTCCTTGGGTGGGTGCAACATCTCTTGGCAGTTCACCTTCAACAACTACCAATTGTTTGTTTTTCTTACATGTCCTTGCATTGTGTCCATATTCCAAGCAAGTCTTGCACCAGTGGCTTGTGTTTGTCCTTTGCCAACTTGTTTGACTTGCCTCATCTGGATCTCTTCTTCTGAGTTTCTTTGGTCTACCTACACCTCTCTTGTAACTTGGTGGTAAGATTTCAAGGTCAGCAGTCCTTATCCATTTGTTGTGGCCATTAATGGGCCTTATAACTTCATTATAACATGAGACACAGGTAGACCTATGGTAACACTTGTGTACATACTTAATGGGATTATCTACCTTCCTATGTATGGCTGCAATAACATGTCTACATGGGATCCCAACCAAGTCCCAAAAGTTACAAGAACAAGTATGTTTTGCCAAGTCTACAACATAACTTTCTGTGAACATTACATGACTTACTTGAAATGTTAATCTACCTCCATATGTAGGCAGCCAATTAGCATTTTTTTCTATCTCCCAATCTAACCTTCTAAGTGGTTTAGACATGATCTCTCCTTTGTAATTTTCAACCTTCTCTCTAAGAGTGGAAAACCTAGCCATAAGATAGTTCCTAATCCACTCAAACATGGTAATTATAGGTTTATCCCTTTGCATCAAAATAGTAGCATTGAAGGATTCACTTAGGTTGTTCATAAGAACATCACACTTAGAGTACAAGGGGAAGGCATGTTTACACCATTTATTCTTGGGAATAGCATTTAGCCATCCAAAAGCATATGGACTTACCTCCTTAATTTGATTCATCTTATCCTCGTGAGCTTCAAAATAGGTTGCCTTTGCTGCAACCATTATGCGATCTCTATATAGTGTTCCACACCCAAACTTCTTCTTGAAGTTAGCATATAAATGCCTTAAGCAAAACCTATGCTAAAACTCAGGATATTCTTCCTAAAATACATTCACCAGTCCCTGCATATACATGACTACCACATCAATAAGTAACATTAAACATTAAATGATGAAGTAACATTAAGCATACTGTTGTACCCCAAAATTTTCCCTCCCATAATCTTCAAAGTTTTGCCAAGCATCACCTCAAATGGTTTAAAGTCTACTCAAGGGCTACACAGTCAACCATCCTCCTAAGCCAGTCAAATTAGGGTTTTGGTTCCTGCAAGGAAGTTGAGGTTTCCAAGGGTCCAAACAAGTCCCACATGCCTATATACACTGTCAAGCACCTACATGTCAAATTTCAAGGCTCACAAGGTCAAGTTACACAGTCAAAAACCCTAATTGCTCCACAGTCAACTGCAGGGGCAAAATGGTCATTTGGTAGCCAAAAGTCAAAATTTTTGGTCAACATCTTATATTGAAGCCACAATCATCATTTGGTCAAGTCTTGACCAAGATTTCACAAGAATGGCTCAAAAATCATCAAGATGCAAAAGTTTCTATTTTTGGACAGCTGAAAAGTCAACTGTAACTTGACCAAGGCATAACTTTTTCATGGTTCATCATAAAAATCCCATCCAATGCTCATCTTGAAGGGGAGGACATTTCCTACAACTCATCTTCACATTCCAAGTCCAAGAAATGCTCTCACAAAAAGTTATCAATTTCAACATTATAGGTCATTTTCAAAAGTCAACAAAAAGGCACTTTAAGTCAAAGACCATAACTTGAGATTGGTAAATCAAAATGACATGGGACCAAAGACATTGGTTAGAGGACTTCAAGACCTTTCCAAAATGTCCAAGAACATGTTCATAGCTTCAAAATTGAGCAAGATATGCATTGGAGAAGTTGGGAAATTTTTGTGAAATGGCCAAAGTCAATTATCCTTGAAACTTCATTTTTGATAAAAAGGGGCCCACTTTTTCCACTTGTTTCAGCTTGGCCATGCTTCCCACGTGTCCCACAAATTATTTCAAGATTTAAAATTAATTTTTCCATTTTTATTTAATTTTATTTGATTTAAGTCATTTTAAATCTTTTAAAATCAAATAAAAATCAAAGAAATTAATGGAGGGATATATTTTGTGATGATTAGCTTTGATACACCTTAAAACATATTCCAAATTCGTGCAAGGGGCTATTCCAAGCAAGAATTCAAATTTGACACAAAAATGGAAAATGGTTCAATGTTGGTTATGGAGGAAATCTCAAACATGAATGCAAGGCTTCAATGACCATAATATTGTTTGATATTCATTACATAATACAAGTGCAAGCTTTCAGAACAGGATTCACGACCTAGAGACACCTAAAACGGCCAGAGAGAAATTCAAAAAAACTGTCAAAAGTGGGAGATCTAAAGCTATCTTGCAGGCCTTTTCATACAAAACTGAGGACGTAGCTTTCTTCCTGGCGATCCCCTGAAGCCAACGCGACCATTGCCAAGTCCTAAGACCTCCTACACATCACTGTAAGTCGTCCTAAACTCAGCGCTGAACACAAAATCATAACCTCCAATCCTTGCACCTTTTCTTCAAAAAATTGGTATATTCGTGTTTATAATTTGATTTCTAACACAATTGCATTATTCAATTTTGTTATTGGCCCCTATATCATGATATTCGAACCTAGGGTTCATACGCTTGTATTTTAGGTGTTTTCCACATAGGCAAAATCAGGATGAATGATGGTTACAGGGTTAATGAGGAGGCATAGACGATCATGTCCATGTGATTGGATGGAGTTTTTATGGCCTAGGGACGTTTTTTGAGATAAGCTACGAAACTACCTGCGGATAAAAATCCGCAGGTAAATAACCAGCAAACTATTGGGGAAGACGATGGCGTGTTAACGTTTGATTGGTCCATTCAAATTGCACGCGCGCATTTTTTTAATTCCCAGGATTTATTTGCTTATCCCATATAATATTAAATGTTTATTGTTATATCAATTGAAACAGCTGGCTCGGTTGGTTAAGGCGTACAGGCATTGACCCTTGGGACCTGGGTGGGACCTGGGTTCGAATCCCAGGTCCCCCCAAATAATTTCTATTATTTTGTTCAAAGTGATTCCATGCAGCATAGTCAAAAACAGGCCACCATGTGACTCCAGCGCCAAGATGCCATGTGTCTCTCAACAGCAATCCAATGGCTTAGAGCAGATGACCACCGTGCATCTAGTCAACATGTGCCATAGAGAGGTCAGAAAGTCAACGTGGCTTGGCTGGTCATTGGGCCAACAATTTCCAGATGCACACCCATTCCTGGCCCAGTACCCCCCTCCATTTGGTGTATTCTTTCCTTTTCATTTTTATTTTCCAATTTAATCTCTAACCTTTTTATTTTATTATAATTAACATAATTAATCAATTAACATATTTTTATAAAAAATCAAAAAAATAGAATTAACATTTTTATTATTATTATTTTTATTTTGTAAATAAACCATAATTGAATTAGTTTTTTTTAATTAGGCCATTTTGACTTTTTTTTTATAATTAAAATAGATTTAGAATTAGGTTAACCTAGATTTATATTTCTTTTATTTTTATTTTTATTTTCATAAAAAACATAAAAAACCAAAAAAATATTTTCTTTTAATTAAATTAATTATTTAGTCATTAATTAGCTTTAATTTCATTTTATTCCAAAAAAGACCAAAAAAAATCAATTTCTTTTCTAAAAAAGGGTCAAAACCCTCATGACTTCCCGATTCAATCTTTCACGCGTATTTATTTTTAATTCATTATTTTGTATCTGCTCAGGAAGTGTAATAATTAGAACTTTATCGCTTTCTTTTTAAATTCTCGCACTTTATTTTCCAAAACGGTTTTTGTTTTGTTTTTGGCGATGTATAGACCCGCGCCTTGTAATAGTTAGATTTACGTTTTCGCAATTTACTTTCCGCACCCCCTTAACTGTTAACTTGTATGGAAGAATGCATGCTAATTAAAAACAAGCGTAGCTCACCGTGCCATGATCAAAGATAAACTTAACATGCAAATAACACACAAATTCACACACCACTTCTAGGGTACGCCTCACCTGTTGCCTTGCCTTCGAAACGTGGTCGTCGAGTATAGGAAGTTTTAGTAAGTCCTTATGTCCATGATCCAGTTGCCTCGAAACAGTTGCCTCGGATTAAAAGAGGATCAAGGACATAAGGGTAGCTTCTAAGGTGCCCTACTGTTGCTCTGGTGACCACACTGTCCCTACAAACAAATTGACCCAAACACCTCCAACGGTGGTGCTACCTACCTCTCAATGGTGGAATGACACTACCTTAAGGACATTTACACAGCTTAACTCCTTAGGGTAGGTAGATGACTCATAGATACTTGCTCTTTTCAAAAACAAAACAAAACATCTTTTCACACCAACACTTTTCAAAAAGCTTTCAAAACAATTTTTCAAACACTCTTGAGGACTGATACAAGAGTTATTCAGAAATCTTTCAACGAAACTTTTGCGAAACCCATTCACATTTTGAAAAGCAAACAAACACTTTGAAAACATAAGAGCAAGTATCTAAGAGCCCATGGATAACCATGGATAGAAAGGGTTCTAACACCTTCCCTTTCTATAAATCTACCTCCCGAACCGAGAAACATATCTCATAAGGAATTTTGCTGTGCTTTTGTCCTTTCCTTGTTGGAGAACATAAAAGACGGTGGCGACTCTTGCTTCCGCAACATTTCGCGAAACCAACTAAAAACAGTCAGTTCTAAATCCACCGATCACAGAACTGGCGACTCTGCTGGGGAAATTACTTAAAGTGAGGTGTACCTTAGGATAGCTCAGACTTGTGTTTTCAATTGCTGTGTTTGTTTGATTTATTATTTTGGGTACTATTTCGGAGTTACATAGATCCTAACCCGGATCTGGGGATACCCTGTTAGGTAGCATAAGTTGTGAGGGACCTGTCCGGCGTAGACCGACATGGGTGAAGCAATGGCTACGTTGGTGTGGCACCTTGGTCTGTACCGATATCCCTTGTGTCGCAACGAGGAGAATATGGGTCTTCTGAGGAGTCATTAAGCACCAACCGACCTTAGAACCTTAAATGACCCAACTTGGCCAATAGAACAGTAGCAGTATGCTACACCCATTGAGGCTAAACTCTCGCGATGGTTCTGGCCGCAAGAAAAGATTGCGATGCTAGAGTTATGACCGATTGAGGGTAGTCAGTGATATTGGGATCCTCTAGAACCCGGTTACTTTTGATTAGGACAGGTCTTAACCAACAAACTGAAAGAGGGTAGTACCTGAACTTCGTGCTGGCCTAAACTCTAAGGGATGTGGTGTGACTTGTGTGCCTTATCATGTTTGCCTTTGTGAATACTCGTGGTGTGCTTTATCATAACATCATGCCATCATAACATTGCATGCATCCTGCATAAGGACTGACCATTTCAAAGACAAGAGGGTTTCATCTTTGCTCTGTTTTGTAGGACACCATGATGCCTATGCGAAGGAACACTATCCGGTTCAACTTTGTTCACCCACCTGAGTTGCTTGAAGAATTGGTTAGCAGAATTCCAAACACCACTTCCTTCATCCAGAGGCATGGTTCTCTTCTCGGCTTAGTCACTGCAAAGTGGGACCAACAACTGATGAGTGTCTTGACCCAGTTCTATGACCCCTTGTACAACTGCTTCACCTTTCAAGACTTCCAGCTGGTCCCCACCCTGGAAGAGTTCTCTGATTTGCTGGGTATCCCTATCTTGGATCAGTCTCCCTTCACTGGTCGGAAAAAGGCTCTTAGACCTGAGGAGATTGCAATAGCCCTTCCTTTGACCAACAAGGAAGTGATGGACAACTGGGTGACTAGAAGCGGAGTTAAGGGCTTCTTGGCTAAGTTTCTGATTGGTAAAGCTAACAGTTTCTGGAATGACTTAGACTTCAGGGCGTACGAGGACATTTTGGCTCTCCTAATCTATGGGCTAGTATTGTTTCCAAATCCTGATAACTTTGTCAATATCAATGCCATAAGGATCTTCATGTCTCGGAACCCTGTACCCACTCTCTTGGGTGATGTCCTGCAACAACTCTATGCTCGTACTGCCCGAAGACGAGGAACTCTGTGGTGTTGTACTCCTTTGTTGGTGAGGTGGTTTATTTCGCACCTCCCCAAGTTCGTGCTAAAGAACCAAGAAGGAAGAGGCTGGGCTCATAGGTTAATGTCTCTCACTGATAATGACATCATTTGGACTCTCAGAGGTTTAGATGAGGTGGCTGTTATTGATCGCTGCGGAGAATATCCTAATGTTCCATTGATTGGAACTCAGGGAGGAATCTCTTATAATCCATGTTTAGCTCTCCGTCAGTTTGGAAGAGCCAGAAGAGCAGGGCCTCATGAGATGCTGGTGCCTCACATCAGTTTTGAGTTTCAGAAAGATAGTGACGAACTGCGCCGTAGATTCATCAAAGCTTGAGACAGAATTCACAAAGCTGACCCACATGAGTTGGGACTGAAGACTTCTCTGCCAATGGAACCCTATTACAGATGGGTCCGCATCCGTGCTCAGAAGTTAGGTATGCCATATGAAGCTGTCAGGCCTATCATTCTTGAAGGTCCTGATGGAGATGGGGTTCCTCCAACTGTTCTCCCTCCTCAGATACCCACTGATATTGATACACTAAAGAGGTCTTGGGCGCAACTACAGGAAGAGTGGGATTATTATCGGGAAAAGTTCAACGAACAGGAACAGAAGATCCAGAAGCTGACCAAGCAATTGGAGAACGAGTGAACCCTGAATGACTATATCCGTACTGAGAAGAGGAGGCCATGGGAGCACTGATGGGCTTTGGATGTTTCTTTTACAGCTTTATTTCCTTTTCAGTATTTTCATTCTTGTAACGCCTAAGGGCAAATTGTTGAACAATTTAAAGTTTAAATCTAATAAAGTGTGTTCCTTTTGTTTACAAAGTTGATTCCCGATTATCTTTGAAAACATAATTCATACGCATTTCATTCATCATATGCATTACAGGTACCCTTTTCCTACAGGTTGCTTAATCTTCTTCGCTGTTTATTTCAGCACTCAAGCATCATGAATCCTGAACTCACTACCGAGCAAGCTATCAAGGCCCTCCAGGCCCAGAATGCCCAATTTCAAGGGATGGTCATGAACTTGGCCTAGGGATAACAGGAGTTGAAGGTTTTGCTCCTGAAGAAGAAGAAGAAGAGGACTGTGTTGTTCAATGTTGGGCGCAGACTCGGGAATAAACTGCAGAATGAAGCTGAGAGGACTACTCCATCTGTGGGGGAAGGCAGTCACCAAGGGAGAGTGGTCCCTAGTCCTGTGGTCTCTGACACTGAGACAGACTTCAATGACGAACAATACCCTCCTGCTGAGGACAGGTACAAGCAGTTGGAGGACAGGCTAAATGCTATGGAGATCCAACGTGTGCCTGGGTTGGATTTTGGAGACTTGGGGTTATCTTCTGGGGTGGTGATCCCGTACAAGTTCAAGGCGCCTGCCTTTGTGAAGTATGACGGGGCTTCTTGTCCTAAGATGCACCTCCGCTCTTATGTAAGGAAGATCCAGCCTTACACAGAAGACAAGAACTTATGGATCCACTTCTTCCAGGAGAGTCTTTCAGGGACTCATCTCGAATGGTTCTATCAGCTGGATGGAACCAACATTCGTAACTGGGAGGATTTGGCCACTGCTTTTTACAAGCAGTATCAATATAATTCCGACCTCGCTCCCACGCGTACCAAACTCCAGGGTATGTCACTGGGAACGGGTGAAAGTTTTAAGGAGTACGCACAGAAATGGAGAGATCTGGCTGGCAGGGTGCAGCCACCATTAACAGATTGTGAGCTAGTGGACATGTTCTTGGGGACCCTATCTGGTCCATTCTTCAACCATCTCATTGGTAATTCCTCTGCTGGGTTTACTGACTTGATCCTGACTGGTGAAAGGATCGAAGCTGGTATAAAATCAGGGAAGATACAGAAGGACGCCTCCTCAAATGCTGAAAAGAAGCCCTTCAAGAAGGAGTCCAGTGCTGTGTATGGTCCAAGAAAGCAGAACAAACCTGAACGCCGCCAAGCTGTCAACGTGGTGGTTATTTCTAAGCCTGCTGCTGCTCCACAGCAGTACAACCAACCCAGAGCTGAGAGGCCCAAACGGCAGTATACTCGGCTCAGCATGACTCTCTCTCAGATCCTGCCGCAACTGCTGTCAACCAGCCTGGTAACCGTCAGGGAAGCTCCGAAGATGGTAAACACAGCATCTCCGAAGTACAACCCCAACACCCGCTGCGCTTATCACTCTGATAGCCCGAGACATTCTACTGATGATTGTTGGGCCCTGAGGAATAAGGTTCAGGACCTTATTGATGCCAAAGAAATACAGTTCGAGGCGCCCAAAAGGCCAAATGTTGTGACCGCTCCCATGCCCCAACATGGAGTAAACGCTGTTGAGGAGGATCTGTATGTAGCTTCTGTGGATGATGTTGCTACTCCGCTGCTGACCGTCAAAAGGAACCTGTTGCTAGCCAGTTTATTTCCAGGATGTAGTAAAGGTTGCCATCTGTGTGCTGATTCCCCTGCTGGTTGTTCTTTGCTGAAATCAGGCGTCCAAAACCTGATAAATAGCAAAGAGATCTTGTTCAAGAAGATTGCTATTCCTGCTGTTCCTGCTGCCCCTGTTGAAGAAGTTTCAATTGTTACCATTTTTAACAACCCTTCCAAGGCTCCTTCAAAGAAGCTTATCAAAATTTTGCCTGTTCACAAGATTGCTCCTATAACCATTACTGTTCCGGGGCCCATCCCCTACAAGTCTGATAAAGCTGTCCCGTGGCACTATGGGGCAGATGTTTATGTTCTGGGAGTGAAACAAGAGTTCAATACTAGTACCGGTGTCACCAACATCACCGGGCCTGCTAAAGTCACTCGTAGTGGAAGACTGTTCTCACCAGACATTGCACCTCAAGTAATTCAGAGGCCTCTTGTCATCACACCTGCCAGTGTGCCTATTTCCCCCCTGATCAAGTTTCTACCCCTGTTGCCGAGTCATCTGACGCTCGGGGTAAGGGAATTGCTACTGATGTGCCTGCCCGGACGGAGGCACCGAAGACCATTGTTGAGGCTTCCAAGCAGGAGATGGAAGAGATCCTCAAGATTATTAAGAAGAGTGATTTCAACGTCGTTGAACAGCTGGGGCACACCCCCTCTAAAATCTCCATGCTATCACTATTGCTGTGTTCAGAGGCCCATGCCAAGGCCCTGATTGCTTTCCTAAAGACGGCCCACGTACCACAAGAAACGTCTGCTGATCAATTCACCGACTGTGTGGCCAACTTAACCGCTGATAATGGCCTGGGTTTCTCTGATGCTGATCTGACGGCCAAGGGGAAGAACCATAATGATGCCCTGCATGTCTCCATTGAATGCAGGGGCACTACTCTTGCTCATGTGCTGGTTGACACTGGTTCTTCACTAAACGTGCTACCCAAGAAGGCTCTAGACAGGCTGGACTGTGAGGTTTTAGAGCTCAAACCAAGTAACATTGTTGTCTGGGCCTTTGACGGGTCCAAAAGGATGGTACATGGTGAGGTTGACATCCCGATCAGGGTTGGTTCGCAGGTATTTGATTCAAAATTCTATGTGATGGACATCCGTCCATCCTATTCTTGTTTGCTGGGTCGCCCGTGGATCCACAAGGCTGGAGCTGTGACTTCAACTTTACATCAGAAGCTCAAATACCCGGTCAGGGGGAAGATTGTAACAGTGCAAGGGGAAGAGGAATACATGGTCAGCCACCTCAACTCCTTCAGGTACGTGGAAATGGACGGGGAGTTCATTGAGACCCCCTTTCAACATTTTGAAGAGGTACCACAAACATTGGCAGCAGAAGAAGCAGTGACTGAAGAGGGTTCTCCCTTGAAGATGGCCTCCTTAAAGGACGCCCGGGCTGTGATTGAAAAAGGTGAATGTGCAAACTGGGGCAGGCTCCCTGATTTTACTCCAAAGACTGACAAATTTGGCTTGGGTTTCACTGCAGAAGCTCAGAAGGCTGTGCGCAAGGCAAGGATTGGAAGACCTCCTGTGCTCATCACCAATCCAGGATTGAATGCTATTGGGGATGAAGACGAAGTGGAAGAATCCGAGTTTGACAGCTGGATCTACCCAACGACTAACGGCGGACCTAGCAACTGGACCGCAAAAGACTTTACACCCATTACTTTTGTCACCCAGTAATGAACTTCTTTGTTTTGGATTTGTAATAAACAATAATTTGAAACTTTATGGCCCGGTGTCTTACCCGGAGCACCGTGGTTTTATTTGTGAGGGATTTTGTTTGTCACTTTCATATATCATGAATAAAAGCATTGGACGTTTTTCACATTTCAAATCTTGCGCTCCCTTTCTTTCTTTATATATTGCAAAACAGCTGTATTTACACACACTCACCCATACAGGTTTCAATCCACTCTGGATCTCACTGGTAACGACTCTGCTACTGCCAGTTATGACTTCGAAAATCCGATCAACTTAGCCGAAGACGAAGGTGAAGATGATTGCGAAGTTCCTGGTGAGCTTGCAAGACTGTTACTCCAAGAAGAGAGGGACATTCAGCCACATGAAGAGCCAGTGGAAACAGTGAATCTGGGTACTGAGACAGATATAAAGGAAGTCAAGATTGGTGCCAATCTAGAGCTCAGCGTGAAACAACGGTTGATTCAGATGTTGCATGATTATGTGGAGATCTTTGCCTGGTCCTACGAAGACATGCCTGGGTTGGATACCGACATTGTGGTCCATCATTTGCCTACCAAGGAAGACTGCCCTCCGGTTAAACAAAAGGTCCGCCGTATGCGTCCAGAGATGTTCGAGAAGATCAAAGCTAAGGTTATGAAGCAATTTGATGCCGGGTTTCTAGCAGTGACTTCTTACCCTCAGTGGGTTGCCAATGTGGTGCCGGTACCGAAGAAAGATGGTAAGGTCAGAATGTGTGTCGATTACAGGGATCTGAACAGGGAAAGCCCCAAGGATGACTTCCCCTACCTCACATTGACGTTCTGGTTGACAATACTGCCCAGCATAAAGTGTTCTCCTTCATGGACGGCTTTTCAGGTTATAATCAGATCAAGATGGCTCCTGAAGATATGGAAAAGACTACCTTTGTTACTCAGTGGGGCACCTTCTGCTACAAGGTCATGCCATTCGGGTTGAAAAATGCTAGGGCAACCTACCAACGTGCCATGGTTGCTTTATTTCATGACATGATCCATCATGAGATAGAAGTATATGTCGACGATATGATTGCAAGGTCTCAAACTGAGGAGGAAAACCTTGACCATCTACAGAAGTTGTTTGACCGTCTGAAGTTGTACAAGCTAAGATTGAATCCAAACAAGTGCACCTTCGGGGTAAGATCTGGAAAGTTGCTAGGCTTCGTCGTGAGCGACAAAGGTATTCAAGTGGACCCTGCCAAGGTTAAAGCCATACAGGAGATGCCAACTCCCAAGACAGAGAAAGAAGTCAGAGGCTTTCTAGGACGTCTGAATTATATTGCCCGATTCATCTCGCATCTAACTGCCACATGTGAACCAATCTTCAAGCTGCTAAAGAAAGATCAGGTAGTACGTTGGAACGATGAATGTCAGGCCGCCTTCGACAGAATCAAAGAGTATCTCCAAGAACCACCCATTCTTATGCCACCGGTTGAAGGGAGACCTCTAATACTATACTTGACCGTACTTGACAACTCAATGGGGTGTGTGCTGGGGCAGCATGACGAGTCTGGCCGAAAAGAGAACGCCATTTATTACCTTAGCAAAAAGTTTACCGACTGTGAGACCCGATACTCACTGCTCGAGAAAACTTGCTGTGCTTTGGTATGGGCTGCTCGCCGGCTGAGACAGTATATGCTGACTCACACTACTCTCTTGATTTCAAAGATGGATCCAATCAAGTACATATTCGAAAAGCCTGCCTTGTCCGGAAGGATAGCAAGATGGCAGATGATCTTGACAGAATACGACATCCAGTACACGACCCAGAAAGCAATCAAGGGAAGTGTATTGGCAGACCATTTGGCACACCAGGCAGTGGACGACTACCAGTCAATGAACTTTGAGTTTCCTGACGAGAGCATCATGATAGTGACTGATTGTGAAGTACCTGAACCAGATGAAGGACTTGAGGAAGGATCCCGATTGTCTATGCACTTTGACGGAGCCTCCAACGCTTTGGGTAACGGTATCGGTGCTGTGATCATATCCCCCAAAGGCACTCATACTCCACTCACTGCCCGGCTATGTTTCAACTGCACCAATAACATGGAGGAGTATGAGGCATGCATCATGGGTCTGCAAGCTGCAATTGACTTAAGGATCAAGTTTCTGAGTGTCTTCGGAGATTCCGCTCTCGTGATCAATCAGATCAAAGGCGAGTGGGATACGAAACCCCCAAACCTTAATCCTTATAAAGAATGTGTGTTGACATTGATCCCCCACTTCACGGAGATAACTTTTGAACACTTCCCGAGAGAGGAGAATCAGCTGGAGGACGCGTTGGCTACGATGTCTTATATGTTCAAAGTCAAATGGGACAATGAGGCTCCCCGGATCATTATCTGGAAATTGGATGAACCTGCATATTGATGTGATCTTGAGGCTGAAGAGGTAACTGAGAAACCCTGGTATCATGAGGTGAAGAGGTATCTCGAAGCTCAAGAGTATCCCGAGGGTGCATCCATCAATGACAAAAAGTTTCTGAGAAGGTTCGCTGCAAAGTTCTTCCTCAGCAATGGCATTCTATACAAGCGAAACCATGATTCGACCTTACTGCGTTGTGTGGATAAGACTGAAGCAGAAAAGATCATGGCAAAGCTGCATGAAGGTACCTTCGGAACACATTCCAGTGGACATACCATGGCAAAGAAAATCCTTTGGGCAGGATATTTCTGGTCCACAATGGAAGCCGACTGTTACCAACATTCTCGGACATGTCATAGGTGCCAGATATATGCAGATAAGGTGCACGTCCCTCCAGTTCCTCTGAATGTCTTGACAGCACCTTGGCCTTTTGCAATATGGGGCAATGATATGATCGGCGAGATTAAACCTACGGCATCCAACGGGCATCGCTTCATCCTGGTAGCGATTGATTATTTCACAAAATGGGTTGAAGCAGCTTCCTATGCTACGGTAACCAAGACCGTCGTGGCACGGTTCATTCGGCACAACCTGATCTGTCGATACGGCGTCCCAGAAAGGATCATTACAGACAATGGTACCAATCTTAACAACAAGATGATCACTGAGCTCTGCGAGCAATTCAAGATACAACACCACAACTCTTCTCCTTACCGGCCGAAGATGAACGGGGCTGTAGAAGCAGCTAATAAGAATATCAAAAAGATTGTGCAGAAGATGACAGTGACCTATAAAGATTGGCACGAGATGTTACCGTTTTCTCTTCATGGGTACCGTACCTCAGCAAGAACGTCAACTGGGGAAACTCCTTTTTCCTTAGTCTATGGCATGGAGGCAGTCTTGCCGATTGAAGTCCAGATACCCTCTCTCCGGATAATGAAGGATGCAGGCTTGAGCGAAGATGACTGGATCCAGACACGACTTGATCAGTTAAACCTAATTGACGAAAAGAGACTCACTGCTATTTGTCATGGTCAAACGTATCAAAAACGGATGATCAGGGAATTTAACAAGAAAGTCAGACCACAAGAGTATCAAGTTGGGGACCTGGTAATCAAATGCATCATTCTTCCTCAAAGTGATCCCAGGGGAAAATGGACCCCTACGTACGAAGGGCCATTTATGGTTAAACATGTGTTCTCAGGAGGAGCCATGATTCTAACCACCATGGACGGTGACGACCTTCCTCACCCCGCCAATGCAGACATAGTAAAAAGATATTACGCATGATAAAAGACCCGCTAGGTTGACATACCTAGGCAAAAATTAGGGCTTCCCGGCGAACCAAAAGGGTTCGGGAAAAATGAGGGATGAAATGAAAAAATCTGTACACCCGGCAAGTCGAAAACCTGAAAGGGCGGCTTGGGCAAAAATGGGTATCCCGGTGGACTGAAAACCCGAAAGGGCGGTCCAGGAAAAAGTTAGGGATTAAAGCGTAATACTATGTCTCATTGGATCACCTTGCATCCAGAATCTGGTATCAACATCAAGTTCAAACGGCATCGATCAATCAGCTTCATCTTCAACCGAGCAGCCAAGTGATGAGACGCTCGAAGATATAAAGGCGATAGCAGAGTTGGAACCCAATGGGGTTATTCTTTTCACATAGCTGTTTTGTTTTCCGTTTTTACAAAATTGTATAAACTCTGTTATTTGGCGGTGTTCTCTTACTAGGACGTCAGCCTCTTGTACACAAACGCCTATTTACAGGCAAATTCAAAATCAATACAAATTCAATTTTCAAACCAATTGCCAATTGTTTTTTCCTTTTTCTGTTTTGTTTTGCGAAGAACATCCAATGTTCAATTGTGATATATGCATTTGACACTAATTGCTAACTCACAAATATTTGCATGCGAAACAAAGGATTAATTACAGGTAACATCAGAAACAGGGGCAATAATGAGTTGTCTAAGCGATCTAATTGCTCTGTCCACCAAGGTACCAAGGTAAGTTCGGCTGAAGAACGTAACCAAGATATCTTAATTCCCCAGAGAGTGAGCCAGCAAGTCAACATACTCTCCCCAAGCAGAGTTAGTCCACTGTCAGCCTTAAGGAAATTGGGTATCCCCAGCAGATCTCAACATTCCTCAGCAGTATACAAACATTCTTAACAAGCATCCCCGACAGTCTTAATCTAAGATTGTTCCCCGGCGGTATACCAGACGTTCAATGGAGCCATTCCCTAGTCCAATCTGAAAAGTTTCCCCAGGAAAGTGGAATCCATCTCCCCAGCAGGAAGCTTATCCCCAGTAGATTCTGGAAGCTTGTCACCCGCATAGTACGAACGCTCCCCCGGCTTTATTCAGAAGATTATTCCCTACCAGAGCTTATAACTGGGTTATCCTCAGCCAATTGCCACGGAAAGATCGTCCCCGACGAAGTCTTCCTACCCCCAGCGGAGTTCATCAATTCCTTCAACATAACACAACAATGGTATCCCCAGCGGAGTTATCATCGACTTCAGCAAAGTACCTCTCTTTCCCCACAGAGTAACTCCCTGCAGAGTAACCTATTCGCCAAGTTTGTTCCCCAACGGAGTCATCTTCTCCTACCGGTATTCTTGCAACCATCATCCCCAGCGGAAACAACGAAGCTCTATTCCTCAACATCAGCCCAGGATTTAACTTCCCGACACCCGTCAAGGATTTATTTTCCTAGACAAAAATACATTCATGAACATCACATCTTCATACATTATAGCATGCACATACGCATCATGAACATACAATCTCATTTATCCTGAGAACATCACGCATGTCATACATCATGACATTACATGCAACTAACGTTTTGTCTTTTCAGGACCAAGATCAATACAAAGATAATCACTATCAACTGTCATGATTCCAAATCCGATTCCTGTATCTTGCCAGGGTGTATTTGTTGACGACTAATTCCAGACTCGATTCCTGTATCTTGCCAGGGCACGTCTGAAGAGTTCGAAGATCCGATTCCTGTGTCTTGCCAGGGTGTATCTGTTGACGACTAATTCCAGACTCGATTCCTGTATCTTTCCAGGGCACGTATGAAGAGTTCGAAGATCTGATTCCTGTATCTTGCCAGGGTGTATCTGTTGATGACTAATTCCAGACTCGATTCCTGTATCTTGCCAGGGAACGTCTGAAGAGTTCGAAGATCCAATTCCTGTATCTTGCCAGGGTGTATCTGTTGATGACTAATTCCAGACTCGATTCCTGTATCTTGCCAGGGCACGTCTGAAGAGTTCGAAGATCCGATTCCTGTATCTTGCCAGGGTGTATCTGTTGACGACTAATTCCAGACTCGATTCCTGTATCTTTCCAGGGCACGTCTGAAGAGTTCGAAGATCCGATTCCTGTATCTTGCCAGGGTGTATCTGTTGACGACTAATTCCAGACTCGATTCCTGTATCCTGCCAGGGCACGTCTGAAGAGTTTGAAGATCCGATTCCTGTATCTTGCCAGGGTGTATCTGTTGACGACTATTTTCCAGACTCGATTCCTGTATCCTTCCAGGGCACGTCTGAAGAGTTTAAAGATTTGATTCCTGTATCCAGCCAGGGCACATCTACATAAAGAGTTTGAAGATCAACCCCTGCAACAGGCCAGGTAATTATTTTCTTTCTCAGGTACGCAAGTTCTCGCTAAGGAATCTCTTACGCGATCAAAACCTAGATGGCATCTGTAAGCCCATCCACATACCAACAATCTCCAAATGGCATATGTAAGCCCATTCCCGCTATCACACTGCTGATACTCTACTATGTGAGTGCAAATTTCTGGGCACTCTAGTGTTCAATCATCTTCCACCTTCGGATCACGAAAGGCATGCAAGCCAATCTATCTCCTCAGGTCTAAGAAGATTTAACAGGGGCAACTGTTGTACCCCAAAATTTTCCCTCCCATAATCTTCAAAGTTTTGCCAAGCATCACCTCAAATGGTTCAAAGTCTACTCAAGGGCTACACAGTCAACCATCCTCCTAAGCCAGTCAAATTAGGGTTTTGGTTCCTGCAAGGAAGTTGAGGTTTCCAAGGGTCCAAACAAGTCCCACATGCCTATATACACTGTCAAGCACCTACATGTCAAATTTCAAGGCTCACAAGGTCAAGTTGCACAGTCAAAAATCCTAATTGCTCCACAGTCAACTGTAGGGGCAAAATGGTCATTTGGCAGCCAAAAGTCAAAATTTTTGGTCAACATCTTATATTGAAGCCACAATCATCATTTGGTCAAGTCTTGACCATGATTTCACAAGAATGGCTCAAAAATCATCAAGATGCAAAAGTTTCTATTTTTGGACAGCTGAAAAGTCAACTGTAACTTGACCAAGGCATAACTTTTTCATGGTTCATCAGAAAAATCCCATCCAATGCTCATATTGAAGGGGAGGACATTTCCTATAACTCATCTTCACATTCCAAGTCCAAGAAATGCTCTCACAAAAAGTTATCAATTTCAACATTATAGGTCATTTTCAAAAGTCAACAAAAAGGCACTTTAAGTCAAAGACCATAACTTGAGATTGGTAAATAAAAATGACATGGGACCAAAGACATTGGTTAGAGGACTTCAATACCTTTTCAAAATTTCCAAGAACATGTTCATAGCTTCAACATTGAGCAAGATATGCATTGGAGAAGTTGGGAAATTTTTGTGAAATGGCCAAAGTCAATTATCCTTGAAACTTCATTTTTGACAAAATGGGCCCACTTTTTCCACTTGTTTCAGCTTAGCCATGCTTCCCACGTGTCCCACAAATTATTTCAAGATTTAAAATTAATTTTTCCATTTTTATTTAATTTTATTTGATTTAAGTCATTTTAAATCTTTTAAAATCAAATAAAAATCAAAGAAATTAATGGAGGGATATATTTTGTGATGATTAGCTTTGATACACCTTAAAACACATTCCAAATTCGTGCAAGGGGGCTATTCCAAGCAAGAATTCAAATTTGACACAAAAATGGAAAATGGTTCAATGTTGGTTATGGAGGAAATCTCAAACATGAATGCAAGGCTTCAATGACCATAATATTGTTTGATATTCATTACATAATACAGGTGCAAGCTTTCAGAACAGGATTCACGACCTAAAGACACCTAAAACGGCCAGAGAGAAATTCAAAAAAACTGTCAAAAGTGGGAGATTTAAAGCTATCTTGCAGGCCTTTTCATACAAAACTGAGGACGCAGCTTTCTTCCTGGCGATCCCCTGAAGCCAACGCGACCATTGCCAAGTCCTAAGACCTCCTACACATCACTGTAAGTCGTCCTAAACTCAGCGCTGAACACGAAATCATAACCTCCAATCCTTGCACCTTTTCTTCAAAAAATTGGTATATTCGTGTTTATCATTTGATTTCTAACACAATTGCATTATTCAATTTTGTTATTGGCCCCTATATCATGATATTCGAACCTAGGGTTCATACGCTTGTATTTTAGGTGTTTTCCACATAGGCAAAATCAGGATGAATGATGGTTACAGGGTTAATGAAGAGGCAGAGACGATCATGTCCATGTGATTGGATGGAGTTTTTATGGCCTAGGGACGTTTTTTGAGATAAGCTACGAAACTACCTGCGGATAAAAATCCGCAGGTAAATAACCAGCAAACTATTGGGGAAGACGATGGCGTGTTAACGTTTGATTGGTCCATTCAAATTGCACGCGCGCGTTTTTTAAATTCCCAGGATTTATTTGCTTATCCCATATAATATTAAATGTTTATTGTTATATCAATTAAAACAGCTGGCTCGGTTGGTTAAGGCGTACAAGCATTGACCCTTGGGACCTGGGTTCGAATCCCAGGTCCCCCCAAATAATTTCTATTATTTTGTTCAAAGTGATTCCATGCAGCATAGTCAAAAACAGGCCACCATGTGACTCCAGCGCCAAGATGCCATGTGTCTCTCAACATCAATCCAATGGCTTAGAGCAGATGACCACCGTGCATCTAGTCAACATGTGCCATAGAGAGGTCAGAAAGTCAACGTGGCTTGGCTGGTCATTGGGCCAACAATTTCCAGATGCACACCCATTCCTGGCCCAGTACCCCCTCCATTTGGTGTATTCTTTCCTTTTCATTTTTATTTTCCAATTTAATCTCTAACCTTTTTATTTTATTATAATTAACATAATTAATCAATTAACATACTTTCATAAAAAATCAAAAAAATAGAATTAACATTTTTATTATTATTATTTTTATTTTGTAAATAAACCATAATTGAATTAGTTTTTTTTAATTAGGCCATTTTGACTTTTTTTTTTATAATTAAAATAGATTTAGAATTAGGTTAACCTAGATTTATATTTCTTTTATTTTTATTTTTATTTTCATAAAAAACATAAAAAACCAAAAAAATATTTTCTTTTAATTAAATTAATTAATTAGTCATTAATTAGCTTTAATTTCATTTTATTCCAAAAAAGACCAAAAAAAATCAATTTCTTTTCTAAAAAAGGGTCAAAACCCTCATGACTTCCCGATTCAATCTTTCACGCGTATTTATTTTTAATTCATTATTTTGTATCTGCTCATGAAGTGTAATAATTAGAACTTTATCGCTTTCTTTTTAAATTCTCGCACTTTATTTTCCAAAACGGTTTTTTGTTTTGTTTTTGGCGATGTATAGACCCGCGCCTTGTAATAGTTAGATTTACGTTTCCGCAATTTACTTTCCGCACCCCCTTAACTGTTAACTTATATGGAAGAATGCATGCTAATTAAAAACAAGCGTAGCTCACCGTGCCATGATCAAAGATAAACTTAACATGAAAATAACATACAAATTCACACACCACTTCTAGGGTACGCCTCACCTGTTGCCTTGCCTTCGAAACGTGGTCGTCGAGTATAGGACGTTTTAGTAAGTCCTTATGTCCATGATCCAGTTGCCTCGAAACGATTGCCTCGGATTAAAAGAGGATCAAGGACATAAGGGTAGCTTCTAAGGTGCCCTACTGTTGCTCTGGTGACCACACTGTCCCTACAAACGAATTGACCCGAACACCTCCAACGGTGGTGCTACCTACCTCTCAATGGTGGGATGGCACTACCTTAAGGACATTTACACAGCTTAACTCCTTAGGGTAGGTAGATGACTCATAGATACTTGCTCTTTTCAAAAACAAAACAAAACATCTTTTCACACCGACACTTTTCAAAAAGCTTTCAAAACAATTTTTCAAACACTCTTGAGGACTGATACAAGAGTTATTCAGAAATCTTTCAACAAAACTTTTGCGAAACCCACTCACATTTTGAAAAGCAAACAAACACTTTGAAAACATAAGAGCAAGTATCTAAGAGCCCATGGATAACCATGGATAGAAAGGGTGCTAACACCTTCCCTTTCTATAAATCTACCTCCCGAATCGAGAAACATATCTCATAAGGAATTTTGCTGTGCTTTTGTCCTTTCCTTGTTGGAGAACATAAAAGACGGTGGCGACTCTTGCTTCTGCGACATTTCGCGAAACCGGCTAAAAACAGTCAGTTCTAAATCCACCGATCACACATACCTTTTGCTGACCAGACATGAAGCACCACATATTATCAGAACCAATATCTTCCATAAGTAACTTAACAAACCAACTCCAAGAGTACCTAGTTTCATTCTCCACCACCCTAAAGGAAAGTGGAAGATACTGGTCATTGGCATCCCTACTGACAGTTATCAACAAGATTCCACCATATTTATTTTTTAGGTGACATCCATCTAACCCTATGAATGGTCTGTATCCAACCTTCAATGCTTTCTTTGTACCATCAAAGCACATGTAGCAACTTTCAAACCTAGGTGGAAAACCAAAAATGTTCAACTTAAATGTGTTTCCTTTGGATGCCCTCCACAATTCAGCTCCATATGACCATAGCATGCTGTATTGCTTGGTTGAGTCCCCTTCAACAACCTTTCTAGATAGTTGCCTTACTTTGAAAGCCCTACATCCAGTAATTTCTGTAGCAAACCTCAATCTTACATCTGCTACAACTTCATTCAATTTCATACTTGAATTGTTCTTTAACTTGTCAACAATCACTCTAGATACCCAATCAACATTAGCATTATTATTGAAGAACTTTATTCCATATTTGTGCTTCTGAAATAGAGTTTGGATCCTAAATGATGCAGTTCTCAAAACCCTGCTGCATAAAATTGTGTAATCACATTGTTATTTCTCCTTACAAACAACCTTACACCTTGTCCCATCATTTTTGGAAAACCTGACCTCCCTACCATTCAACACATTGTGTTCCAGTATAGCCTTTTTAAATTGCTTCAAAGAAGAAAATTCCATTCCCACCTTGAATTTAAATTCTTTTCTAAGGTTTCCATGTTCATTAAACCTTATTGCTGGAGGCTTACCATTATCACTATCATCATATTCCCCACTATCAAGTTCATTTATGATGTAATCATCCTCAATTACATGTTCCCTTTGCATCTCAACTGTAGTCAACCCTTTAGGTATCCCTTGACCATTATCCATTTGACCAATACCATCACCATTTCCCACTCCACATGTATCAGCATCTTCACCCATGTCTTCATTAAAATCGTGCATCCTCTCTTCTTCACTATCTTCAAAGTGTATACCATTCAATGAGTCTTCAGATGATTCACTATCCCCGCCATCTTCATTTCCTCAACATTAATGTGGCCTTTCTCTTTCTCTTTTAACCTATCCATATAAGTCTTCTCACCACTAGATAATCTTGCCTCTACATATATCTCAACATCACACTTACTCTTCTCGGTACACTTAGCTAACATTGTTACATCCTAATCATTAACAAGGGGTTTTAGATGATTTTCATGTGAGCCATGTTCAGACTTCCACCATATTTTCACATCTTCAGTTTTAAATGATGAATCCATACCATTAATTAAGTCGCAGGCTTCAAAGAATGACCAGAAATCAGGATCTTGCCCGTATACAGCATAAACATCACCCCATTCGTATGTTAACCCTTCATCCTTTACGAATGACCCTTTGGTATAAAAGACAACCTTAAATAACCCCATTGCCTACACATTTCAAGAAAAAAGGATGGGTAACTCATAAATTACAAACATATAGATTAAAGATGAAAAACCCTAGAATTTGGGACCAGACCATGGGGAACGTAAGTAATGCTCAGAATGAATAAACTATAACAAGTGAGACTTACCTAATTTTGTTGGGACCGCAACAACATAGCAACCAACTGAAGTTTCTTCAATGTTTGGGACCACAAGAGGCAGAAATGTCAATGTCTTATTATGCTGTCGAAGGAGAACTTATGTAATGAATTCCACTTGGGAGAAGTTATGTAATGAGATATGCCACTAGGGAGAAGTTATGTAATGAATTCCACATAAGAAAATAAAACAAATTATTTGATCCACCTGTCTTGCCACATAGGAAGCCGTTAGTGGAACTTGACGTCGGGGACCAATAGTCCAGACTGAAAATTTTGAAGGGACCAATCTTTGAAGGAAAATATTTGAGGGACTAAAAACGAAAAATTGAGCTACTTACAGGGACCGAAAACTTATTTAACCCTTTAAAAAATAATTAATAAATAAATACTTTCTTATTATTAAAAATATATCAAATATTTTTAATATTGATCCAATATTTATTTATTGAAATGATTTTAAGACAAATGCAAAAAATATTTTAATGTAATATGTCAAAAGAGTATTATGAGACAATGTATAAATAAAACAAAACAAAACAAATTATTTAATTAAATAAATTAAAATAAAATATTTAATCAAATAAGGGGGTGTATAGTCAGTTCAATAGTAAAAACAGGGGTGTCTAAATAGCAAGAGTCCAAATACAGAAATCAAATTGAAGCCCAAATGTACATGGGGTGTATATTAGAACTTCAGAAGTAAAAAGGGGGTGTTATTAGAACATGCCTTAGGCTCAGGGTTTTGTTCAGAAGCCCAAAACGAACTCTGGGTTTGTTTGGGCAGCATATGGGGAGGTAAATGGAATTATGGTGGGGATAATGAATCTGGCGCATTAATTTGAATCAAATGTCTAGCAAGTGTTGAGCCTGGACCATTGATCCAGAGTATGTTAAACGGAGGGATGTGATCCAAGGTTGCCCGAGGGAGTATGATAAACATAACACAGGTGACTGGTCAACAGTCACCTTATCCAGGGGTTCTAAGGGAGCCACCTGACATGCATCCAAAGACGGAGAGAGTAATATTTAAATGAAACTATGAGCTCAAGGATCATTTTTCGTTCCTCTTTCTCTCTCTAGCCCAAATAACACAACACCTTACCTGGGAGTTATAGAGAGACACTCTCTCCTCTCTCTAGAAACCACTCTTCACACCGTCGACCAGAAATTGCCTTCACCAGTGGTGTTCATCCAAACCTAGAAAATCCGCCATGGATCTTCATATATTCATCCGCTCATCAACCCAGAAACCCATAAACACAACAATATTCATCCCAACCTTCAACCAAAACTCAGAAACACAACCCAAACCCAGAAAATCTTCAAACCTTCATCTTAACCCTACCCAGATATTCACGATCTTCAACCAAAACCCACGAACCCTAACTTAACCTTAGGGTTCTGGATGAATCCTAACCCTTATCCAAGCCCAGAGACGTAAACCCTTAGAACCATAGGGTTCTAACATGAACCCTAACCCCTGTGTGTATGGACCCTAAACATAAACATAACCCTAAATCAAACCCAGGAACCCCAATTTTAAACCCAAATTTCCATAAAACAACAATCATCAAACACCAATCAACATCAACAAATTATAAACCCTAAGCTAAGTTTTAAAGTTACCGTCTGTGTAGTGAAACTTTTCATATTAATTCCCTCTGTACTTCTCTGATTTCTTTTTCTAATCCCTTTCTCCTTCTTTTCGCATGTATGGTGATGAGGCTTAGCTCAAATAACTTGGGGTTTCAGTCGTGAAACCCAAGTCTTTACTGATGCAGAGCTCTGGTAAGGATGGGGGATGTGCAATAACAAACAAGGGTTTCTCCAAATTTTTGTTCCTCCCTTCTTTGGTTTAGTCTTAGGGTTTAATAGGTTTTAGAATAGATTCAATTAGGAAATATTCTTAGTTGATTGGAAATTTTAGTTTTAGAGATTGATTCAATCAGAATCAATCTAAGATTAGATTTGATTGTATTGTAAATTAGAAAATTAAAGTTTGTATTGTGTATGTATCTGGAAATTTGTATGTATTGATCCATTGTAAATCAAATAAACAAATTTCAAACCAAATATCCATTTCAGATTTAATTTGAAAATAAGTGGAATATTGGGATTTTTGGTATCTTGAGGAAGAAGAAGGTCTGGGAGCAACAAAGGGTCTAGAAACCCTAAAGTTCACTTAGTCAACTTCTTCAAATAATAATAATAATAATAAAAATAAATAAATATCATCCATAATAGTAGTAATAGTTTAATTAATAATAACACATAAACATATATATATATATATATATATATATATATATATATATATATATATATATATATATATATATATATATATATATATATATATATATATATATATATATATATATATATATATATATATATATATATATATATATATATATATATATATATATATATATATATATATATATATATATATATATATATATATATATATATATATATATATATATATATATATATATATATATATATATATATATATATATATAAGAAATTACTACTAATAGTAAGAAGTTGACTCCAGTCTGTTGTACCCCATTTTTTGCCCCTAAGACCCCTCTATCACATCACATCAATTCAATCACAAAAAGATCACACTAGAGTTTGGCTCTTCTCCTTATATTTAAGTTTTGCTCATAAGGAATCACCAAGCACAATGTTTTGTGTTTTGTAATCATATATGTTTTGTAGTGATTAACTCTTAACTAACAAATACAAGGAATGTTTGCCCTAATTGATGATGTTGTAGGTGAAAGCACAATACATTCCATTAAGTTTGATCTATAGGTTCATGAGAGCATTCATGTGCCTTCTTCAACAAAGCTTCATTGAGGTTCAAGCTTCACTATTGAAGATGCTTTGAAGCAATATCATGACAAAGTCTATTATGATTCATCATACTTTAAGTTGTCAAAGATGGTTCAAAGGTACAAAGATTGATTGAAGAAGTTTGACTCAATTGGGTAAATCCTTTATTCATTTATCACAAGTGCACATCTCCTCCAATTATAAAGATTTGAAAGTTGTTTTGGTTGTTATTGTTTCTCCTTATCATCCTCAACAATTCACATTCACATGACAAAAGTATTTATCTAAGGAGGTAGGTCAAGATTGCAAAGGTTTCCCAAGGCGTTTTCTTGCTCTAGGAGCTAGGGATTTGAACTTCAAAGGGGTATATCTTACTCATCTTTTGGTATTTTTAAGTGATTATAAATACATTCTTATCTTAAAAGGGTTATTAACAAATCACTTCAAAAGTTTCAAGGAAATTTTGTGTGGAAGAAACTTGATTATGAAGAAAGATTACAAGTCCTCTAGACGAACCCTCAAATTCCATTAGGTGATTTCAAATGATCATAACTTGGTCAATTTTTATCACCTTGAGCCCATTATTTTTCGAAAATGATCTTAAATATGTGAAATTCAACCCATCTTTTAAGTGCAACGTGTGAAAATGGATGGAAGATGCCCTAAAGATGAAAAAGATTATAGGTCATTTCATGAATTTTTCAAACTTCAACAAGTCATAACTTTCTCAATTTTTTGAAACTTTGAATGGTTCAAGTCTCAAAATGTCATTCAAGAGACCTACTTCATGCCATCTTTTTTGTTCAAGAGCAAAATTTAAGTGGAAGGCCATGTTTGGATACAAGACATTACAAGTCATTTTTGAAGAAAAACTTATAAATTTTCTAAGTATAGAAAGTCAACCTCTTTTTCACAACTTTGACTCATTACAACTTTCAGCTCAAGCATCCATTTGATCCCATTCTTTGCACATTGTAAAGCTTGTAATCTCATCTTTCTAAAGCTTAAAGAATTATTCCCTAAGAACCCTTGAGTTGAGAATGCCATTGTTTTGAAGTTGGTAACTTGAAACTGAATTTCTCACCAATTCAGAATTATGAAAGCCATAATGTTGCTTCTAATCACAATATTTGTGCGTGTTTTTTTATTTAAGCTTGATTAACAAACTTGTCAAAAGTGTTTAGCACCTTAAAACGCAAAGTTTTAATGAGTTTTAATGAAAATGAAGTCACACTACACTCATGTTCAACCTCCACTCAATTTCCCTCCAAACTTATTTGTTTTCTCCAATTTTCATTGCCATTCATTTTTTTATAAATAGAGGACCTTGTTCCATTCATTTCCTCAAGCTTTGAGAGCCAAACGCACCCTGCCAAAACCTCACACGAACTTCAAATTTTTGAAATCAATTTCTGAGATTTAAACTTTTTTCTCCAAAATTCTTTGCACATTCATCATGCTCCATCATCATATAAACTCTCCAACACTTCAACCAAGCAGAACGAGCCATAAATCAAGTTACAAAAGTCCATTTTCAGAGCTTCATTCTTGAACTTCGAACACGTAGAATTCTCCACCATTTGGATCCAAACAAAACACTAATTTACTCTACTGCTCCTTCTGATTCTTATGCTTCATACAATTTTTTAATTTATTGAGAATTGAGAGAGAAATCTCAACTGAAAGGTGCTCGCTATTTTCTGAGTTTTTGATCCATATCTCTTTGCACACTTTACATAAATTCGGCGCGATGATGGGGTTAGGATTGTCTTGAGAAGACGAATCCAATGATACTAGTCTGAGATTCTAATTTTTCCATTTGAAGAAACTCATGAAATCTCCATTGCAGGGTGTCTGGAGGTTGAAGACGATGACATGTCTCGTCTCAACCAATGATAGTGCGTCAATTATTTTATTCTGATTCGTTGGCTATTTTATGATCCAGTGTATTTTCAATTAAGGTCCATATCAAGCACAACACGTCTGGTCCACTTGATCAGCTTACTAACGTGTTTTGAATATGATCTGATGGTCCACATCTTTTTAGTTTTATTTTTATTTTCTAATTTTATATTTTAATTGTTTTAAGTTTCAAAAATTCATAACTCTTTTATTTTTTATCCAAAAATTATGAAAAAAAAAATATAAAAGTACTTTGAATTATTTCTGACTTTGTGAATATTTTTTCATATTTTTATTTTGAAGTTTAATATTTTTCATAATTTTTGTTTTGTTGGCTTTATTTTAATTGTTTTAAAAATACTTCCTGACATTTTTAAATTCTAAAATTTTTTATGAAAATCATTTTCATTATTTCTGACCTTCTAAAAATCATTTAAAAATCATTTAAAACTTTTTTCCTTTTATTTTATATATTATTTTATTTTTTTGTACATATTCTGGTTGATCTTGGACTAGGAAATTTTGATCATAAACTTTATTAACATCATCAAATCCATGGTGTTGAGTCTAACTCCATAAAAATGGATGAATAATTTTAATAATAGTTTGATTAAATTTTTAGTTCAAATGTGATTTATTCTTCACCCATCCCTCATCATCTTATCCCATTTTTATTGTACTAAATGTTATTGGAGCATGATTTCCATATCACGTCTCAAAGAATATGGTACATAGATTACTATTGACCGACCTCAAAATAGGTGCGACTTCTATATAAGTCCACTTGCGATTGCTTAACAAAGCGTTAAATTTTGTCCCGATTTGAGAAAATAATCATTCGTGACCCAAACCTATGTTTGCAAGCCCAAGTATATTGATTTGAACCCTTTGATCTAATAACCTTGAGATTCATTGTTATGAGGCTTTGGTTCAACCAATCCTCTAATAAATCTTCATAAGTTTTGGTCAAAGTGGATCACTTAAACATCATTGATCATTTAATGATGCCTTGAGAATTATTTAGTGAATGATATACTTGACAAAAAGCAAATACAACTTGTTGTAGAGAGGCTTTGGTTCTACCAATCCTCTAATGAGTTCCAAATACAAGTTTCAATATTGTCATTCAACTAACCACTAATTTCTAACAATTGACTTTATTTTATGCTTTTATCTTATGCTCTTTACTTTATGTGCTATTTACTTTAGCATTTACATTTCATGCTATTTTCATCTTTGCTCATTTGAGCATTTATCTTTTATGTCTTTCTTATTTTGCTCACTTGAGCTTTTCATTTCTTTTTGAAAATACTTAATAATCAACTTGAACCCTAAAAAACTTTAATGTTACTTGGACTATTTGGTTACTATCCTTGGAATTTTGGATACATGGACCTCTTAGACTTAGGATTAGAAGCCTTGACCTATTCTGGAGACTTTGTGACCTCAACTATTATTTTGTCTGGAGTTTTTAGGGTTTACCCCAAGACATTGGATTGTTTGTTTGCTTTGTGTGCATGTTTTTATGATTACATGTTTTATCTGTGATCTGGAATTCATTTGTACACAGTCGTTACTTTGTCCAATTTTTATGAAGACTTAATGCAATTGAAGCTTGGTTCTCTCAAGAGGTTTATTTTATTTGTTTGTTTGGTTTCGAATCCAAAGGATGAGAATTCTACATTGACTCATTGTGTCAAGTGTTGGCTTCTTGTTGGTTAGACAATTCTTTTCTCTAGCTCTTACCTTACGCTTTAGAATAATGCCTTCATCTCCTCCCATTTTATTTAATTTCAAAAAAATCTTCTCCCTCCTTTTGAAAACTCTTCTTGTCTTAAAACTTGAACCACTTTCATAATAAACTTGGACTTATGTCCATGTATTTTCAAAATATTTTTTTAATCAAATTTTAATCAATTTAATAATACTTTGACATTTTTTGTGAGAAGACTAAAAGTCAATCAATCTCATGCAAACCATTTTGCCACTTTGATTTTTGTGAGTTTTGATGAAAATGTAGTTACACTTCACTCGTGTTCAACCTCCACTCAATTTTGCTCCAAACTTATTTGTTTTCTCCAATTTTCATTTCCATTCATTTTCCTATAAATAGAGGACCTTGTTCCATTCATTTCCTCAAGCTTTGAGAGCCAAACGCACCCTGCCAAAACCTCACACGAACTTCAAATTTTTGAAATCAATTTGAGATTTAAACTTTTTCTCCAAAATTCTTTGCACATTCATCATCCTCCACCATCATATAAGCTATCCAACACTTAAACCAAGCAAAACGAGCCATAAATCAAGTTACAGAAGTCCATTTTCATAGCTCCATTCTTGAACTTCGAACAGGTAGAATTCTCCACCATTTGGATCCAAACGAAGCACTAACTTACTCTACTCCTCCTTTTGATTCTTATGCTTCTTATAATTTTTAAATTCATTGAGAATTGAGAGAGAAATATCAACCGAAAGGTGCTCGCTATTTTCTGAGTTTTTGAGCCATTTCTCTTTGCACACTTTATATAAATTTGGCGCGATGGTGGGGTTAGGACCGTCTTGAGGAGACGAATCCATTGATACTGGTCTGAGATTCTAATTTTTCCATTTGAAGAAACTCACGAAATATCCATTGCAGGGTGTATGGAGGTTGAAGACGATGACATGTCTCGTCTCAACTAATGATAACGCGCCAATTATTTTATTCTTATTCGTTGGCTATTTTCTCATCCAGTGTATTTTCAATTAAGGTCCATATCAAGCACAATGCATCTGGTCTACTTGATCAACTTACTAACGCGTTTTGACTATGATCTGATGGTCCACATCTTTTTAGTTTTATTTTTATTTTCTAATTTTATATTTTAATTGTTTTAAATTTAAAAAATTCATAACTCTTTTATTTTTTTATCCAAAAAATTATGAAAAAAAAATATAAAATTATTTTGAATTATTTCTGACTTTGTGAATATTTTTTCATATTCTTATTTTGAAGTTTGATATTTTTCATAATTTTTGCTTTGTTGGCTTTATTATAATTGTTTTAAAAATACTTCGTGACATTTTTAAATTCTGAATTTTTTTATAAAAATCATTTTTATTATTTTTGACCTTCTGAATTTTTTGTGGAATTTTATCTTAATTTTTACTATTTTTGATCTTTTTTTCCTTTATTTGAACCATTTAAATTAGTTTAAAAATAGTTTCTGACTTTAGAAAATTACCAAAAATTTCATAAAAATATTTGAGTTCATTTCTGATTTTTCTATGGTCTCAGTTAATTTTTCTTAAGTGTTTTGAATACAATTGCTATTTTCCCTATTTCCAAATTTAAAAATCATTTTAAACCTTTTTTCTTTTATTTTAAATATTATTTTATTTTTGTACATATTCTAGTTGATCTTGGACTATGAAATTTTGATCATGAACTTTATTAACATCATTAGATCCATGGTGTTGAGTCTAACTCCATAAAAATGGATTAATGATTTTAATAATAGTTTGATTAAATTTTTATTTCAAATGTGGTTTATTCTTCACCCCATCCCTCTTCATCTTATCCCATTTTTATTGTAATAAATGTTATTGGAGCATGATTTCCATATCATGTCTCAAAGCATGTGGTACATAAATTGCTATTGACCGACCTCAAATAGGTGCAAATTCTATATAAGTTCACTTACGATTGCTTAACATAGCGCTAAAATTTGTCCTGATTTGAGAAAATGATCATTCGCGGCTGTGATACGGTGGGAGAACTGACTTGAGAGTTTTGTGTTTTTATCGCAAATGTTACGGTTAGTAAGAGTCGCCACCGACTTTTCTTTTATCCAAAAGAAAAGGTGAAAAAGCACAGGAAAGACCTTTGAGATTGTTTCTTGAGTTCGGGGGGTAGATTATGAAAAGGGAAGGTATGAGCACCCTTTTCATCCATGGTTTTCCATGGGCTCTTAGTTACTTGCTACATCACTTGTATTTTGTTTTGAAATTGTACTTTGTGTGGTTTTTGAAAGTATTTTGTAAAAGAGGCCATTGTTTAGGCAACCTTTGTAATGATTCTCGTTCGTAAGAATGTATACAAAGATGTTTGTCTTTTTGAAAATGTTTTCAATGTTTGTAAAATATTTGGAAATGTGTGTGTATTTGTTTTTGAAAGTAGCAAGGATAGTTGTTTGAAAATAGAGCAAGTAACTAGAAGCAATCTACCTACTCAAATGTCTTTCTTGTTCATTTTCTATTCCTTTGACATTGTTGTCTTACCATTGATTTGGTAAGCAACCCTATCTTTGGATGTAAATGGGACGGGCGTGGGTCATCGTATAACCATGATTAGCAATGTTGCAAAGTATCTTAGCATTTTTGAGGGACCAAGATCATTTTGTAAGGCAACTTAGAATAGCGTCATCGAGGGACTATGATCTTATACTTGTTTGTTTTGCCAAGATACTTCGCATGCATAATATGGTCATTTTCATATAAGGCAACCAAGTGGAGAAACCCTAAGGGTGCTTGTGTGCAAGTATTTTATTTTCATGCTTTGATTTTGTCTTGGATTTAGGGTTTTCTATTTGATTTGTTTTTATCTTGCCATACAAACCCTAATTACTAGCATGATATATAAAAGCGGTAAATTACATAATTTAAAGATTACTATGCTATTACAATATTTTTTATGGGAGGGGGAATACAAATTATGAATGGGGATTTGCAATAATGTAAATCTAATTAAGCTATTACAACCAAATCAAATTTGCACGAATATTTGAGTAAACAGGATACACTATAAATTAAATGTAATGTTATGTATATGCAAGAAAAAAGATTTTGTTTTATTTTTCATATGCAAAAGTGTTTTGACTTAAATATAATAAACTTAAGAAAAAGAAATTAATTCTTGAAAAAAAAAACAAAAGTTAACCCTAATTTCTAATTTAAAATAAAATAAAGTTCTTTAGGTATTAATTTTATGTAATTTTTGTATTAAAAATAATAAATAATATCTTATGAAAATATTTAGTTTTTATATGTCAAAATAAATATTTGCAAGTATGAATAAAAAAGGAATAAAAAAGTTAACCTAAATCTATTATATTTACAAGTTTATTTAAGAAAGAAATAATTAATATATAGTTTAATAAAAATATTTTTTCATGTGAAAATAAAATAAAATATACAAAAATGCAAAGTCATCATGTTTTATATTTTTTATGATTTTTATGTTAAGGAAAATATATTTAGTAAAATAGAAATGAAAATAAAAAATGAATAATAAAAATTATGGGCCAAGGGTGCTGCAAGCAAACAGGGGATAATATGTTAGCGAAAAACGCTAAGGCCCAAACATTGAGGCCCGTCCTGCAAACAGCCAAGAAAAGGAAACTGGAAAAATATGAAAAAAACAAAAGGTAGCGCCAAGGTTCGAACCCACGACCTATGCATTTCTAGCGCGCTACCTTGCCACTGAGGTGGCTGTACACCCGTTAGCTTATGTGAAACAAGAAAAACATAACACAAAGCGCTTCCTTGGCCCTGTACTTCGTCTTCTTCCTCTAGATAGCCGGACCTCCTGTAACTCTTTCATCTCTCAACAAAAATGGAAATTGATAACATGAATGTTATAGCATTTTGTTTCACGATCCTAACCATGTGCATAACTAAAACTAAAAGTCTCAGATTAAAGAGAATTTTAATGGCCCTAATTCTTAACCTAATTTTTTTCAGGAACTTCAAGCTCAAATTCTCTCAACTCAGGCCAAATAAATGCAAGTTATGGATATGTACAGCTTCGTAGCAATGATGTCTACATTGTATATTCACAAATGAAAAGCTAACTATGCATGTATCAAGAGGTGGAAAAACAGAAAACTCACCTTGAAAATGGAAATCGTGTTATGGAAATAAGCTTGCTTTAGGATACCGTGATGATCAGGTTAGCTTCCTTGAGCCTCTAGGAAGCTAATGCAATGCCTAGCTTGTCTTGTGGGTGGCTGGAATGATCTCTAGAAGTCCACCTGTACTACTCTGTTTTTGAAGTTCAACAATGGGGAAGATGGAGTTACAGTGATTTTTCAGGGTGTGGGATGGCTTTCTTGTAAGGTAAGGAAGCTTAGGGAAGCAAAAGGCCTTAAAACGCACGAGTGGAACAGAATATTCAAATCACAAGTCAGAAATGGCAAGTTTGGGAGCTTGGTATGCAATTTCTGATTCTAGGGTGTTTCAACGCTTGGGCATTCGTGCTTTTGGTTGCAAAGTGATAGCTTTATATAGAGCAAAAGATTGGAGGACTTGTGCTTGCTCAGAAGTACAAGATCACATATCTTACTATATTTCTTGTTTTTAAAGCAAGTGTGAGAAATGACTTCTTGATGCATGGTTCCGATCTTGTAGGGTAGTGTGAAGCTTTAAACATGTTTTGTTCAGGCTTAGAGGCTTGGTTTGTGCAGAAAGAACAAGTCCAAGACTCAAGAAATGAAAAAAATGCATAAAGCATGCTTTTCCAAAATGGCAATGTTGCCTTTCTTCTATAAATGGTTATTTTCTTATACAATGCATTGAATGATTGGCTTTAAGGCATGAAATCTTGTGCAATCCATTAATGGTGGAGTGACAAACGAGTTTTAGGCCTAAAAAGTGAAGATTGTACAACATGCTTGAGGATTTGAATTTTGTTCTTCATGAAATGGCTTGAATTCAAAGTGAAAAATTGCCAACTTCATCTCTTCGACCCTCTCTACTCAAAAATGATCTCAAGGAGTTCTTGGACATTTTGGAAATCTTTCAATGTGCTATATAACTAATATTTGAAATGCATTTCAAGATTCCTCTTGGAAATAGGTGAAAAATTGTCATGAAGTTGGGTCAAAAACCTGCCTAAATTAGGGCAAAATTTCACTAAGTTATTTTAGTTCATGAGCATGTATTCATAAAATTATATCTTGAGATCCAAGCATCTTTAGGGAAAAATGTGTGAGCAAAGTTGTAGATTTCATGGAGGTCTACAACTTTTATGTTGGGAACTTTCTTTGAATCATCTTGTATCATGGTGAAAAATGGATTAAAGTTGAGAAAAAATAAGAAATTTTCTATACTTAGAAAAATTTCTAAGTTAAGAAAAATTCAAATTTCAAAACCAAATCTTCAATCTTTGATTTCTTGATGAACAAGTTTCACATTTTGACATGTTTTGATGAATTGTGATCCTTGACACTTGATTTTGACCAAAAAGTCAAAGTTTGACTTTTCAGTATACAATTGACTTTTGATCCGTTGACTGCAAATTTCATCTGTCTATCCAATGGATTTGCAATATTTTGAACCATGTAATTAGGTAAAGATAATGCAATTGAACCCTTGGAATAATGCTTCAAACCAATTATTCATTTGCTAGGTCAAAAATCAGAAATTTCCCTTTCTCAGTCAAAACCCTAATTTTGACCATTTTGCCCTTTTGATGGTTTGATCAAATTTCTTGAAAAGTTGTGGTCCAAACTTAATCAAATGATAAATATTAGCCTAAAATGTTGATGTTGATAAAAAATTATGAAGTTTGACTGTAAATTGGCCATGGTTGACTTTTTCCCAAATACAGATGATTTTTAGGTCAACTGTCCAATTGACTGATCAAACATGTGGTTCAAGGCATGAAACTTGTCATAAGTAATCTTAGGGGTCCATAATGATGTTTGAATTTCATATGAAGTGTTGATAGTCCAAAAATCCTTGTGCAAACTTAAACCCTAATTTTGGGTCATTAGCGCATGATGAGATGTCCTGAGCTGATCAAACCCTAATCCAGTCTTGAGTCAAAGAGATCTTGTGAGAATAATCTTGATAAATGAGAGGGAAAATTTTGGGGTACAACAGCGGCCCAAACCTATGTTTGCAAGCCCAAGTATGTTGATTTGAACCCTTTGATCCAATGACCTTGAGATTCATTGTTAGAAGGCTTTGGTTCTACCAATCCTCTAATAAATCTTCATCAATTTTGGTCAAAGTGGATCACTTAAACATCATTGATCATTTAATGACGCCTTGAGAATTCTTGAATGAATGATATACTTGACAAAAATCAAATGTAACTTGTTGTGGAGAGGCTTTGGTTTTACCAATCCTCTAATGAATTCCAAATGCAAATTTCAAGATGGTCATTCAACTAACCACTAATTTCTAACAATTGACTTTATTTTATGCTTTTATCTTATGCTCTTTACTTTATGTACCATTTACTTTAGCATTTACATTTCATGTTATTTTCATCTTTGCTCATTTGAGCATTTATCTTTTATGTCTTTCTTATTTTGCTCACTTGAGCTTTTCATTTCTTTTTGAATATACTTAATAATCAACTTGAACCCTAAAAAAATTTAGTGTTACTTGGACTATTTGGTTACTATCCTTGGCATTTTGGAGACATGAACCTCTTGAACTTAGGATTAGAAGCCTTGACCTATTCTGGAGACTTTGTAACCTCAACTATTATTTTTTCTGAAGTTCTTGGGGTTTATCCCAAGACATTGGGTTGTTTGTTTGCTTTGTGTGTAGGTTTTTGTGATTACATGTTTTGTTTGTCATATGGAATTCATCTGTATACAACTGTTACTCTTCCCAATTTTTGCGAAGACTTAATGCAATTGAAGCTTGGTTCTCTCAAGAGGTTTATTATCTTTGTTTCTTTGGTTTCAAATCCAAAGTATGTGAATTCTAAATTGACTCATTCTGTCAAGTGTTGACTTCTTTTTGGTTAGACAATTATTTTTTCTAACTCTTACCTTATGCTTTAGGATAGTCTCTTCGTCTCCTCCCATTTTCTTTAATTTCAAAAAATCTTCTCCCTCCTTTTGAAAACTCTTCTTGTTTTAAAACTTGAACCAGTTTCATAATAAACTTAGACTTATGTCCATGTATTTTCAAAACATTTTCTTAATCAAACTTTAATCAATTTAATAATACTTTGACATTTTTTGTGAGAAGACTAAAAGTCAATCAATCTCATGCAAACCATTTTGCCACTTTGATTTTTTACTTTAAAATTTTCTCAAAAGATTAGACTCTTGTCAAATCCTTGAAGTGATGCAAACTACTATACTTCTACAATATGTAGTGAAGTGGGATATTTTACACTTGGGTGTTGAGTGAGGCTTTGTTGATTTTAAGATTCAAGCTATATCCTCCACTTTTAGAAGATGCAAATTCTCCTTTCTCATGATTATGGGTAGCAAGTATGTTTTCCACTCGGATAAGACGATGATGCCTCGTCTCTTAAAATTAACCAACACACATGTGTTTTAAATTTTTTAAAGATGAACTATGTGTACCCTGATCCCCTATTGCACGGAAGATGGTACATATGCACTAAAGGTTCACAACCGCGGAGGGTGCAAAAATTATAAAAAAAACTTCTTTTCTCATCCCCACAATCTATTTTTGTATACAACATTTTATAGCAAAAAATATACAGATTTTTCAAAGAGGTTCTTGCGGAGTACTGTAGATGTCAGGGTGCTAATACCTTTCGTTTGCATAATCAACCCCCTTACCTGGAATCTTTCCCCCATATTTTTGAGTTATTTGCTTTTTCCCATTCCTTTGGAAACAATAAAGCACGGTGGCGATTTTTAATTTAATTTGTGTGAGTCAAGTCAATCCAATGGCTTAGTCTCAATATTTCTACCGCTATAGAAAAAATGGTGACTTCATTGGGGAAAGATTGACCTCTTGCTGGTCCATCCCTAAGTGGGTTGAGCCTATATTTGTTTATATTTGTATATGTGCTATTGTTTGTTGTATATTATGTGTTATATATTTGTTTGTCTGGATTTTCCTGGTTTTCAGGGTGCTTGGTGATTTCTCATAAGTCCTATACCCGGACTTGGGAAAACTTAAGATAGGATGGGCGGTATAGTCATGTTAACTTTGAGGGAGTAATCCCAAAAAAGGAGACAAGAGATCCCCCACTCAGTGGAGGCCCCTTTGACTGTAGTGTCATTTACCGAGTCATTGGGAAGACGTGTTGCTTTCAACCTGGGAGCCTGCTGAAGATGAGGACCGTAAACCCCCCCCCCCCCCCCCATCTTGGACTTTTAGGTGTAGCGTGGAAACTATGACGGAGTAATATGGAAGTAGTTATCACGCGATACTATGCTCAGATGAGTTTGTCTTGAGAATATTAATAATTACCGAGTTAATCGAGAAGTTGGTAATATCCGAAGGAAGGATGTATGGGAACCTCTTAGAACCTTGTTCAGCAAGTGATAACTTTAGACCATACCTTATGGATAGTACCTTCGACCTCATGCTCGTGACGTTGAACCTATAAAACCTATGTTTATGATCTTGTGTGTGATTGTTGCATCATGCATAAATGCACCCATGAGCATCTTCTAAATACATTTTGTTTTAAGGGACTTAAAAGTTGACTTTTTGTGAATATCTCAGGTACTTTTTGACTATGGATTCTGGAAAAGTAAAAATCGGGAAATACATTTTCAAAGATCCCAAGATAGAGGAGTTGATGAGTCTGATTCCCGAGATCGAGAGTCCTACAGATTTTTGGAGGAAGTATGGGTCCTTCATTTCTCTTATGAAGCTCAAGATGAATGAGGATATTCTCTCGACTTTGGTCCAGTTCTATGATCTGATGTATTGATGCTTTACTTTCCCTGATTATCAGTTGATTCCTACATTAGAGGAGTATTCTTATATGCTAGATTTACCTATTACCGATTGTGTTCCTTTTACTGGTTTGGAGGGTGAGCCAAAATCTCATGAGATTGCTGCTTTGATCCATCTAGAAAAGTATGAGGTTGAAGCCCACATGACTACCAAAGGAGGTATTAGAGGATTACCAACTCAGTTCTTATGGGAGAAAGCTCGCTACTTTGCTAGGATAAAGAGTACGGTTGCTTTTGAGGCCACTTTTTCTCTACTTGCTTATGGGTTGTTCTTATTTCCTAATGTAGACAAATTTGTTGATATTAATGCCATCAAGATCTTCATGATTGGAAACCTAGTTCATACATTATTGGGTGACGCTTATTACTCTATCCATCTTAGGGATTATTCTCATGGAAGGATGATCATCTGTTGCACGCCTTTGTTGTATCAGTGGTTTATTTCTCACTTACCTCGGTCTGATGCTTTCTGGGATGTCAAGAAGGAGCCTCGGTGGGATCCAAAGATTATAGAACTCACTCATTCAGATATTGTTTGGTATCATCAAGTTTATCATGATGTAGAGATTATCTACAATTATGGTAGTTTCCCCAATGTACCTCTTCTTGGTACAAAGGGAGGAATTAACTACAACCCTGTTCTTGCATGATGAGAGCTTGGATATCCGATGAGGGATGAGCCAAATAGTATTCATTTGAGTTGTTTCTTCCTAAAAGAGGGAGAAGTTCATGAGGAAGCTAAGGAGAAGATTGCAAAGGCTTGGAGCCACATCCACAGGAAGAGTAGGAAGGACTTGGGACCCAGAGGGCCGTTTCTCTAGAGCCTTATCTGCAGTGGGTACAAGCAAGAACCATCTAGTTAAAGATGTCGTATTCCCGAGAAGCACCCATGTCTGACATGTTTATAAATAGCACTCCTCCCCTATTGGATGATGTGGAAGAGCTCCAGCTTGCCTTAGTCAAGACGCAACAAGAAAAGGAAGTTGTGATACGGTGGCAGAACCAACTGTTTTTACTGGTTTGCATTTTGCGTTTTGTGTTTGAAAAATGTCGCGGCAAGCAAGAGTCGCCACCGACTTTTATTTTACCCAATCTTGGAAAAGGAAAAAGAACAGAAAAAACCTTTTTCGAGATATTCTGAGTACCGGGGGTAGATTATAGAAAGGGAAGGTGTTAGCACCCTTTCTATCCATGGTTTTCCATGGGCTCCTAGGTACTTGCTCATTTTTCAAATTGCTTGGGTGTGTGCTTGCTTTGAAAATGTTTTATTTAACTTCATGATAACCCTTGTATCTGTCCTTAAGAGTGTGATGATGTTGTTTTTGAAAACTATTTTGAAAGTGTTTGTGAAAAAGTTTTTGTTGTTTTGAGCAAGTACTTAAGATTTTCTACCTACTCGAAAAAGATTGTTTGTTCTCGTCTCCTTTAGACAGAGCTATCCCACTATTAAGGAGTAGGTAGCACCATCGTTGGAGTTGTAAGGGACATTCGAAAGGGACAAATACAATCACTAAAGCAATAGTTAGAAAACTTTAGTAGTAACCCTAGAGTCTTAAGATATTTTCGAGACAACGTTTCCGAGGCAATATTCGAATGAGACATTTTGATCTTTTAGACTGGAGGGCGACCACTAAAATTTTCTATGCTTAATGACTGTTTACCGAAGGCAACCGTAGTGAGGCAAACCCTAGGAGTGAACATGTTTATGTGAACTTTTTCCGGTTATTTAGTCTTTGCACATTAGGTGATATACCGTTTTAAATTCTAAACATTCTTTTCATACAATCCTATTAGCCATGCATCTAGACAGTTAAAGATTGCGGGAATTTAAAGTGCAAAAAATAAAACCTAGCTATTACAAGGCTTCGGGGAGAGGGTTTAATTACATAACCAAAAGTGGGAGAAAAGCGATAAATAAAAGCCCTAGTATTAACTATTACAAACCAGTAAGCAGTTACATAATTATGGACAAGTATTTAACAAGCGCGCGGCAAATTAAATGCGAGCACGATTGAAATAACCTAAAACCCTAATTGAGAGAAAAAGTGTTTTTGTGGATTTTTATTTGAGAAAACATTTAATTGCAAATTAATTAAACTTAATTTCTAATTGTTTTTAATTATGAAATAAATTAAATTAACCTAATTAATTAAAGGGATAAATATTTATGAGAAAAAATGATTTTTGATGTATTTTTAAAGAAAATTAATTAAATTATGTACAACTAAAATCCTAATTCTAATTATTTTAATTATAAAAAGAAGATTAAATTACCCTAAATTAATTAAACTAATTAATTAAAAATATTTACTAAAAAAAGATTTTTGTGATTTTTATTTGTTAATTTAATAAAAATAATTTTTGTATTAATTAAAAAAGAGGAAAATAATTAAAGAAAAGAAATTAAAGTAAATTAAAAAAAATAACCAAATGGGCCTGTGATGAATTGCTCATGGGGGGCATGGAGTTGAAATTCTTGGCCCATTAAGCTGAGCCCAAGTCAACCATGCTGGATCAGGTGCAACATTGACCTGGAGGTGTATCATGGTCCTTCAGGCTGGAATCGTCAGATCTAGGTAGGAGTGCATCTAGTGGCTGGATACTGGGGTTGTATGGAAGGCGCCTGGAAGAGTGAAGCACTTGATCTGTTGCAAGAAAAGAAAATAAATAAAGCGCTGGGACCTGGGATCGAACCCAGGTCCTTACACCTTGTACCAATGCTACGCTGCCAGCTGAGCTATTATTGTTAGCTGTTAATACAGTAATAATAATTCATAATATACAAAAACAAATCCCATGCCCTGAAACAAACAAAACACGCACACTGAATTCAAATATACCAATAGGGTGGTGACAAATCACCTTCTTCTACCTCCAGCCCGTCGTCTTAGGTTTATGACTTATACCTACAGACGTTTGTTGTAACTACAACCCTGCAAAACTCCAAAATCTCATACGAGCATGATAAATTAATTGTGATGGTACCAATCAACTCGTCTTGACCTCACGAGCATCATGGTACCTGATTCATAGCCTAATTTTACCTGTATACAAAGACCCTAAAACTCATGTAGAAACCCTAACAATGGCAGATGCATGTAAAGGTCCCAAAAATGCAATTAAACTATGTGGTCAGCTTGAAAACATGATAATGATCACAAATATAAAAATTAAAGGTGCTAATGGTGCGTAAATTGTAATAATCGAATTTGAAAAAACTTGCAAACCGTGATGTGTCTAGGCGATGGTTCTCGACGTTTTGAAGGCTGCAAATGATGTTGTTGGCTTCAGGAGATGGACAGGAAGTGATTAGAGTCTTTCAATGGCCTGGAATCGTCCTCTAGGGTAGAAATCAAATGCACACTTTTTATCCAATTTTTTAGTTTTTGTTCTTGCTCCCTACGACTGCAAAACCTTGTCCTTTGATCTGCAATTGTTGTATACATATAATAGACTGAATTAGGTCAATAAGATTGGCATGAATCTTGAGAAATAATGGAAATTGGATTTGATTTGCTTTTGTATGGTATATTTCTAAAACAAGCTTCAATCCAATCTTTTCCAACCCTAATGAGTCTTGCACAAATTGATCATCATGCTAGCTGTACATAGACTCCAAATGTGCACAAAAATCCCAAGATTTGATTTGCTTTTATTATTTTACTCTTTAATTTGATTTATTTTGATTTAAATGAATAAAAAATCAAAATAAATGATAAAAGTAATAAAATAATAGGTGGAAAATATTAGGGGTCGTGGGTCCTATTAGAAACATGTTTCAAGCAAGAAAACATGGGCCCCTTTGGAAAAAAATGCAAATTTGATCAATGTTGACTTTTGACAAATTTCCAAAAATTTCTAACTTTGACAATGCATATATCTCTCTTAATTTTGACCCTAGGATGGGGTTCTTGGACTTTTTAGAAAGCTTGGGATGTCCCCTAACCAACCCTTTTGGTTTCATTTTAATTGGGTCTTCCATGTTCATGTAAGGAGCTTTGACCCACAAGGTGTTTTTGTTGACTTTTCAAAAGGACCTATAATGTAAAAATTCATATCTTTTGATGAGTGCACATTTTGAACTTGTGGGCTGAAGATGAATTGTAGGTAATTGCATACTCTTCAAAATGAGCCTTGGATTGAAAATTTATGATAAAGTATGAAGAAGTTATGCTTGGTCAAAGTTGGGTTGACTTTTCCTGCAAAACCCTAATTTAGCAACTTTTGGGTATTGATGAATTTGGAGCATTACTTGAGGAATAATGATCAACCCTTGATAAAATTATGGAATTAACTTCAAAATGTTGATGTTGACCAAAAATCTTGAGGGTTGACTGTATGTGTGCCACAGTTGACTTTTGACCTAATACAGTCGATTCTTAAGCATTTGAGCAGTTGATTGAGCAAACTTCTTATGCAAGGCCTGAAACTTGGCATGGATGATCTTGGGAACATATTAAGACCTTGGAAATCATTTGAGTCCTTTGTGGTTCACACATCTTGATGAAAAGGGAAACCCTGATTTGAGGTATACTGCCTTAGGAGAGAGTTTATCTGGTCAACTCTTGGACTTCCTTGAGCAACTTGGGGACCTCAATTGACATTTGTTGAGTAAAATGGGAGGGAAAATTTTGGGGTACAACAGAAGCTTGGAAGAATAAGTGTCATACTTTAGAGGTATCCTACTGAGAAGATCTGAAGGAGAAAGATAATTTGATTGAGATTCTTGAGAGCCGTGTTGTAGAGGCAATAGAGAGGCAAGAGGATTTATTTTCCTCTAAGACTTAATTAGGCCTTAATTGCTCACTTCCCGAGTTTGATGATTGGAAATAGGTCACCACCAGGTATGCTAAAGAATACCAAAGGTTGAAGGCTCAGATTGCCAGACTCACATGGAAGCGTCAGCGTGTATAGTGACCTCCATCAACTTTGCTTTTATAGGGTTTTTAGACTTTATTTTCATCTTGTACTTGGGATTATTGAAACTTGTACTAAAAAGTTGTAACCCATTTTAAAGTTATTATAATGATATTTTTCAGTGTTTCAGATGAGTTATTACTTTTTTATCCGCAAATTGTCTATAAATCTTTGAGTCCCTTGAAATTTTAATAATAAAATGAATCACGTGCATTGCATATCATGCATCATATTGAACATACTTCTTGAATTTTTTGTACATATCCAGGTGTCTTACAAAGCTTCATTCTTGAACTTCGTACAACAAGTTATTTCATCAGTACAATACGCGGGCTAATTTCAGAAGGAAGATGGATAATCTAGAACAATAGAATCGCGAGTTGCGCGAGGAAGTTTCTGCTCTGAAGGCCGGTATGGCCAATATCACTGCTCTGAGGAATCTTTGGTGGCTGCTCAGAATTAGCCACCAATTTCTCAGCCTCAACAGACAATGGTTGCTACTGAAACTCCAACTGTTCCTGTTTCTACTACTCCACATGCTGTTTTTCAGAATCGTATGCCTCCGAGATACCCTTGGGGAATGCTAGAGAACTTTATGCCAGAAGGTTATAATCAGGATGCTCAGGCTGCTCCACTTGCTCAGACTGTTGTTGCTGCTCCCGCACCTCCTGTGGTGCATATTACCCATGCTGCTAGAAATGAGATTCACTATGCTGCACCTCCCTCGGTGAACGTGGTCCCGTTTTCTAATGATGAAATGTATTGCCCTATTCCTCCACCAAGTGAAACTTAGGTTTTTATGATCGAATGGATGATTTTAAAGACCAGTTTGATATGATGCAGAAGGAGTTGAAGGCCCTCAGGGGAAAAGAGTTGTTTGGGCAGAATGTGAATGATATGTGTTTGGTGCCAAATGTGAAGATACCTACAAAGTTCAAAGTGTCGGAGTTTGAAAAGTATAAGGGAAACACTTGCCCTCGTGCTCACTTAGGGATGTATGTGAGGAGAATGTCTACTCATACAGATGATCAGCGCCTGTTAATTCATTTCTTTCAAGATAGTTTGATTGGTGTAGCATTGAAATGGTACATGAGCTTGGACAGTGCCAATATTCATTCTTTCAACGACTTGGGTGAAACGTTTATCAGACAGTACAAATACAATATGGACATGGCGCCTGATCGTAATCAACTCAGGGCCATGGTCCAGAAGGACAAGGAGTCATTTAAAGAATATGCACAGAGGTGGCGTGAAGTAGCCGCCCAGGTGATTCCTCCAATGGAAGAGAAGGAAATGACAAAGATTTTTCTGAAGACTCTAGGTGCATTCTATTATGAAAGAATGGTGGCAAGTTCACCCAGTGATTTTACCGAGATGGTGGGAATGGGCGTCCGTTTGGAAGAAGCTGTAAGAGAAGGTCATCAGACAAAAGGTGAAAATAACGGAAGTATGAAGAAACCATCATATGGGTTTGTTAAAAATAAATAAGGAGAAACAAATGCTCTTATTCAAGAGAGAAGGGTTAATCCTCCTAGAAAAAATCATCAGCGTCATCAACAGGTTGCCTCGGTAACTCAGATTGTAAATGCAGCTCCGATTATAATCGCTTATCAAAGACCAGTCCCTCAAGGAAATCAAGGGAAGAATCAGAGGAGAGAGCCTTTTGACTCTATCCCTATGAGTTATGTAGAGTTACTCCCAGCATTTATCCAGAAAAAGTTGATCCATGCTAGGCCACCCCCTACTATACCATCCCCTTTGCCTTGGTACTATAAGGCAGATCAGACGTGCGTTTTCCATCAGGGTGCACCAGGGCATAATGTGGAAAATTGTTATCCTCTGAAGTTTGAGGTACATAAAATGGTTATATATGGCCTTTTATCCTTCAAACATGTCACTTCTAATTTCAAAAGTAATCCTCTACCGAAGCATGAAGGAACGAATGTTGTTAACATGGTTGCTGGTTGTCCAAGGGACTTCTGCGTTTATGATATTAACTTGTTCATAGGAGACTTGGTAAAGATGCATGCAGACTGTTGTACCCCAAAATTTTCCCTCGTATTTTTCCACAAGAAATCACAGTTTCGGGCTTTTCCTGATTTTTCAGATTGGCGTGAGATTCAGTCAAACAGACTTTTCTTATCAATCAGACAAAATTAGGGTTTTCTTTGATTTTGAAGCGGTTCAAGCAGGTTGCTAGGGTTTGTTTGAGTTTGGCTCAGGTTTTAATCAGGCGAATGCTTCTTTGGCATTTTAATCAAGAACTAGGGTTTTGCGCGCACATTTCTCGGAAAGAATTAATTCTTAGTTCTTTTCAGTTTACTCTGAAATTTGGAAAGAGGCGTTTGGATTGAGTTTGCAGTGTTTGATTAAATCAGTAAAAAGAAAAGACATTTGGGCATGTGAGATTTGACGGTGCATTGCTTTGATTATTCAAGATGCCGGACGTTTATGGATTATTTATTATTCTGAGTTAAAATGGTTGGAATTTATTTCCAATTATTATAATTTGGGAATTATAAATAATAAAATAAACAATTGAAATGAAGAAAAGGAATTAACTGATAAAAAATAGATTTTATTCATCTCTAATTGATTTGTTACAATTATTATTTAAATACAGTATCTTTTTTTATAAAGTATTTACAATGAAAATTTTACAAATATTTAAAATGAAATAAAAACTATCCTAATTCCTAAGTCTTCATTTTCCATCCATTGCTCCCTCTGCTTCATTTGATTTTATCTGCAAAAAATAAGAAAAGAAAGAAAAGTCAAATACAGTCAAAATAATTGAAAGGCAAACAGTTAATTTGGGCTCATCATTAAAAGCAAATGGCCGGGATCAGTTCGCCCTCTCTGCAAATCATGGGATTTCTCCCGGTTCACAAAAGGGATGGAATGTCTTGTAATTAAAGTTTGAAAATGCACAAAAGTTACATACTGCATAATTCCAAAAGTTCTAAACCAAGGATGAAAAACAAACAGCATGCCTAACCAAAGTTCAAATTGCCAAACAAAGTCCAAATCCAAACTGAACTAAATGTCAAAAAACTGTCCAAGCTGCCCAAAAGATAGCAAGATATCAAACAAGTACAAAAGGCCATCAAAATGCTATCAATATGCAGGAAAGCTGTCAAAAGAGATATGCAAATATCAAGAAGTACAAAGTATGCAGAGAAAGATTAGAGTGCAAGCAACATCATTTCATCATTTCCCTAGGCCATTGCTTTTTCAGAATTCAAAGTACAAACATAAACATTATTTTATGCTGCAATCTGTACTAGAGAGAGAGAGAGAAGAAAGAAAAGAAGATGGGCTTACAGGTTTTGGCTTGAAAGGACAAAAAATATATATAACAAACTTATCAAGTCAGTAAAGGAGGAGGCAGATACAACATAAAAAAAAGGGAGAACCTCACAAAACTGTAAGAGTACCCAAGCCTCCATCCTGCTGAAACAAAAAAACAAAAAAACATAAGCTTGTAATCATTCAAACTGCCTCCACCCTGTTGAAACCAAAACTCATCTTGCATTACAAACATTCCCACCCTGTCAAACAAAGCCCCAAAGCCTAACCTGTAAAAGGCCAAGCCAGTAAACCTGTAAACAAAAGCCTAACCTGTAAACAAAGGCCATCAACCTGCTGAAACCCTTTAAACTCCAAACAAAACCTTAAACCTGTCAAAACTGCCTACTCTGATACAAACCTCAAACTCAAGCCTTACCATTAAAACAGAAATCAGTATATCCAAACCTTACACTAAACTTAACCTGCAAAGCACCAACCTCTCATCAAGCCTAAAAGCTTCAAGGCCCTCAAGCTCAACCTTTCAAAATCACAAAATCAACCAAAACTTCAGACCCTCAGAATGACGTTCATCACTGGCCCAACACTAATGGGCAACTCGTAAGCAAAGCCCCTCAGCAACAATACTCAGAAACATACAAAGGCAAATATCTCAGCACATCAATCTATAACCATATCTGAAGCAACATTCAAATCAATCTCAAGCATGGAAACTATATCCAACATACGAGGCAACTAAGGCAAAGGGTAGTAATAACGAATCTTTACTCAACAAGCAAGCATTCAAAAGCAGCACAAAGAGGCCCTCAGAGGAAGCCTCATCACAGGGCAGGCATCAGGGCGACAAGAAGAAGAAGATAAAGAAGCATTCAGGGGTCAGGCATATAGCAACAGAAGCAAAAGGGCAAGCAAGCAAGAAGAAGAAAGGAAGTCAAACTAAGTCCTCAGAACATCATCACTGAACCAATACAAAAAAGGCAAAACACGAAATACCAGGGTCCCAAGCAAGCTAGCTTCATCATCACGTTCTCCTCGTCGTCAAGCCGCCGTAACACCTCCACGTCCCTCTCTCCTCCACCTCCAGAAGACGAAGGTAGTATCTCTCCTTCTCTTTCCTTTAACGCTCCTCAAAATAACAACAATATTTCCCAATCAGAAACAATAATGTCACTTAATCAAAACACGAAATCAAAAAAAGCTAAAGCATGAAAGAGATTTGTTTTTACCGTTTCTTGGCGCTACTACGCTCATCCATGGAGGAAGGAAGGAGGGACGGTGGCGCCGGTGGCCATGGGCGAAGGCTGAACATTGTTCTGGATGCTTTGGCTCGAGAGAAGAAGACGAAGTGGAAACGAAGAACGGCGCCGCTTCTGTGACTCAAACCCTAAGCTTTCCCAAATGAAACAATAACCCTCAAACCCTAAGAACAATTTGTCACAAACCGCTCCACAAAATCAGCCTAAGCCCAATCACAAATGCACCCCCCATTTTCTCCTTCTGATTGTTTAAGCCTGGGCCTGCCTCCCCTCTTACACCTTTGAGCCCATCCCATTCTTTTTTTAACAAAAAAACTATTGATTTTTAAATTAATTTTATATTAATTTTTGTTTTGTTAAATAAATACACTAATTTTATTTTACATTAATTAACCATACTTTTTTATAACTTAATACTAATTTTAATTTTACATTAACAATACTTTTTTCTATATATATATATAACATAATTAAATTTTATATAGAAACTAATAGAAATAATATTTTTCTTTAAACTTGAAACTTTTACTTTCTTTAATTAAAATTTTTTATACATGAAATGTTAATTTTCTTAAATTAATACTTTTCTTTTCTTAAAATACTTTATTTGTACATAAAAATACTTTATTAAAATACATGAGTGTTAATACATAAGAAAAATAGATTTTTAAAGTTAAATACTTTTTCTTAAAACTTTTTCGTTTCTTTTATTAAATTTTCTTATTTGTACATATTAAACAAAAATACAAGAATACAAAATTAAATAAACAAAGTACTTAATTTTCCCTTAAGTTAAATATTCTCCATACTTGTAAATAAATCACACATTTACGATACACAAATACCTTGATACGTACACATTTGCTTTATCCTTACACATTGTTGTACATTTGATACATATTTACATTTGTGATCGATTCGATTTGGTTGTAACTTATTTGGACACTATTCTCCTAAAGTCTCATCCCCATTTGAACATTTGTACCCCCACTCCCGGATACTTATTTGTAATAGCGTAGACTTTAAATTCCCGCAATTTATCGCTTTCAAATATACCATGGTTAGACCTAGGGTTTGTATGTACATAAAATCGAACGCTAGATAACCTAATACAAGACAAATACATAAAATCAATACACAATCACACTTGCACCCCTAGGGTAATCCCACATGTTGCCTTCCAAAATGGGCCATGCTTGTACGTCGAGTTTCTTTGGCAAAACAATTCAAAATGATCATAAGTCCCTCGATGACGCTTTCGAAAGTTGCCTAAACGGAATGATCATGGTCCCTTCAAGCAAATTTCCAAAGACACTTGGCACCATTGCATTCATGGTCCATACGATGACACGCGCCTGTCCCGTTGAAGCATCTTAAATGCAAGATTGACCACCAAATACAATGGTGGAACAAAATTGGTAAAAAGGGGTTAAAACATAAGAAAAACCTTTGAGTACAATAGGGGTAGACAAACTCTTGGTTACTTGATCAACTTGCAAAAACATTTGCCTACTTTTCAAACCACACTCCACAAACACTTTCAAAACAAACTTTCAAAAAACATTTGAAACATCTTTTCGAAAAGATACATACCTTTGTAAAACACTCAAACACGAGTCATTACAATGGTTGCCTAAGACAAGGCATCTTCTTCAAAATCATTTTCAAAACACACACACACACACACCACCATTTCAAGCAATCAAAAATCAAGGAAAATGATCTAAAACCAAGTAACTAAGAGCCCATGGATAACCATGGATGAAAAGGGTGCTAGCACATTCCCTTTTCATAATCTACCCCCCGAACCCACGAAACATCTCAAAAGGTTTTTCCTGTACTTTTTAACCTTTCCTTTAGGATAAAATGAAAATTCGGTGGCGACTCTTGCTAAACCGAACAAGTGCGAAAACAAACGCAAAAACCTCAAGTCAGTTCTCCCACCGTATCACACAGACCTTTGTGAGTTTAGTTACTATACTCATGACCATGCTGGTTGTGGTATTTGTACCACTGATGTACAAGGATGCGATAAGATAAAGGCTGATTTGCAAGAGATAATGGATGAGGGCCTCATCCATATAATCAGGCCTAGGGCAAAATATGAGGAGGAAGTGAACATGGTCTTTGGGTGTCTTGGAGAGTTCAGGATTTTGATGTGGACCATATGAATGATGATCTCGTGCAATTGCATGCTACTTTCTGCCACATGGCTGGTCATGTAGAGCACCACTATGGATCTTGTCGGGTTTGCTGCATGGATTCCCGAGGATGTTCCATTGTAAGAACAGGTATTCAGTTGTTATTGGATAATGGAACAATCAAGGTGTCAAGCCAAAGAGATGATTACCATGAGGTTAATATGATCGAGGTTTGCTTGGCTGAGGATGAATCGGATAATGAAAATGCTTCTGCGAATGATTTATTTTCCTCATATGAGGATATGTTCTCCATAGGTGATTCTATGATGTCTAAATTTTTGGAAGAAGGTGTGAACGTAATTGTGCCTTGTTTCAATGATTCTTCCCCTGTTGAAATTGAATATGGTAGTAAGCCGGTTGTTGCCCCTGTGGTGATTTGCTTGCCAGGGCCCGTTCCTTACAAGTCAAATAAAGTTATACCATACAAGTACAATGCCACTATTTTAGAGGATGGTGTGGAAGTTCCCATCCAGCCTTTGTCTAGTATTGAGAATATTGCTGAAACTAGCAGGGTGGCTCGTAGTGGTCGTGTATTTGCACCAGTTATTATGGGAAATGTCAGTGCTGAAGAAACTTGCAGAAGGTGTTGAGAATAAGAAAGCTGTAGGAGAGTCCAGTGGTGCTACCCTGGAAAAATATATGGATGATATTTTGAATATTATAAAAATGAGCGATTACAAATTGTAGATCAGTTATTGCAGACTCCTTCAAAGATATATATCCTAGAATTGTTGATGAACTCTTCCCATGGAGAATATTTAATGCTGGTGTTAGACCAAGCCTTCGTGGAGTATGATATGTCGTTAGATCAATTCAGTAGTGTGGTATGTAATATTACATATTGTAATAACCTAAGCTTTTGTGATGATGAATTGCTTGACAAAGGGAGGAATCACAATCTAGCTCTCCACATATCCGTGAACTGTAAAAATGATTCATTATCAAATATGTTGATTGATAATGGGTCTTCCTTAAATGTTATACCAAGGAGTATGCTGATGAAGTTGAAATATAAAGGGTATCCCATTCGCCCAAGTGGTATTATTGTAAAAGCTTTCAATAGATCAAGGAAGTCAGTTATCAGGGAAGTGGATCTGCCTATTCACATAGGACCGCACCTTTTCCAGATCACTTTCCAAGTCATGGATATTGTACCCGTATACATATGTCTTCTGGGAAGGTCATGGATACACGAAGCAGGGGTTGTCAATTCGACTCTACACCAAAAGCTGAAGTTCGTGCGCGAAGGAAAAGTGGTTATTATAAATGGAGAGCAAGCATTGCTGATTTCTCATCTATCATCTTTCAGTGTTGTAGAAGCAGATGAAGCAGATATTGGATTACAGTTCCAAGCTTTGTCCGTTGATAACGTAAGATAAAATGAGAATTCTATGGCTTCGCTCAAAGATGCTCAGCAGGATGTGTGTAATGGTCCAAGTAAAGTATGAGGGCAGATTGTTGATCCTCTGGTAAACAAGAACATGGCTAGTTTGAGATTCTATGCAAAGAATGGAAAAGTTGAGAGTTTGAAGTCAAAGTCTACAGAGAGATATTGTACCCCAAAATTTTCCCTCTCAATATCTCAAGAATTCTCTCACAAGATCTCTATCGATTCAAGACTGCACAAGGTTTGATTAGCTCAAGACACCTCCTCAAGCACTAATGACTCAAAATTAGGGTTTGAGTTTGTATAAGGATAATTGGACTTTTAATTCTTCATATGACTTTCATGAATAATTTTTACTCCCAATATTGCTCATGTCAAGTTTCAAGCTTTGGATCACATTTTTGCTCAGTCAATTGATCAGTTGACCTAAAATCAACTACATTAGGGAAAAAGTTAATTATGGTCAATTTACAGTCAAAATTCATAATTTTTTATCCATATCAACATTTTGAATTCATATATGGCAATTGATCAAGTTTGTATCACAATTCCTCAAGAAATTTGATCAGATCATCAAAAGGGCAAAATGGTCAAAATTAGGGTTTTGACTGAGAAGGTTCAATTTTTGAATTTTGACCTAACACATGGATTTTTGGTTTGAGACATGATATCAAGGATTCAAATGCATCATTTTAACCTAATCACATGGCTTAAAACATTCCCCAAAGATCAATTAATTGATAGTTGAAATTCAATCAACTGATGAAAAGTCAACTGATACACTGAAAAGTCAAACTTTGACTTTTTGATCAAAATCAAGTTTCAAAAATCATATTTAATCAAGACATGTCAAAATATGAAGATTGTTCATCAATAAATCAAAAAGTCAAAATTATCTTTGAAAAGTCAAAATTCTAAGACTTAGAAATTTTTCTAAGTTTTGGAAAGTTAACCCTTTTTCATGACTTTGTGCCAAATTTTCACCATGATGCAAGATGATTCAAGGAAAAATTTCAACATGAAAGTTGTAGATCTCAATGAGATCTAAAACTTTTTAGGATAGGACAACTTCTAAAAATGCTTGTATTTCAAGTTATCAATTTATAAAGACATGTCCATGAAACTAAAACACTTAGTGAAATTTTGAGCATCTTAAGTCAGGATTTTGACATAACTCCTTGGCCAAGTTTCACATAGTTTCAATTGGAGATTGCAAAAGTGATTCAAATATGGATTGTAGAGAATGTTACATTCTTTCTAAAAAGTCTAAGAACTCCTTGAGACTAGGTTTGAGCAAGGAGAATCGAAGAGATGAAGTTAGGATTCCATTCTTGTTTTATAAGGCAGATTTTTAAGATGGACATGAACCAAATCCATGTTAGGCTGCATAATCTTTGCTTTGCAGGCCTCAAACTTTTTTTTCACTCCATAATTAATGATTTACACAATTGCTAGAGCCATAATCCAAGCATTAGAGCTATTGCCCAAAAGATTCGTCCATTTTTAGAAGAAAGCAACATTGCCATTCTTGAAAAGTGACTTTAATCACAAAGTCAATTTTTATTGAGCCTCTAACTTTTTCCTTCTGCAGAAGCTTCCTATACAAAGTCAGAGGAACATTTTTAAAGTTGCAACCACTCTAAGATAGCCTTGTACCATGCCTTGGAAAGGTGTTTGTCAAGATAACTTCAAAAATAAGTCAAAATCCACAAACATGTGATCTTGTACATTTGACTTCTCGAAGCTTCCAAACCTTTCCTCTATAAATTAAGACGTCATTTTCAAGCTAACACATGATTTTACAAGCCCTCAAACTCCCCTAAACTCCTCAAAACCAGAAATTGCAATACAAGCACAAAAACTTGCCATTTCTGATTTCTGAATCCAATCTCCCAACCCACTCGTGCGTTTCTTGGCCTTTTGCTCCCAAAAGCTTATAAAAATCATCCACAAACAATCCATACCCTGCTACACTTCTGTAACTCCATCTTCATCATCCTCACCTTGACTTCTCCAGAACATTCCAGCCATCCATAGTTCAAGCTAAGGGTTGCATTAGCTTCCTGGGAACTTGAGAAAGCTAACTTGATCATCACAACAACTTGAATCAAGCTCTAACTTAAAATACGATTTCCAACTGCAAGGTGATTTTTCTGACTTTTCATCTCATTATTTAGGCATTGTTAGGCTTGCATTTTCAAAGACAAAATGTAGATATCATTGCCTTGAAATTGTACATATCCATAGATTTCATTTATATGGCCTAAGTAGGGAGAATTTTTGACTTGAACTTTCTGAAAAAATTAGGTTAAATTTGGTACCACTCAAAATTCATGCTTGTTTTTTATTTATAGTTTTAATGCTTTACATTTCTGAAATCGTGATGAAATTTGCCACAAGTTTCATGTTTACATTTTTCATTTTGGTTGAGAGATGAATAAGATGCAGATGGTCTGGCTGGCGTAAGGTTGAAGATAAATTTCAAGCCTAGGAAGGGTTTTCAAATATATATTTATGGTTTGATATAAGTAAACGAATGTATAGCCACCCCAGTGGTAGAAGCGCATGCCTATTACCTCTTGGACCTGGGTTCGAGCCCTAACGTCCGTTTTTGCATTTTTCTTTGTTTTCATTTCTTTTTTGTTTGAAACAACCAGCGTGTTGGGCCTCCCTTTGGGCTTGATTCCTCATTTACTCAATCTCACCCCCTGCTCACTTATAACTACATAGGCCCATTGTTTATTTTATTTCTTCTGCTGACTAACAAACAAAAAAAAAACTTAATGGGACAGGCTTAGTATGAAAATTTTTTTTACTACAAAACACCCCAAAATCATTTTTACACCATTTATGACTTTTATTTTATTTTTATATTTTTCTTATTTATTATTAATATTATTATCATTATCGTAATTTATTTTTATTAACAAAAATCCAAAAAAATATTTTATTTATTTATTTATATACCTAATATACTTATATTTTTTTTAAACTAAAAAAGACAAAAAAAATACTTTCTTAAACCAATTTAATTTTTTTCTTAAATAAATTAGTAATTATACTTAGGTAATTTATTTTCTTTTAATTAAAATTAACTTAAGACTTAGGTTTTTCTTTTGATTAAATAATACTTATCTAGTTTAATTTAATTAGAACTTTTTTCCACAAACAAAACCCTAAATAACTTATTTTCTTTAATAAATTAATTTCTTTTACTAACTCAATTTTAATTTTCTTATTTTAGTAAACTATTTTCTTTTAAGTTAATTAGGTCATAATCTATTTTCCTTAACAAAAATCCAAATAAAATCCATTCCTTATCCATTCATACTTGTACATTATATTCATTTCTTGTACATTTATTCAAAATTCAATATGGTTGTAATAGATAATTAGGATTTAATTTCTTGCAATTCCCATTTGTAAATTTGTATACCCCATCCCCAAATGGTGTAATAGTGTAGAACGTTATTTTCCGCAATTTATTGTTTTCATATAAATGCTAGTAAGTTAGGGTTTGTATGGAAAGATAAAATCAATATTTAGAAAACCTTAATCCAAAACAAATGCAAGCATGAAATACAATACACTTGCACACTTTGCACCTCTAGGGTTTACTCCACTTTGTTGCCTTAAAAATATACATGTTATGCACGTGAGACATATTAGCAAAAACAAACAAAATACAAGATCAAAGTCCCTCGATGACGCTACGAATGTTGCCTTACAAATGATCTTAGTCCCTTAACGAAAATGCTAAGATATCTCACAACATTTCTATCCATGACTATACAATGATCCATGCCCGTCCTTTTACATCCAAAGATAAGACTACTTACCAATCAATGGTGAGATAGCAATATCAAAGGAAGGAAGAAATGAACAAAAGACTTTTGAGTAGGTAGAATGATTTTAGTTGCTTTCTCACAATCCATCTTCAAAATAAACATTTTTCAAAACACACCAAACACTTTCAAAACATGAAATATTTTCAAAAAGTCCAACACTTCGTATGCATTCTTATAGAGACGAGAATCATTACAAAGTTTGCCTAAACGAAGGCGCTTTTCAAAAATACTTTCAAAATCCACCACAAACACATTTCAAACAAAGCAATTTCAAAAGTGATCTAGCAAGCAACTAAGAGCTCGTAGATAACTACGGATGAAAAGGGTGATAACACCTTCCCTTTTCATAACCTACCCCCCGAACTCAAGAAAATATATCAAAGGTCTTTCCTGTTCTTTTCACCCTTTCCTTATTGGATAAAAGAAAAGTCGGTGGCGACTTTTGCTATCCGCAACAATTGCAATCAAACGTAAACCAACCAAGTTAGTTCTCTCACCTTATTACAGAACTAGCGACTCTGTTGGGGAATATCTTAAAGTGGGGTTACCTTAGAGCTAGATCACATTTAATTTAATGATTTGACTTGCTTGCTTTACATTTATGGGTCCTTGTTTGGGTTTGTATTGATCCTCTACCCAGATTGGGGAACACCATTAGGTAAGTAGCAATAGATTGTGGAAATTATGCGGGGTATACCGACATGGTTGAAGAGATGGCTATGTTAGTATGACACATTTGTTGTTACCGGTAGCCGTTGAGTTTAGTCAAGGAGAATACGGGGCTTCTATGTGGTGTCATAAAGCACTAACTGACCTTAGAACCTTTAAATTGAACAACTTGGCCATTAGGAAGTAGTGAGATAGCCAGCTTTGGTGCAGTCCGAAGTTGGTTGATACTCGATACTACGCTCATTGAGATCAAATTCTCAGGATATTTCGATCGCCAATAAAGAGGCTTGCACTAAAACAATGCCTGATGAAGAAAGATCAATGATATTGAGATTCCCTAGAACCTGGTTACTCTCTAGGACAGGTTGAGCCAACTAAACTTCAAGAGGGTACTTACCTATGAACCTTATGCAAGCCTAAACCTAAGGACTTTTTTTCTTTATGTGTATATGTTTGTTTATACATAACAACATGACATCATACCATGGAATTTTGCACTAACCATTTCAAGGATTTAGAGATTTATTTTTGTCTTGTTTTGTAGGACATGGCTCCCACTCGCAAGAATACTATCCAAATCAACCTCGTCAAAACGCCTCCTCAACTCAAGGAATTGGCATCAAGGGTCCCCAATGATTCTCTATTCACAAAGAAATATGGTCGTCTCATCAACTTGGTTACAACAAGCTTTGAAGAGGATATGGTGAAAGTGCTATTCCAATTCTTTGACCCTAAACACCATTGCTTTACCTTTCCTGATTACCATCTTGTGCCTACTATGGAAGAATTCTATCAACTCTTAAGAATCCATATTTGTTGTACCCCAAAATTTGCCCTCTCATGTTTTCAAAGGTCTTCCCTTACATGGTTAGTCACAAACCCTTACCTAAGGAAAAAGAAATTTTTTGAGTGGTGCCTTAAGTACCTTTCGATTGGCATTCTGAAAGACCCTTCGATTGGTATTCTGAAGGAGCCTTTCGATTGGCATTATGGGCAAGCACTTCGATTGACATTATGTCAAGGCCTTCGATTGGCATTCTGAAAGACCTTTCGATTAGTATTCTGAAGGAGCCTTTCGATTGGCATTATGGACAAGTACTTCGATTGGCACTATGTCAAGGCCTTCGATCAGAATTCTGGAAGACCTTTTTGTTTGGCACCCTAGGCCAAGCCTTTAAGTTGGCATGCCAAGGGATCCTTCGCTTTAGCATTGTGTCAAGGCAGCTTCGACAGGCATGTTAACCATGTCCTTCGATTAGCATGAACAACACCTTTTGATTGGTATTGTAGCAGTGTCTTTCGATTGGAATTTTAATTAGTACCCTTCGATTGGTATCTGAACAAGATCTTTCGATTGGCATAGCGAAGGACTCTTCGATTGATATTTCAATAAATACCTTTCGATTGGTATTTGGACAAGGGCCATTTGAAGAACTCCTTCCAGGCCATTCGAAAGAGGCCATCAAGAGGGAACTCAAAAAAACATGTCCAGGTACACTGAACATGAGAAAATGGCATGTTTCCCTTGCAAACATAGAAATAATTAATTGCTGATTATGGATTCAATTCCTGAGTTAAAGGCCAAATTCTTGCCTTTTCTGTTCCTAACTCCACAAAAGCTGATTCGACCAGAGTGATTCTTTTCAACTCAAGACCAATCGAAGAGCATGGCTTGAAGGCATTCGAAAATCAAAAGTGTCCAGGTTCATTCCAGATTCCAAAGAGACATGAATATTTCAAAAAAGGAAATATTTTAATGTGTCTGATTCTTGTCTCATAGCTTTAAAGGCCTGGTTAAATGGCTGTCCCTTGCCATTTTCATGCACCCTCACACTCCTATAAATAGGAGGTCAGTGACACATTACAGAGGACGGAAAAACACAAAAAATAGAGAAAAGAAAAGAAACAGGGAGGATTTGGAGATACGCTGCCCACAACCCACCAAAGGTTATCAGCATTTTCATCCAAGCCAAAGCAGCCATCCAACGAACATCTCCACACCCAGAGCCACAAATCATACATCTTCAATTGGTAAGGGTTTGCAAAACCAAAATTGCAACTTCATGACATTTAAATACACATTGCATATGTATTCTTGTTATTACTGATTATGTTGCATGTAAGCTACAGTGCAAAGATGAGATCGTGCCATTGCTTGGGCACGATCTGAGTTTCTCCTTCGAATCTCAGGATAAAAAAAACTAGACCCAGATTCAGCAGGTTCAAATTGAGGAAGGACCTGAATTGGGAGGAGATTCGAATCAGGGGGGTAAAATCCCCCCTGGACCTTTAACATTTGTCTCGTTTTGCAGGAAATATATTCTCAGAATCCTGTTCAGAGTTTCGAAGCTTAGCAGCTTAGCTTCGAATTGGATCCAGGATTTCCAGATCGAAGGATGACATATCCAGATCGAACATCCCCAAAGTGCAGCCCCTCATGCACCTTCGATCAAGCCTCTTCACTGGGTCGAAAGACAGCCCACACCTCTTTCGATCCAGGCCTCCAGAATTATACCTTTCTTGATTTACTGCCTGTTCCTTCGATTTCAGCTTTGTTTTGACTATTTTATTTCTTTTTTTAATCAACATAAAATCAATTAAAGAAAAACCACAAAAACATTAGGCTAGTTTTTTCTATTAAATTAACTTTGTTAATTAATCTTTTAATTATCTTAACATTTTCTCAAAACTAAAATTAAGTAGATTTAGATCATTTTCCCAAAATAAAATAAAACGACAAAAAGATTTTATTCTTAGGATTTTTAGAGGTTATTTTCAAATTCGCGCGCGTTTATTTTATTGTAATTGCCTACTGGTTTGTAATAGCTTAACTAAGACTTTTACACTTTACTGCTTTATTCCCCCAATGTTGGACATGTAAATAATCCCCTTCCCCGAAGCCTTGTAATAGCGTAGGATTTACAATTCCCGCACTTTAAATTCCTGTACATATATTAACTGTTTAGATGTATGCTAACTAGGATTGCATGACAAGATCTATCTTGACTTAAAATCAACAGTAGCTCACCATGACATGTAAAGATAATATAAACTGAAAATTGACACACTCGCACATGCCACTCTTAGGGTACGCCTCACTTGGTTGCCTCAAACGTGGTCATTGAGCATAGGATGTTTTAGAGGTCGCCCTTTTATCCAAAGATCATAAGTTGCCTCAAAACGGTTGCCTCGGAAAAATGATCTAAGACATTAGGGTTATTGCTAAGGCGTCCTAACATTGCTTTAGTGGCCACACGTCCCTTAAATCGAATTGACCCGAAAAATCCAACGACGGTGCTACCTACTCCTCAATAGTGGGATAACACTGTCTAAAGGACCTTTGCACAGTTTAATTCCTTTTTGAGTAGGTAGATGTTCTTAAGTACTTGCTCCTTTAAAAACAAAAGAAAACTTTTCGCACTTACTCCCCTTTTAAAACAAAAACTCTTTTTCAAACCCACAAACACAAAGAAAAGCAAACTTTTGAAAACATAGTGAGCAAGTACCTAAGTGCCCGTGGATAACCACGGATAGAAAGGGTGCTAACACCTTCCCTTTCTATAATATACCTCCCGAACCCGAGAAACATCTCGAAAAGGAATTTTTCTGTGCTTTTGTCCTTTCCTTGTTGGATAAAATAAAAGACGGTGGCGACTCTTGCTTACCGCGACATTTTGCAAAAACAAACGCAAATGCGAACCAGCATTCCAAAACAGTCAGTTCTATTCCCACCGATCACAGAACTGGCGACTCTGCTGGGGATAATCTTTAAGTGAGGTGTACCTTAGGATTAGATCACTTGTGTTTTCAATTGTATGCTTTGTATGCTTTAATTTTGTGGGCTTGTATTGGAGTTCTATAGATCCTAACCTGGATCTGGGGATACCCTTTAGGTAAGTAGCAATAAATTGCGAGGGATCTGTCCGGCGTAGACCGACACAGATGAAGCAGTAGCTACGTTGGTGTGGCACCTTGGTCTGTACCGATATCCCTTGTGTTGAAACGAGGAGAATATGGGTCTTCTGAGGAGTCATTAAGCACCAACTGACCTTAGAACCTTAAATTGACCAACTTGGCCATAGAACAGTAGCAGTATGCTACACTCATTGAGACTAAACTCTCGCGATGATTCCGGCCGCAAGAAAAGGTTGCTAAACTGGAATTATGACCGATTGAGGGTAGTCAGTGATATTGAGATCCTCTAGAACCTGGTTACTATTTTTTAGGACAGGTCTTAACCAACTGAAACTGAAAGAGGGTAGTACCTGAGCTTCATGCCAGCCTGAAATATAAGGGCTCTTTTGTGTGACTTGTATGCCTTTACCATGTTTGCCTTTTGTGAATATCCGTGGTATGCCTTTACCATGACATCATAACATCATAACATTGCATACATCTTGCATAAGGACTAACTTATTTCAAAGACAAGAGGGTTTCATCTTTGCTCTATTTTGTAGGACATCATGATGCCCATGCGTAGGAATACTATCCGGATCAACTTTGTTAAAGTACCTACTTTGCTTAAAGAGTTGGTTGTCAGGATTCCAGACACTACTTCCTTCATCAAGAGGCATGGTTCTCTTCTCATTTTAGTCACCTCAAAATTGGACGAACAAATGATGAGCGTCTTGGTCCAGTTTTATGATCCGCTATATCATTGCTTTACCTTTCAAGACTTCCAGCTGGTTCCTACCCTGGAAGAGTTCTCTGAGTTGCTTGGTATCTCTATTTTGGAGCAGACTCCATTTACTGGTTTGGAAAAGACTCTCAGGCCTGAAGAGATTGTTGCAGCCCTTCACTTGACCAAAGAGGAGGTAATGGCCAACTGGGAGACTAGAAGTCGAGCTAAGGGTTTTTTGGCTAAGTTTCTGGTTGACAAAGCTAATTACTTCTGGGATGGCTTAGACTTCAAGGCGTACGATGACATTCTGGCTCTTTTGATCTATGGTCTGGTATTGTTCCCAAATCCTGACACTTTTGTTGATGTTAATTCCATAAAGATCTTCATCTCTCGGAACCCTGTACCCACTCTCTTAGGTGACATCCTTCATCAGCTCTATGCTCGTACTTCCCGAAAGAGGGGAACTTTGATGTGCTGTGCTCCTTTATTGTCGAGGTGGTTTATTTCGCACCTCCCTAAGTCTGTACTGAAGAACAAAGAAGGAATGGGCTGGGCTTATAGGGTAATGTCTCTTACTAATAATGACATTATCTAGACTCTCAAAGGCTTGGATGAGGTGACTGTCATTGATCGTTGTGGAGAGTATCCTAATGTTCCATTGATCGGAACACATGGAGGAATTTCTTATAACCCATGTTTAGCTCTCCGTCAGTTTGGAAGAGCCAGAAGAGAAGGGCCTCATGAGATATTGATGCCTCATATCATCTTTGATTTTTAGGGAGACAACGACGAGCTGCATCGTAGATTCATCAGGGCTTGGGATAGAGGTCACCAATCTGACCCACATGAGTTGGGACCAAAGACTTCTCTGCCAATGGAGCCATATCTCAGATGGGTCCGCATCCGTGCCCAGAAGTTAGGTATGCCATATGAAGCTGTCAGGCCTGTTACTCTTGAAGTTGCTGATAAAGACGGGGTTCCTCCAACTATTCTCCATCCTCATATGCCCACTGATATTGGCACACTGAAGAGGTCTTGGACGCAACTGCGGGAAGAATGGGATTCTTATCGAGAGAGGTTCAATGAACAAGAACAGAAGATCCAGAAGCTGACTAAGCAACTGGAAAATGAGCGGATCCTGAATGATTATGTCCGCACTGAGAAGAAGAAACCATGAGAGCATTGATGGACCTTTGATGATTTCTTTTACAGTTTTTATTTACTTTTCAGTATTTCCATTCTTGTAACGCCTAAGGGCAATTTGTTGAACAATTTAAATTCTGAAGTTAAATCTAATAAAGTGTGTTTCGTTTCTTGTTTACAAATTTGAATCCCGATTGTCTTTGAAATCATAAATCATACGTATTTCATCTCATGCACTTCATAAACAGGTACCCTTTTACAGGTCTCTTATCTTCTTCGATGTTTATTTCAGCAATCATCATGTCTACTGAACCTTCCACTGAGCAAGCTATCAAGGCCATCCATGCCCAGAATGCCCAATTTCAAGAGTTGGTCATGAGCCTAGCTAAGGGTCAGCAGGACTTAAAGACCTTGATTCTGAAAGAGAGGAAGAAGAAGAAGAAGAGGACCATCCTGTTCAATACTAGACGCAGGTTTGGAAACGGGCTGCAGAATGAAGTTGATTTGACCACCTCATATGGGGGGAAGGATAGTCCACAAGAAAGGAGGGCTCCTAGCCCTTTGGTCTCCGACAACGAGACGAACTATGATGAAGAACAGTATCCTCCTGCTGAGGATAAGTACAAACAACTGGAAGACCGTTTGAGCGATATGGAAATATAGAAGGTGCCCGGTCTGGACTTCGGAGATCTAGGTCTATCATCTGGGGTGGTGATTCCCCATAAGTTCAAGGCACCTGCCTTTGCTAAGTATGACAGAGCTTCCTGTCCAAAGCTGCACCTCCGGTCATATGTGAGGAAGATCCAACCTTACACTGCTGATAAGAACTTGTGGATCCATTTCTTTCAAGACAGTCTTTCAGGGACTCAGCTTGAGTGGTTCTATTAGTTGGACGGAGCCAGTATCTGCAGCTGGGAGGATTTGGCTACTGCATTCTATAGGAAGTATCAGTATAACTCCGACCTTGCTCCTACGCGTACCCAACTCCAGGGTATGTCAATAGGGACGGGTGAAGGATTTAAAGAGTATGCTCAAAAATGGAGAGACCTTGCCGGAAGGGTGCAACCACCTTTAGCTGATCGTGAGCTTGTTGATATGTTTCTAGGGACCCTGTCTGGTCCGTTCTTTAATCATTTGATTGGAAGCTCTTCAGCTGGATTTACAGACCTTATCTTGACTGGTGAGAGGATTGAAGCTGGTATTAAAGCTGGGAAGATACATAAGGGTGCCTCATCGAGCACCGAGAAGAAACCATTTAAGAAAGAGTCCAGTGTTGTCTACAGTTCAAGAAGACAGAATAGACCTGAACACCGCCAAGCTGTCAATGCGGTTGTTATTTCAAAACCTGCTGGTGCTCCTCAACATCACAACCAACAAAGGAACGAGAGACCTCGAAGGCAATTCACCCGTCTCAGCATGACTTTGTCTCAGATTCTGCCACAGTTGTTGAAGACCAATCTGGTGACTCTAAGGGAAGCCCCAAAGAATCCAAATACAACGTCATCAAAGTATAACCCCAACGCCCACTGCGCTTATCACTCTGAGAGCCCGGGGCATAATATGGATGATTGTTGGACTTTGAAGAATAAGGTCCAAGACTTGATTGATGCAAAGGAGATTGAGTTTGAGGCGCCCGAGAGGCCCAATGTTGTAACTGCTCCCATGCCCAAGCATGGAGTGAATGCTGTAGAGGAAGACTTGTTTGTAGTTTCTGTGGATGATATTGTTACCCCTCTGATGACTGTCAAGAAGAACCTGTTGCTAGCCGGTTTATTTCCGGGTTGTGGCGAAGGTTGCCATTTGTGTTCTGTTTTACCTACTGGTTGCCCATTTCTGAAGTCAGGTATCCAAAACCTGATGGATAGCAAGGAAATCCTGTTTAAGAAGACTGTTGTTCCATCCGCTCCTACTGAAGAAGTTACCATCATTACCATTTTCGACAATTCTTCCAAGGCTCCCTCGAGGACGCCTGTTAGAATTACATCTGTTCCGAAGATCGCACCTATAATCATCACTGTTCCGGGGCCCATCCCCTATACATATGACAAAGCTGTCCCTTGGCACTATGGGGCAGATGTTTATGTTCTTGGAGTTAAGCAAGAGTTGGATGCTGATACCGACGTCAGCAACATTACTGGACCTGCTAAAGTCACCCGCATCGGTAGACTTTTCTCACCTGATATTTCTCCACCAACTGTCCGAAGACCTGTTGTCATTACACCTGCAAGTGTACCTACTGCTGTTCCCGATCGAGTTCCTATCCTTACCCCTGTCGCTGAGTCATCTAATGCTCCGTGCAAAGGGATCACCACTGATATGCCTGCCCAGACGGAGGCGCCAAAGATAACCACTGTTGAAGCTTCCAAACAGGAGATGGAAGAGATCCTGAAGATTATTAAGAAGAGTGATTATAATATAGTTGAGCAACTGGGGCAAACCCCATCCAAGATTTCTATGTTATCACTGTTGTTGTGTTCAGAGGCCCATGCCAAGGCTCTGATCACCTTCCTGAAGACGGCCCACGTGCCACAAGAGACATCAGCTGATCAGTTTACCGATTGTGTGGCCAATTTAATTGCTGATAATGGTTTGGGTTTCTCCGACGCTGATTTGACTGCTAAAGGGAAGAACCATAATGATGCCCTGCATGTCTACATTGAATGCAGGGGCACTACTCTTACACATGTGTTGGTTGACACTGGTTCCTCATTGAACGTCTTGCCCAAGAAAGCTCTAGACAGGTTGGATTGCGAAGGTTTGGAGCTAAAGCCGAGTAACATTGTTGTCCAGACCTTTGATGGGTCTAAAAGGATGGTGCATGGTGAGGTTGATATTCCAATCAAAGTTGGTTCTCAGGTCTTCAATTCTACATTCTACGTGATGGAAATTTGGCCATCCTATTCTTGTTTGCTGGGTCGTCCATGGATCCACAAAGCTGGAGCCGTAACCTCAACGCTCCACCAGAAGTTGAAGTACCCGGTCAGAGGGAAGATTGTGACAGTACAAGGGGAGGAAGAGTATATGGTCAGCCACCTCAACTCATTCCGGTACATAGATATGGATGGGGAGTTCATTGAGACCCCATTTCAACACTTTGAAGAGGTTCCTCAGACACTGGCATCATCTGAGACTGTGATTGAAGATTCTCCTATGAAGATGGCTTCCTTAAAGGATGCCCGAGCTGTTATTGAGAAGGGTGAGTATGCAAACTGGGGCCGACTTCCTGATTACACTCAGGAGACTAACAAGTTTGGTTTGGGTTTCACTGCAGAAGCTCAAAGGGCTGTTCGAAGTGCAAGGATTGGAAGACCTCCTGTGTTCATCAGCAACTCAGGAGTAAATGCCATCGAAGATGACGTGGAGGAGTCTGAATTCGACAGCTGGATCTATCCTACGACCAACGGTGGACCAAACAACTGGACAACAAAGGATTTCATCCCTATTACTTTTTTTACTCAGTAATGAAGCTTTTTGTTTTAAATTTGTAACAGACAATATTGTGAAACTTTATGGCCCGGTGTTTTACCCGGAGCACCGTGGCTTCATTTGTGAGGGTTTTTGTGTGCCATTTTCATATATCATTAATAAAAGCATTGGAAGTTTTCGCATTTCAAATTTTGCGCTCCTTGTATTTCTTTATTATATATTGCAAAATAGCTATTTTACACACACTCGCATATACAGGTCCCAATCCACTCTGGATCTCACTGGTAACGACTCTGCTACTGCCAGTTATGACTTCGAAAATCCGATCAACTTAGCCGAAGATGAAGGTGAAGATGATTGCGAAGTGCCTGGTGAGCTTGCAAGACTGCTACTTCAGGAAGAGAGGGCCATTCAGCCACATGAAGAGCTAGTGGAAACAGTGAATCTGGGTACTGAGACACACAAAAGGGAAGTCAAGATCGGTGCAAATCTGGAGCTTAGTGTGAAACGGCGGTTGATTCAGATGCTGCATGACTACGTGGAGATCTTTGCCTGGTCTTATAAAGATATGCTTGGGTTGGATACCGACATTGTGGTTCAACGCCTGCCTACCAAGGAAGACTGTCCTCCGGTAAAACAGAAGGTTCGCCGTATGCGTCCAGAGATGTCTGAGAAAATCAAGGCCGAAGTTATGAAACAGTTTGACGCCGGTTTTCTAGCAGTAACTTCTTACCCTCAGTGGGTTGCCAATGTGGTTCCGGTACCGAAGAAGGATGGTAAGGTCCGAATGTGTGTTGACTATAGGGATTTGAACAGGGCAAGCCCTAAGGATGACTTCCCTCTGCCTCACATCGACGTTCTGGTTGACAATACTGCTCAGCACAAGGTATTCTCCTTTATGGATGGTTTCTCTGGTTATAATCAAATCAAGATGGCTCCTGAAGACATGGAAAAGACCACTTTCGTTACCCAGTGGGGTACCTTTTGTTACAAGGTCATGCCTTTTGGGTTGAAGAATGTTGGGGCAACATATCAGCGTGCCATGGTTGCTTTATTTCATGACATGATCCATCATGAGATTTAAGTATACGTCGACAATATGATTGCGAGGTCCCAAACTGAGGAGGAACACCTTGACCATCTACAAAAGCTGTTTGACAGGTTGAAGTTGTACAAGTTGAGATTGAACCCAAACAAATGCACCTTCGGGGTACGGTCCGGTAAGCTGCTGGGTTTCGTTGTAAGCGACAAAGGTATTCAAGTGGATCCTGCCAAAGTAAAAGCCATACAAGAAATGCCAGCTCCCAAGACAGAGAAAGAGGTCAGAGGCTTTCTAGGACGTCTGAACTATATTGCCCAATTTATCTCGCACCTAACTGCTACTTGTGAGCCAATCTTCAAGTTACTAAAGAAAGATCAAGTGGTATGTTGGAATGATGAATGTCAGGCTGCTTTTGAAAGAATCAAAGATTACCTCCAGGAGCCACCTATTCTTATGCCACCAGTTGAAGGGAGACCTTTGATTTTATACTTGACAGTACTTGGCAACTCAATGGGGTGTGTGCTGGGGCAGCATGACAAGTCTGGCCGAAAAGAGCATGCTATTTATTACCTTAGCAAAAAGTTTACTGACTGTGAGACCCGATACTCACTGCTCAAGAAAACTTGCTACGCTTTGGCATGGGCTGCTCGCCGGCTGAGACAATATATGTTGAATCACACTACTCTATTGATTTCAAAGATGGATCCAATCAAGTATATCTTCGAAAAGCCTGCCTTGTCCGAAAGAATAGCAAGGTGGCAGATGGTCTTGACTGAATATGACATCCAGTACACGACTCAAAAAGCAATCAAGGGAAGTGTATTGGCAGACCATTTGGCACATCAGGTAGTGGATGATTACCAGTCTATGAACTTTGAATTTCCAGACGAGAATATCATGGTAGTGACTGATTGTGAGACACCTGGACCGGATGAAGGACCTGAGGAAGGATCCCGATGGTCTATGCACTTTGATGGAGCTTCAAACGCTTTGGGTAATGGCATTGGCGCTGTGATCATATCTCCTAAAGGCTCTCATACTCCGTTTACCGCCCGACTATGTTTCAACTGCACCAACAATATGGTGAAGTATGAAGTCTGCATTATGGGTATTCGAGCTGCAATTGACCTAAGGATTAAGTTTTTGAGTTTCTTTGGAGATTCCGCTCTTGTGATCAGTCAGATCAAAGGAGAGTGGGATACGAAACACCCAAATCTTATTCCTTACAAGGAGTATGTATTGACGTTGCTTCCCCATTTCGAGGAGATAACCTTTGAACACTTCCCAAGAGAGGAGAATCAGTTGGCGGACGCGTTAGCTACGATGTCTTCTATGTTCAAAGTCAAATGGGATAACGAGGCTCCCCAGATCATTATTTGGAAATTGGATGAACCTGCACATTGCTGTGATCTTGAGACCGAAGAGGTAACAGAAAACCTTGGTATAATGAAGTGAAGAGGTACCTTGAAGCTCAAGAATACCCAGAGGGTGCATATGTTAATGACAAGAAGTTTCTGAGAAGGTTCGCGGAAAAGTTCTTCATCAGCAATGGCATTCTTTACAAACGTAACCATGATTCAACCTTACTACGTTGCGTGGATAAAATTGAAGCAGAAAGGATCATGGCATAGCTGCATGAAGGTACTTTCGGAACTCATTCCAGTGGACATACCATGGCAAAGAAAATCCTTCGGGCAGGATATTACTGGTCCACAATGGAAGCCGACTGTTATCAGCATTCTTGGACATGTGACAAGTGCCAGGTCTATGCTGATAAGGTGCATATTCCTCCAGTTCCTCTGAATGTTTTGACGACACCTTGGCCTTTTGTAATGTGGGGCATTGATATGATCGGCGAGATCAGACCTACAGCATCCAACGAGCATTGTTTCATCCTGGTAGCGATTGATTACTTTATGAAGTGGGTTGAAGCAGCTTCCTTTGCTATGGTAACCAAGAACGTCGTGGCACGGTTCATTCGGCACAACCTGATCTGTCGATACGGTGTACCAGAGAGGATCATTACGGACAATGGTACCAATCTTAATGACAAGATGATCACTGAGCTCTGCAAGCAATTCAAGATACAACACCACAACTCTTCTCCCTACCGGCCAAAGATGAATGGGGCTGTCGAAGCAGCAAATAAGAACATTAAGAAGATTGTGTAGAAGATGACAGTGACATACAAAGACAGGCACGGGATGTTACCATTTGCTCTTCATGGGTACCGTACCTCAGCACGGACGTCAACAGGGGAAACACCATATTCCTTGGTTTATGGCATGGAGGAAGTCTTGCCCATTGAAGTTCAGATACCCTCTCTTCGGATCATGAAGGATGCAGGTTTGAGCAAAGATAACTGGATCCAGACCCGACTTGATCAATTGAATCTAATCGACGAAAAGAGACTTACTGCTATTTGTCATGGTCAGAGGTACCAAAAAAGAATGATCAAGGCATTTAACAAGAAAGTCAGACGACAAGAGTATCAAGTTGGAGACCTAGTAATCAAGCGTATCATTCTACCTCAAGGTGATCCCAGGGGCAAATGGACCCCTACTTACGAAGGTCCATTTGTGGTTAAGAACATCTTCTCAGGAGGAGCGATGATTCTAACCACCATGGATGGTGACGACCTTCCTCACCCCGTCAATGCAGACATAGTAAAAAGATACTACGCATAATCAAAGACCCGCTAGGTTGACTGGCCTAGGAAAAAATAAGGGCTTCCCGGAAAACCAAAAGGGTTCGGGCAAAAATAAGGGATGAAAATAAAAAAAATCTGTACACCCGGAAAGTCGAAAACCTGAAAAGGCGGCTTGGGAAAAAATGGGTATCCCGGTGGACTGAAAACCCGAAAGGGGGGTCCAGGAAAAAGTTAGGGATTAAAGCGTAACACTGTGTCTCATTGGATCACCTCGCATCCGGACTTCAGTATCAACTATCAGGCTCGGACGACACCAGTCAATTGGATTCATCTTCAACTAAGCAACAAAGTGATGAGATGCTTGAAGATATAAAGGCAATAGCAGAGTTGGAACCCAGTGGGACTATTCACATAGCTGTTTTGTTTTCTTTTCACAAATTGTATAAATTCTATTTTGTTCGGCGGTGTTCTCTTACTAGGACGTCAGCCTCTTGTACAAAACGCCTATTTACAGGCCAAACTTCAAAATTAATACAAATTCATTTTCAAACAAATTTCAAACTGTTTTTCCTTTATCTGTTTTGTTTTGCAAAGAACGTCCAATGTTCATTTTTGATATATGCATTTGACGTTAACTGCTGATCATAAATACTTACATGCGAAACGAAAGATGAATTACTAGTAATATCATAAACAGGGGCAATAAGAATTGTCCGAGCTGTCTAGTTGCTCTGTCCACCAAGGTACCAAGATATATTCAGCTGAAGAATATGGCTAAGATACCTTCACTCCCCGCAGAATAAAAACAGTAATGGTAGCTCTCCCCACTGAGACTCGCAATCATGAACGAATCAACCATACTCTCCCCCAAGCAGAGTTAGTCTACCGCCAGCCCCGAAAAGGCTTGGTATCCTTAAAAGATCTTAGTATTCCCCAGCGGAGTATAAAGATATTCTCCAAGAAGCGTAAGAGCATCCCCAGCAGTCTTAATATTCCTCAACAAAATATAAGAATGTTCCCCGGCGGAATACAAGATACCACAATGGAGTCATTGCCCCAGCGCAGTCTAAAAAAGCTTCCCCGCCAGAGTCAAATCATCTTACCCAGTAGATTCTGGAAGTTTACCCCCAATGGAGTACAATAAATATCCTCAGCCAAATTCAGAGGTTATCCCCACAAGAGTCTAATTGGGTTATCCTCAGCGAGTTGCAACTGAAAGATCATCCCCAGTAAAGTTCTTTCTATCCCCAACGGAGTTCATCATCAAAATCCCCAACAGAGCTTATCAACGGAATCCCCAGCGGAGTTTATCATTAAAATCTCAGTAAAGTATCTCTTCCCCACAAAGTAGTTCCCCGTAGAGTAATCTCTTCACTAGTTTATTCCCCAACGGAGTCATCCTCTCCTGCAGGTTTATTCTTGCAATCATCTTTGTTCATCATCCCCAGTGGAAACAAAGAATTCAACCCTACTCTCCAGCAGCCGTTCGGGATTTATTTTCCCCAACTAAAACATCACATTTCCATACATCATGATACATGCATATACGCATCATACCATACAATCTCATTTATGTTGAGAACATCATTGCTTGATCCATATCATGCATTGCATATGACTGACCTTTACCTTTCAGGAAAGATGCAGTTAAATTCTCAATTATGTCAATGGAGACAAAATCAGTTAAATCGATTCCTAAAGATTTTTCTGAGGCGAAGCCAGTCAATGGAGACAAAATCAGTTAAATCGATTCCTAAAGATTTTTCTGAGGCGAAGCCAGTCAATGGAGACAAAATCAGTTAAATCGATTCCTAAAGATTTTTCTAAGGCGAAGCCAGTCAATGGAGACAAAATCAGTTAAATCGATTCTTAAAGATTTTTCTGAGGCGAAGCCAGTCAATGGAGACAAAATCAGTTAAATCGATTCCTAAAGATTTTTCTGAGGCGAAGCCAGTCAATGGAGACAAAATCAGTTAAATCGATTCCTAAAGATTTTTCTGAGGCAAAGCCAGTCAATGGAGACAAAATCAGTTAAATCGATTCCTAAAGATTTTTCTGAGGCAAAGCCAGTCAATGGAGACAAAATCAGTTAAATCGATTCCTAAAGATTTTTCTGAAGCAAAGCCAGTCAATGGAGACAAAATCATTTAAATTGATTCCTAAAGATTTTTCTAAGGCAAAGCCAGTCAATGGAGACAAAATCAGTTAAATCGATTCCTAAAGATTTTTCTGTGGCCAAACCCGTCAATAGAGACAACCTGTCAATAGAGACAACCTGTCAATGGAGACAACTCGTCAAAGGAGACACCCCGTCAGAAGAGACAACCCGTCAACGAAGATAAAACCACCTACCAACAATCTCCAAATGGCATCTGTAAGCCCATTCCCGACATCACAATGCTGATACTACACCATGCGAGTGCAAATTTCTGGGCACTCTAGTGTTCAATCATCTTCCACCTTCGGATCACGAAAGGCACGCAAGCCAATCTACATCCTCAGGTTTAAGAAAATTGAACAGGGGCAGCTGTTGTACCCCAAAATTTGCCCTCTCATGTTTTCAAAGGTCTTCCCTTACATGGTTAGTCACAAACCCTTGCCTAAGGAAAAAGAAAATTTTTGAGTGGTGCTTTAAGTACCTTTCGATTGGCATTCTGAAAGACCCTTCGATTGGTATTCTGAAGAACCTTTCGATTGGAATTATGGGCAAGCACTTCGATTGGCATTATGTCAAGGCCTTCGATTGGAATTCTGAAAGACCCTTCGATTAGTATTCTGAAGGAGCCTTTCGATTGGCATTATGGACAAGCACTTTGATTGGCACTATGTCAAGGCCTTTGATCAGAATTCTGGAAGACCTTTTCGTTTGGCACCCTGGGCCAAGCCTTTCAGTTGGCATGCCAAGGGATCCTTCGCTTTAGCATTGTGTCAAGGCAGCTTAGACAGGCATGTTAACCATGTCCTTTGATTAGCATGAACAACACCTTTCGATTGGTATTGTAGCAGTGTCTTTCGATTGGAATTTTAATTAGTACCCTTCGATTGGCATCTGAACAAGATCTTTCGATTGGCGTAGAAAATGACTCTTAGATTGATATTTCAATAAATACCCTTCGATTGGTATTTGGACAAGGGCCATTTGAAGAACTCCTTCCAGGCCATTCGAAAGAGGCCATCAAGAGGGCACTCAAAAAAACATGTCCATGTATACTGAACATGAGAAAATGGCATGTTTCCCTTGCAAACATAGAAATAATTAATTGCTGATTGTGGATTCAATTCCAGAGTTAAAGGCCAGATTCTTTCCTTTTCTATTCCTAACTCCACAAAAGCTGATTCGACCAGAGTGATTCTGTTCAACTCCAGACCAATCGAAGAGCATAGCTTGAAGGCATTCGAAAATCAAAAGTGTCCAAGTTCATTCCAGATTCCAAAGAGACATGAATATTTCAAAAAAGGAAATATTTTAATGTGTATGATTCTTGTCTCATAGCTTTAAAGGCCTGGTTAAATGGTTGTCCCTTGCCATTTTCATGCACCCTCACACTCCTATAAATAGGAGGCCAGTGACACATTACAGAGGTTGGAAAAACACAGAAAAAATAGAGAAAAGAAAAGAAACAGGGAGGATTTGGAGATACGCTGCCCACAACCCACCAAAGGTTATCAGCATTTTCATCCAACCCAAAGCAGCCATTCAGCGAACATCTCCACACCCAGAGCCACAGATCATACATCTTCAATTGGTAAGGGTTTGCAAAACCAAAATTGCATCTTCATGACATTTAAATACACATTGCATATGTATTCTTGTTATTACTGATTATGTTGCATGTAAGCTACAATGCAAAGATGAGATCGTGCCATTGCTTGGGCACGATCTGAGTTTCTCCTTCGAATCTCAGGATAAAACAAACCCAGACCCAGATTCAGCAGGTTCAAATTGAGGAAGGACCTGAATTGGGAGGAGATTCGAATCAGGGGGGTAAAATCCCCCCTGGACCTTTAACATTTGTCTCGTTTTGCAGGAAATATATTCTCAAAATCCTGTTCAGAGTTTCGAAGCTTAGCAGCTTAGCTTCGAACTGGATCCAGGATTTCCAGATGGAAGGATGACATATCCAGATCGAACATCCCCAAAGTGAAGCCCCTCATGCACCTTCGATCAAGCCTGTTCACTGGGTCGAAAGACAGCCCACACCTCTTTCGATCCAGGCCTCCAGAATTATACCTTTCTTGATTTACTGCCTGTTCCTTTGATTTCAACTTTGTTTTGACTATTTTATTTCTTTTTTTAATCAACATAAAATCAATTAAAGAAAAACTACAAAAACATTAGGCTAGTTTTTTCTATTAAATTAACTTTGTTAATTAATCTTTTAATTATCTTAACATTTTCTCAAAACTAAAATTAAGTAGATTTAGATCATTTTCCCAAAATAAAATAAAATAACAAAAATATTTTATTCTTAGGATTTTTAGAGGTTATTTTCAGATTCGCGCGCGTTTATTTTATTGTAACTGCCTACTGGTTTGTAATAGCTTAACTAAGACTTTTACACTTTACTGCTTTATTCCCCCAATGTTGGACATGTAAATAATCCCCTTCCCTGAAGCCTTGTAATAGCGTAGGATTTACAATTCCCGCACTTTAAATTCCTGTACATATATTAACTGTTTAGATGTATGCTAACTAGGATTGCATGACAAGATCTATCTTGACTTAAAATCAACAGTAGCTCACCATGACATGTAAAGATAATATAAACTGAAAATTGACACACTCGCACATGTCACTCTTAGGGTACGCCTCACTTGGTTGACTCGAACGTGGTCATTGAGCATAGGATATTTTAGAGGTCTCCCTTTTGTCCAAAGATCATAAGTTGCCTCGAAACGGTTGCCTCGGAAAAATGATCTAAGACATTAGGGTTACCGCTAAGGCGTCCTAACATTGCTTTAGTGGCCACACGTCCCTTAAATCGAATTAACCCGAAAACTCCAACGACGGTGCTACCTACTCTTCAATAGTGGGATAGCATTGTCTAAAGGACCTTTGCACAGTTTAATTCCTTTTTGAGTAGGTAGATGTTCTTAAGTACTTGCTCCTTTAAAAACAAAACAAAACTTTTCGCACTTACACCCCTTTTAAAACAAAAACTCTTTTTCAAACCCACAAACACAAAGAAAAGCAAACTTTTGAAAACATAGTGAGCAAGTACCTAAGAGCCCGTGGATAACCACGGATAGAAAGGGTGCTAACACCTTCCCTTTCTATAATCTACCTCCCGAACCCGAGAAACATCTCGAAAAGGAATTTTTCTGTGCTTTTGTCCTTTCCTTGTTGGATAAAATAAAAGACGGTGGCGACTCTTGCTTACCGCGACATTTTGCAAAAACAAACGCAAACGCGAACCAACATTCCAAAACAGTCAGTTCTATTCCCATCGATCACACTATTCTTGATCAAATACCCTTCAACGGTATTGAAAGAGACCCAAGACCTGAGGAGATTGCTCGAGCTCTACATTTTCAACGATCTGACGTTGTGGCCAATTGGGAAACAAGAAGTGGTGTCAAAGGGTTCCTAGCCAAGTTTTTGTTGGAGAAGGCTCAAGATTCTTTGGATGCTCTGGATCTACAAGCCTTTGAAGATGTTTTGGCTCTTCTCATCTATGGGATGGTTCTATTTCTTAATCCTGACCAAGTCATAGATGTGAATGCAATTAAAAATTTCTATCTCGCAATCTAGTGCCTACTTTACTTGGGGATATCTTTCATTCTCTTCACTCTCGCACCATAAAGAAAATAAGACTTCTTATGTGTTGCACTCCTTTGCTGGATAGATGGTTTATTTCGCACCTACCCCGGTCTGTTGTGAAGAACGAGCATGGCTTAAGATGGTCTAGTAGGTTGATGTCACTCACACATTCTGATATTTATTGGTGCTCTTGATCCATGGAGGACATTACTATTGTTGACCGTTGTGGGGAATTCCCTAATGTCCCTCTACTTGGCATTAGGGGAGGTATCACATACAACCCTTGTTTGGCTTTGCGATAGTTTGGGTTGTAAGGACAAGATTAGTTCTAACCTATCTCAGAGTTTTGATGATAACAATAAATTATATTTAAGATAATTTATACTCTGATGAATGTGTTTGAATGTTTCAGTTAATTTTTTGACAGAAAACATTTTGAAGTGCTAAGCAAAAATTATGAAGAAGTTCCTTGATGAAATAACCTTTTCTTCAAGCGCATCTTCTGACTCTGGTAAAACACTTTATTTTTTTAAATATATCTTCTAACATTTAGCAGGTTCCTTGCTCAGAAGATTACTTGAAAGCAAGCGCTGATCAAGTTCTTAGCAAGCAAAGCACTGCCTAAAAGATGAGTGAAGCATGTTCTGATTTAAAGACATTGGAGAAAATTCTGAAAGAACGTTAAAACTAACTTGTCTTGTCAAAGCGTAGGAAACATGTTCTTACATTCTGTCATTTGCTCATTAATGCAAAGATGGATGAAAGCACTCAAGTGTCTACAACTAGTTTCTTGGAAAATGGAATATTGCAAGGAAACACGCAAGCATTTAATGCTCTCCAACTTTTCTGAAGGCAGCAACGGTCTTATTGTTCCTACTATAAATAGAAGGACATTTATTTCAAGCCAACAACCAAGTGAACCAATCAATTTTCAAAATAGAATCAAGAAACTACGTGAAAGATTCTAAGCTCACAAACTCATTGTTCATACAATTTGTGCATTATATTCTAAGTGAAAAATCACAGTTGTGATATAGCTTAATTAGAAGCAAACTTTATTTCACTATCTGTAAAGATTAAACTCCTGTATTTGTTCCTTGAGAGACCAAGTTTGGTCAGATTTCTCAAGCAGACTAGGACTAGTCTTAAGTCTTAGTGGTATTAGTCACTTGTAAGATTACTTGTGCATTGTTAGTCACAACAGTTGTTGTGTGTTTGTAATCAGTTGATTATAGTGGATTAAGTCCTTGTTGAGAAAGGCGAAATCACCTTGGTGGGTGGACTGAAGTAGTTTGAGTTCAAACGAACCAGGATAAAAATAACCTTGTCCTTCCATTATTGTTGAGCTTTGTTTTAACTCAAAAAGAGTCACTTATTCAACCCCCACTTCTAAGTGTTTTCTTACCCCTTCAATTGGTATTAGAGCTTGACTATGAGCACAACACTTAACCGTGTTAGGAAAAGATCCAGAAGAAAACACAATGGCCGCTGAACAAAACAATAATAGTTACAACAAACCTCCAGTGTTTGATGGAGAAGATTTTGAGTACTGGAAAGATAGACTAGAAAGTTTCTTTCTAGGTCATGATAGTGATCTTTGGGATATAGTCTTGGATGGTTACAAACATCCTATAGATTCAGAAGGAAACAAAGTGGATAGAAAAAATATGGATAAACAACAAAAAGCTGATTTTAAAAATCATCATAGAGATAGAAATATTTTTCTAAATGCTATCTCTAAAGTAGAATATGAAAAAATCACTAATAGAGATATAACGCATGATATGTTTGAGTCTCTTAAAATGACTCATGAAGGAAACGCTCAAGTTAAGGAGTCTAAAGCTCTGACTTTAGTTCAGAAGTATGAAGCCTTCAAAGTTGAAGAGAGTGAGTCTATAGAAGCAATGTTCTCTAGGTTTCAAACTCTGATCGCTGGTCTGAGAGTTTTGAACAAAGGATATACCAAAGCAGATCATGTGAAAAAGATCATCAGAAGCTTACCCAGAAGATGGGCACCAATGGTCACTGCTTTCAAAGTGTCAAAAGATCTGAACAATGTGTCTCTGCAGGAACTCATAAGCGCTCTCAGAAGTCATGAGATTGAACTGGATGAGCACGAGCCTCAGAAGAAAGGTAAGTCTCTGGACCTTAAATCAATTAAGAAATTTGATACTAACGCTTTTCAGGCTGAAGAGGAAAACTCTGAAGAATCAGCAAAAGAAGAAGACGAACTATCCTTGCTCTCCAGAAGGATCAATCATCTGTGGAAGCACATACAAAAGAAGTTCAGGAACTTCAAGAAGTCAGAAGATAAAGCATAATCTTCTGGACACAAAAAGACAAATAGAAGAGAGGTCATCTGTTATGAATGCAAAGAACCTGGTCACTACAAAAGTGATTGTCCAAAGCTTCAAAAAGAAAAACCAAAGAAGAGATTTAGTAAGAAGAAAGGAATGATGGAAACCTGGGATGACTCAGATTCTTCTGAAGATGAATCTAGTTCTGAAGATGAAAATGCCAACCTAGCTCTGATGGCTATCACAGAAGATGACTCAGACTGTGAGTCATAACAAAGAGATGTATTTTCTGGATTTTCTAGAGAAGAACTTGCTGATAGTTTATCAGAACTTCTGGAAAACTATAGTCAGCTCAAAATCAAATACAAGAAACTCAAGAAGAGTCTTGCATATGATCTTGAGAAACTTGAAATAGAAAAATCTGAACTTTTTGAAAACAATTTTAAACTTAAAAAGGAAATTAAAAATGTTCAAAAGAATTTTAGTTCAGAGTCTGTGTCTAGTTCAAAAGATATTCTGAAAGAATATGACTATAGCTTTCAATCTTTTCTAGCTAAAGGCATAGACAGAAGCAAAATGGCTTCAATGATCTATGGAGTTAGTGGGAAAAACAGAAGAGGAATTGGATATGAACCTCCCAAAGGGAAGGAGACATACATTCCAAAACCTGTTGCTAAAATGACCTTCACTTACAAACCTCTGAATAAACAATTCAAGTTTGGACACTCACATGATATAAAATATACATCACATTCTGGAAACTCTTATGCTAACCCAAAAGGACCCAAAAAGATATGGGTACCTAAGGATAAAATAATATTTGTTGCAGATGTCCTTAACAGCTCAATTGAAATACCAGTCATGGTACCTGGACTCTGGGTGCTCACGACACATGAAGGGAAAAAGGTCTATGTTCCAAAGCCTGGAACTTAAAGCTGGAGGAGATGTGAAGTTTGGAGGTAATCAGAAAGGGAAGATTATTGGTTTTGGAACCATTGGAAACGATAACCTTCCTTCTATCTCTAATGTTTTATTAGTAGAAGGATTAGCTCATAATCTATTGTCCATAAGTCAATTAAGTGACAATGGCTATGACATTATCTTCAATCAAAACTCCTGTAAAGCAGTAAGTCAAAAAGATGGATCAATCCTCTTTTCTGGCAAGAGAAAGAACAACATTTACAAAATTGATTTATCAGATCTTAAATCCCATAACGTCAAATGCCTTTTATCTGTTAGCAATGAGCAATGGGTATGGCACAGAAGATTGGGACATGTCAGTTTTAGAAAAATCTCTCAACTAAATAAATTAAATTTAGTCATAGGACTTCCCAATCTGAAGTACAACTCAGAAGCTCTGTGCGAAGCATGCCAAAAGGGAAATTTTCAAAACCTTCCTTTAAATCTAAAAATGTTGTCTCTTCCTCTAAGCCATTAGAGTTACTTCATATTGATCTGTTTGGGCCAGTTAAAACTGCATCCATCAGAGGCAAGAAGTATGGATTGGTCATCGTTGATGACTTCAGCAGATGGACATGGGTAAAGTTTCTAAAACACAAGGATGAGTCACATTCTGTTTTCATTGACTTCTGTACTCAAGCGCAAAATGAAAAAGTTTTTAAAATCACAAAAGTCAGAAGTGATCATGGTGGTGAATTTGAAAATCATCATTTTGAAAAGTATTTTAAAGAAAATGGTATTGTTCATAATTTTTCTTGTCCTAGAACTCCCCAGCAAAATGGAGTTGTAGAAAGAAAGGATAGAACATTACAAGAAATGGCCAGAACCATGATCAATGAAACAAATATGGCTAAGCACTTTTGGGCAGAAGCTGTGAACACAGCGTGTTACATTCAGAATAGAATCTCTATAAGACCTATTCTTGAAAAGACTCCCTATGAATTTTGGAAAAACAGAAAGCCCAACATTTCTTATTTCGATCCTTTTGGATGTACTTGTTTTATTCTGAACACCAAAGAAACTCTGAACAAGTTTGATTCTAAAGCACAAAAGTGTTTCCTGCTTGGATATTCTGAACGCTCAAAAGGCTATAGAGTATACAACACAGAAACTCTGATTGTTGAAGAATCAATTAAAGTCAGGTTTGATGATAAGTTTGGCCAGCAACAGCCAAAGCAAATTGATTTTTCTGTAGGTACAGAAGATCATCCCTCAAACTCTGAAACTTCAGAAGCAAAAGAAGACTCAAAAGCAAAAGAAGACTCAACAGATCATCCTCTTGACAATGCTCTGAACAATCTCAGAATCTCTGACCAACCCACTCAGAAAAGGTTTCCGAGAATATCTTCAGCTCACAAAGAAGACATAATCATTGGAAGAAAAGAAGATCCCATCAGAACAAGATCCTCTCTCAGAATCAATGAAGAATCTTGTTTGGTTTGGTCTCTCTGATTGAGCCAACTACCATTGATGAAGCTCTGAAAGATAATGATTGGATCTTAGCAATGCAAGAAGAACTCAATCAATTCTCCAGAAATGATGTATGGAATCTAGTTCCAAGACCCAAAGGATTCAATGTTATAGGAACCAAATGGGTTTTCAGAAACAAATTGAACGAGCAAGGAGAAGTAATCAGAAACAAAGCACGACTGGTTGCACAGGGTTATAGTCAACAAGAAGGAATTGATTATAATGAAACCTTTGCCCCAGTCGCCAGGTTAGAATCTATAAGATTATTAATTTCTTTTGCTGTACAAAATAACATTTCATTATATCAAATGGATGTTAAAAGTGCATTTCTAAATGGCTATATTGAAGAAGAAGTATATGTCCATCAACCTCCTAGATTTAATGATTCAAAACATCCAGAACATGTTTTTAAATTAAAAAAGTCTTTGTACGGTTTAAAATAAGCTCCCAGAGCTTGGTATGATCGTCTGAGTAATTTTCTATTAGAAAAATATTTTACCAGAGGGAAAGTGGACACAACTCTTTTCAGAAAGACATTTAAAAATTATATTTTAATTTGTCAAATTTATGTTGATGATATAATTTTTGGAACCTCTAATATCTCTCTTGGAAAAGAATTTTCTAAGACCATGCAGGCATAATTTGAAATGAGCATGATGGGAGAATTGAAATTCTTTCTGGGAATTCAAATCAACCAGACTCCAGAAGGTACTTTCATACATCAGACGAAGTATGTTAAAGAACTTCTAAATAAATTTCAGATGTCAGAAAGCAAAGATGCCAAGACACCTATGCATCCAACCTACATTCTGGGTAAAGATGAGATCACAAGATTACAGACTAGTAGGTTATTGTGATGTTGACTTTGCTGGAGATAGAATTGAAAGAAAGAGCACCTCTGGAAGCTGTCAGTTTCTGGGTGACAATCTTATCTCGTGGTACAGCAAGAAGCAAGCAACAATTGCACTGTCAACCACAAAAGCTGAATATATATCTACTGCTGGATGTAGTTCTCAGATGATTTGGATGAAAAGTCAACTAGAAGATTTCAACCTTTATGAAAGTAAGATTCCTATCTTCTGTGACAATACTTCTGCTATTTGTCTTTCTAAGAATCCAATCTTACATTCTAAAGCCAAACATATTGAAATTAAATATCATTTCATAAGGGACTATAATCTGAAGGGGATTTTAAACTTAATTTTTGTAAAAACAGACCATCAATGGGCTGACATTTTTACCAAACCCCTTTCAGAAGATAGATTTAATTTCATTCTGAAAAATATTTGTATAGAACTATGTCTTGAATAAAATAATATTTATCTTCTGTGATTGACTTCAGAATATTCTGAAATGAATGCTCTGATTAACAAATCTTCATAAGTTAGAAGAGAAGTTGTAACAGAAGCTATATGAAAAGTTATGAAATTTTCTAACGCTTCATGTCCAAGTGTAGTTCAGAAATTCATTAGAACAAATAGTTGTTAAATGCATCCTTCAGGAGATGAACACGTGGTGTGTTTCTGAAAGGTCACGCGTGCAAAAGCTACTGATGACGTTCTAGGTAACTGTTAAGGATTAGCCATAATCTCACGTTTTCCCCTTATTTTTAGCAAAATCATTAAATGCACGTAATGATGAGATTCGTTTTTAAATTCGTCTTAAAATTTATTTTAAATTTGTCTTAAATATTTTTTATTTCTAAACCTATTTTTTGAAATTTTTGCATATAAATACTTTTTGAAAAACCCTTTTTCATTCTTTACTGTCTCTTTCTAACTCAAGTGTTTTCTGTACTTTTTCTCTTAAAACCCTTTTCTTCAAATTCTCTTTTCTAAAAGAGCTTCAATGGCTTCTTCTTCTTCTACCCACTCTGAGCAATACATAGTGCCTGAAAGAACAACTCTCATTCCGGTAGATAGTTTGGAAGTTTTGAGTGAGTTAATGGTAGATTTTGAGAATCTCAGAGAGAATGGTTTTGACTTGTTCCCTGCTGTGAAGTTTCAAGGTTGGGAAAGCTTTTTTGATCGTCTCATTGGTCCAGTCTTTCCACATATGGTGAAGGAATTCTGGATATATGCTATTGCAACCCCTAAGGTTATTCTCTCTTTCGTAATGGGCAAGGAAATATCCATTACAGGAAATAAAATCAGAAAGTTGCTATGGTTTAAAGGACTTGGAGTTACAGGAATGCCAAGTGGAAGAATGGAGATGTCAAGGGTATATTCAGAGATTTTCACAAATGGTCAAGGTTCTTCTAAAGTCAGGGACTTGAAAGACAAATATAAGATTTGGGCAAGGATTATTCATTGATGTATTCACCATAGGAAAGACACCAGCTCTCCTGATTACATCAACGCTGATCAACAATATTTGTTGTTCTGCCTTGGAACTAATGTCAAAATTGATTTGCCTTACTCTGTATGTGGTGGAACCAACTTCGTATGTTCTTCTAAAGCTACTGGTGGAACCAACTCTGTATGTGTCAGCTGTTGTGAAGAGGAGAAGGATACCTATTGCCGACTTTCCTCTGTTCAACTCAGGAGATCATCCTCGTATCATCTTGCACTATCTTGAAATCTGCAAAGAAACTGGATCACCCATTGATCCAGCTTGGCTTTAAGGAAGAAATCAAGCTGCTCCTGATGTTGTTCTCCAAGAATCTTTGAAGAGAAAAGTTGTAGAAGGACCTTCTGACACTCCTCAGAAGAAGAAAAAGAAGACAGGTAAACCCGCTAAAACTATCTCTGTTTATGATTCTGTCAATGTATCTACATCTGCTGAACCCTCCAAAAGCTTAGGAGATATAGATGTTGATATTGACTTGACCTTACCATCTGACCCCCTTGCTGACAACCCTCATAAAAAATCAGGTTTTATCAGATTTGAGTGATTTTGACTCTGATGAACACTCTGACACCCAATCAGAACCCTCTCAATCAGAACCCCCTGAACCATCTGTTTTTCAACCCATTCCTGCTGAATGTTTTTCAAGACCTCCACCCAGACCTCTATCACCCAGACCCACTGGATGGTATGATGCTGGTTCTTGGAGAATTCCAGGGATAAATGAACCTCTGGCCACTATAAAGCCTCCTTTCAACTTACCATCTGAAAACATTTTTGCTATGAATCAACCACAGCTTCAGAACCCTATTCCCACTCCTGATTATACAATAATAATTTCGCCTGATGTCACTCCACCTACTTCACCATAACATACAACACCAATCTCACCTACACTCTCACCCCCTCATATTCTAGAACAACAACCTTTTGACCAAACTGAAACTGCTGAACCATCCGAACCTCATGATCTATCAGTACCTTCTATCTTTGTTGAGCAACCTGAACCTACCAAAAATCCTGAACCTAATAGCTTTTTAAGAACTGTAGTGGATTTTCAATCTCTACAATTCTTGAAAAACAAAACTTTCAAGAAGGTTGTCCCTAAACCTGTTCAGCCAGATGTAAATACTTTGTTTCATAATTTTATAACAGATGTTCAAGCATGGTTAAAACAGCTGAAAGAAGATTGCTCCAGAAGCATGAACACAGCTGCAACGGATCTTCTATGGGAAACCTTCAGAAGAACTTTGGACGCTGAATCACTGAAGTTACAGGACTTATGCCACTTTCAGGTGCTGGACAACTTTTCCAAACTTCTGCATGCTTTCAAAATAGAAGTTGCTGACACTTGGAATAAGAAGTCTTCGTTAGTGATTGCTGATACACCAGCTGATACGATGGACATATCAGAAGATGAATCTGAAGGATCCTCTGAAGATTCAAATCCTCTGGCTATTGTTCTATTGAATCAAACTTCTGTTAAGGCTGGACTTGAACCAGTGCCAACTCTTGCAATGGATCTGGGCACTCTGCTTTCCACCTTCGTGAATACTGACTCAACGGTTGCTGCTTCTAAGCCTGTTTCTACTAAAGCTTCGTCATCCTCTGCTCCTACCTCACTCATCATGGACACTCTGAAAGAGCTCAAGAAGGAGAGTGAAGTCATAAATGAACACTTGGATAAGCAAGACCAAACAAATCAAGAAATCAAGAACTGGATGGTGAAACAAGAAGAATCTGCCTCTGAGATCAAAAATCTTATGATGGCTCTTGTTACTAAGAAATCCTAGTTTCTTTTTGTCTCTTGTTGATTGTTTGGGTATTTTGGTTGTACTTCTGGATATTTCTTTTATCTTTTTTTATGAAATCTTTTAAATTTCTCAATTTTTTTTACACTTTTTGATTATGCCAAAAAGGGGGAGAAAATGTGCATTCTTGAACTAATCACTGTTTCACAGTTATGGGACTAAGTCTCAGACATTCTAACAAATTGCAAGATTCCTCTCTGTGCAAAATAATTTTTTTTGCAGGTATCACTTTAACTCTAAAAGAATATTCCAGCTGAACATTATCTTCTTGAAGAAGTTCTGAAGAAATCCAAGAAGACTTTGTATTGCTCTGATAAATAATCTCAGGATGTTTGATACATAGAAATATTCATTTCAGGGGGAGATTCTTATCTCTTATCTTTTTTTTTCTCTCTTTATCTAAAATAATTTTTGTCATCATCAAAAAGGGGGAGATTGTAAGAACAAGATTAGTTCTGACCTATCTCAGAGTTTTGATGATAACAATAAATTATATTTAAGATAATTTATACTCTGATGAATGTGTTTGAATGTTTCAGTTAATATTCTAACAGAAAACATTCTGAAGTGCTAAGCAAAAATTATGAAGAAGTTCCTTGATGAAAGAACCTTTTCTTCAAGCGCATCTGCTGACTCTGGTAAAACACTTTATTTTTTTAAATATATCTTCTAACATTTAGTAGGTTCCTTGCTCAAAAGATTACTTGAAAGCAAGCGCTGATCAAGTTCTTAGCAAGCAAAGCACTGCCTAAAAGATGAGTGAAGCATGTTCTGATTTAAATACATTGGAGTAAATTCTGAAAAAACGTTAAAACCAACTTGTCTTGTCAAAGCGTAGGAAAAATGTTCTTACATTCTGTCATTTGCTCATTAATGCAAAGATGGATGAAAGCACTCAAGTGTCTACAACTAGTTTCTTGGAAAATGGAATATTGCAAGGAAACACGCAAGCGTTTAATGCTCTCTAACTTTTCTGAAGGCAGCAATGGTCTTATTGTTCCTACTATAAATAGAAGGACATTTATTGCAAGCCAACAACCAAGTGAACCAATCAATTTTCAAAATAGAAGCAAGAAACTACGTGAAAGATTCTAAGCTCACAAACTCATTGTTCATACAATTTGTGCATTATATTCTAAGTGAAAAATCACAGTTGTGATATAGCTTAATTAGAAGCAAACTTTATTTCACTATCTGTAAAGATTAAACTCCTGTATTTGTTCCTTGAGAGACCAAGTTTGGTCAGATTTCTCAAGAAGACTAGGACTAGTCTTAAGTCTTAGTGGTATTAGTCACTTGTAAGATTACTTGTGCATTGTTAGTCACAACATTTGTTGTGTGTTTGTAATTAGTTGATTATAGTGGATTAAGTCCTTGTTGAGAAAGGCGAAATCACCTTGGCGGGTGGACTGGAGTAGTTTGAGTTCAAACGAACCAGGATAAAAATAACCTTGTCCTTCCATTATTGTTGAGCTTTGTTTTAACTCAAAAAGAGTCACTTATTCAACCCCCATTCTAAGGGTTTTCTTACCCCTTCATGGGTATGCTAGGAGGGATGGCCCTCATGATGCACTTGTCCAAGGAATTGCATTTGACTATGAGAGCAATGTCCAAGGTTATCGTCAGAGATTCATACGAGCTTGGGGCATGGTTAAAAAGGTTGATAGAAAGACGTTAGGGCATAAGAACTCCATTACTTTGGAGTCTTATCTCAAGTGGGTGCAAACTCACGCCCAAAACCTCATGATGCCTTATGAAGCCATCCTACCTATCATCACGGAACCTGTTGCCGAGGGAGATGTTTTGTATGCTGTCCCTTATCCTAACATACCTACTTCTCATAAAGATTTGCAAAGAGCCTGGATTTAGCTAAAGGAAGAGCGAGACACCTTTGAAACCCAGTTCTACGCAAGTTAAAATAAGGTTTTGGAGCTTACGAGACAACTTCATGAAGAGCAGAGTTTGAACACCTACATTGCATCGAAGAGGATGCGCTCAACCTTTTTGTCTTAGGAGTTTATTTTGTATTTACTTCATCCATTGTAAGCCTAAGAGGTATGTTTGTAATCAATTTGAACTTATTAATTCAATTGATGTTTGTTCCTTTTGTCTAAACAAATTTAAATCTTCTAAGTCCTTGAAATCATTTGCATACGCATTTTCATGCATCATAACATAAACAGGTTTTCTACAATAGGTTTCCTTATCTTTCTACTATTTATTTCAGTAAGATGGATATCAAACAAACAGTGAAGGACTTGCAAGCGCATAATTCCAAGTTCCAAGAGACCTTGCTGACCCTGGCTAAGGGGCAACAAGAGCTGATAACTATACTAGTAGCCAAGAAGAAAACCAAAAAGAAGGCCTTTGTGATACAGTGGCCAGAACCGGGACTGTTTTTAGGAATTTCTGGTTTGCGTTTTGCGTTTGTGTTTGCAAAATGTCGCGGTAAGCAAGAGTCGCCACCGACTTTTATTTTATCCAATAGGAAAGGAAAAAAGCACAGAAAAATTCCCTTTTTCGATATTTTGAGTACGGGGGGTAGATTATAGAAAAGGGAAGGTATTAGCACCCTTTCTATCTGTGGTTTTCCACAGGCTCTTAGGTACTAGCTCATCATTTTCAAAATTTATTTTGTGTGTTTGTGTGATTTGAAAAGTTTTTTGACTTCGGTTTAACTCTTGCTTCTGTCTTCAAGAGTGTTACGAAGTGTTTTGGAAAGCTTTGTTTGAAAAAGGAGTGTAAGTGTGAAAAAGTTTGTTTAGATTGAGCAAGTATTTAAGAACTAATCTACCTACTCGAAAAAGAGAATTGTTCTATGTTTGTTTCCTTTAGACAGTGCTATCCCCCTATTAGTGAGTAGGTAGCACCGTCGTTGTAGTTTTGAGGGTCAATTCAAAAGGGACGTACGATCACTAAAGCAATGTTAGGACGTCTTAGTAATAATCCTAATGTCTTAGATCAATTATTCGAGGCAATAATATCCGAGGCAACCATTTCGAGGCAACTTTCCGAACGGGACTTTGATCTTTGTTTAGACAAGAGAGCGACCACTAAAGCATCCTATACTTAATGACCGTTTACCAAAGGCAACCAAAGTGGGAGTGTACCCTAGGAGTGCGCATGTGCGAGTGATTCAATTTCAGATTATTATCTTTGCACATTTAGGGTTTGCTAACTGTTTTAAAGTTTTACATACATTCTTTTCATGCATCCCTATCATTCATACATCTAACAGTTAATATTTGCCGAATTTAAAGTGCAGAAATAAGCTAAGCTATTACAAGGCTTTGGGTATTTACATAGCCAAAAACAAACCCGTAAAGAAAAATCGATAAATGAAAATAAAAGACCTAGTTAAACTATTACAACTTGTGAGCAATTACATTAATAGGATAAAAATAAAATAATAAAGCGCGCGCGATGAGATTTAGGACGAGAGTGAACTAGAGTTTTGACCCTTTATAACCTAATTGAAAGAAAAAAAAAAGAAGTTTTTGTTGTTTTTAAATATTATTAAGAAAAGAATTAGTTTTTTTTTTAAAAATTAAATACTAAATTAATTATTTAATTAAATTAATTAAAGAAAATAAATAAATGGCCTATTTTTATGTTTTTTGGTTATTTTAAGAAGAAAAAAAAGAAAACATAATTAAGTTAAAACCCTAATTGTTCTAATTAATTTTAATCATTTACAAAATAATTAAAGTTACCTAAAATTAAATAACCTAATTTAATTAATTAATTTTTTTGATAAAAAATAAAATCTAAACCTAATTTGGTGAAAAGTTGATTTTATGTGATTTTTTGATAAAATACAAATTATTTTTGTTAGTAAAATAAATAAACTAAATTGTTTAAATAAAATATAAAAAGAAAAGATTAAAGAGATTGGGTCTGAAACAACAATCTGAGGGGGGTGTGGATAGAAAGTCTTGGGCCCAACAAAAATTGATCCACTTTGACTTTTTTGAATCCCATGTGTTGCCTTGACTGAGGACTTTTGTATTCCTTCATCTAATGGCCCTTAGATCTGGCCATCTGGACACTTGGCTGGCTGGATCATGATGGACCATGGTGGTCATTGGTCTTGTGCACGCATCTGATCACTGAAAGAAAATAATATGAAGCAATTTGGGGGACCTGGGATTCAAACCCATGCCCCAAGGCATTTCCCAACGCTTGGCAACCAACTGAGCTAGTTGTTTCATTTGTATATAAAATAACAATAATAGATAATATGCAAATAAAGGGAGTTAGTGGAGAATAATGAAAACGTGCGCCAGAATTCAAATGACCCAATGGAAGGGTGCCACGTAGGTCATCCCTAACCTTGCTCCGTTGGTAAAAGTTGAAAACTTTTACCTATGGATATATGTCCGTCGCTACATCCCTGCAACTTCTCAAAATCAAGCATGAACAAGATAAATAAGAACTAAGGCCATGGATAGATTCGTCTGGACCTGCTGGGCACGATGGTGCCCCTTTCATGGCCTAATTTCACCTGTACACAAAGATCCCAAATCGAAGCTACAAACCCTAACAATGGTGAAATCTCATACAATCCATAAAAATGCAATTAAACGTTCTAGATAGCTTGCATATGTGATGGTGAATAAAAATATGTGATTAGAATGTGATGAATGTGCAAGAATTACACAATTCGATTTCAAAAATAACCCAAGGTCGTGGCTGACTTACAGTGAGTTATAGGGCTGAAAACTCCTCGTTCTTGATTGGTTTTGCTTGCTGGTGATCCCAGGAAGCGATTGGGATGGCTAGTAGGTCTTGAAGATGCTTGGAAGTGTGAAATTGTGTCTGCACTTTTCTTTGTTTTCTGCAAGTTTTTTCTGACCTTATGCGCCTCTCTATAGCCTCGTTTTAGGTATGCAAATACTCAATATATACCAAGGATTGGATTAGGATTGAAAACCTGATCTCAATCTTCCTCCATCATTGCTTTTGATCTTGATTTGATTCCTTTGAATATCTTTCCAAAAATAGCCAAAACCAATTTTTTGTGCACACCAAGGCTTGGCACGAATTCAATCACTTGCCAACTGGATATAGGACCTGAAACATGTACAAGATATTAAGATTTCAAAGATTTGGATTTTCTATGATTTATTTTGATTAAAATTGATTTAGTTCAAATAAAAATCAAAATAAATAATAAAAACAATATAATGACAAGTGGCAAGGGATAGGGCTCGTGGACCATGCTACCAACTCAGAACAAGTGCAAAAAGTTAGGCCCATTTGGCAAAAATTGCAATTTTAGGCATAGTTGACTTTTGACAATTTTGTAAAAAGGGTCAACTTCACCAATGCATAACTTCCTCAATTTTGACTCTTTAAAGGTGTTATTGGACTTTTTAGAAATCTTGAGATGTCCTCTAAGAAACCCTTTTGGTATCATCTCAATTTGGTATTACATGTTCATGTATGAAGCTTTGACAAAAAAGGTGTTTTTGTTGACTTTTCCAAAATGACCTATAATGTCCAAATTCATAACTTCTTGTGAGTGCATAGTTTGAACTTGGGAGCTGAAGATGGATTGTAGGGAATGGCATCCTATTCAAAATGAGCTTTGGATGGGTCATTTCTCATAAAGTATGAGAAAGTTATTCTTGGTCAAAGTTGAGTTGACTTTTCCTACAAAACCCTAATTTAGCAACTTTTGGTTCTTGAGGAATTATGAGCAATACTTGATGAATCATGATCAACCCTTGATCAAATGATGAATGATACTTCAAAATGAGGATGTTAACCAAAAATCTTGAAGTTTGACTGTATGTAGGCCACAGTTGACTTTTGCCCTAGCACAGTCGATTTTCAGGCCTTTGAGCAATTTGACTGAGCAAACTTTCTCTGTAGGGCTTGAAACATGACATGGATGATCTTGAGAACATATTATGAAAATGGTGAGCATTTGGGATCCCTTGGACTCAAGTATCTTGATGCAACATGAAACCCTAATTTGAGGTAGACTGCCTTAGGAGAGGGCTTGTCTGGTCAACTCTTGGACTTCCTTGAGCAACTTGAGGATCTTTCTTGAAATGTCTTGAGAAATATGGGAGGGAAAATTTTGGGGTACAACAACCTTCATCAACATGGGTAAGATATTCAAAGGTCCGGTTCGTCAGGTACAAATAGTCGAAGAGTCATCTGAGGAGGACGAAAATCAAGACGAAGAGGCAAGGAGCACTCGTGCCGGGGGTGCCAATAATTAAGCTTCCGAAGATAAATATTACTTTGATGAGAAATATCCTCCAGATGAGGATAAATACAAGAAGTTGGAGGGTAGATTAAAGGCTGTTGAAATTCAAGTCGTACTTGGTTTGGATTTTGGTGAGTTGGGCTTAATACCTGGGGTTGTCATTCCCCAAAAGTTCAAAATACCGGTCTTCGCCAAGTATGATGGGGTTTCCTACCCAAAACTTCATTTAAGGTCTTACGTGCACAAGATACAGCCGCACACTACCTACAAAAATCTCTGGGTCCATTTCTTCCAAGAGAGTCTGGCAGGGGCTCAACTAGAATGGTTCTATCAATTGGAGGGTTCCCGCATCCACACATGGGAAGATCCAGCCACTGATTTTTATCATCAATATCAATACAATGCCGATCTGGAACCAACCAGAGTCCAACTTCAAGGTATGACAATGGATACTAATGAGGGGTTTAAGGAGTACGCACAAAAATGGAAGGATCTTGCTGGTAGGGTCCAACCACCACTAACTGACAAAGAACTAGTTGACATGTTCGTGGATACATTAACTGGTCCATTTTTCAACCTATTGATTGGCAGTTCTTTGTCTGGTTTCACCAAGTTCATTCTAACTAGTGAAAGAGTCGAAAGTGGCATTAAGAGCGGAAAAATACCCATGACATCTGCTTCCGCATCCAACACTGTAAAGAAGCCTTTCACTGGAAAGAAGGAAACAAATGTTGTGTATGGGGAAAGGGCCCATACCAAGAAGGATCATCAAACCTCTGTTAATGTTGTGTTAATCTTAAACCCTCCATCTGCTCAAAGGCAATCATCCAACAATCAACGATCTGAAGTTCCTCAAATACAGTTCACGAGGATAAATATGTCACTATCCCAAGCCTTACAACATTTGTTGAAGGCCAACTTAATGACATTGTGCGATCCACCATCCAATCCAAATACCATATCACCGAAGTAAAATTCAAATGCCAAGTGCGTATATCATTCCAACATCCATGGGCATGAAACTGATTAATGCTGGGCTTTGAAGAATAAGATTCAAGACCTGATAGACAATAAAACAATTGATTTTGATCCACCTGCTACTCCAAATTTGATAACCGCACCAATGCCAAATCATGGAAAAGGTGTTAATGCAATCGATGATACTACTTTTGTCTCTTCCATTGAAGATTTAACAACTCCATTAACTACTATGAAGGATAATTTGATGAGAGTCGGGGTGTTCCCTGGCTGTTTTAAAGATTGCGTTTACTATGATCAACAAGTAAATGGGTGCAAGCAACTGAAGGAAGTTGTGCAACGCCTAATAAATAGCCGTGAGATTCTATTTGAGAATATTCCTACCATCAAAAGTTTAACCAACAAATATGAAGACCTGTCCATAATAACCATTTCCAACAAGCCTCTTAGGGTCCCCTCAAAGGATCCTATTAGGATTTCAAATGAACCAATCGTTGCTCCTTTAATAATCACTGCCACTGGGCCTATTCCCTACTCCTATGATAAAGCGGTTCCTTGGAACTATGGTGCCGAGGTTTATTATCATGGGATAAAACAAGATTCTTGGATCAACAAAGACGAAGTTGATGTCACTAACATTGCAGGTTCTAGTAAAGTGACAAGAACAAGGGGAATCTTTTCCCCCGAAATTTCACCGCCCACTACAACAACTCTCGTCCGCATAACCAATGACAAGACTAGTGCCAACACTAGAGGAAAAGAGAAAGAAGGGGAGCCTACTGGGATAGAGGAACCTACCAAAGATATTGACGCTGAAGAACCCTCCGCTCGAGAAATGGAGGAAATCCTGAAAATCATAAAGAAGAGTGACTTTAAAATAGTTGAGCAGCTGGGGCAAACCCCCTCCAAAATTTCCATGTTGTCATTGTTACTCTGCTCGGACGTTCATGCCCAGGCTCTAATCTAGTTCTTGAAGAAATCCCATGTGCCCCAAGAAATCACCACTGGCCAGTTCGAGAACTGTGTAGCAAGTTTAATGGCTGATAATGGATTAGGGTTCTCCGACGCTGATTTGACTCCTATGGGAAGGAACCACAACAAAGCCTTGCATATCTCTATTGAATGCAAGGGGACCACCCTAGCCCATGTCCTAATTGATACTGGCTCATCTTTAAATATGTTACCCAAAGGTCCGTTGGATCGGCTAGATTGTGAAGGACTGATATTGAAGCCAAGCGATATTGTCGTAAGGGCTTTCAATGGGTCTAAGAGAGTGGTTCATGGAGAGGTGGATCTCCCAATTAAAGTTGGATCACAAATTTTCAACTCTACCTTTTATATAATGGACATACGTCCTGCCTACTCTTGTTTGCTTGGACGCCCTTGGATCCATGGGGCTGGGGCAATAACATCCACCCTTCATCAAAAATTAAAGTACCCAGTCAAAGGGAAGATCATTACTATTTGCAACGAAGAAGAATTTAAGGTGAGCCATCTCAATTTCTTCAAGTATGTGGAAATGGATGGCGAATTCATAGAAACTCCATACCAGGCTTTCGAAATTGTTCCTTCTATGGTTGCCTCCACCAAAATCTCCTCCAACATCTCAAAAGCTGATGAAGTTATACCAAGAATGGTTTCACTTAAGGACGCACGTTCCATGGTCGAAGATGGAAACTGTACTATCTGGGGACAACTTCCCGACATTCCATTTAAAGCATACAAATTTGGATTGGGTTTCACCATTAAAGCTCAGAAAGAAGTCAGGCGTACACGCGTGGGAAAGCCATATATCCGCATCGGGAATCATGAAGTGAACGTTGTGGAAGAGTATGATGATGAAAATACTTTTGAAGATTGGATCTACCCTACTGTCGAAGGAAATCTCAACAACTAGCATGCAAAGGATTTCACTCCCATCTCCTTCATTGAGGAGTAATTACTGTTTACTGTTTTATGTCAATTCAAGAACTTTTGTCTGTAATCTTAAATTCCAAACAATGACTTTAAGCCATGTGACTTACTCGGGGCACTATGGTCCATTTGTTAAGGGTTTTGTTCATGTCCGTTTATCATGTGATCATTTAATATAAACCATTGGACCTTTTGCATTCAAATTTTTGTGTTCTTGCCTTTCTTTTCCTTTATTACATTTTTCAATAGTCATGTATCTTGCATTCACGCACACACACACACACACACACACACACACACACACACACACACACACACACACACTTGCAGATCCTCATCCAATCCAGATCTCATTGTCAATGACTTTACCATTGCCAATTATGACTTCAAATATCCAGTTAACCAATCCAAAGACGAAGGCGAGGAAGATTGTGAAATACCAAGAGAATTATCCAGACTTCTAATGTAAGGAGAGAAAGCTATTCAACCTCATGAATAGCTAGTCGAGGTTATCAATTTAGGTACCGAGACAGATAAGAAAGAAGTCAAGATCAGTGCCAACTTAAAAGATGGTATCAAGATTAGATTGGTTCAGATGTTACATGACTATGTTGAAGTGTTTGCTTGGTTGTATGAGGATATGCCAGGGTTAGATACCGACATTATGGTTCATCGCCTGCCAACAAAAGAAGATTGCCCTCCTGTTAAACAAAAGGTTCATGGCATGCGGCCTGACATGTCTGAAAAGATAAAATATGAAATGATGAACCAATTCGATGCAGGTTTCCTAGCTGTGACATCTTATCCTCAATGGGTCACGAACGTGGTTCCCGTGCCAAAGAAAGATGGGAAGGTTCATATGTGTGTAAACAATAGGGATTTAAATAGGGCAAGCCCTAAAGATGATTTCCCTCTACCTCATATTGACGTCTTGGTTGACAACACCCCTAAACATAAAGTCTTATCCTTCATGGATGGAATTTCTGGCTACAACCAAATCAAGATGGCTCCCAAAGACATGGAAAAAACCACCTTTTGTTACAAGGTCATGCTGTTCGGACTAAAGAATGAAGGGGCAACATATAAAAGAGCTATGGTAGCTTTATTTCATGATATGATTCATCATGAAATAGATGTATAGGTGGATGATATGATTGCAAGGCTGCAAACTGAAAAAAGAGCATCTTAATCACCTACACAAGCTATTTGAGAGGCTGAAGAAGTAAGGGTTGAGGTTGAACCCTAATAAGTGCATATTCGGAGTAAGGTCTGGAAAGTTTCTAGGTTTCGTCGTTAGTGGTAAATGCATCGAAGTTGATCCTGCAAAGGTAAAATCCATTCAAGAAATTCTAGTTCCCCGTTCTGAAAAGTAGGTTAGAGGATTCTTGGGTCGTCTTAATTACATTGCCCATTTAATATCTCATTTAACTACTACTTATGATCCAATCTTCAAACTCCTGAAGAAAGATCAAGCAGTCAAATGAAACGATGACTGCCAAGCATCCTTAAAATCAAGGAATATTTACAAGAACCTCCTATCCTCATGCCTCCAATTGAAGGAAGACCCTTGATCATGTATTTGACTGTACTAGAGAATTCTATGGGGTGTGTGTTAGGCCAATATGACGAGTCTGGCCGAATAGAGAATGCAATATACTACCCGAGCAAAAAGTTTACCGATTGTGAAACCATATATTCTCTTCTCGAGAAAACTTGTTGCGCTCTGGCATGGGCTACTCGCCAGCTAAGACAGTATGTGTTGACTCACACCACTCTATTGATTTCTAAGATGGACCCTATCAAGTACATATTTGAGAAACCCGCTCTCTCCGTACGGATAGCTGGATGGAAAATGATTATGACTGAATATGATATTAAATATATAACACAAAAGGCCATCAAAGGAAGTGTATTGGCAGATCATTTGGCCCATCAAGCTGTTGGTGATTATCAATCTATGAACTTTGACTTCCCCGATGAGAATATCATGTTAGTGATTGATTGTGCAAAACCCGGACCGTATGGCGGACCTGAACAAGGATCCTAATGGACTATGGTTTTCGATGGGGCTTCCAACGCTTTGGGCAATGGAATTGGTGCTATGATTATTTCTCCTGAGGGTTTCCATACTCCTTTCACTGCTAGATTGTGCTTCGGTTGTACGAACAACATGGCTAAGTACGAGGCGTGTATATTAGGTTTGAAGGCTGCCATTAACTTAAGGATCAAGCACTTGGATGTATTCGGAGACTCTGCTCTAGTGATCAGTCAAGTCAAAGGAGAATGGGACACTAAGCATCCTAACCTTATTCCTTACAAGGATCTCGTGTTAACCATGATACCATACTTTGAGGAGATCACCTTTGAACATTTCCCTAGAGAAGAAAATAAGTTGGTTGACGCCCCGACAACAATGTCTTCCATGTTCAAAGTCAAATGGGACAACGAAGCTCCCATGATTACAATCAAAAGATTCGACGAACCTGCGCACTGCTATGAGCTTGACACTGACGAAGAGAAACCATAGTACCATGAGATGAGGAGATATACTGAAGCACAAGAGTATCCTGAAGGAGCTTCCATCAATGATAAGAAGTTCTTGCGAAGATTTTCAGCCAAGTTATTTCTAAGCAACGAAATCTTGTACAAGCGCAACCATGATTCTATTCTACTCCGGTGTGTGGACAAGAAGGAGGCAGAGAAAATTATGGAAGATGTGCGTGATGGCCTCTTTGGGACCCACTCTAGTGGATACACTATGGCCAAGAAAATCCTGAGGTTTGGTTACTATTGGTCCACAATGGAAACTGATTGTCATCATCACTCAAGGACTTGCCACAAGTGTCAAATCTATGCTGACAAGGTCCATGTACCTCATATTCCTCTAAATGTCATGACTGCTCCTTGGCCGTTTTTAATGTGGGGAATTGACATGATTGGAGAGATCAAACCTACTACTTCTAATGGACACCGTTTCATCCTTGTTGTCATTGATTACTTTACCAAATGGGTTGAAGCTGTCTCATTTGCCTCTATCACGAAGAACGTTATAGCCATATTCATCAAGCATAATCTCATATGCCATTACAGTATCCCCGAAAGGATTATCACCAACAATGGAAATAATCTCAATAATGCTATGATTACAAAACTCTGCACCCAGTTCAAAATCAAGCATCACAATTCTTCTCCGTACAGACCCAAGATGAATGGTGCATCGGAAGCTGCCAATAAAAATATCAAGAAGATTGTGCAAAAAAATGGTGGTAACCTACAAATATTGGCATGAGATGTTACCGTTTTCTCTCCATGGCTACCGTACTTCGGCTCGTACGTCAACTGGGGAAAATCCTTTCTCTTTGGTCTATGGATAATAAAAATAAGAAGGTCTAGGCGAAGACAAATGGATTCAGACTAGGTTGGATCAACTGAACTTGATTGATGAGAAGAGGCTGGCTGTTGTTTGCCATGGTCAGATGTATCAAAAGCGTATGATCAAGGTGTTTAACAAAAAGATCAAGCCTCGAATGTATCAAGCTGGCGACTTGGTAATAAATTGCATCATTCTTCCACAAGGAGGTCTCAGGGGCAAATGGACTCCCACTTACGAAGAGCCATTTGTCGTAAAGAAAGTTTTCTCTGGTGGTGCCATGATGCTGACTACAATGGATGGCGAAGATTTTCTACATCCTGTTAATGCAGTCATAGTTAAAAAATACTACGCATAAAATGGCCCGTTAGGTTGACACACCTAGGAAAAAATAAGGGCATCATGGCGAACCAAAAAAGGTTCGGGAAAAAATTAGGGATATATGCAAAAGATTGTACACTCGGCAAGTCGAAAACCCGTAAGGGCAACTTGGGCAAAAATGGGTATCCTGGTGGGCTGAAAACCCGAAAGGGCAGCCCAGGAAAAAGTTAAGGATTAAAGCGTATGACTATGTGCCGTGGGATCTCTACAGCCAGCTTTATTACCAAGGTCCAAGTTCAAATAGTCCAAGATCAATCCAATCAACTCCTTTCAACGGCAAGGGATAATGTTCAAAGACATAAGGGCAATAGTGGGGTTGGAACTCAATGAATCACTTTTACATGGCTATTATTTTTGTTTTCACTTTGTATTATTTCCATTCTTTCGAAGATTTCCTCTTACTAGTATCTCGGTGTCTTTGTACAAAAATGCCTAATTCATGGGCAAAACATCAATACAAATATATTTTGAAGTGCAAACTTTTTGTTTTTTCTGTTTTAAGTGCAAAAGTGTCCAATGACTAAAATTGAATGAACATATGCATATGAACATGATCAAACTTTTAACAAATGTATGCTTAAAAACAGCGACAAGCATCTCCTTAAATGCATTTGAGATATCCACACAAAGTTATTTCAATAACATTATCCTCACAAATTAGGATTCATAAAATCCCCAGCTAGAGTTTCAATCTCCGGAAGATCCTCTCCCCAGCTGAGTTGGTCTTAAAAGGAAGCCTTGTGGAATTCTTCTTAAAAAAAATATCCTCCTCAGCATTTAATTAAATATCCTCTTCAACAGGGTTTATTTCTCCAACAAACTACAGATTCCCCAGTTTGGGTTTGCCTCGTAGACTATTACAAATCAAGGGAACGCAACTCCTAATCGCCAGTGAAGTCGTCAACAGAGTCATTGTTATCTCCGAAAGTTGCTGTAAAGCCTGAAACCCGACCAGATAACAATCGACTGCATCCTTTCAAGCAAGTTACTATGAAGCCTGGACCCGACCAGATACTAGTTCAACTTCATCCCACTCTCAACTTACTATGAAGACTGGACCCGACCAGATAACAATAAATCTCAAATTTAGTTGTTAAAGCCTAGACTCGACCATATATTAGTTTAACTTCTCAAATTGCTTAAGCCTGGACTCGACCAGTCAACAGTTCAAGCCTGGACCTAACCAGATACCAGTTAAACATTCTGATGTATGGACCCGACCAGATAAAAACTCCAATTTCTGAAACTTGGACCCAACCAAATAATAGTAAATCTCAAATTTAGTTGCTAAAGCCTGGACCCGACAAGATATTAGTTTAACTCCCTCGATTGCAGAGCCTGGACCCAACCAGTTAACAGTTTGAGTTACTGAAACCTGGACCCGAACAGATAACAGTTGATCTCAAGTTCAAATTGCTGAAGACTGGACCTGACCGGATAACAGTAAACCTCAATTTCAAGTGACTAGAGCCTGGACGTGACCAGATAGTAACTTAACTTCTCCATCTACTACAAAACCTAGGCCTGACCATTTAACATTTCGGGTTGCTAAAACCTGGACCCGACCAAATAACAATTTGATTCTTACAAATCACTAATAAAACCCCTCTTCCCTAGTAGAGTTTGCCACTATCCCAGTGAGTTGCTGCAAATCCTGGAAGCCGACCAGATAACAGTTAACTTCTTTATCCCCAACAAGTTATTGTGAAGCCTGGAATCCGACCAGATAACAACTAACTTTCAAGAGATAATTCCTCACTAGAGCGATGGACGACTAAAACTCCTGAATTCTAGTTCCCAAGTAGAAATCAACACTCTTCATAGAGTCTTCTCAAGCAAGTCGATATTCCTTAATGGGGTTTCTTCTTAACAAAGTAGGAATCCCCAGCGGAAGCATTGTTAACAAAGTCTAAAGATACAAATACTCTTCATCCCCAATAGAAGTCCAAGATTTAACTTCTCAAAGATCCCTGATATCTGTCAAGGATACACTTCGATAACGTGTCACATTCATACAACATACATGACATATACTTACAATATAAATCTGATTTATTTTGAGAAACATCATTACACCATGCATACATTCGCATACAGCTAACTTCTTTTGTTCCTTTCAGAAAAAGTCATTAATCCAAAGACCTCCCCTGGATCAGAATTGATTCTTCCAGTCAAAGACAGACAAGACACCTAGTTTTCAGTATGAATTAATTAAATATTTATGCTGATATTTCTCCCATCTTCTACCAATCATCTCTCCAAATGGCATCCATAAGACCATTCCCGATTCAATACACTATCGAGTGAAAATTTCTGGGCACTTTAGTGTTCAATCATCTTTCACCTTCAAGCCACGAAAGGCAGGTCCACCAATATAACTCTTCAGGTTCAAGAAGATAGAACAGGGGCAACTGTTGTACCCCAAAATTTGCCCTCTCAATTTCTCAAGAATTCTCTCACAAGATCTCCATTGATTCAAGACTACACAAGGTTTGATCAGCTCAAGACACTTTGTTGTACCCCAAAATTTTCCCTCCCATATTTCTCAATACATGTCAAGTGAGGTCCTCAAATTGCTCAAGGAAGTCCAAGAGTTGACCAAACAAACTCTCTCCTAAGGCAGTCTATCTCAAATTATGGTTTCCATTTGCATCAAGATGCTTGAGTCCAAAGGATCCCAAATGCTCACCATTGTCCTAATATGTTCTCAAGATCATCCATGTCAAGTTTCAAGCCTTGCAGAGGAAGTTTGCTCAGTCAATTGCTCAAATGCCTGAAAGTCAACTATACTAGGTCAAAAGTCAATTGTGGCCCATATACAGTCAAACTTCAAGGTTTTTGGTCAAAATCCTCATTTTTAAGTGTTATTCATCATTTGATCATGATTCCTCAAGGATTGCTCATAATTCATCAAAAACCAAAAGTTGTTAAATTAGGGTTTTGTAGGAAAAGTCAACTTAACTTTGACCAAGCATAACTTTCTCATACTTTATCAGAAATGGCCCATCCAAAGCTCATTTTGAAGAGGATGCAATTCCCTACAATTCATCTTCAGCTCCCAAGTTCATAATATGCACTCACAAAAATATATGAATTTTGACATTATAGGTCATTTTGAAAAGTCAACAAAAACACCTTTTGGGTCAAAGCTTCATACATGAAAATGGAAGACTTAATTGAGATAAGACCAAAAGAGTTGATTAGAGGACATCCTAAGCTTTCTAAAAAGTCCAGTAACACATCCCTAGGGTCAAAATTGAGAGAGTTATGCATTGTCCAAGTTGACCATTTTTGCAAAATTGCCAAAAGTCAAATGTGCTCAAATTTGCATTTTTTTGCTAAATGGGCCCAACCTTTTATGCTCGCACTTCACTTATAACATGGTTCACGACCCAAATGTTCACTCACATGTTATTTGCTTCATTATTTATTTTATTTTGATTTTTTATTTATTAAAAATTGAATTAAATCAAATAATTGGTAAATAATGGCAAAGATTTGTTTTGATTGGATTTTTGGACAAAATCACAAGCTCATAATGCTGGCATATCAGAATCAAATCACATCAATGGAAATTGGTACAATAAAGGCACGATTGGCATGAAAATAGAAAGATATCCTACGCATTGAAAATCAAATCAAATCTTGGATAAATGCAAAGATTTAATCCAAGTTTGTTAACCTAGTTCATTCTAGGTTATATAAGAAAGGTTTAAAGATCAAAGAAAGGGGTTGGAGATGTGAAACTGCCAGAAAATAAACTCATAATTTTTGATAAAAAGTGAGATCCAAATTCTGGAATAGAAGGCTAATCAAGGAGTTTCAAATCCAGAAATTAATTCCAGGACATCTCAGGAATCATTCCCAATCGATCGCAAGCATCAGAACACCTAGAATCATCGCCTAGCATTCTCACGATTTGCAAAATTATCCACATTCAATTATTGTAATTCTTGCATATTCAACATGTCTAAATTACATATTTGTGTTCATCAGCATATTTGCAATGTTTATGGATAGTTTAATTTGAGTTACAGTGCAGGAATAAGCTTTTGCCATTGTTAGGGTTCTGTGCTCCAATTTGGGGTTTTGGTTTTCAAGCAAAATTAGACAGAATAATGGGTACCATGATGATCAGAGTTTCAAATCTAACTGATCCATGGTCCCCAATTAAATTCATATTGCATATACTTGATTTTTGAATGACACAGGTTTCAGCAACAGACCTGCGTTTGTAGGTAAAAGAATCAGAACTTAAAACGATGGTTCCAAGGAAGAAGACAACAGTGTGTCACAACCTGATTGGTTGATTCAAATTCTGGCGCGTTATTCTGGCTAGAAACTTGTTGTTCTGATATATTGTTTGTTTTATTGTATTAACAAATTAACATCTAGCGTAGTTGGTCAGAAGAAGGAAGTCAGAAGCTCATTGTTCTGGGTTCGATCCCAGGCGTGAGCTTTTGGTATTTTCTCCTTTGTTTTCACCAGATCCAGCACGTGCACCTTCTGAGGACCATCACCTTTTGGATCCATCAGCCAGAATTAAATCCAGTGCACCTCACCTTCTGTAGTTCAGCGTCTTCTGGATCCACTAGCCAGGACCAGATTCAGCGCATCATCCTTCTGGATCCATCAACCATAATCAGATCCAGCGCACCTTATCCTATGGACCATCATCTTCTGGATCCATCTCCAATCAGATCCGCTGACAGCAGGCCCTTGGGTTATTTCTATTATTTTTCTTTAATTTCTTTTCTTTAATTTTTTTTATCAACACCAAAATTATTTTCTAAAATTAACCAACCAAAAATCACAAAAAGATGATTTATTTTCTTAATAAATGTTTTTTTAGTTAATTAGTTTAATTAATTTAGGGCAATTTTAATTTCTTTCACAATTAAAATTCAATTAGAAAATTAGGTTAACTCTTGATTTAATTCATTTTTTTCTTTCTCAAATAAATAAAATACAAAAACAGGTTTTTAGGGTGAATTAATTTATTTTTTAATTTAAAAATTAATTAGAATTTAGGATTTTCTTTTTAATTTAGTTATTTCATTATTTTCTTAAATAACAAAAATGACAAAAATATGTTTTCTTTAATCAATTGCAATTAGGTTTAGTCAAGGGTCAAAACCCTAATCGCCTCGCATTTAATCCGTCGCACGCTTATTATTATTTTGCCAATATTTTGTAACTGTTCATGGTTTGTAATAGTTTAATTTAGGGCTTTTACTTATCGCTTTTTCCTGGGTTTTTGGCTATGTAATTAATCCCCCTCCCCGAATCCTTGTAATAGTGTAGATTTACTTTCTCGCATTTTAATTCCCATAAATATTTGACTGTTTAGATGTATGCTAATAGGATTGTATGGCAAGAATGCATGAAAAAATTAACACGGTTAGAAAACCCTAATGTGAAAAGATAAATAACTGAAACAAATCACTCGCACATATCACTCTTAGGGTATACTCTCACTTCGGTTGCCTTCAGTAAACGATCATTAAGCATAGGGTGTCTTAGTGGTTTCCCTTCTGTCTAAAAAGATCAAATGTCCCATTCGATTGTTTCCTCGGAAATGTTGCCTCGAATATGATCTTAAGACTCTAGGGTTATTACTAAGGTATCCTAACGCTGCTTTGGTGATCGTACGTCCCTTTCGAATTGACCCTTACAAATCCAACGACGGTGCTACCTATTTCTCAATAGTAGGATATCGTTGTCTAAAGGAAACAAGAATAGAAACAATCTTTTTTCGAGTAGGTAGATGCTAGTAGGTACTTGCTCAAAATCAAAACTTTTCACACTTACACTTTTCAAACAAATTTTCAAAACAACTTCGTCACACCTTTGAGGACTGATACACGGGTTATCATGAAGTCAAACTTTTCAAAAAAAAACAAAGCACACACACAAGCAATTTAAAAAAATGAGCAAGTACCTAAGAGCCCATGGAAAACCATGGATATAAAGGGTGCTAACACCTTCCCTTTCTATAATCTACCCCCCATACTCAGAATATATCGAAAAAGGATTTTTTCTGTACTTTTTTCCTTTCCGATTGGATAAAATAAAAGTCGGTGGCGACTCTTGCTTACCGCGACATTTTGCGAATAAAAAACGCAAACCAATATCAAACAGTCGGTTCTTCCACCGTATCACAGAACTGGCGACTTTGTTAGGGATTTATAATTGGGGTATACCTTAGGATCTAGGTCAACATAATTGCTTCTCTTAATTGCTTTGATTGTTTTACTTTTAAGGTTTTTTTTGGGAGTTACTATAGATCCTAACCCGGATCTGGGGACACCTTTTAGGTAAGTAGCAATAGACTGTAAGGGAACTATACGACATAGACCGATACAGTTGAAGTAGTAGCTACATTGATGTGGCACATTGGTTGGTACCGGTATACCTTGTGGAGAAACAAGGAGAATACGGGGCCGCTGCATGGTGTCGTTAAGCATCAACTGACCTTAGAACCTTTAATCAACCAACTTGGCCATTAGAAAGTAGTGAGATAGCCGGCCTCGGTGTAAAGCTGAGAACTGGTTGATACTCAATGCTACACTCACTGAGACCATACTCTCGAGATAGTTTCGGCTGCAAGAAAAGATTGCGTGAGCTGAAACCATGATCGATGAAGGATGGTCAGTGATATTGAGATCCTCTAGAACCCGATTACTTTTTCTAGGACAGGTTTGAAACCAACTTAACTTCAAGAGGGTACTACCTTTGACCTCAGACAAGCCTTAAACCTAAGGGCTTTGTGTGATTTGACTGTGTTTTCAATATCTGTGTTTGCTATACCTGTGGTTTACCATGACATCATGCATCATAACATGGCATTCATGCTTCATTACACTAACCATTTCAAAGACCAAGGGAATTTATCTTTGTTCTGTTTTGTAGATCATGACTTCCATACGCAGAAATACCATCCGAGTCAACTTTGTGCAAATACCTGCCCAACTTAAAGAGCTAGCCTCAAGAGTTTCCGAGACTTCTATGTTCATTAACAGACACGGTTAACTTCTCAGCTTGGTTACTTAAAATCTTGATGAGCAGATGATGAGCATACTATTTCAGTTCTTTGATCCCGTGCATCATTGCTTCACCTTTCCAGATTACCAGCTAGTACCCACCTTAGAATAGTTCTCTCATCTATTGGGCATATCCATTCTTGAACAGGTACCCTTCACAGGCATAGAAGAAGTTCCTAGACCAGAAGACATTGCCTCAGCTCTGCATTTGAAACGGGCTGATGTAGTATCCAATTGGGAAACACGAAGCGGGGTCGAAGGTTTTCTAGCCAAATTTCTAATAGACCAGGCTCAGTTATTTTGGGATAATTTGGATTTTCAAGCCTTTGAAGATGTCTTAGCTCTCCTTATAATTGGTTTGGTTCTCTTCTCGAATTCAGATTCCTTTTAGATGTGAATGCTGTCAAGATTTTCCTTTCTCGCAATCCTGTGCCTACCCTGTTGGGTGATATCTTGCATGCCCTTTATACTCGTACCGTGAGGAGAAGAGGGACTCTTATGTGTTGCATGTCGCTGTTGTCGAGGTGGTTTATTTCTCACCTCCCTAAGTCTGTGTTGAAGAATGAAGAAGGTTTGGGTTGGTCCTACAAAATAATGTCACTTGCTCATACAGATATTCTTTGGTGTTCCCGGGCTATGGAAGACACTGTTGTTATTGACCGTTATGGGGGATACCCTAATGTCCCGTTGCTTGGAATCATAGGGGGTATAACTTACAACCCTTGTCTAGCTTTGCGACAATTTGGTCGCGCTCGGAGAGATGGTCCCCATGAGCTACTTCTGGAGGACATTGTATTTGACTACAATGAGGATGTTAAGGAGCACCGCCGGAGGTTTATACGAGCTTGGGGAATGGGGAACATATCTGAACCCCAAGAGTTGGGACCAAAGACTTCCCTTCCTATGCATCCTTACCTCCAATGGGTCCGAGCTCGTGCCCAGAAGCTTGGGATACCCTATGAGGCCGTGTTACTAGTGATTATGGAACCCACTAATGAAGAAGGCATTCCTTACACGGTTCTCTATCCTTACATGCCCACCGATCCTGGGGAGTTGTAGAGGTCTTGGATTCAGCTGAGTAATGAGCGGGATACTTACTGGGAACATTACCATGAGCAAGAAAGGAAGATTTTGAAGCTCACCCGGCTGCTCGAGGAAGAAAGAGTGATTAATGACTACATTAACACAAAGAGGAAACGACCATGGGACTTTTGATTTTTCTTTTTCTAGTTTTAGATTTTGTTTTATTTACTTCTTTGTAACGCCTAAAAGGCATTGTTGAACCTTTTCAAAGTTAATCTAATAAAGTTTTCTTATTTTTGGTTTGCAAATTTAAATCTCCCAAAGTCTTTGAAATCACTGCATGTGCATCCCATTATCATGCACATCATTACAAGTACCATTACAGGTTTCTCATCTTCTTTGCTGTTTATTTCAGTAGAAATGTCTTCTGATCAAGCCATCAAAAATCTTCAGGTGCAAAACGCCTAATTCTAATAGATGTTCATAAGTCTGGCTAAAGGACAAGAGGATTTGAAGACCCTTATTCTGAAAGAGAAGAAGAAGAAGGTCAGTATTCTGAACATGGGTAGAAGATTCAGAGAAAGGTTGAGACAACCAGCTGATCTGACCTCCTCATCCAAGGACGGGGAGAACCAAGAGAGGGTAAAGGACCATAGTCCAGCAGTTTCTGATAACGATACGGATTATGATGATGAGCAATATCCTCCTGCCGAGGATAGGTACAAGCAGTTGGAAGACCATTTGAGTGCTATGGAGATCCAGAAAATACCTGGTTTGGACTTCAGAGAATTGGGACTGGTCATCCCTCATAAGTTTAAAGCTCCAGTTTTTACTAAATATGATGGAGTATCCTGCCCAAAACTCAATCTCTGCTCATATGTCCGAAAGATCCAACCCCACACTGCTGACAAAAATTTGTGGGTGCACTTCTTTCAAGATAGTCTGTCAGAGGCTCAGCTTGAATGGTTTTATCAGTTGGAAGGAACCAGTGTCCAGAACTGGGAAGACCTTGCTGCTGCTTTTTACAAGCAGTGTCAGTATAACGCCGACCTTGCCCCCACTCGTACTCAGCTCCAGGGTATGTCTATGGGTGCAAGTGAAGGTTTTAAGGACTATGCTCAAAAGTGGAGAGACTTGGCTGGAAGAGTCCAACCCCCTTTGTCTGATAGGGAGTTGGTTGACATGTTTCTAGGGACACTATCTGGTCCATTTTTCAATCACTTGATCGACAGCTCGTCATCTGGTTTTACTGAGTTGATTTTGACGGGAGAAAGAGTAGAGGCTGGCATTCAAAGTGGTAAAATACAGAAGGACGTCTCTTCGAGTTCAGTAAAGAAGCCTTTCACCGGTAAGAAGGAAGCTAGTGCAGTCTATGGCCCGACGGGCCAAAACAGATCCGAACACCGTCAAGCGGTAAATGTTGTAGTGATACCAAGACCCACAGATGCTCCACAATGCAACAATCAGCAAAGGGTAGAAAGACCGTAACGACAGTTTACCCGCATCAACATGACTTTGGTTGAAGTCTTGTCTCATCTGTTAAAATCCAACTTGGCAACCTTGAAAGAGGCTCCCAAGAATCCAAACACTGCTTCTCCCATATACAATCCTAATGCACAGTGCGCCTACCATTCCGAGAGTCCGGGCCATGATACAAACGATTGCTGGGCTCTGAGAAACAAAGTGCAAGATTTGCTGGAAGCTAAAGAGATTGAGTTTGATGCTCTGGAAAAGCCAAACATTATAATTGACCCTATGCCCAAACATGGTCGTGGAGTCAATTATGTGGAGACCGATTCGTTTGTGACCTCTGTGGAAGAAATTTCTACTCCTTTGATGACGATTAAGAAAAATTTGTTGTCGGCCGGTTTATTTCCGAGCCGTGGTTAAGGTTGCCACATGTGTTCAATTCTGCCTTCCGGTTGCTGTTTATTGAAGTCAGGTGTTCAGCGCCTGATGGATAATAAAGAAATTTTCTTTGAGAAGACTATGATTTCGTTGTTGCCATCATAACCATTTTCGCCAATCCTTCCAAGGCTTCCTCGAGAAAACCTGTTAGGGTTACACCTATTCCAATAATTGCTCCATTAATAATCACCGCTCCAGGTCCCATCTCATTTACTTCAGATAAGGCTATCCCATGGCATTACAATGCTGATGTATAGTACCGTGGTGTTAAGTAAGATCTGCAGACTAAAGAAGTTGATTCCGATATCAGTAATATTGTCGGGACCAGTAAGGTTACCTGAAGTGGAAGACTCTTTCCCCCCGAGATTTCCCCTCCAACTGTACACAAACCTATTGTCATTTCGTCCGCTAGTACATCAATTACTGTCCTAGTTCCCATTCCAGTTATCACCCCTGTCGCCGAGCCATCTGAGACTCGGGGTAAAGAAGTCATAAGTGAGCCTGCCCGGACGGAGGCACCTAAGAAAATCATTGTAGAAACCTCTAAACAAGAAATAGAGGAAATTTTGAAAATTATCAAGAAGAGCGACTACAACTGTTGTACCACAAAATTTGCCCTCTCATATTCCTCAAGACATTGCAAGAAAAATCTCCAAGTTGCTCAAATTTGCTCAAGAGTTGGTTAGACAAGCTATCTCTGGCAGTCTACCCCAAATTAGGGTTTTGTGTTGCATCAAGGTCCTTGATTCCAAATTACATCAAGTTCTCCCCAATTCCCTAATATGTTCTCAATATCATCCATGTCAAATTTCAAGCCTTGCAGAGAAAGTTTGCTTAGTCAATTGCTCAAAAGTCCAAAAATCGACTGTGCTAGGGCAAAAGTCAATTGTGACCCAAATACAGTCAAACTTCAAGATATTTTGTCAACATTCTCATTTTGAAGTATATTTCATAATTTTATCAAGGTTTGATCATGATTCATCAAGGATTGCTCAAAATTCATCAAGACTCAAAAGTTGCTAAATTAGGGTTTTGTAGGAAAAGTCAATTCAACTTTGACCAAGCATAACTTTCTCATACTTTATGAGAAATGACCCATTCAAATCTCATGTTGAAGAGGATGCAATTACCTACAATCCATCTTCATACCTCAAGATAAAAAAATTCACTCACAAGAAGTTATGAATTTGGACATTATAGGTCATTTTTGAAAGTCAACAAAAACACCTTTTTTTCCAAAGCTTATAACTTGAGCATGGAATATCAAAATGCGATTATACCAAAAGGGTTGGTTAGAGGACATCTCAATATTTCTAAAAAGTCCAAGAACACCTCAAAAAGTTCAAAATTGAAGAAGTTATGCATTGTTGAAGTTCGACTTTTTTACAAAATTGCCAAAAGTCAACTATCCCCAAAACATCAAATTTTGTCAAATGGGCCCATTCTTTTTTACTTGTTTTGAGTTTGCATTATAGCCCACGTGCCCTAGATTCATCCATGTGTCAATATCTCATTTTTATTATTTAATTTGATTTTTATTTGAATTTATTCATTTTAAATCAAATAAAATCATATAAAATCAAAAATATTGATAATCAAAGATTTTTTGTTGATTATAGGCTTCAATGGACAGCTAGCACATCTCCAAACTCGTATCAAGGAATAAGTGTACAAGAAGATATGATTTGAATCAAATTTGGAAAGGTTTAATGGAAGAATCAAATCCAATTCATGGGCATTGATATGGAGAGATTTGAACCAAGTTTGTAGACCTAATATAAAGCACAATACATAAGGAAGCAAAACACAACAAAAAATAAGGGTTGGCAAGTGTTGGAAGAGGCAGAACAAAAGTGAAAAAAATCTCAAAAAAGTGAGAGATCAAAATCCAGGTTAAAGGCGTTTTCAAGGATCAAGACTTGTCCCAATCGATTCCTGGATGTTCATACAAGCTAACTCGATCAAAACCACGCATCCTCAAGCCCCCAAACGCACTGTAAGTCTCACGAAAATGACCCATGTTCTTGAATTCGATTTGACTTGTTCTTGCATCATTTGAGAAAATTAATGGCACATTCATAATCACAAGAACATTTCCAAACTTTCTGCATCATTTAATTTCATTCATATGACCTGTTTTGCAAAACGCCATGGCTAGGGTTTTGTTGTTGTTTTTAGGGACTTTTGTTTCAGGTAAAATTGAGACTCAAGAAGAACATGGTTTTGATCAGGAGGCCATGACGAGTTGAACCATGTTCTTGGAATGGATTTATATGGCCTAGAGAGAATTTTAGAATAGGCCTGCGCTTTTAGCTGCGGATTCAAATTCGCATGTATTTTTTTTACAGGTCTGAGGACAGGGACAATGAGGTGTCCTCCGTCCACTGGCCATTTCAAATCTTGGCGCGTTTTATTTTTTTTCTGACCAATAATTCTTGTTTTATTATATTATTATTGATTTGTGTTAATATAACAAATGAAGCAGCATGGTGTAGTGGCAAATGTGTAATGCATTCTCCTTCAGGACCTGGGTTCGAATCCCAGGTCCCCCACTTTCTCATAATTTTTATTTTCAGGTTATCACATGCATACGCTGGCTTGCAGTACACCATACTCCCTCTCCCATCCAAATGCCAGATGGCCAAAGGCCAGATCTGGTGGTCAAAAGCTGGAGGTCCACCATGAGCCAAGTCAACATGCGCATACTGGATCAGAAAAAGTCCAAATGGGCCAGCAAAGAATTGTTATCAACACCTCAAATCAGACCCAACACTCCTCTCTTTTATTTATTTTGTTTTGTTTTTATTAATTGTTTTATTTCATTTATTTAATTTTCTAAACCAATCAAAAATTCTTTTTTCATCAAATAAAATCACAAAAATATTTTTTATTCAATCAAATTTTACACTTTTATTTTTCTTAATAAATTTATTAATTGATTAGGTTTTTAATTAGAAAACTTTAATTCATTTTTGTAAATAATTTTAATTAATTAGACTTAATTAGATATTAACCACTAATTTAATCATTTTTAATTTCTTTCCTAAATAATAATAAAAAAATCCAAAAATATGTCATTAATTTACTTTTTCCATTAATTAATTTAATCTCTTATTTAGTAATTAACTTAGGATTTAATTTCTTTTCAAATAAAATAAAAAAACAACAAAACAAAAAAAAAGCAATTTTCTTTCGAAAAGGGTCAAAACCCTAAATCTCGCACTCGATTTAATTTCCCGCGCGCGTTACTTATTTGTATCCAATAATGTACCTGCTTCCGGATTGTAATAATTAAATAGGACGTTTAATTATTTTTATCGCTTTATTTTATTTTTCAAAGGGTTTGTCTTTGGCGATGTAAATACCCGACGCCTTGTAATTTAAATTCCGCATTTTATTTCCGCAAATTATAACTGTTAAATGTTTGATAATAAGGTTTGCATGACAAGACTGAATGTTAATCTTAAAATCAAATTAGATCACCCTTAACATGTACAAAGATAAAAATATCTGAAAACGACACACTCGCACATGCACACTCTTAGGGTACACCCCACTTGGTTGCCTTCGTACACGGTCATTGAGTATAGGTCGCTTTATAGGTCGTCCTCTTGTCTAAAAGATCATAGTCGCCTCAAAATGGTTACCTCGGATATAATTGTCTCAAACAAATGATCTAAGACATTAGGGTTACCGCTAAGGCGTCCTAACATTGCTTTAGTGACCGTATGTCCCTCATTCAAATTTACCCTTAAATTCCAACGACGATGCTGCCTACTCATTAATAGTGGGATAGCATTGTCTAAAGGACATTAGCATAGAATGATTCCTTTTTCGAGTAGGTAGATGGTTCTTAGATACTTTCTCTTTCAAAAAACAAAATCTTTCTCACACTTACACTCCTTTTCGAACAAAGTTTTCAAAAACACTTCATACGCTCTTAAGGACAGAAGCAAGAGTTAAATCGAAGTTTGCAAACAAAAACTTTTTCAAACCCACAAACACAAAGAAAACAATTTTGAAAACAATTGAGCAAGTACCTAAGAGCCCGTAGATAACTACGGATAGAAAGGGTGCTAATACCTTCCCTTTCTATAATCTACCCCCCGAACCCGAGAAATATCTCAAAAAAGGTTTTTTTTCTGTGCTTTTTTCCTTTCCTTGTTGGATAAAATAAAAGTCGGTGGCGACTCTTGCTTACCGCGACATTTTGCAAATACAGACGCAAAACCCAAACCAGCATTCCAAAAAACAGTCAGTTCTTCCCACCGTATCACATAACTGGCGACTCTGCTGGGGAGCTAATAAATGGGGTGTACCTTAGGAATAGTTCATCATATTGTCTTCTATTGTTTGATTTGATTGCTTTATCTTTGTGGGCTTTGTATCGGAGTTACTATAGATCCTAACCCGGATCTGGGGGTACCTTTTAGGTAAGTAGCAATAAATTGTGAGGGAACTGTACGGCGTAGACCGATACAGTTGAAGCAGTAGCTACGTTGGTGTGGCACTTTAGTATGTACCGATATCCCTTGTGGTGTAACGAGGAGAATATGGGTCTGCTAAGGGGTCATTAAGCATCAACTGACCTTAGAACCTTTAATTGACCAACTTGGCCATAGAACAGTAGCAGTATGCTACACTCATTGAGACCAAACTCTAGCGATGATTCCGGTCGCAAGAAAAGGTTACTAAACTGGAATTATGACCGATCGAGGGTGGTCAGTGATATTGAGATCCTCTAGAACCCGGTTACTATTTCTAGGACAAGTTTAAACCAACTGAACTGAAAGAGGGTAATACCTAAACTCCTTGCCAGCCTGAAATCTAAGGGTTATCTGTGTGACTTGTGTGCCCTTACCATGTTTGCTATTTGTGGATACTTGTGATGTGTTTCTATCATGACATCATGCATCATGACATTGCATGCATCTTGCATTGGACTAACCCATTTCAAAGACAGAGGGGTTCATCTTTGTTATGTTTTGTAGGTTATGGCACCCATGTGTAGAAACACTATTCGGATCAACTTTGTCCAGATTCCCACTCAGCTTAAGGAATTGGTTGCAAAGATTTTAGATACTTCCTCCTTTATCAGAAGACATGGGCACCTCCTTGGTTTGGTCACCTCCAAGATGGATGAACAGATGATGAGTGTCTTAGTTCAGTTCTTTGATCCACTGTACCACTTCTTTACTTTTCCAGACTACCAGTTGGTCCCTACCTTGGAAGAGTTCTCTGATCTACTTAGTATCTCCATTCTAGAGCAGACCCCGTATACAGGTTGGGAGAAGATCCTTAGGCCGAAAGAGATTGCTTCAGCCCTCCATCTGACAAAGGCTGAGGTAATGTCTAATTGGGAAACTCGTAGTGGGACAAAAGGCTTCTTGACTAAGTTTTTGGTTGGTAAGGCTAATCAGTTCTGGGACAATTTAGACTTTCAGGCGTTCGAGGAAATCCTGGCTCTTCTTATTTATGGTCTGGTTCTATTTCCAAACTCAGATTCTTTCATCGACGTGAATTAAGTGAAGATTTTCATGTCCGGTAATCCTGAGCCCACTCTCTAGGGTGACATCCTGCACTCTCTTTATCCCCGTACTGTTCGGAAATGGGGAACCCTTATATGTTGTGCACCATTGCTGGTGAGGTGGTTTATTTCTCACCTCCCCAAATCAGTTTTGAAGAACAAGGAAGGCATGGGTTGGGCCTACATGATTATGTCTCTCTCTCATAATGACATCATGTGGGCTATTAAGGGCATGGAAGATGTGGCTATTATTGATCATTGTGGGGAATACCCCAATGTCCCACTGCTAGGAACCCATGGAGGAATCACTTATAATCCGTGCTTGGCCTTACATCAGTTTGGGAGAGCTAGGAGGGAAGGACCTCATAAGTTGTTGATGCCAAGCATTGTCTTTGACTTCCAAGGGGATAGTGACGAGCAACGCCGCAGGTTCATACGAGCTTGGGATAGAGTACACAGGTCTGATCCGCATGAGCTAGGTGTGAAGACCTCTCTTCCGATGGAGCCATATCTCCGATGGGTTCGAATCCATGCCCAAAATCTAGGAATTCCCTACGAAGCCGTCTTGCCTATAATTGTTGAGGTTGCTGATGAAGAAGGGGTTCCTCCTACCATCCTCCATCCATACATGCCTACTGACATAGGGGCATTAAAGAGATCTTGGATGCAACTGAGAGAAGAGCGGGATACTTACAGAGAAAAGTATCACGAGCAAGAGCGGAAGATCCAAAAGTTGACAAGGCAATTGGAGAATGAGCAGATCCTCAATGACTATGTCAGCACCAAAGGCAAACGACCATGGGAGCGCTGATTGTCTTTTGATTATTTCTAGTTTTTATTTACTTTTCAGTATTTCCCTTTTTGTAACGCCTTAAAGGAATCTGTTGAACAATTGAATTCAAAGTTTATCTAATAAAAGTGTGTTTCATTTTTGGTTTACAAATTTGAATCTCTCGACGTCTTTGAAATCATATCATACACATTTTATTCCATGCACCTCATAACAGGTACCCTTACAGGTTTTCTCATCTTCTTCGTTATTTATTTCAGCATCATGTCTTCTGAAACATCAACTGAACAAGCAATCAAGGCCCTGCAAGCTCAAAACGCCCAGTTCCAAGAATTGTTCATGAGTTTGGCTAAGGGTCAGCAAGATCTGAAGACCCTTATCCTGAAAGAGAAGAAGAAGAAGAAGAAGAAGAAGAAGACGGTCCTACTGAACATGGGTCGCAGATTTGGAAACAATTTGAGAGAAGAGGTTGATTTGACCCACTCATCTGGAGGGGGAGATAATCAGGAAGAAAGGAGGGCTCATAGCCCTGTGGTTTCAGACAACGAGACCGACTTTGATAAAGACCAGTATCCTCCGGCTGAAGATAGATATAAGCAACTGGAAGACCGGTTGAGCGTGATAGAAGTTCAGAAAGTGCCTGGTATGGACTTCAGAGACTTGGGTTTGTCATCTGGGGTGGTAATTCCCCACAAGTTCAAAGCACCAACCTTTTTTAAGTACCATGGGGTTTCTTGCCCAAAGTTGCACCTCCGTTTGTATAATAGAAAAATTCAGCCATACACCGCTGACAAGAATCTCTGGATCCAATTATTTCAAGACAGTCTCTCAGGGACTCAACTTGAATGGTTTTACCAGCTGGAAGGAGCTAATATCCGTAATTGGGAAGGTTTGGCTGCTGCTTTCTACAAGCAGTACCAATACAATGCCGACCTCGCTCCCATGCGTACCCAACTCCAGGGTATGTCTATGGGTGCGGGCGAAGGTTTCAAAGACTACGCTCAGAAATGGAGGGACCTTGCTGGAAGAGTGAAACCTCCCTTGGCTGATATGGAGTTAGTGGATATGTTTCTGGGGAGCTTGTCTGGTCCGTATTTCAACCACCTGATTGGAAGTTCATCGTCTGGGTTTACTAAGCTGATTATGACCGGGGAAAGATTTGAGGTTGGTATCAAGAGCGGTAAGATACAGAAGGGTGCTTCGTCTAGTGCCGAGAAGAAGCCTTTTAAGAAGGAGTCCAGTGTTGTTTACAGTTCAAAAAGCCAGAATAGACCTGAATGCCGCCAAGCTGTTAATGCGGTTGTTATTTCAAGGCCAACTTTTGCCGCACAACGCAACAATCAGCCAAGGGCCGAGAGGCCGCGAAGACAATTCACTCAGCTCAACATGACTTTATCCCAAATTCTGCCACAGTTATTAAAGACCAATTTGGTTATTCCGAGGGAAGCTCCAAAGAATCCCAACACAACATCACCCATGTACAATCCGAACGCCCGTTGTGCCTTTCACTCTGATAGCCCGGGGCACGATACGAATGACTGCTGGGTTCTGAAGAATAAGGTACATAATCTGATTGATGCTAAGGAAATTCAGTTCGAAGCACCAAAAAAGCCTAATATTATAACAGCACCTATGCCCAAACATGATGCAGGAGTGAATGCTATTGAAGACGATGATGAAGAGTTTGATATTGACAGCTGGATATACCCGACTGCTGATGGTGGACTAAGCAATTGGACAACAAAGGATTCTATGCCCGTTTCTGTTATTACCCAGTAATGAGACTTTTGTTTTGAATTTGTAACAAACAATTTTTAAACTTTATGGCCCGGTGTCTTTCCCGGGGAACTGTGGCTTCATTTGTGAGGGCTCTATGTGTGTCATCTACATATATCATTAATAAAAGCATTGGACATTTTTGCATTTCAAAATTTTGGCTCCTTGTTTTTCTTTTATTATATATATTGCAAAACAACTATTTTACACACACACTCTCACATATACAGGTCTACATCCACTATGGATCTCACTGGTAACGACTCTGCTACTGCCAGTTATGACTTCGAAAGTCCGATCAACTTAGCCGAAGACAAAGGTGAAGATGATTGCGAAGTGCCTGGTGAACTTGCTAGACTGTTACTTCAGGAAGAGAGGGCTATACAGCCACATGAAGAGCCAGTGGAAACAATAAATCTGGGTACAGAGATAGACAAGAAAGAGGTCAAAATTGGTGCAAATCTGGAAGCTAGTGTTAAGCAATGGTTGATTCAGATGCTGCGTGACTACGTTGAGATCTTTGCCTGGTCTTATGAGGGTATGCTTGGGTTGGATACCGATATTGTGGTTCACCGCCTGCCTACCAAAGAAGAATGTCCTCCAGTGAAATAGAAGGTTCGCCGAATGCGCCCGGAGATGTCTAAGAAAATCAAGGCTGAAGTAATGAAACAGTTTAGCGCCGGTTTTCTAGCAGTTACTTCTTACCCACAGTGGGTTGCCAACGTGGTTCCTGTGCCGAAGAAGGATGGTAAAGTTCAAATGTGTGTTGACTATAGGTATCTGAACAAGGCGAGTCCCAAGGATGATTTCCCTCTGCCTCATATCGACGTTCTGGTTGACAACACCGCACAACATAAGGTTTTCTCTTTTATGGATGGTTTCTCCGGTTATAATCAGATTAAAATGGATCCCGAAGATATGGAGAAGACAACCTTTGTTACTCAATGGGGTACCTTTTGATACAAAGTCATGCCCTTCAGATTGAAGAATGCTGGGGCAACGTATCAGCGCGCCATGGTCGCTTTGTTCCATGACATGATCCATCATGAGTTTGAGGTATACGTCGACGATATGATTGCAAGATCCCAGACTAAAGAAGAACATCTGGACCACCTTCAGAAGTTATTTGACAGGTTGAAGTTGTACAAGCTAAGGCTAAACCCGAACAAGTGCACCTTCGGGGTGAGGTCTGGTAAGCTGCTGGGTTTCGTCGTAAGCGATAAAGGTATTCAAGTGGATCCTGCAAAGGTGAAGGCTATACAGGAGATGCCATCTCCCCGAACAGAAAGAGAAGTCAGAGGCTTTCTGGGACGTTTGAACTATATTACCCAATTCATCTTGCACCTGACTGCTACTTGTGAGCCAATCTTCAAGCTACTGAAGAAAGATCAAGTGGTAAGATGGAACGATGAATGTCAGGCCGGTTTCGAAAGGATTAAAGAGTATATCAAGAGCCACTTATTCTGATGCCACCAGTTGAAGGGAGATCTTTAATCTTATACTTGACAGTACTCGGCAACTCAATGGGATGCATGCTGGGGCAGCATGACGAGTCTGGCCGAAAAGAGCATGTTATTTATTACCTTAGCAAAAAGTTTACCGACTGCGAGACCCGATACTCGTTGCTCGAGAAAACTTGCTGCGCTTTGGCATGGGCTGCTCGCCGGATGAGACAGTATATGCTGACTTACACTACTCTATTGATATCAAAAATGGATCCAATCAAGTATATCTTTGAGAAGCCTGCCTTATCCGGAAGAATAACAAGATGGCAGATGATCTTGACTGAGTATGACATCCAGTACACGACCCAAAAGGCAATCAAGGGAAGTGTGTTGGCAGATCATTTGGCACATCAGGCAGTGGACGATTACCAGTCCATGAACTTTGAATTCCCGGATGAGAATATCATGATAGTAACTGACTGTGAGACACCTGGACCGGATGAAAGACCTGAGGAAGGATCCCGATGGTCTATGTAATTTGATGGATCTTCAAACGCTTTAGGTAATGGAATTGGCGTCGTAATCATATCTCCTAAAGGCTCTCATACTCCGTTCACCGCCCAACTATGTTTCAACTGTACCAACAATATGGCAGAGTATGAAGCATGCATCATGGGTCTTCGAGCAGCTATTGACCTAAGGATTAAGTTTCTAAGTGTTTTCGAAGAATCTGCTCTCGTGATCAGTCAGATCAAAGGCGAGTGGGATACGAAACACCCAAATCTTATTCCTTACAAGGAGTATGTATTGACATTGCTTCCCCACTTCGAGGAGATAACCTTTGAACACTTCCCTAGAGAGGAGAATCAGTTAGCGGACGCGCTAGCTACGATGTCTTCTATGTTCAAAGTCAATTGGGACAACGAGGCTCCCCGGATTATCATTGAAAGGTTGGACAAACCTGTACATTGCTGTGACATTGAGACTGAAGAGGTAACATAAAAGCCCTGGTTTCATGAGGTGAATAGGTATCTGGAAGCACAGGAGTACCCCGAGGGTGCATCTGTTAATGACAAGAAGTTTCTGAGGAGGTTCGCGGCGAAGTTCTTCATCAGCAATGGTATGCTTTACAAGCGTAACCATGATTCAACCTTACTATGATGTGTGGATAAGAACGAGGCAGAAAGGATCATGGAAGATTTACATGAAGGTACCTTTGGGACTCATTCCAGTGGACATAACATGGCGAAGAAGATCCTACGGGCATGATATTATTGGTTTACCATGGAAGCCGACTGTTATCAGCATTCTCGGACCTGTCACAAGTGCCAAGTCTATGCTGATAAGGTGTACATACCTCCAGTACCTCTGAACGTCTTGACGACACCTTGGCCTTTTGCAATGTAGGGCATTGATATGATCGGCGAGATCAGACCTACAGCGTCCAACGGGCATCGTTTCATCGTGGTAGCTATTGATTACTTTACGAAGTGGGTTGAAGCAGCTTCCTTTGCTACAGTAACCAAGAACGTCGTGGCGCGGTTCATTCGACATAATCTGATCTGTCGATATGGTGTACCAGAGAGGATCATTACGGACAATGGTACAAATCTCAATAATAAGATGATCATATAGCTCTACAAGCAGTTCAAGATACAGCATTACAACTCTTCTCCTTACCGGCCAAAGATGATTGGGGCTGTAGAAGCCGCTAATAAAAATATCAAGAAGATTGTGCAGAAGATGACGGTGACATACAAAGATTGGCATGTGATGTTACCATTTTCTCTTCATGGATACCGCACCTCAGCGCAGACGTCAACATGGGCAACACCCTATTCCTTGGTATATGGTATGGAGGCTGTCTTGCCCATTGAAGTTCAGATACCCTCTCTTCGGATTATGAAGGATGCAGGTTTGAGCAAAGATGACTGGATCCATACCCGGCTTGATCAACTGAACTTAATCGACGAAAAGAGACTCACTGCTATTTCTCATGGTCAGACGTACTGAAAACGGATGATCAAGGCATTTAACAAGAAATTTAGACGACAAGAGTATCAAGTTGGGGATCTGGTGATCAAGCGCATCATACTACCTCAAGGTGATCCCAGGGGCAAATGGACCCCTACTTACGAAGGGCCATTTGTAGTTAAGAACATTTTCTCAAGAGGAGCTATGATTCTAACCACCATGGATGGTGACGACCTTCCTCACCCCGTCAATGCAGACATAGTGAAAAGATACTACGCATGATCAAAGACCCGCCAGGTTGACTGGCCTAGGAAAAAATAAGGGCTTCCCGGCGAACCAAAAGGGTTCGGGCAAAAATAAGGGATGAAAATGAAAAAACTGTACACCCGGCAAGTCGAAAACCTGAAAAGGCGGCTTGGGCAAAAAAGGGTATCTCGGTGGACTGAAAACCCGAAAGGGCGGTCCAGGAAAAAAATTGGGATCAAAGCGTAACACTGTGTCTCATTGGATCATCTTGCAACCAGACTTCGATATCGACTATCAAGCTCGGATGGCACTAATCAATTTGATCTACCTTCAACTAAGTAGCAAAGTGATGAGATGCTCAAGGACATAAAGGCAATAGTAGGGTTGGAACCCAGTGGGATTATTCACATAGCTGTTTTTAAAAATTGTATAAACTCTATTATTCGGCGGCATTCTCTTACTAGGACGTTAACCTCTTGTACAAAAACGCCTATTTACAGGCCAAACTTCAAAATCAATACAATTCATTTTCAGAGAAATTTCAAACTGTTTTTCCTTTTTTCTATTTTGTTTTGCAAAGAACGTCCAATGTTCATTTTGATATATGCATTTGACATTAATTATTGCTCATGAATATTTACATGCGAAACAAAAGGTGATTACTTGTAATATCAGAAACAGGGGCAAACGAGAAATGTCCAAGCTATACAGTTGCTCTGTCCACCAGGTACAAAGGTAGATTCAGCCGAAGAATATGGCTAAAGTGCTTTCACTCTCCACAGAGTAAGAAAAGACAGTAATGATAGCTCTCCCCAACTGAGACCCGCAACTGTGAATGAATCGGTAATATTCTACCCAAGCAGAGTTTATCTACCATCAGCACCGAAAGGTCTTGATATTCCCCAGCGGAGCATAAGAATATTCCCTGGCAGAATGCAAAATATCCCCAGTGGAATTTGAAATTTTTCCCAGCGCAGTCTGAAAAAGCTTCCCCAGTAGAGTTTGGAGAATCGTCCCCAGTAGACTTTGGAAGATTGTCCCCAACAGAGCTCAAAGGATTATCTCCATAAAAGTCTAAAAGTTTATCCCCAGTGAAGTCGCAACTAAAAAATCATCCCCGGCGGAGTTCTTTCCTTTCACAAACAGGAATTCAATCCCCAACAGGATTCAGTATCACCAGCAATGGTAATTCATCCCCAACGGAATTTATCGGTGGAATCCTCAACAGAACATGTCTTCCCCACAGAGTAATCTCCTCATCGGTTTATTCCCCAATGGAGTTATCCTCTCCTGCAGGTTTATTCTCGCAATCATATTCGTTCTCCATCCCTAACGGAAACGAAGAATCCAACTCTTTTCTCCAGCAGCTATCCGGGATTTATTTTCCCCAGCTAAAAGAATTACATTTCCATACATCATGACACATGCATATACGCATCATACAACACAATCTCATTTATTTTGAGAATATCATTGTTTGATACATATCATACATTTCATACAACTAACATTTACCTTTCAAGAAGGATGCAGTTAAATTCAAAGCTATGAAGCTTTTATCTCAGTCGAAGTACTGACCAGTTCTTAAATCTCAACCGAATTATCCTCAGTTGAATTACAAATAAGGTCCTAAATCTCGACAATTATCCTCCGTCGAATTACAGACGAGTTCCTAAATCTCAGCAGAGTTTTTCTCAGTTGAATTACGGACAAGTTCTTAAATCTCAATGAAGATGTTTCCCTCAGTCGAAGTACTGATCGGTTCTTAAATCTCAACCGAATTATCCTCAGTTGAATTACAGATAAGGTTCTAAATCTCGACAATTATCCTCCGTCGAATTACAGACGAGTTCCTAAATCTCAGCAGAGTTTTTCTCAGTTGAATTACGGACAAGTTCTTAAATCTCGATGAAGATGTTTCCCTCAGTCGAAGTACTGTCCGGTTCTTAAATCTCAACGGAATTATCCTCAGTTGAATTACAGATAAGGTTCTAAATCTCGACGAAGTTCCTCCATCGAATTACTGACAGTTCTTAAATCTCAACAGAATTATTCTCGATTGAATTACAGACAAGTCCTAAATCTCGATGAAGATGTTTCCCTCAGTCGAACTACTGACCGGTTCTTAAATCTCAACCGAATTATCCTCAGTTGAATTACAGATAAGGTTCTAAATCTCGACAAAGTTCCTCAATCGAACTACTGACCGATTCTTAAATCTCAACCGAATTATCCTCAGTTGAATTACATATAAGGTTCTAAATCTCGACGAAGTTCCTCCATCGAATTACTGTCAGTTCTTAAATCTCAATAGAATTATCCTCGGTTGAATTATAGACAAGTCCTAAATCTCGATGAAGATGTTTCCCTCAGTCGAACTACTGACCGGTTCTTAAATCTCAACCAAATTATCCTCAGTTGAATTACAGATAAGGTTCTAAATCTCGACAAAGTTCCTCCGTCGAATTAAAGACAGTTCCTAAATCTCAGCAGAGTTTCCTCATTTGAATTACGGGCGAGTTCTTAAATCTCGATGAAAATGTTTCCCCCAAGTTTAATTATGGACAAGTTCTTAAAACTCAGCAGAGATGTTCTCTCAGTTGAGGTACAGGTAAGTTCCTAAATCTCAACAAAAAATCAGACTTCCCCAAGCGGAATCTTCCACAACAACAGGTATGCGAGTTCTCGCTAAGGAATCTCTTATGCGATCGAAACTCCTGCAAATGGAATCTTTAAGCCCATCCTCCCGCCAGCAAACTCCAAATGGCATATGTAAGCCCATTCCCGACATCACAAAGCTGATACCACTTTATGCGAGTGCAAATTTCTGGGCACTCTAGTGTTCAATCATCTTCCACCTTCGGATGACGAAAGGCATGAAAGCCAATCTACATCCTCAGGTTTAAGAAGATTGAACAGGGGCAGCTGTTGTAACCCAAAATTTTCCCTCTTATATTCCTCAAGACATTGCAAGAAAAATCTCCAAGTTGCTCAAATTTGCTCAAGAGTGGGTCAGACAAGCTATCACCTAAGGTAGTCTACCCCAAATTAGGGTTTTGTGTTGCATCAAGGTCCTTGATTCAAAATGACCTCAAGTTATCCCAAACGTCCTAATATATTCTCAAGATCATCCATGTCAAATTTCGAGCCTTGTAGAGAAAGTTTGCTCAGTCAATTGCTCAAAAGTCCAAAAATCGACTGTGCTAGGGCAAAAGTCAATTGTGACCCAAATACAGTCAAACTTCAATATTTTTTGTCAACATTCTAATTTTGAAGGATATTTCATCATTTTATCAAGGGTTGATCATGATTCATCAAGGATTGCTCAAAATTCATCAAGACTCAAAAGTTGCTAAATTAGGGTTTTTTAGGAAAAGTCAACTCAACTTTGACCAAGCATAACTTTCTCATACTTTATGAGAAATGACCCATCCAAAGCTCATTTTGAAGAGGATGAAATTACATACAATCCATCTTCATACCACAAGATCAAACAATGAACTCACAAGAAGTTATGAATTTGGACATTATAGGTCATTTTTGAAAGTCAACAAAAACACCTTTTTTGCCAAACTTATAACTTGAGCATGGAATATCAAAATTAGATGAGACAAAAAGGGTTGGTTAGAGGACATCTAAAGCTTTGTAAAAAGTCAAGGAACACCTCCAAACGTTCAAAATTGAAGAAGTTATGCATTGTTGAAGTTGTACTTTTTTGCAAAATTGCCAAAAGTCAACTATCCCCAAAACTTCAAATTTTGTCAAATGGGCCCATTCCTTTTCACTTGTTTTGAGTTTTCATTATAGCCCACATGCCCTAGCTTCAGCCATGTATCCATATCTCATTTTTATTATTTAATTTGATTTTTATTTGAAATTATTCATTTTAAATCAAATAAAATCAAAAATATTGATAATCAAAGATTTTTTGTTGATTATAGGCTTCAATGGACAGCTAGCACATCTCCAAACTCGTATCAAGGCATAAGTGTACAAGAAGATATGATTTGAATCAAATTTGGAAAGGTTTAATGGAAGAATCAAATCCAATTCATGGGCATTGATATGGAGAGATTTGAACCAAGTTTGTAGACCTAATACAAAGCACAATACATAAGGAAGCAAAACACACAAAAAATAAGGGTTGGCAAGTGTTGGAAGAGGCAGAACAAAAGTGCAAAAAATCTCATAAAAGTGAGAGATCAAAATCCAGGTTAGAGGCGTTTTCAAGGATCAAGACCTGTCCCAATCGATTCCTGGATGTTCATATAAGCTAACTCGATCAAAACCACGCATCCTCAAGCCCCCAAACGCACTGTAAGTCTCACGAAAACGACCCCTGTTCTTGAATTCAATTTGACTTGTTCTTGCATCATTTGAGAAAACTAATGGCACAATCATAATCACAAGAACATTTCCAAACTTTCTGCATCACTTAATTTCATTCATATGACATGTTTTACAAAACGCCATGGCTAGGGTTTTTTGTTGTTTTTAGGGACTTTTGTTTCAGGTAAAATTGAGACTCAAGAAGAACATGGTTTTGATCAGGAGGCCATGATGAGTTGAGCCATGTTCTTGGAATGGATTTATATAGCCTGGAGAGAATTTTAGAATAGGCCTGTGCTTTTAGCTGCGGATTCAAATCTGCAGGTATTGTTTTTACAGGTCTGAGGACAGGGACGATGAGGTGTCCTCCGTCCACTGGCCATTTCAAATCTTGGCGCGTTTTATTTTTTTTCTGACCAATAATTCTTGTTTTATTATATTATTATTGATTTGTGTTAATATAACAAATGAAGCAGCATGGTGTAGTGGCAAACGTGTAATGCATTCTCCTTCAGGACCTGGGTTCGAATCTCAGGTCCCCTACTTTCTCAATAATTTTTCTTTTCAGGTTATCACATGCATACGCTGGCTTGCAGTACACCATACTCCCTCTCCCATCCAAATGCCAGATGGCCAAAGGCCAGATCTGGTGGTCAAAAAGCTGGAGGTCCACCATGAGCCAAGTCAACATGCACATACTGGATCAGAAAAAGTCCAAATGGGCCAGCAAAGAATTGCTATCAACACCTCAAATCAGGCCCAACACTCCTCTCTTTTATTTATTTTGTTTTGTTTTTATTAATTGTTTTATTTCATTTATTTAATTTTCTAAACCAATCAAAAATTCTTATTTCATCAAATAAAATCACAAATATATTTTTTATTCAATCAAATTTTACACTTTTATTTTTCTTAATAAATTTATTAATTGATTAGGTTTTTAATTAGAAAACTTCAATTCATTTTTGTAAATAATTTTAATTAATTAGACTTAATTAGATATTAACCACTAATTTAATCATTTTTAATTTCTTTCCTAAATAATAATAAAAAAAATCCAAAAATATGTCATTAATTTACTTTTTCCATTAATTAATTTAATCTCTTATTTAGTAATTAACTTAGGATTTAATTTCTTTTCAAATAAAATAAAAAAACAACAAAACAAAAAAAAAGCAATTTTTTTTCGAAAAGGGTCAAAATCCTAAATCTCGCACTCGATTTAATTTCCCGCGCGGGTTACTTATTTGTATCCAATAATGTATCCAATAATGTACCTGCTTCCAGATTGTAATAGTTAAATAGTACGTTTAATTATTTTTATCGCTTTATTTTATTTTTCAAAGGGTTTGTCTTTGGCGATGTAAATACACGCCTTGTAATTTAAATTTCGCATTTTATTTCCTCAAATTATAACTGTTAGATGTTTGATAATAGGGTTTGCATGACAAGACTGAATGATCATCTTAAAATCAAATTAGATCACCCTTAACATGTACAAAGATAAAAATAACTAAAAACGACACACTCGCACATGCGCACTCTTAGGATACACCTCACTTGGTTGCCTTCGTACACGGTCATTGAGTATAGGTCGCTTTATAGGTCCTCCTCTTGTCTAAAAGATCATAGTCGCCTCGAAACGGTTTCCTCGGATATAATTGCCTCAAACAAATGATCTAAGACATTAGGGTTACCGTTAAGGTGTCCTAATATTGCCTTAGTGACCGTATGTCCCTCATTCGAATTGACCCTTAAGTTCCAACGACAATGCTGCCTACTCATTAATAGTGGGATAGCATTGTATAAAGTACATTAGCATAGAACGATTCCTTTTTCGAGTAGGTAGATGGCTCTTAGATACTTACTCTTTCAAAAAACAAAATCTTTCTCACATTTACACTCCTTTTCGAACAAAGTTTTCAAAAACACTTCATACGCTCTTGAGGACAGAAGCAAGAGTTAAATCGAAGTTTCCAAACAAAAACTTTTTCAAACCCACAAACACAAAGAAAACAATTTTGAAAACAATTGAGCAAGTACCTAAGAGCCCGTAGATAACTACGGATAGAAAGGGTGCTAATACCTTCCCTTTCTATAATCTACCCCCCGAACCCGAGAAATATCTCAAAATATGAATTTTTCTTTGCTTCTTTCCTTTCCTTGTTGGATAAAATAAAAGTCGGTGGTGACTCTTGCTTACTGCAACATTTTGCATACACAGACGCAAAACGCAAACCAGCATTCCAAAAAATAGTCAGTTCTTCCCACCGTATCACAACAACGTAGTCGAGCAGCTGAGGCAGACCCCGTCAAAGATCTCCATGTTGTCCTTGCTGTTGTGTTCTATTGTACCCCAAAATTTGTCCTCTTATTTATCAAGATTTTCATCACAAGACTCTTTGGGCTCCAGACAGGATTAGGGTTTGCTCTGCTCAAGACATCTCCTTGCACTGATGACCTGAAATTAGGGTTTGAGTTTGCACAGGGATTTTTGGACTTCCAATGCTCAATATAACTTTCATACTTCATGTTGGACTTATAAGATTGCTCATACCAAGTTTCAAGCCTTGAATCAAATTTTTGCCCAGTCAATTGGACAGTTGACTTAGAAATCAGTTGTATTGGGGAAAAAGTCAACTGTGGCCAATTTACAGTCAAACCTCATAATTTTTAATCCAAAACAACATTATAGACTCATATGAACCATTTGATCAAGTTTCGATCACAAATCCTCAAGAAATTTGAACAGATCATCAAAATGGCAAAATGGTCAATTTTAGGGTTTTGACTGCAGAAGGGAAATTTCTGATTTTTAACCTAGCCAATGGCAAATTGGGTTCAAACATGAATTCAAGGACTCAATGACATCATCTTTACCTAATTACAAGGTTCAAAAGATCTCAAATGCATTAGATTGACAGATGAATTTTTCAGTCAACTGATCAAAAATCAATTGTACACTGAAAAGTCAAACTTTGAGTTTTTGGTCAAAATCAAGTGCCAAGGGTCATTTTTCATCAAGAGGTGTCAAAATATGAAACTTGTTCATCAAGAAACCTAATTTTGGAAATTAGGGTTTAAGATTGAAAAATTTCATAACTTAGAAATTTTCTAAGTTATGAAATTTTCTTATTTTTTTCCAACTTTTCCCAACATTTTCACCATGATGCAATTGGATTCAAAGAAAACTTCAAACATGAAAGTTGTAGTCCTCCACAAAATCTACAACTTTTATTCACAAAGTTTTCCCAAAAGATGCTTGTATCTCAAGTTATGATTTTGTGAACAAGGGTCCATGAAACTTTTAACTTAGTGAAATTTTGCCCTAGTTTAGGCAGGATTTTGACCTATCTTCATGGCAATTTTTCACATAGTTACAATTGGAATCTAAAAATTCATTTCAAACATGGATTGTAAATCATGTTACAAGCTTTCCAAAATGTCCAACAACTCTCCAAGATCATTTATGGTTAGGGAGAATCGAAGGTTTGAATTTGGGAAATTATCACTTTGATCCATGGCATTTTTCATGTTGACATAAGTTGCAATTTCTGTCCAGCCTTGCTTGTACTTGTTTACAGGTCCTTAAACCCTTACAAACTCATAAATTGAATGCAAACACATTGGTTAGAGGAATTGTTCTGAGCTTTAAAAGATTACACAAAGGATTAATCCATTTTTGGCAAAAAGGCAACAATGTCATTTACATAAAGCACAACTTTTGCAATTTTGTTTCTCTTGAGCATTGCACCAAGTATTCTATAGAAAACAACATCCATAAACTTAGGGAAAAGTATACCAACTCCTAGCAAAACCTGAGCTAGATGGTACAAGCCTTTGCATTGTCATTTCTCACTTTTGCTTCAAAACCAAGAAACCTTGCAAAAGGTCAACAACTTTGCAATCTGATAAAACTAAAGCTTGTGAAAATTTGAACCAAGTTTGGCATATCACACTAAGTCAGAAGCACGAGCTAACCACTTCTCAAACCTTCCAAAACACCAAAATCACATTTCCTTACAAAACAGGGCAACTTCTGCAGTTTGACATCCAAAGAAAAATCCACTCGTGCGTTTTGCTTGCAACCACTTCAAATACATTCTAGACAACACACCTAAGATATCCCAACCATTGGCCAGCAACTGTAACCTTGTTTTCAAGCTTCACCATTTTTGAATTCTGACTGTGCAAGTTGACTTCTTCAAGCTTATTCAGGCAAGTTCAAAGCTAGCTAGGCATTGGGAAAGCTCAAAGGAACTTCAAGCAAGCTCCCAAGTATCTCAGGCCTCACTGAAAACCCATACATTGCCATACTCGAGCTTGACTGAAATAGGTAAAGTTCAAACTTCTATCTCTCTATTTAGGAATCATTAGGCTTAGGTTTGTGAATAAAAAATGTAGTACTCATTGCCCTTGAGCTGTACATATGCATAGATTTCATTTAAGTTAACTGAGTTGGGAGAATTTGAATGATGAACTTTATGAAAAAACTAGGTTAGAAATTAGGGCCAGATAAATTCTCTCTGGTCTTTGAGAGTTAGATTAAGTTTTTTATATGGTTAGAATCGTATGATCATGCTCTATAACTTTCATGTTAGAAGTTTTTGTTTTTAAGCACAAATGCAGGAGATACGAACATTGAACTATGGCGCGTGTTGTTTGATCAGAGGTTGAAGATGAAGGCCATCTGGGTTGGGCCTGGCTATTCCATGCTATTTGCACCCTCCATCCTACTTCCTGCACCCCCTGGCCCATTTGTTTATTTTTCCATATTTTTTCATTTCTTTTTTAATTTCTAACTTTATTTTATTTTTCTAAACATTAAAAATTACCAAAAATATTTTCCTAAATTTTCATATTTTATTTTATTATTTTTTAGCATAAAAATAGTTTCTTAAATAATATACTTTTATTTTCTTAAAATAAAAACTTATAAATACTATAAAAATATTATATATTTTTATTTTTATTATTTATACACTTAAATAATATTTTCTCATATATTTTTATTTTCTAAACATTTGTATATATTTTATTTTATTTACTTATACATAAATAAATAATTATAATATATATATATATATATATATATATATATATATATATATATATATATATATATATATATATATATATATATATATATATATATATATATATATATATATATATATATATATATATATATATATATATATATATATATATATATATATATATATATATATATATATATATATATATATATATATATATATATATATATATATATATATATTCTTAAAACAAATTAGGGTTTTACCGTTTTCAAAAATAATCTTTTTATTTTCTCATTTTTAGGACATAAAATATTTTATTTTTACATACATAAAATAAAATACAAAAAAAATATTTTTGCATATTTATATTTAATTGCTTATTTAAATATTGTCTATTTATTTATTTATGCAAAGAATTCAATATGGTTGTAATAATCTTAGGGTTTTATTTTCTTGCAAATATCTCCCTATTCAAATTTGTATCCCCCTCCCCATAATCATGTTGTAATAGTATTAGATTTACTTTTACGCCTTTATTGCTTTCAAATATGCCATGATAGAAAGATTAGGGTTTGTATGCAATCCAAAATCAAACAAATAGCTCGACTAAAACAAGACAAAAATGCATGAAAATTGACAACACAATACACACAAGCACCCCTAGGGTTTCATCCACTTGTTGCCTTAAAAACATAGCCATGGTATGCATGCTAGGTATCTTGGCAAAACAAAATCAAAACAAAAGATCATAGTCCCTCGATGACGCTATCTTGGTTGCCTATACAAAAATGATCTAGTCCCTCAAAAATTTGCTAAAGATACTTGGCACAATTGCTATCATGGTCAATACGATGACCCGCGTCTGTCCCGTTTAACATCCAAACACAAGGTTGTTTACCAAATGCAATGGTAAAACAACAATGTCAAAGGGTTAAAAATGTGTAGGAAAGACTTTTGAGTAGGTAGGTAGATGCTCCTAGTTACTTGATCAAAACTTGCAAACATCCTTGCTATTTTCAAAAACACATCACAACACAATTTCAAAACATTTCCCAAAACAAACTTTCAAACAATGAAACATTTTTTTCAAAAGACAAACACCTTTGTATACATTCAAACAAGAATCATTACAAAGGTTTCCACAACGATGGCCTCTTTTCAAAATATTTTCAAAACCACACACAAAGCACCATTTTAAACAATTGAAAAGCAAAAGCAAGTGATCTAAAACAAGTAACTAAGAGCCCATGGAAAACCATGGATGAAAAGGGTGCTAGCACCTTCCCTTTTCATAATCTACCCCCCGAACCCTAGAAAACATCTCAAAGGTCTTTCCTGTGCTTTTTGACCTTTCCTTTGGAAAAATAAAAAGTCGGTGGAGACTCTTGCTAAACCGAAACATTTGCGAACAAAAAACGCAAAACCTCAAGTCAGTTCTCCCACCGCATCACATGTTCTAAAGCTCGTGCGAAGGATTTGATTGCATTTTCAAGACTGCGCATGTGCCGCAGGAAACTTCCGCAGATCAGTTCAAAGATTACGTGGCTAGCCTGACCGCCGATAATGGGCTGGGTTTCTCAGATGTGGATCTGATTGCTAAAGGGAGAAATCATAATGATGCTCTGCACGTCTCGATTGAGTGTAGGGGCACCACTATGGCCCATGTACTGGTAGATATCGGGTCCTCATCTTCCAAAGAAAGCATTAGACTGTTTGGATTGTAAAGGTTTGATTCTAAAACCGAGTAACATTGTGGTAAGGGCTTTTGATGGATCAAAAAGAATGGTGCACAGGGAGGTGGAAATCCCTGTTAAAGTGGGTTCTCAGACCTTTGGGTCCACCTTCTATGTAATGGATATTAAGCCGTCATATTCTTGCTTGTTGGGTCGTCCTTGGATTCATAAGGCTGGGGCAGTTACTTCCACACTCCATCAAATGTTGAAGTATCCGGTAAAGGGAAAGATTGTCACGGTGCAAGGTGAAGAAGAGTATATGGTGAGTCATCTCAACTCCTTTCGATACGTAAAGATGGACGAGGAATTCATAGAAACACCCTGTCAAAATTTCGAAGAGGTCCCTCATTTCTCGGCATCAACTGAAGTTACTACCGGCAAACCTCCGTTCAAGATGGCTTCTCTCAAAGACGCCAGGGCTGAAATTGAAGAAGGTGGGTGTACCAATTGGGATCAGCTCCCTGATTTCACTCACAAAACTGACAAATTTGGTTTGGGCTTTACTACAGGGGCTCAGAGGGCTGTTAGGCACACACAAATTGGAAGACCTCCTCTACACATCAGCAATCGGGGAGTTAATGCAATTGAGGACGGTGAAGAGGATTCAGACATCGACAGCTGGATCTACCCAACAACCAATGGTGGACTGAATAACTGGACGGCGAAGGACTTCATACCTGTTTCTTTTATTCCGCAGTAATTGACTTTTTGTTTTAAGATTTGTAATAAACAGTTTGAAACTTTATGGCCCGGTGCCTTGCCCGAGGCACATTGGCTTTGCTAGTGAGGGCTATTATTTGTCATTTCATATATCATTAATAAAGCATTGGATGTTTCTTGCATACAAATTTTGCGCTCCTTGTTTTTATTCTCTGTCTCTCACTTTATCAAAACAGTTATTCTCTTACACACACTCACGTATCATACTGCAGATCCATATCTACTCTAGATCCCATTGATAACAGCTCTGCTACTTCCAGTTATGACTTCGAAAATCCGATCAACCAAGCCGAGGACGAAGGTGAGGATGATTGTGAGGTGCCTGGAGAACTTGCTAGACTATTACAGCAGAAAGAAAGGGCCATACAGCCTTATGAAGAGCCAGTTGAGTCAGTGAATTTGAATACAGAGGAAGACAGGAAAGAGGTCAAGATAGGTGCGAATCTGGAGCCTAGTGTCAAACAATGGTTAATACAGATGCTACGCGACTATATTGAGATCTTCGCCTGGTCCTATGAAGACATGCCTGGTTTAGACACTGATATTGTGGTACACCGCCTACCGACTAAGGAAGACTGCCCTCCGGTAAAGCAGAAGGTCCACCGTATGCGCCCTGAAATGTCAGAGAAAATCAAAGTAGAGGTCATGAAACAGTTCGACGCATGATTCTTAGTTGTCACTTCTTATCCGCAGTGGGTTGCCAACGTCGTCCCGGTACCTAAGAAGTACGGTAAGGTATGGATGTGTGTGGACTATAGAGATCTGAACTGGGCAAGCCCCAAGGATGACTTCCCACTTCCTCACATTGATGTTCTAGTCGACAACACCGTGCAGCATAAGATCTTCTCTTTCATGGATGGTTTTTCTGGCTACAACCAGATCAAGATGGCTCTCGAGGACATGGAGAAGATAACCTTTGTTACACAGTGGGGCACCTTCTGTTACAAGGTAATGCCTTTTGGGTTGAAGAATGCTGGGGCAACTTATCAACGCGCCATGGTCGCTTTATTCCATGATATGATTCACCATGAGATTGAGGTTTACGTTGATGACATGATAGCCAGGTCCCAGACTGAGGAAGAGCACCTGGATTATCTCCAGAAACTGTTCGACAGGTTGAAGACGTACAAGTTGAGGTTGAATCCGAACAAGTGTACCTTCGGGGTAAGATCTGGTAAACTTCTGGGTTTCATCATCAGTGATAAGGGTATTCAGGTGGACCCTGCAAAGGTAAAAGCCATACAAGAGATGCCAGCTCCCCGCATAGAAAAAGAAGTCAGAGGTTTCTTGGGACGTCTGAATTACATTGCCAGGTTCATTTCACATCTGACTGCTACTTGTGAGCCAATCTTCAAGATGCTGAAGAAAGATCAAGTGGTAAAGTGTAATGATAAATTCCAAACCATTTTCGAAAGAATCAAGGAATACCTTTAAGAACCACCAATTCTGATGCCTCCGGTTGAAGGAAGACCTTTGATATTATACTTGACAGTACTGGATAATTCAATGGGGTGTGTGTTGGGGCAGCGTGACGAGTCTGGCTGAAAAGAGCATGCCATTTATTACCTTAGCAAAAAGTTTATCGACTGTGAGACCCGATACTCATTGCTCGAGAAAACTTGTTGCGCTTTTGCATGGGCTGCTCGCCGGCTGAGACAGTATATGCTGACTCACACTACCTTGTTGATATCAAAGATGGATCCAATCAAGTATATTTTCGAGAAGCCCGCCTTATCCGGAAGAATAACAAGATGGAAGATGATCCTAACCGAGTAAGACATCCAATACACAACCCAAAAAGCAATCAAGGGGAGTGTATTGGTGGATCATTTGGTGCATCAAGCCATGGATGACTACCAGTCCATGAATTTCGAGTTCCCGGATGAGAATATCATGTTGGTAACCGATTGCGAAAAACCTGGACCAGATGAAAGACCCGAGGAAGGATCCCGATGGTATATGTATTTTGATGGAGCCTCGAACGCATTGGGTTATGTCATTGGCGCTATAATTATATCTCCTGAGGGTTGTCATACTCCATTCACCGCCCTATTATGTTTTAACCGCACCAACAATATGGCGGAGTATGAAGCGTGTGCCATGGGTCTTCGAGCTACTATTGACCTAAGGATTAAGTTCTTAAGTGTATTCAGAGATTCCGCTCTGGTAATAAGTCAGATCAAAGGCGAATGGTATACGAAGCACCCAAATCTTATTCCTTACAAAGAGTATGTACTGACATTGCTCCCACGCTTTGAGGAGGTAACCTTTGAGCATTTCCCAAGAGAGGATAATCAGTTAGTGGACGCGCTAGCTACCATGTCTTCTATGTTCAAAGTATGGTGGGACAATGAAGCTCCCTAGATTACCATTGAGAGGTTGGACGAACCTGCACATTGCTGTGACATTGAGACTGAAGAGGTAGCAGATAAACCATGGTTTTACAAGGTAAAGAGGTATCTTAAGGCTCAAGAATACTCCGAGGGGGCATCTGTTAATGATAAGAAGTTTCTGAGAAGGTTTGCTGCGAAGTTCTTCATCAGTAATGGAATTCTCTATAAGCGTAACCATGATTCAACCTTACTGCGGTGTGTAGACAAGAGCGAGGCAGAAAGAATCATGGCAGAGTTACATGAAGGTACCTTCAGAACTCATTCCAGTGGACATACTATGGCGAAGAAAATCCTACAGGCAGGTTATTATTGGTCCACTATGGAAGCCGATTGTTATCTACACTCTCGAACCTGTCATAAGTGCCAAGTCTATGCTGACAAGGTGCATGTACCTCCGGTTCCCCTGAATGTTTTGACGGATCCTTGGCCCTTTGCGTTGTGGGGCATCGACATGATTGGCGAGATCGGACCTACTGTGTCTAACGGGCATCATTTCATTCTGGTAGCAATTGATTATTTTACGAAGTGGGTTGAGGCACCTTCGTTTGCTACAGTAACCAAGAATGTCGTAGCGCGGTTCATCCGACATAATCTGATTTGTCGATATGGTGTACCAGAGAGGATTATTACTGACAATGGTACAAATCTCAATAACACAATGATCATCGAGCTCTGCAATTAGTTCAAGATTCAACATCACAACTCTTCTCCCTACCGTCCGAAGATGAATGGGGCTGTTGAAGCGGCTAACAAGAACATCAAGAAGATTATGCAGAAGATGACGGTGACATACAAAGACTGTCACGAGATGCTACCATTCGCTCTTCATGTGTACCGTACCTCAACACGGACATCGACAGGGGCAACACCCTACTCTTTGGTGTACGGCATTGAGGCAGTCCTACCCATCGAATTCCAGATACCCTCTCTCAGGATTATGAAGGATGCGGGTTTGAACGAAGAGGACTGGATCCAAACCCGGCTTGATCAGCTAAATTTAATCGATGAAAAAATACTTACTACTATCTGTCATGGTCAGACGTATCAAAAGTGAATGATCAAGGCTTTTAACAAAAGTCAGGCGTCAGGAATATCAAGTTGGGGATCTAGTGATCAAACGCATCATACTGCCGCATGGTGATCCCAGGGGGAAATGGACCCCTACTTACGAAGGGCCATTTGTGGTTAAGAACATTTTCTCAGGAGGAGCTATGATTCTAACCACCATGGATGGTGACGATCTTTCTCACCCTGTCAATGCAGACATAGTAAAAAATACTATGCCTAATCAAAGACCCGATAGGTTGACTGGCCTAGGAAAAAATAAGGGCTTCCCGATGAACCAAAAGGGTTCGGGAAAAAGTAAGGGATGAAAACGAAAAACTGTACACCCAGCAAGTCGAAAACCTGAAAAGGCGACTTGGGCAAAAAAGGGTATCCTGGTGGACTGAAAACCCGAAATGGAGGTCCAGGAAAAATTAGGGATCGAAGCGTAACACTATGTCTCATTGGATCATCTTGCAACCAGACTTCGGTATCGACTATCAAACTCAGACAGCGACAATCAATCTGATCCACCTTCGACCGAGCAGCAAAAAGATGAGATGCTTGAAGATATAAAGGCAATAGCAGAGTTGAAACTCGATGGGATCATTCCAGATAGTTATTTTTCTTTCTTTTACACAAATTGTAATTTCTATCTTTCGGCGACGTTCTCTTATTAAAGCGTTAGCCTCTTTGTACAAAAACACCTATTACGGGCCAACTTCAAAATCAATACAAGTCATTTTCACAAAGCTTTGATTTATTTTATTTTTCTGTTTTGTTTTGCAAGAACGTCCGATAATTCATTTTTGATATATGTATTTGGAAATAATTGTCGCTCATAAACATTTACATGAGAAACAAAAGACAGTTGCTCGTAATTCCAGGAACAGGGACAAACAAGAAGTGTCCAAAACCTTACAGTTACTCTGTCCATCAGGTATCGGGATAGAGCCAGCTCGAGAACATGAGCAGTAGTACATACACTCCCCACAGAGTAAAAGGTATCCAAAGACAGTTGTGCTAGCTTTCCCGAACAGGATACAACTCTCCCCAGTCGAGGTTCACAATCACGAGTGAGTCGGAAAAAATTTCCCCAAGAAGAATTTGTTTATCACCAGCAATAGAATTTCATCCCCAGCTGAGTTATTTCTCCAAGTCGGCAGATCTATCAACAGAGTATCTCCTCTCCAACAGAGTTATTCCTCGCAGAGTTATCCTCAGACAGTCTCGTCCGGCAGAATATTTACCAGACTAGGGGCAAATCCCCAGCATAGTCATCTTTCTTCACAATCCCCGACAGAGGTGGAGGAACTATGGTTTTCATAGCAATTAGGGATTTATTTTCCCAGATTCAGATTATCACGTCAGCATTTCATGTCTATACATCATGACACGTGCATACATCACATATAACATAGTCTCATTTATTTTGAGAACGTCATTATGCAATGGATCTCATGCATTCCATATAACTAACCCTGTATTTCTTTCAGGAAAGACATTATTATCAACAATTTCCAGCAAGTCCATGATCAACACTCAAAGCTAAACAGAGTAATCATCGAAAACAAATGCAACCCTATCCAGGTTCCTTCTCACAACCCTACTATCTAGGCTTTCATATCGAAGTAGCCCTACTATCAAGGTTCCTTCTCACATCCCTACTACCCAGGCTTTCATATCGAAGTAACCCTACTATCCAGGTTCCTTCTCATAACCCTACTATCCAGGCTTTCATATCGAAGTAACCCTACTATCCAGGTTCCTTCTCACAACCCTACCATCCAGGCTTTTATATCGAAGTAAACCTACTATCCAGGTTCCTTCTCACAGCCCTACTATCCAGGCTTTCATATCGAAGTAACCCTACTATCCAGGTTCCTTCTCACAACCCTACTATCCAGGCTTTCATTTCTAAGTAACCCTACTATCCATGTTCCTTCTCACAGCCCTACTATCCAGGCTTTCATTTTGAAGTAACCCTGCTATCCAGGTTCCTTCTTACAGCCCTACTATCCAGGCTTTCATATCGAAGTAACCCTACAATCCAGGTTCCTTCTCACAGCCCTACTATCCAGGATTTCATATCCAAGTAACCCTAATATCCAGGTTCCTTCTCACAGCCCTACTATCCAGGCTTTCATATCGAAGTAACCCTACTATCCAGGTTCCTTCTCACAACCCTACCATCCTGGCTTTCATATCGAAGTAACCTTACTATCCAGGTTCCTTCTCACAGCCCTGCCATCCAGGCTTTCATATCGAAGTAACCCTACTATCAAGGTTCCTTCTCACAGCCCTACCATCTAGGCTTTCATATCGAAGTAACCCTACCATCTAGGTTCCTTCTCAAGCTCTACTATCAAGGCTTTCATCTCGAAGTAACCCTACTATCCAGGTTCCTTTTCAATCCCTACTATCCAGGCTTTCATATCGAAGTAACCCTACGACCCAGGTTCCTTCTCACATCCCTACTATCCAGGCTTTCATATAGAAGTAACCCTACTATCCAGGTTCCTTCTCACAACCCTACCATCCAGGATTTCATACCAAAGTAACCCTACTATCCAGGTTCCTTCTCACAGCCCTACTATCCAGGCTTTCATATCGAAGTAACCCTACTATCCAGGTTCCTTCTTACAGCCCTACTATCCAGGCTTTCATATCTAAGTAACCCTACTATCCAGGTTCCTTCTCACATCCCTACTATCCAGGCTTTCATATCAAAGTAACCCTACTATCCAAGTTCCTTCTCACAGCCCTCCTATCCAGGCTTTCATATCGAAGTAACCCTACTATCCAGGTTCCTTCTCACAGCCCTACTATCCAGACTTTCATATCAAAGTAACCCTACTATCCAGGTTCCTTCTCACAACCCTACTATCCAGGCTTTCATATCGAAGTAACCCTACTATCCAGGTTTCTTCTCACAACCCTACTACCCAGGCTTTCATATCGAAGTAACCCTACTATCCAGGTTCCTTCTCATAGCCCTACTACCCAGGCTTTCATATCGAAGTAACCCTACAATCCAGGTTCCTTCTCATAACCTTACTATCCGGGTTATTCCTATCTTATCCCCAGACCGCAGTCCACAACACTGTAAGACCGGGACCTGATCAAACGCGATTGATTTTGCATTTCCCCAAAAGTAGCGGTGCAGCATATACCCTGACCAAACACACAGTTCACTTCCGCTTCCCAAACCTAAATTACTCCCCAGTAGAGTAACGAACAACTGAAGCTCCTAAAACTCTATTTCTCTCTCAAGACAAAGACCAGCATTCCCCAGCGAAGTATTCCTCAACAACAGGTATGTGGGTTCTTATAAAGGAATCTCTTATGCGATCGACACTTCTTCGGATGACATATTTAATCCCATCTCCGACAATTCTCTAGAAACTACCAAATGGCATCTAGAAGCCCATTCCCGATATCTCAAGTCAAGTATCACTTCATGCGGGTGCAAATTTCTGGGCACTCTAGTGTTCAATCATCTTCCACCTTCAGAGCACGAAAGGTAGACGAGCCAAACTATATCCTCAGGTTTAAGAAGATTGAACAGGGGCAGCTGTTGTACCCCAAAATTTCCCTCCCATATTTCTCAATACATGTCAAGTGAGGTCCTCAAATTGCTCAAGGAAGTCCAAGAGTTGACCAGACAAACTCTCTCCTAAGGCAGTCTATCTCAAATTAGGGTTTCCATTTGCATTAAGATGCTTGAGTCCAAAGGATCCCAAATTCTCACCATTGTCCTAATATGTTCTCAAGATCATCCATGTCAAGTTTCAAGCCTTGCAGAGGAAGTTTGCTCAGTCAATTGCTCAAATGCCTGAAAGTCAACTATACTAGGTCAAAAGTCAATTGTGGCCCATATACAGTCAAACTTCAAGGTTTTTGGTAAACATCCTCATTTTGAAGTGTTATTCATCATTTGATCAAGGGTTGATCATTATTCCTAAGGATTGCTCACAATTCATCAAAAACCAAAAGTTGCTAAATTAGGGTTTTGTAGGAAAAGTCAACTCAACTTTGACCAAGCATAACTTTCTCATACTTTATCAGAAATGGCCCATCCAAAGCTCATTTTGAAGAGGATGCAATTACCTACAATTCATCCTCATCTCCCAAGTTCATAATATGCACTCACAAAAAGATATGAATTTTGACATTATAGGTCATTTTGAAAAGTCAACAAAAACACCTTTTGGGTCAAAGCTTCATACATGAACATGGAAGACTTAATTGAGATGAGACCAAAAGGGTTGCTTAGAGGACATACTAAGCTTTCTAAAAAGTCCAAGAACACCTCTCTAGGGTCAAAATTGAAAGAGTTATGCATTGGCCAAGTTGACCAATTTTTGCAAAATTGCCAAAAGTTAAATGTGCTCAAATTTGTATTTTTTTGCTAAATGGGCCCAACTTTTTATGCTTGCACTTCACTTATAACATGGTCCACGACCAAAATTTTCACTCACATGTTATTTACTTCATTATTTATTTTATTTTTATTTTTTATTTATTAAAAATTGAATTAAATCAAATAATTGGTAAATAATGGCAAAGATTTGTTTTGATTGGATTTTTGGACAGAATCACAAGCTCATAATGTTGGCATATCAGAATCAAATCACATCAATGGCAATCGATACAAGAAAGGCACGATTGGCATGAAAATAGAAAGATATCCTACGCATTTAAAATCAAATAAAATCTTGGATAAATGCAAAGATTTAATCCAAGTTTGTTAACCTAGTTCATTATAGGTTATATAAGAAAGGTTTGCAGATCAAAGAAAGGGGTTGGAGACGTGAAACTGCCAGAAAAGAAACTCAGAATTTTTGATAAAAAGTGAGATCCAAATTCTGGAATAGAAGGCTAATCAAGGAGTTTCAAAGCCAGAAATCAATTCCAGGACATCTCAGGAATCATTCCCAATCGATTGCAGGCATCAGAACACCTAGAATCACCACCTAGCATTCTCACGGTTTGCAAAATTATCCATATTCAATTATTGTAATTCTTGCATATTCAGCATGTCTAAATTACATATTTGTGTTCATCAGCATATTTGCAATGTTTCTGGATAGTTTAATTTGAGTTACAGTGCATGAATAAGCTTTTGCCATTATTAGGGTTCTGTGCTCCAATTTGGGGTTTTGATTTTCAAGCGAAATTAGACAGAATAATGGGTACCATGATGATCAGAGTTTCAAATCCAACTGATCCATGGTCCCCAATTGAATTCATATTGCATATACTTGAGTTTTGAATGACATAGGTTTCAGCAACAGACCTGCGTCTATAGGTAAAAGAATCAGAACTTAAAATGACGGTTCTAGGGAAGAAGGCAACAGCGTGTCACAACCTGATTGGCTGATTCAAACTTTGGCGCGTTATTCTGGCCAGAAACCTGTTATTCTGGCCAAAATCAAAACTTTTCACACTTACACTTTTCAAACAAATTTTCAAAACAACTTCGTCACACCTTTGAGGACTGATACAAGGGTTATCACGAAGTCAAACTTTTCAAAAAAAAACAAAGCACACACACAAGCAATTGAAAAAAAATGAGCAAGTACCTAAGAGCCCATGGAAAACCATGGATAGAAAGGGTGCTAACACATTCCCTTTCTATAATCTACCCCCTACTCAAAATATCTCGAAAAAGGATTTTTTTTTCTGTACTTTTTTCCTTTCCAGTTGGATAAAATAAAAGTTGGTGGCGACTCTTGCTTACCGTGACATTTTGCGAATAAAAAACGCAAACCAGTATCAAACAGTCGGTTCTGCCACCGTATCACACACTTCCTCAAGCACTGATGACTAATAATTAGGGTTTGAGTTTGTATAAGGAAAATTGGACTTTTAATGCTTCATATGACTTTCATGGATCATTTTGACTCCTAAGATTGCTCATGTCAAGTTTCAAGCTTTGGATCACATTTTTGCTCAGTCAATTGATCAGTTGACCTAAAATCAACTACATTGGAGAAAAAGTCAACTATGGTCAATTTACAGTCAAAATTTATAATTTTTTATCCATATCAACATTTTGAATTCATATAAGGCAATTGATCAAGTTTGGATCACAATTCCTCAAGAAATTTGATCAGATCATCAAAAGGGCAAAATGGTCAAAATTAGGGTTTTGACTGAGTAGGTTCAATTTTTGACTTTTGACCTAACACATGGCTTGTTGGTTTGAGACATGATATCAAGGATTCAAATGCATCATTTTGGCCTAATGTCATGACTTAAAACATTCCCCAAAGATCAATTGATTAATAGTTGACATTTAGTTAACTGATAAAAAGTCAACTGATACACTGAAAAGTCAAACTTTGACTTTTTGATCAAAATCAAGTTTCAAAAATCATATTTCATAAAGAAATGTCAAAATATGAATATTTTTCATCAAGAAATCAAAAAGTCAAAATTATCTTTGAAAATTCAAAATTCTAAGACTTAGAAATTTTTCTAAGTGTTGGAAAGTTAACCTTTTTTCATGACTTTGTGCCAAATTTTCACCATAATGCAAGATGATTCAAGGAAAACTTTCAACATGAAAGTTGTAGATATAAATGGGATCTAAAACTTTGTAGGATAGGACAAGTTATAAAAATTCTTGGATTTCAAGTTATCAATTTATGAAGACATGTCCATGAAACTAAAACACTTAGTGAAATTTTGAGCATCATAAGTCAGGATTTTAACCAAACTTCTTGGACAAGTTTCACATAGTTTCAATTGGCGATTGCAAAAGTGATTCAAATATGGATTGTATATAATGTTATAAGATTTCTAAAAAGTCCAAGAAATGCTTGAGATCATATTTGAGCAAGGAGAATCGAAGAGATGGAGTTAGGATTCCATTCTTGTTTTACAAGGCAGATTTTTAAGATGAACATGAACCAAATTCATGTTAGGCTGCATAATATTTGCTTTGTAGGATTAAAACTTGTTTGTCACTCCATAATTAATGATTTACACAATTTATAGAGCCATAATCCAAGCACTAGAGCTATTATCCAAAAGATTCATCCATTTTTGGAAGAAAGCAACATTGCCATTCTTGAAAAGTGACTTTAATCACAAAGTCAATTTGTATTGAGCCTCTAACTTTTTCCTCATGCACAATCTTCCTCTACAAAGTCAGAGGAACATGTTTAAAGTTGCAACAACTCTAATATAACCTTGTACCAGGCCTATGAAAGGTGTTTGTCAAGATAACTTCAAAAACAAGTCAAAATCCACAAACATGTGATCTTGTACATCTTACTTCTCAAAGCTTCCAAGCCTTTCCTCTATAAATTAAGACATCATTTTCAAGATAACACATGATTTTACAATCCCTCAAACTCCCCCAAACTCCCCAAAACCAGAAATTGCAATACAAGCATAAAAACTTGCCATTTGATTTCTGAATTCAATCTCCCAATCCACTCGTGCGTTTCTTGGCCTTTTGCTTCCAAAAGCTTCTAAACATCATCCGTAAACAATCCCACACCATGCTACACTTCTGTAACTCCATCTTCATCATCCTCCATTTTCAAAAACTGAAGCTTGCACCTTGACTTCTCCAGGACATTCCAGCCATCCATAGTTCAAGTTAAGGGTTGCATTAGCTTCCTGGGAACTTGAAAAAGCTAACCTGATCATCACAACAACTTGAATCAAGCTCTAACTCAAAATACGATTTCCAACTGTAATGTGAGTTTTCTGACTTTTCATCTCATTATTTAGGCATTGTTAGGCTTACATTTTCAAAGACAAAATGTAGATATCATTGCCCCAACACTGTACATATCCATAGATTTCATTTATATGGCCTGAGTAGGGAGAATTTTTTACTTGAACTTTCTGAAAAAAATAGGTTAAATTTGGTACCATTCAAAATTCAAGCTTGTTCTTGATTTATAGTTTTAATGCTTTACATTTATGAAATCGTGATGAAATTTGCCACAAGTTTCATGTTTATATTTTTCATTTTGGTTGAGAGATGAATAAGAGGAAGATGGTATGGTTGGCGCAAGGTTGAAGATGAAGTTCAGGCCTGAGAAGGGTTTTCAAATATATATTTATTGTTTGATATAAGTAAACAGATGTATATCCACCCCAGTGGTAGAAGTGTGCGTCTGTTACCTCTTGGACCTGAGTTTGAGCTCCAACATCCCTTTTGGCATTTTTCTTTGTTTTCATTTCTTTTTTGTTTGAAACAACCAGCATGTTGGGCCTCCCTTTGGGCTTGATTCCCCATTTACTCAGTCTCACCCCCTGCTCACTTATAACTACATAGACCCATTGTTTATTTTATTTCTTCTGTTGACTAACAAACAAAAAAACCTTAATGGGCCAGGCTTAGTATGAAAACCTTTTTACTGCAAAACACCCCAAAATCATTTTTACACCATTTCTGACTTTTATTTTATTTTTCTATTTTTATTATTTATTATTAATATTATTATTATCATAATTTATTTTTATTAATAAAAATCCAAAAAAATATTTATTTATTTATATACCTAATATACTTATATATTTTTTAAACTAAAAAAGACAAAAAAATACTTTCTTAAACCAATTTAATTCTTTTCTTAAATAAATTAGTAATTAGACTTAGGTAATTTATTTTATTTTAATTAAAATTAACTTAGAATTTAGGTTTTTCTTTTGATTAAATAATTTTTATCTAGTTTAATTTAATTAGAAATTTTTTCACATACAAAACCCTAAATAACTTATTTTCTTTAATAAATTAATTTCTTTTACTAAGTCAATTTTAATTTTCTTATTTTATTTAATTATTTTCTTTTAAGTTAATTAGGTCATAATCTATTTTTGTTAACGAGAATCCAAATAAAATCCATTCCTTATTCATTCATACTTGTACATTATATTCATTTCATTTCTTGTACATTTATTCAGAATTCAATATGGTTGTAATAGATAATTAGGATTTAATTTCTTGTAATCCCCATTTGTAAATTTGTATACCCCATCCCCAAATGATGTAATAACGTAGAACATTTATTTTATGCAATTTTTCGCTTTCATATAAATGTTAGTAAATTAGTGTTTGCATGGGAAGATAAAATCAATGTTTAGAAAACTCTAATCCAAGATAAACTCAAGCATGAAATACAATACACTTGCACACTTTGCACATCTAGGGTTTACTCCACTTTGTTTCCTTAAAATGGTCATGTTACACACGTGAGACATCTTAGCAAAAACAAACAGAATACAAGATCAAAGTCCCTCGATGACGCTATGAATGTTGCCTTACACATGATCTTAGTCCCTTAAGGAAAATGCTAAGATATCTCACAACATTGCTATCCATGATTATACGATGACCCATGTTCGTCCCTTTACATTCAAAGATAAGGCTACTTACCAATAAATGGTGAGATAGCAATATCAAAGGAAGGAAGAAATGAACAAAAAACTTTTGAGTAGGTAGAATGTTCTTAGTTGCTTGTTCACAATCCATCTTCAAAACAAACATTTTTCAAAACACACCAAATACTTTCAAAACATGAAATATTTTTCAAAAAGTCCAACACTTTGTATGCATTCTTATAGAGACGAGAATCATTAAAAGATTTCCTAAACGAATACGCTTTTCAAAAATACTTTCAAAACCCACCACAAACACATTTCAAACAAAGAAATTTCAAAAGTGATCTAGCAAGCAACTAAGAGCCCGTAGATAACTATGGATGAAAAGGGTGATAACACCTTCCCTTTTCATAACCTACCCCTCGAACTTAAGAAAATATCTCAAAGGTATTTCCTGTTCTTTTCACCCTTTTCTTATTGGATAAAAGAAAAGTCGGTGGAGACTCTTGCTATCTGCAACAATTATGATCAAACGCAAAATAACCAAGTCAGTTCTCCCACTGTATTACAAGCAGCTATCAGGATATCTTCCGCAACAGAGGTTACCTTCATCCAACTGCTTCTGGAGTTAATGCCATCACGAAGGGTGAATAAGAACAGGAGATGCCGAATTATGTGACGCTTGGAGTCAAAATCCAGAACTGGGTCACTTATGATGTTCCCTCTTGCATCCATGTCTCAAAGTAATTTGTTTTGTTTATCTTTTCAAAAATCTTTCACCTGGCCCAAGGTGAAAGTTAATATTGTATGAGCTTATCTGTTTGCTTTGCTCATTAAAATCATTGATAAAAGATGTCTTTGATTCTCAAATTGTGTTTTTATTTTCTCCTTTTTCTTGGAAAATGGTAATTAGAAAAAACCCTTTTTTGAACAAATAATAACTGTAAATAAATCTTCATGATCACTTGATATGTGTGTCAGTTTCTAAAAAGCAATCATAAATCACATGTTCAGATTAATTAATAAACCTGTTGAATACAATGACCCTGCACCCTCTCCCAACTTTGAATATTCTGTGTTTGGGACGAAAGAAGAAGTATATGATGAAATTCCAGAAGAGGTTTCACGGTTGCTCGAACGTGAGGAAAATTCCATTCAACCGTATAAAGAGTTATTGGAGACCATCAATTTGGGTTCAGAGGAAGAGCCAAAGGAAGTCATAATTGGAGCATTGTTGCATCCTGACGTGAAGAGTAGGTCGACTGAACTATTAAAAGAGTATGTGGACATCTTTCCTTGGTCTTACCAAGATATGCCTGGTCTTGATACTGATATTGTGGAGCATCATTTGCCTTTAAAGCCAGAGTTCCCGCCAGTCAAGCAGAAGTTAAGAAGAACTCACCAAAATATGGCAGTAAAAATTAAAGAAGAAGTGTTAAAGCAGATTAATGTCGGTTTTCTTGTGACATCAGTGTATCCTCAGTGGATTTCCAATATTGTCCCTATACCAAAGAAAGACGGAAAAGTTTGCATGTGTGTAGATTACAAAGATCTAAATAAAGCTAGTCCAAAAGATGATTTCTCATTGCCACATATTGATATGTTGGTTGATAGCACAACTAAATTTAAAGTGTTCTCGTTCATGGACGGATTTTCCGGATATAATCAAATAAGTACGGCTTCTGAGGACATGGAAAAAATAACGTTTATCACACCCTGAGGAACATTCTGTTATAGAGTGATGCCCTTCGGGTTAAAGAACGCTGGTGCGACGTACCAGAGGGCTATGACAACCTTATTCCATGATCTGATGCACAAGGAAATTGAGGTATATGTTAATGACATGATTGCCAAATCACAGACTGAAGCAGGGCATGTGGAAGATTTGTTGATGTTGTTTCAACATTTGTGAAAGTATCGTCTCCGTTTGAATCCGAACAAATGCACCTTCGGTGTCCGATCAGGGAAGTTGTTGGGTTTTATTGTCAATCAAAAAGGGATTAAAGTTGACCCAGATTAAGTCAAAGCAATTCAAGAAATGCTCGCGCCAAGGACTGAGAAGCTAGTTAGAGGCTTCCTTGGGCATTTAAATTACATTTCCAGATTCATTTCCCACATGACTGCAACGTGTGAACCGATCTTTAAGTCGTCAAAGAAAGAGCATTAATCATGTATCTGACATTGAAGAAAGAGCATTAATCATGTATCTGACAATGTTGGATAGTTCTATGGGCTATATTTTAGGACATTAGGATGAAATAGGAAAGAAGGAATATGCCATTTATTACCTCAGTAATAAATTTAATGAATTTGAGTCACGAAATTCTATGTTGGAAAAAACATGTTACGCTTTGGCTTGGGCGGCAAAGAGGTTGCGACAATATATGCTAAACCATACTACTTGGTTGATTTCCAAAATGGATACAATTAAGTATATTTTTGAAAATCCCGCTCTTACCGGGAGAATTTCCCGTTGGCAGATGTTATTGTCTGAATACCATATTAAGTACCACACTCAAAAGGGCATAAAAAGCAGTGTTCTAGCGGACTATCTTGCTCACCAACCGGTAGATGATTGTCAACCTGTCAAGTTTGATTTCCCTGATGAGAATGTAATGTTCTTGAAAGAGAAAGATTATGATGAACCTTTTCCTAGGAAAGGTCCTGATCCTGAATCCTGGTGGGGTATTGTTGTACACCAAAATTTGCCCTCTCATTTATCAAGACTTTTCTCACAAGATCTCTTTGACTCAAGACTGGATTAGGGTTTGGTCAGCTCAAGACATCTCATCTTACACTGTTGACCCAAAATTAGGGTTTGAGTTTGCATAAGGATTTTTGGACTATCAATGCTTCATATGACTTTCAAACATCATTATGGACCTCTAAGATTACTCATGACAAGTTTCAAGCTTTGAACCACATTTTTTATCAGTCAATTGGACAGTTGACCTAAAAATCAGCTGTATTGGGGAAAAAGTCAACCATGGTCAATTTATAGTCAAACTTCATGATTTTTAATCCACATCAACATTCTTCTAGACTCATATGTATTATTTGATCAAGTTTGGACCATAATTCCTCAAGAAATTTGATCAAATCATCAAAAGGGCAAAATGGTCAAAATTAGGGTTTTGACTGAGAAAGGGCAATTTCTGATTTTTGATCTAGCAAATGACTAATTGGTTTGAAGAATGATTCCAAGGGTTCAATTGCATCATCTTGACGTAATTACATGGTTCAAAACATTGCAAATCCATTGGATAGACAAAAGAAATTTGCAGTCAACTGATCAAAAGTCAACTGTATACTGAAAAGTCAAACTTTGACTTTTTGGTCAAAATCAAGTGCCAAAGATCACAATTCATCAAAACATGTTAAAATGTGAAACTTGTTCATCAAGAAATCAAAGATTGAAGATTTGGTTTTGAAATTTGAATTTTTCTTAACTTAGAAATTTTTCTAAGTATAGAAAATTTCTTATTCTTTCTCAACTTTAAGCCATTTTTCACCATGATACAAGATGATTCAAAGAAAGTTCCCACCATAAAAGTTGTAGACCTCCATTAAATCTACAACTTTTATTCACACATTTTTCCTAAATATGCTTGGATCTCAAGAGATAATTTTGTGATTACATGCCCATGAACTAAAATAACTTAGTGAAATTTTGCCCTAATTTAGGCAGGTTTTGGACCCAACTTCATGGCAATTTTTCACCTAGTTCCAAGAGGAATCTTGAAATGAATTTCAAAGATGAGTTATAGATCACATTGCAAGCTTTCCAAAATGTCCACGAACTCCTTGAGATCATCTTTGAGTAGGGAGAATCGAAGAGATGAAATTGGCAATTTCTCACTTTGAATTCAAGTCATTTCATGAAGAACAAAATTCAAATCTGAACCTATGCTGCCTAATTCTTGCTTTACAGGTCTCAAACTTGTTTCTCACTTCATAATTTAATGCTTACTCAGTTGGAAAAGCCTTAATCCAAGCCCAAGGGTCTTTGTCCAAGCTTTAATTCCATAAAATGGCAGAAAGTTGCCATTGCCATTTTGGAAAAGCTTAACTTTTGCAAATTTTCAATTCTTGAGCATTGGACCTGTCTTCTCTGCACACACAAGTCCTACAAACCTAAAGCAATTTGTATAGAGCTTGTACCAACTCCAAGCAGGCCATTACAAGCATGTAGAGACTTGTCCCTTCACTTTGCTTCAAAGGCAAGAAAGAGTGCAAAAAGGCTACAACTCAAAAATTTGTTGAGGATTGGATTGGAAACTTTCTCCATACTAATACACAAACATATTACAGCTTAGAACACGATTGAAAACGTCCAAAAAACACTCAAAAAGTCCCTCTTACCAAAAACCTGTCAAACACTTGCAGTTTGAGCATAAGCATAACAATCCACAAATTCACTCGTGCGTTTCAAGTTTTAATCACTCAAACACTTTACCTACCTCATATCTAAGTGTTCCAGACCATCATCCCCCCACTGTAACACCTCCTTCTCCATCTACCATTTTTGTTTTTCAAGCTTGCAGGTTGACTTGGATAAAGAGTTTCAGACACTTTCAAAGCAAGCTAAATATTGGAACTTACTCAGGGAGGTTCAAGCAAGCTAAAGGAACCTTCAGGCCTTCCTAAATATCACTCAAACTCCATTCAAGATCTCAGTTGAAAGAGGTAAGAATTCCAACTTTTATCTCTTCGTACAGGCATCCATTGGCCACGATTTTAGAAAGGAAAATGTAGATATTATAGTGCTAAAGCCAACCATGTGCATAGATTTCATTTTTGTTCATTATGTGTAGAGGATTTTGGAGTTCAATTTTTTGTAAAAATTAGGTTTAAAATTAGGGCTTTCAAAATTTGTTCTAATCTTTTATTGCTAGTTTCCATAAGTTACATGTCTGAAATCGTGAGAAAGAGTACTATCATTTTCATGTTGGAGGTTTCCATTTTCATGGAGAGATGAGAAAGATACATAGCTTCTGGCCAGCTTGAGGAAGAAGATGAAATACAGGGCAAGGAAGCTTTTTACGTTATGTTTTTATTGTTTCATATAAACTAACAGATGTACAGCCACCCCAGTGGCAAGGTAGCGCGCTGGCAATGCCCAGGTCATGGGTTCGAACCTTGGCGCTACCTTTTACATTTTTCTCATTTTTCCAGCTTCAGTTTTGGCATTTTTGGCAGTATGGACTTGGTTCTTGGGCCTTCTATTTTTTTTCTAACACACTACCCCCTGTTTGCTTGCAGCACCCCTGGCCCAATCTTTTATTATTTATTTTATTTTCATATTTGTTTTATAAAAATATTTTCTTTAACACATAAAAATCATTAAAAAAATATAAATATGATAAATATTGCATTTTTATTTTTTTTCATTTTATTTTCACATAAAAATATATTTTATTTTAAATATATACTAACTATCTTTCTTAAATAAATTCGTAAAAATAAATTAAACTTAGATATATTCTTTTTTTTTATATATATACTTGTAAATATTTATTTTAACATATAAAAGGACCAAAATACTTCACAAATGCTATTTATTATTTTCAAGACAAAAATACAAAAAAATACTTAAATAAATTTATTTTCTTTTAACAAATTAAATTAGGGTTAATCAAAATCTTTTCTAAAAAATAATTTTTCTTTCTTAATTAATTTAAATTCAATTTTGGCTTATTTATTAGGCTTAGATTAAAACTTCTTTTCACATATAAAATAAAAACAAAAATCCTTTTTTTCTTGCATATACATACCATTGCACATTTAATTTATATTGTATCTTATTTATTCAAATATTTGTACAAATTCGATTTGGTTGTAATAGCTTAATTAGATTTACATTATTGAAAATCCCCATTCAAAATTTGTATTCCCCCCTCCCATAAAATGTTGTAATAGCGTAGTAATCTTTAAATTTCGCAATTTACCGTTTTTACATACCATGTTAGTAATTAGGGTTTGAATGGCAAGATAAAAAAAAATCAAATAGAAAACCCTAAATCCGAGACAAAATCAAGCATGAAAATAACACACTTGTACACAAGCACCCTTAGGGTTTCCCCACTTGGTTGCCTTGTACAAAAATGGCCATATTACGCATGCGAAGTATCTTGGTAAAACAAACAAGTATAAGATCATAGTCCCTCGATGACGCTATTCTAAAGTTGCCTTACAAAATGATCTTAGTCCCTCAAAAAATGCTAAGATACTTTGCAACATTGCTAATCATGGTTATACGATGACCCACGCCCGTCCCGTTTACATCCAAAGATAGAGTTGCTTACCAAATCAATGGTAAGACAACAATGTCAAAAGAATAGAAAATGAACAAGAAAGACATTTGAGTAGGTAGATTGCTTCTAGTTACTTGCTCTATTTTCAAACAACTATCCTTGCTATCTTCAAAACCAATACACACATTTCAAAAACATCTTACACACATTGAACACATTTTCAAAATGACAAACATCTTTGTATACATTCTTACGAATGAGAATCATTACAAAGATTGCCTAAACAAAGGCCTCTTTTACAAAATACTTTCAAAACCACACCAAACATAATTTTAAACAACAAAAGCAAGTGATCTAGAAAGTAACTAAGAGCCCATGGAAAATCATGGATGAAAGGGGTGCTAATACCTTCCCTTTTCATAATCTACCCCCCCGAACTCAAGAAACAATCTCAAAGGTCTTTCCTGTGCTTTTTCACCTTTCCTTTTGGATAAAAGAAAAGTCGGTGGCGACTCTTGCTAACCACAACATTTGCGATAAAACGCAAAACCCTCAAGTCAGTTCTCCCACCGTATCACAGAACTGGCGACTCTGCTGGGGAATTTCTTAAAAGTGGGGTTACCTTAGGGCTAGATCACATTTATTTGCTTACATTGTTTGACTTGTATGCTTTACATTATGTTTCTTTGTTTGGGTTTGAAATCCTCTACCCAGATTTGGGATACATTATAGGTAAATAGCAAATACATTGTGGAAACTGTGCAGGGTATACCAACATGGTCTAAGCAATAGCTATGTTAGTGTGACATATTTGTGGCTACCGGTAGCCTTTGAGTCAATCAAAGAGAATACGGGGCCGCTGAGTGATGTCATGAAGGACTAATGAACTTCTAGAACCCTTTACTTGACCAACTTGGCCTTTAGGATGTAGTGAGATGGCTGGCTTTGGTGCAGTCCGAAGTTGGTAGATACTCGATACTACACTCATTAAGGGTTGGTTTATTGGGATATTTCGGTCGTCATTAAAGAGGTTTGAGCTGAAACAATGACCAAGGAAACAATCCGGTGATATTGAGCTCCTTAGAACCTGGTTAGTATTATTAGGACACGTTTGAGCCAACTAAACTTCAAGAGGGTACTTACCTATAAAACCCCATGCAAGCCTAAACTAAGAACTTGTTTGCTTTGCTTTTATATGCATACTTATACATAATATCATGGACATCATGAACATCATATACATCACTAACCATTTCAAGGATTTTGGAGATTCATCTTTGTTCTTGTAGGATATGGATTCACTTTGCAGGAAAACTATCCAAGTCAACCTTGTAAGAATTCCTCCACAACTTAAGGAGCTAGCTTCAAGGATCCCTGAGAACTCTCCATTCACCGAGAGACATGGTCGTCTACTCAACTTGGTCACCTCCAACACAGATGAGGATATGATGAAGGTGCTCTTCCAGTTCTTTGATCCTTTGCATCATTGCTTCACATTTCTCGACTATCAGCTTGTGCCCACTTTGGAAGAATTCTCTCAACTCTTGAGGATTCCCATTCTCAATCAACTACCTTTCAACGGTACGGAAAGAGACCCAAAGCCAGAAGAGATTGCTCAAGCTCTGCACTTGCACTCATCTGATGTCACAACTTATTGGGAAACTAGAAGTGGTGGTAAAGGCTTCTTAGCAAAGTTCTTGTTTGAGGAAGCCCAAAGATGTTGGAATTCCCTAGAATTGCAAGCCTTTGAGGAAATTGTGGCTATTCTTATCTATGGGATGGTCTTATTTCCCAATCCTGACCAACTCATAGATGTAAGCACCGTCAAAATCTTCATGTCATGCAATCTGGTGCCTACATTGCTAGGGGATATCCTACACTCTTTTCACACTCGCACAATGAGGAAAAGAGGTGTCCTTATGTGTTGCACTCCTCTCCTGGAAATATGGTTTATTTCTCATCTTCCCCAACCAGTCTTAAAGAATGAGCAAGGATTAAGGTGGTCACAAAGGTTAATGACGCTCAAACATTCAGATATTCATTGGTGCTCTCGATCCAAAGAGAATGTTATTATTGTTGACCGTTATGGGGAATTGCCTAATGCCCCTCTACTTGGAATTAGGGAAGGCATCACCTACAACCCATGCTTAGCTCTAAGACAGTTTGGTTACACCCAAAGGACGGCCCGTACGAGATGTTGATTCAAGGTTTGGTATTCGACTACGACAACGACGATCAAGGTCTTCGCCAGAGATTCATCCGAGCTTGGAGGATGCTAAATAAGGTGGATATCAAGACTTTGGGACACAAGAATTCCATCCCTCTTGAGCCTTACCTCAAGTGGGTACGAACTTGCGGTCAAAGTCTTATGATGCCTTATCCTTCAATTCTCCCGGTGATCATTGAGCCTGTTAAGGAGGGAGATGTCCTATACACTATCCTACATCCTGACATGCCCACATCTCTTGAAGACCTACAAAGGGATTGGATACAACTCAAAGGGGAGCGAGATACTTTCGAAGCCCAATTCTACGCAAGTGAGAAGAAGGTTTTGGAACTCACTAGGTTACTTCATGAGGAGCAGACTCTAAATGCCTACATAGCACCAAAGAGGATGCACACTACTTTTTTATCTTAGAGTGTTGTATTATTTTGCCCAAGGGGCATTGATGTCCTCAAACTCTATCTTATTAATATAACGTGTGTTTCTTTTTGTCTAAAACGAACTTGAATCTTTAAAAATCCTTGAAAACATTACATATGCACATATCATTCATCATAACACAAACAGGTCTTTTGCAACAAGTTTCCTCATCTCTCTACTATTTATTTCAGTAAGATGGATCTTGAACAGACGGTCAAAGACCTCCAAACTCAGAACACGTAATTTCAATAGTTACTCATGACCCTAGCCAAGGGGCAAGAAGAGTTGAAGACTCTGTTAGCTGAAGAAAGAAAGAAGAAAACAAAGAAGGTCACTGGGGTTTTAAACATGGGGAGAAGGTTTCAGGGACAAACTAGAAGAACCTTGAATTTCGCAATAACATCCGATGAAGGAGAGGGGAAAGGAAAGGAAATAGCAGTTCCGTCAGAATCTGAAGAGGAGGAAGAAGAGGAAGACTACTCTGAGGAACAGTATCCTAAAGCTGATGATAAGTACAGACATCTTGAAGAGCGTTTGAGTGCTATGGAAATACAAAAGGTGCCAGGTCTAGACTTTGAAGAATTGGGACTAGTATCGGGGATTGTGATCCCACCGAAATTCAAAGTGCCTTTGTTTGCAAAATATGATGGGATGTCATGCCCTAATATGCATCTCCGATCATATGTGAGAAAGATCCAGCCGCACTCCGCTGATAAAGACTTGTGGGTGCATTTTTTCCAAGATAGCCTATTTGAAACACAACTTGATTGGTTTTACCAACTAGAAAGGGCCAACGTCCACAACTGGGAAGACCTTGCCGCAGCTTTCTATAAGCAATATCAATATAATGTTAGTTTGGCGCCTACCCGTACTCAACTTCAGAGTATGGCTATGGCTTCAAATGAGGGTTTCAAGGATTACACGCAGAAATGGAGAGATCTAGCTGGGAGAGTGCAACCCCCTCTGTAATGCCCATAATTTAATTAATTATTTAATTAAATTATTTTTGGAATAATTGTGAAGAAGTGTTATTAAATTGGATTTATTTTATTAAATGGAGAAATAATAATATATTTGAGGTTTTATATTATTATATGGTGAAATAATGTTAGAAGCTAATATTATTTAATGTGGGCCTTTAAGGTGTGAGTGGAAGTAATAAGGGGGTGTAGGTTTTGAGCCCAATAAGGAATAATATGATAATATTAGGTTATTTTATTATTTGTTGTTAGAATAGAAGGAAGAAATAGTAAGAAGAGAAATAAGGATTGTGAAGAACGTGAAGCTGTTGGATTTTGAAGGAGACGACAAGAACAAAGATTCAACCCGGAAATTGTAGAGCGACCTTAGATCCAAGGTAAGGGTGGGGTTATGGCTTTATAATTGGGTTCATGATGTTTGATATATGGGGTTAGATGTAATTGTTGTTTGTTCTTGCATAAATTGCATTATGAATGATGTATGATGAAGATTTGATGAATTTTTTATGAATAAGAATGTTATTATGTTGTTTGATTAATGGAGTAATAGAGTGTAATGTTAAGTGATGAATTATCATGGTTATGATAAGGTTTTAGGGCTGTAGTATGATTCCCGTAGTGAATTACAGTAGAAAACGCAGAAAATTATGCAGACTGTCGAAGGATGTGTCGACCACAAGCTGCATGTGTCGGTACATGAAGGATATTCGACTCAGGAATAGTCGATGCATGTAGGACATGTGTCGATACATGAATGATGTTAGACTCAGGATGAGTCGATGCATGGAGGGTTACGTTGATACATGATGAGTACAATACTCAGGATGAGTCGACACGAAAAGTGCATGTGTCGATACATGCTGTATTGAAAGCTAGAATGAGTCGATCCATAAGGAGTATGTGTCGACTCATAGTATACATATGAAGCAGGATGTGTCGACCCATAGTGTTTTGTGTCGATACATAAGGTCTGGTTTTTGATAGAATTGACTTTTAATTGCTGTAACTTGAGTTTAGGATGTTGTTTGAGATGTCGTTCGAAGCGTTGATTAGCTAACGCGATGAACTTTGTTCTAGATGATTTAAATGATGATTAGGAGGTGTAATCCCAGTAACCAATTTAGGATTTAGAATTAATTCCCGTAGACGATCGTTTTGCTGGATTTTGGGCAGAATGATGAATTTTGATGTGTTAGAGGCTACTGTTAGATATGACAGTAGGATTAATGACAGAAATGAAGTAGAACTGCAGAATAACAGTATGGCTTACTGTATTATTAATATGCAGCTGAGTTATTAGTAAGATGTGGTTATTAAAGTGGTGTTTGATAATTTATGATGAACAAATGATGTTTTATAAATAAGTAATGTTTAATAAATTATTTTGAGATGTTTACAAGATGTTGTAATTGAGATGTTATGAGATGTTGTTGTTCTGAGATGTTTATGAAATGTTGTTCTAAGATGTTTATGAGATGTTGTTCCGAGATGATTGAGATGTTGTTGTTTGAGATGACTGAGATGTTGTCGTTTTGAGATGATTGAGATGTTGTTGTTTTGAGATGTGTTTTGAGATGTTGTTAACTGAGTGTGTTATTACATTCATGTTGAGTCACATACATTGCATTTTTGAGATGGAGCTTATGCTCGTTGAGACGGCCTGGATTTTCAAATTTTGAGATGAAGGTTATGCCTTGTTGATGCCTCTATTAATTGGCAGATTATATTTTTGAGATGGGAGTTCTGCTCCAATGGTACCACATGCATTTGCATAGTTTTGAGTCGCATCATATGAATGAATAATGAGATGTATTTGATGTTTATGAATGAGTATATATGTTGTAATTGTTGTTGATTATGAGATGAGAAGTGGTGATATTATTGATCTAACTTAATATATTAATTATCATGCGCTTTATTATATTGTTAGATATCTCACCCCTTCTGTTTGAATGTTGCCCTTATGTTGGTAATGTGCAGGTAATCGCGAGTGAAGGTTGTATACCTTCAATAGATCGAGTCGGTGTCATTGCTCTGATATGTAACACTCGGGGGGATGAACGCTTGCTGATTTTTTATTGCTGATTTTTAGTTGTTGAACTTTAAATTGTTTATTTATTAAATATGATATGTTTCGAAGTTGCTGCTTTATTTAAACATGTTATTGAATAATTCCGCTGCGTAGTTGTCGAATTATTTAATAAAAGATGTTATGTTGATGTTTCATCCGGTGTTTTGAAAACGTGTTATATATCCATGATGAATGCAATGAATTTGTTAGAAGAATTTGTGACGTCCCGATTCATTTGTATGATTAAAATTTTGTAACTCTGATTTAATTGCATAATTGCTTGGGGTATAATTGGGGTGTTACAGAGTTGGTATCAGAGCAAAAGGTTGGTCCGACCTTGTCGTCGAGTCTTAGTTGTCTAACAATCGAGTATTGTTATTTTGAGTTCTAACAGTTGTTTGTGTTGTAGTGATAAGTTGAGATGTCTGGAAGGAATGATGCTGCTCTTGCTGCTGCTCTAGAAGCAATGGCTTATGCGATGGAAATCATCCGAATGTTGACGGGAATGCTGGATCTCGTAGCTTGGCGACTTTCCAGAGAGAGAATCCACCTACGTTCAAGGGAAAATATGATCCTGACAGAGCATTGGAATGGTTGAAAGAGATTGAGAGGATCTTTCGCGTAATGGACTGCACTCCAGTGCAGAAGGTTCGTTATGGAACTCATATGCTAGCAGTCGAGGCTGATGACTGGTGGCTAGAGACTTGCCAGAAGTTGGAAGCTGCAAGTGTGAGTGTCACTTGGGCTGTGTTCCATAGGGAATTTTTGAGAAAGTATTTTCCTGAAGATGTCCGTGGTAAGAAGGAAATTAAGTTTCTTGAGGTGAAGCAAGGAAGTATGTCTGTTGTTGAGTATGATGCCAAGTTTGCTGAATTGGCTAAGTTTTATCCGCATTACGCTGAGGAAAATGCTGAGTTTTCGAAGTGTATTAAGTTTGAGAATGGGTTGCGCTCGAAAATTAAGAAGGCAGATGGATACCAGAAGATCCGTGTCTTTGCTGATCTGGTTGATAGCTGCAGGATTTTTGAGGAAGATAATAATGCACATTACAAGATTATCAGTGAGAAGAGGGGTAAGCACCCGCAGAATCGTGGTAAACCTTATGATGCCCTAGCTGTTAAGGGTAAGAAGAGGGTTTCTCATGGTTAGAGGACTAGTGGGGGAGATGCTCCTGCTGGTGTGATTTGTTTTAAGTGTGGGAAACCTGGACACAAGAGTAATGTGTGCACTACTGAAGTGAAGAGATGTCATCGTTGTGGTACGAACAAACATATTGTATCTGAGTGCGAGCACAAGAATGTGGTTTTTTTCAATTGTAAGGAAGAAGGGCACATTGGTAGTCAGTGTCTGAAGCCGAAGAAGGCTCAGTCTAGTGGTAAAGTGTTTGCTTTGGTGGAGGATCAAACAGCTTTCGAGGACATACTTATTAGAGGTACATGTTTCATTAATAGTACTCCTTTAATTACTATTATCGATACTTGTGCTACGCATTATTTTATTGCTGCTGATTGTGTTGAAAGATTGGGTCTTGTGTTGTCTTCTTTGAGTGGAGAAATGGTCGTCGATACTCTAGCCAAGGGATCGGTGACTACTTCTTTTGTGTGTGCTAAGTGTCCCTTGTCGATCTTAGACAGAGACTTTGTTGTTGATTTGGTTTGCTTGCCTTTAAGAGGTTTGGATGTGATTCTTGGTATGAACTGGTTAGAGCATAACTGTGTTCATATTAACTGTTATGACAAGTCGGTGAAGTTTTCTACTCCTGAAGAAGAGGAAGATGGTCTGTTGTCTGCTAAACAGTTGAGAAAGTTGATGCAAGAGGAAGCACAAATGTTTTCGTTGATGGCGTCGCTATCTTTAGAGACTCAAGCTATAATTGAGGAATTGCCGGTGGTATGTGAATTTCCTGAACTTTTCCCTGATGAGATTCCTGATGTACCGCCAGAGAGGGAAGTTGAATTTGTAATTGATCTTATACTTGGTACCAGACCTATGTCTATGGCACCATACAGGATGTCTGCGTCTGAGTTGTCTGAGTTAAAGAAGCAACTGGAAGAGTTACTTGAGAAGAGGTTTGTAAGACCAAGTGTATCACCGTGGGGAGCTCCAGTGTTGTTAGTGAAGAAGAAAGATGGAAGTATGAGGCTTTGTGTTGATTATAGACAGTTGAACAAGGTGACGATTAAGAACAAGTATTCGCTTCCAAGAATAGATGACTTGATGAACCAATTGGTGGATTCTCGTGTGTTTAACAAGATTGATTTGAGGTCAGGTTACCATCAGATTAAAGTGAAGGATGAAGATATTCAGAAGAAGGCTTTCAGAACGTGTTATGGACATTACGAGTATTCGGTGATGCCTTTCGGTGTTACTAATGCGCCGGGAGTATTCATGGAATATATGAATCGTATCTTTCATACTTATTTGGATCGGTTTCTAGTGGTGTTCATTGATGATATTTTGATTTACTCTAAGTCAGAAGAAGAGCATGCTGAACATTTAAGAGTAGTATTGCAAGTTTTGAAAGAGAAGAAGTTGTATGCAAAGCTGTCCAAGTGTGAATTTTGGTTAAAAGAGGTTAGTTTTCTTGGTCATGTGATTTCAGGTAGTGGCATTGTTGTAGATCCATCGAAGGTTGATGTTGTGTTGCAAGGGGAAACTCCAAAGTCAGCTACTGAGATTAGAAGCTTCTTGGGATTAGCTGGTTATTATAGAAGGTTTATCGAAGGGTTTTCTAAGTTGTGACTTCCGTTGACTAAGTTGACTTGTAAAGGTAGAGCATTTCTTTGGGATGTTCAATGCGAAGAAAGTTTTACGGAATTGAAGAAGAGGTTAACGTCAGCTCCGATTTTGACGTTGCCTAATCCAGGAAAGTATTTTGTGGTGTATTGTGATGCTTCCAAGATGGGTTTAGGAGGTGTGTTTATGCAGAGTGGTAAGGTATTTGCTGATGCGTCGAGGCAGTTAAGGACTCAAGAGAAGAACTATCCTACGCATGATTTAGAGCTTGCTGCGGTTGTTTTTGTGTTGAAAATTTGGAGGCATTATCTTTATGGTTCTAGATTTGAAGTGTTTAGTGACCATAAGAGCTTAAAGTATTTGTTTGACCAGAAGGAGTTGAATATGAGACAACGAAGATGGTTGGAATTGTTAAAGGATTATGATTTCAGTTTGAATTATCATCCAAGAAAGGCGAATGTGGTAGCTGATGCATGGAGTCAAAAGACTTTACATATGTCAGCAATGATGATTAAAGAGTTGGAATTGATTGAGCAGTTCAGAGATATGAGCTTGGTTTGCGAGGTTACTCCGCAGAGTGTTATGTTGGGTATGTTGAAGATTAATAATGAATTTCTAGACAGTATCAGAGGAGCTCAGAAGTTGGATGTGAAACAGGTAGATTTGATGGTTGAGACTGATCAATCTGAAAATAGTGATTTCAAGTTAGATGAGAAGGGTGTGTTAAGATTTCCTAACCGGATTTGTATTCCTGATGATGGTGAGATGAAGAAAGTGATACTTGAAGAGAGTCATAGAAGTAAGTTGAGTGAGTATTCATCCAGGAGCTACGAAGATGTATCAATATTTGAAAGGTTTGTTTTGGTGGCCTGGGATGAAGAGTGATGTGGCTTAATTTGTGTATGCATGTTTGACTTGTCAGAAGTCGAAAGTTGAACATCAGAAGCCTGCAGGATTGATGCAACCGTTGGAAGTTCCTGAATGGAAATGGGATAGCATTTCAATGGACTTTGTGACGGGGTTGCCTAGTACTTCAAGAGGACATGATTCAATTTGGGTGATTGTTGATAGGCTTACAAAGTCAGCTCCTTTTATTCCTATTAACATCAGTTTTCCAGTGTCGAAGTTGGCTGAGATTTATGTTAGTGTGATTGTGAAACTGCATGGTGTTCCTTTGTGCATTGTGTCAGATAGAGATCCATGATTTACTTCTTATTTTTGGAAGAGTTTGCAAGAAGCGTTGGGTTCTAAGTTGAGGTTGAGTTCAGCGTATCATCCTCAGACAGATGGTCAGACTGAACGAACGATTCAATTGTTAGAAGACTTGTTGAGGGCATGTGTTCTCGAGCAGGGAGGTTCGTGGGATACTTATCTTCCGTTGATAGAGTTCACATATAATAACAGTTACCATTCTAGTATTGGGATGGCACCTTTTGAGGCGTTGTATGGTCGAAGATGTAGAAATCCGTTATGTTGGCATGAATCTGGTGAGAGTGTAGTACTTGGACCTGAACTTGTTCGTGAGACTACCAAGAAGGTGAAGTTGATTCGAGAAAAGATGAAAGCTTCACAAAGTAGGCAGAAGAGTTATCATGACAAGCGAAGGAAGGATTTAGAATTTCAAGCTGGTGATCATGTGTTTTTGAGAGTTACACCTGTGACTGGTGTTGGGTTTGCGTTGAAGTCTAAGAAGCTCACTTCTCGTTTTATTGGACTGTATCAGATTTCAGCGAGAGTGGGGAATGTTGCTTATAGAGTGGCTTTACTGCCTAATCTTTCGAATTTTCATGATGTGTTTCATGTGTCACAACTTTGAAAGTATATTTCAGATCCATCTCATGTGATTCATGTGGACGATGTGCAAGTACGGGATAATCTTACGGTGGAGACGATGCCTGTACGGATAGCAGATCGTGAAATAAAGATTCTAAGGGGCAAAGAGATTGCATTGGTTAAAGTGGTTTGGCTAGGAGCTGCAGGAGAAAGCATGACTTGGGAATTGGAGAGCAAGATGCGAGACTCCTATACTGAATTGTTTGATTGAGGTAAATTTTTGAGGACGAAAATATTCTAAGTGGGGGAGAGTTGTAACTCCCATAATTTAATTAATTATTTAATTAAATTATTTTTGGAATAATTGTGAAGAAGTGTTATTAAATTGGATTTATTTTATTAAATGGAGAAATAATAATATATTTGAGGTTTTATATTATTATGTGGTGAAATAATGTTAGAAGCTAATATTATTTAATGTGGGCCTTTATGGTGTGAGTGGAAGTAATAAGGGGGTGTAGGTTTTGAGCCCAATAAGGAATGATATAATAATATTAGGTTATTTTAGTATTTGTTGTTAGAATAGAAGGAAGAAGCAGTAAGAAGATAAATAAGGATTGTGAAGAACGTGAAGCTGCTGGATTTTGAAGGAGACAGCAAGAACAAAAATCCAACCCAGAAATTGTAGAGCGACCTTCGATCCAAGGTAAGGGTGGGGTTCTGGCTTTATAATTGGGTTCATGATGTTTGATATATGGGGTTAGATGTAATTGCTGTTTGTTCTTGCATAAATTGCATTATGAATGATGTATGATGAAGATTTAATGAATTTTTGATGAATAAGAATGTTATTATGTTGTTTGATCAATGGAGTAATAGAGTGTAATGTTAAGTGATGAATTATCATGGTTATGATAAAGTTTTTAGGGTTGTAGTATGATTCCCGTAGTGAATTACAGTAGAAAACGCAGAAAATTATGCAGACTGTCGAAGGATGTGTCGACCACAAGCTGCATGTGTCGGTACATGAAGGATATTCGACTCAGGATGAGTCAATGACTGCAGGGCATGTGTCGATACATGAATGATGTTAGACTCAGGATGATTCGATGCATGGAGGGTTGTGTCGATACATGATGAGTACAAGACTCAGGATGAGTCGACACGAAGAGTGCGTGTGTCGATACATGCTGTATTGAAAGCCAGAATGAGTCGATCCATAAGGAGGATGTGTCGACTCATAGTATACATATGAAGCAGGATGTGTCGACCCATAGTGTTTTGTGTCGATACATAAGGTCTGAGTTTTGACATAATTACTTTTAATTGTTGTAACTTGAGTTTTAGGATGTTGTTTGAGATGTCGTTCGAAGCGTTGATTAGCTAACGCGATGAACTTTATTCTAGATGATTTAAATGATGATTAAGAGGTGTAATCCCAGTAACCAATTTAGGATTTAGAATTAATTCCTGTAGACGATCGTTATGCTGGATTTTGGGCAGAATGATGAATTTTAAGGTGTTAGTGGCTGCTGTTAGAATATGACAGTAGGATTAATGACAGAAACGAAGTAGAACTGCAGAATAACAGTATGGCTTACTGTATTATTAATATGCAGCTGAGTTATTAGTAAGATGTGGTTATTAAAGTGGTGTTTGATAATTTATGATGAACAAATGATGTTTTATAAATAAGTAATGTTTAATAAATTATTTTGAGATGTTTACAAGATGCTGTAATTGAGATGTTATGAGATGTTGTTGTTCTGAGATGTTTATGAAATGTTGTTCTGAGATGTTTATGAGATGTTGTTCCGAGATGATTGAGATGTTGTTGTTTGAGATGACTGAGATGTTTTCGTTTTGAGATGATTGAGATGTTGCTGTTTTGAGATGTTGTTAACTGAGTGTGTTATTACATTCATGTTGAGTCGCATACACTGCATTTTTGAGATGGAGCTTATGCTCGTTGAGACGGCCTGGATTGGCAAATTTTGAGATGAAGGTTATGCCTTGTTGATGCCTCTATTAATTGGCAGATTAGATTTTTGAGTTGGGAGTTTTGCTCTAATGGTACCACATGCATTTGCATAGTTTTGAGTCGCATCATATGAATAAATAATGAGATGTATTTGATGTTGATGAATGAGTATATATGCTGTAATTGTTGTTTATCATAAGATGAGAAGTGGTGATATTATTGATCTAACTTAATATATTAATTATCATGCGCTTTATTATATTGTTAGATATCTCACCCCTTCTGTTTGAATGTTGCCCTTATGTTGGTAACGTGCAGGTAATCGCGAGTGAAGGTTGTATACCTTCAATAGATCGAGTCGGTGTCATTGCTCTGATATGTAACACTCGGGGGGGTGAACGTTTGCTGATTTTTTATTGCTGGTTTTTAGTTGTTGAACTTTAAATTATTTATTTATTAAATATGAGATGTTTCGAAGTTGCTGCTTTATTTAAAGAGGTTATTGAAGAATTCCACTGCGTAGTTGTCGAATTATTTAATGAAAGGTGTTATGTTGATGGTTCATCCGATGTTTTGAAAACGTGTTATATATCCATGATGAATGCAATGAATTTGTTAGAAGAATTTGTGACGTCCCGATTCATTTGTATGATTAAAATTTTGTAACTCTAATTTAATTGCATAATTGCTTGGGGTAGAATTGGGGTGTTACACCCTCTGTCTGAAAGGGAATTGGTGGGCATGTTCTTAGGCACTGTATCAGGCCCTTTCTTCAACCATCTGATTGGAAGCTAATCTGCAGGATTTACTGAGTTAATACTGACCGGAGAAAGGGTGGAAGTTGGCATAAAGAGTGGAAAGATTTAGAAGGATTCATTTGCCTCTACAGCTGTAAGGAAACCTTTCATTGGGAAGAAGGAGGTATCTGTTGTTTATCCATAAAGGAACCAAGGGAGAGCCGAGCACCGACCAATGGTAGGGGTTGTCATGATCCTAAAGCCTACATCTGATCAACCAAGAAGTAATCAACTGAGGGTGGAGAGGCCAGTCCGACAATTCACCAGAATCAATATGATTCTAGCCCAGGTTTTACCGCACCTTCTGAAATCCAATTTGGCAACTTTAAAAGAAGCTCCAAAGAACCCCAACACAGCATCCCCTCATTATCACCCAAATTCCCGTTGCGCATATTATTCAGAAAGTCCAGGTCATGACACTAACCACTATTGGGCCTTGAAAAACAAAATTCAAGATCTTATAGAGGCAAAAGAGATTGAGTTTGATACGCCCGAGAAGCCAAATATTATTTCTGCTCCTATGCCCAGGCATGGTCACAACACCAGTGCAATTGAAGAAGATTTGTTTGTTACCACAGTTGATGAACTCTTGACTCCACTCCCAATCATTAAGATAAACTTGTTGAAAGCCGGTGTATTCCCGGGTTGTAATGAAGACTGCTATCTTTGCTTATCCTCACCAACTGTTTTCCCTTTATTGAAAACAGGCATTCAACGCTTGATAGACAACAAAGAGATTTTGTTTGAAAGTACTCCTGTTTTACCTGTTCCTGTTGAAGACGTTTCAATCATCACCATCTCCGCCAATTCTTCCAGGGTCCCCAAAAGACCCGTTAGAATTACATCGGTTCCAAAAAATACTCCTCTTATAATCACAATGCCTGGTGTTGTACCCCAAAATTTGCCCTCCCATTTTTCAAGAAATCACAACCCTAGGGTTTTTTCTCAAATTTTCAAAGACTTGGCTCAGAAATTGATCAGACAGACTTTATTTGGCATTAGATCAAGAATTAGGGTTTCTCTCGCATTTCTCAGAAGAAACTGAACTCTCAGAAATTCAATTAAACGTCACATGTTTTCACACTTTTTCAAGTTTACTGGTTGTTCTCAAGGTCTGTTCATCTGGGACAAGAAATGGGAGCTGAGACTGTCATTTGGAATATTCAGGTTTTATCTGATCCAGGTTGACCAGATAATATGCGTCTGTTAAGACATCTGCTTGTTAATGGCTAAAACTCAATACTTTTTATTTATTTATTATCAAATTAAAATTAGCTTAGTTAATTTTCTTTTTCATAACTTATCTTTTTTTATTTCTTTTTTTAATAATAACACTAATAATATATTAAAACTTTGATTTTCTTAAATTAGTTTTATTTTCTTCTTTTATTAATTAATCTTGTTTCATTTGATAAAGAACCAAAAAAATTTTAAATTAACTTAATTAATTTTGCTTTCTTTAAACCCTTTTTTATTGATTAATAAAAATACAAAATAATAGAGATTTTGTTTAATTAAATTTTCTTTCTTTAAAACTTTTTTCCTTTTAAAATTAATAAAATATAAGATTAATAATAATAAAATATTTAATCTTTCTTTTTAGAATAGATTTTATTTTCAAGTAAATACATGCATTTCATACTTTATTGATTTCTTCATAGCTTTATATTGAATCGCGACAATTCTATTTGGTTGTAATACTTGATATTTGGACTTTACTATTCTTATGAGATTCATCCCCATTTGTAATAATTTGTACCCCCATTCCCGGATACTTTTGTAATAACTTAGACTTTTAATTCCCGCAATTTATTGCTTTCAATATATTGTGTAGTAATTAGGCGTGTATGGCAAGATATCCAAAATCAAAACAAATAGTTAGACCTAATACAAGACCTAAATGCATGAAAATGACAAACACAATGCACACTTGCACCCCTAGGGTTTCATCCACTTATTGCCTTTAAAATGGCCATGTTATGCATGTTGAGTATCTTGGCAAAACAAAAACAAAACAAAAGATCATAGTCCCTCGATGACGCTATCTTGGTTGCCTATACAAAATGATCTAGTCCCTCAAAAAATTGCTAAAGATACTTGGAAATATTGCTATCATGGTCAATACGATGACTCGTGCCTGTCCCGTTTAAACATCCAAATACAAGGTTGTTTACCAAATGCAATGGTAAAACAACACTGTTAAAAGGGTCAAAAATGTGTAGGAAAGATCTTTGAGTAGATAGGCTAGACGACTCTTAGTTACTTGATCAAAACTCGCAAATCATCCTTGCTATTTTCAAACACACTTCACAACACAATTTCAAAACATTTCCCAAAAACAAACTTTCAAAACATTGAACATCTTTTCAAAAGACAAACACCTTTGTATATATTCAAACAAGAATCATTACAAAGGTTGCCACAACGATGGCCTCTTTTCAAAACATTTTCAAAACCACACACAAAGCACCATTTCAAACAATTGAAAAGCAAAAGCAAGTGATCTAAACAAGTAACTAAGAGCCCATGGATAACCATGGATGAAAAGGGTGCTTGCACCTTCCCTTTTCATAATCTACCCCCCGAACCCAAGAAAACATCTCAAATATCTTTCCTGTGCTTTTTGACCTTTCCTTTGGATAAAATAAAAAGTCGGTGGCGACTCTTGCTAAACCGAAACATTTGTGAACACAAACGCAAAACCTCAAGTCAGTTCTCCCACCGCATCACAGAACTGGCGACTCTGCTGGGGAGTTATCTAAAAGTGGGGTTACCTTAGGGTTTTAGATCACCTTTACATGCTTATCTTATTTGTCTTGTATGCTTTACTTTTTGGTTCCTTGTTTGGGTTTGTTTTAAATCCTATACCCAGATTTAGGGGCACCTTTTAGGTAAGTAGCAATAAACTGCGAGGGAACTGTGTGGGGTATACCGACATGGTTGAAGCAGTATCTATGTTTATGTGGCACTTTGGTTGGTACCGGTAACCCTTTAGTTGAATCAAAGAGAGTACGGGGCCGCCGCGTGGTGTTGTGATGCATCAACTGACTTTAGAACCTTACTTGACCAACTTGGCCTTATTAGGGGTAGTGAGATGCCTGGATTTGGTGCAGTCCGAAGTTGGTAGATACTCGATACTACACTCATTGAGGGTTGTTTTCTTGGAATATTTTGGTCGCCAGTTAAGTGGATAAACTGAAACAATGAACACAGAAAATAATCCAGTGATATTGAGCTCCTTAGAACCCGGTTACTATTTCTAGGACAGGTTGATCCAACTAGACTTCAAGAGGGTACTTACCTATAAACTCCATGCAAGCCTAAACCTAAGGACTTGTCTGTTTTGTGTAAATGTGATTATCTGTATATACACTTGCTTACTTTTGCATATGTATACATAACATTATAACATCATACCATAGCATTTTCAATAACCATTTCAAGGATCTCGAGGGTCTTTGATGCAGGGTCACGTTGAACCAGACGTCTACCAAGGGGCAAAAGGATTCATTTTCCTCTAAACAAACATCGTCAAAGATCAAGTACAACAACTTGAATTGAGGGCTATGACCCACTTGACATGGTGAGCTTGATTCTCGAGGAAAGACATCCACTGATACAAGTTTTCCAATCAAAGATGTTGATCGAAGTTCAACCTCTAACATTTTCTTGTGTTTACCCCGCGAGATCCTTGAAAACATGCATCCACATATCATGCATCGTATCATGATAGGTTTCCCCTTTTAGGTCTCCTTACCTTCCTACTGTTTATTTCAGTAGAGATGGCTCTAGAGAAGACTATCAAAGATATCCAGACTCAAAATGCTCAACTTCAAGAAATGTTCTTGAACCTGTCCAAGGGGCAGGAAGAAGTGAAAGCTCTCCTCATAAGGGGCATGGTCATGGGGAATCCAGGCGGCATTAGGAATGATCAGTTGGAAGGGCTACAGATTGAGATGGCAACAATGAGAATTCAGATGATGGGACAACTGGTGGGCCAGATGGCTCTCATCTAAAACCTGGCTCAAGGACAAGAGGAGTTAAAGGTCCTCATCAACAAACTGCATCAAGATGGATGTAGCCAAATGGGGCAAACAACTAGGGTTGAGGATCAAGTCATCATTCATCCTCCCTTGAGACAAGAAGCCAAGGGAAAGTCTCCCCAGTTTGCTTCAGGGTCACAAGCCCAACAACAACCTCACCTGCACCAATAGGATAATCGGCGTGAGCAAAATATGTCTGAAAAGCACTCCACTGAGATTAACTTGCCATTATCCCAAGTGCTGCAAGGCTTGATGGAAGTTAAGCTAATTGTATTAAGCCCCCCCCCCCCCCCTCGGCGTCCCAACACAGCCTCCCCAGGGTACAATCCAAATGCAAGATGTGCGTACCATTCCAACAGTCTTGGGCATGACACCGACAGCTGTTGGGCATTGAGAAACAAAATTCAAGATTTGGTTAAAGAAACAACGTTGGAGTTCATGCAAGATGGCCAAATGAAAATATTCCGTTGAAGGCTCTCCGCTTAAATTGACAAGTTCAGACTAAGAGGCTTTTGTTTCATTTGAATTTTCAAGTTGTAATTTCTTTTGTTATTCAAACAATTATCTATTAATGTCAAACTCTGTTTCATTAATGCATTGCATATGTTTGTCTTTAATTCATCCATTAGTTTTCACTATACTTAAACTATGCTTTCTACTTACTTTTGACATTTAACTCTTGCTAAAAGTTACGAGCCTTTAGAGGGAGGATGACGAAAACAATGCCATAATCTCATACAGTATGCTTTTGGACAGACCTTGTTGACGATGTACAAGCGTTTCTTTCAAATCCTAAACACTGGAGTTATAAGGAAGATAATCCCTAGTCAACCCCTTCGAGCCAAAGAAGTAAAAGTTTTCTGTTTTAACACAAATTGAAACCTTTAATCAAACCTGGGGCAGGGTAGTCTCTCGGTTAATTCAAAATGTGCGTTTAGTCACAAACTCTCATTTCGTAATACAACGAATGACATCAAAAACATTCCTTTGGAACCAAAAGACAGTGATGGTTCCTTATCTCATAGGCAGTCGTTATCTCTTAAAAAAAGAAAAACCCACTAAGTCAAAACCTACAAAGGAGACTTGCGAAAGCTGGGGCATCCCGCTGACTGTAATCTCGAGAATAGGAACAGTCAGGCAAAAATTAGGGATAACAAATCAAAATAAAGAGGTCATTACAAATCCTCAACAACATGAAAAATGTTGCAAAAATGACTGCCTTCCAACAAATTCAACTTGTGTGAACCATCACTAAAACGTCGTTCCAGACTCATTTGGAGTTCAAACTCATAATTAACTGAGTTTAGGATTGAAGAACATCACGAAGAGCGAGTGGTACAAATATACTTTGAGCTTTTATCCTTTGTTTCTTAAAGCCGTGAACCAAGCCGCGTTACAACCCTTCAAAAGTCCTAATTGAAGCATGGGTTAGTTCGAAAGCATACTGTTACAAAAGGCATCCTGAATCCTGTAAGGTTTTACTCTAAATCCTGAGTTGAAATTTTTCTTACAAAAGTTTTCTGCTAAAAATGCATTTTCAAAATTTCAAGACAAGCATAAACTTTGCATTATTTGAATATCGTTGTTTTCATATGGCTATTTGTTTGACAGCGAAGAAATTTGCAAAGTGAATATCCGATGAACGAAAGCTCTCTCAGTGAACAAAATCACTTCAAGAGGGATGATACTTCCGTTGCAAAAATCTTCTATCAACAAAGGGGACATGACATGGCATTGTCCGACAAACCTTTGGCAGTCCAGTCAAGATTTCAAGAAATCTCTCAAAGTCCAGTTAACCTGGGGCAATCCAGTCAAGATTTCAAGAAATCTCTCAAAGTGTAAAGTAGCCAGGGGCAAATCTCCGTCGCCGTCACTTGGGGCATTGAACGTCAACCCAAACAAAGGGTTGCATACAGTCAAACATTTCCTGGCAAAGCCATAAACACTCGCTACTTGGGGCAGTGACAAATCTCTCCAAAATCTTCCTCATAAGAGGACTGCCAGCCAGAGTTTCGATCTTTGACAACCTCTTCCCAGCCAAGTCGACCGCAAGAATTCCTGAGAATTTTTCCCATTAAAGTCGCCAGTTTGTTCACTATCAGAGACGAAGAATCCAACTCTTTTCTCCATCACCAGTCCGGGATTTATTTTCCATAGCGAGAGGTCGTCTTGAAAAACATTACACATCTGTACATCAGGACATCATACAACATTGTTGTACCCCAATTTTTACCCTAAGATTCCTCTATCATATCATATCAACTCGATCATAACAAGATCATATTAGGGTTGGTTCTTCCTCTTTTTTCCTATCTTTAAGTTTTCTCTTGAGGAATCTCCAAGCACCTTGGTTGTGTATTTTATATATGTGTTGTTGACTAACTTCTAATCAAAATACAAATAAATATTTGTCTTTGTCTTTGTATATTTTTGTTTGGTAGGTACCAAGTCGAAGCATCTGACAAATAAGGATTTCTGGTATTATTTTCCTAAAATCTCTATTTTGCAAAGAAAAAGAATTAAAAATTTTCATTTTTTTCACTGATGCAATTGATTGCTCTTAAAGTGCAATCGATTGCACATAGTGTATTTTGCGCCATTTTTAAAAAATACACTGTGCAATCGATTGCACAGCGTGAAAATTAAAAAAAAAATCAGCATTTTAAACTTGTCAAATTTTGGCTCCAATTTTCCTTCACTTTTGAAAGATGTATCATTAATTCAAATTTTAGTGCCAATCTTTCATTTTTAAAAAGAATTATCATTAATTCAAATTTTGGCTCTAATATTTGAAAGAATTGTCATTAATTCAAATTTTGGCTCTAATTTTTGAAAGAGTTATCATTAATTCAAATTTTGGCTCCAAGAATCAATTACCAAATTACCACTAATCCCAATCCTAAAAACTCTATAAATAGAGCTCTCATTTCATTAAAATTTCAAGCTTTTGATAGCCAAATCCACCTTGCTAAAAAATCTCTCAATTCTCTCCATCTACCAAATTCACTCAAAGCTCCATTTTCAAAAAGTTAGTAAGCTTTGCATTGAAGCTTACTAATCTTTGAGCTAAACCTTCATCCAAACACTTTTTCTCCATCAATTCTCTACATCTAAGATTGGTCAATTGATTCTTGTGGTTGAATTGAAGCAAATTCTTAAAGTTGTTTTGATAATTCTCTAGATCTACCTTTGGTAAGTTGAATAATTCATCTTTCACAATGTGATCTTTGGGATTGATTCATTGAGCATTATTTTGTGATTCCAATGGTGTTATTTTCTCATAATTTAATGGAATTTTCGTGCTCAATTGGATCCATGATCATAAGGTATTTGATGGAAAGTTTGAACAAGAAATTGGCCTTTTAAAATGCTGTTTTTGCTACTGTAACAGTGTGCAATCGATTGCAGCAACTATGCAATCGATTGCACAGAAGCAATTTTGCACAATTTTTTGAAAACTGTACTGTGTAAATCGATTTACACAATAGTGCAATCGATTTACACAGGGACAGAATGCATTTTTTTGCCTTGTTTTGGGGCAGCTTTGATCCAAAATGATTTTTCTACTCACTCCTTTTGATTGTTGGTTTGGATTGCAATTTTAAATGTCCAATTTGTCTTTAAACTCAATGGACTTTGTGATGTAGATGAAGTTGGATAAATGTTCATCAATTCAAATCTACCTAAGAGTGAATTATTTAATTCATTTTTGGTTCTTTGGATTAATGATATGTTTAGTGCTTTAATCCATCTAGAGGAGTGGTTGAATTTAAAGATGAAAGAATTTTGAAATGGTGATCCAAATTAGCTTATCATTTCCCTCCCTCTTCATCTTATCCATTTCTTTTTTTAATTGTGCTACATTTTAAGGGATGGTGATCTCTATATCATTTATCCAAACATGAATTACATAGATTGCTATTGACCAGCCTCAAAATAGGTGTGACTTCTACATAAGTCCACTTACGATTGCTTAACATAGCGCTAAATTTTGTCCCGATTCGAATAAATGATCATTCGTGGCCCAAACTTATGATTTCAAGCCCAAGTATGTTAATTTGATCTCTTTGATCCAATAACCTTGAGATTCATTGTGTGGAGGCTTTGGTTCTACCAATCCTCTAATGGATCTATAACACCTTTGGTCAACACAGATCACTTAAACATCGTTGATCATTACATGTTGCCTTGTGAGAATTCCAAAATGGATGATATACTTGACAAAAAGCAAATGCAACTTGTTGTGTGGAGGCTTTGGTTCTACCAATCCTCTAATGAGTTCCAAATGTAAGTTTCAAGATGGTCATCCAACTAACCACTAATTACTAACAACTAACTTTACTTTACGCTTTTATTTTCATGCTTTATGTACCATTTACTTTTAGCATTTTACATTTCATGCTATTTTCATCTTTGCTCACTTGAGCATTTACTTTTATGTCATTTTTATTTTGCTCACTTGAGCTTTTATTTCTTTTTAAAGACACCTAATAATAAACATGAACCATAAAAATCATTAATGATACTTGGACTACATGGTTACTATCCTTTGCATTATGGAGTGATGGACTTCTTGGACTTAGGATTAGAGACCTTGGCCTATATTGGAGACTTTGTGACTTTATTTGTTATTTTGTCTGGAGTTCTTGAGGTTTACCTTAAGACATTGGGTTGTTTGTTTGTTTTGTGTGCAGGTTATTGAGATTACGATCTTTGTTTGTAATCTGGAATTCACCCGTATACAGCCGTTACTCTGCCCAATTTTTGCGAAGACTTAAAACACTTGAGGTTTGGTTCTCTCAAGAGGTCTAGTATCTTTGCTTGCTTGGTTTCAATCCGAAGAATTGGAATTCTATATTGACTCATAATGTCAAGTATTGGCTTCTTGTTGGTTAGATGGTTCTTATCCCTAGCTTTTACCTTATGCTTTAGGATAGCCTCTTCTTCTCCTCTCATCTTCTTTAATTTCAAAAATCTTCTCCCTCCTTTAAAAAAAACTCTTCTTGTTTTGAAACTTGAAACATTTTCATAATAAACTTGGACTTAGGTCCATGCATCTTCGAAACATTTTCATAAATAAATTTCAATCAATTTAATAATACCTTGACCTTTTTTTTGTGAGAAGACTAAAAGTCAATCAATCTCATTTCAAACCATTTTGCCACTTTGGCTTTTACCTTTAAACTTTTCTCAAAATATTAGACTCTTGTCAATCCTTGTAGTGATGTAAACAACTATACTTCTACAATATGTAGTGAAGTGAGATATTTTCCACTTGGGTGTTGAGTGAGGCATTGTTGATTTTAAAATCCAAGCCATATCCTCCACTTTGAGATGATGCAAATTCTCCTTTCTCATGATTGTGGGTAGTAAGTATGTTTTTTCACACGGATAATTGTGATGATGTCTTATCTCATAAAATCAACCAACACACTTGTGTTTCAAATTTTTAAAAGAGGAACTACGTGTACCCTGATCCCTTATTGCACGAAAGGTGGTACGTAGGCACTAAAGGTTCGCAACCGTGGCGGGTGCAAAAATCATAAAAATATTTCTTTTCTCACCTTCACCATCCATTTTATATACAACACATTTTTATAGCCAAAATATACAGATTTTTCAAAGAGGTTCCTGCGGAGTACCGTAGATGTTTAGGGTGCTAATACCTTCCCTTTGCATAACCAACCCCCTTACCTTGAATCTTTCCCCCTCTTTTTGGGTTATTCGCTCTTTTCCCATTCCTTTGGAAACAATAAAGCACGGTGGCGATTTTGATTTTGATTTGTATAAAGTCTAGTCAATCCAATGGCTTAGTCTTGCACATTTCTACCGCCACAGAAAAATGGCGACTTCACTGGGGAAATGAGATTGACCTCTTGCTGGTCCATCCCTAAGTGGGTTAAACCTATCTTTGTTTATATCTGTATATGTGCTATTGTTGTTTATGTGTTATATTTTGTATATATGTTTGTCTGGATTTTCCTAGTTTACAGGATGCTTGGTGATTACTCATAAGTCCTATACCCGGACTTGGGCAAACTTTAAGATAGGACGGGCGGTATAGTCATGTTAACTTTGAGGGAGTAATCCCCAAAAAGGAGGCATGAGATCCCCCACTCAGTGGAGGCCCCTTTGACTGTAGTGTCGTTTACCGAGTAATCGGGAAGACGTATTGCTTTCGAACTGGGAGCCTACCGAAGCTGAGGACCGTAGATTACCTAACCCCTCTTGTCCTTTTAGGTGTAGTACGGAAGCTATAACGGAGTAATTCGGAAGTAGTTGTCACGCGATACTATGCTCAGACGAGTCTTTCTTGAGAATATTACTAATTACCGAGTTAATCTGGAAGTTGGTAATATCCGAAGGAAGGATGTAGACTCTGAGAACCTCTAGAACCTTGTTCGGCAGGTGATAACTTTTGAGACCAATACCTTATGGGTAGTACCTTCGACCTCATGCTCGTGACGTTGAACCTATGAACCCTATATGTGTGATCTTGTGTGTGATTGTTGCATCATGCACCCATGCACTCATAAGCATCTTTTGAAAAAACAATATTTCAAGGGATTTGAAGGTTGACTATTTGTGAATATCTCAGGTACTTTTAAACCATGGATTCTGGAAAGAGAAAGACCGGGAAATACAGTTTCAAGGATCCTAAGATAGATGAGTTGATCAGTCTAATTCCCGAGATCGAGTGTTCTGCAGACTTTCGGAAGAAGTATGGATCCATTATTCCTCTCATGAAGCTGAAGATGAAGGAGGGTTTTCTCTCAACTTTGGTCCAGTTCTATGATCCGGTGTATCACTTCTTTACTTTTCCCGATTATCAGTTGATGCCAACACTGGAAGAGTATTCCTATCTATTGGATTTACCTGTTACCAATCGCGTTCCTTTTACTGGTTTGGAGGGTGAGCCAAAACCACATGAGATTGCTGCTTTGATTCATCTGGGGAAGTCTGAGGTGGAAGCTCATATGACTACCAAAGGAGGGATTAGAGGATTACCAGCTCAGTTCTTATTGGAGAAAGCTCGTTACTTTGCCAGGATGAAGAGTACGGTTGCTTTTGAGGCCATCTTTGCTTTACTCGCCTATGGATTATTCTTATTTCCTAATGTGGACAAGTTTGTCGACATTAACGCTATCAAGATTTTCATGATTGGAAACCCGGTTCCTACACTGTTGGGTGATGCTTATTACTCTGTTCATCTTCGAAATTATTATCATGGGGGAATGATTATCTGTTGCACGCCTTTGTTGTATCAGTGGTTTACCTCTCATATGCCTCAGTCTGACGCTTTTTGGGATGTCAAGAAGGAACCCCGTTGGGCTCCTAAGATCATGACACTTACTCACTCGGATATTGATTGGTATCATCAAGCTTACTAGGATGTGGAGATTATTGACAGTTGTGGTAGTTTCCCCAATGTGCCTCTTCTTGGTACAAAGGGAGGAATTAACTATAACCCTGTTCTTGCACGGCGACAACTTGGTTATCCGATGAGGGATAAACCGAACAATATTCATCTGAGTAGTTTCTTTCTGAAGGAAGGAGAAGACCACAGGGAAGCTAAGGAGCAGATTGCGAAGGCCTGGCGTCACATTCATAAGAAGAGTAGGAAGGATTTGGGACCTAGGGGTGTTGTTTCTTTGGAGCCATATCTTCAGTGGGTCTGATCGAGAGCCATTCAGTTGAAGATGTCGTATACTTGGGAGACACCCATGCCTGATTTGTTTGTGAAGACCACTCCTCCCTTATTAGATGATCTAGAAGAGCTGCAGCTTGCTTTAGTTAGGATGCAACAGTAAAGGGATGCTTGGAAGAACAAGTTCCAGACTTTAGAGAGTTCTTACAGATCAGACCTGAAGGAGAGAGATGATTTGATCGAGATCCTTGAGAGTCGAGCAGTAAAGTCTATGGAGAGGCAAGGAGATTTATTTTCTCCTAAGCCTCAAACAGGTGTTGTTTGTTCACTTCCTGATTCAGATTATTGGAAGGAGGTTGCCATCAGACATGTGGAAGAAAACCAGAGGTTGAGAGCTCAGATTGCCAGGCTCACAGGGAAGCGCATTCGTACAGATTGATCTCTATCAGTTCCTTTTCTCAGGATTTTAGATTGTATTTTCATCTTGTACTTGGGATCATTGAAACTTGTAACCCATTTCGAAGTTATTATAATAAAAGTTTTCAGTATTTCAAATGCGTTGTTATTTTGATGTTTGCAATATGTCTGTAAATCTTAAATCCCTTGAAATATTAAATGATAAAATAATAATAATCATATACATTGCATATCATGCATCATATTGCACATGTTTTTGCATTTGTTATGCATATCCAGGTGCCTTACCCAGCTTCTTTACTTCATTCAGCAAGCTGACTCATCACTAAAACACTCGGGCTAATTTCAAAAAGAAGATGGACAACTTAGAACAGGAGAATCGCGAGCTGCGCGAAGAAGTTTCTTCTTTGAAGGCTGGCTTGGCCAACTTGACTACTCTGATGGAAGCTCTGGTGGTTGCTCAGAATCAACCATTGAGTGTTCAACCTCAACCAACAAGGGTAAGTACTGAAGTTCTGATTGTTCCTGTATCCGCTACTCCGGCTGTTGTTCAAAACCGTATGCCTCAGGGTTATCCGTGGGGAATGCCAGAGAATTTTGCACCTGAAGGTTTCAATCTGGGTCCTCAAGATGCTCCAGTGGTTCCAAATGTTGTTACTCCTGCACCTCCTGTGGTGCATACTGTTCCTGCTGCACCTCCTTCGGTGAATTTGGTTCCGTTTGTTAATGAAGATGTGTGTCATCCTTTCCCTTCGCTGAGTGAAGACTTGGGTCTTTATGACAGAATGGATGATTTCCAAGACCAGTTTGATAGAATGCAAAGAGAGATGAAGGCTCTTAGGGGAAAAGAGTTGTTCGGGCAGAATGTGAATGAGTTGTGTTTGGTCCTAAATGTTAAAGTGCCTGCTAAGTTCAAGGTCCCGGGATTTGAGAAGTACAAGGGCAACACTTGCCCTCGTGCTCATCTGGTGATGTATGTGAGAAGGATGTCTACCCATACTGATGATCAACGTCTGCTGATTCATTTTTTCCAGGATAGTCTGACCGGTGCTGCGTTGAAATGGTACATGAGTTTAGACAGCGTCAACATCCATACTTTTAATGATTTGGGAGAAGAATTCATTAAAAAATACAAGTACAATGTGGACATGGCGCCTGACCGTGACCAGCTTAGGGCCATGGTTCAGAAAGATAGAGAATTATTCAAAGAGTATGCACAGAGATGGCGCGAAGTGGCTGCACAAGTGATTCCACCCGTGGAAGAGAAAGAAATGACCAAGATTTTTCTAAAGACGCTAGGAGCTTTCTACTACTAAAGAATGGTAGCAAGTGCCCTAAGTGATTTTACAGAGATGGTAGGAATGGGTGTCCGCCTAGAAGAGGCAGTAAGAGAAGGCCGTTTGACAAAGGGTGAAGGATCTGGAGGTGTGAAGAAGCCATCTTACGGGTTTACAAAGAAGAAAGAGTGGATACAAATGTTGTTATGCAAGAGAGAAAGGTAAACGCTCCTAGAAGGAATTATCAGCGTCATCAGCAAGTCGCCTCAGTTACTCCTGTTATGAATGTCGCTCCAACTACCGTTGCTTATCAGAGACCATCCCAGTAGGGGAATCAAGGGTGTAATCAGAGAAGGGAGAACTATGATCTTATTCCCATGAGCTATGTAGAGCTATTACCAGCATTGGTTCAGAAGAAGTTGGTCCAGACACGACCACCTCCCGCTGTACCATCACCATTGTCGTGGTATTACAAAGCAGACCAGACGTGTGCCTTTCATCAGGGAGCACCAGGGCATAGTGTTGAGAATTGTTATCCTTTGAGGACTGGAGTGCAAAGGTTGTTGAAGTCTGGAATTTTATCTTTCAAAGACGTGGGACCTAATGTGAAAGACAATCCTCTACCCAAGCACGGGGGAGTGAATGCTGTGAATATGGTGGCCGATTGTCCAGGCAACTTTCGAATTTTTGAAATTAATCTAGTTAGAGGGGATTTGGTGAAGATGCACGCAGATCTCTGTAAATTCAGTTATTATACGCATGACCATACCAGTTGTGTTGTTTGCAGTACAGATATACAGGGTTGCAAGAAGATAAATGTTGATTTACAGGAGATGATGGATGAAGGTTTAATCCATATAATCAGGCCTAAGGCGGAATATGAAGAGGAAGTGAATATGGTTTCTGGATGTCCGGGTGAATTCAGGATTTTTGATGTGGATCATTTGAATGAGGGTCTAGTGCAGTTACATGCTACCTTCTGCCATACTGCTGGTCAGGTGGAACACCAATATGGATCTTGCATAATTTGTTGTCAAAATCCCCGAGGATGTTCTGTTGTGAGGGAAGGTGTTCAGTTGCTGTTAGAAAATGGAACCATCAAGATCACAGGTCAGAGAGATGATTATCATGAGATTTATATGGTTGAAGTCTGTTTGATGGAAGAGTTAGAGGAAGAGTATGCCTCCGTAGATGAGTATTTCTCTTCAAACGAAGATTTGTTTGCCGGAAATGGATTTTTGATGGCTGATTGTGTTGAGGAAGGGGTGAATGTCATTGTACCTTGTTTTGGTGCACCCACTCATCTTGAGGTGGAGTACCATAGCAAACCAGTTGTTGCCCCATTGGTAATTAGTCTGCCAGGTCTTGTTCCCTATGAATCAGATAAGGCTGTTCCTTACAAATACAATGCTATGATCTTAGAAGATGGGGTGGATATTCCCATCCAGCCGATGCCAGATGTTGGAAATATAGCTAATAATAGCAGAGTGACCCGTAGTGGTTGTGTATCTGCGTCGGTCATTCGAATAGATGTTGTTGCTGGAAAGAAGATTGCTGAGAATGATGAGCCTAAGAAGTCTGCAGGAGGGACTAGTGGAGCTACATTAGAGAAAGAAATGGATGATATCTTGAAGATAATTAAGATGAGTGATTACAGAATTGTAGATCAACTATTACAGACTCCTTCAAAGATATCTATTTTAGCTTTATTGATGAATTCCTCTACTCATAGAGAATCGCTGATGAGAGTACTAGACCAAGCTTTTGTAGAGAATGACATGCCATTAGATCAATTCAGCAGCGTAATTGGAAACATTACGTCATGTAACAATTTGAGCTTCTGTGATGATGAGTTACCAGATGAAGGGAGGAATCACAACCTGGCCCTCCACATATCCATGAACTGTAAGAATGATTCACTGTCCAATGTGCTAATTGATAATGGATCCGCGCTGAATGTCATACCGAGAAGTACCCTCTTGAAGTTAAAGTATCAAGGAACATCTATGCGCCCGAGTGGCATCATTGTGAAGGCTTTTGATGGGTCGAGGAAATATGTCATCGGTGAAGTGGACCTGCCCATCCATATAGGACCACATTTGTTCTTGATAACCTTCCAGGTTATGGATATTATTCCCGCATATAGTTGTTTGCTTGGACGACCATGGATACACGAAGCAGGGGCTGTCACTTCAACTCTGCATCAGAAGCTAAAATTTGTGCGTGAAGGGAAGGTAGTGATCATAAATGGGGAGCAGGCGTTGTTGATATCCCATCTATCCTCTTTCAGTATTGTAGAAGCGGATGAGGCTGCTATTGGAACCCAGTTCCAAGCCCTATCCATTGACAACATAAGGAGGAATGAGAATTCTGTAGTTTCCCTGAAGGACGCGCAACAGGTTGTGCGCAATGGTCATAATGCAGTTTGGGGACGATTGGTGGATCCACCCGTGAACAAGAACAAAACTGGTTTGGGTTTTTCTTCGAAGAATGGCAAAGGCGAAAGTTTGAAGTCAAAGTCTCCTGTGAACAGTTATCATGATGTTTTCTGCAGTGGAGGCTACCTCCATCCAATTGGTTCTGGAATCAATGTTGTTGAAGAAGATGAAGCAGAGCAGGAAGTACCGAATTTTGTGACGCATGGAGTCCGAGTTCAGAACTGGGTCACCATTGATGTTCCTTCTTGCATACATATTTCAAAGTAATTTGTTTTGTTAATCTGTTTCTTTCTTTGATGAGCTTTCACTCTGCCCAAGGTGAAAGTATTGTATGGGCTTATCCGTTTGCTTTGATTTTTAAGATCATTAATAAAAGTTGTCTTTGCTTCCAAAAATATGTCTTTATTTTCTGCTTTTTCTTGGGAAATGGTAATCAAATAAAAAACCCTTTCAAAATAAATGATAATTGAAAATTAATCTGCATGATCACTTGTTATATGTGTCAGTTTCTAAAAGTAATCATAAATCATATGTGCAGATTAATTAAAAAAACCCGTTGAATACAATGACCCTGCACCCTCTCCCAACTTTGAATGTCCTGTGTTTGGGGCTGAAGAAGAAGATTATGATGAGATTCCAGAAGAAGTCTCACGGTTGCTTGAGCACGAGGATAATACCATTCAGCCATATAAGGAGCCTTTGGAAGTGATTAATTTGGGTTCATAAGAAGATTCGAAAGAGATTAAGATTGGAGCATCGTTGCATCTTGATGTGAAGAGCGGGTTGATTGAGTTGTTGAAAGGGTATATGGATATTTTTGCTTGGTCTTATCAAGACATGCCTGGTCTAGATACAGACATTGTTGAGCATCATTTGCCATTGAAGCCAGAGTGTCCGCCAGTTAAACAAAAGTTGAGAAGAACCCACCCAAATATGGCAGTAAAGATCAAAGAGGAGGTCCTAAAGCAGATTAATGCTGGTTTTCTTGTGATGTCAGTGTATCCTCAATGGATTGCCAATATTGTCCCAGTACCGAAAAAAGATGGAAAAGTCCGCATGTGCGTAGATTACAGAGATCTAAATAAATCTAGTCCAAAAGATGATTTTCCATTGCCTCACATTGATATGTTAGTGGATAGAACAGCAAAATTCAAAGTATTCTCGTTCATGGACGGATTTTCCGGGTATAATCAAATAAGAATGGCTCCAGAGGACATGGAAAAAACAAAGTTTATCACACCCTAGGGAACATTCTGTTACAGAGTGATGCTCTTTGGGTTGAAGAACGCTGGTGCAACGTACCAGAGGGCTATGACAATCCTATTCCATGATCTGATGCACAAGGAAATTGAAGTATATGTTGATGATATGATTGCCAAATCCTAAACTGAAGAAGGGCATATAAAAGATTTGTTGAAGTTGTTTCAGCGTTTGAGGAAGTTTCGTCTCCGCTTGAATCCAGATAAATGCACCTTCAGAGTTAGATCGGGGAAATTGTTAGGTTTTATTGTTAGCCAGAAAGGAATTGAAGTTGATCCTGATAAAGTCAGAGTAATTCAAGAAATTCCAGCACCAAGAACTGAAAAGCAAGTCAGTGGTTTCCTCGGGCGTTTGAATTATATTTCCAGATTCATTTCCCACATGACTGCAAAGTCTAAACCGATCTTTAAGTTGTTAAAGAAAGATCAAGGTTGTGTGTGGACAGATGACTGCCAAAGGGCATTTGAGAGTATTAAAGAGTATCTGCGTGAACCTCCTATCTTGCTCCCTCCCGTAGAAGGAAGACCGCTGATTATGTATCTAACGGTGTTAGATAAATCCATGGGTTGTATTTTGGGACAACAGCATGAAACGGGAAAGAAAGAGTTCGCCATTTATTATCTCAGCAAAAAGTTCACTGATTGTGAGTTGCGGTATTCCATGCTAGAAAAGACATGTTGTGCTTTGGCCTGGGCGGCAAAGCGTTTGTGGCAGTATATGTTGAATCATACCACTTGGTTGATCTCCAAAATGGATCCAATCAAGTATATTTTTGAGAAGCCTGCTCTTACGGGGAGAATTGCCCGCTGGCAGATGTTGTTGTCTGAATATGATATTGAGTACCGCACTCAAAAAGCTATTAAAAGTAGTGTGTTGGCAGATTACCTTGCTCACCAATCGGTGGAAGATCATCAGTCTGCAGAATTTGAATTCCCTAATGAGGATGTAATGTTCTTGAAAGTGAAAGATTGTGATGAACCATTGCCTGAGGAAGGCCCTGACCCTGAATCTCATTGGAGTATGATTTTTGATGGAGCGGTGAATGCTTATGGTAAAGGAATTGGTGTTGTGATTGTCACTTCTCATGGATCGCACATTCCTTTTACTGCAAGGCTAACATTTGATTGCACTAATAATATGGCGGAATATGAGGCTTGCATCATGGGTCTTGAGGAAGCTATTGATCTCAGAATCAAAATTCTAGATGTGTATAGTGATTCAGCTTTGGTAATAAATCAGATTAAAGGAGAATGGGATACTCGTCACCCTGGCTTGATCCCTTACAAAGATTATGCTAAAAGATTGCTACCCTTCTTCAATAAAGTTAAATTCCATCACATCCCTAGAGATGAGAATCAAATGGCGGATGCTCTGGAAACTCTGGCTTCCATGTATCAAGTGAATTCTTGGAATGATATACCCTGTATTACAGTTCGAAGGCTGGATAGGCCCACTCATGTGTTTGCAACAGAGGAGGTAGCAGATGAAAAACCTTGGTATTATGATATCAAGCATTTTCTTCAGACTCGGGAATACCCGATTGGTGCATCGAGGAAAGATAGAAAGACATTGAGAAGATTGGCAGGCAGTTTCTTCCTCAGTGAAAATGTGCTATACAAGAGAAATTATGACATGGTCTTGCTCAGATGCGTGGATAGACACGAAGCAGACATGTTGATGCATGAGATTCATGAAGGTTCATTTGGCACTCATGCGAATGGACATTCGATGGCTAAAAAGATGCTAAGGGCAGGTTGCTATTGGTTGACAATGGAATCTGATTGTTGCAAATTTGCAAAGAAGTGCCATAAATGCCAGATTTATGAAGATAAGATCCATGTGCCTCCGACACTTCTCAATGTAATTTCCTCCCCATGGCCTTTCTCTATGTGGGGTATTGACATGATCGGGATGATAGAACCCAAAGCTTCGAATGGACACCGTTTCATTTTGGTACCGATTAACTACTTTACCAAATGGGTAGAGGCTGCTTCTTATGCCAATGTTACCAAACAGGTGGTTGTGCGTTTCATCAAAAACAATCTGATATGCCGGTATGGTGTGCCGAGTAGAATCATCACTGACAATGGCTCAAATTTGAACAACAAAATGATGACAGAACTGTGTGAAGAATTCAAGATTGTCCATCACAATTCGTCTCCATATAGGCCAAAGATGAATGGGGCTGTTGAGGCTGCTAATAAGAATATCAAGAGAATTATCCAGAAAATGGTTATTACTTATAAGGATTGGAATGAAATGCTCCCTTTTTCTCTGCATGGATATCGAACATCTGTCCGCACTTCAACAGGAGCAACCCCGTTCTCCCTGGTATATGGAATGGAAGTTGTACTCCCTGTTGAGGTAGAGATTCCCTCGTTGCGTGTGATAATGGAAGCCAAGTTGACAGAGGCTGAATGGGTCCAGAACAGGTTTGACCAATTAAATTTGATTGAAGAGAAGAGAATGACAGCTTTGTGTCATGGGCAGTTATATCATAAAAGAATGAAGAAAGAATTTGATAAAAAGGTCAAACCTCGTGAATTCAGAGAAGGCAACCTCGTGCTCAGGAAGATCATGTCTTTGAAAACTGATTCTAGGGGCAAGTGGACTCCCAATTTTGAAGGCCCGTGTGTTGTCAAGAAAGCCTTCTCTGGTGGTGCATTAATTCTTGAAACTATGGATGGCGAGGAATTCCCACGTCCCATGAATGTTGACGCAGTCAAGAAATACTTCGCCTAAAGAAATAAAAGAACAGCTCGCTAAGTTGAAAACCCAAAAGGGCGGCTTAGGCAAAAAGGAGCGTCTCGGTAGGCTGAAAAGCCGAAAGGGCAGTCTAGGAAAAAATTAGAGACATAAACAGAATAAATTTCCCGCTAAGTTGAAAACCCGCAAGGGCAGCTTAGGCAAAAGTTAGGGATTTTTCTTGGCAAGTAACTACGTCAGACAAGACTTGATCGTTGAAGCAACAATCTTCTCGGATCCTCACCATACTTCAACAAAAGCTGCTGCTCAAGACTTCAAAATTTGTTGGGGGAATGGTGGTCATTGTATCTCAATGTATCTTTTCCATTATATATTACCATTTCCCAAACTTTGTAATCATCCATGGAGTCTCGCCATTCGCAGACTACCATTCTATTAATAAAATTCGAGCTTTTGCCCAATTCTTTGTGTTCTTATTTTTATTTAGCTTGCAAAGACTTCATTTATTACTGATAATAACTTTCAAAGCAAAAAGATTAAAAAAACAAAATTGACTTTTCAAAAAGAAAGACATCTTTACAATTCAATTTACTTTGGGATTTGTGATGAAACAATGACAACAAAAATGGCGATCCCTAGAATGAACAAACTCCGGTTGTTTTAAGAATCTTTTCTTCCTTCATGAAGGTTTTTCTCAGGTCATCTTGTTGGTATATGCGCAATCTTTGTGTTTCTCAGATAATTAAAGACGATACCAGTTGTCGTAAGGTACAATATTAGGTTTGTGATCCCATGATCCCCGGCCAAGTCTTGGTTCGCTTTTGATTTTGGGTTTGCATGGTCAGAAGCCTATGTCCCAGGTTCGCCAGCGAAGTTTTCCCTCATATGATGAAAGGTTTTATTCCCTTGGTGTGCTAAGATATCGCTCTTTTTGCATTATTGCCATTAGTGTTGACTTCTTGATCTCCCAGGAAGACTACACCAGGGCATCTTTTGTTGGAATAGGTTTGGTTGATATGAAGACTCAATCCAGTATTTTCCAGTGAAGGCCTTGTTTATTTGATAGAAGTCCTTTTTCCCCAGTGAAGAACGTATCTTGGTTTCCCCTCGATGATGTGGTGTCGACCTCCCCAATGAAGTCAGCATGAAGTCCCCGGTAGAGGTCTCGATGATGAAGTATTGTCTCCCTTAGTGAAGTCCGTATGTTTTTCTTCCTTCAAAGTGGGCCTGATTTCCCCAGTGAATGTTTTGACAATTTGGTTTCCATTTGCCTTATTCACAATCAGTATCGAAATCCCCAGTAGGAGTACGGACTGTGAAACATTTGTTTTCCCCATGGAAGTCTGTGTGTTATTCCCTGGGAAGGTTATCTCAGGGCATCTCTTGTTGGAATGAGTATTCATGATGAAAAGTTTTCAATCCTCAGTTTTTTTTCTCTCCAGGGAAGTGGGCCTAATTTACCCAGTGAATGTTTTGACAATTTGGTTTCCATTTGCCTTATTCACAATCAGTATCGAAATCCCCAGTAGGAGTACGGACTGTGAAACATTTGTTTTCCCCATGGAAGTCTGTGTGTTATTCCCTGGGAAGGTTATCCCAGGGCATCTCTTGTTGGAATGAGTATTCATGATGAAAAGTTTTCAATCCTCAAGTTTTTTTCTCTCCAGGGAAGTGGGTTTGAATTCCTCAGTGAGGTTTGGTTGTCTCGGCGTCAGTCTGCTTTATTTGAGACTAGTTTTGCAATCTTCAGTAGGCACGTTGTTTTTGGGAAACTGGTTTCTCCGATGAAAACGGAAGAAAGATGTTCTATCCCAGTATCTGTTTGATTTAGCTACATCCGGATTATGTTTCTCCTCACTGAAGTTAGGACAGACAATAGGTTTGGTTTCCTCAGTTGCTTTTACCTTTCTTGGATTGATCTTTCTGGTTGAAGTTTAGACCAATGTTGTTAGTACCTGAGGCAGTTTTGTTCGATTATGTATCCTTTTACCAGCATATGCACGATATCACTCATACATTCATACATGCATCATGCATTGTTACAAATCATTTTTATTGACATTGTGTTCAAACCTTCCTGCAGCGCTCCTTGCTTAGTTGGATTTGGTTTTCCCTCTTGAGTTTATTTCTCAAAGGATGTATCTTCTTTGGCCGTCTTGCTCCAATTTGTTTCTAATTGGATTCGTGGTTGCATGACAATATTATTTACTCTGGATTTCTGAGGACTTTGAGCTTTGATTTGTGCATTTATTTTGCACGAGAAGACTTTATCTCTTCAGCAGGAATAATGTGGCATTTCCCCAGGAAGTCATATCTCATTTCCCCAGGAAGTCATATCTCTTTCCCCGGGAAGCCACATTTCTATCCCCAGAAAGTCGTTTCTTTTTGCAATCCTCCATGATAACAAGCAACAGGTATCTTTGTTTGAGCAACTCGTGCTTCCCTGTACAAGTCGATGTAACTTTTTTTGCTATTTCCTCTATGAGTGGTTAGCTTGCAGTCCGTCGTCAGTTTACGCCAGTGGATGGCAAGACTTTCAAATTCACAAAAATTGCTCGTTGTGAAATCTTTGCAAGTGGAAGTCTCTTTATTTGAGACAGCTTACATATTACCCTTTCCAGGCGGAATTCCTTGGTTAAGGAAGAAGTTGAGACCCGTTCTAGGTGAAACACCAGAAGTTTGGGGAACATATGATATTTTCAAAATCTACCTTCAGTGAATGTTGGTAATGCATCGGCAGTGAACGTCGGTGTTTCTTATCTTTTTGCTATCATCAGTGAACGGTGGTATTTCCTCGTCAGTGAACGGCGATGGTATGATATTTTCAAAATCTACCTTCAGTGAACGTTGGTAGTGCATCGGCAGTGAACGTCGGTGTTTCTTATCTTTTTGCTATCATCAGTGAACAGTGGTGGTTCCTCGTCAGTGAACAGCGATGGTATGATATTTTCAAAATCTACCTTCAGTGAACGTTGGTAGTGCATCGGCAGTGAACGTAGGTGTTTCTTATCTTTTTGCTATCATCAGTGAACGGTGGTAGTTCCTCGTCAGTGAACGGCGATGGTATGATATTTTCAAAATCTACCTTCAGTGAACGTTGGTAGTGCATCGGCAGTGAACGTTGGTGTTTCTTATCTTTTTGCTATCATCAGTTAACGGTGGTAGTTCCTCGTCAGTGAACGGTGATGGTATGATATTTTCAAAATCTACCTTCAATGAACGTTGGTAGTGCATCGGCAGTGAACGTCGGTGTTTCTTATCATTTTGCTATCATCAGTGAACGGTGGTGGTTCCTCGTCAGTGAATGGCGATGGTATGATATTTTCAAAATCTACCTTCAGTGAACGTTGGTAGTGCATCGGCAGTGAATGTCGGTGTTTCTTATCTTTTTGCTATTATCAGTGAACGGTGGTGGTTCCTCGTCAGTGAACAGTGATGGTATGATATTTTTAAAATCTACCTTCAGTGAACGTTGGTAGTGCATCGGCAGTGAACGTCGGTGTTTCTTATCTTTTTTCTATCATCAGTGAACGGTGGTAGTTCCTCGTCAGTGAACGGCGATGGTATGATATTTTCAAAATCTACCTTCAGTGAATGTTGGTAGTGTATCGGCAGTGAACGTAGGTGTTTCTTATCTTTTTGCTATCATCAGTGAACGATGGTGGTTCCTCGTCAGTGAACGGCGATGGTATGATATTTTCAAAATCTACCTTCAGTGAACGTTGGTAGTGCATCGGCAGTGAACGTAGGTGTTTCTTATCTTTTTGCTATCATCAATGAATGGTGGTAGTTCCTCGTCAGTGAACAGCGATGGTATGATATTTTCAAAATCTACCTTCAGTGAATGTTGGTAGTGCATCGACAGTGAACGTTGGTGTTTCTTATCTTTTTGCTATCATCAGTGGACAGTGGTGGTTCCTCGTCAGTGAACGACGATGGTATGATATTTTCAAAATATACCTTCAGTGAACGTTGGTAGTGCATCGGCAGTGAACGTCGGTGTTTCTTATCTTTTTGCTATCATCAGTGAACGGTGATAGTTCCTCATCAGTGAACGGCGATGGCATGATATATTTTCTCTTCTACCTTCAACTATTGAGTTGGTAGTTTACCTTCATCTGTGAGTCGGTATATCTTCTTCTCTTTACCTTCAGTGAACGTTGGTAGACATCGGCAGTGAACGTCGATGCTTGATATCCTCCTCTCTAGTTCTATTCTTTTGGTCCACCAGTGATTTATTTTCCTGGTGGGGTTTCTCCTTTGTTTCTTCATTTTTGTGGCATCCCTAGTGTTACTTTGCGTCTCTTTTGTTCTGTTCATATGCATCCATAATCATAAGCATTGCATGGCATCTTAGAGACAAAAATAGGGCTTGTTTATATTTAAGTATCTTCAATCGCGTCGACACGAAGATTTGTAACCTTCGTATCTCCGGATAGAAGACACTTAAATAAGGGCAGTTGTTGTACCCCAATTTTTGCCCTAAGATTCCTCTATCATATCATATCAACTCGATCATAACAAGTTCACATTAGGGTTGGTTCTTCCTCTTTTTTCCTATCTTTAAGTTTGCTCTTGAGGAATCTCCAAGCACCTTGGTTGTGTATTTTGTATATGTGTTGTTGACTAACTTCTAATCAAAATACAAAAAAATATTTGTCTTTGTCTTTGTATATTTTTGTTTTGTAGGTACCAAGTCGAAGCATCTGACAAATAAGGATTTCTGGTATTATTTTCCTAAAATATCTATTTTGCAAAGAAAAAGAATTAAAAATTTTCATTTTTTTCACTGATGCAATCGATTGCTCTTAAAGTGCAATCGATTGCACATAGTGTATTTTGCGCCATTTTTAAAAAAATACAATGTGCAATCGATTTGCACTGTAGTGCAATCGATTGCATAGCGTGAAAATTAAAAAAAACAGCATTTTAAACTTGTCAAATTTTGGCTCCAATTTTCCTTCACTTTTGAAAGATGTATCATTAATTCAAATTTTAGTGCCAATCTTTCATTTTTTAAAATAATTATCATTAATTCAAATTTTGGCTCTAATATTTGAAAGAATTATCATTAATTCAAATTTTGGCTATTATTTTTGAAAGAGTTATCATTAATTCAAATTTTGGCTCCAAGAATCAATTACCAAATTACCACTAATCTCGATCCTAAAACTCTATAAATAGAGCTCTCATTTCATTCAAATTTTAAGCTTTTGATAGCCAAATCCACCATGCTAAAAAATCTCTCAATTCTCTCCATCTACCAAATTCACTCAAAGCTCCATTTTCAAAAAGTTAGTAAGTTTTGCATTGAAGCTTACTAATCTTTGAGCTAAACCTTCATCCAAACACCTTTTCTCCATCAATTCTCTACATACAAGCTTTGTCAATTGATTCTTGTGGTTGAATTGAAGCAAATTCTTGAAGTTGTTTTGATCATTCTCTAGATCTACCTTTGGTAAGTTGGATAATTCATCTTTCACAATGTGATCTCTTAGTGATCTTTGGGATTGATTCATTGAGCATTATTTTGTGATTCCAATGGTGTTATTTTCTTATAATTTGATGGAATTTTCGTGCTCAATTGGATCCATGATCATAAGGTGTTTGATGGAAAGTTTGAACAAGAAATTGGCCTTTTAAAATGTTGCTTTTGCTACTGTAACAGTGTGCAATCGATTGCAGCAACTGTGCAATCGATTTCACAGAAGCAATTTTGCACAATTTTTTGAAAACTGTACTGTGTAAATCGATTTACACAATAGTGCAATCGATTTACACAGGGACTGAATGCATTTTTTTGCCTTGTTTTGGGGCAGCTTTGATCCAAAATGATTTTTCTACTCACTCCTTTTGATTGTTGGTTTGGATTGCAATTTTAAATGTCCAATTTGTCTTTAAACTCAATGGACTTTGTGATGTAGATGAAGTTCGATAAATGTTCATCAATTCAAATCTACCTAAGAGTGAATTATTTAATTCATTTTTGGTGCTTTGGATTAATGATATGTTTAGTGCTTTAATCCATCTAGAGGAGTGGTTGAATTTAAAGATGAAAGAATTTTGAAATGGTGATCCAAATTAGCTTATCATTTCCCTCCCTCTTCATCTTATCCCTTTCTTTTTTTAATTGTGCTACATGTTAAGGGATGGTGATCTCTATATCATTTATCCAAACATGAAGTACATAGATTGCTATTGGCCAGCCTCAAAATAGGTGTGACTTCTATATAAGTCCACTTACGATTGCTTAACATAGCGCTAAATTTTGTCCTGATTCGAATAAATGATCATTCGTGGCCCAAACTTATGATTGCAAGCCCAAGTATGTTAATTTGATATCTTTGATCCAATAACCTTGAGATTCATTGTATGGAGGCTTTGGTTCTACCAATCCTCTAATGGATCTACAACACCTTTGGTCAACGCGGATCACTTAAACATCGTTGATCATTACATGTTGCCTTGTGAGAATTCCAAAATGGATGATATACTTGACAAAAAGCAAATGCAACTTGTTGTGTGGAGGCTTTGGTTCTACCAATCCTCTAATGAGTTCCAAATGCAAGTTTCAAGATGGTCATCCAACTAACAACTAACTTTACTTTACGCTTTTATTTTTATGCTTTATGTACCATTTACTTTTAGCATTTTACATTTCATGCTATTTTCATCTTTGCTCACTTGAGCATTTACTTTTATGTCATTTTTATTTTGCTCACTTGAGCTTTTCTTTCTTTTTAAAGACACCTAATAATCAACATGAACCATAAAAATCATTAATGATACTTGGACTACATGGTTACTATCCTTTGCATTATGGAGTGATGAACTTCTTGGACTTAGGAGTAGAGACCTTGGCCTATCTTGGAGACTTTGTGACTTTATTTGATATTTTGTCTGGAGTTCTTGAGGTTTACCTCAAGACATTGGGTTGTTTGTTTGTTTTGTGTGCAGGTTATTGAGATTATGATCTTTGTTTGTAATCTGGAATTCACCCGTATACAGCCGTTACTCTGTCCAATTTTTGCGAAGACTTAAAACACTTGAAGTTTGGTTCTCTCAAGAGGTCTAGTATCTTTGCTTGCTTGGTTTCAATCCTAAGAATGGGAATTCTATATTGACTCATAATGTCAAGTATTGGCTTCTTGTTGGTTAGATGGTTCTTATCCCTAGCTTTTACCTTATGCTTTAGGATAGCCTCTTCTTCTCCTCTCATCTTCTTTAATTTAAAAAATCTTCTCCCTCCTTTAAAAAAAAACTCTTCTTGTTTTGAAACTTGAAACATTTTCATAATAAACTTGGACTTAGGTCCATGCATCTTCGAAACATTTTCATAAATAAATTTTAATCAATTTAATAATACCTTGACCTTTTTTTGTGAGAAGAGTCAAAGTCAATCAATCTCATTTCAAACCATTTTGCCACTTTGGCTTTTATCTTTAAACTTTTCTCAAAAGATTAGACTCTTGTCAATCCTTGTAGTGATGCAAACAACTATACTTCTACAATATGTAGTGAAGTGAGATATTTTCCACTTGGGTGTTGAGTGAGGCATTGTTGATTTTAAAATCCAAGCCATATCCTCCACTTTGAGATGATGCAAATTCTCTTTTCTCATGATTGTGGATAGTAAGTATGTTTTTTCACACGGACAATTGCGATGATGTCTTATCTCATAAAATCAACCAACACACTTGTGTTTCAAATTTTTAAAAGAGGAACTACGTGTACCCTGATCCCCTATTGCATGAAATGTGGTACGTAGGCACTAAAGGTTCGCAACCGCGGAGGGTGCAAAAATCATAAAAATATTTCTTTTCTCACCTCCACCATCCATTTTATATACAACACATTTTTATAGCCAAAATATACAGATTTTTCAAAGAGGTTCCTGCGAAGTACCGTAGATGTTTAGGGTGCTAATACCTTCCCTTTGCATAACCAACCCCCTTACCTTGAATCTTTCCCCATCTTTTTGGGTTATTCACTCTTTTCCCATTCCTTTGAAAACAATAAAGCGCGGTGGCGATTTTTATTTTGATTTGTATAAAGTCTAGTCAATCCAATGGCTTAGTCTTGCACATTTCTACCGCCACAAATGCAATCTCACTTATTTTGAGAACGTCATTGTTTGATATATGTCATGTCACTAACCTTTACCTTTAAGGAAAGATGAAATCAAATTCTCACAAAATTCACACTGTGAAACCTGGATGTTGACCAGATAACAATAAGATATACTGTGAAACTTGGATGTTGACCAGATAACAGTAAGGTATACTGGGAAACTTGGATGTTGACCAAATAACAGTTTACTCGGCCAATTACTTTGAAGCCCGAATTCAACCAGATATTCGTAGGCCCCGAAATCAAAAGGAAAACCGGAGGCGACCGGATAACCATTTGATTTCCTTCTGAAGACTGGACGTTGACCAGATAGGAAGTAAAGTATTGTGAAGCCTGGACGTTGACCAGATAGCAATACAAGACACTGTGAAGCCTGGAGATCAACCAGATAACAGTTTAATCCTTTAACAGAATGAAGATTCTCATTCTTGAAACCTCAGAAGATTTGCATACTCCCAAGCTCCTGATACTGTTAACAGAATGAAGATTTTCATCCTTGAAACCCCAGAAGATTGGCATACACCCAAGCTCCTTATACCCTTAACAGAATGAAGATTTTAATCCTTGAAACTTCAGAAGATTGGCATACACCCAACCTCCTGACCCAAACGCCTGAATGAATATTCTCATTCTTGCTTCCCCAGTAGATTGGCATACACCCAACCTCCTGACCCAAACGCCTGAATGAAGATTCTCATTCTTACTTCCCCAATAGATTGGCATACACCCAACCTCCTGACCCAAACGCCTGAATGAAGATTCTCATTCTTTCTTCCCCAGTAGATTGGCATACACCCAACCTCCTGACCCAAACGCCTGAATGAAGATTCTCATTCTTGCTTCCCCGGAAGATTGGCATACAACCCGAATTCCTGATATTCCCAACAGAATGAAGATTCTCATTCTCAAAGTGGCATACAACCTAAACTCCTGAACTTCTTCCAAACAGGAATAAGCTTTTCCCCAAAGTCATGAGCTTACTCCCCAACAGTATAGCTATTCCCCAGAGTTTTTACTCCCCAACAGATTAAAGATTCTCATCCTTGATTCTCCAGTAAAGTTGCCAGAGCCTTCTTTACTCTTAGCATAAATTTGTCAGAGTTTTTAATCCCCTGCAGATCGAAGATTCTCGTTCTTGACTCCTCAGCACAAATTCCCCTAGCAGAATGAAGATTCTCATTCTCAATTCCCCACAGAGTTTTCAAATATTCCCCAACAGAGTTCTCCTCAAACAACAAAACAGGAATCCTCGGTAGAAGTATTCTAAGCAAAGCTTGAAGACACACATACACTTCAACAGTGGTCCATGATTTATTTTCCTTAGCAAGATAGCTTATCAGCTTACATGTGCATACATTACATTCATATGTCATAAGCATTGATAAAACACATATATTGCATCATACATTTCATGCAACATAACCTTGTGTTTCAGCTAATATTTTACCCTTTTCAGGATAAGATTAACAAGCTACTAGTATAGGCTCTTGAAAACAGTTTACGGATGCTCCAAACACGGATGCTAATCTATTGCTTATTCAAACTCAAGGATCATGAAAACAGTTTACGGATGCTCCAAACACGGATGTTAATCTATCGCTTGTTCAGATTCAGCTCATGAAAATAGTTTACGGATGCTCCAAACACGGATGCTAATCTATTGCTTATTCAAACTCAAGGATCATGAAAATAGTTTACGGATGCTCCAGACACTAATGTTAATCTATCGCTTGTTCAGATTCAGCTCATGAAAACAGTTTATGGATGCTCCAAACACGGATGCTAATCTATTGCTTATTCAAACTCAAGGATCATGAAAACAGTTTACGGATGCTCCAAACACGGATGCTAATCTATTGCTTGTTCATATTTAGCTCATGAAAACAGTTTACGGATGCTCCAAGCACGGATGCTAATCTATTTCTTATTCAGACCCCCAACTCAGAGATGTTCCAGACATGGATACCTTTCTGATACTCATTCTTTCACCTACAACATACAATTCAACAAACATTCTTGGATGGCATCTTTAAGCCCATCTCCGACAAGATTCTGTCACATCTCCAAATGGCATCTTTAAGCCCATTCCCTCAAACTATGCTTTGACGAGTGCAAATTTATAGGCACTCTAGTGTCCAATCATCTTTTACCTTCGAGTCGCGAACGACAAACTCGCCAATCTAACTCTTCAGGTTCAAGAAGATTGCACAGGGGCAGCTGTTGTACCCCAAAATTTGCCCTCCCATTTTTCAAGAAATCACAATCCTAGGGTTTTTTCTCAAATTTTCAAAGACTTGGCTCAGAAATCGATCAGACAGATTTTATTTGGCAGTAGATCAAGAATTAGGGTTTCTCTCGCATTTCTCAGAAGAAACTGAATTCTCATAAATTCAATTAACTGTCACATGTTTTCACACTTTTTCAAGTTTACTGGTTATTCTCAAGGTCTGTTCATCTGGGACAAGAAATGGGAGTTGAGACTGTCATTTGGAATATTCAGGTTTTATCTGATCCAGGTTGACCAGATAATATGCGTCTGTTAAGACATCTGCTTGTTAATGGAATGAAACATTTGCTTGTTTATTGGAATACACAGTGCGTATTGTGATTGGAATACTGTTGCAAGGTTACGAGATTGCAGAGTTATTGGATTACTTAAAGTTTAAGTTATCTGTATTAAAATTATTGGAATGCAGTTTCAGTTATTTTAAATCAGGAATCTTAAATAATCAGTGAAGACTTGAAGAAAGAATTGCAAGTTATTGACAGTAATGGATTCTTTTTGGATATCATATGATCTCATAAAAGCTTTCTTCATTTATTTCAAATGTTGTTACAAAAAAATAATTTATTATTCATGTGCTTTAAGTTTTACAGCTTATAGTACTTGAAAAATAAATTATTATAATTAATGAAAAATCTCTCTAAGTTACAAATCTAAGCCTAAGCTTCCATTGCTCCTATGCTCGCCACAAAGTTTCATGCTTCCTCTGCTTTGCCACCTCCCAATTTGTGCTCACATGAAATAAAGAAAAAGAAAAAGGATTAGCACGGTTGATTGAGCACCAAGCAAGAATCTTCAAACAAAAAGAAAGAAAAATTTCCATCATTAAAGTTTGTCGTTTGGAATCAGAGTGCTATTTTTCATTACGTTTTTATTTTCCTCTTTGTAAATCACAAGAAGATTTCTCTTCTTAGTTCACAAAGAGAAAAATAAAAAATGCAAAAGAAGAGTGCAAAAGCAAATTTGTTCAAATGCAAACATAGGCCAAGCACACAGCAGGCCAAAGGCACAAGGCAAACTGTCAAGCAAACTGCATTATATAACAGGCGCCAAACTGTACTAAACATTGCAAGCAAAATGCATTACATAACAAGGCACCAAACTATACAAATCAAGTAACTAAACATTGCAACACTACAAAGTAAGCAAACTAGACATTGAAACACTACAAAGTAAGCAAACTAGACATTGCAACATTATAAAGTAAGCAAACTGAACAATGCAGCAAGTACAAGTGCAGACATGCAGCATGCCAAAAGTACAAGGTATGGTAAACCAAATCACAAGAAAAAGGCTTGTCATAGCCTATCATCATTTTCCAAAAAATGGGCAAACTTTTCAGAAAAGTGGAAAAGCAAATTGCTTTATCATAGAGAGAGGAGAGATATCACCTTTTTGGAGATTGTACAGTTTGGCAAATCTGTCACAAGTTGCAAAACAAAAAGCTAAAAGAATATAAGACCATCAAACAACACAAAGTCAGGAGAGAGAGCATTTTGTCAAAAAACTAGTCAAGCTCCCAAAAACCTGCATAACAGTTCAAACCCTATAGCTCACAAAAAGCAACAGGCCTGAAACTGCAAGAACAACAAATCCCCAACCTGTTATCAAACTCAAACATCACAGAAAACCTATACAAACAAAGAGTCAAACCAAAACTGTACACCAGTTCCCAAACAGAAACAAGCTTGCAAAACTGTAAACCTGCAATTCCCAAACAGAAACAAGCTTGCAAAACTGTAACAAACCTGCAGTTCCCAAATATATCAAACCAAACTGCACAACCAAACAAACATTCAAAAACCTGTTATCAACCTCCAAAAACATACAACAGTTTCAAATCTTCCCAACATTCCAAACTTAGTTCAAAAAGCCACAACTGTAATAACAGAGCCAAACCCCCAACAACAAAGTTTCAAACAAACTGTAACAAAAATTGCATAACAGCTTCAAGAAACAGGCCATCAACCAACTTTCATTTTTGCAAACAAGCTTCAGAAATCAACAAATCTAAACATACCAACAAAGTCTCAGGTTTAATCATCATCATTATCAATCATTTCAAAACAAGGTTTCAGAAACTTTCAACAATCATCATCAACAACAGAGTTTCAGAAAGCAACAAGTATCATCATAGTTCAAGAGAGAGGAAAAGAAACATTAAAGGTTTCAGAAGCCAGCAAGCATCATCATTCAAGTTCAAATCAGAAGAAGAAAATCATACCAACATCAAAAGTTTCAGAACAATTATCATCATCAACAAATTCAAACCAAGAAACAAACTTTTAGAATAAAGCATCATCATAGTTCAAGAGAGAGGAAAAGAAAATCAAAGGTTTCATAAGAATAAAGCATCATCATCAATCGTTGTACAAACAGAGTTTCATAAGCCAAATCAACAACCAAGTCAGAAGCATTCAGCACTATCATCTTCTCCTCGCACCTCTGGCCACCAGGGAGCTCCATCTCTCCATCTCACCTTTCCTCTTCTCTTCATAGAGAAAGTATCACATGTATGACCATTTCGTACCCCTTTGCTGCATCTCAGGCATACAATACCATAGGTTAAACAAACTAACATGAACAAAGCAAATCTAAACGAAAAATGCTAAATCAAAAAGAGACGAACCATGTCGTTTCACCAAGGCCATTGATTGTTAGGAGGAAGTGACAGAGTGAGGGGTACTCCGGCAACCATAGGCGAGGGAAGATCAGAACCATTGAGTGAGAGAGATGAAGAGGGAGAACGAAGGAAGCGGCACCGCTGTGAAAGGGGTTCACAAACCCTAAACACACACAAACCCTAATCAGAATGTTACAAACTTTGGAGTTGGGCCTATCTGGCCACCAAATCCCTAAGCCGACACGAATTGCTGGCTCACACCCCCTCCATTCTGACTTTACTTCTTCTCTTATTTTGTTTGGGCCCAACACAAACCCTAAAGCTCATTTTCATTTTGTTTTAATTTACTTCTTTTTTTAATAAATTCATAAAACTCAATACTTTTTTTTATTTATTATCAAATTAAAATTAGCTTAGTTAATTTTCTTTTTCATAACTTTTCTTTTTTTATTTCTTTTTTTAATAATAACACTAATAATATATTAAAACTTTGATTTTCTTAAATTAGTTTTATTTTCTTCTTTTATTAATTAATCTTGTTTCATTTGATAAAGAACCAAAAAACTTTTAAATTAACTTAATTAATTTTGCTTTCTTTAAATCCTTTTTTATTGATTAATAAAAATATAAAATAATAGAGATTTTGTTTAATTAAATTTTCTTTCTTTAAAACTTTTTTCCTTTTAAAATTAATAAAATATAAGATTAATAATAATAAAATATTTAATCTTTCTTTTTAGAATAGATTTTATTTTCAAGTAAATACATGCATTTCATACTTTATTGATTTCTTCATAGCTTTATATTGAATCGCGACAATTCGATTTGGTTGTAATACTTGATATTTGGACTTTACTATTCTTATGAGATTCATCCCCATTTGTAATAATTCGTACCCCCATTCCCGGATACTTTTGTAATAACTTAGACTTTTAATTCCCGCAATTTATTGCTTTCAATATATTGTGTAGTAATTAGGCGTGTATGGCAAGATATCCAAAATCAAAACAAATAGTTAGACCTAATACAAGACCTAAATGCATGAAAATGACAAACACAATGCACACTTGCACCCCTAGGGTTTCATCCACTTATTGCCTTTAAAATGGCCATGTTATGCATGTTGAGTATCTTGGCAAAACAAAAACAAAACAAAAGATCATAGTCCCTCGATGACGCTATCTTGGTTGCCTATACAAAATGATCTAGTCCCTCAAAAAATTGCTAAAGATACTTGGCAATATTGCTATCATGGTCAATACGATGACTCGTGCCTGTCCCGTTTAAACATCCAAATACAAGGTTGTTTACCAAATGCAATGGTAAAACAACACTGTTAAAAGGGTCAAAAATGTGTAGGAAAGATCTTTGAGTAGATAGGCTAGACGACTCTTAGTTACTTGATCAAAACTCGCAAATCATCCTTGCTATTTTCAAACACACTTCACAACACAATTTCAAAACATTTCCCAAAAACAAACTTTCAAAACATTGAACATCTTTTCAAAAGACAAACACCTTTGTATATATTCAAACAAGAATCATTACAAAGGTTGCCACAACGATGGCCTCTTTTCAAAACATTTTCAAAACCACACACAAAGCACCATTTCAAACAATTGAAAAGCAAAAGCAAGTGATCTAAACAAGTAACTAAGAGCCCATGGATAACCATGGATGAAAAGGGTGCTTGCACCTTCCCTTTTCATAATCTACCCCCCGAACCCAAGAAAACATCTCAAATATCTTTCCTGTGCTTTTTGACCTTTCCTTTGGATAAAATAAAAAGTCGGTGGCGACTCTTGCTAAACCGAAACATTTGTGAACACAAACGCAAAACCTCAAGTCAGTTCTCCCACCACATCACACCTGGGTCAGTCCCGTATGAATCAGACAAAACTGTACCGTGGAATTATGGTGGGAACATCTACTACCATGGCATCAAACAAGATGGGATGGCCGCCGAAGAAATAAACTCCGAAGAAGAATACTCCGACATTAGCAATATTTTCGGAACCAGTAAGATTACCTGAAGCGGTAGAATCTTCTCTCAAGAAATTGCCCCCCCAAAGGCAATTTTTGGACCCGTGGCTGCTCCAAAGGTTACTTCAGTACCAATAATCATCTCTGCAAGTGCTCCTATTGACGAAGACGATACAACCCCTGCTGTCATTCCTACCAACACTCTTATTGCTGAAACTCGAGGAAAAAGTATTCAAGTAGAGCCTGTCCGGACGAAGGCTCAATCACTGACTATCCCTGAGGCCTCCAAGAAGGAAATGGAGGAGATCCTGAAAATAATAAAGAGGAGCGACTACGACGTAGTTGAACAGTTGGGGTAAACTCCCTCCAAAATCTCAATGCTGGCATTGTTACTATGTTCTGAGGCACATGCGAAAGCCCTAGTGAAGTTCCTAAAGACAGCCCATGTGCCTCAAGAGACATATGCTGACCAATTTCAAGATTGCGTGGCCAGCTTGACGGTGGATAACAGCCTAGGTTTCTCGGATGTTGATCTGACACCAAGGGGAAGAAAGCACAACGAGGCATTACATGTCTCTGGAATGTAGAGGCACAACTCTGGCCCATGTCTTGGTGGACATTGGCTCATCTTTGAATGTTTTACCGAAGAAAGCTCTCGACAGACTAGACTGTGAAGGACTGACATTGAAACCCAGTAACATAGTCGTAAGAGCATTTGATGGCTCAAAGAGGATGGTGCACGGGGAGGTGGATATCCCCATAAATTTTGGGACTCAAACTTTCAAATCAACCTTCTATGTAATGGACATCCTCCCCTCTTACTCCTGTCTGCTAGGATGGCTGTGGATCCATAATGCCGGCGCTGTCACCTCTACACTGCACCAAATGCTGAAATATCAGGTCCAGGGAAAGATTATCACTGTCCACGGATAAGAAGAGTATATGATTAGCCACCTTAATTCCTTCCGGTGTGTGGAATTGGACGGTGAGTTCATTGAAACTCCTTTTCAACATTTCGAAGAGGTCCCCCAAGAGGTAGTAGTGACCAAGACTGCGTCCCAGGTTCCCAAGGTCACAAGACCTCCACTCCGGATGTCACCTATGAAAGACACCAAGGAAGTAGTAGAGGAGGGTGGATGCATCATCTGGGGGCAACTTCCGGATATTCCATATAAATCTGACAAGTTTGGTTTAGGGTTCACTTCAAGTGCTCAGAAGGTTGTACGTTGTGCCCGTGCTGGAGGGGCCCCCTTGAAGATTAGCAACCAAGAGGTGAATGCGGTAGAAGATGGTGAAGAGGATTGCAGCTTAGAGGATTGGATCTTTCCTACTGTCAACGGAGGACTTCGCAATTGGAAAGCCAGAGACTTTGTCCCAATAACTTTCATCCCTCAGTAATTTATCTTTACATTTCTGTTGGACTTGTAATATTCACAAACAATTCGCACATTTGAAACCTTGTGTCTTGCCCGTGGCACAATGGTCCATTTGTAAGGGTTATTATTTCATCTTCATATGACATTCAATGAATCATAGACATTTTTCACATACAAACTTTTGTGCTCATTGTGTTTCTTTTACATTTTATTTTTTAAAGGATGGTTATACCCTTACACACACCCACACTCACAAATGCAGGTACCCCTCCATTCCGGATTCCATGGGTAACGATACTGCTATGGCCTTTTGTGACTCTGAGGATCTAATATACCACGCCGAAGACGAAGGTGAGGAAGATTGTGAAGTACCAGGGGAATTGGCCAGACTACTGCAACAAGAGGAAAGAGCCATTCAGCCTCACGAGGAACCTGTGGATACAATCAACCTGGGTACCGAGGAGGATAAAAAAGAGGTCAAGGTGGGTGCCAATCTGGAGCCCAGTGTCAAGGAGCGTCTGATTCAACTATTTTATGATTATGTTGAGATCTTTGCCTGGTCATATGAAGACATGCCAAGACTTGATACAGGCATTGTGGTACATCGTCTGCCAACAAGAGAAGACTATCCACCAGTAAAACAAAAGGTCCACCGCATGAGACCCGATATGTTAGATAAGATCAAAGCGGAAGTCATGAAACAATTTAATGTTGGATTCTTGGTTGTCACTTCCTATCCCAAATGGGTTGCCACCATTGTTCCCATGCCTAAAAAGAACGGCAAAGTACGAATGTGCGTGGACTATAGAGATTTGAATAGGGCCATCCCTAAAGATGATTTTCCACTCCCCCACATTGATATCCTGGTTGACAATACGGCCCAGCACAAAGTGTTTTCCTTCATGGACGGATTCTCAAGTTATAACCAAATCAAAATGGCACTTGAAGACATGGAGAAAACTACATTTGTCACACAGTGGGGCACATTCTGCTACAAAGTGATGCCATTCGGACTGAAGAATGCTAGGGAAACCTATCAGCGCACCATGGTACCTTTGTTTCATGACATGATACATCATGAAATAGAGGTTTACAGGGACGATATGATAGCCAGATCACAAATAGAAGAAGAGCACCTTGATCACTTGCAAAAGTTGTTTGAGAGATTGAAGAAGTATAAACTAAGGTTGAACCCAAACAAGTGCACATTCGGAGTACGGTCCGGTAAACTCTTAGGTTTTGTCGTCAGTAACAAAGGTATTGAGGTCGACCCTGCAAAGGTTAAAGCAATACAAGAAATGCATGCTCCTCGTACTGAGAAGGAAGTTAGAGGATTCTTGGGACGCCTGAACTATATTGCCAGGTTCATTTCTCACCTAACAGCTACTTGTGAGCCAATCTTAAAACTATTGAAGAAAGATCAAGTAGTCAGATGGAATGATGAATGTTAGGTTGCTTTTTACAAGATCAAGGAGTACTTACAAGAGCCTCCTGTTTTGATGCCACCAGTCGAGGGAAGACCACTGGTCATGTATCTGTCCGTTTTAGAGAACTCAATAGGGTGAGTATTGGGGCAGCATGACGAGTCTGGCCGAAAAGAGCACGCTATTTACTACCTGAGCAAAAAGTTTACCGACTGTGAAACCAGATATTCACTTCTCAAGAAAACTTGCTGCGCTCTGGCATGGGCTGCTCGCCGGCTAAGACAGTATATGTTGAATCATACTACCTTGTTGATATCTAAGATGGATCCGATAAAGTACATCTTCGAAAAGCCTGCTCTGTCTGGGAGAATAGCTAGATGGCAGATGATCCTGACAGAATATGACATACAGTATACTACCCAAAAAGGTATAAAGGGGAGTGTATTGGCTGATCACCTTGCTCACCAAGCTGTAGAAGACTATCAGTCCATGAAGTTTGAATTCCCGGATGAAGACATCATGACATTAGACAACTGTGAAGAAATCAGACCATATGACTGACCTGAACAAGGATTCCGATGGACCCTGTTCTTTGATGGGGCATCCAATGCACTTGGTAATGGTATTGGAGTTGTACTCATATCTCCGGAAGCGTGTCATACTCCTTTTACTGCCAGACATTGCTTCAACTGTACAAACAACATGGCAGAATATGAAGCATGCATCTTTAGTCTCAAAGCTGCCATAGACTTGGGAATCAAATCTTTAGATGTGTTTGAAGATTCAACTTTGGTCATCAGCCAGATCAAAGGGGAATGGGACACTAAGCACCCAAATCTTATTGTGATACGGTGGGAAGAACTAACTATTTATGGAATGCTGGTTCGCGTTTTGCGTTTTGTATTCGCAAAATGTCGCGGTAAGCAAGAGTTGTCACCGACTTTTATTTTATCCAACAAGGAAAGGAAAAAAGCACAGAAATATTCTTTTTTTGAGATATTTCTGAGTACGGGGGGTAGATTATAGAAAGGGAAGGTATTAGCACCCTTTCTATCCGTAGTTCTCTACGGGCTCTTAGGTACTTGCTCATCATTTTCAAAATGTTTTCTTTGTGCTTGTGGGTTTTGAAAAGTTTTTATTTTAACTTCGATTTAACTCTTGCGTCTGTCTTAAAGAGTGTAATGAAGTGTTTTTTAAAACTTGTTCGTAAAAGTGTAAGTGTGAAAAAGTTTTGTTTTTGATGAGCAAGTATCTAAGAACTAATCTACCTACTCAGAAAAGGAATTGTTCTATGTTAATTTCCTTTAGACAATGCTATCCCACTATTAGTGAGTAGGTAGCACCTTCGTTGGAGTTTGAGGGTCAATTTGAAAGCGGGACATACGGTCACTAAAGCAATGCTAGGACGTCTTAGCGGTAACCCTAATTTCTTAGATCATTTGTTCGAGGCAACAATATCCGAGGCAACCATTTCGAGGCAACTATGATCTTTTAGACAAGAGGGCGACCTCTAAAATAACCTATACTCAATGATCGTTTACAAAGGTAACCAAGTGGGGTGTACCCTAAGAGTGCGCATGTGCGAGTGTGTTGATTTCAGTTAATTTTATCTTTGCGCATGTTTAGGGTGATCTAATTGATTTTTAGATTAAACATTCATTCTTGTCATGCAAACCCTATTATCAAACATCTAACATTTGTATAATTTGCAGAATTAAAATGCGGAAATTAAAGTAAATTATTACAAGGCGTCGGGTATTTACATCGCCAAAAACAACCCTTTGAAAATAAAATAAAAGCGGTAAAAGTAAATGTCCTAATTAATTATTACAAACTGGGAGCAGATACATTAATTGGATAAAGAAAAATAAAGCGCGCGATGTGAAACTAAATCGAATGCGAAATTAGGGTTTTGACCCTTTTAATTAAAGAAAATGTTTTTGTTGTTTTTATTTTTAAGAAAAGAAATTAAATCCTAAAATTAAATGCTAAATTAATTATTAAATTAATTAATTAATGAAAAATATTAAATGACATATTTTTGGGGTTTTTGTTATTTTAGGAAAGAAAATAAAATAATTAAATTAATGATTAAAACCTATTAATTCTAATTGATTTTAAATATTTACAAAATCAATTAAAGTTATCTAGAATTAATAACCTAATTAATTAATTAATATTTATCAATAAAAAAATAAAGTTCTGAAATTTAATTGGATAAAAAGTATTTTTGTGATTTTTTTGATAAAAAGAAATTATTCTATTGGTTGATAATTAAATTAAAATAAAATAAAATAATTAAATAAAATAAACAAAATATATTAAAAAAAGGATGAGATGGGCCTGATTATTTGGGGTGTCAATAGCAATTTTGCTGGCCCAATTGTGCTGACCCGTTTGACTTTTCTGATTCACTGCATGTGCGTTTGACTGGGTCCATGGTACACCTTCAATGCTGGCCACCAGATCTGGCCATCTGGCTATCTGGCGTGCTGGATGAGTGAGAGTCCATGGTGGATGGTAGGCTTGAGTGCACTAGATTCCCTGAAAATGAACAAGAAAATGGCAAATTGCTGGAGGCAGGGATCGAACCCCTGACCTCCAGCCTTGGGATCCTTATGCGCTGATGTGTTTACCACTAGGCCACTTGCATTTGATTGTTATCATAACACAAAACAATAATAATATAAAAAAACAAAAGCTAATGGCCAGAAAAATAAAAACGCGCGTGTTGTTTGAATGGACAAATGGGGGAGTGCCAACGCATCGTCCTTGTCCTCCCTCCGTAGCTAAAAATCTGTGACATTTATACCTACGGACGTTGACCGTCACTATAAGTCGTGTCCATTCCAAAATCTTGCACATGCCATGAAAATGAATTCTAAGACCATGGTTGAGGTTGTCTCATCCTCCTGATTGCAACCATGCCCATTATTAGGGCCAATTTTTCCTGAAACGAAAAGCCCTAAAACCAAACACAAAACCCTAGCAATGGTGATCCATGATATAGGTCATATAAATGAAATTGGTTATTGCAAAAAGCTTGCAAATGATATGGTGATCCAGAATATGAGATTATTTCATGTTAACAATGCCTAATTTTCAAAATACGAAATCAAGAACAGGGCAGCTTCGTGAATGACTTACAGCGCTTGGGAGGGTCTGAAAATGTGTGGTTTTTCTTGCTTTCGCTTGTGGAGATTTCCAGGAGAGGATTGGGACAATTCCCAAGCCTTGAGGATGCCTCTAAGCCTTGTTTCGATCTCACACTTTTTTCTTGTTTTTGCAAATTTGGTTCTCCCTCTATGGTTAATCTCCAACCCTGATTTTTGTCTACACGCCTCCCTTATGTATTGCACAATGTATTAGGGTTGCCAACTCTGTCCAAATCTTCCTCTTTCAATGGCTTTGATATTTGATTTGATCCTCCTTTAAAGCATTCCAAAATTGGCTCAATTTGAATCTTTTTGTACACAATTGCCTTGATACGAGTTTGGAAGGGTGCTAGCTGTCCAATGAAACCTGAAATCATCAAAAGATCTTTGGTTTTCAATTTTTTTATTATTTTATTTGATTTGTTTTGATTTAATTCAAATTAATTCAAATAAAAATCAAAACAATTAATAAAAATATGATATGGACACATGGCCAAATCTAGAGCACGTGGGCAATAATGCCAACTTAAAACAAGTGAAAAAGAATGGGCCCATTTGGCAAAATTTGAAGTTTTGTGCATAGTTGACTTTTGGCAATTTTGCAAAAAAGTCCAACTTCAACAATACATAACTTCCTCAATTTTGACTCTTTGGAGGTGTTCTTTGACTTTTTAGAAATATTGAGATGTCCTATAAACAAACCTTTTGATCTCATCTCAATTTGATATTCCATGCTCAAGTATGAAGCTTTGACAAAAAAGGTGTTTTTGTTGACTTTTCAAAATGACCTATAATGTCCAAATTCATAAATTTTTGTGAGTGCATATTTTGAACTTGGGGCATGAAGATGGATTGTAGGAAATTTCATACTATTCAAAATGAGCTTTGGATGGGTCATTTCTCATAAAATATGAGAAAGTTATGCTTGGTCAAAGTTGAGTTGACTTTTCCTACAAAACCCTAATTTAGCAACTTTTGAATCTTGATGAATTGTGAGCAATCCTTGATGAATCATGATCAACCCTTTATCAAATGATGAAATATACTCCAAAATTAGTATGTTGACAAAAAATCTTGAAGTTTGACTGTATGTAGGTCACAGTTGACTTTTGCCCTAGCACAATCGATTTTTGGACCTTTGAGCAATTGACTGAGGAAAATTCCTCTGCAAGGCTTGAAATTTGACATGGATGATCTTGAGAACATATTAGGACATTGGTGAGCATTGGGGTAACTTGGACTCAAGGATCTTGATGCAATGTGAAACCCTAGTTTGGGGAAGACTGCCTTAGGAGAGAACTTGTCTGACCAACTCTTGGGCTATCTTGAGCAACATGGAAATTTTTCTTGACATATTTTGAGAAATATGGGAGGGAAAATTTTGGGATACAACAGCTTCCCCTGTTCAATCTTCTTAAACCTGAGGATGCAGATTGGCTTTCATGCCTTTCAAAATCTGAAGGTGGAGGTGGATTGAACACTAGAGTGCCCAGAAATTTGCACTCGCATGAAATGGTAATTGTCTTGTGATGTCGGGAATGGGCTTACAGATGCCATTTGGAATAGCGTCGATCACACAAGATATTCCTTAGCGAGAACTTGTATACTTGTTGTTGAGGAAGATTCCGCTGGAGAAGTCTGATCTTTCATGGAGATAGGTAGAAATTTAGGAGCTTCGTCGTCCGTCATTCTGCTGGTGAGTCGTCTCAGTTGATATTTAGGAACTTCAATCGTCCGTACTCAACTGAGGGAACAAATTTCGTTGAGATTTAGGAGCTCGTCCTTAATTCAACTAAGAAAACATCTTTGCTGAGATTTAGGAGCTAGTCCGTAATTCAACTAACTTTGTCGAGATTTAGGAGCTTGTCCGTAATTCAACTAATTTTGTCGAGATTTAGGAGCTTGTCCGTAATTCAACTGGTTTTGTCAAGATTTAGGAGCTTGTCCGTAATTTAACTAGTTTTGTCGAGATTTAGGAGATTGTCCGTAATTTAACTGATTTTGTCGAGATTTAGGAGCTTGTCCGTAATTCAACTGAGGAAACATCTCTGCTGAGATTTAGGAACTCGTCCGTAATTCAACCGAGGAACATATTTGTCGAGATTTAGGAACTCTTCTGTAATTTAACAACTTTGCTGAGATTTAGGAACTTGTCCGTAATTCAACTGGGGGAAATAACTTCGCTGAGATTTAGGAGCTTGTCCGGAATTCAACTTGGAGAAACATCTCTGCTGAGATTTAGGAACATCGTCCGTAATTCAACTGAGGAAATATTTGTCGAGATTTAGGAGCTCATTCGTAATTCGACTCAGGTAATATCTGCTGAGATTTAGGAACTCGTCTGTAATTCAACAACTTCACTGAGATTTAGGAGCTTGTCCGTAATTCAACTTGAGAACAACTTGGTTGAGATTTAGGAGCTTGCCCGTAATTCAACTACTTTGCTGAGATTTAGGAGCATGTCCGTAATTCAACAACTATGCGGAGATTTAGGAACTTGTCCATAATTCCACTGGGAAAATATCTGTCGAGATCTAGGAACTCATCCGTAATTCGACCGTGGTAGAAGCTTCATAGCTTGAACTTTGTGAGAATTTAACCGTATCCTTCCTAAAAGATAAAGGTTAGTTGTATGTAATGCATGATATGTATCAAGCAATGATGTTCTCAAAATAAATGAGATTGTGTTGTATGATGCGTATGTATGTCGTGATGTATGAAAATGTGATGTTTTTAGTTGGGGAAAATAAATCCCAGATTGTTGTTGGAGAAAAGAATGGAATTCTTCGTTTCCGCTGGAGATAGTGGATGAAGATGTTTGTGAGAAGTAACCTACAGGAGAGGATAACTCCGTTGGGGAATAAACTGATGAGAGAATGACTATGTGGGGAAGAGATGCTCTGCTAAGGATTATGTTGATAAATTCAACTGGGGATGAATTACCGTAGCTGGTGATGATGAACCCTGTCGGGGATTGAATTTCTGCTTGTGAAAGGAATGAACTCCGCTGGGGATGACTTTCCGATAGCGACCTTACTGGGCATAACTTTTTAGACTCTACCGGGGATAATCTTCCAGAGTCTACTGGGGACAATTTTTATACTCCGTTGGGGATGATAAGACTTTTTATTGCTGATGATAGATAAACTCTGCTTTGGGGAGAATATCGGCAATTCATTTACAGTTGTGAGTCTAAGTTGGGGAGAGCTAACGCCACTATCTTTCTCCTTACTCTGCGGGGAATGAATGTTACTGGGACGCATGCTGAGGATATGATGATGACTTTGTATCAAGACTTTTCTTCCCCTGTATCTGCGGGAGAAGGTGCCTGCGGAGGCCTCGTGGATCGAGTATTATTCCGACCTATAAGGTGCTTGGTAATTGCCGATGACAAATCTTCTTCTGGTAGGCAAGTGACGAGATGACGGGACATAGTCGTACGCTTTAATCCCTAACTTTTGCCTGGACTGTCTTTTCATATTTTTAGTCCACCGGGATACCCTTTCTTGCCCAAGCCACCTTTTCAGGTTTTCGACTTGCCGGGTGTACAAATATTTTTTTGTTTTTATCCCTAATTTTTCCTGAACCTTTTGGGTTCACCGGGATGCCCTTATTTTTGCCTAGGTGTGTCAACCTAGCGGGTCTTTGTTCATGCGCAGTATTTTCTGACCATGTCCACACTCTCAGAACGTAGGGATTTGTCACTGTCGGTAGCCTCATGTTGCCATATTACCAGAAGATGTTCGTTTGATCATGCAAGATTCATTGCGAGAATCCATGTTTAATTCCCCAAGTGACTCATATGGAGATTTGCCCCTGGCTATTTGGCATCTCTAAGAGATTTCTGAATCTTGACTTGACTGCCCCAGATGATGGACAATGGTCATGCCGTGCCCCTTGGTTGGAAGTGTTTTTTCCACTTGAGGTGACCCTTTTTATTGAGAAGGTTTTTGTCCACTAGATATTCGTCGTGTGAATTTCTCTGTTGTTGAACAAATAGTCATATGCAAACAATGTTATTTTAAGAATGCAAAGCTTATGTCTGTTTTGAAGTTCTTTGAAAATGCAGTTTTCAATAAAACAAGTGAATTTTTGTAAAATGTGATGTCAACTCAGGATTTACCGCAAGCCCTACAGGAGTCAGGATACCTTTTGTAATAGTATGCTTTCAAACTAACCCATGCCTCAGCTAGGACTTTTAAGGATTATAATGTGGCATGGTTCACGGTTCAAGAAACAAAGGATAAAGGCTCAAAATTTATTTGCACCCACCCGTTCTTCATGATGTTCTTCGATCCTAAACTCAGCTAATTGTGCATTTAGATCTTGTTTGAGTCTTTGCTCTGATATTCCAGTGATGGTTCGGATACAGACAGATTATTTTGAACAGGCAGTCATTTTTGTTAAGAGTTTGTAGGGCCTTTTTCTTTTTGATTTTATTATCCCTGTCTTTTTCCTGAATTGTTTCTTTTGTGATTACAGTCAGCGGGATGCCCCAGTTTTTCTTAAGTCTCCTTCATAGGTTTTGACTTAATGGGCTTTTATTTCAAGAGATAATGACTGGCTGTCTTGACGATTATATGGAACCATCACCGTCTTTTATTTTGGAAGGACCTCTTTGATGCCATTCATTGTGCAGCCGAATTAACTGAGGAACTACCCTTCCCCAGGTTGTGATTAAGGGTTTTAATTTGTGTAAAAAGAAAAACTCCAACTTCTTTGGCTCAAAGGGGTTGACTAGGGATTATCTTCCTTATAACTCCACTGTTTAGGATTTGAAACAACGCATGTACGTCGTCAGCGGGGTCTGTTCAAAAGCATATTGTAGAGATTTTGATATCATTTTCGTCATCCTCCCTCTAAAGGCTTTGAGTTTTTTAGTCGAGATTTGAACATCACAAAAATGAAAGTAATTTGAATATAGTGAATACGAATGGATTGATTCAAAACAGACATATGCAATGCATTGATAAAGTAATAAAGTTTTAACATGGCTAAATGTTTGAACAATCAAAAGAAAATTACAAATTGAAAATTCTAATGAACAAAAAGTCTTCTCGTCTGGTCTTGTCACTTCAGAGGATGTGCCTTGGAGGGATGGTAGAAGAACTCAGCCTGACCATCTTGTATGAATTCCAATTTTCCTTCATCAATCAGGTTTTGAATCTTATACTTCAACTTCTAACAGTCGTCAGTATCATGCCCCAGGCTGTTAGAATGGTATGCACACCTTGCATAAGGATTGTAGTTGGGTGAATAAGTCTTAGGATTCGGATGAGGTCCTACCAACGTCACCAGATTCAATCTCAACAGGTGTTGCAAAGCTTGGGATAGCGCCATGTTGAACTTGGTAAACTGCTTCTTGGGCCTATCCGGCTCACTCTGATTAACCGGTTTTTTACGGCGGGCTTGTTGTTGGACCCGTGAGGTAGTAGCAACCTTGAGAGTTCCATTCTTTACCAAACCAAATCTTTGTCTTCTTGGAAGCTGATCAATGACTTGGTCCCCGGCCTCGACTGTTTGCTTCATACTTTTGTATTTGTCTTGATGAAGCTGGTTGATAATGGTTCTCAGCTCTTCTTGCTCCCGGGCTAAGCCTTGGATAAGAGCCATCTACCCCAGCATTTGGGTTCTTATTGCATCTACCTCCGCTTACAATTGTTCCAACCGTTCGTCCTTATTGTCTTCAAGACTTTTCTTGACCAAGTTCCCAACGAGGAGTGTTTTCAACTCTTCCTGCCCCTTGGATAGGTTTAGGAATATTTCCCTGTACTGAGCTTCCCGAGTTTGAAGATCTATGTTGTCTTGTTTGAGAGCCATTGCTTAAATAAACAACGAGAACATGAGAGACCTGTAAGGGTACCTGCAATGAGGTGCATGGGAATGGAATGCGTATGATATGATTTCAAAGACTTTAGGGAGATTCAAATTTGTAAACCAAAATGAAACACACTTTTATTACATAAACTTGAAACAATGTTTGACAAATGCCTTTAAGGCGTTACAAAAAGAAAAACTGAAAAGTAAATTAAAACTAGAAATAACAAAAGTCATCAGCGCTTCCATGGTCGTTTTCTGTTGGTGCTGACATAATCGTTTGAGGACCTTCTCATTCTCTAGCTGCCTTGTAAGCTTTAGGATCTTCCGCTCCTGCTCATGATACTTTTTTCTGTAAGTATCCCGTTCTTCTCTCAACTATATCCAAGACCTCTTTAATGCCCCAATGTCAGTAGGCATGTATGGGTGGAGGACAGTATGAGGGACCCCTTCTTCATTAGTACTCTTAACAATTACCGGTAAGACAGCTTCGTACGACATTCCCAACTTTTGAGCACGGGCTCGAACCCACCGGAGATACGGTTCCATCGGAAGAGAAGTCTTCAATCCTAACTCATGTGGATCAGACCTGTTGACCCTATTCCAAGCTCGTATGAACCTGCGGCGATGTCCCTCACTATCCCCTTGGAAGTCAAAGATAATGCTTGGAATCAGCAACTCATGAGGGCCGTCCTTTCGAGCTCGCCCAAACTGTCGTAAGGCCAAACAAGGATTATAGGTGATCCCTCCTATAATTCCAAGCAAAGGAACATTGGGGTATTCTCCGCACCGGTCAATAACAGCTACTTCTTCCATTTCTTTAGTGCTCCAGATGATGTCTGTATGAGCCAGGGACATAATTCTGTAGGCCCAACCCATACCTTCTTTGTTCTTCAAAACAACTTTGGGGAGGTGAGAAATAAACCACCTCGCCAGCAATGGTGCACAACACATAAGGGTTCCCCGTTTCCGGGCAGTACGGGCATAAAGAGCATGCAGGATGTCCCCTAAGTGAGTGGGCATAGGATTACGGGACATGAAGATCTTCACTGCATTCACGTCGACAAAAGAATCTGAATTAGGGAACAACGCCAAACCATAAATGAGAAGTGCCAGGATGTCTTCGAATGCTTGGAAATCCAAACTGTCCCAAAACTGATTAGCCTGGTCAACCAAGAACTTAGCCAAGAAGCCTTTTGTCCCACTCCGAGTCTCCCAATTAGACATTACCTCAGCCTTTGTCAGATGTAGGGCTGTAGAAACATCCTCTGGCCTAAGAGCTTTCTCCCAACTTGTAAATGGCGACTGCTCTAGAATAGAAATACCAAGTAAATCAGAGAACTCCTCCAAAGTATGGACCAACTGATAGTCTGGGAAGGTGAAGCAGTGGTGCAATGGGTCAAAGAACTGGCACAAGACACTCATCATTTACTCATCCATCTTGGAAGTGATCAAACCAAGGAGGTGACCATGTCTTCTAATAAGGAGGAAGTATCTGGAACTTTGGAAACCAAATCTCTAAGCTGAGTAGGAATCTGTACAAAGTTGATCCGAATAGTGTTTCTACGCATAGAGGCCATGACCTACAAAACAGAACAAAGATGAATCCCCTTTGTCTTTGAAATGGGTTAGTCTGATGCAAGATGCATGCAATGTCATGATGCATGATGTCATGATAGAAACACACCACAAGTTTTCACAGATAGCAAACATGGTAAGGGCAAACAAGTCACACAGTAACCCTTAGATTTCAGGCTGGCATGGATTTTATGTATTACCCTCTTTCAGTTTAGTTGGTTCAACCTGTCCTAGTAATAGTAACCGGGTTCTAGAGGATCTCAATATCACTGACCACCCTCGATCAGTCATAATTCCAGTTTGGCAACCTTTTCTTGTGGCCGGAATCATCGTGAGAGTTTGGTCTCAATGAGTGTAGCATACTGCAACTTTTCTATGGCCAAGTTGGTCAATTATAGGTTCTAAGGTCAGTTGGTGCTTAATAACCCCTTAGCAGCCCCATATTCTCCTTGTTCCACCACAAGGGATATTTGTACAAACTAAAGTGCAACACCAATGTAGCTACTGCTTCAACTGTATCGGTCTATGCTGTACAGTTCCCTCACAGTCTATTGCTACTTACCTAAAAGGTATCCCCAGATCCGGGTTAGGATCTATAGTAACTCCGATTCAAACCCGCAAAGATAAAGCATATAAATCAAGCGATTGAAAACATTATAATGAACTAATCCTAAGGTACACCCCACTTATAACTCCCCAGCAGAGTCGCCAGTTCTGTGATACGGTGGGAAGAACTGGCTGTTTTTTGGAATGCTGGTTCGCGTTTTGCATTTTGTATTCGCAAAATGTCGCGGTAAGCAAAAGTCGTCACCGACTTTTATTTTATCTAACAAGTAAAGGAAAAAAGCACGGAAAAATTCCTTTTTTGAGATATTTCTGAGTACGGGGGGTAGATTAAAGAAAGGGAAGGTATTAGCACCCTTTCTATCCGTAGTTATCTACGGGCTCTTAGGTACTTGCTCATCATTTTCAAAATGTTTTATTTGTGCTTGTGGGTTTTGAAAAGTTTTTATTTTAACTTCGATTTAACTCTTGTGTCTGTCTTCAAGAGTGTAATGAAGTGTTTTTGAAAACTTGTTCGTAAAAGTGTAAGTGTGATAAAGTTTTGTTTTGGATGAGCAAGTATCTAAGAACTAATCTACCTACTCGGAAAAGGAATTTTTCTATGTTAATTTCCTTTAGACAATGATATCCCACTATTAGTGAGTAGGTAGCATCGTCGTTGGAGTTTGAGGGTCAATTCGAAAGCGGGACATACGGTCACTAAAGCAATGCTAGGACGTCTTAGCGATAACCCTAATGTCTTAGATCATTTGTTCGAGGCAACAATATCCAAGGCAACCATTTCAAGGCAACTATGATCTTTTAGACAAGAGGGCGACCTCTAAAATAACCTATACTCAATGACCATTTACAAAGGCAACCAAGTGGGGTGTACCCTAAGAGTGCGCATGTGCGAGTGTGTTGATTTCAGTTATTTTTATCTTTGCACATGTTTAGGGTGATCTAATTGATTTTTAGATTAAGCATTCATTCTTGTCATGCAAACCCTATTATCAAACATCTAACAGTTGTATAATTTACAGAATTAAAATGCAGAAATTAAACTAAATTATTACAAGGCGTCGGGTATTTACATCGCCAAAAACAACCCTTTGAAAATAAAATAAAAGCGGTAAAAGTAAATGTCCTAATTAATTATTACAAACCGGGAGCAGATACATTAATTGGATAAAGAAAAATAAAGCGCGCGATGTGAAACTAAATCGAATGCGAAATTATGGTTTTGACCCTTTTAATTAAAGAAAATGTTTTTGTTGTTTTTATTTTTAAGAAAAGAAATTAAATCCAAAAATTAAATGCTAAATTAATTATTAAATAAATAATTAATGAAAAATATTAAATGACATATTTTTGGGGTTTTTGTTATTTTAGGAAAGAAAATAAAATAATTAAATTAATGATTAAAACCTATTAATTCTAATTGATTTTAAATATTTACAAAATCAATTAAAGTTATCTAGAATTAATAACCTAATTAATTAATTAATATTTATTAATAAAAAAATAAAGTTCTGAAATTTAATTGGATAAAAAGTATTTTTGTGATTTTTTTGATAAAAAGAAATTATTCTATTGGTTGATAATTAAATTAAAACAAAATAAAATAATTAAATAAAATAAAATAAACAAAATATATAAAAAAAGGCTGAGATGGGCCTGATTATTTGGGGTGTCAATAGCAATTTTGCTGGCCCAATTGTGCTGACCCGTTTGACTTTTCTGATTAACTGCATGTGCGTTTGACTGGGTCCATGGTACAGCTTCAATGCTGGCCACCAGATCTGGCCATCTGGCCATCTGGCGTGCTGGATGAGTGAGAGTCCATGGTGGATGGTAGGCTTGAGTTCACTAGATTCCCTGAAAATGAACTAGAAAATGGCAAATTGCTGGAGGCAGGGATCAAACCCCTGACCTCCAGCCTTGGGATCCTTATGCGCTGATGTGTTTACCACTAGGCCACTTGCATTTGATTGTTATCATAACACAAAACAATAATAATATAAAAAAACAAAAGCTAATGGCCAGAAAAATAAAAACGTGTGCTCTGTTTGAATGGACAAATGGGGGAGTGCCAACGCATCGTCCCTGTCCTCCCTCCGTAGCTAAAAATCTGTAACACTTATACCTACGGACGTTGGCCGTCACTACAAGTCGTGTCCATTCCAAAATCTTGCACAGGCCATGAAAATTAATTCTAAGACCATGGTTGAGGTCGTCTCATCCTCCTGATTGCAACCATGCCCATTATTAGGGCCAATTTTTCCTGAAACGAAAAGCCCTAAAACCAAACACAAAACCCTAGCAATGGTGATCCATGATATAGGTCATATAAATGAAATTGGTTATTGCAAAAAGCTTGCAAATGATGTGGTGATCCAGAATATGCAATTATTTCATGTTAACAATGCCTAATTTTCAAAATACGAAATCAAGAACAGGGCGGCTTCGTGAATGACTTACAGTGCTTGGGAGGGTCTGAAAACGCGTGGTTGTGCTTGCTTTCTCTTGTGGAGAATTCCAGGAGACGATTGGGACAATTGCCAAGCCTTGAGGATGCCTCTAAGCCCTATTTCGATCTCACACTTTTTTCTTGTTTTTGCAAATTTGGTTCTCCCTCTATGCTTGATCTCCAACCCTGATTTTTGTCTGCACGCCTCCCTTATGTATTGCACAATGTATTAGGGTTGCCAACTCTGTCTAAACCTTCCTCTTTCAATGGCTTTGATATTTGATTTCATCCTCCTTTAAAGCATTCCAAAATTGGCTCAATTTGAATCTTTTTGTACACAATTGCCTTGATACGAGTTTGGAAGGGTGCTAGATGTCCAATGAAACCAGAAATCATCAAAAGATCTTTGGTTTTCAATTTTTTTAATTTTATTTGATTTGTTTTGATTTAATTCAAATTAATTCAAATAAAAATCAAAACAATTAATAAAAATATGATATGGACACATGGCCAAAGCTAGAGCACGTGGGCAATAATGCCAACTTAAACCAAGTGAAAAAGAATGGACCCATTTGGAAAAATTTGAAGTTTTGAGCATAGTTGACTTTTGGCAATTTTGCAAAAAAGTCCAACTTCAACAATGCATAACTTCCTCAATTTTGACTCTTTGGAGGTGTTCTTGGACTTTTTAGAAAGATTGAGATGTCCTATAAACAACTATTTTGGTATTATCTCAATTTGATATTCCATGCTCAAGTATGAAGCTTTGACAAAAAAGGTGTTTTTGTTGACTTTTCAAAATGACCTATAATGTCCAAATTCATAACTTTTTGTGAGTGCATGTTTTGAACTTGGGGAATGAATATGGATTGTATGAAATTGAATCCTCTTCAAAATTATTTTTGGATGGGTCATTTATCATAAAATATGAGAAATTTATGCTTGGTCAAAGTTGAGTTGACTTTTCCTGCAAAACCCTAATTTAGCAACTTTTGAATCTTGATGAATTGTGAGCAATCCTTGATGAATCATGATCAAACCTTGATCAAATGATGAAATATACTCCAAAATGAGGATGTTGACAAAAAATCTTGAAGTTTGACTGTATGTAGGTCACAATTGACTTTTGCCCTAGCATAGTCGATTTTTGGACCTTTGATCAATTGACTGAGAAAAATTCCTCTACAAGGCTTGAAATTTGACATGGATGATCTTGAGAACATATTAGGACATTGGTGAGCACTTGGGGTCACTTGAACTCAAGGATCTTGATGCAATGTGAAACCCTAGTTTGGGGAAGATTGCCTGATGAGAGAACTTGTCTGACCAACTCTTGGGCTATCTTGAGCAACTTGGAGATTTTTCTTGACATATTTTAAGAAATATGGGAGGGGAAATTTTAGGATACAACAGCTGCCCCTGTTCAATCTTCTTAAACCTGAGGATGCAGATTGGCTTTCGTGCCTTTCGTAATTCGAAGGTGGAAGTGGATTGAACACTAGAGTGCCTAGAAATTTGAACTCGCATGAAGTGGTAATTGTCTTATGATGTCGGGAATGGGCTTACAAATTCCATTTGGAAGAGCATCGATCGCATAAGAGATTCCTTAGCGAGAACTTGTATACTTGTTGTTGAGGAAGATTCCGCTGGAGAAGTCTGATCTTTCATGGAGATAGGTAGAAATTTAGGAGCTTCGTCGTCCGTCATTCTACTGGTGAGTCGTCTCTGTTGATATTTAGGAACTTCAATCATCCGTACTCAACTGAGGGAACAACTTTCGTTGAGATTTAGGAGCATGTCCGTAATTCAACTAAGAAAACATCTTTGTTGAGATTTAGGAGCTAGTCCTTAGTTCAACTGACTTTGTCGAGATTTAGGAGCTTGTCCGTAATTCAACTGATTTTGTCGAGATTTAGGAGCTTGTCCATAATTCAAATGGTTTTGTCGAGATTTAGGAGCTTGTCCGTAATTCAACTGGTTTTGTCGAGATTTAGGAGCTTGTCCGTAATTCAACTGATTTTGTCGAGATTTAGGAGCTTGTCCGTAATTCAACTGAGGAAACATCTCTGCTGAGATTTAGGAACTCGTCCGTAATTCAACCGAGGAACATATCTGTCGAGATTTAGGAACTCGTCCATAATTCAACAACTTTGCTGAGATTTAGGAACTTGTCCGTAATTCAACTGGGGGAAATAACTTCGCTGAGATTTAGGAGCTTGTCCGTAATTCAACTTGGAGAAACATCTCTGCTGAGATTTAGGAACATCGTCCGTAATTCAACTGAGGAAATATATGTCGAGATTTAGGAGCTCATTCGTAATTCGACTGAGGTAATATCTGCTGAGATTTAGGAACTCGTCCGTAATTCAACAACTTCGCTGAGATTTAGGAGCTTGTCCGTAATTCAACTTGAGAACAACTTGGTTTAGATTTAGGAGCCTGGCCGTAATTCAACTACTTTGTTGAGATTTAGGAGCCTGTCCATAATTCAAAAACTCTGCGGAGATTTAGGAACTTTTCCGTAATTCCACTGGGAAAATATCTGTCAAGATTTAGGAACTCATCCGTAATTCGACCGTGGTAGAAGCTTCATAGCTTGAACTTTGTGAGAATTTAACCGTATCCTTCCTAAAAGATAAAGGTTAGTTGTATGTAATGCATGATATGTATCAAGCAATGATGTTCTCAAAATAAATAAGATTGTGTTGTATGATGCGTATGTATGTCATGATGTATGAAAATGTGATGTTTTTAGTTGGGGAAAATAAATCCTGAATTGTTGTTGGAGAAAAGAATGGAATTCTTCGTTTCCGTTAGAGATAGTGGATGAAGATGTATGTGAGAAGTAACCTGCAGGAGAGGATAACTCCGTTGGGGAGTAAACTCAAGAGAGAATGACTTTGTGGGGAAGAGATGCTCTGCTAAGGATTATGTTGATAAATTCAGCTGGGGATGAATTACCGTAGCTGGTGATGATGAACCCTATCGGGGATTGAATTTCTGCTTGTGAAAGGAATGAACTCCGCTGGGGATGACTTTCCGATAGCGACCTTACTGGGCATAACTTTTTTGACTCTACCGGGGACAATCTTCCAGAGTCTATTGGGGACAACTTTTATACTCCGCTGGGGATGATAAGACTTTTTAGTGCTGATGATAGATAAACTCTGCTTTGGGGAGAATATCGCCAATTCATTTACAGTTGTGAGTCTAAGTTAGGGAGAGCTAACACCACTATCTTTCTCCTTACTCTGCGGGGAATGAATGTTTCTAGGACGCATGCTGAGGATATGACAATGACTTCGTATCAAGACTTTTCTGCCCCTGTATCTGCGGGAGAAGGTGCCTGCGGAGGCCTCGTGGATCGAGTATTATTCTGACCTATGAGGTGCTTGGTAATTGCCGATGACAAATCTTCTTCTGGTAGGCAAGTGGCGAGATGACGGGTCATAGTCATACGCTTTAATCCCTAACTTTTTCCTGGACTGTCTTTTCAAATTTTCAGTCCACCAGGATACCCTTTCTTGCCCAAGCCACCTTTTCAGGTTTTCGAATTGCCGGGTGTACAAATCTTTTTTTGTTTTTATCCCTAATTTTGCCCGAACCTTTTTGGTTCGTTGGGAAGCCCTTATTTTTTCCTAGGTGTGTCAACCTAGCAGGTCTTTGTTCATGCGTAGTATTTTCTTACCATGTCTACGCTCTCAAAGCGTAGGGAGTTGTCACTGTCGGTAGCATCGTGTTGCCATATTACGAGAAGATGTTCGTTTGATCATGTAAGATTCTTTGCGATAATCCATGTCTAATGCCCCAAGTGACTCATATGGAGATTTTCCCCTGGCTATTTGGCATATCTGAGAGATTCTCTGAATCTTGACTTGACTGCCCCAGATGATGGACAATGGTCATGCCGTGCCCCTTGGTTGGAAGTGTTTTTTCCACTTGAGGTGACCCTTTTTATTGAGAAGGTTTTTGTCCACTAGATATTCGTCGTGTGAATTTCTCTACTGTTGAACAAATAGTCATATGCAAACAATGTTATTTTAAGAATGCAAAGCTTATGTCTGTTTTGAAGTTCTTTGAAAATGCAGTTTTCAATAAATCAAGTGAATTTTTGTAAAATGTGATGTCAACTCAGGATTTACAGCAAGCCCTACAGGAGTCAGGATACCTTTTGTAACAGTGTGCTTTCAAACTAACCCATGCCTCAGCTAGGACTTTTAAGGCTTATAACGTGGCCTGGTTCACGGTTCAAGAAACAAAGGATAAAGGCTCAAAATTTATTTGTACCCACCCGTTCTTCGTGATGTTCTTCGATCCTAAACTCAGCTAATTGTGCATTTAGATCTTGTTTGAGTCTTTACTCTGATATTCCAGTGATGGTTCGGATACTGACAGATTATTTTGAACAGGAAGTCATTTTTTTTAAGAGTTTGTAGGGCCTCTTTATTTTTGATTTTATTATCCCTGTCTTTTGCCTGAACTATTTCTTTTATGATTACAGTCAGCGGGATGCCCCAGTTTTTCTTAAGTCTCCTTCATAGGTTTTGACTTAATGGGCTTTTATTTCGAGAGATAATGAGTGACTGTCTTGACGATTATATGGAACAATCACCGTCTTTTGTTTTGGAAGGACCTCTTTGATGCCATTCATTGTGCACCCGAATTAACTGAGGAACTACCCTGCCCCAGGTTTTGATTAAGGGTTTTAATTTGTGTAAAAAGAAAAACTCCAACTTCTTTGGCTCAAAGGGGTTGACTAGGGATTATCTTCCTTATAACTCCATTGTTTAGGATTTGAAACAACGCCTGTACATCGTCAGCGGGGTCTGTTCAAAAGCATATTGTGGAGATTTTTATATCATTTTCGTCATCCTCCCTCTAAAGGCTTTGAGTTTTTTAGTCGAGAGTTGAACATCACAAAAATGAAAGCAATTTGAATATAGTGAATACGAATGGATTGATTCAAAACAGACATATGCAATGCATTGATAAAGTAATAAAGTTTTAACATGACTAAATGTTTGAACAATCAAAAGAAAATTACAAATTGAAAATTCTAATGAACAAAAAGTCTTCTCGTCTGGTCTTGTCACTTCAGAGGACGTTCCTTGGAGGGATGGTAGAAGAACTCGGCCTGACCATCTTGTATGAATTCCAATGTTCCTTCATCAATCAGGTTTTGAATCTTATACTTCAACTTCCAACAGTCGTCAGTATCATGCCCCGGGCTGTTAGAATGGTATGCTTACCTTGCATAAGGATTGTAGTTGGGTGAAGAAGTCTTAGGATTCGAATGAGGTCCTACCAACGTCACCAGATTCAATCTCAACAGGTGTTGCAAAGCTTGGGACAGCGGCATGTTGAACTTGGTAAACTGCTTCTTGGGCCTATCCGGCTCACTCTGATTAACCGGTTGTTTACGGCGGGGTTTATGTTGGACCCGTGAGGTAGTAGCAACCTGAAGAGGTCCATTATTTACTAAACTAAATCTTTGTCTTCTTGGAGGCTGATCAATGACTTGGTCCCCGGCCTCCACTGTTTGCTTCATACTTTTGTATTTGTCTTGATGAAGCTGGTTGATAATGGTTCTCAACTCTTCTTGCTCCCGGGCTAAGCCTTGGATAAGAGCCATCTGCCCCAGCATTTGGGTTCTTATTGCATCTACCTCCGCTTGCAGTTGTTCCAGTCGTTCGTCCTTATTGTCTTCAGGACTTTTCTTGACCAAGTTCCCAACGAGGAGTGTTTTCAAATCTTCCTGCCCCTTGCATAGGTTTAGGAATATTTCCATGTACTGAGCTTCCCGAGTTTGAAGATCTCTGTTGTCTTGTTTGAGAGTCATTGCTGAAATAAACAGCTAGAACATGAGAGACCTGTAAGGGTACCTGTAATGAGGTGCATGGGAATGGAATGCGTATGATATGATTTCAAAGACTTTAGGGAGATTCAAATTTGTAAACCAAAATTAAACACACTTATATTAGATAAACTTGAAACAATGTTTGACAAATGCCTTTAAGGCGTTACAAAAAGAAAAACTGAAAAGTAAATCAAAACTAGAAACAACAAAAGTCATCAGCGCTCCCATGGTCGTTTTCCGTTGGTGCTGACATAATCGTTGAGGACCTTCTCATTCTCTAGCTGCCTTGTAAGCTTTAGGATCTTCCTCTCTTGCTCATGATACTTTTCTCTGTAAGTATCTCGTTCTTCTCTCAACTATATCCATGACCTCTTTAATGCCCCAATGTCAGTAGGCATGTATGGGTGGAGGACAGTATGAGGGAACCCTTCTTCATCAGTACTCTCAACAATTACCGGTAAGACAGCTTCGTACGACATTCCTAGCTTTTGAGCACGGGCTCGAACCCACCAGAGATACGGTTCCATCGGAAGAGAAGTCTTAAATCCTAACTCATGTGGATCAGACTTGTTGACCCTATTCCAACCTCGTATGAACCTGCGGCGATGTCCCTCACTATCCCCTTGGAAGTCAAAGACAATTGTTGGAATCAGCAACTCATGAGGGCCGTCCTTCCGAGATCGCCCAAACTGTCGTAAGGCCAAACAAGGATTATAGGTGATCCCTCCTCTAATTCCAAGCAAAGGAACATTGGGGTATTCTTCGCACCGGTCAATAACAGCTACTTCTTCCATTTCTTTAGTGCTCTAGATGATGTCCGTATGAGCCAGGGACATAATTCTGTAGGCCCAACCCATACCTTCTTTGTTCTTCAAAACAGCTTTGGGGAGGTGATAAATAAACCACCTCGCCAACAATGGTGCATAACACATAAGGGTTCCCCGTTTCCTGACAGTACGGGCATAAAGAGCATGCAGGATGTCCCCTAAGAGAGTGGGCACAAGATTACGGGACATGAAGATCTTCACTGCATTCACATCGAAAAATGAATCTAAATTAGGGAACAACACCAAACCATAAATGAGAAGTGCCAGAATGTCTTTGAATGCTTGGAAATCCAAGCTGTCCCAAAACTGATTAGCCTGATCAACCAAGAACTTAGCCAAGAAGCCTTTTGTCCCACTCTGAGTCTCCAAATTATACATTACCTCAGCCTTTGTCAGATGTAGGGCTGTAGCAACATCCTCTGGCCTAAGAGCTTTCTCCAAACCTGTAAATGGTGTCTGCTCTAGAATAGAAATACCAAGTAAATCAGAGAACTCCTCCAAAGTAGGGACCAACTGATAGTCCGGGAAGGTGAAGCAGTGGTGCAATGGGTCAAAGAACTGGCACAAGACACTCATCATTTGATCATCCATCTTGGAAGTGATCAAACCAAGGAGGTGACCATGTCTTCTGATAAAGGACGAAGTATTTGGAACTTTGGAAGCCAAATATCTAAGCTGAGTAGGAATCTGTACAAAGCTGATCCAAATAGTGTTTCTACGCATATAGGCCATGACCTACAAAACAGAACAAAGATGAATCCCCTTTGTCTTTGAAATGGGTTAGTCTGATGCAAGATGCATGCAATTTCATGATGCATGATGTCATGATAGAAACACACCACAAGTTTTCACAGAAGGCAAACATGGTAAGGGCAAACAAGTCACACAGTAACCCTTAGATTTCAGGATGGCATGGAGTTTAGGTATTACCCTCTTTTAGTTTAGTTGGTTCAACCTATCCTAGTAATAGTAGCCGGGTTCTAGAGGATCTCAATATCACTAACCACCCTTGATCGGTCATAATTCCAGTTTGGTAACCTTTTCTTGTGGCCGGAATCATCGCGAGAGTTTGCTCTCAATGAGTGTAGCATACTACTACTTTTCAATGGCCAAGTTGGTCAATTATAGGTTCTAAGGTTAGTTGGTGCTTAATGACCCCTTAGCAGCCCCATATTCTCCTTGTTCAACCACAAGGGATATCGGTACAAACTAAAGTGCCACACCAATGTAGCTACTGCTTCAACCGTATCGGTCTACGATGTACAGTTCCCTCACAGTCTATTGCTACTTACCTAAAAGGTATCCCCAGATCCGGGTTAGGATCTATAGTAACTTTGATTCAAACACACAAATATAAAGCATACAAATCAAGCGATTGAAAACATTATGATGAACTAATCCTAAGGTACACCCCACTTATAACTCCCCAGCAGAGTCGCCAGTTCTGTGATACGTGGGAAGAACTGACTGTTTTTTGGAATGTTGGTTCGCGTTTTGCGTTTTGTATTTGCAAAATGTCGCGGTAAGCAAGAGTCGCCACCGACTTTTATTTTATCCAACAAGGAAAGGAAAAAAGCACAAAAAAAATCCTTTTTCGAGATATTTCTGAGTACGGGGGGTAGATTATAGAAAGGGAAGGTATTAGCACCCTTTCTATCCGTATTTATCTACGGGCTCTTAGGTACTTGCTCATCATTTTCAAAATGTTTTCTTTGTGCTTGTGAGTTTTGAAAAGTTTTTATTTTAACTTCGATTTAACTCTTGTGTCTGTCTTCAAGAGTGTAATGAAGTGTTTTTGAAAACTTGTTCGTAAAAGTGTAAGTGTGAAAAAGTTTTGTTTTAGATGAGCAAGTATCTAAGAACTAATCTACCTACTCGGAAAAGGAATTGTTCTATGTTAATTTCCTTTAGACAATGCTATCCCACTATTAGTGAGTAGGTAGCACCGTCGTTGGAGTTTGAGGGTCAATTTGAAGGTGGGACATACGGTCACTAAAGCAATGCTAGGACGTCTTAGCGGTAACCCTAATGTCTTAGATCATTTGTTCGAGGCAACAATATCTGAGGCAACCATTTCGAGGCAACTATGATCTTTTAGACAAGAGGGCGACCTCTAAAATAACCTATACTCAATGACCGTTTACAAAGGCAACCAAGTGGGGTGTACCCTAAGAATGCGCATATGCGAGTGTGTTGATTTCAGTTATTTTTATCTTTGCACATGTTTAGGGTGATCTAATTGATTTTTAGATTAAGCATTCATTCTTGTCATGCAAACCCTATTATCAAACATCTAACAGTTGTATAATTTGCAGAATTAAAATGCAGAAATTAAACTAAATTATTACAAGGCGTCGGGTATTTACATCGCCAAAAACAACCCTTTGAAAATAAAATAAAAGCGGTAAAAGTAAATGTCCTAATTAATTATTACAAACCGGGAGCAGATGCATTAATTGGATAAAGAAAAATAAAGTGCGCGATGTGTAACTAAATCAAATGCGAAATTAAGGTTTTGACCCTTTTAATTAAAGAAAATGTTTTTGTTGTTTTTATTTTTAAGAAAAGAAATTAAATCCTAAAATTAAATGCTAAATTAATTATTAAATTAATTAATTAATGAAAAATATTAAATGACATATTTTTGGGGTTTTTATTATTTTAGGAAAGAAAACAAAATAATTAAATTAATGATTAAAACCTATTAATTCTAATTGATTTTAAATATTTACAAAATCAATTAAAGTTATCTAGAATTAATAACCTAATTAATTCATTAATATTTATTAATAAAAAAATAAAGTTATGAAATTTAATTGGATAAAAAGTATTTTTGTGATTTTTTTGATAAAAAGAAATTATTCTATTGGTTGATAATTAAATTAAAACAAAATAAAATAATTAAATAAAATAAACAAAATATATAAAATAAAAAAAGGATGAGATGGGCCTGATTATTTGGGGTGTCAATAGCAATTTTGCTGGCCCAACTGTGCTGACCCGTTTGAATTTTTTGATTCACTGCATGTGCGTTTGACTGGGTCCATGGTACACCTTCAATGCTGGCCACCAGATCTGGCCATCTGGCCATCTGGCCATCTGGCGTGCTGGATGAGTGAGAGTCCATGGTGGATGGTAGGCTTGAGTGCACTAGATTCCCTGAAAATGAACAAGAAAATGGCAAATTGATGGAGGCAGGGATCGAAACCCTGATCTCCAGCCTTGGGATCCTTATGCGCTGATGTGTTTACCACTAGGCCACTTGCATTTGATTGTTATCATAACACAAAACAATAATAATATAAAAAAACAAAAGCTAATGGCCAGAAAAATAAAAACGTGCGTGCTGTTTGAATGGACAAATGGGGGAGTGCCAACGCATCGTCCCTGTCCTCCCTCCGTAGCTAAAAATCTGTAACACTTATACCTACGGACGCTGGCCGTCACTACAAGTCCTTACCATTCCAAAATCTTGCACAAGCCATGAAAATGAATTCTAAGACCATGGTTGAGGTCGTCTCATCCTCCTGATTGCAACCATGCCCATTATTAGGGTTAATTTTTCCTGAAATGAAAAGCCCTAAAACCAAACACAAAACCCTAGCAATGGTGATCCATGATATAGGTCATATAAATGAAATTGGTTATTGCAAAAAGCTTGCAAATGATATGGTGATCCAGAATATACAATTATTTCATGTTAACAATGCCTAATTTTCAAAATACGAAATCAAGAACAGGGCGGCTTCGTGAATGACTTACAACGCTTGGGAGGGTCTGAAAATGCGTGGTTTTGCTTGCTTTCGCTTGTGGAGATTTTCAGGAGACGATTGGGACAATTGCCAAGCCTTGAGGATGCCTCTAAGCCCTATTTCGATCTCACACTTTTTTCTTGTTTTTGCAAATTTGGTTCTCCCTCTATGCTTGATCTCCAACCCTGATTTTTGTCTGCACGCCTCCCTTATGTATTGCACAATGTATTAGGGTTGCCAACTCTGTCCAAATCTTCCTCTTTCAATGGCTTTGATATTTGATTTGATCCTCCTTTAAAGCTTTCCAAAATTGGCTCAATTTGAATCTTTTTGTACATAATTGCCTTGATACGAGTTTGGAAGGGTGCTAGCTGTCCAATGAAACCTGAAATCATCAAAAGATCTTTGGTTTTAAATTTTTTTGATTTGTTTTGATTTAATTCAAATTAATTCAAATAAAAATCAAAACAATTAATAAAAATATGATATGGACACATAGCCAAAGCTAGAGCACGTGGGCAATAATTCCAACTCAAAACAAGTGAAAAAGAATGGACCCATTTGGCAAAATTTGAAGTTTTGAGCATAGTTGACTTTTGGCAATTTTGCAAAAAAGTCCAACTTCAATAATGCATAACTTCCTTAATTTTGACTCTTTGGAGGTGTTCTTGGACTTTTTAGAAAGATTGAGATGTCCTATAAACAACCCTTTTGGTATCATCTCAATTTGATATTCCATGCTCAAGTATGAAGCTTTGACAAAAAAGGTGTTTTTGTTGACTTTTCAAAATGACCTATAATGTCCAAATTCATAACTTTTTGTGAGTTCATATTTTGAATTTAGGGAATGAAGATGGATTGTAGGAATTTTCATCCTCTTCAAAATGAGATTTGGATGGGTCATTTCTCATAAAATATGAGAAAGTTATGCTTGGTCAAAGTTGAGTTGACTTTTCCTACAAAACCCTAATTTAGCAACTTTTGAATCTTGATGAATTGTGAGCAATCCTTGATGAATCATGATCAACCCTTGATCAAATGATGAAATATACTCCAAAATGAGGATGTTGACAAAAAATCTTGAAGTTTGACTGTATGTAGGTCACAGTTGACTTTTGCCCTAGCATAGTCAATTTTTGGACCTTTGAGCAATTGACTGAACAAAATTCCCCTGCAAGGCTTGAAATTTGACATGGATGATCTTGAGAACATATTAGGACATTGGTGAGCACTTGGGGTCACTTGGACTCAAGGATCTTGATGCAATGTGAAACCCTAGTTTGGGGAAGACTGCCATAGGAGAGAACTTGTCTGACCAATTCTTGGGCTATCTTGAGCAACTTGGAGATTTTTCTTGACATATTTTGAGAAATATGGGAGGGAAAATTTTGGGGTACAACACTTATCCTTTACAAAGAACATGTTTTGACATTGTTACCATATTTTGAGGGGATTACCTTCGAGCATTTCCCGCGAGAAGAAAATCAACTAGCAGACGCTCTAGCCACAATGTCATCTATGTTTAAACTTAATAGGGATAATGAGGCTCCCCAGATCACCATCGAACGAATGGATGAACCATCACACTGTCACGAGATTAATACTGAAGAAATAATGGACCAGCCTTGGTTTCATGAAGTCAAGAGGTACCTCGAGGTCCAAGAATATCCAGAAGGAGCTTCAATCAATGATAAGAAGTTCTTAAGGAGACTCTCTGCTAAGTTTTTCCTTAGTAATGGCATCCTGTACAAAAGCAATCATGACTCCATTTTACTTTGATGCATGGATAAGGTTGAAGCTGAAAAGATCATGGTTGAATTACATGAAGGTACTTTTGGCACTCACTCCAGTGGGCATACGATGGCGAAGAAAATCCTACGGACAGGCTATTATTGGTCTACTATGGAAGCCGATTGCTATCAGCACTCTCGGACCTGTCATAAGTGTCAAATTTATGCTGACAAGGTGCATGTACCCCCGGTTCCTCTGAATGTCTTGACGGCTCCTTGGCCCTTCGCTATATGGGGAATTGATATGATTGGAGAGATCAAGCCTACAGCCTCTAATGGACACCGTTTCATCCTAGTGGCCATTAACTATTTTACCAAGTGGGTTGAAGCAGCTTCCTTCGCATCTGTTACCAAGAATGTTGTGGCTCGCTTCATCAAGCAAAACCTTATTTATCGGTATGGCATCCCAGAAAGGATCATCACTGACAATGGTACAAATCTTAACAACACTAAAATCATCGCCTTGTGCGAACAATTCAAGATTCAGCATCACAATTTTTCTCCCTATCGGCCAAAGGTGAATGGCACTGTCGAAGCTGCAAATAAAAACATTAAGAAGATCATACAAAAGATGACAATCATGTACAAAGACTGGCATGAGATGTTACCATTCGCTCTCTACGGGTACCGTACCACGACTCGCACATCAACCGGGGCAACACCCTATTCTTTGGTTTACGGCATGGAGGCTGTCTTGCCTATTGAGGTTCAGATCCCCTCTCTGAGAATTATGAAGGATGCAGGGTTAAATGAAGATGATTGGATCCAGACTCGACTTGATCAACTGAATTTGATTGATGAAAAGAGACTTACCGCTGTTTGCCATGGTCAAGTGTATCAAAAACGGATAATCAAGGCTTTCAACAAGAAAGTTAGGCGCCAAGTATATCAGGTTGGAGATCTAGTGATCAAACGTATCATCTTTCCACAAAGTGATCCCAGGGGAAAATGGACTCCTACCTATGAAGGACCATTTGTAATCAAGAACATATTCTCCGGTGGGGCAATGATCTTGACCACCATGGACGGCGAAGACCTGCCACACCCTGTGAACATGGACATATTCAAAAGATACTACGCATAAGAAACCCGCTAGGTTGACACACCTAAGCAAAACAGGGGCATCTCGGCGAACCAAAAAGTTCGGGCAAAAATTAGGGATAAAATAAAACAAATATGTACACCCGGAAAGTTGAAAACCCGAAAGGGCGACTTGGGAAAAAAAGGGTTTCCCGGTGGACTGAAAACCCAAAAGGGCGGTCCAGACAAAATTTATGGAATTAAAGCGTATGACTATGTCCCGTTGGATCATTTGACGGATAACCTTTGACTTCTGAATGACAAACTCAGAGTTTCTAATCAATTCAATCATCTTCGGACAAAGCAACAAATAGACAAGATATTCGGAGATATGAAGGCTATAGCAGAATGGGAACCCCTGGGATTATTACACATAGCTATCTTTCTTTGTATAAATTTTTCTTGTTTTATGGCATCATTCTCTTACTAGAATGTTTGTCTCCTTTGTACAAAATACTTATTAAAAGTCAATACAAAGATATCTCTTTGAAAGTACAAAAAAAAAACTATTTGTCTCTTTTTACTCTTGTGTTTTGTTTGCAAAAATGTCCAATGATTCATTGATAAACATATGCATTTGAACATAATTACTGTTTACAAATAAACAAAATGAGAAAGACAATTACTGATAGGTTGAAAAGAAAGGAAAACGTCTCTAGGCTATTCCATAAGTAATCCCCAGCGGAACAAATTTCAAATTATTAATCCCCAATAGAAATCGTCAAATTTCTCAGGATTTCTCAAGCAGATTTTACAAGCAGTACATGACATTACCCTCACAACAGAATTTCCTTCTCTCAATAAGATTTCGTCAGTACTTCAACTTCAAGACATGGAAATTCAACATATCCTCAGCAACATTCAAGTATTTATTTTCCTCAATCAAACAGCAATAAAACAAATCAGCTTACATGCGCATACATTACATCCACATATCATAAACATTGATAAAGCAACTACATTGCATCATACATTTCATGCAACATAACTTTGTATTTCAGCTGATATTTTACCCTTTTCAGGATAAGATTAACAGCTACCATTAACAATATGCAATCATGATACAGTATGGATACGCTCCAGACACGGATGACATTCTGATACTCATTCAGATTCAACTTTCAGATATAGTACGGATACGCTCCAGACACGGATTCCATTCTGATACTCATTCAGATTCAACTTTCAGATACAGTACAGATACGCTCCAGACATGGATGCCATTCTGATACTCATTCAGATTCAAATTTCAGATACAGTATGGATATGCTCCAGACACGGATGCCATTCTGATACTCATTCAGATTCAACTTTCAGATACAGTACGGATACACTCCAGACACGGATGCCATTCTGATACTCATTCAGATTCAACTTTCAGATACAGTACGGATACACTCCAGACACGGATGCCATTCTAATACTCATTTAGATTCAACTTTCGGATTCAGTCCAGATACGCTCCAGACACAGATTCCATTCTGATACTTAGTCAAAATCAACTTTCCGATACAGTTCAGACACGCTCCAGACATAGACGTCATTCTGATACTCATTCTTTCAGCTTACAACTTACAATTCAACAAACATTTTGGATGGCATCTATAAGCCCATCTCCAACAAGATTCTATCACTTCTTCAAATGGCATCTTTAAGCCCATTCCCTCAACTACACATCATCGAGTGCAAATTTTTGGGCACTCTAGTGTCCAATCATCCTCTCACCTTCGAGTCACGAATGGCAAAACTCGCCAATCTAACTCTTCAGGTTTAAGAAGATTGAACAAGGGAAGTTGTTGTACCCCAAAATTTTCCCTCTCATTTATCAAGACTTTTCTCACAAGATCTCTTTGACTCAAGACTGGATTAGGGTTTGGTCAGCTCAAGACATCTCATCTTACACTGTTGACCCAAAATTAAGGTTTGAGTTTGCACAAGGATTTTTGGACTATCAATGCTTCATATGACTTTCAAACAGCATTATGGACCCCTAAGATTACTCATGACAAGTTTCAAGCTTTGAACCACATTTTTGATCAGTCAATTGGACAGTTGACCTAAAAATCAACTGTATTGGGGAAAAAGTCAACCATGGCCAATTTACAGCCAAACTTCATGATTTTTAATCCACATCAACATTCTATACTCATATGTATTATTTGATCAAGTTTGGACCATAATTCCTCAAGAAATTTGATCAAATCATCAAAAGGGCAAAATGGTCAAAATTAGGGTTTTAACTGAGAAAGGGCAACTTCTGATTTTTGACCTAGAAAATGACTAATTGGTTTGAAGCATGATTCCAAGGGCTCAATTGCATCATCTTGACCTAATTACATGGTTCAAAACATTGCAAATCCATTGGATAGATAGATGAAATTTGCAGATCAAAAGTCAATTGTATACTGAAAAGTCAAACTTTGACTTTTTGGTCAAAATCAAGTGCCAAGGATCACAATTCATCAAAACATGTCAAAATGTGAAAATTGTTCATCAAGAAATCAAAGATTGAAGATTTGGTTTTGAAATTTGAATTTTTCTTAACTTAGAAATTTTTCTAAGTATAGAAAATTTCTTATTTTTTCTCAACTTTAAGCCATTTTTTCACCATGATACAAGATGATTCAAAGAAAGTTCCTAACATAAAAGTTGTAGACCTCCATGAAATCTACAACTTTGCTTCACACATTTTTCCTAAAAATGCTTGGATCTCAAGATATAATTTTGTGATTACATGCCCATGAACTAAAATAAGTTAGTGAAATTTTGCCCTAATTTAGGCAGGTTTTGGACCCAACTTCATGGCAATTTTTCACCTAGTTCCAAGAGGGATCTTGAAATGCATTTCAAAGATGAGTTATAGAGAACATTGCAAGCTTTGAAAAATGTCCAAGAACTCCTTGAGATTATCTATGAGTATAGAGAATCGAAGATATGAAATTGGCAATTTCTCACTTTGAATTCAAGCCATTTCATGAAGAACAAAATTCAAATATGAACCTATGTTGCCTAATTCTTGCTTTACAGGTCTCAAACTTGTTTCTCACTTCATAATTTAATGCTTACTCAGTTAACAAAGCCTTAATCCAAGCCTAGGGGTCTTTGTCCAAGCTTTAATTCCATAAATGGTACAAAGTTGCCATTGCCATTTTGGAAAAGCTTAACTTTTGCAACTTTTCAATTCTTGAGCATTGGACCTATCTTCTCTGCACACACAATTCCTACAAACCTAAAGCAATTTGTATACAGCTTGTACCAACTCCAAGCAGGCCAGTACAAGCATGTAGAGACTTGTCCCTTCACTTTGCTTCAAAGGCAAGAAAGAGTGCAAAAAGGCTACAACTCATAAATTTGTTGAGGATTGGATTGGAAACTTTCTCCATACTAATACACAAACATATTACAACTTAGAACACGATTGAAAAAGTCCAAAAAAACACTCAAAAACTCCCTCTTACCAAAAACTTGTCAAAAACTTGCAGTTTGAGCATAAGCATAGCAATCCACAAATTCACTCGTGCGTTTCAAGTTTTAATCACTCAAACACTTTACCTACCTCATATCTAAGTGTTCCAGACCATCATCCCCCCACTGTAACACCTCCTTCTCCATCTATCATTTTTGTTTTTCAAGCTTGTAGGTTGACTTGGATAGAGAGTTTCAGACACTTTCAAAGCAAGGTAAAGATTGGAACATACTCAGGGAGGTTCAAGCAAGCTAAAGGAACCTTCAGGCCTTCCTAAATCTCACTCAAACTCCATTCACAATCTCAGCTGAAAGAGGTAAGAATTCTAACTTTTATCTCTTCGTACAGGCATCCATTGGCCACGATTTGTGAAAGGAAAATGTAGATATTGTAGTGCTAAAGCCAACCATGTGCATAGATTTCATTTCTGTTCATTATGTGTAGAGAATTTTGGAGTTCAAATTTCTATAAAAATTAGGTTTAAAATTAGGGATTTCAAAATTCGTTTTAATCTTTGATTGCTAGTTTCCATAAGTTACATGTCTGAAATCGTGGGAAAGAGTATTATCATTTTCATGTTGGAGGTTTCCATTTTCATGGAGAGATGAGAAAGATACAGAGCTTATGGCCAGCTTGAGGAAGAAGATGAAGTACATGGAAAGGAAGCTTTTTACGTTATGTTTTTATTGTTTCATATAAACTAACGGATGTACAGCCACCCCAGTGGCAAGGTAGTGCGCTGGCAATGCCCAGGTCATGGGTTCAAACCTTGGCGCTACCTTTTACATTTTTCTCATTTTTTCAGCTTCAGTTTTGACATTTTTGGCAGTATGGACTTGGTTCTTGGGCCTTTTATTTTTTTCTCTCTAACAAACTACCCCCTGTTTGATTGCAGCACCCCTGGCCCAATCTTTTATTATTTATTTTACTTTCATATTTGTTTTATTAAAATATTTTCTTTAACACATAAAAATCATTAAAAAAATATAAATATGATAAATATTGCATTTTTATTTTTATTTCATTTTATTTTCACATAAAAAAATATATTTTATTTTAAATATATACTAACTATCTTTCTTAAATAAATTCGTAAAAATAAATTAAACTTAGATATATTCTTATCTTTTTTTTATATATACTTGTAAATATTTATTTTTAACATATAAAAGGACCAAAATACTTCACAAATACTATTTATTATTTTCAAGACAAAAATACAAAAAAATACTTAAAGAAATTTATTTACTTTTAACAAATTAAATTAGGGTTAATCAAAATCTTTTCTAAAAAATAATTTTTCTTTCTTAATTAATTTAAATTCAATTTTGGCTTATTTATTAGGCTTAGATTAAAATTTCTTTTCACATAAAAAATAAAAACAAAAATCCTTTTTTCTTGCATATACATACCATTGCACATTTTATTTATATTGTATCTTATTTATTCAAATATTTGTACAAATTCGATTTGGTTGTAATAGCTTAATTAGATTTACATTATTTCAAATCCCCATTCACAATTTGTATTCCCCCCTCCCATAAAATGTTGTAATAGCATAGTAATCTTTAAATTTCGAAATTTACCGCTTTTACATACCATGTTAGTAATTAGGGTTTGAATGACAAGATAAAACAAATCAACGAAAACCCTAAATCCAAGACAAAATCAAGCATGAAAATAACATACTTGTACACAAGCACCCTTAGGGTTTCCTCACTTGGTTGCCTTGTACAAAAATGGTCATATTACGCATGCGAAGTATCTTGGCAAAACAAACAAGTATAAGATCATAGTCCCTCGATGACGCTATTATAAAGTTTCCTTACAAAATGATCTTAGTCCCTCAAAAAATGCTAAGATACTTTGCAACATTACTAATCATGGTTATACGATGACCCACGCCCGTCCCATTTACATCCAAAGATAAGGTTGCTTACCAAATCAATGGTAAGACAACAATGTCAAAGGAATAGAAAATGAACAAGAAAGACATTTGAGTAGGTAGATTGCTTCTAGTTACTTGCTCTATTTTCAAACAACTATCCTTGTTATCTTCAAAACAAACACACACATTTCAAAAACATCTTACATACATTGAACACATTTTCAAAAAGACAAACATCTTTGTATACATTCTTACAACCGAGAATCATTACAAATATTGCCTAAACAAAGGCCTCTTTTACAAAATACTTTCAAAACCACACCAAACACAATTTTAAACAACAAAAGCAAGTGATCTAGCAAGTAACTAAGAGCCCATGGAAAACCATGGATGAAAGGGGTGATAATCCCTTCCCTTTTCATAATCTACCCCCCCCCCCCCCCCCGAACTCAAGAAACAATCTCAAAGGTCTTTCCTGTGCTTTTTCACCTTTCCTTTTGGATAAAAGAAAAGTCGGTGGCGACTCTTGCTAACCGCAACATTTGCGATAGAGCTGTGAACGCTTATGGAAAAGGAATCGACACTGTGATTATCACTCCTCATGGATCACACATTCCTTTTACCGTGAGACTGGCGTTTGATTGTACTAATAATATATCAGAGTATGAGGCTTGTATCATGGGTCTCGAGGAAGCCATTGATCTTAGAATCAAAGTTCTAGATGTATATGGTGATTCAAATTTGGTAGTTAACCAGATTAAAGGAGAATGAAATACTCGTCACCCTGGCTTGATCCCTTACAAAGATTATGCAAGAAGATTGCTACCCTTCTTCAACAAAGTTGAATTCCATCATATTCTGAGAGATGACAATCAGATGGAGGATGCTTTAGCAACTCTGGCTTCTATGTATCAAGTGAATACTTGGAATGATGTGCTTCGCATCACAGTGCAACATTTGGATAGACTAGCTCATTTGTTTGCAGCAGAGCAAACAACAAATGAAAACCTTGGTATTTTGATATCAAACACTTCCTCTAGACTCAGGAGTACCCTACTGACACATCAAATAAAGATAGAAAGACATTTAGAAGGTTGGCAGACAACTTTTTCCTCAATGAAGATGTGTTGTATAAATGAAATTATGACATGGTCTTGCTCAGATGTGTGGATTGACACGAGCAAACATGTTGATGTGTAAAGTCCATGAAGGTTCCTTTGGTACCCATGCCAATGGACATTCGATGGCAAAGAAGATGCTTAGAGCAGGTTATTATTGGCTGAAAATGAAATCTGATTATTACAAATTTGCAAAGAAGTTCCATAAATGCCAGATTTATGCTGACAAAATTCATGTGCCTCCAACGTTTCTCAATGTTATTTCTTCCACATGGCCTTTCTCTATGTGGGGTATTGACATGATTGGAATGATTGAACCAAAGGTTTCAAATGGACAACGTTTGAAACTAGTGGCAATTGACTACTTCACCAAATGGATGGAAGCAACTTCATATGCTAATGTCACTAAGCAGGTGGTGGTGCGCTTTATCAAGAATAATTTAATTTGTCGGTATGGTGTGCCCAACAGGATTATCACCGACAACGGCTCAAATCTGAATAATAAGATGATGATAGAACTTTGCATGGAATTCAAGATTATTCATCACAATTCACCTCCCTATAGGCCAAAGATGAATGGGGCCATTGAAGCTGCTAATAAAAACATCAAGAAGATCATCCAGAAAATGGTTGTCACTTATAAAGACTAGCATGAGATTCTCCTCTTTGCTTTACATGGGTATCGAACATTTGTCTGCACTTCAACAGGGGCAACCCCTTTCTCTCTTGTGTATGTCATGGAAGCAATGCTCCCCATTAAGGTTGAGATTCCCTCTTTGCGCGTGATAATGGAAGCCAAGTTGTCAGAGGCTGAGTGGGTCCAGAACAGGTTTGACCAACTGAATCTAATTAAAGAGAAAAGAATGACGACCTTGTGTCATGGTCAGTTATATCAGAAGAGAATGAAGAAAACTTTTGATAAGAAGGTCAAACCTCGTGAATCCAGAGAAGGCGACCTCGTGCTCAGGAAGATCATGTCCTTTAACGCTGATTCTAGAGGCAAGTGGACTCCCAATTTTGAAGGCCCATATGTTGTCAAGAAAGCCTTCTCTGGTGGTGCTTTGATTTTTGAAACAATGGATGGCGAGGAGTTCCCACGTCCCGTGAATGCTGATGCAGTTAAGAAATACTTCACCTAGAAATAAAAAAAGAACAACTCGCTAAGACAAAAACCCGAAAGGGCGGCTTAGGCAAAAAGGAGCATCTCGGTAGGCTGAAAACTCGAAAGGGCAGTCTAGGAAAAAAATTAGAGACATAAACAAAATAAAATTTTCCCGGTAGGTTAAAAACCCACAAGGGAAACCTAGGAAAAATTTAGGGATTTCATGGCAAGTAACTGTATTAGACAAGACTTGATCGTGAAAGCAATAATCTTCTTGGATCCTCGCCACGCTTCAGCTAAAGTCTCTGTTCAGGAATTCAAAGTCTCTGTATATCAATGTGTGATACGGTGGGAGAACTGACTTGAGGTTTTGCGTTTGTTTTCGCAAATGTTTCGGTTGAGCAAGAGTCGCCACCAACTTTTTATTTTATCCTAAGGAAAGGTTAAAAAGCACAGCAAAAACATTTGAGATGTTTTCTTGGGTTCGGGGAGTAGATTATAGAAAGGGAAGGTATTAGCACCCTTTCTATCCATGTTATACATGGGCTCTTAGTTACTTGCTTAGATCACTTGCCTTGTGTTGCACCCCAAAATTTGCCCTCCCCTTTTTCACAAGAAATCGCAGCTTCGGGTTTTCTCTGATTTTCAGATTGGCTTAAGAATCAGTCAAACAGACTTTTCTTTATCAGTCAGTCCAAAATTAGGGTTTCTATTGACTTGGTTGAGTTTGGCTCATGGTTTGATCAAGCAGACGTTTCTTTGACAGTAAATCCAAAATTAGGGTTTGCACACGCATTCTCAGAAGAATTTGAATCCACAATAGTTCAATTGACTGTCGCACTGCTTTGACGCTTGTTCAAGATTTCTGTTTGTTTCTCAAAGCCAAAATCACCTTTTAAAAATAACTTGTTACAAGCTTCGACTGAGGCAAAGGCTTCCTTCGATTCCAAGGCAAAAAGCTCCCTTTGGATGTCCTTCGATCCAGAAGGAAAAAGGCTCTCTTTTGCCCTCTTTCGATCACACATCCTGCCCTTGCACGCCTTTTTCGTTTGGGGGAGTAACTTCTCCAACGTTGCAAGTTTCGATTGAGCCTTCCATCCCAAGAGCATTAATTTGGCCCATTCGAAGGATTGTCTAGGGGAGTCATTCGAACGTCACTTCGATTGAAAAAAGAAGATGGTTTCTGAAAGTCTGGTCGAAAGGTGAGGTCAGGGAGTCAAAACAAAAGGATGAGAGGCCAAAGGCATTTGTTGACTAAGACTCATACGCTGCCAGGAAGGGGCCTGATTCACTGGCCATAAAACGCCAGGACTGCTGCACAGCAGTTCTGAAGCACTGTCCAAATTCCTTGCACTGAAATGGCAATAAAATACTGCCCCTTGAAAGCTACAAATACAGCATACCCCTTCTGTTTGAATTTTTTTTGTTTTCCCTCTCAAAGTGTCAGCCAAGCCACATCTTTGTTTTTTAACTCCCAAACCTTTCCTCTATAAATAGAGGAATCATTGACAAAGAAAAGGGCCAGATTTTTGACTAAGAGAAAAAATCACAAGAAATCCTCAAGCAAGAAAACTCTAGCGAAAATTCTCAAAAAACAAAAAAACTCTTAGACACTTCCCAACGTTTTAAGAAAAACTCAGTCCCTTTCATACCTTGGTGGATCCTTCGATTCACTCTCCAACAGCCAGATAACCAGCCTTCGATTTATCCTTTAGACTTATATAATAACCTTCCATTCACTCACCACTATAAAACTCCCTCCCTCGATTCAGTGATTGTTCAAGCAAGGCGGTGATTGAACTAACCTCAGGAAGACCCCAACGAACTTCCATTCATTACCAAGGAGGTAACTTACAGTTTCCTTTGATTTAAGTGCTTCAAGAGGTAAGTTCACTGTAAACTTCAAACCATTTCATTTTTATATTATGTGTGCATGCCAATAAAAATGTAGATACTTCATCTAGGGAGTTTGACCATGTTTCAATCTTCGATCCTGAATGCCTACATGTTGAAAGTTTCGACCCTGACTGTTTAAACTTTGGACTTTTGAGACCCGTTAATCTTGTGCTAACCCATTGGCCTGTAGCTTTGAAAGTTACACTTGAGTGTTGTGTTTTAAAAGTTTAAAACAGGTTTCTCTGTATCCTTCGCTTGGCTAAGTATTCAAGCCTTTCGAATCTCAACCTAAGGGCCTAACACTCCTGCAGTCGAAGGAAGTAGCAAGGAGCCTGAGGCAAAGAGTGTACTTCACGTTGACCCTATGCCTCAAACGAAAGAAGTAGCCAGGAGGATGTCCACACTGACTGCCAAGTCTCAATCAAAAGAAGCAGGAGAAGGGTAAAATCGAAAGACACGGTCTTACTGACTCTGGGCCCAAATCGAAGGAAGTCAGGAAGGGCATAATCGAAGGATGTCTCTGCCAAGATCGAAAGGATCATTTTTATTCCTTTTATTTTTGTTTTGTCTTTACATTTCTTTCTCTTCAATAGGGTTGTAATAGCGTAGGATCTATTTTATGCATTTTTATTACTTTCGTACAAATGATAGTAACTAGGATGTATGAAAAAATGAAAACAACAAGTAGACAACCCCTAATCAAAGATTAAATGCATGAAATCAATACACAATTCACACTTGCACCCCTAGGGTAATCCCGCTTATTGCCTTCCAAAATGGGCCATGCTTGCACGTTGAGTATCTTTGGCAAAACAATTCAAATGATCATAGTCCCTCGATGACGCTTTCGAAAGTTGCCTAATCAAAAATGATCATAGTCCCTTCAAGCAAAATTGCCAAAGACACTTTGCACCATTGCATTCATGGTCCATACGATGACCCGCGCCTGTCCCGTTAAATATCCTAACGCAAGATTGTCCACCAAATACAATGGTGGAACAAAATTGTTAAAAGGGTTAAAACATGAGAAAAACCTTTAAGTATAATAGGGTAGACAAACTCTTAGTTACTTGATCAAACTTGCAAAACACGCTTGCCTACTTTTCAAAATCACTCCACAAACACTTTCAAAACAAACTTCCAAAAACATTTGAAACATCTTTTCGAAAGGATACACACCTTCGTATATACTCAAACACGAGTCATTACAAAGGTTGCCTAGACAAGGCATCTTTTTCAAAACATTTTCAAAACCACACACATGAAGCACCATTTCAAACAATTGAAAAGCAAAGGCAAGTGATCTAAAACCAAGTAACTAAGAGCCCATGGATAACCATGGATGAAAAGGATGCTAATACCTTCCCTTTTCATAATCTACCCCCCGAACCCACGAAACATCTCAAAAGGTTTTTCCTGTGCTTTTTAACCTTTCCTTTAGGATAAAATAAAAAAGTCAGTGGCGACTCTTGCTAAACCGAACAAGTGTGAATACAAAACGCAAAACTCAAGTCAATTCTCCCACCGTATCACACCTTGCATTTTCAATTGTTTGAAATGGTGCTTTGTGTGTGGGTTTGAAAATGTTTTGAAAAGAGGCCATTTGTTGTGGCAACCTTTATAATGATCCATATTTGAATGTATACAAAGGTGTACTTATCTTTTGAAAAGTTTTCAATGTTTTTGAAAGTTGTTTTGAAAGTGTGTTGTGATGTGTGTTTTGAAAAATGGCAAGGATTGTTTTGCAAGATTTGGTCAAGTAACCAAGAGCTATCTACCCTAAATTTCTCAAAGATCTTTCCTATGTTTTAACCCTTTTAACAATTTTGTTCCACCATTGTATTTGGTGGACAATCTTGTGTTAGGATGTTAACGGGACGGGCGCGGGTCATCGTTTAGACCATGATTGCAATAGTGCCAAGTGTCTTTGACAATTTTTCTTTTAAGGGACTTGATCATTTTTAGGCAACTTTCGAAAGCGTCATCGAGGGACTATGATCATTTGATATTGTTTTGTTTTGCCAAAGAAACTCAACATGCAACATGGCCCATTATTGAAGGCAACAAGTGGAGTAACCCTAGGGGTGCAAGTGTGATTAGCGTTGTCCATTTTCATGTTTTTTTATCTTTGAATTAGGTCAAGCTATTTGTTATTTGATTTTTGCATACAAACCCTAAGTCTATCATGGCATTTTTAGAAAGCTTTAAAGTGCGGAAAATAAAATCCTAAATTATTACAACATGATTATGGGATGGGGGTACAAATGTTCAAATGGGGATATTTAGCAAGAAATTAAAATCTAAGCTATTACATCCAAATTTAATATACAAGGATTAATTGTACAATAATTAAGTAAATAAATATGCAAAAATGTATTTATGCACAAAAATGGTTTTTATATGTGTGGGAAAGTATTTTTTTTATGTGAAATATAAACAAGAAAAAATAAAAGAATAATTTTTGGATATTTTGTGTTTTTAAGGCAAAACCCTAATTTTGTAAAAAAGGGCAATTATTATTTATTATATGCAATATTTATTAATTATATACAAAACATAAATAAAAAGGAAGTATATTGTGAAAAAGTAATTTTTGAGGTCAAATATTAATAAAAATAAAAAATGTATTATTCTTGTATTTTTATCCTAAATATTCTAAATATATAAATATTTATATTATGTATTAAATATATTAAATATATACAAAAAATAAAAATATTTATTATCAACAAAAAGAAAAGTATATTTTTTAGAAAATGTTTTCAAAAGATAAAATAAAATAAAAATCAGAAAATAAAATGTATTTGAATTATTTTTAGTATTTTAAATAAAAGTATATATATTTATTTATTTACATATGGAACTAAATGAAACAAATAAATACCAAATAAAATGCAAAAAATGTGGGAAAAATATTTTTAGTGTTTTTTCATGTTTGAATAAAAATATAAAATCAGAATCAAAAAAGAAAAAATCAAAAATAACAAATATATCACATAATGGGCCAGGGGGGTGTATGTGTGAAAAGGTGGTGTAAACAGAAAAACAAAACTCAGGCCCAGCCCAAGGAGGCTTCTTCAACCTCCAGCCACACTTCTGTCAAAAACGCGCGCCATTCATGCCTTGTTCAAACATCCTGATTCTTTGATTTTCAGCCAAAACACACAACATGAACTATGTAGAGCATTAAATCACGAACTCATACATATAAAAAAGTTGTTCTAACTCTCAGAAATGAGAGAGAATTTCTTCTCCCCCAATTTTTAACCTAAGTTTTTCTCAATATTCATGTCTTAAATTCTCTCAGCACACACAATATAAATGGAAAGTGAGGATATGGGTGGCTTCAGGGACATGAGTAGGACATAACTTCTTCACAAACCTAAGCCTAGATATGCTTGGATAGAGAGATAGAAGTTCAAACTTTTACCTGTTCAGCTTGAATCGTGTACAACAATGGAGGCACTTTCAATACAATGTGAGGACTTGTACAGCTTGCTTGAAGTTCAGGGATGCTTCTCCAACCTCTAGCTTGCTTTGAAACTAGCTGAATCGAGCTATGGAAGTTCACCTGCAAAGTTGAAAACTGAAAATGGCAAATGATGTTAGGGATGTTACAGTTTGTGTTCAATGCTTGGGATAGCTTCAGTGGGTGATATGGAACATGTTTGAACTCTTTTTGGCCAAAGTGCACGAGTGGAATGGTTTATAGAAGTCAAGTTGCAGAAGGGACTCTATTTTTTTGCAGTAGGATGGTGTTTCTGTGAATGAGGAGGTATTAAAGGTGGTTAGGTCGTGCCTTAGGTCAGTTATGAAGTATGCAATGTGTGGAGAAAGTTTTCTTTAGTTGGTTCTTGCAGGAATGAGAGTTGTCATACAAAATGCAAGTTTTCTTCTTATCTAAGCTAAAGTTGTCAAGTTGGATTATAGGCCAAGGCAGGTCCCTCAAGCATGCTGCATAATCTCTCCTTGATCAGTGGGATTAGTCCATAAACTTGTGCCTAAAAGATCTGGCTTGTACCTCTTTGATTTGTGTTTTGACATAAAGCCATGCTTTTTCAAAATGGCAAACTTGCTTTTTCCAAATATGGCTTAATTTTGTGTGTATTGTCCAAATGCACAAAATAACACCCTAACACAAAGGATATGCATTTAGTTATTGAGTGTAAGAAGGATTAGAGGCCTGTAATCTAGCTTGTGCAAGCTGAGTTTGAAAAATGCATAGTGTATGAACATGAAATTGGCTCATGAACAAAGTGACTTTTGCCCATATTGACAAATTCGATTCTCCCTAACCACAAGGGTGTTTGAGAAGTTCTTGGACAATTTGGAAAGCTTGGAATGTGTACTACAATCCATCTTTGTAATGCAAGTTGAAATTCCAAGTGGAAGCATGTGAAAAGTGGCCATGAAGTTGGGCAAAAATCCTGCCTAAAATAGGTCAAAAAATTTCTAAGTTAAGAATGTTTTGCACCCCTATTCCAAAAATCATAACTTGAGCTACAAGCTTCTTTTGAGGAAACTTTGTGAATCAAAGTTGTAGATTTTTCAATGGACTATAACTTTAATGTTTTGAGTTTTGTTTGAATCCAAATATACCTTGATGAAAAGATGGGACAAAGTTAGGAAAAAATAAGGGAATTTCATAACTTAGAAAATTTCTAAGTTATGAAATTTCTTCATTTTAAACCCTAATTTGTAATTTTTGATTTCTTGATGATCAAGTTTCATAATTTGACATGTTTTGATGAAAAATGAATCTTGACACTTGATTTTGACCAAAAAGTCAAAGTTTGACTTTTCAGTATACAGTCAAATTTTGATCAGTTGATTGGAAAATTCATCTGTCAATCTTGTGCATTTGGGATCTTTTGAACCTGTTGAACATGTCAAGATAATTCCATTGAGTCCTTGAGTCCATATGTGAGCTTGGTTTGCCATTGGTTAGGTCAAACAGTCAAAAATTGCCTTTGTGCAGTCAAAACCCTAAAAATGACCATTTTGCCCTTTTGGTGATCTAATCAAATTTCTTGTGGAATTGTGATCCAAACTTGACCAAATGATTCATATGAGTTCATAATGTTGATGTGGGTCAAAAATCATGAGGTTTGACTGTCAATTGACCACAGTTGACTTTTTCCCCAATACAGCTGATTTCTAGGTCAACTGTCCAATTGACTGGGCAAAGATTGGAATCAAGGCTTGAAACTTGGTATGGATAAACTTGTGAGTCCAACATGAAGCATGAAAGTCACTTTGGGCATTTCAGGTCAAAACATCTTTGTGCAAACTCAAACCCTAATTTGGGTCAACAGTGCAAGGAGGAGTCCTGAGTAGAGCAAACCCTAACTTGATCTTGAGCTCCAAGGGTCTTGTGGTGAGAAAATATTGATGAAATGGGAGGGAAAATTTTGGGGTACAACAGTTGCCCCTGTTCAATCTTCTTAGACCTGAGGATGTAGATTGGCTTGTGCGCCTTTCGTGATCCGAAGGTGGAAGATGATTGAACACTAGAGTGCCCAGAAAGTTGCACTCGCATGCTGGAGTATCAGCAATGTGATGTCGGGAATAGGCTTATAGATGCCATTTGGAAGTGTGATGGATAGTTGGATGGGCTTATAGATTCCATCTGGAGACGTGACAGAACCTTGTCGGGAATGGGCTTATAGATGCCGTTTGGAAGTGTTGATCGCGTAAGAGATTCCTTAGCGAGAACTTGCGTACTTTGAGAAAGGAAGATGGTTTCCTGGCCTGTTACAGGTGTTAATATTCAAACTCTTCATGCAGATATGCCCTGGCTAGGTAAAGGTATCGAATCTACAATCCATTGCTCACAGATATGCCCTGGCTAGATACAGGAATCGAATCCGGAACTTCAAAAGGTTGCTTACAGACGTGCCCTGGCTGGATACAGGTATCGAATATCTAAACTATTCATGCAGATATGCCCTGGCTAGATACAGGTGTCGAATCCATAATAAAATACTCACAGATATGCCTTGGCTAGATACAAGAATCGAATCTAGAATTTTTTGTCTACAGATATGCCCTGGCTGGATACAGGTGTCGGATCTGGAATTTGTCATCTACAAATATGCCCTGGCTGGATACAGGTATCGAATCTGGAATTAGTCGTCTACAGATATGCCCTGGCTGGATACAGGCGTCGAAACTGCAATCAATCAATCACAGATATGCCCTGGCTAGATACAGGTGTCGAATCTGGAACTGCGATAGTTGATAGTAATCGTCTTTGGATTGTCCTTTTTCCTGAAAAGGCAAGACATCAGTTGTATGCAATGTCATGATGTATGAGATGCATGATGTCATGATGCTCAAAACGAGATAGTGTTGTATGCACTTTATCATGTATGTAAACAGGATGTATGAAATGTGAAATGTTTATGAATGTATTTTCGTCTAGGAAAATAAATCCTTGACGACTGCCGGGAAATTATGAAATCCTGGGCTGATGTTTTGAAGAGTAGAGTTCTTCGCTTCCGCTGGGGATGATGGTTGCAAGAATAAACCGGTAGGAGAAGATGACTCCGTTGGGGAATAAACTTGTTGGAGAGATTACTCTGCGGGGAATTACTCTGTGGGAAGAGATATTTCGCTGAGGTTTTGATGAGAGCTCCGTTGGGGATTCCACTGATAAGTTATGTTGGGGAACTTGATGAACTCCGCTGGGGAATAGGGAGAACTTCGCCGAGGACGATCTTTCCGTGGTAATTAGCTGAGGATAACCCAGTTATACCCTAGTGGCGAAATAACCTTTGAATAAAGTCGGGGAGAGACGTATGTACTCTACAGGTGATAAGCTTCCAGAATCTACTGGGGATAAGCTTCAGAAACTACTGGGGACATGGATTCCACTTTCCTGGGGAAACTTTGGACTGTACTGGGGAATGGTTCCACTTGGGTGTATGTATTCCACCGGGGAACAATCTTATATTAAGACTGTCGGGGATGCTTGCTGAGGAATGTCTATACTCCGCTGGGGAATGTTGAGACCTTCTGGGGATACCCAACTTCCTTAAGGCTGACCGTAGACTAACTCTGCTTGGGGAGAGTACCGCTGACTTGCTAGGGGAACATTGTGCCTTTTCGGGGCTGACGGGAGACCAACTCTTCTTGGGGAGTTGAGGTAACTTGGTTACATTCTTCAGTCGAACTTACCCTGGTACCTCGGTGGATAGAGCAACTAGATCGCTTAGACAATTCTTTATTTCCCCTGTTTCTGATGTCATCTGTAATTAATCCTTTCTTTCGCATGCAAATATTCATGATTAGCAATTAATGTCAAATGCATATATCAAAAATGAACATTGGACGTTCTTTGCAAAACAAAAAAGGAAAAAATGATGGGTAATTTGTCTGAAGAATTGAACTTGTATTGATTTTGAAATTTGCCTGTAAATAGGCGTTTTTGTACAAGAGGCTGACGTCCTAGTAAGAGAACGCCGCCGAGCAAAATAGAGTTTATACAATTTTGTGAAAAGGAAACAAAACAGCTATATGAAAAAATAATCCCACTGGGTTCCAACTCTGCTATCGCCTTTATGTCTTCAAGCGTCTCATCACTCTGCTGCTTAGTTGAAGATGAAGCTGATTGATTGGAGTCATCTGAGCCCGATAGTTGATGCCGAATTCTGGATGCAAGGTGATCCAATGAGACATAGTATTACGCTTTATCCCTAACTTTTGCCTGGACCGCCCTTTCGGGTTTTCAGTCCATCGGGATACCCATTTTTGCCCAAGCCGCCTTTTCAGGTTTTCGACTTGTCGGGTGTACAGATTTTTTTCATTTCGTCCCTTATTTTTGCCCGAACCCTTTTGGTTCGCCGGGAAGCCCTTATTTTTGCCTAGGTGTGTCAACCTAGCGGGTCTTTAATTCATGCGTAGTATCTTTTTACTATGTCTGCATTGGCGGGGTGAGGAAGGTCGTCACCATCCATGGTGGTTAGAATCATAGCTCCTCCTGAGAAGATATGTTTAACCATAAATGGCCCTTCGTACGTAGGGGTCCATTTGCCCCTGGGTTCACCTTGAGGAAGAATGATGCGCTTGATTACCAGGTTTCCGACTTGATACTCTTGTCGTCTGACCTTCTTATTAAATGCCCTGATCATCCGTTTTTGGTACGTCTAACCATGACAAATAGCAGTGAGTCTCTTTTCGTCAATTAGGTTTAATTGATCAAGCCGAGTCTGGATCCAGTCATCTTCGCTTAAACCTGTGTCCTTCATTATCCGGAGAGAGGGTATCTAGACTTCAATAGGCAAGACTGCCTCCATGCCATAGACCAAGGAAAAAGGAGTTGCCCATGTTGACGTCTGTGCTGAGGTACGGTACCCATGAAGAGAAAACGGTAACATTTCGTGCCAATATTTGTAGGTCATGGTCATCTTCTGCACAATCTTCTTGATGTTCTTATTCGCTGCTTCTACAGCCCCATTCATCTTCGGTCGATAGGGAGAAGAGTTGTGGTGTTGTATCTTGAATTGCTCGTAGAGCTCAGTGATCATCTTGTTGTTAAGATTGGTACCATTATCCGTAATGATCCTCTCAGGTACACCGTATCGACAGATCAGGTTATGCCGAATGAACCGTGCCACGACATTCTTGGTTACCGTAGCATAGGAAGCTGCTTCAACCCACTTTGTGAAATAATCAATCGCTACCAAGATGAAGCGATGCCCGTTGGATGCCGTAGGTCTGATTTCGCCGATCATATCAATGCCCCACATTGCAAAAGGCCAAGGTGCTGTCAAGACGTTCAGAGGAACCGGAGGAATATGCACCTTATCAGCATAGATCTGGCATTTATGACAAGTTCGAGAATGCTGATAACAATCGGCTTTCATTGTGGACCAGAAATATCCTGCCCGAAGGATTTTCTTTGCCATGGTATGTCCACTGGAATGTGTTCCGAAGGTACCTTCATGTAGCTCTGTCATGATCCTTTCTGCTTCAGTCTTATCCACACAACGCAGTAAGGTTGAATCATGGTTTCGCTTGTAGAGAATGCCATTGCTGAGGAAGAACTTTGCCGCAAACCTTCTCAGGAACTTCTTGTCATTAACAGATGCGCCTTCGGGGTATTCTTGAGCTTCAAGGTACCTCTTCACTTCATGATACCAGGGTTTTTCTGTTACCTCTTCGGTCTCGAGATTGCAGCAATGTGCAGGTTCATCCAACTTCCAGATAATGATCCGGGGAGCCTCGCTATCCCATTTGACTTTGAACATAGAAGACATCGTAGCTAGTGCGTCCGCTGATTGATTCTCCTCTCTTGGGAAGTGTTCAAAAGTTATCTCCTCGAAGTGGGGAAGCAATGTCAGCACATACTCTTTGTAAGGAATAAGATTCGGGTGTTTCGTATCCCACTCGCCTTTGATCTGATTGATCACGAGAGTGGAATCTCCGAAGACACTCAGAAACTTGATCCTTAAGTCAATTGCAGCTTGGAGACCCATGATACATGCCTCATACTCTGCCATGTTGTTGGTGCAGTTGAAACATAGTCGGGCGGTGAGTGGAGTATGAGTGCCTTTAGGGGATATGATCACAGCGCCGATACCATTACCCAAAGCGTTCGAGGCTCCGTCAAAGTGCATAGACCATCGGGATCCTTCCTCAGGTCCTTCATCCGGTCCAGGTACTTCACAATCAGTCACTACCATGATATCCTCGTCTGGAAATTCAAAGTTCATCGACTGGTAATCGTCCACTGCCTGGTGTGCCAAATGGTCTGCCAATACACTTCCCTTGATTGCTTTTTGAGTCGTGTACTGGATGTCATATTCCATCAAGATCATCTACCATCTTGCTATTCTTCCGGACAAGGCGGGCTTTTCGAAGATGTACTTTATTGGATCCATTTTTGAAATCAACAGAGTAGTGTGAGTCAACATATACTATCTCAGCCGGCGAGCAGCCCATACCAAAGCGCAGCAAGTTTTCTCGAGCAGTGAGTATCGGGTCTCACAGTCGGTAAACTTTTTGCTAAGGTAATAAATAGCATGCTCTTTTCGGCCAGACTCGTCATGCTACCCCAACACACACCCCATTGAACTGTCAAGTACTGTCAAATATAAGATTAGAGGTCTCCCTTCAATCGGCGGCATAAGAATGGGTGGTTCTTGGAGATACTCTTTGATTCTTTCAAAAGCGGCCTGACATTCATCGTTCCAACGTGCTACTTGATCTTTCTTCAACAGCTTGAAGATTGGTTCACAGGTAGCAGTTAGATGTGAGATGAATCGGGCAATGTAGTTCAACCGTCCTAGAAAGCCTCTAACTTCTTTAACTGTCTTGGGAGTTGGCATCTCTTGTATGGCTTTCACTTTGGCAGGGTCCACTTGAATGCCCTTGTCGCTCACGACGAAGCCTAGCAATTTTCCAGATCTCACCCTAAAGGTGCACTTGTTTGGGTTCAACCTCAGCTTGTACAACTTCAGACGGTCAAACAGCTTCCGTAGATGGTCAAGGTGTTCCTCCTCAGTTTGGGACCTTGCAATCATATCGTCGACGTATACTTCTATCTCGTGATGGATCATGTCATGAAACAAAGCAACCATGGCACGTTGGTAGGTTGCCCCAGCATTTTTCAACCCAAAAGGCATGACCTTGTAGCAAAAGGTGCCCCACTGAGTAACAAAAGTGGTCTTCTCCATGTCTTCAGGAGCCATCTTGATCTGATTATAACCGGATAAGCCATCCATGAAGGAGAATACTTTATGCTGAGCAGTGTTGTCAACCAGAACGTCGATATGAGGCAGAGGGAAATCATCCTTAGGGCTCGCCCTGTTTAAATCCCTATAATCAACACACATTCGGACCTTACCATCTTTCTTCGGCACTGGAACCACGTTGGCAATCCACTGAGGGTAAGAAGTCACTGCTAGAAACCCGGCATCAAATTGTTTCATAACCTCAGCTTTGATTTTCTCGGACATTTCTGGACGCATACGGCGGACCTTCTGTTTTACCGGAGGGCATTCTTCCTTGGTAGGCAGGTGATGAACCACAATGTCGGTATCCAACCCAGGCATGTCTTCGTAAGACCATGCAAAGATTTCCACATAGTCATGCAGCATCTGAATCAACTGTTGTTTCACACTGAGCTCTAGATTGGCACCAATCTTAACTTCCTTTATGTCTGTCTCAGTACCCAGATTTACCGTTTCCACTGGCTCTTCATGTGGCTGAATGGCCCTCACTTCCTGGAGTAATAGTCTCGCAAGTTCACCAGGCACTTCGCAATCATCTTCACCTTCGTCTTCGACTAAGTTGATCGGATTTTCGAAGTCATAACTGGCAGTAGCAGAGTCGTTACCAGTGAGATCCAGAGTAGATTGGAACCTGTATAAGTGAGTGTGTGTAAATATAGTTGTTTTGCAATATATAATAAAGAAAGAAAAGGAGCACAAGATTTTGAAATGCAACAAACGTCCAATGTTTTTATTAATGATATATGAAAATGACACACAAAAGCCCTCACAAATGAAGCCACGGTGCCCCGGGTAAGACACCGAGCCATAAAAGTTTCAAAATATTGTCTGTTACAAATTCAAAACAAAAGAGTTCATTACTGAGTGACAAAAGTAATAGGTGTGAAGTCTTTGGCAGTCCAGTTGCTTGGTCCACCGTCGGTTGTTGGGTAGATCCAGCTGTCGAATTCAGATTCCTCCATGTCGTCTTCAATAGCATTCACTCCCGGGTTGGTGATGAACGCAGGAGGTCTTCCAATCCTTGCCTTATGAACAGCCCTCTGAGCCTCTGCAGTGAAACCCAAACCAAACTTGTCGGTCTTTGGAGTGAAATCAGGAAGTCGGCCCCAGTTTGCGCACTCACACTTCTCAATAACAGCCCGAGCATCCTTTAGGGAGGCCATCTTCAACGGAGAATCTTCTACAGTCACAGTCTCTGCTGACGCCAGTGTCTGAGGCACCTCTTCAAAGTTTTGAAAGGGGGTCTCAATGAACTCCCCATCCATCTCTATGTACCGGAACGAGTTGAGGTGGCTTACCATATATTCTTCCTCCCCCTGAACTGTAACAATTTTCCCTCTAACCGGGTACTTAAGCTTCTGATGTAGTGTGGAGGTCACAGCTCCAGCCTTGTGGATCCATGGACGACCCAACAAACAAGAATAGGATGGTCGGATGTCCATCACATAGAAAGTAGAATCAAAAACTTGAGAACCAACCTTGATTGGAATGTCAACTTCCCCATGTACCATCCTTTTCGAACCGTCAAAGGCTCAGACAACAATGTTACTAGGCTTGAGCTCCAAACCCTCACAATCCAACCTGTCTAGGGCCTTCTTGGGCAATACGTTCAATGAAGAACCGGTGTCTACCAACACGTGGGCAAGAGTAGTGCCCCTGCATTCAATGGAGACATGCAGGGCGTCGTTATACTTCTTTCCTTTGGCAGTCAGATCAGCGTCAGAGAAGCCCAAACCATTATCGGCAGTCAAGTTGGCCACACAATCGGTAAATTGATCAGCAGATGTTTCTTGTGGCACATGAGCCATCTTTAGGAAGAAAATCAGGGCCTTGGCATGGGCCTCTGAACACAACAACAGTGATAGCATAGAAATCTTTGAAGGGTTGTGCCCCAGCTGCTCAACTACATTGAAATCACTCTTCTTAATGATCTTGAGAATCTCTTCCATCTCTTGCTGGGAAGCTTCAACATTGGTTGTCTTTGGTGCCTCCGTCAGGGCAGGCAAATCAGTAGCAATCCCTTTTCCCCGAGCGTAAGATGACTCGGCAGCAGGGGTAGAAACAGGAACTTGATCAGGAAGGGAAGCAGGAACACTTGCAGGTGTGATGGTAAGAGGTCTCTGAATAGCTGGTGGCACAATATCTGGTGAGAACAGCCTACCATTGCGAGTAACTTTGGCAGGCCCGGTGATGTTACTGACGCCGGTACTAGTATCAAACTCTTGCTTTACTCCAAGAACATAAACATCTGCCCCATAGTGCCATGGGACAGCTTTGTCGGATGTATAAGGGAGAGGCCCCGGAACAGTGATGATGATAGGAGCAATCTTCTGAGTGGACATGATTTTGACAGGCTTCTTTGAAGGAGCCTTAGGAGGATTGTTGAAAATAGTGATAATAGAAACTTCTTCAGCAGGGAAAGCAGGAACAGCAATCTTTTCGAACAAGATTTCTTTGCTATCCATCAGGTTTTGGATGCCTGACTTTAGCAAGGGACAACCAGCAGGTGAAACAGCACATAAATGGCAACCTTCGCTACATCCTGGAAATAAACCGGCTAGCAACAGGTTCCTTCTGACGGTCAATAACGGAGTAACAATATCATCCACGGAGGTTGCATACCGGTCTTCTTCCACAGCATTCACTCCATGCTGGGGCATGGGAGCAGTCACAACATTGGGCCTTTCGGGCGCCTCAAACTGTATTTCCTTGGTATCAATAAGGTCCTGAACCTTATTCCTCAGAGCCCAGCAATCATTCGTAGTATACCCCGGGCTATCAGAGTGATAAGCGTAACGGGCGTTGGGTTGTACTTTGGAGAAGTTGTGTTCACTACCTTCGGAGCTTCTTTGACAGTTACCAGATTGGTTGACAGTAGTTGCGGCAAAATCTGAGACAGGGTCATGCTGAGTCGAGTGTACTGCCTTTTGGGTCTCTCACCCCTTGGTTTGTTATACTGCTGAGGAGCAGCAGCAGGCTTTGAAATTACCAACGCGTTGACAACTTGGCGGCGTTCCGGTTTAATTTGTCTTCTGGGACCATAAACAGCACTGGCTTCCTTCTTGAAGGGCTTCTTTTCAGTACTCGCGGAGGCACCTTTCTGTATCTTCCCCGACTTGATACTAGCTTATATCCTCTCACTAGTTAAGATCAGGTCTGTGAACCCAGCAGAAGAATTACCAATCAGATGGTTGAAGAACGGACCAGACAGGGTCCCTAAGAACATGTCCACAAGCTCGCGGTCAGTCAACGGTGGCTGCACCCTGCCAGCCAGGTCTCTCCACTTTTGCGCATACTCCTTGAATCCTTCGCCCATCCCTAGTGACATACCCTGGAGTTGGGTACGCGTGGGAGCGAGTTCAGAATTATACTGATACTGTTTATAAAATGCAGTAGCCAAGTCCTCCCAGTTTTGAATACTGGCTTCATCCAGCTGATAGAACCATTCGAGTTAAGCCCCTGAAAGGCTATCCTGAAAGAAATGGATCCACAGGTTCTTGTCTGCAGTGTAAGGTTGGATCTTCTTTACATATGATCTGAGATGCATCTTCGGGCAGGACAGCCCGTCATATCTTGCAAAAATTGGCACTTTAAACTTCGGGGGGATCACAATTCCAGCAACTAATCCCAAATCTTCAAAATCTAAGTCGGGAACTCTCTGCAGCTCCATAGCTGCCAACCTGTCTTCCAAGCCCTTGTACTTATCGTCGGCGGGAGGGTATTGTTGCTCAGAGTAGTATTCGTCTTCTTCAGCCTCTTCTTCTTCAGCTTCGGGTTCGGAAGGTACCGCAGCCCATTTTCCTTTACTGGTTCCCTGTTCAGATGTAGGGGGAAATTCAAGAACTCTTCTGGCTTCACCCTCAAACCTTCTTCCTAGGGTAGCCACCCCGACTCTTTTCTTCTTCTTTTTCACTTGCTCTTTGTTCCCCAGCAGGGCTTTTAGATCCTCCTGACCCTTTGACAAGGTCATCAGGAGATGTTGAAACTGTGAGTTTTGAGACTGCAAGTCTTTGACCGTCTGTTCGAGATCCATCTTACTGAAATAAACAGCAGAAAGATAAGAAAACCTGGTGTGGAGACCTGCTTATGCGCATGATGAATGATATGCTTATTTATGCAATGCATTCAAGGATTTAGAAAATTCAAAATTGTTGCAAACAAAAAGAACGCACGTCATATTAATAAGAAGAAATTTGTCAGTACATAAATGCCCCATGGGCCAAATATTACAAAAAACTTCTCAAGGTAAAAAGACGTTGCGCATCCTCTTTGGTGCGATGTAGGTGTTGAGGGTCTCTTCCTCATGGAGTCGGCGGGTAAGCTCCAAAACCTTCTTCTCACTGGCGTAGAAGCTGGCTTCAAAAGTGTTCTGTTCCTCCTTGAGTTGGATCCAACTCTTCTGCATCTCCTCCCACGATGTTGGCATGTCAGGATATAGGATGGTGTAGGGAACCTCTCCTTCCTTAACGGGCTCTTTAATCACAGGGAGAACATGAGGGTAAGGCATCATTAGACTCTGGGCTCGGGTTCGTACCCACTTGAGATAAGGCTCAAAAGGGATGGAGTTCTTGTGCCCCAGTGTCTTGCTGTCTACCTTGTTAGGCATCCTCCAAGCTCGGATGAATCTTTGGCGAAGTCCTTGCGCATCGTTGTCGAAGTCAAAAACTAGGTCAGGAATCAACATGTCGTGAGGGTCATCCCTCCGTGCATATCCAAATTGTCTCAAAGCTAGACAAGGGTTGTAGGTAATGCCTCTTCTAATGCCAAGTAATGGAACATTAGGGAACTCTCCACAATGATCGACGATGATGACATTTTCTCTGGACCGAGAACACCAATGTACAACAGAGTGAGTGAGGGTCATCAACCGTTGTGACCACCTTAAACCTTAGTCATTCTTCAAAACAAATTGTGGAAGGTGCGAAATAAACCACCTTGCAAGGAGAGGAGTACAGCACATGAGAACACCCCTCTTTCTCATTGTTCGTGTGTAAAATGAGTGAAGAATGTCCCCAAGCAATGTTGGTATTGGATTCCGGGATAAGAATATTTTGACGGCGTTGACATCTACAAGCTGGTCAGGATTTGGGAACAGGACCAACCCATAAATGAGGAGTGCCACAATTTCTTCAAAGGCTTGTAGGTCCAATGAATTCCAACACTCTTGTGCCTTCTCAAACAAGAATTTTGCCAAGAAGCCTTTGACACCGCTTCTGGTTTCCCAATGCCCCTTGATGTCAGATGGTTGCAAGTGTAGTGCTTGATCAACATCTTCAGGCTTTGGTTCTTTTTCCGTACCGTTGTAGGGTAGTTGATTAAGAATAGGAATTCTCAGGAGTTGAGAAAATTCCTCCAAAGTGGGCACCAATTAGTAGTCGGGGAATGTGAAACAATGGTGAAGGGGGTCAAAGAACTGGAACAACACCTTTACCATGTCCTCTTCAATGCTGGTGTTGACTAGGCTGAGCAGTCCACCATGTCTTTCACTGAAGGGGGAGCTTTCCGGAATTCTGGATGTGAGCTCCTTGAGTTGAGGAGGGATTCTCACAAGGTTGACTTGGATAGTTTTCCTGCGAAGAATTTCCATGACCTACAAAACAAGAACAAAGATGAAGATCTAAACCCTTGAAATAGTTAGTGGATGCATATGATGCTTTATGATGTTCATGATGTATGCACAAAACACATGTACAAGCAATTCACACAAAACCCTAGTTTCAGGCTTGCATGGGGTTTCATAGGTAAGTACCCTCTTGAGTGAAGTTGGCTTAAAAACCTGTCCTATAAATAGTAACCGGGTTCTAAGGAGCTCAATATCACTGGATTGTTTTCCATGTTCATTGTTTTGGTTTAGCCACTTAACTAGCGACCAAAATATTCCAAGAAAACAACCCTCAATGAGTGTAGTATCGAGTATCTACCAACTTCGGACTGCACCAAAGCCGGTCATCTCACTACCCCTAATAAAAGGCCAAGATGGTCAAGTAAGGTTCTAGGTCATTAGTGCTTAGTGACATCACTCAGCCGCCCCGTACTCTCCTTGATTGAACTCAAGGGTTACCGGTACTCACAAATATGTCGCACTAATATAGCTATTGCTTCAACCGTGTCGGTATACCCCGCATAGCTTCCACAACGTATTGCTATCTATGAATGTTTCCCCAAATCTGGGTGTAGGATTTCAAGCCCAAACAAGAGAACCAAGATATAAAGCAATCAAAGCAAATAATTAGTCATGCAAGAGGGTGATTTAAGCCCTAAGGTTACTCCACTTTAAAGAATTCCCCAGCAGAGTCGCCAGTTCTATGATACGGTGGGAGAACTGACTTGAGGTTTTGCGTTTGTTTTCGCAAATGTTTCGGTTGAGCAAGAGTCGCCACCGGCATTTTATTTTATCCTAAGGAAAGGTTAAAAATCACACCAAAAACCTTTGAGATGTTTTCTTGGGTTCGGGGAGTAGATTATAGAAAGGGAAGGTATTAGCACCCTTTCTATCCATGGTTATCCATGGGCTCTTAGTTACTTGCTTAGATCACTTGCCTTGCATTTTCAATTGTTTGAAATGGTGCTTTGTGTGTGGGTTTGAAAATGTTTTGAAAAGAGGCCATTTGTTGTGGCAACCTTTGTAATGATCCATGTTTGAATGTATACAAAGGTGTACTTATCTTTTGAAAAGTTTTCAATGTTTTTGAAAGTTGTTTTGAAAGTGTATTGTGATGTGTGTTTTGAAAAATGGCAAGGATTGTTTTGCAAGATTTGGTCAAGTAACCAAGAGCTATCTACCCTAAATTTCTCAAATATCTTTCCTATGTTTTAACCCTTTTAACAATTTTGTTCCACCATTGTATTTGGTGGACAATCTTGTGTTAGGATGTTAACGGGACGGGCGCGGGTCATCGTTTAGACCATGATTGCAATAGTGCCAAGTGTCTTTGGCAATTTTTCTTTTAAGGGACTTGATCATTTTAAGGCAACTTTCGAAAGCGTCATCGAGGGACTATGATCATTTGATATTGTTTTGTTTTGCCAAAGAAACTCAACATGCAACATGGCCCATTATTGAAGGCAACAAGTGGAGTAACCCTAGGGGTGCAAGTGTGATTAGTGTTGTCCATTTTCATGCTTTTTTATCTTTGAATTAGGTCAAGCTATTTGTTATTTGATTTTTGCATACAAACCCTAAGTCTATCATGGCATTTTTAGAAAGCTTTAAAGTGCGGAAAATAAAATCCTAAATTATTACAACATGATTATGGGATGGGGGGTACAAATGTTCAAATGGGGATATTTAGCAAGAAATTAAAATCTAAGCTATTACATCCAAATTGAATATACAAGGATTAATTGTACAATAATTAAGTAAATAAATATGCAAAAATGTATTTATGCACAAAAATGGTTTTTATATGTATGGGAAAGTATTTTTTTTATGTGAAATATAAACAAGAAAAAATAAAAGAATAATTTTTGGATATTTTGTGTTTTTAAGGCAAAACCCTAATTTTGTAAAAAAGGGCAATTATTATTTATTATATGCAATATTTATTAATTATATACAAAACATAAATAAAAAGGAAGTATATTGTGAAAAAGTAATTTTTGAGGTCAAATATTAATAAAAATAAAAAATGTATTATTCTTGTATTTTTATCCTAAATATTCTAAATATATAAATATTTATATTATGTATTAAATATATTAAATATATACAAAAAATAAAAATATTTATTATCTACAAAAAAAAAGTATATTTTTTAGAAAATGTTTTCAAAAGATAAAATAAAATAAAAATCAGAAAATAAAATGTATTTGAATTATTTTTAGTATTTTAAATAAAAGTATATATATATATATATATATATATATATATATATATATATATATATATATATATATATATATATATATATATATATATATATATATATATATATATATATATATATATATATATATTTACATATGGAACTAAATGAAACAAATAAATACCAAATAAAATGCAAAAAATGTGGGGAAAATATTTTTAGTGTTATTTCATGTTTGAATAAAAATATAAAATCAGAATCAAAAAAGAAAAAATCAAAAATAACAAATATATCACATAATGGGCCAGGGGGTGTATGTGTGAAAAGGTGGTGTAAACAGAAAAACAAAACTCAGGCCCAGCCCAAGGAGGCTTCTTCAACCTCCAGCCACACTTCTGTCATAAATGCGCGCCATTCATGCCTTGTTCAAACATCCTGATTCTTTGATTTTCAGCCAAAACACACAACATGAACTATGTAGAGCATTAAATCACGAACTCATACATATAAAAAAGTTATTCTAACTCTCAGAAATGAGAGAGAATTTCTTCTCCCCCAATTTTTAACCTAAGTTTTTCCCAATGTTCATGTCTTAAATTCTCTCAGCACACAAAATATAAATGGAAAGTGGGGATATGGGTGGCTTCAGGGACATGAGTAGGACATAACTTCTTCACAAACCTAAGCCTAGATATGCTTGGATAGAGAGATAGAAGTTCAAACTTTTACCTGTTCAGCTTGAATCGTGTACAACAATGGAGGAACTTTCAATGCAATGTGAGGACTTGTACAGCTTGCTTGAAGTTCAGGGATGCTTCTCCAACCTTTAGCTTGCTTTGAAACTAGCTGAATCGAGCTATGGAAGTTCACCTGCAAAGTTGAAAACTGAAAATGGCAAATGATGTTAGGGATGTTACAGTTTGTGTTCAATGCTTGGGATAGCTTCAGTGGGTGATATGGAACATGTTTGAACTCTTTTTGGCCAAAGTGCACGAGTGGAATGGTTTATAGAAATCAAGTTGCAGAAGGGACTCTGTTTTTTTGCAGTAGGATGGTGTTTTTGTGAATGAGGAGGTATTGAAGGTGGTTAGGTCGTGCCTTAGGTCAGTTATGAAGTATGCAATGTGTGGAGAAAGTTTTCTTTAGGTGGTTCTTGCAGGAATGAGAGCTGTCATACAAAATGCAAGTTTTCTTCTTATCTAAGCTAAAGTTGTCAAGTTGGATTATAGGCCAAGGAAGGTCCCTCAAGCATGCTGCATAATCTCTCCTTGATCAGTGGGATTAGTCCATAAACTTGTTCCTAAAAGATCTGGCTTGTACCTCTTTGATTTGTGTTTTGACATAAAGCCATGCTTTTTCAAAATGACAAACTTGCTTTTTCCAAATATGGCTTAATTTTGTGTGTATTGTCCAAATGCACAAAATAACACCCTAACACAAAGGATATGCATTTAATTATTGAGTGTAAGATGGAATAGAGGCCTGTAATCTAGCTTGTGCAAGCTGAGTTTGAAAAATGCATAGTGTATGAACATGAAATTGGCTCATGAACAAAGTGACTTTTGCCCATATTGACAAATTCGATTCTCCCTAACCACAAGGGTGTTTGAGAAGTTCTTGGACAATTTGGAAAGCTTGGAATGTGTACTACAACCCATCTTTGTAATGCAAGTTGAAATTCCAAGTGGAAGCATGTGAAAAGTGGCCATGAAGTTGGGCAAAAATCATGCCTAAAATAGGTCAAAAAATTTCTAAGTTAAGAATGTTTTGCACCCCTATTCCAAAAATCATAACTTGAGCTACAAGCTTCTTTTGAGGAAACTTTGTGAATAAAAGTTGTAGATTTTGCAATGGACTATAAATTTCATGTTTTGAGTTTTGTTTGAATCCAAATATACCTTGATGAAAAGATGGGACAAAGTTAGGAAAAAATAAGGGAATTTCATAACTTAGAAAATTTCTAAGTTATGAAATTTCTTCATTTTAAACCCTAATTTGTAATTTTTGATTTCTTGATGATCAAGTTTCATAATTTGACATGTTTTGATGAAAAATGAATCTTGACACTTGATTTTGACCAAAAAGTCAAAGTTTGACTTTTCAGTATACAGTCAAATTTTGATCAGTTGACTGGAAAATTCATATGTCAATCTTGTGCATTTGGGATCTTTTGAACCTGTTGAACATGTCAAGATAATGCCATTGAGTCCTTTAGTCCATATGTGAGCTTGGTTTGCCATTGGTTAGGTCAAACAGTCAAAAATTGCCTTTGTGCAGTCAAAACCCTAAAAATGACCATTTTGCCCTTTTGGTGATCTGATCAAATTTCTTGTGGAATTATGATCCAAACTTGACCAAATGGTTCATATGAGTTCATATGTTGATGTGGGTCAAAAATCATGAGGTTTGACTGTCAATTGACCACAGTTGACTTTTTCCCCAATACAGCTGATTTCTAGGTCAACTGTCCAATTGACTGGGCAAAGATTGGAATCAAGGCTTGAAACTTGGTATGGATAAACTTGTGAGTCCAACATGAAGCATGAAAGTCACTTTGGGCATTTCAGGTCAAAACATCTTTGTGCAAACTCAAACCCTAATTTGGGTCAACAGTGCAAGGAGGAGTCCTGAGTAGAGCAAACCCTAACTTGATCTTGAGCTCCAAGGGTCTTGTGGTGAGAAAATATTGATGAAATGGGAGGGCAAATTTTGGGGTACAACACAATGTATCTTTCCAATTTATATTACCATTTTCCAAACTTTTTAATCATCTATGGAGTCTTACCATTCGCAGACTACCATCCTATTAATAAAGTTTGAGCTTTTATCCAATTCTTTGCAATTCTTACTTTATTCAGTTTACAAAGACTTTATTTATTATTGATAGTAACGATCAAAGCAAACAGATTAAATAACAAAATTATTTTTGAAAAGAATTTACAAATTACTTATTGCTTTAGATTTTGTGACGCAAAGAGAACAAAAATAGAGACTCCAGGGATGGACAAACCCAGAAGTTTTGAAAGTTTGTTTTCCCCGGGAAATTTCTCCCAGGGAATTTTTTGGGTTGAGTATGTTCTTTGTGTTTTTCTCAGATAATTGAAGACGATACCAATTGATATATGGTGAGGTATTGGGTTTGTTATCCCATTTTTCCCAGCCAAGTGTTGGTTCATTTTAATTTCAGGTTTGCATGATATGAAGACTCTATCCTGGATTCCCCAGTAAGGTTTTCGCTCCTATGACGAACGTCTCTTCCAATTTGTATGCTAAGTTGGAATCATTTGCAAATCGTCGCCTTTTGCAAGGCTAGCATTTTTGTTGTTGTTCGTTTTTCAGGCAACCAGACAAGACAATATATTTTCTAAGAAATGTTGAAACAGTTGTCAACTTTTTGGGTTTTCACCCGCCAAATGCTGGGTTTGATTTAAAATTCCCATTATTTTGATTTCTTGTTGTAATGTTTGACTTCTTGACTCCCTAAGTTGCTACCCCCATGAGGTTTCATACGTTCTCCCCATAGAAGTTAGTGCAATACTCACTCTCAATATTGAAGAATGTATCTTGGTGTTACCCTCCTCAATGAAGTCAATATGAGATCCTCAGCTGATGTCTCAACAACATGGTTTTGTTTTCTCCATTGAAGTCAGTATTGAAATCCCCAGTAGAAGCACAAATGTTGAATCATTTTCTTTTCCCCATTGAAGTCTGTATGAAGTTCCCCGGTGAAGCCGGGAGAAGCATGTTATATCCTTGTGCTTATACTGATTTATTATGATGTGATTACTTTCGGATTATGTTCCTTCTCAATGAAGTTAAGCTGTGAAATGGGAATTTGTGTCCTCAGTTGGTGCTTACTTTCTTATGAAGTTTTCATCTTGGATGTGATTTAGCCAAGTATTGACGTTACCCGTGTTGGTTTTGTCTGGTTATCCCCGGTTCTGTGTGTCTGTTTTGTCAGCATATACATGATAACATTCATACATACATCATGCATAGTTGAATTTGGAAATTCATTGCTCATTTGCATTCATTAATATCTTGTTGGCATATGTTGCAGAGTTATGTTATCCTCTCTCCAATAGAGTGTCAACCTTAAGTAGAACGTGTATATCCTTTCAATTTCCCCACTGAGTTATCCCTCATGGAAGAATTTTGCTTTAACTTTCCTTTCAGCTCCCTGTCTGGATAGAATGTGATTCCCCTTTGAGTTTATTTCTCATGAGGAGTTATTTTAGTTGACTGTTTCATTCTAGTTTATTTCTTGTTTGAATCTATGATCCTTAGCAATATTATTACTTTTAATTTCTGCAAGCTTTGATCCCTGGTTTGAGAATATGCATTTATTTTGCATGAGAAGACTTTATCTCTTCAGCAGGAATATATTGGCACTTCCCCAGGAAGCCATATTTCTTTCCCCGGGAATACATTTTTTTACAACTCCTTCTCATAACAGCAAGTATCAAGTCTCTTTATTTGAGCAACCTGTACTTCTCCGGTAAATCTATTATTTCCCAAAAAAGATTCAGATTTGTTACTCCAATGGATGGCAAGTCTTTTCAATACGATAAAGACGGTTCGTTGTGAAATCTTTACAAGTGGTAGTCTCTTTATTTGAGACAACTTGTATATTACCCTTTCCAGGCAGGATGCCTTGGTTAAAGAAGAAGTTGACCCCCGTTCCAGGTGAAACGCAAAATTTTAGGAAGCTTGTTATTATCAATACGTTATCTCTACCTTCAGTAAAATTTGGTAGCTCACCTTCAATAAAAGTGGGTGTCTTCTCTTTCTACCTTCAGTAAAAGTTGGTAGCTCACCTTCAGTAAAAGTTGGTGTCTTCTCTCTCTACCTTCAGTAAAAGTTGGTAGCTCACCTTCAATAAAAGTTGGTGTCTTCTCTCTCTACCTTCAGTAAAAGTTGGTAGCTCACCTTTAGTAAAAGTTGGTGTCTTCTCTCTACCTTCAGTAAAAGTTTGTGTTTTCTCTCTCTACCTTCAGTAAAAGTTGGTAGCTCACCTTCAGTAAAAGTTTGTGCTTTCTCTCTCTATCTTCAGTAAAAGTTGGTATCTCACCTTCAGTAAGAGATGTTGTTTTCTCTCTCTACCTTCAGTGAAAGTTGGTAGTTTCACCTTCAGTAAAGGTTTATGTTATTCTTTCATCTCCACCTTCAGTAAAAGTTGGTAGTTTACCTTCAGTAAAAGTTGGTGTATCTTTTTGATCTTCTACCTTCAACCATTGAGTTGGTAGTTCTCAGTTATCTGCCGGTCGTTATCATCCTTTACTTTCTCTCCCCAATCTTTGAGTTGATAACACCTTGTCTCATCTTTGGGCTTTACCCCAAGAGAGTCTTATCTTTGGCTTACCAGTGATTTATTTTCCTGGTCGAGTTTTCATTTTGAGCCTGTTTTATTTACTACATCCCCAGTGGAGTCTCGTGTCCCTTTTTGTATTTGTTCATTCGCATCCATAATCATGAGCATTTCATGTCATCTTAGGACCAAAAATAGGGCTTGTTTTATATTTAAGTATCTTCAATCGCGTCGACACGAAGATTTTTAACCTTCGCATCTCCGGATAGAAGAAACTTAAATAAGGGCAGCTGTTGTACCCCAAATTTTGCCCCTAAGATCCCTCTATCACATCACATCAATTCAATCACAACAAGATCACACTAGAGTTTGGCTAGTCCTTATCTTTAAGTTTTGCTCATAAGGAATCACCAAGCTCCTTGACTTGTGTTTTGTAATCATATATGTTTTGCAGTGATTAACTCTTAACTAATAAATGCAAGGAATGTTTTCCCTAATTGATGACGTTGTAGGTGAAAACACAATACATTCCATCAAGTTTGATCTATAGGTTCATGAGAGCATTCCCGTGCCTTCTTAAATAAAGCTTCGTTGAGGTTCAAGCTTCACTATTGAAGATTCTTTGAAGCAATATCATGACAAAGTCTATTATGATTCATCATACTTTAAGTTGTCAAAGATGGTTCAAAGGTACAAAGATTGATTGAAGAAGTTTGACTCAATTGGGTAAATCCTTGATTTATTGATCACAAGTGCACACATCCTTCAATTCCTAAGATTTAAAAGTTGTTTTTGTTGCCATGGTTTCTCCTTATCATCCTCAAGAACTCATATTCACACGACAAAAGTATTTTTCTAAGGAGGTAGGTCAAAATTGCAAAGGTTTCCCAAGGCATTTTCTTGCTCTATGAGCTACGATTTTGAACTTCAAAGGGGTAAATATTACTCATCTTTTGGTATTTTTGAGTGATTCCAAATACATGCTTCTCTTAAAATGGTTATTAACTAATAACTTCAAAAGTTTCAAGGAAACTTTGTGTGGAAGAAACTTGATGATGAAGAAAGATTACAAGTCCTCCAGATGAACCCTCAAATTCCATTAGGTGATTTCAAATGATCATAAATTAGTCAATTTTTATCACCTTGAGCCCATTATTTTTCCATAATTATCTTAAAGATGTGAACTTCAACCCATCTTTTAAGTGCAAAGTGCGAAAATGGATGGAATATGCCCTAAGGATGCAAAAGATTATAGGTCATTTCATGAATTTTTGCCAACTTCAACAAGTCATAACTTTCTAAATTTTTGGATATTTTGAATGGTTCAAGTCTCAAAATATCATTTAATATATCTACTTAATTCCATCTTTTTTGGTCAAGAGCAAATTTCAAGAGGAAGGCCATGTTTGAATGCAAGACATTACAAGTCATTTTTGAAGAAAAACTTAAAAATATTCTAAGTATAGAAAGTCAACCTCTTTTTCTCAACTTTGACTCATTGAACCTTTCATATAAAGCATCCATTTGATCCCATTATTTTCACATTGTAAAGCTTGTAATCTCATCTTTATAAAGCTTCAAGAATCATGCCCTAAGACCCCTTGAGTTGAGAATGCCATTATTTTGAAGTTGGTAACTTGAAACTGAATTTCTCACAAATTCAGAATTATGAAATCCATAATGTGGCTTCTAATCACAAAATTTGTGCGCATTTTTTATTTAAACTTGATTAACAAACTTGCCAAAAGTGTTTAGCCCCTCAAAACACAAAGATTGGATGAATTTTGATGAAAATGTAGTTACACTTCACTCGTGTTTAACCTCCACTCAATTTCGCTCCAAAATTCTTTGTTTTCTCCAATTTTCATTTCCATTCATTTTCCTATAAATAGAGGACCTTGTTCAATTCATTTCCTCAAACTTTGAGAGCCAAATGCACCCTGCCAAAACCTCACACGAACTTCAAATTATTGAAATCAGTTTCTGAGATTTAAACTTTTTTCTCCAAAATTCTTTGCACATTCATCATCCTCCACCATCATATAAGTTATCCAACACTTAAACCAAGCAGAACGAGCCATAAATCAAGTTACATAAGTCCATTTTCATAGCTTTATTCTTGAACTTCGAACAGGTAGAATTCTCCACCATTTGGATCCAAACGAAGCACTAACTTACTCTACTCCTCCTTATGATTCTTATGCTTCTTACCATTTTTAAATTCATTGAGAATTGAGAGAGAAATCTCAATTGGAAGGTGCTCGCAATTTTCTGAGTTTTTGATCCATATCTCTTTGCACACTTTACATAAATTTGACACGATTGTGGGGTTAGGGTCGTCTTGAGGAGACGAATCCATTGATACTGGTCTGAGATTCTAATTTTTCCATTTGAAGAAACTCACGAAATCTCCATTGCAAGGTGTATGGAGGTAGAAGACAATGACATGTCTCGTCTCAACCAATGATAGCGCGCCAATTGTTTTATTCTGATTCGTTGGCTATTTTCTGATCCAGTGTATTTTCAATTAAGGTCCATATCAAGCACAACGCATCTGGTCCACTTGATCATCTTACTAACGCGTTTTGACTATGATCTGATGGTCCACATCTTTTTAGTTTTATTTTTATTTTCTGATTTTATATTTTAATTGTTTTAAATTTAAAAAATTCATAACTCTTTTATTTTTTTTATCCAAAAAATTATGAAAAAAAAATATAAAATTACTTTGAATTATTTCTGACTTTGTGAATATTTTTTCATATTTTTATTTTGAAGTTTGATATTTTTCATAAATTTTGCTTTGTTGGCTTTATTTTAATTGTTTTAAAAATACTTCATGACATTTTTAAATTCTGAAATTTTTTATAAAAATAATTTTTATTATTTCTGACCTTCTGAATTTTTTGTGGAATTTTATCTTAATTTTTACTATTTTTGATATTTTTTCCTTTATTTGAACCATTTAAATTAGTTTTAAAATAGTTTCTGACTTTAAAAAATTACCAAAAATTTCATAAAAATATTTGAGTTCACTTCTGATTTTTTTATGGTCTAAGTTAATTTTTCTTGAGTGTTTTGAATACAATTGCTATTTTCCCTATTTTCAAATTTAAAAATCATTTAAAACCTTTTTTCTTTTATTTTAAATATTATTTTATTTTTGTACATATTCTAGTTGATCTTGGACTATGAAATTTTGATCATGAACTTTATTAACATCATTGGATCCATGGTGTTGAGTCTAACTCCATAAAAATAGATTAATGATATTAATAATAGTTTGATTAAATTTTTAATTCAAATGTGGTTTATTTTTCACCCCATCCCTCTTCATCTTATCCCATTTTTATTGTAATAAATGTTATTGGAGCATGATTTCCATATCATGTCTCAAAACATATGGTACATAGATTTCTATTGACCGACCTCAAAATAGGTGCAACCTCTATATAAGTCCATTTACGATTGCTTAACATAGCGCTAAATTTTGTCCCGATTTGAGAAAATGATCATTCGTGGCCCAAACTTATGTTTGTAAGTCCAAGTATGTTGATTTGAACCCTTTGATCCAATAACCTTGAGATTCATTGTTAGAAGGCTTTGGTTCTACCAATCCTCTAATAAATCTTCATCAATTTTGGTCAAAGTGGGTCACTTAAATATCATTGATAATTTAATGACGCCTTGAGAATTCTTGAATGAATGATATACTTGATAAAAAGCAAATGCAACTTGCTGTGGAGAGACTTTGGTTTTACCAATCTTCTAATGAATTCCAAATGCAAATTTCAAGATGGTCATTCAACTAACCACTAATTTCTAACAATTGACTTTATTTTATGCTTTTATCTTATGCTCTTTACTTTATGTACCATTTACTTTAGCATTTACATTTCATGTTATTTTCATCTTTGTCCATTTGAGCATTTATCTTTTATGTCTTTCTTATTTTGCTCACTTGAGCTTTTCATTTCTTTTTGAAGATACTTAATAATCAACTTGAACCCTAAAAAACTTTAATGTTACTTGGACTATTTGGTTACTATCATTGGCATTTTGGAGACATGAACCTCTTGGACTTAGGATTAGAAGCCTTGACCTATTCTGGAGACTTTGTAACCTCAACTATTATTTTGTCTGGAGTCCTTGGGGTTTATCCCAAGACATTGGGTTGTTTGTTTGTTTTGTGTGTAGGTTTTTGTGATTACATGTTTTGTTTGTGATCTGGAATTCATCTGTATACAACCGTTATTCTGCTCAATTTTTGCGAAGACTTAATGCAATTGAAGTTTGGTTCTCTAAAGAGGTTTATTATCTTTGTTTGTTTGGTTTAAAATCCAAAGTATGTGAATTCTATATTGACTAATTGTGTCAAGTGTTGACTTCTTGTTGGTTAGACGGTTCTTTTTTCTAACTCTTACCTTATGTTTTAGGATAGTCCTTTTATCTCCTCCCATTTTCTTTAATTTCAAAAAATCTTCTCTCTCCTTTTGAAAACTTTTCTTGTTTTAAAACTTGAACAAGTTTCATAATAAACTTGGACTTACGTCCATGTATTTTCAAAATATTTTCTTAATCAAACTTTAATCAATTTAATAATACTTTGACATTTTTTGTGAGAAGACTAAAAGTCAATCAATCTCATGCAAACCATTTTGCCACTTTGATTTTTTACTTTAAAATTTTCTCAAAAGATTAGACTCTTGTCAAATCCTTGAAGTGATGCAAACTACTATACTTCTACAATATATAGTGAAGTGGAATATTTTCCACTTGGGTGTTGAGTGAGACTTTGTTGATTTTAAAATTCAAGTTATATCCTCCACTTTGAGATAACGCAAATCCTCCCTTCTCATGATTATGGGTAACAAGTATGTTTTCCACTCGGATAAGACGATGATGTCCCGTCTCTTAAAATTAACCGACACACTTATGTTTTAAATTTTTTAAAGATGAACTATGTGTACCATGATCCCCTATTGCACGGAAGGTGGTACGTAGGCACTAAAGGTTCGCAACCGTGGTGGGTGCAAAAATTGTAAAATATACTTCTTTTCTCATCCCCACAATCTATTTTTGTATACAACATTTTATAGCCAAAAAAATACAGATTTTTCAAAGAGATTCTTGCGGAGTACCGTAGATGTTCAGGGTGCTAATACATTTCGTTTGCATAACCAACCCCCTTACCGGGAATCTTTTCCCCCCTTTTTTTGGGTTATTTGCTCTTTTCTCATTCCTTTGGAAACAATAAAGTACGGTGACGATTTTTAATTTAATTTGTGTGAGTCAAGTCAATCCAATGACTTAGTCTTAACATTTCTACCGCTACACGGTCAACCAAATCAAAAAATGCACAAGCCTAAAAATTTGATGGGCCATTAGATTATAACTAAGAATAATAAACCCCTTTGATAAAAATGATAAACATATCCCTCTTACAATTTGAACCCATTGTATTTAAACAAAATTTTAATAAACCAATATAATTAATATTATAATTCTAAATAATAACATAATAACACCAAAAAATGATAGAACACATGATTAGAAACACAAATTGACTATTAACATCATAATGACAAATTTAGAGTATGATAGGTGTGAATTTAGAAAATAAGTATCTTTATAAGAAAAAGACTTTTGATTTACTGCATATGAGTCAGTAATTGTTCACAACCTTGGAATACAAACAACATAATGCCTTGTTAACCATATTAATTGCCATACAAACACTAAATTATTATAATTAAACACTTTGGTAAAACTTTGTATATTTCAATGTGTCAATCTTCTTCCTTTCAAAATATGTTATCTTATTTAGTGGAGAAGCGAGTTCCAATAAAATACAATAACTATACATGATGACGACAGAGTTAATCTCTAACACCACCAAGACCCGGTGTACAAGATCATCTAAGTCCTGGAAGGTGAAATCAATAAATGAAAGATTATAACCTTAAGTGCTTTGTTGAAAGCAAAACCAGGAGCATTGATGGGGAGAGAGATAAAGCCATTCATGAAATCAGTAAAGGCAACCTCTTCATCTCTTTCAACAACTCAACATGATGCTTCATGCTAGACAATTCTTCCAAGGAAGTTACCACACTATCCTCAATGCATTCTAGAACATTTCTAGTGCCTTGTGACAGATAATTGGAGCAAAAATTTTTTGACATAAAATTGCTAAGTCTATCATACCATGCTCTTGGTGCTTGCTTTAAGCCATAAAGAGCCTTTCTCAACTTAAAGACATGTGAAGGATGTTTGAAGTCTTCAAATCCCGGGGGTTGCTTGACATAGACTTCTTCATTGATGTATCCATTCAAGAATGTGCTTTTGACGTCCATTTGAAAAAGCTGAAAATTCAATGAACAAGCATAAGCAAGTAAAAGACGTATAGCTTCTAACCTTGCAACCGGAGAAAATGTTTCTTCAAAGTCGATTCCTTCCTCTTGATTGTAACCTTGGGCAACCAACCTTGCTTTGTTTCGAAAATTAGACCATTCTCATCAAGTTTGTTCTTAAACACCCATCGGGTACCTATGATGTGTTTACCACTTGGTCTAGGAACAAGTTCCCAAACTTGATTTCTCTAGAATTGATTTAATTCTTCTTGCATAACAATAATCCATTGATCATCTCCTAAGGCTTCATCAACTTTGGTAGGTTCAATTTGAGAAACAAACGCCATGTTTAAGCAAGCATCTTTTAGATTCAATCTTGTTGATACTCCTTGGCTAATGTCACTAATAATTTTGTCAATAGGATGGTCTCTATGAGTTCTCCATTCTTTTGGTAGATCATTGGTGTTTGAATCTTGTTGTACAATGTTTTCTTGATTTTTCGGTGATTTCTTAATTTGATCAATTGAAAGATCTTCCAGGGGTAAATCTATAGGATCATCATCATCACAAACAACTACTTCCTCCTTGGAGGGGTTAGTTTCATCAAAAGATACATGCATAGTGTGATCGGTGGATCTGGAACTGACTGTTTAACGCTAGTTCGCGAAATGTCGCGGAAGCAAGAGTCGCCACCGTCTTTTATTTTCTCCCAAATGGAAAGGACAAAAGCACAGAAAAATTCCTTATAGAGATTGCTCTCGGTTCGGGAGGTAGATTATAGAAAGGGAAGGTGTTAGCACCCTTTCTATCCATGGTTATCCATGGGCTCTTAGATGCTTGCTCATTTGTGTTTTCAAAAATGGTTTGTTTGCTTTTCAACTGTGGGTTTTAAAAAAAGTTCCTTTGAAAATTCCAGTTCGACTCTTGTATCGGTCCTCAAGAGTGTTTGAAAAGTTGCTTTCGAAAGCCTTTTGAAAAGTGTCGGTGTGAAAAGTATTTTTTGATTGGTTTTGAAATTAGAGCAAGTATCTAGAGTCGTCTACCTACCCTAAGGAATTCGTCTGTGTAAATGTCCTTTAAAGTAGTGTCATCCCACCATTGAGAAGTAGGTAGCACCACCGTTGGAGGTGTTCGGGTCAATTCGAAGGTTCGGGACGTGGTGATCACCAGAGCAATAGGAAGATACCTTAGAAGCTATCCTCATGCCAGGTTCCCGGATCATGAGGACTTACTAAAACATCCTCTACTCGACGATCACCTTTCGAGGGGCCAGGCAACAGTGAGGCGTACCCTAGGGGTGGTGTGTGATTTGTGTGTCGTTTTCAGATATTTTGTCTTGTTCATGTCATGGGTGATCTACGCTTTTGTTTTTATTTTAACATTCATTCTTGCATGCAAATTTGTTAACAGTTAAAAAGTGCGGAATTTAAAAGTTCTACGCTATTACAAAGGCGTGGGTCCACATCGCCAAATTAAATCCAAGACCCGATTTAAAATAAAATAAAGTGCGAGAAATATAAAATGTCTAATTTACACGGCTTTGGGAGAATTTCATAAAAGGAGGAAATAAAATAAATGCGCGAATTGGAATTACGATCGAATGCGAGGGCGTTGGACCCTTTTTAATGAAATTAAATTACGATTAACGAATTAATTAAATTAAAATAAAAAAAAGAAAAGAGTTTTTGGGGTTTTTTGTATTTATGGATTTTTAATAAGAATTATGGGATTTAAAACCTAATTCTAGTTATTTTTAATTTATTAAGAAAAGCATTAAAATTTAATCTAAAATTAACCTAATTAATTAATACAATTTTATTTACAAAAATAAATAATTAATTGTTAATAATGAGAAAAGAAAAGGATAAAAGTCTTTTAAAACCCTAATTCTACAATTTTTTAAGTTTGTTAGAAAATATTAAAATTGATCCTAGAATTTAAAACTAAATTAATTGATATAATTTATTTACAAAAATATTAAAATAAAATATATTTTTGTTTTTTTGTCTTTTCTGGTTTTTATATTATTTTTATATTTTATGAAAATAAATTAATTTAAAGAATTAAATTAAAACTAATTAAAACAAATAAAATAGAAAAATATGAAAAAGAATGAAAAAGCAAACCAATGGGGGGTTCTGTCCCCAAAACTGGAGGTTAGGTTGTAGCAATCAGGCCCAATGATTTGAGGCCTTTGGTTGACTTTTCAGCGCGCATGTGGCACCTCTGACGCATGCCCATGGTACTCTTCCAATCAGGGCCCTTGGATTGAGGTTATAGGCCATGTGGCAAGCTGAGATTATGGAGCGCATGGTGGTCTTTTGGACTGAAACTGCATAGGATGATATTAGAAAAAATAATATTGAAGGGATAGGGGGACCTGGGGATCGAACCCAGGTCCCATTTCTTACCAAACTATGTGCCTTGCCACTGAGCCATTCACGCGCTTTGGATATAGTATAGAAAACAAATAACATAATGCAAAACAAGGGTTAGTGGATGATTTTCGCGCGAAATTCAAACGAGCCAACCATGCCTTGACACCTGATCTTCTTCTTCGTTGTTTGAATTTTTACCTGAAACAAAAAAGAATTAGCGGGGGTTTTAAACCCCCCCAAAATGCACTCTTTTCAAAAATAGCGAATAGCCCGTCTTGCTATATAAATTAGGCGCGATTAGTGGGTTAAGTTCGTCCAAGCATCCTGATTCTGGCCATGGTACTGGGGTGCTTTGATTTTTTCTTAAACGCAAAGCCCCAATTTTTCAGTTTGGAAACCCTAGCGAGCTTCAATGGTGAAATCGTGTATGAGGCACAAAAACTCAATCAAACTACATGGTTAGCTTCAGCATGAACCAACTAACACAAATCAAACATTGAAAATTAAAAATAATGCATGAATCCTGATACATGAATGTGAAAAAAAGTATGGACAGGATAAGGTCGTTCTACCAATTCTTTGCGTTAGAGATGATGGTTTTGATCCAGAAACCTTCCTTGAAGCCTCAGGAATGCAATGGAATCAATGTTTTGCCTTGAAACTCCTTGGAATCGTGTTTTCAGTTTTTGAACTTTCTTGAAAAAATGCAAAGTTGTTTATGGTGTTTGGGCGCAGCTTAGAGGTCCTTTGCACTAGGGTTTGCATTAGTATTTGTATGGGATCAGATTAGGGTTGAAAAAGAGGTCCAAAACCTTTTGCATTGATGGAAAGAATATTTGATTTTCATGCATATTTTTCCAAATCTTTTTCACATGTTTTCGATTCCAATCATGGCCAATCTTCCCAATTTGAGTTGTGCACGAATCTTGAGCCTTTAATGAATGATTACACTGCATAAAAAGATTCAAATGCATTGGTTTAGTATTTTTCCATATTTTATTTAATTTAAATGAGTTAATTGTAATTAAAAATTCAAATAAATAAATAAAAATGGTGAATAAATCCCCTTTGGGCCAAATGGTCGTGCATATGATTTGGATGATGAATCTTGGAAGAAAATGTGGCCCATTTAGCAATTTTAAGACATTTGAAGCAAAGTTGACTTTTCAAAATACCCAAAAATTTCCCAACTTCCACAAGGCATATCTTGCTCAATATTTAAGCTTTGATCATGTTCTTGGACATTTTGGAAAGGTCTTGAAGTCCTCTAACCAGTTCCTTTGGTCCCATGTCATTTTGATTTACCAATCTCAAGTTATGGCCTTTTACTTAAAGTCCCTTTTTGTTGACTTTTGAAAATGACCTATAATGTTGAAATTGATAACTTTTTGTGAGAGTATTTCTTGGACTTGAAGTGTGAAGAGGCGTTGTAGGAAATGTCTTTCTCTTCAAAATGAGCTTTGGATGGGATTTTTCTGATAATCCATGTGGAAGTTATGCCTTGGTCAACTTACAGTTGACTTTTTCAACTGTCCAAATATGGAAACTTTTGCATCTTGAGACTTTTTGAGCCATGCCTTGAAAATCATGATCAAGAATTGATAAAATGATGTTTGTGGCTTCAAAATGAGATGTTGACCAAAAATTTGAACTTTTGACTGTCAAATGACCATTTTACCCCTACAGTTGACTGTTGGGCAATTAGGGTTTTTGACTGTGCAATTTTGTGCTGTAAGTCTTGAAACTTGGCATGAGGATGCTTGACCATGTTTATAGGCATGTGGGACTTTATTGGACCCTTGAAAACTTCATTTTCTTTGTTAGAACCAAAACCCTAGTTTTTGACTGTTTTGAGGCCCTTGAACTGTGCAACCCTTGGGGAGATTTTGAAGCTTTGACTTGGCAAATCTTGAAGAATATGGGAGGGAAAATTTTGGGGTACAACAGTTGCCCCTGTTCAATCTTCTTAGACCTGAGGATGTAGATTGGCTGACGTGCCTTTCGGAATCCGAAGGTGGAAGATGATTGAACACTAGAGTGCCCAGAAATTTGCGCTCACATAGTAGCAGTGTGATGGTGGAATGGGCTTATAGATGCCATTTGGAGATTGATGAATAGGATGATGGGCTTATAGATTCCATCTGGAGATTGATGAATAGGATGATGGGCTTATAGATGCCATCTGGATGTCGATCGCGTAAGAGATTCCTTAGCGAGAACTTGCGTACCTGCAAAAGAAAATGATTACCTGACCTGTTACAGGAGCTGGTCTTCAAATTCTTGGTATAGATGTGTCCTGATTGGTTACAGGAATTGAATCTGGAGCTTCAAACGGTGATGAATGAACCAGGGATGGTTACTACCTCAACAGGAACGGTGAGAGAACCTTGGATGCTTACTACCTCAACAGGAACGCCGAGAGAACTTTGGACGATTACTACCTCAACAGGAACGCCGAGAGAACCTTGGACGATTTCAACCTCAACAGTAACGTTGAGAAAATCATGGGCGACTTCAACCTCAACAGTAACGCTGAGAGAATCTGGGGACGATTACTACCTCCGCAGTAACGCTGAGAGAATCTGGGGACGATTACTACCTCAACAGTAACGCTGAGAGAATCATAGGCGACTTCAACCTCAACAGTAACACTGAGGGAATCTTGGATGTCTTCTACTGAGTCTTCATCAGAAAAATCTGTTAGGGATCGATTCAACTGGACTAGAGAAGGCCTTTGACTGGATAAGAAACAGGAAAATCTTAGGGTCGATTTAACTGAACCGGTCTAGGTCTTGAAATATTCAATTGGATAAGAATCAGGGAGATCTTAGGGTCGATCTGACTGAACCAGAGAAGGCCTTTGACTGGATAAGAAACAGGGAGATCTTAGGGTCGATCTGACTGAACCCGAGAAGGCCTTTGACTGGATAAGAAACAGAAAAATCTTAGGGTCGATTTAACTGAACCGGTCTAGGTCTTGGAATGTCTTCAACTGCATAAGAATCAGGGAGATCTTAGGGTCGATCTGACTGAACCAGAGAAGGCCTTTGACTGGATAAGAAACAGAAAAATCTTAGGGTCGATTTAACTGAACCGGTCAAGGTCTTGGAATGTCTTCAACTGGATAAGAATCAAGGAGATCTTAAGGTCGATCTGACTGAACCAGACTAAAGTCTTGAAATATAGATGAGAACTTAACTGGATCTTTCCTGAAAGGTAAAGGTCAGTCATCTGCAATGCATGATATGGATCAAGCAATGATGTTCTCAATATAAATGAGATTTGTAAGATATGATGCGTATATGCATGCTATAATGTATGGAAATGTGATGTTTATGAATGTGTCTTTGTCGTCTAGGAAAGTAAATCCTTGACGGGTGCCGGGAAGTCACATCCTGGGCTGATGTTGAAGAATAGATTTTTGGCTTCCACTGGGGGATGCTGGTTGCAAGAATACCGGTAGGAGAAGATAACTCCGTTGGGGAATAAACTTGGCGAATGGATTACTCTGCGGGGAGAAAAGTACTCTAACGATCTTGCTGGGAAGCAATACTCTGTGGGGAGAGAGATGCTTTGCTGGAATGTTGATGGTAACTTCGCTGGGGATACCATTGTTGTGTTGGAAGTGTTAATAGATTTCGCTGGGGATAAGAAGACTTCGTCGAGGACGTTCTTTCCGTGGCTTTTGGCTGAGGATAACCCAGTTATATCCTGGTAAGGAAATAACTCTTTGAATAAAGCCAGGGGATGCGTTCGTGCTCTACGAGGATAAGCTTCCAGAATCTACTGGGGATAAGCTTGCTGCTTGGGGAGATGGGTTCCAACTTTTCCTGGGGAAACTGGATTGGACTCTCCTGGGGAAGTTCTGAACTGTATCGGGGAAGTGACTCCACTGAATGTTTGATATACCGCCGGGGAACAATCTTTAGACTAAGACTGCCGGGGATGCTTGTTAAGACTGTTCGTATCTCGTGTTGGGGAATGTTGAGATCTGCTGGAGGATACCCAACTTCCTTAAAGTTGATAATAGCTTTGCTTGGGGAGAGTGAACTGACTTGCTGGCTCACTCTCTGGGGAATTAAGATATCTGGTTATGTTCTTCAGCCGAACCTACCTTGATACCTTGGAGGACGGAACAATTAGATCGCTTAGACAACTCTTTATTGCCCCTGTTTCTAATGTTACCTGTAATTAATCCTTTGTTTTGTATGCAAATATTCATGAGTTAGCAAATTATTGTCAATGCATATATCACAAATTGAACCTTGGACGTTCTTCGCAAAAAAAAACAGAAAAGGAAAAACAATTGGCGATTTTAACTGAAAAGTATATTTGTATTGATTTTTGAATCTGCCTGTAAATAGGCGTTTATGTACAGGAGGCTGACGTCCTAGTAAGAGAACGCCGCCGAACAAAAGAGTTTATGCAAATTTGTACAAGAGAAAATAAAACAGCTGTGTGAAATGAATGATCCACTGGGTTTCAACTCCGCTATTGCCTTTATATCTCTGAGAGTCTCATCACTTGATGACCTTAGTTGAAAATGAAGCTGACTGATCGATGCCGTCTGAACTTGATGTAGATACCGGATTCTGGATGCAAAGTGATCCAATGAGACATAGTATTAAGCTTTATCCCTAACTTTTGCCTGGACCGCCCTTTCGGGTTTTCAGTCCACCGGGATACCCATTTTTGCCCAAGCCGCCTTTTCAGGTTTTCGACTTGCCGGGTGTACAGATTTTTTTCATTTCATCCCTTCATTTTGCCCGAACCCTTTTGGTTCGCCGGGAAGCCCTAATTTTTGCCTAGGTATGTCAACCTAGCGGGTCTTTTTCATGCGTAGTATCTTTTTACTATGTCTGCATTGGCGGGGTGAGGAAGGTCGTCACCATCCATGTTGGTTAGGATCATGGCTCCTCCTGAGAACACATGTTTAACCACAAATGGCCCTTCGTACGTAGGGGTCCATTTTCCCCTTGGATCACTCTGAGGAAGGATGATTCGCTTGATTACCAGATCCCCAACTTGATATTCTTGCGGTCTGACCTTTTTGTTAAATGCCCTGATCATCCATTTCTGATACGTCTGACCATGACAGATAGCAGCAAGTCTTTTTTCATCAATAAGGTTTAGCTGATCAAGTCGTGTCTGGATCCAATCATCTTCGTTCAGATTTGCATCCTTCATTATCCGGAGAGAGGGTATTTGCACTTCGATCGGTAAGACCGCCTCCATACCGTAGACCAAAGAGAAAGGGGTTGCCCCGGTTGATGTCCTGGCTGAGGTACGGTACCCATGTAGAGCGAAAGGTAACATCTCGTGCCAATCTTTATAAGTCACTGTCATCTTCTGCACGATTTTCTTAATGTTCTTATTTGCTGCTTCTACAGCCCTATTCATCTTCGGTCTGTAAGGAGAAGAGTTGTGGTGCTGTATTTTAAACTGCTCGCAGAGCTCAGTGATCATCTTATTGAGATTGGTACCGTTGTCTGTAATAATTCTTTCAGGGACGCCGTACCGACAGATCAGATTATGCCGAATGAACCGTGCCACAACCGTCTTGGTTACCGTAGCGTAGGAAGCCGCTTCAACCCACTTCGTGAAGTAATCAATGGCTACCAGGATGAAGCGATGCCCATTGGACGCTGTAGGTTTAATCTCACCGATCATGTCTATGCCCCACATTGCAAACGGCCAAGGCGCTGTCAAGACATTTAGAGGAACTGGAGGAACATGCACCTTGTCTGCATATATCTGGCATTTATGGCATGTCCGAGAATGTTGGTAGCAGTCAGCTTCCATTGTGGACCAGAAATACCCTGCCCGAAGGATTTTCTTTGCCATAGTGTGTCCACTGGAATGTGTTCTGAAGGTCCCTTCATGTAATTCTTCCATGATCCTTTCTGCTTCAGTCTTGTCCACACAACGCAGTAAGGTCGAATCATGGTTTCGCTTATACAGGATGTCGTTGCTAAGAAAGAACTTCGCTGCGAACCTCCTCAAAAACTTCTTATCGTTGACAGATGCACCTTCAGGGTATTCCTGAGCTTCCAAATATCTCTTCACCTCATGGTACCAAGGCTTCTCAGTCACCAATTCAGTTTCAAGATCACAACAGTATGCCGGTTCGTCTAGTTTCCAGATGATGATCCGGGGAGCCTCATTGTCCCATTTGACCTTGAACATAGAAGACATTGTAGCTAACGCATCCGCCAGCTGATTCTCCTCTCTTAGGAAATGTTCAAAGGTTATCTCTGTGAAGTGGGGGATCAATGTCAACACACATTCTCTGTAAGGAATAAGATTCGGATGTTTCGTATCCCACTCTCCTTTGATCTGATTGATCACGAGAGCGGAATCTCCAAAGACATTCAAAAACTTGATCCTTAAGTCGATCGCAGCTTGGAGACCCATGATGCATGCCTCATACTCCGCCATGTTATTGGTGCAGTTCAAACATAGCCGGGCTGTGAGTGGAGTATGAGTACCTTGAGGGGATATTATTACAGCGCCGATGCCGTTACCCAAAGCGTTGGAGGCTCCATCAAAGTGCATAGACCATCGGGATCCTTCCTCAGGTCCTTCATCCGGTCCAGGTACTTCGCAATCAGTCACAATCATGATGCTCTCGTCTGGAAACTCGAAATTCATTGACTGATAGTCATCTACTGCCTGATGTGCCAAGTGGTCTGCCAATACGCTTCCCTTGATGGCTTTTTGGGTTGTGTATTGGATGTCGTATTCTGTCAAGATCATTTGCCATCTCGCTATTCTCCCAGACAGAGCAGGCTTTTCAAATATGTACTTTATAGGATCCATTTTTAAGATCAACAAGGTAGTGTGAATCAGCATATACTGTCTCAGCCGGCGAGCAGCCCATACCAAAGCGCAACAAGTTTTCTCGAGCAGTGAGTATCGGGTCTCATAGTCGGTAAACTTTTTGCTAAGGTAATAAATGGCGTGCTCTTTTCGACCAGACTCGTCATGCTGCCCCAGCACACACCCCATTGAGTTGTCAAGTACTGTCAGGTATAGTATCAGAGGTCTCCCCTCAATCGGTGGCATAAGGATGGGTGGTTCTTGGAGATACTCTTTGATTCTGTCAAAAGCAGCCTGACATTCATCATTCCAACGTACTACCTGATCTTTCTTCAGCAGCTTGAAGATTGGTTCACAAGTAGAAGTTAGGTGGGAGATGAACCGAGCAATGTAATTCAGGCGTCCTAAAAAGCCTCTGACTTCCTTCTCTGTCTTAGGAACTGGCATCTCTTGAATAGCTTTGACCTTGGCAGGGTCCACTTGAATACCCTTGTCACTTACAACGAAGCCTAGCAACTTTCCAGATCTCACCCCGAAGGTGCACTTGTTCGGGTTCAACCTCAGCTTGTATAATTTTAGTCGGTCAAATAACTTCTGCAGATGATCAAGGTGTTCTTCCTTAGTTTGGGACCTTGCAATCATGTCGTCAACATACACTTCTATCTCATGATGGATCATGTCATGAAATAAAGCAACCATGGCACGTTGGTAGGTTGCCCCAGCATTTTTCAGTCCAAAAGGCATGACCTTGTAGCAAAAGGTGCCCCACTGAGTAACAAAGGTAGTCTTTTCCATGTCTTCAGGAGCCATCTTGATCTGATTGTAACCTGAAAAACCATCCATGAAAGAGAACACCTTGTGCTGAGCAGTATTGTCAACAAGGACATCAATGTGAGGTAGGGGGAAGTCATCTTTGGGGCTGGCCCTGTTTAGATCCCTGTAGTCGACACACATTCTGACCTTACCGTCCTTCTTTGGTACCGGCACCACATTAGCAACCCACTGAGGGTAAGAAGTCACTGCAAGGAACCCGGCATCAAACTGTTTCATAACCTCGGCTTTGATCTTCTCGGACATCTCTGGACGCATACGGTGGACCTTTTGCTTAACCGGAGGGTAGTCTTCCTTAGTAGGCAAGTGATGGACCACAATATCGGTATCCAACCCGGGCATGTCTTCGTAGGACCAGGCAAAGATCTCCATATAATCATGTAGCATCTGAGTCAACCGTTGCTTCACGCTGAGCTCTAGGTTGACACCAATCTTTACCTCCTTTCTGTCTGTATCAGTACCCAGGTTTATTGTTTCCACTGGCTCTTCATGTGGTTGAATAACCATCTCTTCCTGGAGTAACAGTCTTGCAAGCTCTCCAGGCACTTCGCAATCATCTTCACCTTCGTCTTCGGCTAAGTTGATCGGATTTTCGAAGTCATAACTGGTAGTAGTAGAGTCGTTACCAGTGAGATCCAAAGTGGATTGAAACCTGTATGAGTGAGTGTGTGTAAATACAGCTGTTTTTGTAATATATAAAGAAAGGAAAGAAAGAAAAGGAGCATAAGATTTGAAATGCGAGAAGACGTCCAAGATCTTTATTCATGATATATGAAATGACAATTTATATGCCCTCACAAATGAAGCCACGGTGCCCCGGGTAAGACACCGGGCCATAGAGTTTTAATTATTTATTACAAATAATAAAAACAAAGGAATCCATTACTCAGTAACAAGAGAACCAAGTAGGTTGTCTTTTGCAATCCAATTGCTAGGTTCACTGTCGGTTGCCGGGTAAATCCAGCTGTCGAACTCAGCTTCATCCACTTCATCCTCATCCCCAATAGCATTCACTCCATGAGTAGTCAGGGGAGCTGTCACTACATTAGGCTTCTCAGATGCCTCAAACTGTACCTCCTTCGCATCAATAAGGTCCTGCAGCTTGTTCCTTAAGGCCCAACAGTCATCAGTGGAATGCCCCGGGCTATCGGAGTGGTAAGCACATCGGGCATTTGGATTGTATTTCGGAGAGGCAGTGTTTACAACTTTCGGGGCCTCTCTGACAGTCACTAGGTTGGTGGACAGCAACTGCGGCAAGATTTGCGATAAAGTCATACTCAAACGGGTAAACTCCCTTCTGGGTCTTTCAGCCCTTTGAGGATTGGTTGGCCGAGGAGCGGCAGCAGGCTTGGCAATCATCACCGCGTTGACAGATTGGCGGCGTTCAGGTTTCTCTTGTCTTCTAGACCCATATACAGCACTGGCCTCCTTCTTAAAGGGCTTCTTCTCAGAACTTGACGATGCTCCCTTCTGAATTTTGCCGGACTTCATTCCAGCCTCTATTCTCTCTCCAGTCAGAATAAGATCAGTAAACCCTGCAGATGAGTTACCGATAAGATGGTTGAAAAATGGCCCAGATAGGGTCCCCAAGAACATGTCTACCAACTCCCGGTCAGTTAACGGAGGCTGCACCCTGCCAGCCAGATCCCTCCACTTCTGTGCGTACTCTTTAAAACCTTCGCTAGACCCTAGCGACATACCCTGGAGTTGGGTACGTGTAGGGCAAGGTCGGCATTATATTGATACTGCTTATAGAAAGCAGTAGCCAACTCCTCCCAGTTACGAACCTTGGTCCCATCCAGCTGATAGAACCATTCGAGATGAGTCCCTGAAAGACTCTCCTGGAAGAAGTGGATCCACAAATTCTTGTCCACTGAGTACGGCTGAATCTTCCGCACATAAGATCTGAGGTGTAGCTTGGGACAAGACGCCCCGTCATACTTGGTAAAGGACGGTGCTTTGAACTTGTGAGGAATAATCACACCAGTAGATAGGCCCAAGTCTCCGAAATCCAGCCCAGGCACTTGTTGGATCTCCATAGCATTTAGTCTGTCTTCCAACTGCTTATACCGGTCTTCAGCAGGAGGATATTGTTCCTCATTGAAGTCAGTCTCGTTGTCAGAGACTACTGGACTAGGACCTTTTCCCCCTTGGGGACTGCTCTTGCCTATAGAAGAACCAGCCTCTTCATTCTGCAGAGTGTTGCCAAACCTTCGGCCCGAGTTGAAAAGAACAGTTCTCTTCTTCTTCTTCTTCTCCTTCTTCAGGAGCAAAGCCTTCAGCTCTTCTTGGCCTTGAGCCAAACCCATGATCAGTTCCTGAAATTGCGCGTTCTGCGCCTGAAGAGCCTTGATAGACATCTCGGTTGATGATGAGTCAGGATTCATGATGCTGAAATAAACAGCGAAGAACAGTAAGCAACCTGAAAAGAAGAAAACCTGCTATGCACATGATGAATGATATGTGTTTATGCAATGCATTCAAGGGTTCGAAAGTTCAAATTTGTTGTAGATAAGAAGGAACACACGTTATCATTAAGGAAATAATTGTTCAGTACATCAAAGCCTCATGGGCACAAATTACAAAGCAAATCAATCCCAAAAGACACTACGCATCCTCTTTGGAGCTATGTAGGTGTTGAGATTCCTCTCCTCATGCAATAGGCAGGTGAGCTCCAGGACTTTCTTTTCACTAGCATGTAGACTGGTCTCAAGAGAATTCCGTTCTTCCTTAAGCTGGATCCAGCTCTTCTGCATCTCTTCCCAGGATGTAGGCATATCAGGATGCTGAATGGTGTAGGACACTTCTCCTTCCAAGACTGGCTCTTTGATCACAGGGAGTATATATGGATAAGGCATTACTAACTCCTGGGAGCGGGCACGTACCCACTTGAGATAAGGTTCCAACGGGATGGAGTTCCTGTGCCCCAGCGTCTTACTGTCTATCCTACTTGGCATCCTCCAAGCTCTGATAAATCTCTGGCGAAGTCCTTGCGCATCGTTGCCGAAGTCAAAAACTATGTCAGGAATTAACATGTCATGAGGGCCATCCCTCCGAGCATAACCAAACTGTCTCCAAGCCAAGCATGGGTTATAAGTAATACCTCCTCTGATTCCAAGTAAAGGAACATTAGGGTACTCCCCGCAACGATCAATGATAGTGACATCTTCTCTGGACCGAGGGCAGCAATGTATATCTGCATGTGTAAGAGTCATCAACCATTGTGACCATCTCAAACCCCGCTCGTTCTTCAAGACTGATTGTGGAAGGTGTGAAATAAACCACCTTCCCAGGAGAGGAGTGCAACACATAAGGACACCTCTTTTTCTCATGGTTCGAGTGTAACATGAGTGAAGGATGTCCCCCAGCAATGTAGGTATAGGATTCCTGGACATGAAGATCTGGACAGCACTGATATCTATAAGCTGATCTGGGTTAGGGAACAACACCAAACCATAAACAAGGAGGGCCACCACTTCTTCAAAAGCTTGTAAGTCAAGGGAGTTCCAACATTCATGGGCCTTTTCAAACAGAAACCTGGCTAAGAACCCTTTGACACCACTTCTAACTTCCCAATGTCCCTTGAGGTCAGATGATTGCAGGTGTAAGGCTTTAGCAATCTCTTCAAGCTTGGGTTCCTTTTCCGTACCGTTGTAGGGTAGTTGATCAAGGATAGGGATCTTCAGGAGCCGAGAGAACTCCTCCAATGTAGGTACCAGCTGATAATCCAAGAAGGTGAAACAGTGATGCAGAGGGTCAAAGAACTGGAACAGGACCTTTATCATATCTTCCTCAATGTTGGTATTGACCAAGCTGATGAGTCTTCCATGTCTTTCACTGAATGAAGAGCTCTCAGGAATCCTGGATATAAGTTCCTTAAGCTGAGGAGGGATCCTTACAAGGCTGATTTGAATTGTCTTTCTGCGAACAGTTTCCATATCCTACAAAACAAGAACAAAGATGAAGACTCGAACCCCTGAAATGGTTAGTCAATGCATATGATGCTGGATGATGTCATGATGCTATGATTAAACACACCACAGATATTTACAAAGACAAACATGTAAGGCACACAAGTCACACAAGACAAGCCCTTAGAGTTTAGGCCAGCATGGGGTCTGGGTATTACCCTCTTGAAGTTGGTGGGATCAACCTGTCCTATTAGAAGTAACCGGGTTCTAAGGGTCCCAACATCACTGGATTGCTTTCATTGTTCATCGTTTTGATTTAGCCACTGAACTGGCGACCGAAATATTCCAGGAAAGCAACCCTCAATTGGGTGTAGTATCGAGTATCAACCAACCTCGGACTGCACCAAAGTCAGTTATCTCACTACCCTAAAGAGGCCAAGATAGTTCAATTAAGGTTCCTAAGGTCTGTTGATGCTTCACGACACCACGCGGAGGCCCCGTACTCTCCTTGACTAAACTCAAGGGTTACCAGTACACACCAAAGTGCCACATCAACGTAGCAGACTGTTTCAACCATGTCGGTATACCCCGCACAGTTCCCTCACAGCCTTGTTGCTACTTTCTAAGAAGGTATCCCCAGATCCGGGTTAGGATCTATAGAACTCCCAAGCAACCCACAATTTAAAGCAAGCAAGTCAATACAATTGAAAACACAGTTATGAACTACCCTAAGGTACACCTCACTTTATAAGATTATATCCCCAGCAGAGTCGCCAGTTCTGTGATCGGTGGATCTGGAACTGACTGTTTAACGCTGGTTCGCGAAATGTCGCGGAAGTAAGAGTCGCCACCGTCTTTTATTTTCTCCCAAATGGAAAGGACAAAAGCACAGAAAAATTCCTTATAGAGATTGCTCTCGGTTCGGGAGGTAGATTATAGAAAGGGAAGGTGTTAGCACCCTTTCTATCCATGGTTATCCATGGGCTCTTAGATGCTTGCTCATTTGTGTTTTCAAAAATGGTTTGTTTGCTTTTCAACTGTGGGTTTTAAAAAAAGTTTCTTTGAAAATTCCAGTTCGACTCTTGTATCGGTCCTCAAGAGTGTTTGAAAAGTTGCTTTCGAAAGCCTTTTGAAAAGTGTCGGTGTGAAAAGTATTTTTTGATTGGTTTTGAAATTAGAGCAAGTATCTAGAGTCGTCTACCTACCCTAAGGAATTCGTCTGTGTAAATGTCCTTTAAAGTAGTGTCATCCCACCATTGAGAAGTAGGTAGCACCACCGTTGGAGGTGTTCGGGTCAATTCGAAGGTTCGGGACGTGGTGTTCACCAGAGCAATAGGAAGATACCTTAGAAGCTACCCTCATGCCAGGTTCCCGGATCATGAGGACTTACTAAAACATCCTCTACTCGACGATCACCTTTCGAGGGGCCAGGCAACAGTGAGGCGTACCCTAGGGGTGGTGTGTGATTTGTGTGTCATTTTCAGATATTTTGTCTTGTTCATGTCATGGGTGATCTACGCTTTTGTTTTTATTTTAACATTCATTCTTGCATGCAAATTTATTAACAGTTAAAAAGTGCGGAATTTAAAAGTTCTACGCTATTACAAAGGCGCGGGTCCACATCGCCAAATTAAATCCAGGACCCGATTTAAAATAAAATAAAGTGCGAGAAATATAAAATGTCTAATTTACACGGCTTTGGGAGAATTACATAAAAGGAGGAAATAAAATAAACGCGCGAATTGGAATTACGATCGAATGCGAGGGCGTTGGACCCTTTTTAATGAAATTAAATTACGATTAACGAATTAATTAAATTAAAATAAAAAAAAGAAAAGAGTTTTTGGGGTTTTTTGTATTTATGGATTTTTAATAAGAATTATGGGATTTAAAACCTAATTCTAGTTATTTTTAATTTATTAAGAAAAGCATTAAAATTTAATCTAAAATTAACCTAATTAATTAATACAATTTTATTTACAAAAATAAATAATTAATTATTAATAATGAGAAAAGATAAGGATAAAAGTCTTTTAAAACCCTAATTCTATAATTTTTTAAGTTTGTTAGAAAATATTAAAATTGATCCTAGAATTTAAAACTAAATTAATTGATATAATTTATTTACAAAAATATTAAAATAAAATATATTTTTGTTTTTTTGTCTTTTCTGGTTTTTATATTATTTTTATATTTTATGAAAATAAATTAATTTAAAGAATTAAATTAAAACTAATTAAAACAAATAAAATAGAAAAATATGAAAAAGAATGAAAAAGCAAACCAATGGGGGGTTCTGTCCCAAAAACTGGAGGTTAGGTTGTAGCAATCAGGCCCAATGATTTGAGGCCTTTGGTTGACTTTTCAGCGCGCATGTGGCACCTCTGACTCATGCCCATGGTACTCTTCCAATCAGGGCCCTTGGATTGAGGTTATAGGCCATGTGGCAAGCTGAGATTATGGAGCGCATGGTGGTCTTTTGGACTGAAACTGCATAGGATGATATTAGAAAAAATAATATTGAATGGATAGGGGGACCTGGGGATCGAACCCAGGTCCCATTGCTTACCAAACCATGTGCCTTGCCACTGAGCCATTCACGCGCTTTGGATATAGTATAGAAAACAAATAACATAATGCAAAACAAGGGTTAGTGGATGATTTTCGCGCGAAATTCAAACGAGCCAACCATGCCTTGACACCTGATCTTCTTCTTCGTTGTTTGCATTTTTACCTGAAACAAAAAAGAATTAGCGGGGGTTTTAAACCCCCCCCCCCCCAAAATGCACTCTTTTCAAAAATAGCGAATAGCCCGTCTTGCTATATAAATTAGGCGCGATTAGTGGGTTAAGTTCGTCCAAGCATCCTGATTCTGGCCATGGTACTGGGGTGCTTTGATTTTTCCTTAAACGCAAAGCCCCAATTTTTCAGTTTGGAAACCCTAGCGAGCTTCAATGGTGAAATCGTGTATGAGGCACAAAAACTCAATCAAACTACATGGTTAGCTTCAGCATGAACCAACTAACACAAATCAAACATTGAAAATTAAAAATAATGCATGAATCCTGATACATGAATGTGAAAAAAAGTATGGACAGGACAAGGTCGTTCTACCAATTCTTTACATTAGAGATGATGGTTTTGATCCAGAAACCTTCCTTGAAGCCTCAGGAATGCAATGGAATCAATGTTTTGCCTTGAAACTCCTTGGAATCGTGTTTTCAGTTTTTGAACTTTCTTAAAAAAATGCAAAGTTGTTTATGGTGTTTGGGCGCAGCTTAGAGGTCCTTTGCACTAGGGTTTGCATTAGTATTTGTATGGGATCAGATTAGGGTTGAAAAAGAGGTCCAAAACCTTTTGCATTGATGGAAAGAATATTTGATTTTCATGCATATTTTTCCAAATCTTTTTCACATGTTTTTGATTCCAATTATGGCCAATCTTACCAATTTGAGTTGTGCACGAATCTTGAGCCTTTAATGAATGATTACACTGCATAAAAAGATTCAAATGCATTGGTTTAGTATTTTTCCATATTTTATTTAATTTAAATGAATTAATTGTAATTAAAAATTCAAATAAATAAATAAAAATGGTGAATAAATCCCCTTTGGGCCAAATGGTCGTGCATATGCTTTGGATGATGAATCTTGGAAGAAAATGTGGCCCATTTAGCAATTTTAAGACATTTGAAGCAAAGTTGACTTTTCAAAATACCCAAACATTTCCCAACTTCCACAAGGCATATCTTGCTCAATATTTAAGCTTTGATCATGTTCTTGGACATTTTGGAAAGGTCTTGAAGTCCTCTAACCAATGCCTTTAGTCCCATGTAATTTTGATTTACCAATCTCAAGTTATGGCCTTTGACTTAAAGTCCCTTTTTGTTGACTTTTGAAAATGACCTATAATGTTGAAATTGATAACTTTTTGTGAGAGCATTTCTTGGACTTGAAGTGTGAAGAGGAGTTGTAGGAAATGTATTTCTCTTCAAAATGAGATTTAGATGGGATTTTTCTGATAATCCATGTGGAAGTTATGCTTTGGTCAAGTTACAGTTGACTTTTTCAACTGTCCAAAATGGAAACTTTTGCATCTTGAGACTTTTTGAGCCATGCCTTGAAAATCATGATCAAGAATTGATCAAATGATGTTTGTGGCTTCAAAATGAGATGTTGACCAAAAATTTGAACTTTTGACTGTCAAATGACCATTTTACCCCTACAGTTGACTGTTGGGCAATTAGGGTTTTTGACTGTGCAATTTTGTGCTGTAAGTCTTGAAACTTGGCATGAGGATGCTTGACCATGTTTATAGGCATGTGGGACTTGATTGGACCCATGAAAACTTCATTTTCTTTGTCAGAACCAAAACCCTAGTTTTTGACTGTTATGAGGCCCTTGAACTGTGCAACCCTTGGGGAGATTTTGAAGCTTTGACTTGGCAAATCTTGAAGAATATGGGAGGGCAAATTTTGGGGTACAACACATAGATTCTTCAATAGTTAAAGTTCTTTTATTATAAATTCTATATGCTTTACTAGAAAGCGAATAACCAAGAAATATACCTTCGTCGGATTTCTCGTCAAACTTACCAAGATTATCTTTGTCATTATTAAGAACAAAGCACTTGCATCCAAAAATGTGAAAGTGAGCAATATTTGGCTTTCTTCCTTTGAAGAGTTCATATGGAGTCTTATTTATTATAGGTCTAATGATAACTCGATTTCCAACATAACATGCCATACTAACCGCATCCGCCCAAAAATATTTAGGAAGATTTGAATCACTAAGCATTGTTCTTGCAAGTTCCACTAGAAACCTATTCTTTCTTTCAACTACTCCATTTTGTTGTGGAGTTCTAGGTGCTGAAAAATTATGAGAGATACCATGTTCTTCACAAAATTCTTCAAATTGAGCATTTTGGAATTCTCCACCATGATCACTTCTTATGGATACAATCTTTAGTGATTTTTTATTTTGGATTTTCTTAGCATACTTCTTAAAGGCTTTAAAAGCATCACTTTTCTGCACAAGAAACAAAGTCTAAGAATATCTAGAAAAATCATCAATAATGACTAAAGCGTATACATTACCTCCGAAGCTTTTTGTTCTTGATGGACCAAAGAGATCCATGTGTAACAATTGTAGTGGTCTTGTGGTAGACACCACATTCTTAGATTTGAAAGTTGTTTTGGTCTGTTTTCCCTTTTGGCATGCATTACATAATTTGTCTTTGATGAACTTCATCTTTGGTAGACCAATAACTAAGTCATGCTTAACCAATTTGTTCAAGTGCTCCATGTGAATGTGAGAGATCCTCTTGTGCCATAACCAAGCATCATTGTTGCTTACCATAAGACATTGTACCTTCAGAGACAAATCATCTAAAGTAATCATAAAAATATTGTTAGTTCTTATACCTTTTAGTTTTACCTCATTGGTTGCCTCATCCATAATGAGACATTCATCTTTGTTGAATTTGATCTTGAACCCTCTATCTCAAAGTTGACTTATGCTAAGAAGATTGTGCTTTAATCCTTCAACATAGAGAACATCCTCAATTTGAATGGATGGAGGTGTGCCAACTATTCCAACGCCAAGAATCTTTCCTTTGGTGTTGTCTCCATAGGTGACATACCCTTTTGGCTTTATGTACTAGATATGAAAATTGGTGTACATCTCCTGTCATATGCTTTGAACATCCACTATCAAGATACCAAACATTTGATGTGGATTTCAAGCATACCTACACAAACAAATTATTCTTTGTTAGGTACCCAAGTTGCCTAGGATCCTTCATAGTTAGTTCCCTTTTTCACCCACACATAATGCCCACTTGCTATACTAAAGTTTCTAACATAGCAAGCATTAGGTGTATGGCCTTTAATACCACAATAAAAACAAGTAGGTTCAAAGTTACTTCTATATCTAGAAGGATAAGATTTCTTCTTAGGAAATGTTTTCTTTTTCGATACATTAGTCTTTTTCTTTTGATGATTATGAACAACTTGCTTCTTTTCTACTTTCTTGGGTTTGGAACTATTACTAGCCTTTACAAAAATAGTGGGATTGTTACTTGGTTTCTTAGAATTCACATAACCAAGACCCCTTTTATCATTAGGATAACGTTGTTGGCTTAGTAATCCTTCCAATCCTATTTTTCCTTTTTCATATCGTTCAATGACTCTTTTCAATTGAACAATTTGAAAGACATTTGATTCACACTTGGAGCATGCAAAGTTTTCTTTTTCTTTAATAAAATTCTGTTTTTGAAGTTCAAAATCTTTAGTCATGGTGTCAATTTTTTCTAAACAACTTAGAAGTTCTTTTTCTTGATTTGACACCTTTTTGTATAAACTTTTGCATTCTTTCAAGAGTTCATCAATAGCATCTTGAACATCATCATCAAAAAGATTAAATTCATTACTAACCTCTTCTTCATCGTCGGAGTGATGTGAAGCCATTAATGCTAGATTTGCACATTCCTCGCTTTCCGAATCGGATGAAGAACTTATCTCATTATCTTCCCATGCAACATAAGCCTTTTTGTTCTTGAACTCCTTTTTGCCTTTGAATCCATTTTTCTTGGAGAGTTTTGGACAATCCGGCTTTATGTGACCTTGCTTTCCATATTCATAACATGTGACATCTTGTGTTGATGTGGAGGCTTCTTTATCTTTATGATTATAAAATTTCTTCCTCTTGACAAAGTTAGCATTATGAAGATTATTTTTATGACCAAAATATTTTCCTAACCTTTTTACAAGAAGCAAGAAGTTTTCATCTTCCTCCGATGCATCTTTATCTTGACTTTATTTTGAATCAACTTTCAAAGCAATTCCTTTGGATTTCTTCTCTAAATTTTCATGTTTTTCAAGTCTACCGAGTTTCGTTTCATATTCTTGAAGTTTGCCAAATAATGTAGCGGAAGTCATTACGGAGAGACTCTTCTTTTCCGAGATTGCCGTTACCTTTGGTTGCCATTCCCTAGTTAATGATCTAAGGATTTTCAAGTTGAGTTCATCATTTGTCAAGGTTTTACCAAGAGCATTTAAGTGATTTGTCAAATGCACAAATCTCTTTTGTAAGTCAAGAATGGATTCTCCGGGCTGCATTCGAAATAGTTCATATTCTTGACTCAAGGTATTTAGCCTTGATCTTTTTACTTCAGCCTTGATCTTTTTACTTCAGCCGTTCCTTCATGAGTTTGAACCAGGGTATCCCATATTTCTTTTGTTGTCTTGCAGTTCGAGACACAGAAAAATTCGTCCATACTGAGTGCACCTTGAAGAAGGTTTATTGCCTTTTTGTCATAGAGAACTTTCTTTTTATCATCGTCGTCCCATGCAGTTTTGGGCTTTGCAGAACCAATGCCATTGATTACTGATATTGGGATAAATGGACCATTTTCAACAGCATCCCATACTTCCTCTCCTTGTGCTTCTAAATGCGCCTTCATGCGTATTTTCCAGAAGTCAAAATATTCACCACAGAATAGAGGAGGCTTGTTGTTACTACCACCATCTCTGAAAACTGGTTGATGATTTGCGGAAGCCATTCTGGATCTTTAGGAACAAGTTACCTATAACTTGCTCTGATTCCAATTGTAAGTCTCAGAGTGCCTAAGAGGGGGGAGGGGGGGGGGGGTGGGGTGAATTAGGTCTTATAAAATTTATTCGGTTTTATGAGAATGCTTGGTAGTAATTTTGGTTAAGTGTTTGAAGGTTTTGATTATATCTTTATCTTTTCCTGATTATGGTGATGAAAGCAATAAATGCGGAAAAGTAAAGAACACGGTGATATATCCTGGTTCCCCTCACAATCCGAGAGTACTCCAGTCCCCTTTCCAACACGAAAGAGATTTCACTATAGTTAGAATGATTGTACAGCCTACGCTTACTATCTAACCTATAGGGTGATCAAAGGTTCTTAACACCTTTAAGACCAAACAAACACTAATGTGAATGAAGAACAATCCTCTTCAAATCACAACACTTACTTCCAACAATCCTGGATAGTAAGGGAAAACCTTTAAGTAATACAATGATTTAGTTTGAAGTATATGGAGAGCTTTATCAATCTTCAATTGATCTTCTTCTTCAAGATAAAACAATTCTCAAAAATGTATATAAATGTTCACAATGTATGAATGAAACTTGTAATAATAATGAAAGTGTATATGGCAAGTTTCACAAAATTATGAACACATGAAAGTTTATGTGCAAATTTGAATGAATGAGAAAATTGTTAATATGAAGAAGGTTTTTGTTTATTTGAAAATTGAAGCATTGTTGTATATTTTTGAAATAAGAAAATCTGCATTTTATAAAGTTACAAGAACCTCTTCATTCATGCCAATTCATATGAAAAGTTGCAATGCATTCATGAAAAGATACCACTTGAAAAATGTTCAAAAAACAAAGTAAAAGCTGCATTGGTTCGCTAGGAACCGGTTCCGACACTGACAGAACCCGGTTCTTAGTGAACGTTATAAGTTAGAATTCAAAAATATCATGCAGGAACCGGTTCCCCTATTGGTACAACCCGGTTCCTGGTACAAAAACCAGGGACATGTTTTTTGAGAAATTCTGGAACCCGGTTCCCTGTTAGGGAGGAACCGGTTCCTAAAGGGTTATTTTCAAAAATACTTTTTGAAAGATATTTCAAACAAAGTTTTCTTGATCTTAAAGTTATGGAATATGTATATGTTGATGAATGCATATTGTGAACATCTATATTCAAGATTTTAAGAATTATTTATACCATATTTGACATTTGATGATTCTTCAATAATTCTTCAATAATCTTCAAGACTTTTATTTGATGTTTGATAAGCTTTTTGCACATCCTTTGAATGTTGATGTCCATGTTGTCTTCATCAAAACACATGCTTTAAATATGACTTGAGAAGCTTGCAATTACAAGCTGCACGCTTGGACTATGCATGTGATTACCTAAAGAAAAAATATATTGAGAAATTTGGAGGACCTAGGATTCGAACCCAAGTCCTGTAGGCGAATGGATGTGTATGCTTGCCACTGGGACGCTTTGCTTCATTTGTTAATATGTTAAACAATAAAGATAATATGCCAAAGCAATGATTATTGGTCAGAAATTTAAAAAAAAAACACGCGCGATTTGAACACGCGAATAGGAGAACGACACGTCATCGTCCCTGTCATTGGACCGTGGCTAAAACAAACCAAACCTATACCAACGGACAACAGTTCGTAGCTATAAGCCAAGCTATCTCCAAAACTTGCTACGAGCCACAAAAATGCATTTCAAGGGCATGGTCATGCTCGTCTCATCATCCTTGTCACAACCATGCCCTTCTTGATAGCCAATTTTTCCTGAAAGAGAAACACCCAAAAAAAACCACGAAACCCTAGCTATGGCATCTCACAGTATAGGTCACATAAACAAAATTGGATAATGCAAAAGGCTTAGAAACATTGTGAGGATCACGAATATGCAAGTAATTTGTACATAGGATGCAAGAACAATGATTTACGAATTCAAATACAGAGCTAGGTAACGTGATGCTTACAGCGTGTTTGGGCGTGTATGGAAGCCTGCTTTGGATTGATTTCACCTCAGAGAACGTCTAGGAATCGATTGGGGTGCTTCTTGGCCTCTGAAAACTCCTTTAGGCATGATTTTGATCTCAAGCTTTTTTACCACTTTTTCAAGTTTTGTTCTTTCTATGCTTGCAGCCTCCAACCCCTATTTCGTTTTTTGTGGCTTGCTTATGTACTATGGAATGCATTAGGTTAAGAATTATGGATTCAATCTCTCTAAATCAATGCACCCATATTTGATTTGATTCATTCTTTAAACCTTGCCAAATTTATCAAAAATCAATCTTTTTGGACATGATCTTGTGTGATACGAATTTGATGCTCTTAATGATGATGATCCAATCCTAAAATAGCCAAAAGATATCATGTAATCAAAGCTTTGGATTTTTTATGATTTAATTTGATTAAAAATGAATAAATTCAATAAAAAATCAAATTAAATAATAAAAATAAAATATGGGCTCATGGCTGAAGCTAGGACACGTGGACAATGATGAAAGCTCAAATCAAGTGGAAAAGAATGGGCCCATTTGACAAAATTTGAAGTTTTGGGGATAGTTGACTTTTGGCAATTTTGCGAAAATGCCCAACTTCAACAATGCATAACTTCTTCCATTTTGAACTTTTAGAGGTGTTCTTGGACTTTTTAGAAAGCTTGAGATGTCCTTTAACAAACCCTTTTGGTATCATCTCATTTTGATATTCCATGCTCAAGTTATAAGTTTTGGCAAAAAAGGTGTTTTTGTTGACTTTCAAAAATGACCTATAATGTCCAAATTTATAACTTCTTGTGAGTGCATTTTCTGATCTTGGGGTATGAAGATGGATTGTAGTAAATTGAATCCTATTCAAAATTAGCTTTGGATGGGTCATTTCTCATAAAGTATGAGAAAGGTATGCTTTGTCAAAGTTGAGTTGACTTTTCTTACAAAACCCTAATTTAGCAACTTTTGAGTCTTGATGAATTTTGAGCAATCCTTGATGAATCATGATCAACCCTTGATCAAATGATTGAATATGCTTCAAAATGATAATGTTGACAAAAAAACTTGAAGTTTGACTGTTTATAGGTCACAGTTGACTTTTGCCCTAACACAGTCGATTTTTGGACCCTTTGAGCAATTGACTGAGCAAACTTCCTCTGCAAGGCTTGAAACTTGACATGGATGACCTTGAGAACATATTAGGACATTAGGGAGCACTTTAAGGTCATTTTTAATCAAGGATCTTGATGCGACACAAAACCCTAATTTGGGGTTGACTGCCTTAGGAGATAGCTTGACTGTCCAACTCTTGAGAAATCTTGAGCCACTTGGAGATTTTTCTTGCAATGTTTTGAGAAATATGAGAGGGAAAATTTTGGGGTACAACAGCTGCCCCTGTTACATCTTCTTAAACCTGAGGATGTAGATTGGCTTTCGTGCCTTTCGTGATCCGAAGGTAGAAGATGATTGAACACTAGAGTGCCCAGAAATTTGCACTCGCATGAAGTGGTGTCAGCCTTGTGATGTCAAGAATGGGATTACAGATGCCATTTGGAGATTGCTGGCGGGAGGATGGGCTTAAAGATGCCATCTGTAGGAGTGTCGATCGCATAAGAGATTCCTTAGCGAGAACTTGCATATCTGTTGCTGTGGAGGATTCCCCTGGGGAATCCTGATCTTTGTTGAGATTTAGGAACTTGCCTGTACCTTAGCTGAGAGAGCATCTCTGCTGAGTTTTATGAACTTGTCCGTAATTCAACTGGGGGGAAACATCTTCATTGAGATTTATACTGTCTGGTCTTCAACGAAGTATAATTCTGTTGAGATTTTAGAACTTGTCCACACTACGACGGAGGAAATTGTCGAGATTGAGAACCTTATATGTAATTCAACCGAGGATAATTCAGTTGAGATTAAGAACCGGTCAGGTCTTCGACTGAGGGAAACATCTTCATCAAGATCTAGGACTGTCTGGTCTTCAACGGAGGATAATTCTGTTGAGATTTTAGAACTTGTCCACACTACGACGGAGGAAATTGTCGAGATTGAGAACCTTATCTGTAATTCAACCGAGGATAATTCAGTTGAGATTAAGAATCGGTCAGGTCTTCGACTGAGGGAAACATCTTCATCAAGATCTAGGACTGTCTGGTATTCAACGGAGTATAATTCTGTTGAGATTTTAGAACTTGTCCACACTACGACGGAGGAAATTGTCGAGATTGAGAACCTTATCTGTAATTCAACCGAGGATAATTTAGTTGAGATTTAAGAGCCGGTCAGGTCTTCGACTGAGGGAAACATCTTCATCAAGATCTAGGATTGTCTGGTCTTCAACGGAGGATAATTCTGTTGAGATTTTAGAACTTGTCCACACTACGATGGAGGAAATTGTCGAGATTGAGAACCTTATCTGTAATTCAACCAAGGATAATTCAGTTGAGATTAAGAACCGGTCAAGTCTTCGACTGAGGGAAACATCTTCATCAAGATCTAGGACTGTCTGGTCTTCAACGGAGTATAATTTTGTTGAGATTTTAGAACTCGTCCACACTTCGACGGAGGAAAATTGTCGAGATTGAGAACCTTATCTGAAATTCAACCGAGGATAATTCAGTTGAGATTTAAGAACCGGTCAAGTCTTCGATTGAGGGAAACATCTTCATCAAGATCTAGGACTATCTGGTCTTCAACGGAGTATAATTCTGTTGAGATTGTAGAACTCGTCCACACTTCGACGGAGGAAATTGTCGAGATTGAGAACCTTATCTGAAATTCAACCGAGGATAATTCAGTTGAGATTTAAGAACCGGTCAGGTCTTCGACTGAGGGAAACATCTTCATCAAGATCTAGGACTGTCTGGTCTTCAACGGAGGATAATTCTGCTGAGATTTTAGAACTTGTCCACACTACGACGGAGGAAATTGTCGAGATTGAGAACCTTATCTGTAATTCAACCGAGGATAATTCAGTTGAGATTAAGAACTGGTCAGGTCTTCGACTGAGGGAAACATCTTCATTAAGATCTAGGACTGTCTGGTCTTCAACGGAGGGTAATTTTGTTGAGATTTTAGAACTTGTCCACACTACGACGGAGGAAATTGTCGAGATTGAGAACCTTATCTGTAATTCAACCGAGGATAATTCAGTTGAGATTAAGAATCGACCAGGTCTTCGACATAGCTGAGAACTTTAACTGTATCTTTCCTGAAAAGTAATGGTCAGTCATATGCAATGCATGATATATATCAAGCAATGATGTTCTCAAAATAAACGAGATTGTATTGTATGATGCGTATATGCATGTGTCATGATGTATGGAAATGTAATGTTTTAGCTGGGGAAAATAAATCCCGGATAGCTGCTGGAGAAAAGAGTTGAATTCTTCGCTTCCGTTGGGGATGACGAATGAAGATGATTGTGAGAATAGACCTGCAGGAGAGGATAACTCTGTTGAGGAATAAACTGATGAGGAGATTACTCTGTGGGGAAGAGATGTTCTGTTGAGGATTCCACCGATAAATTCCGTTGGGGATGAATTACCGTTACTGGTGATACTGAATCCTGTTGGGGATTGAATTCTGTTTGTGAAAGGAAAGAACTCTGTTGGGGATGATCTTTCAGTTGCGACTTCACCGGGGATAACCTTTTAGGCTCTAATGGGGATAATCCTTTGAGCTTTGCTGGGGACAATCTTCCTTTGAACTCGGCTGGGGATATTTATTTTTATACTCCACCGGGGACGAACTTCCAGAGTCTACTGGGGATGATTCTTCAACTCCACTAGGGAAGCTTTTTCTGACCGCGCTGGGAAAATTTTAACTCCACTAGGGACATCTTGTATTCTGCCGGGGAATATTCTTATACTCCATTGGGGAATATTAAGACTGCCGGGGATATTAAGCCCTTTCAGTGTTGATGGTAGATAAACTCTGCTTGGGGGATAATATTACCGATTCATTCATTCACAGTTGCAAGTCTCATCTGGGGAGAGCTATCATTACTGTCTTACTCTGCGGGGAGTGAAAGTATCTTAGCCATATTCTTCATCTGAATTTACCGTCGTACCTGGTGGATAGAGCAACTGTACAGTTTGGACAATTTTATTGCCCCTGTTTCTGATATTACCAGTAATCGTCTTTTGTTTCGCATGTAAATATTTATGAGCAGCTATTAATGTCAAGTGCATATATCAAAGATGAACATTGGACGTTCTTTGCAAAACAAAATAGATAAAGGAAAAACAGCTTGAAATTTCTTTGAAAATGAATTGTATTGATTTTGAAGTTTGGCCTGTAAATAGGCGTTTTTGTACAAGAGGCTGACGTCCTAGTAGGAGAACGCCATCGAATAATAGAATTTACACAATTTGTGAAAAACTATACAAAACAGCTATGTGATTAATCCCACTGAGTTCCAACTCTGCTATTGCCTTTATATCTTCGAGCATCTCATCACTTTGCTACTTGGTTGCAGGTAGATCAGATTGATTAGTGCCGTATGAGCTTGATAGTAGATACCGGAGTCTGGTTGCAAGGTGATCCAACGAGACATAGTGTTACGCTTTGATCCCTAATTTTTGCCTGGACCGCCCTTTCGGGTTTTCAGTCCACCGGGATACCCTTTTTTGCCCAAGCCGCCTTTTCAGGTTTTCGACTTGCCGGGTGTACAGATTTTTTTTCATTTTCATCCCTTATTTTTGCCCAAACCCTTTTGGTTTGTCGGGAAGCCCTTATTTTTGCCTAGGCCAGTCAACCTAGCGGGTCTTTGATTAGGCGTAGTATCTTTTCACAATGTCTGCATTGACAGGGTGAGGAAGGTCGTCACCATCCATGGTGGTTAGAATCATAGCTCCTCCTGAGAAAATGTTCTTAACCACAAATGGCCCTTCGTAGGTAGGGGTCCATTTGCCCCTGGGATCACCTTGAGGTAGTATGATGCGCTTGATAACCAGGTCCCCAACTTGATACTCTTGTCATCTAACTTTCTTGTTAAATGCCTTGATCATCCGTTTTTGATATGTCTGACCATGACAAATAGCAGTAAGTCTCTTTTCGTCGATTAAGTTCAGCTGATCAAGTCGGGTCTGAATCCAGTTATCTTCGCTCAAACCTGCATCCTTCATGATCCGAAGAGAGGGTATCTGAACTTCAATGGGAAATACTGCCTCCATACCATATACCAAAGAATAGGGTGTTGCCCCTGTTGACGTCCGTGCTAAGGTACGGTACCCATGGAGAGCAAATGGTAACATCTCGTGCCAGTCTTTATAGGTCACCGTCATCTTCTGCACAATCTTATTAATGTTCTTATTAGCCGCTTCTACAGCCCCATTCATCTTCGGTCGGTAAGGAGAAGAGTTGTGATGATGTATCTTGAACTGCTTGCAGAGTTCGGTGATCATCTTATTGTTGAGATTGGTACCATTTTCCGTAATGATCCTCTCTGGTACACCGTATCGATAAATCAGATTGTGCCGAATGAACCGTGCCACGACGTTCTTGGTTACTGTAGCAAAGGAAGTTGCTTCAACCCACTTTGTAAAGTAATCAATAGCTACCAGGATGAAACGATGCCCGTTGGACGCTGTAGGTTTGATCTCACCAATCATATCAATGCCCCATATTGCAAAAGGCCAAGGTGCCGTCAAGACATTCAGAGGAACTGGAGGTATGTGCACCTTATCAGCATAAACTCGGCACTTGTGACAGGTTCGAGAATGCTGATAACAGTCGGCTTCCATTGTGGACCAATAATATCCTGCCCGAAGGATTTTCTTTGCCATGGTATGTCCACTGGAATGAGTTCCGAAGGTACCTTCATGTAAATCTGCCATGATCCTTTCTGCTTCATTCTTATCCACACATCGCAGTAAGGTCGAATCATGGTTACACTTGTAAAGGATACCATTGCCGATGAAGAACTTCGCCGCGAACCTCCTTAGAAACTTCTTGTCATTAACAGATGCACCCTCGGGGTATTCCTGAGCCTCAAGGTACCTCTTTACTTCATGAAACCAGGGTTTATCTGCTACCTCTTCAGTCTCAATATCACAGCAATGTGTAGGTTCGTCCAATCTTTCAATGATAATCCTAGGAGCTTCGTTGTCCCAATTGACTTTGAACATAGAAGACATCGTAGTCAGCGCGTCCGCCAACTGATTCTCCTCTCTAGGGAAGTGTTCAAAGGTTATCTCCTCAAAGTGCGGAAGCAAAGTTAACACACACTCCTTGTAAGGAATAAGATTAGGGTGTTTCATATCCCACTCGCCTATGATCTGATTGATCACGAGAGCGGAATCTCCGAAGACACTCAAAAACTTAATCCTTAGGTCAATTGCTGCTCGAAGACCCATGATGCACGCTTCATACTCTGCCATGTTGTTGGTGCAGTTGAAACATAGTCGGGCGGTAAATGGAGTATGAGAGCCTTTAGGAGATATGATCACGGCGCCAATGCCATTACCCAAAGCGTTCGAAGCTCCATCAAAGTACATAGACCATCGGGATCCTTCCTCAGGTCCTTCATCCGGTCCAGGTGTCTCACAGTCAGTCACTATCATGATATTCTCATCCGAGAATTCAAAGTTCATAGACTGATAATCGTCCACGGCCTGATGTGTCAAATGGTATGCCAACACACTTCCCTTGATTGCCTTTGGAGTCGTGTACTGCATGTTATACTCAGTCAAAATCATCTGCCATCTTGCTATTCTTCCGGACAAGGCAGGCTTTTCGAAGATATACTTGATCGGATCCATCTTTGATATCAATAGAGTAGTGTGAGTCAGTATATACTGTCTCAGCCGGCGAGCAGCCCATGCCAAAGCGCAACAAGTTTTCTCGAGCAACGAGTATCGGGTCTCGCAGTCGGTAAACTTTTTGCTAAGGTAATAAATAGCATGCTCTTTTCGCCCAGACTCGTCATGCTGGGTAGCACACACCCCATTGAGTTGTCGAGTACTGTCAAGTATAGGATCAGAGGTCTCCCCTCAACTGGCAGCATCAGAATAGGTGGCTCTTGGAGATACTCTTTGATCCTTTCGAAAGCGGCCTAACATTCATCGTTCCATCTTACTACTTGATCTTTCTTCAGTAACTTGAAGATTGGTTCACAAGTAGCGGTCAGGTGTGAGATGAATCGGGCAATATAGTTCAATCGTCCCAGAAATCCTCTAACTTCTTTCTCTGTTCGGGGAGATGGCATCTCCTGTATAGCCTTCACCTTTGCAGGATCCACTTGAATACCTTTATCGCTTACAACGAAACCCAGCAGCTTACCGGACCTCACCCTGAAGGTGCACTTGTTCGGGTTTAACCTCAGCTTGTACAACTTTAACCTATCAAATAACTTCTGAAGGTGGTCAAGATGCTCTTCCTCCGTCTGGAATCTTGCAATCATGTCGTCAACGTATACCTCAATCTCATGATGGATCATGTCATGAAACAAAGCAACCATGGCACGCTGATACGTTGCCCCAACATTTTTCAAACCAAAAGGCATGACCATGTAGCAAAAGGTACCCCATTGAGTAACAAAGGTTGTCTTCTCCATGTCTTCGGGAGCCATTTTAATCTGATTATAACCGGAGAAACCATCCATAAAGGAAAATACCTTATGTTGAGCAGTGTTGTCAACTAGAACGTCGATATGAGGCAGAGGGAAATCATCCTTGGGGCTTTCCCTGTTCAGATCCCTATAGTCAACACACATTCGGACTTTACCATCCTTCTTCGGCACTGGAACCACGTTGGCCACCCACTGCAGGTAAGAAGTAACTGCTAGAAAACCGGCGTCAAATTGTTTCATAACCTCAGCCTTGATTTTCTCAGACATCTCTGGGCGCTTTCTGTACTTCCATCGCACTCAACCGGTCTTCCAGTTGTTTGTATCTATCCTCAGCCGGAGGATACTGGTCTTCGTTGAAGTTCGTCTCGTTTTCTGAAACCACATGGCTAGGAGACCTCCTTTCTTCCTGACTATCTTTCCCTCCAGATGAGGTGGTCAAATCAACTTCATCTCGTAGCCTGTTTCCAAACCTGTGGCCCATGTTAAACAAGACCATCTTCTTCTTCTTCTTCTTCTTCTCTTTCAAGATAAGGGCCTTCAGATCTTGCTGACCCTTAGCTAGATTCATGAACAACTCTTGGAATTGGGCATTTTGAGCCTGCAGAGCCTTGATTGCTTGTTCAGTTGATGGTTCAGAAGACATGATGCTGAAATAAACAGTGAAGAAGATGAGAAAACCTGTAAGGGTACCTGTTATGAGGTGCATGGAATGAAATTCGTATGATATGATTTCAAAGACATCGAGAGATTCAAATTCGTAAACAAGAAATGAAGCAAACTTTTATTAGATAAACTTGAAATTCAAATTGTTCAACAGATGCCTTTAAGGCGTTACAGGAAAGGAAATACTGAAAAGTAAATAAAAACTGGAAATAATCAAAGGACATCAGCGCTCCCATGGTCGTTTGCCTTTAGTGTTGACATAGTCATTGATGATCTGCTCATTCTCCAACTGCCTTGTCAACTTCTGGATCTTTCGCTCTTGCTCGTGATACTTTTCTCTATAAGTATCCCGCTCTTCCCTTAGCTGCATCCAGGACCTCTTCAATGCCCCAATGTCAGTAGGCATATAGGGGTGTAAGATAGTAGGAGGAACCCCTTCCTCATCAGCAACTTCAACAATAATAGGCAAGACGGCTTCATAGGGCATTCCTAGCTTTTGGGCACGTATGCGAACCCATCAGAGATATGGTTCCATTGGTAGAGAAGTATTCGCACCCAGCTCGTGTGGATCAGACCTGTGTACTCTATCCTAAGCCCTTATGAATCTGCGGCGTTGCTCGTCACTATCCCCTTGGAAATCAAAGATTATACTAGGCATTAGCAATTCATGAGGTCCTTCTCTTCTAGCTCGTCCAAACTGACGTAAGGCCAAGCATGGATTATAAGTAATTCCTCCATTGGTTCCTATCAGTGGAACATTGGGGTATTCCCCACAGCGATCAATAATGGCCACCTCATCCATACCCTTAATAGTCCAAATGATGTCATTGTGAGAGAGACATAACCCTGTAAGCCCAACCCATGCCTTCTTTGTTCTTAAGAACTGATTTGGGGAGGTGAGAAATAAACTACCTCGCCAACAATGGAGCATAGCACATCAAGGTTCCCTGCTTCCGAACAGTACGGGCATAAAGCTGATGAAGAATGTCACCCAAGAGAGTGGGTACAGGATTACCAGAGATGAAGATTTTTACCGCATTCACATCAACAAAGGAGTCAGAGTTAGGAAACAATACCAAGCCATATATCAGAAGGGCCAGAATATCTTCGAATGCCTGGAAGTCTAGACTATCCCAGAAATGATTAGCCTTACCAACCAAGAACTTAGTCAAAAAGCCCTTTGCTCCACTACGAGTTTCCTAATTAGCCATTACCTCAGCCTTTGTCAGATGAAGGGCTGAAGCAATCTCTTCCGGCCTAAGGATCTTCTCCCAACCTGTAAACAAGGTCTGCTCCAGAATAGAAATACCAAGCAGATCAGAGAACTCTTCCAAGGTAGGGACCAACTGGTAGTCCTGAAAAGTAAAGTAATGGTACAGTGGATCAAAGAACTGGACCAGGACACTCATCATCTGCTCGTCCAATTTGGAGGTGACCAAACCAAGAAGATGCCTATGTCTTATGATGAAGGAGGTAATATCTGACATCTTTGCAACCAATTCTTTAAGCATAGTGGGAACCTGGACAAAGTTGATCCAGATGGTGTTCCTACGCATGGGTGCCATGACCTACAAAACAGAACAAAGATGAATCCCTCTTGTCTTTGAAATAGGTTAGTCTAATGTAAGATGTATGCAATGTTATGATGTCATGATGTCATGATAAAAAGCACACCACAAGTACCCACAAATAGAAAACATGGTAAAGGCACACAAGTCACACAGAGAGCCCTTATATTTCAAGTTGGCAAGGAGCTTAGGTACTACCCTCTTTTAGTTCAGTTGGTTCAAACCTGTCCTAAAAATAGTAACCGGGTTCTAGAGGATCTCAATATCACTGACTACCCTCGATCGGTCATAATTCCAGTTTAGCAACCTTTTCTTGCAGCCAGAATCATCGCGAGAGTTTAGTCTCAATGAGTGTAGCATACTACTACTGTTCTATGGCCAAGTTGGTTAATTTAAAGGTTCTAAGGTCAGTTGGTGCTTAATGACCCCTTAGCAGACCCATATTCTCCTCGTTGCGCCACAAGGGATATCGGTACATACTAAAGTGCCACACCAACGTAGCTACTACTTCAACTGTATTGGTCTATGCTGTACAGTTCCCTCACAGTTTATTGCTACTTACCTAAAGGGTATCCTCCATATTCGGGTTAGGATCTATAGTAACTCCGATACAAGCCCACAAATATAAAGCATACAAGTCAAGCAATTGAAAACAATATGAACTATTCCTAAGGTACACCCCACTTATTAAGTTCCCCAGCAGAGTCGCCAGTTCTGTGATACGGTGGGAAAGAACTGACTGTTTTTTGGAATGCTGGTTTGCGTTTTGCGTTTGTATTTGCAAAATGTCGCGGTAAGCAAGAGTCTCCACCGACTTTTATTTTATCCAACTAGGAAAGGAAAAAAGCACAGAAAAATTCATTTTTCGAGATATTTCTCGGGTTCGGGGGGTAGATTATAGAAAGGGAATGTGTTAGCACCCTTTCTATCCGTGGTTATCCACGGGCTCTTAGGTACTTGCTCATATTGTTTTCAAAATATTGCTTTCTTTGTGCTTGTGGGTTTGAAAAAGTTTTTTGTTTGAAAACTTTGATTTAACTCTTGCTTCTGTCCTCAAGAGCGTATGAAGTGTTTCTTGAAAACTTTGTTCGAAAAAGTGTATGTGTGAAGAGTTTTTTTGTTTTTAAAAGAGCAAGTATCTAAGAATCATCTACCTACTCGAAAAAAGAATCGTTCTATGCTAATATCCTTTAGACAATGCTATCCTACTATTGATGAGTAGGTAGCACCATCGTTGGAGTTTGAGGGTCAATTCGAATTTAGGGACTTACGGTCACCAAAGCAATGTTAGGACGCCTTAGTGGTAACCCTAATGTCTTAGATCATTTGTTTTGAGGCAACAATATTCGAGGCAACTGTTTCGAGGCGACTATGATCTTTTAGACAAGAGGGCAACCTCTAAAACAACCTATACTCAATGACTGTGTACGAAGGTAACCAAGTGGGGTGTACCCTAAGAGTGCGCATGTGCGAGTGTGTTGTTTTCAGTTAATTTTATCTTTGTACATGTTAATGGTGATCTAGGTTGATTTTAGGTTAAACATTCATTCTTGTCATTCAAACCTATTATCAAACATCTAACAGTTATAAGTTGCGGAAAATAAATTGCGGAAATTAAATTACAAGGCATCGGATATTTACATCGCCAAAAGCAACCCTTTGAAATTAAAATGTGGAAAAATAAATAAAGCGATAAAAATAGTTAAATGGTCTTAATTATCTATTACATTCCGGGAACAAGTACAATATTGAATAAATAGATCGCGTGCAGAAAATTAAATCGAGCGCAAACTAGGGTTTTGACCCTTTGTTATTAAAGAAATGATTTTTTTTGGTTATTTTTGAATTAAGAAAGAAATTATCTAAGTTAATTATTAAATTAAATTAATTAATTAATTAATAAATATTTTTTGGGTTTTTGGTATTTTAAGAAAGAAAATAAAATTAATTAATGTTAGTAAAAACCTAATTAAGTCTAATTAGTTTTAATTATTTACAAAGAAATATATTAAAGTTAATTCTAATTAATGGCCTAAATTAATTAATAAATTTGTTAATAAAAAATAAAATACTAAAATTTAATTTAATAAAGAAAATATTTTTTGGTTTTAATTTTATTAAAGGAAAAAATTTGATTGGTTAGAAAATAATGAAAATAGTTAAATCAAATAAAAAAATAAATAAAAGAAATAAAAGAAATAGAGAAGGGGTATGGGCCTGAAAAGGAGGTCAGAATAGCAATTCCAAGGCCCATTAAGCGCTGGCCTGGTTGACCTCTGAGATTCCCTGCGCGCATGTCGACTTGGTCTATGGTAGACCATCAGTTTCTGGCCACCAGATTTGGCCTATGGCCATCTGGCCATCAGATGCTTGAGGACGCATGATGAGCTCCATGCTTGGAGACACATATGATTACATGGAAAATAATAATAACAAAGAAGTGAAGGACATGGGATTCGAACCCAGGTCCTATAGGCGTTTGGAATGCTTACTTCGCCACTAGGCCATTTGGTTTTACTTGTTAGTATATTAAACAATAATAATAATAATAATAATAAGATAAAATGCGTTGTATGCCAGAAAAAATAAAAAATGTGCGCATGTTTTTGAATCAGCCATTGGGGTATTGACACGTCTCAGTCCCCTACCTACAGCCCCTGTAACTTTACCTGCGGATTTAGATCCGCAGCTAAATGCGCAGGTCGATCCAAAAATCAACTCCAGGCCATAAAAACGACCTTCTAAGACATGGTTGGGTTCGTCTCCCTCTCCTGAGTGCAACCATGCCTATCATGAGAATCAATTTCACCTGAAATACAAATCCCTAAAATCCAAAACGTAACCCTAGCCACGGTGTTATGAGATTATAGTCCATATAAATCAAATTAAGTATTGCCAAAAGTTTAGAAATGCTACAAGGATTATGAATATGCAATTAATTTGTACAAAAGATACAAGAATGGTGATTTACGAATTCAAGAAAGAAGCGGATTTTTGTGATACTTATAGAGCTCTAGAAGGCTTGTGAATGCGTGCTTTGGATCCAGGAGAATTATATGATCACCCAGGAATTGATTGGTATGCTTCTTGGCTTCTGAAAACCTCTCTTGCTATGATTTCGAATTCTCACTTTTTCACCACTTTTTCAAGTTTGGATTTGATTGTTCTTGTAGCCTCTAGCCTTGGTTTCGTGTCCTTTGGCTTCTATATGTATCATGGAATGCATTAGATCAAGAATTATGGTCCAAATCTTCTCCCATCATGGCTTGCATATTTGATTTGATTCACTTTTGAAAGCTTGCCAAATTTGTCAAAAAAACATCTTTTTGCACATGATTTTGTGTGATACGAATTTGATGATGATATTGATGAGAATCCAATCCTGAAAATAGCAAAAAATCTCATGTAATCAAAGTTTGGGATTTAATTTGATTTAATTTGATTAAAAATGAAATAATTCAATAAAAAATCAAACAAAATAATAAAATTGATAAATGGACACATGGCTGAAGCTAGGACACGTGGACAATGATGCAAGCTCAAATCAAGTGGAAAAGAATGGGCCCATTTGACAAAATTTGAAGTTTTGGGGATAGTTGACTTTGGGCAATTTTGCAAAAATGTCCAAATTCAACAATGCATAACTTCTTCAATTTTGAACTTTTGGAGGTGTTCTTGGACTTTCTAGAAAGCTTGAGATGTCTTATAACCAACCCTTTTTGTCTCATCTCATTTTGATATTCCATTCTCAAGTTATAAGCTTTGGCAAAAAAGGTGTTTTTGTTGACTTTCAAAAATGACCTATAATGTCCAAATTTATAACTTCTTGTGAGTGCATTTTCTGATCTTGGGGTATGAATATGGATTGTAGGAAATTGCATCCTATTAAAAATGAGATTTGGATGGGTCATTTCTCATAAAGTATGAGAAAGTTATGCTTGGTCAAAGTTGAGTTGACTTTTCCTACAAAACCCTAATTTAGCAACTTTTGAGTCTTGATGAATTTTGAGCAATCCTTGAAGAATCATGATCAACCCTTGATCAAATGATGAAATAGCCTTCAAAATTATAATTTTGGCAAAAAATCTTAAAGTTTGACTGTTTATAGGTCACAGTTGACTTTTGCCCTAGCACAGTCGATTTTTGGACCCTTCGAGCATTTGACTGAGCAAACTTCCTCTGCAAGGCTTGAAATTTAACATGGATGACCTTGAGAACATATTAGGATATTTGGGAGCACTTGAGGTCATTTGGATTCAAGGATATTGATGCAACACAAAACCCTAATTTGAGGTTGACTGCCTTAGGAGATTACTTGACTGTCCAACTCTTGAGCAATCTTGAGCCACTTGGAGATTTTTCTTGCAATGTTGGGAGAAATATGAGAGGGAAAATTTTGGGGTACAACACTGTCCAATTGCTTAGTCCTCCATCAGTAGTAGGATAGATCCAATTGTCGAACGCAGACTCTTCAATGTCGTCTCCAATGGCATTCACTCCTGAATTGCTGATGAACAAGGGAGGTCTTCCGATCCGTGCATTCCGAACAACCTTCTGAGCTTCTGCAGTGAAACCCAAACTAAACTTGTTAGTCTTATGTGAAAAATTAGGGAGTTGGCCCCAATTTGCACACCCACCTTTCTCGACAACAGCCCGGGCATCCTTGAAGGAAGCCATCTTCATTGAAGGATCTTCAACAACAGTCTCAGTTGACGCCAATGTCTGGGGAACCTCTTCAAAATGCTGAAATGGGGTCTCAACTAACTCCCCGTCCATTTCTACATATCGAAAAGAGTTGAGGTGGCTCACCATGTACTCCTCTTCTCCTTGCACTGTCATAATTTTCCCTTTCATCGGGTACTTTAGCTTTTGGTGGAGCGTAGACGTCACTGCCCCAGCTTTGTGGATCCACGGACAACCCAGCAAACATGAATAAGATGGCTGAATGTCCATCACATAGAATGTAGAGGTGAAAACCTGAGAACCAACCTTAATCGGAATATCCACTTCTCCATGCACCATCCTCTTAGACCCATCAAAGGCCCTGACGACGATGTTTCTTGGTTTCAGCTCCAACCCTTCACAGTCCAACCGGTCTAGAGCTTTCTTAGGCAAAACGTTCAATGAGGAACCAGTATCCACCAATACGTGAGCAAGAGTGGTGCCCCTGCATTCAATGGAGACATGCAAGGCATCATTGTGATTCTTCCCTTTTAGCAGTCAAGTTAGTGTCAGAGAAACCCAACCCATTATCAGCAGTCAGACTAGCCACGCAATCTTTAAACTTATCAGCTGATGTTTCTTGAGGTACGTGTGAAGTCTTCAGGAATGCAATCAGAGCCTTGGCATGGGCCTCTGAGCATATCAACAATGACAACATAGAGATTTTGGATGGGGTTTTCCCCAGCTGCTCGACTACATTGTAGTCGCTCTTTTTGATGATTTTCAAAATCTCCTCCATCTCTTATCTAGAGGCTTCAACAGTAATTGTCTTCGGTGCCTCCGTCCGGGCAGGCTCATCAGTGGTCCCTTTGCCCCGAGTGTCGGATGACTCGGCAACAGGGGTAAGAACTTGAACAGGAATAGTAGCAGGTACATTGGCAAGTGTAATAACAACAGGCTTCCGGACAGTTGATGAAGAGATATCAGGGGAGAAAAGTCTTCCGCTGCGAGTGACTTTAATCGGTCCAACAATATTGCTGACGTCAGTATCAGCATCCAAATCTTGTTTAACTCCATGATAATATACGTCAGCCCCGTAATGCCAAGGGACAGCTTTATTGGATGTATAGGGGATAGGCCCAGGAACAGTGATGATCAACGGTGCGATTCTTGGAACAGATGTAATTTTAACAGGCTTTCTCGAGGAAGCCTTGGAAGAATTGTCGAAAATGGTGATTATAGCAACTTCTTCAATAGGAACCAAAGGAACAACAATCTTCTCAAACAGAATTTCTTTATTATCCATCAGGCGTTGGACACCTGACTTCAAAAGATGACAACCGGTAGGTAGGACAGAACACATACGGCAACCTTCGTCACAGCCCGAAAATAAACCGGCTAACAAAAGGTTTTTCTTCATAGTCATCAAAGGGGTAAAAATGTCGTTCACAGAAACCACAAGCGACTCTTCATCTATAGCATTCACTCCATGCTTGGGCATAGGAGCAGTCACAACATTAGGTCTTTCAGGTGTTTCGAACTCAATCTCCTTCGCATCAATTAAGTCCTGTACCTTGTTCTTCAAAACCCAATAATCATCCGTATCATGCCCCAGGCTATCGGAGTGAAAAGTACAGCGGACATTAGGGTTGTACTTCGGTGATGTTGTATTTGGATTCTTCGGGGCTTCCCTTGGAATCACTAAGTTGGTTTTCAATAACTGCGGAAGAATTTGGGATAAAGTCATGTTGAGCTGAGTGAACTGTCTTCAAGGTCTCTCGGTCCTTGGCTGATTGTTATGCTGAGGAGCACCAGCAGGTCTTGAAATAACAACCGCACTAAAAGCTTGGCGGCGTTCATGTCTATTATGGCTTTTCAAACTATAAACAGCGCTGGATTCCTTCTTAAAATATTTCTTCTCGGTGCTCGACGAAGCACCCTTCTGTATTTTACCGGATTTGATACCAGCCTCAATCCTTTCCCCGGTCATGATCAGCTCTGTAAACCCGGATGATGAACTTCCAATTAGATGGTTGAAATACGAACCAGATAAGGTCCCCAGAAACATATTGTTGTACCCCAAAATTTGCCCTCCCATTTCCTCAACATTTTCTCATCACAAGACCCTTGAAGATCAAGATCCAATTAGGGTTTCCTCTGCTCAAGACTTCTCCTTGCACTGTGGACTCAAATTAGGGTTTGTGTTTGCCCAAGGATATTTTGACCTAAAATGCCTAATATGACTTTCATGCTTCATGTTGGACTCCCAAGTTTACCCATGCCAAGTTTCAAGTCTTGATTCCAAGTTTTGCCCAGTCAATTGGACAGTTGACCTAGAAATCAGCTGTATTGGGGAAAAAGTCAACTGTGGCCAATTGACAGTCAAACCTCATGAAATTTGACCCACATCAACATTATGAACTCATATGAACCATTTGATCAAGTTTGGATCACAATTCCACAAGAAATTTGATCAGATTACCAAAAGGGCAAAATGGTCATTTTTAGGGTTTTGACTGCACAAAGGCAATTTTGACTGTTTGACCTAGCCAATGGCAAACCAAGTTCACATATGGACTCAAGGACTCAATGAAATGGTCTTGACACATTCATCAAGCTCAAAAGATCCCAAATGCACAAGATTGACAGTTGAATTTCCCAGTCAATTGATCAATTTTGACTTTATACTGAAAAGTCAAACTTTGACTTTTTGGTCAAAATCAAGAGTCAAGATTCATTTTTCATCAAAACATGCCAAATCATGAAACTTGTTCACCAAGAAATCACAAAATGCAAATTAGGGTTAGAAAATGGAATTTTTCATAACTTAGAATTTTTCTAAGTTATGAAAAACCCTAATTTTTTCCCAACTTTGCCCCATCTTTTCACCAAGATCCATTTGGATTCAAACAAAAGTCAAAACATGAAAGTTGTAGCTTGTTGCATAATCTACAACTTTGATTCACAAAGTTTTCTCATTTCAAGCTTGTATCTCAAGTTACATTTTTTTGAATAAGGGCACTAAACCATTTTTTAACTTAGTGAAATTTGACCTATTTTGACAAGGTTTTCTACCCCACTTCAAGGCCATTTTCCATACCCTTCCACTTGGAATTTCAATTTGCATTTCAAAGATGGATTGTAGTACACATTCCAAGATTTCCAAAATGTCCAAGAACTCATCAAACAACCTCATAACTTGAGAGATTCGAATTTCACAAGTTGGCAAAAATTCACTTTTGTTCTTAATCAAGACATGTTCATAATCTTGCAAATTTGAAACTCAGCTTGCTTTATGCTTGATTACAGGTCCTTGAACCATTCCATACTCAATAATTTAATGCTTATTCATTGTGCCAAGGCCATGTTCTTTGTGTTCTAACATTGCATAGTGGATTGATCTCAAAGTAGATAAAGTGCTTTATCCATTTTTGTAAAAAGCTAGCTTTATGTCAAATTGAAATCCAAGCAAGTACAGTTAGGATCTCATTGGCACAAGTTTAGGAGCTAATTTCACTGATCAAGACAAGGGTTTGCAGCTTGTTATGGGGGCCTGCATCAGTCAAAAAACACAACTTGCATTTTGTTGCTTCACATAGAAGAAAAGTGCATAACTTGTACCAACTCTCTTCTCAGCTTTAGCACACAAGAAAGAAGTTATCAAACACCTTCCATAGAACACAACCAAGCTTTGGCACGAATCCTTGACCTCCAAAACACCCTCCATCTCAGAATCATCCTCAAACTGCAAAAACAGAGTTGCCTCTGCAGTTTGAGTGCCAACTCCCATTTCCCTCGAACATTCTTACCAAAATCAATCCATACACATTCCCTAGCATATATGCAAGCTAACCATGACCTAAAACCTGACCTGTAATCCCTCTAACAGCTTCCACCATTTTCATTTTTTCCTTTTGCAGTTGAAGTTCTATAGCTTGATACAAGAAGTTTCAAGACAAAGTAAGCATTGAAAAAGCATCCCTGGACCTCAAGGAAGCTTTTCCAATCATTACCTTGCACTAGAAGTTCCTCATTCCCCAGATAGAAGTTCAACTTCACAGGTAAAACTTTGAACTCGTATCTCTCTTATCATGCATCTTTAGTCTTAAGTTTGTGAAGAAACAAGGTTCTACTCATAGCCCTGAACATGTACATATCTTTACATTTAATTTCTTTTGCCTGAGCAGAGAGAATTTGGAGTTTGAAAATGGCAGAAAAACTAGGTTAGGATTTGGGGGAGGAGAAATTCTCCCTCATCTTAGAGAGTTAGGTCAAGTTCTATACATGGTTGGAATCGTCTCTTCATGCTGAGCATTTTTCATGTTATGAGTTTTTGTTAAAAAGCCAGGAATCAGGAGTTAGCAGTTGGAGTACAGGGCGCGCGTTTTTTGAACGTTATTGAACGAAGGTTGAAGATGAAGCCACATGGGCTGGGCCTGTGTGGTTTCTTCTTTTTTCCACCCTGTTTCCATTTTCTCACCCCCCAAGCCCATTTGTCTTATTTTTAATTCTTTTTGACTTTTTCTTTTTTTGTTTGACTTGTTTATTTTTTCTCAGCACATTAAAATTTTGAAAATATTTTTTCCATCCTTTTTTGAATTTATGGCATATTTATTTGATTTATTTCTTTTGTTTATACATAAATATATACATATTTTTATTTAGAATAAATACAAAAATAGTGTAAATGCATTCAAATACATTTTTATTTTTATTTACCTTCTGAAAATATTTCACATAAAAATACTTTTTTTTATTTATTTTATTAAAATATTAAATATATATTATTTTTGTATATAATGCATATTTAAGAACTTAATATATATATATATATATGTTTATTAATATATTTAAGTTAAAATATAAAAAATACTTGAATTTTTCATCTTTATTAATATTTGATACAAAAAAAATACTTTTTCATTATATACTTCATTATTTTTATTTTTTGTACATAATAAATAAATGTTTGTATTAAATTAAACAATAATACATTTTCCTTAATAAAATTAGGGTTTTTGCCCTAAATTCAAAATACTCCAAAAAATAATATATTTTTATTTTCTTATTTTATCTTACATAAATAATATTTTTTCATACATATACAAAACATTTCTTTTGCATCTTGCATTCTTATTTAATTTTTGTACATTGATTAAATTGCAAATATTCAAAATTGATGTAATAATTTAGGTTTACATTACTTGTCAATATCCCCATTTGAACATTTGTACCCCCTTCCCATATTTGGTTTTGTAATAGCTTAGTAAATTTATTTTCGCACTTTATACGCTTTCTAATAATAACATGTTAGAATTAGGGTTTGTATGCGAAAAAACGATAAAAAATAGTTATGACCTAATCTCAAGATAAACAAGCATGAAAATGGACACACAAATCACACTTGCACCCCCTAGGGTATTCCACTTTGTTGCCTTCAAATAAATGGGCCATATTGTATGTTGAACTTCTTTGGGCAAAGCAAACAAAAACAAATGATCAAGTCCCTTAAAGAAAATTTCCCAAAGACATTTAACGCCGTTGCAATTATGGTCTAAACAATGACCCGCGCCTGTCCCTTTCACATCCTAACATAAGGTTGTCCACCAAATTCAATGGTGGAACAAACTTGTTAAAAGGGTTAAAACATAGCAATGATCTTTTGAGAAATTTAGGAGTAGATAACCTCTTAGTTACTTGAATCAAACTTGCAAAACAAAACACTTGCCTATTTCAAAAAAAAACCACACAACATTACACTTTCAAAACAACTTTCAAAAACAAATGAAAACCTTTTCAAAAGATATACATCTTTGTATACATCCCCACATGGATCATTACAAAGGTTGCCACCACATTGGCCTCTTTTCAAAAACATTTTTCAAACCCACTCACACTCAAGCACCATTTAAAACAATTGAAAATAAAAGGCAAGTGATCTAAGCAAGTAACTAAGAGCCCATGGATAACCATGGATAGAAAGGGTGCTAATACCTTCCCTTTCTATAATCTACTCCCCGAACCCAAGAAAACATCTCAAAAGGTTTTTTGCTGTGCTTTTTAACCTTTCCTTAGGATAAAATAAAAAGTCGGTGGCGACTCTTGCTAACCGCAACATTTGCGAATACAAACGCAAAACCTCAAGTTAGTTCTCCCACCGTATCACACATATCAACAAGCTCCTTATCAGCCAAGGGTGGTTTCACTCTTCCAACAAGGTCCCTCCACTTCTGAGCATAATCTTTGAAACCTTCGCCCGCACCCATTGATATTCCCTAGAGCTGGGTACGCGTGGGAGCGAGGTCGGCATTATATTGGTACTTCTTGTAGAAAGCAGCAGCCAAATCCTCCCAATTACGGATGCTAGTTCTTTCCAACTGGTAAAACCATTCAAGCTGAGTCCCTGAAAGACTGCCTTGAAAGAAGTGGACTCATAGGTTCTTGTCAGCGGTGTACGGCTGAATCTTCCTAACATACGAACGGAGGTGCGGTTTCGGACAAGAAACTCCGTCGTACTTAGCAAAGGCTAATGCTTTGAACTTGTGGGGAATCACCACCCCATATGACAGACCCAAATCACCAAAGTCCAGACCAGGCACTTTCTGTATTTCTATCGCACTCAACCGGTCTTCCAATTGCTTGTATCTATCCTCAGCCGGAGGATGTTGGTCTTCGTCGAAGTCAGTCTCGTTGTCTGAAACCACAGGGCTATGAGCCCTCCTTTCTTCCAGACTATATTTCCCTCCCGATGAGGGGGTCAAATCAAATTCATCTCGTAGCGTGTTTCCAAACCTGTGGCCCATGTTAAACAGGACCGTCTTCTTCTTCTTCTTCTTCTCTTTCAAGATAAGGGCCTTCAGATCTTGTTGACCCTTAGCCAAATTCATGAACAATTCCTGGAACTGGGTGTTTTGAGCCTGCAGAGCCTTGATTGCTTGTTTAGTTGATGGTTCAGAATACATTATTGTTGTACCCCAAAATTTGCCCTCCCATATTCCTCAAGGTTTGTCAAGAATAATCTTCAAATTACTCAAGATTGCTCAAGGATTGTACAGTCAGACCACCTCCTAAGGCAGCTGAAATTAGGGTTTTGGTTCTTTCAAGGAATTTGAGGTTTTCAATGGTTCAATCAAGTCTCATAGGTCCATATACATTCTCAAGCACCTACATGCCAAGTTTCAAGACTCACAGTGCCAATTTGCACAGTCAAAAGCTCCATTTGATCCACAGTCAACTGCAAGGGCAAAATGGTCATTTTGCAGTCAAAAGTCAAAAAATTTGGTCAACATCTTGTTTTGAGTTCACAATCATCATTTGATCAAGTCTTGATCATGATTCCACAAGGATAGCTCAAAAATCATCAAGGTGCAAAAAGTTACTATTTTTGGACAGTAGAAAAGTCAACTGTATCTTGACCAGGGCATAACTTTTTCATGGTTTGTCAGAAAAATTCCATACAATGCTCATTTTGAAGGGGATGACATTTACTACAATCCATATTCACACTCCAAGTTCAAGAAATGCACTCACAAGAAGTTACCAATTTTTACATTATAGGTCAATTTCAAAAGTCAACAAAAGTGCACTTTGAGTCAAAGGCCATAACTTGAGATTGGTAAATCCAAATGACATGGGACCAAAGGCATTGGTTAGAGGACTTCAATAACTTTCCAAAATGTCCAAGAACATGTTCATATGATCAAAATTGAGCAAGATGTGCATTGGAGAAGTTGGGAAATTTTTATGAATTTGCAAAAGTCAACTTTGCTCAAAACACCTTATTTTTGCTAATGGGCCTCAAATCTCTTCTTGAAACTTCATCCATGACTTATGCACGACCCATCAAGATTAATTGAATTTATTTTCTTATTTTTATTGATTAATTGGATTTTTAATTAATATTAATTCATTTAATTAATTTAAATTGTAGGAAAATGCAAGATTTGATTTTTCAGTCAATTTGTGAAGCAAATATGGTCAAGATATGATGGCAAATTCGTGCACAAAGTTAAAGATACAAAACATCCAAATTTGGCAACATTTTCCAATCATGAAAAATCAAAAAATATTTGATTTTCAATCAAAGATCTAATCATCATTGCAATGGATTCTTGCTCAAGTTTTTGACCTAATTCGTTTCCTCTATATATATGCAAGCAAATCCTAATCTCATGGACGTGAACAAAGCTGCAGAAAACACCCTAGCATATTCAAGAAATTCCAAGAAAATTGAAAATTGGTTTTTGTATTCTAGGGCGATTTAAGAGTTTTTATTGATTCCAATACATTGCAGGAGATCCCAGGAAGGTTTTGCAATCAAATTCAGACCTTAAAGCTCAAGAAATCGTTGAAAACAGAACCACGGTTTGCACTTATTTTCCAAAATTGTATTGTTGAATTCATGCATAATTAACATGTTTTTGTGATTGTTTTGCATTGCTAGAGGTCATACCAAGCTAATGGTATCGTTTAATTGAACTATAACTCACTAAATCACAAGATGCCATGAACGATTTCTAGGGTTCTTAAGCTTTGAAATTGGGGCTTTCTGAACCAAGCAAAATTAAGACTTGTGAGACATATGGTTGAGATCGTTAGATCAAGACGAATAAGACCCACCCATCGTGAAATATTTATGCTTGATGTAGCTCTAATCGCTATTTTTCCTCGTAGCATATAGTGGGGGTTAAAAACCCCCGCTATCTAATATTGTTTATGTAGGTACAATGAGGAAGACGATGATGTGTTGATACACCATTGGGTAATTTGAAAACACGCGCGTTTTTTATGTTTTACAGCATATTTGTTAAATTCCCAATATAATAAATGCCTATTATCTAAAGAACAAAAAGGTGCAGGTGGTGTAGTGGTTGAGCGTTTGTCCAAGGAACACGGGGACCTGGGTTCGAATCCCAGGTCCCCCAAACGTTTATTTGTTCTTTTTCCTCAGGCATTCTAGTGCAAAGCTTGCAAAGGTGGTACACCATACGCTTCCAATTCCCAGGCGCCAAGTGGCCACAAACTCAAATCCAATGGCCCTGAGTGGAAGACCATCATACTCCCAGTCAACACGCGCCATGGATGATCATCAAAGTCAAACAGGCTTAAGCATAATGGGCTTCAGAATTCCACATACACCTCCTAATTGGGCCAACACCCCCTGGGTTCATTCTTTCTTTTTTATTTTATATCTTCCATTTAATTATTTTACTATTAATTATTATTATTATTATTTAACTAACCAAATTAATTTTTCATAATAAAATCAGAAAATTAAAAAATATATTATTTTTATTATTACTTATTAAAATTAATTTCACCCTTTTATTATTTTTGTAAATAAATATCATTAACTAATTTAGTTTAATTAGGATAATTCTAACTCTTTTTTGCAATAAATAAAATAAATTAGAATTAGGGTTCTTGACAACTTTTAATCATTTTGCCTTTTTTATTTCCTTAAAACATTAAAAAACCAAAAATATTTCTTTCTTTTAATTAATTAATCAGTCTAGGTTTAATTTAATTAAATGAAAAATAACCAAAACTTCTTTCTTTCTCAAAAAAGGGTCAAAACCCTAGGAACTCTCCGATTCAATTTTTTCTCGCACGTATGTTTTATTTTGTTCATATTTTTGATCATATTATTATATAATTGTTCCGAGGATGTAATAGCTTTAATTAGGACTTTTTATCGCTTTTATTTATTTTTCGCAATTTACTTTTCAAGGGTTTGTTTTTGGCGATGTAAATACTCGACGCCTTGTAATAGCTTAGTTTACTTTCCGCAATATTTAACTGCTAGATGTTTGCTAATTAGGCTATGCATGACAAGACTTCTCTTAAAATAAAATCAATCGTAGCTCACCATAACATGTGCAAAGATAATATAATTGAAACTTAACACACTCGCACATGCCACTCCTAGGGTACGCCTCACTTGGTTGCCTCAACGTGGTCATTGAGTATAGGGTGTTTTAGAGGTCACCCTCTTGTCTAAAGATCCAAGTTGCCTCGAAACGGTTGCCTCGGATAAAAACGAACTAAGACATTAGGGTTACCGCTAAGGCGTCCTACTATTGCTTTGGTGATCATACATGTCCCTATAATCGAATTGACCCGAAATTCCAACGACGGTGCTACCTACTTCTCAATAGTGGGATAGCACTGTCTAAAGGACATTTACACAGCTTAATTTCTTTTGAGTAGGTAGAGGTTCTTATATACTTGCTCTTTCAAAACAAAAAATACTTTTCGCACCTACACTTTTCTGACAAAAGTTTTCAAACAAACACTTCATACACTCTTGAGGACAGATACAAGAGTTAAATTGAAGTTTTCAAACAAACTTTTTTCAAAACCCACAAACACAAGAAAAGCAAAAAACATTTTGAAAACATAGAGAGCAAGTACCTAAGAGCCCGTGGATAACCACGGATAGAAAGGGTGCTAACACCTTCCCTTTCTATAATCTACCTCCCGAACCGAGAAACATCTTGAAAAGGAATTTTGCTGTGCTTTTGTCCTTTCCTTGTTGGAGAAAATAAAAGATGGTGGCGACTCTTGCTTACCGCGACATTTCGTGAACCAGCATTCCAAAACAGTCAGTTCTATTTCCACCGATCACAGAACTGGCGACTCTGCTGGGGAAATTAATAAGTGAGGTGTACCTTAGGATTAGATCACCTATGTTTTCAATTGTATGCCTTGAATGCTTTAATATTGTGGGCTTGTATCGGAGTTTTATAGATCCTAACCCAGATCTGGGGATACCCTTTAGAAGTAGCAACAAACTGTGAGGGAACTGTGCAGGGTACACCGACATGGTTGAAGCAGTTGCTACGTTGATGTGGCACTTTGGTGAGTACCGGTAACCCTTGAGTCAAGTCAAGGAGAGTACGGGGCCGCCGCGTGGTGTCGCGAAGCATCAACTGACCTTAGAACCTTACTTGACCATCTTGGCCTTTTTAGGGGTAGTGAGATGACCGACTTTGGTGCAGTCCGAAGTTGGTAGATACTCGATACTACACTCATTGAGGGTTGTTTTCTTGGAATATTTTGGTCGCCAGTTAAGTGGCTAAATCAAAACAATGAACATAGAAAACAATCCAATGATATTGAGCTCCTTAGAACCCGGTTACTATTGATAGGACAGGTTTTGAGCCAACTAACTTCAAGAGGGTACTTACCTACGAACCCCATGCAAGCCTAAACCTAAGGACTTGTTTGCTTTGTGTGAATATGACTGCCTGTATATACACTTGCTTACTTTTGCATCCATGTACATCATAACATCATAAAGCATCATATGCATCCGCTAACCATTTCAAGGGTTTGGATCTTCATCTTTGTTCTTGTTTTGTAGGACATGGAGTCTCTCCGCAGGAAAATAATTCAGGTCAACCTTGTAAGGATCCCCCCTCAACTCAAGGAGCTTACATCCAGGATTCTCGAGAACTCTCTCTTCAGTGAAAGACATGGTAGACTCCTCAGCTTGGTCAACACCAACATTGAAGAAGATATGATAAAAGTTCTCTTCCAGTTCTTTGACCCCTTACACCACTGCTTTACATTCCCTGATTATCAATTGGTGCCTACTTTGGAAGAATTTTCTCAACTTCTGAGAGTTCTTATTCTTAGTCAACTACCCTACAACGGTACGGAAAAGGAACCAAAACTTAAAGATGTTGCTCAAGCATTACGTCTGTAACCATATGACATCAAGGGGCATTGGGAAATCAGAAGTGGTATCAAGGGATTCTTGGAAAAGTTCCTGTTTGAGAAGGCACAAGAATGTTGGAATTCTCTCGATCTACAAGCCTTTGAAGAGATTGTGGCACTCCTTTTCTATGGGTTGGTGTTGTTCCCAAATCCTGATCAACTTATAGATATAAATGCTGTCAAGATTTTTATGTCCAAGAATCCCATACCTACATTGCTTGGGGACATCCTCCACTCATTTTACACACGAACAATGAGAAAAAGAGGTGTTCTCATGTGCTGCACTCCTCTCCTGGCAAGGTGGTTTATTTCTTACCTTCCACAATCAGTTTTGAAGAACGAGCGGGGTTTAAGGTGGTCACAACGATTGATGACCCTCACACATTCTGATGTACATTGGTGTTCTCGGTCCAGAGAAAATGTCACTATCATTGATCGTTGCGGAGAATTTCCTAATGTTCCTTTACTTGGAATTAGAGAAGGCATTACCTACAACCCCTGTTTGGCTTTGAGACAATTTGGATATGCTCGGAGGGGTGGCCCTCATGACAAGCTGATTCCTGACATAGTTTTTGACTTCGACAACGATGCACAGGGACTTCGACAAAGGTTCATCAGAGCTTGGAGGATGCCTAACAAGGTAGATAGTAAGACACTGGGGCACAAGAATTCCATCTCCATTGAGCCTTACCTCAAGTGGGTACGAACCCGCTCCCAGAAGCTTATGATGCCATATCCTCACATTCTCCCCGTGATCAAAGAGCCTGTTATGGAAGGAGAGGTTCCATACACCATTCTACATCCTGACATGCCAACCTCATGGGAAGAAATGCAAAAGAGCTGGATCCAACTCAAGGAAGAACGGAATTCTCTTGAAGCCAGTTTACATGCCAGTGAGAAGAAGGTCTTGGAGCTCACCCGCCTACTTCACGAGGAAAAGACCCTCAACACTTACATCGCTCCAAAAAGGATGCGCAATGTCTTTTTACATTAAGTATTTTGTAATATTTCGCCCATGAGGCATTGATGTACTAAACAAATTACTTCTTAATATGACGTGTGTTCCTTTTTGTCTGCAACGAATTTGAATTTTCGAACCCTTGAATGCATTGCATAAATAGCATACCATGCATCATATGCATAACAGGTACACTTTTTACAGGTCACTTATCTTCTTCGTTGTTTATTTCAGCAATCATCATGTCTTCTGAACCTTCCACTGAACAAGCTATCAAGGCCCTCCAGGCCCAGAATGCCCAGTTCCAAGAGTTGGTTATGAGCCTAGCCCAGGGTCAACAGGATTTGAAGATTCTGATTCTGAAGGAAAGGAAGAAGAAGAAGAGACCATCTTGTTCAACACTGGACGCAGATTTGGGAATGGACTGCAAAACGAGGTTGATCTGACCACCTCCTCTGTAGGGAAAGACAGTCCCCAAGAGAGAAGGGTTCCTAGTCCCGTGGTCTCCGACAACGAGACGGATTATGATGAGGAACAGTATCCTCCTGCTGAGGATAGGTATAAACAGTTGGAGGACCGCTTAAGTGCTATGGAGAATCAGAATGTGCCCGGGTTGGACTTTGGAGACTTAGGCTTATCCACTGGGGTGGTGATTCCCCATAAGTTCAAGGCACCTGCTTTTGCCAAATACGACGAAGCTTCCTGCCCAAAGCTGCACCTCCGGTCGTATGTAAGGAAGATCCAACCTTACACTGCTGACAAGAATTTGTGGATCCGTTTCTTTTAGGATAGTCTTTCAGGGACTCAACTCGAATGGTTCTATCAACTGGATGGAGCCAGTATTCGTAACTGGGAGGATTTGGCTACTGCGTTCTATAAGCAGTATCAATATAATTCCGACCTCGCTCCTACGCGTACCCAACTCCAGGGTATGTCACTAGGGACGGGTGAAGGATTTAAAGAGTATGCTCAAAAGTGGAGAGACCTGGCTGGAAGGGTGCAGCCACCTTTGACTGACCGTGAGCTTGTTGATATGTTCTTGGGGACCCTGTTTGGTCCGTTCTTCAACCATTTGATTGGAAATTCTTCAGCCGGGTTTACAAACCTTATCTTGACGGGTGAGAGAATTAAAGCTGGTATCAAGTCTGGGAATATACAGAAAGGTGCCTCCTCGAGCACTGAAAAGAAACCATTCAAGAAGGAATCCAGTATTGCCTATGGTTCAAGGAGACATAATAGACCGGAACGCTGCCAAGCTGTCAACGCGGTGGTTATTTCAAAGCCTGCTGCTGCTCCTCAGCATCACAACCAGCAAAGGGGTGAGAGACCCAGAAGGCAGTTTACTCGTCTCAGCATGACCTTGTCCCAGATATTGCCGCAACTACTGACAACCTATCTGGTGACTATAAAAGAAGCTCCGAAGGTTGTAAACACAACGTCCCTAAAGTACAATCCTAACGCCCGCTGCGCTTATCACTCCGACAGCCCGGGGCATACTACAGATGATTGTTGGGCTCTGAAGAATAAGGTTCAGGACCTAATTGATGCTAAAGAGATAGAGTTCGAGGCACCTGAAAGGCCCAATGTTGTGACTGCTCCCATGCCCAAGCATGGAGTGAATGCTGTAGAGGAAGACCTGTTTGTAGCCTCTGTGGATGATATTGTTACTCTGCTGTTGACTGTCAAGAGGAACCTGTTGCTAGCCGATTTATTTCCGGGATGTAGTGAAGGTTGCCATCTGTGTTCCGTTTCACCTACTGGTTGCCCATCTTTGAAGTCAGGTATCCAAAACCTGATGGATAATAAAGAAATCATGTTTGAAAAGATTGATGTTCCTGCTACCCCTACTGAAGAAGTTTCCATTGTCACCATTTTCAACAATTCCCCCAAGGCTCCTTCGAAGAAGCCTGTCAGAATCATGCCTGTTCAGAAGATTGCTCCCATAATCATCACTGTTCCGGGGCCCATCCCCTATACATCTGACAAAGCTGTCATGTGGCACTATGGGGCAGATGTTTATGTGCTTGGAGTTAAGCCAGAGTTTGATACTAATACTGGCGTCAGCAACATCACCGGGCCTGCCAAAGTCAACCGCAGCGGTAGACTTTTCTCACCAGATATTGTACCACCAGCTATCCAGAGACTTATTGTCATCACACCTGCAAGTGTGCCTATTTCCCTTCCTGATCAAGTTCCTATTTCTACCCCTGCTGCCGAGTCATTTGACGCTCGGGGCAAAGGGATCGCTACTGATGTGCCTGCCCAGACGGAGGTACCAAAGACAACCACTGTTGAAGCTTCCAAGCAGCAGATGGAAGAGATTCTTAAGATTATCAAGAAGAGTGATTATAATGTAGTAGAGCAGCTGGGGCAAACCCCCTCCAAAATTTCTATGTTATCACTGTTGTTGTGTTCATAGGCCCATGCCAAGGCTCTGATTACCTTCCTGAAGACGGCCCACGTGCCATAAGAGACGTCAGCTGATCAGTTCACCGATTGTGTGGCCAACTTAACTGCTGATAATGGTTTGGGTTTCTCCGACGTCGATCTGACTGCCAAAGGGAAGAACCATAATGATGCCCTGCATGTCTCCATTGAATGCAGGGGCACCACTCTTGCACATGTGTTGGTAGACATTGGTTCCTCATTGAACGTCTTGCCCAAGAAAGCTCTAGACAGATTGGATTGCGAGGGGTTGGAACTAAAGCCAAGTAACATTGTTGTCCGGGCCTTTGACGGGTCTAAAAGAATGGTGCACTGCGAGGTTGATATTCTAATCAGAGTTGGTTCTCAGGTATTCGATTCTACATTCTACATGATGGACATCCGACCATCCTACTCTTGTTTGCTGGGTCGTCCATGGATCCACAAGGCTGGAGCTGTGACCTCCACACTACATCAGAATCTGAAATACCCGGTCAAAGGGAAGATTGTGACAGTTCAGGGGGAGGAAGAGTATATGGTCAGCCACCTCAACTCGTTCCGGTACATAGAGATGGATGGGGAATTCATTGAGACTCCATTCCAGCACTTTGAAGAGGTTCCTCAGACACTGGCATCAGCTGAAACTGTGATTGAAGATTCTCCTTTGAAGATGGCTTCCTTAAAGGATGACCGGGCTGTTATTGAGAAGGGTGAGTGTTGTACCCCAAAATTTTCCCTCCCATATTCTTCAAAGTTTTGACAAGCATCATCTCAATTTGCTCAAGACTACTCAAGGGATTGCACAGTTCAAACATCCTCCTAGGCAGCTGAAAATTAGGGTTTTGGTTCTCTCAAGGAATTTGGGGTTTTCAATGGTCCAATCAAGTCCCATAGGCCTATATATATTGTCAAGCATCTACATGTCAAGTCTCAAGACTCACAGTGCCAAATTGCACAGTCAAAAGCCCTATTTGGTTCACAATCAACTACAGGGGTAAAATGGTCATTTTACAGTCAAAAGTCAAAAAATTTGGTCAACATCTTATTTTGAAGCCACAATCATCATTTGATCAAGTCTTGATCATGATTCCACAAGCATGGCTCAAAAATCATCAAGATGCCAAAAGTTTCTATTTTGGGACAGCTGAAAAGTCAACTGTAACTTAACCAAGGCATAACTTTTTCATGGTTCATCAGAAAAATCCCATCCAATGCTCATTTTGAAGGGAATGACATTTCCTACAACTCATCTTCACATTCCAAGTCCAAGAAATGCTCTCACAAAAAGTTATCAATTTATACATTATAGGTCACTTTCAAAAGTCAACAAAAAGGCATTTTAAGTCAAAGACCATAACTTAAGATTGGTAAATAAAAATGACATGGGACTAAAGGCATTGGTTAGAGGACTTCAAGACCTTTCCAAAATGTCCAAGAACATGTTCATATGATCAAAATTGAGCAAGATATGCATTGGAGAAGTTGGGAAATTTTTGGGAATTTGCAAAAGTCAACTTTGCCCAAAACACTTCATTTTTGCTAATGGGCCTCAAATTCTTTCTTGAAACATTGCCCAAGGCCTATGCACGACCCATTAAGCTTAAATTGATTTATTTTCTTATTTTTAATTAATTACTTGAATTTTTATTAATATTAATTCATTTAATTGATTTTAATTGTAGGAAAATTCAAAAGATATGGTTTTCAAATCTTTTTGTGATGCAAATAAACTCAACACATGCTGAAGATTTCATGTATCAATCAAGGAGACAAAATCATCCAATTTTAGCAAGTTTTCTCAATCAAAAGATGCAAAAATATTTGATTGGAAATCAAAGATGCAAAACATTATTCCATGGATTCTTGGACAAAAGATTTAACCTAATTCATTCCATTACATATACTGAAGCTAAACCTGAATTCATTCACGTGCAAAAGCTGCTGCAAGAACCATTACCATATTGAAAAAATTCAAAGAAAACCAAAAACTGTTTTTCATATTTCAGATCAATTCAAAGCCTTAGAGTGATTCCAATACATTGCTGGAGGTGTAAGGAACCTTTTGCAATCGAAATCAAGTGTTAACACTCAAAGAATCCCAAGAACAGTCGTACGGTTTGCCCACTCTTTTCCATAATCGAAACTCAAGTTTTATGCACCATTAACATGTTATGATTATTGCTTTGCATTGCTAACATCATTCTGAAGCTAATGGTACAGATTAATTTGATTATGGTGCCCTAAAACGAAAACTGCCATTGGAGAATGCTAGGGTTTCCAAGCTTCAAAATTAGGGGTTTGCTATTGAGGAAAAATTGGACCTTCTTAAACCTATGGTTGAATTCGTCAAGGCCAGACGAACTCAACCCAACCCTCGCGCCCTATTTATATAACGCACAGAGCTAATCGCTATTTTTGCATTTTGCAGTTTGTGGGGGTTAAAAACCCCCGCTATTTGATTGTGTTTGTTACAGGAAAACGAAGAAGATGAAGGACATGGACGCATATGGTTGGAGCATTCAAACAAATGCGCGCTTTTTTTTATTCCCAGCATAATTGATTTCTTTATATATTATTTTCCTTACTCATTATATTAACAAAGCATGCAGCATGGTGTAGTGGAAGAGGACATGTCTGGCAATCAATGGGACCTGGGTTCGATTCCCAGGTCCACCCAAATCTCAATATTATTTTTCATAACATCTTCATATGCAGCGCTTGTCAAGGATTCCACCATATACCCTCGCAGATCAGCATGCCAAGTGTCTCAAGCGTCCATCTGTTGGCTGAAGATTTTGATAATATTATTAGAAGCAAAGTAAATTGGACGTTTCAATTGAAATGAAACAAAACGTCATGTTTCGAAATAGTAAAAGCAATGCTTCGAATGAGCATATCAAAGCTTGGAGCTTCGAGTGACAGTTATGAGAATATATCCAAAGAAGTCTCGAAATGATAACAAGGCTGTATCTAAGGAATGCGTTCGAAGCGAAGAAATGCCAAAACATTTGAAAATCAAATGCAAGCGGGATGTTCGAAATTTGAAATTTATGCGCTGGAGCATTCGAAGACGCGTGGAAGCATGAGAGAGGCATTGCTCTGCATGTTCTGAACGTGGCAGAATCTTATAGCAAGACCGTTATGGTCGAAGTAGTATAAATAGAAGTCTTAGCATTAGGATTTCGTGTGTCATATCTATTGTACAAGAAAACTCAGTAAACATTCAAATTACCACATGGCTAGGGAAACGAATGCAAGAGCAATATACGTATGATAACACCACATGTTTATGATTTAATGAAAACCCTTTATCATTTCCAGTACTTTCCTTTATCTTTATATGAATACCATTTACAAGTTTTTGCATCTAAAGTCTTTTTATTCGAAATCTTTTCACTGATGCCTTACATTTAAATGCTTTCCTTCCATTTCAAATACTTTACATTTCAGAAACTGTTATACATTTCATGCCTTTATCTTCAAATTTTTATCCTTTGAACATCTTTTTTACTTAAATCCATTTTACAGTTTTCTTGCATTAAACGCTTTCTTCACATTTCGAATCTTTTACATTAACTGTTTTCTTTACGATTCGAAGCCATTTATTTGTCTTTTATGCAGTTTTTACATGTCTTTACAATTGACCTTTATTCATGCAATTTAGTTTCGCCCACGTTTATTTGATCGCACCTTTAGATCTTTAAGAGAGAAATCGAAATAAGTTAAACACCTACACAACATTCTAAATACCAACCATGAATACCAGTTCGATCATGAGAGTTATCCTAATGACCAACACGTCCTAGGATCAATCTAGTCGATCCTGCGAGTTACCAGAGAAATTGAATAACAGTCAGTAAGTTTATTCGATAGTTTGGAGGACTAGCGGTTGTTTACCAGAAATCACTGTAAACAAATTGGCACACCTGGTGGGACACATCGTTGGACGTTACGGAATTTAGAACAGAAATAAAGATTGTTGAGACGTAGCCATTATAAAAAGACCCTCTGAGTGATAAGTTTGTTGTTTTATGAACCTAAGAAGTGGTAAAATAACCAACAGAAATCAACCCTTATCCAGAAGAAAACGTTTGAACAAGATGTCTAGTTCTGACAATCAACAAGGGGAACAAAATGCCCCACATACAACAGGTACTAATGTATCCGCTTCAATGGGAACATCTAATGTGATCCCTTCGGATGCACAGTCTGTTGCGTCTTCTACCAGTAATATAGCCACTAATGGAGTAAGTGGCATATCAACTAATATTTTGATCTTAGGAAATGCTGGAACCATTGGTTATCCTGGGGGATTTGTTCCACCATCAGGGACACAAACCCATTTCGCCACTCCACTAACTAGACCACCCGGTTTCGATGGTAATAGAACTAGAAATTCCTCTTATGGAATGCCAACATCTTTTATGACAGGTTTACACAATTCCACATCGAATTCATCACCACAATTAGGGTCTGGGTCTGGGGCGAATCAGTTTATGACAAATAACCAAGGGTCAGTGGGTTATAGCATAATGCCTATTTTAACCACAGAAAACCAGTTGGCTTTTAGGCAATTGATGGATGACAGTAACCATAATATGATAGGGGTATTAGCACAAACTATACAGGAAATATTTGCCCCAATAGTACAAAATGTGACTGTGACAAACAGAGAAAACGCAGATAACATGAGTCGAATAGCAGATTTCTTTGCTCCCCCAGAGAGGCGTAGGCAGAATCAGGCGGGAGTTCGAGAAAACATGCCTGTTATGGAACAAGTTGCTAACGACCCAACCTATAGACCACCTAGAGAAGAAGTTAACTTGGGGGCAAGGGCACAAAGGCTAGAAGCCCCAATGATCCCAGGCCCACAAAGAGAAATTATGGAACCAGGGGCAAGGGTCGAAAGGCTGGAAGTCCCAGAGTTTCGAGAAGAACAACCTAGGGGGGTTGTCACGTGGGTCGAAATCAAGATGCTGATGCAGTCGTTCATAGAATTCGAAACGATAACATCTTGGTAGAAAACAATTTAACCACCATGATAGAGAGAGTCATGGCCCAGAATGGCCTCAACACAGGAATTAGAAGGCCAAATTATGCTTCTCCTATATTAGATTGCATAATGCATACTGATTTACCAAGGGGGTATAAAGTCCCTAAATTTACAAAGTTCACTGGGGATACTAATGAATCAACAGTCGAACATATAGCCAGATATCTAACCGAAGCGGGAGATATAGCCAATAATGAAGACCTCAGGATCAAATATTTCCCAAGTTCCCTGACTAAAAACGCCTTCACATGGTTCACCACTTTGCCTCCTGGGTCCATTGATACTTGGGCTCTTTTGGAGAGATTATTCCATGAGCAGTTTTACATGGGACAGTCAAAAATAAGCTTGAAGGAATTAGCCAGTGTCAAGAGAAAGTTCACTGAACCCATAGATGATTATCTGAATAGATTCAGGCTTTTGAAATCCAGATGTTACACAGTGGTGCCTGAACATGAGTTAGTCGAAATGGCCGCTGGTGGCTTGGATTACTCTATTCGAAAGAAACTAGACACTCAATATTTGAGGGACATGGCTCAGTTAGCCGACAGGGTTCGACAGGTCGAAAGGCTAAAGGCCGAAAAGGCCAGAGTCTTTAAAAATAATAAGAAGGAAAGGATCTCCTATGTTGGAACTGAGGAAGCATAAGATTACCCTGAATTCGAATTCGAAGAGGTCGAAATCGACCTCGCTGAATTAAAACAGGCACCACCTTACTCCTGCAAATTATTAGTTCCCACAAAAGGGAAAGAGATTGTTGAAAATGAGAAAAGTGACAAATTCCCAAAGAAGGTTTATACCTTCGATGTCATTAAATGTGACGAGATTTTTGATTTACTTGTCAAAGATGGCCAACTCATTGTGCCATCAAATGTCAAAATACCTCCTTTAGATCAAAGAAAGAAGAGAGGATTTTGCAAATATCATAGTTTCCTAGGCCACAAAACCTCACAGTGTTTTCTTTTCAGGGACCTAATTCAGAATGCAATCAAAGATGACAGACTGAAGTTTGCTGATAAAGCAAAAATGAAAGTGGACGAAGATCCTTTGGACGTGGCAGACACCAACTACTCCGAGCCTGCATGCATTGGAGAGATTAACATGGTGGAAGCTGACCAAATTGATGCCCCAATAGGAGAGAAAGGTACTGAAAACGAAAGCTGGGTGATAGTCGAAGTCGATAAGGAGGTCACTGAAGGCGTCCAGAAGCTACCAGAGACTTCGATTGAAGCAGCACCTTTGGCTGTTGCAAAAGAAATCTAGGCTACTGAAGGCCAGGAAAATCAAAACCAAGAATTGACACAGGTCACTGAAGGCCTGAGGCTGGAATTGGAGAAAGTCCAAATCACGAAGCCAACTTCCCCTCAGAAAGAAATATGGGACACTTTAGGGGAACCCAGTGGAAAATTTGACTATTTGGTCAAATATTCTGCCCCAAAGAGTTCAAAAGTCCACATTGAAGATATAAAACCCACAGGATAGGGAGAGGATGAAGCTAAGGGGGAGGATGTTGAGGTAAACATGGTGGATATGGAGAGGCCTCGCTCTGAGATGGAGGAGGTAGAAAGATACTTAGAAAAAGAGAAGTATAAAATGGAGGATAATCATGCTGGAGATGCTAGTCTCAAGGATTACCTCATGACGTGCCACAAGGGAGATACATGCATGATACTGTGCCCTAGGTGCAGCATCCTCTGCAATCAGAGAATCACTGTGAACTTCGAGAGGGTACAGAGGGCTCGAACTGGCAACAATTGGCGCCAGGATAACCAGCTATTCAGGTGTTATCCTAAGGCTGGAGAAAGTTTGCTGGAATTTGTGTTTCGCTGCTACAAAGGGGCAACCAAGTGCTTGATATGCCCAAGGTGTTCTGCTGTGTATGATCAAAGCATGGCCAGAGCCTTCGAAACGATTCCCTTCGCCCCTTGCTGGAACCATCAAGAAACTGTTCAGATGGGCCCATGTTTCGATAGCAGACACAAATAACGAAGGCCTGATAGTCCTCATCCCAAGGCTACTTGAAGAGTGACGTTCAAACTCCCTGCTGAAGTGCCAACCGACAGATGGCTGCAAGTCAGAAATGACAAAGGCAAAGACAGATGGAGAAACACCGAACGAAATGCACGCCATGCTATGACATACAGGAGGCAATTCAACATAGCAAAAAGGGAAGAGGTAAGATTAGAGAACTACAAAGGAAGGAACCCCATGTCGAGATCCCAGTGGCGAAGGCAACAGAGGATTCGAAAGGCTGAGAGGGAAGCTGTGGCAAATAAAGGGGCATCCTCAACAAAGAACCAAGGTGAATCTAGCACCAACAAACCCACACCAAAAAATCAAATTGAAGACAAACCCCCAGTTAATAGGAGGCTTTTCTCTGAAGTACAGCTGGATGAACCAAAGGAATACACTTCAGGCCCAGAAGAAGACGAAGATATGATAACGGATAACTTCGAATCAGAGGGGGAGTCTTCGTTCAACCTAAACTGCAACGTGGTATCTGTGCTTCCCTGTGAATTTGGACAGGAAACTGAAATTGATGAATACGAGGAAGAAGATACCATAGACTTGATGAAGCATAGGCCTGTGTGCTACTATGTGATGGACAATGGGGCTGTCGAGGAGCAAAATGCATTCTTCGAACGTCCAGAACCAGCTATGAAGAACCATCTTAAGCCACTATTTATTCGGGCAAAAGTTGGTGCCCATGGCGTAATAAGGTTCTAGTGGATGGGGGTGCTGCAGTCAATTTGATACCCCACTTCATGCTGAAAAGATTAGAGATCCGCGAAGGAGACATCAAGCCCCACAATATGGTTCTATCCAATTATGAAGGGAAAGTGGGCAAAACACTGGGAGTGGTTCAGTTGGACTTGACAATAGGCTCAAGCTGTAGGCCCACCATGTTTATGGTGATCGAAGCCAAGGCCAACTACAACTTATTGCTGGGAAGGGAGTGGATCCATGGCGTAGGGGCAGTTCCTTCGTCAATGCATCATCGATTAGTTCTATGGAGAGAAGATGGGATCGTGGAAAACATTGAAGCAGACCAGAGTTACTTCATGTCAACAGTCAATTTAGTTGACAAAAGGAATTATGACAAACATCTGGCAAAGATTGCTCCGTGTGTTCCAAATGATGAGATCAACGAAACCAGAAACGCCCACTACTACATGACCCTTCGCCATGATGGCCTATACTGGGATAGAAGAATAATCAGTGAAGAAGAGGGAGTCGAAAGTACTATACAAAGACGGCCAGCAGGCTGGGACTTCGACAACCTTATCCATGACTGAGTCCACCTTTTTTGAAAGGATTTCGGCCTATATGGCTGAGAACGAATCAAAGGTGGCCTTAGAGGCTGAAATAAATAAATTAGCTGTAAAGATGAACGAAATAAATGGGGATGGCTCGAAATGCTCACCCTTTAAATAACTTGAGATGGATCAAAGGTTGGACGCCATCTACGATAAAGAACCCTTAGGCTTCGAAAGGGACCCCATAGACTCAGGTGCCAAAATGTTGGCGCAGGATCCACTCGAAGAAGTCAACTTAGGGGATGAAAACACGAAAAGAATAACCTACATATTGTACCCCAAAATTTGCCGTCCCATTTCTCATTGATTTCTCACCACAAAGCCCTTGAAGCTCAAGATCCAGTTAGGGTTTCATCTGCTCAAGACCATCCCCTTGCACTGATGACTCAAATTAGGGTTTGTGTTTTCACAAAGATTTTTTGACCTAAAGTGCCCAAGATGACTTTCATGCTTCATATTGGACTCCCAAGTTTACCCATATCAAGTTTCAAATCTTGATTCCAAGTTTTGCCCAGTCAATTGGACAGTTGACCTAGAAATCAACTATATTGGGGAAAAAGTCAACTGTGGCCAATGGACAGTCAAACCTCATGAAATTTGACCCACATCAACATTATGAACTCATATGAACCATTTGGTCAAGTTTGGATCACAATTCCACAAGAAATTTGATCAGATCACCAAAAGGGCAAAATGGTCATTTTTAGGGTTTTGACTGCACAAAGGCAATTTTTGACTGTTTGACCTAGCCAATGGCAAACCAAGCTCACATATGAACTCAAGGACCCCATGGAATTATCTTGACATGCTCAACAAACTCAAAAGATCCCAAGATTGACAGTTGAATTTCCCAGTCAATTGATCAATTTTGACTGTATACTGAAAAGTCAAACTTTGACTTTTTGGTCAAAATCAAGAGTCAAGATTCATTTTTCATCAAAACATGCCAAATCATGAAACTTGTTCACCAAGAAACCAAGAAATGCAAATTAGGGTTTAAAATGGAATTTTTCATAACTTAGAATTTTTCTAAGTTATGAAAAACCCTAATTTTTTCCCAACTTTGCCCCACTTTTTCACCATGATCCATTTGGATTCAAACAAAAGTCCAAACATTAAAGTTGTATCTTGTTGCATAATCTACAACTTTTATTCACAAAGTTTTCTCATTTGAAGCTTGCATCTCAAGTTACAAATTTTTGAATAAGGGCATTAAACCATTTTTAACTTAGTGAAATTTTAACCTATTTTGACAAGTTTTTCTACCCCACTTCAAGGCCATTTTCCATACACTTCCACTTGGAATTTCAAATTGCATTTCAAATATGGATTGTAGTACACATTCCAAGCTTTCCAAAATGTCCAAGAACTCATCAAACAACCTCATGGTTAGGGAGAATCGAATTTCACAATATAGCAAAAACTCACTTTTGAATTGGCCATTTTTCATGTTCATAAGTTATGCAAACTTCTCAAAACCAGCATGCCCTTGATTACAGGTCCTTAAACCAAGTTGCACTCAATAATTTAATGCTTGTTCATTGTGTCAAAGTGTTATTCTATGAGTTCAAGTATTGTATACAAGTTTAATCCATTTTTAGATAAAGTAAACTATCCATTTTTGCAAAAGTTCACTTTATGTCCAATTGGTAAATCAAGCAAGTACAAAGCAAATCTCTTTGGCACAAGATTATGAACAAATTACTCTGATCAAGAGAAGCTTTGCAGCAGGATTAGAGGTCCCCTACTGACCTAAAACACCAACTTGCATTTTGTTGCTTAAAGGTTAAGAAACATTGCATAACTAGAACCAACATCCATCTCAGCTTAGATACACAAGAACAAAGTTATCAAACACATTACACACATCATAACCAAGCTATTGCACGAGCCATTTACCTCCAAAACATCATCCAACCAAAAAACACCATCAAAACTGCAAAAACAGAGTTGCCTCTGCAGTTTGAGTGCCAACTTCTATTTCTCTCAAGCATTCTTGCCAAAAACAGTCCACATACCTTCCATATCATCTATGCAAGCTAACCATGACCTGAAGCACGACCTGTAATCCCTCTAACCACTTCCACCATTTTCAATTTCTTGTTTTGCAGGTGAAGTTCTCTAGCTTGATTCAGAAGCTTTCAAGACAAAGTAAACATTGGAATAGCATCCCTGGACCTCAAGGAAGCTTTTCCAATCATCACCTTGCCCTGAAAGTTCTTACATCTCCAGATAGAACTTCAACTGAACAGGTAGTTTTTTGAATTCGTATCTCTCTTATTAGGCATCATTAGCTTTAAGTTTGTGAATAAACAAGGTTCTACTCATGCCACTGAACATGTACATGTTTTTACTTTTCATTTCTTTTGCTTGAGTTGTGAGAATTTTGAGTTTGAAAATGGCAGAAAAACTAGGTTAGGATTTGGGGGAGGAGAAATTCTCCCTCATCTTAGAGAGTTAGATTAAGTTATGCATATGGTTAGAATCGTCTCTTCATGCTTAACATTTTTTGTGTTGGAAGTTTGTTCAAAAAATCAAAGAATCAGGATGTTCAAGTGGAGCTCTTGGCGCGCGTTTTCTGAACAATTTTTGTTCAAAGGTTGAAGAAAGGTGACTTTGGGCTGGGCTTGCTTCTGAGTTGCTTTTCACACCACCCTTTTTGGTTTTGCACCCCTGAGCCCATTTGCTTCATTTTTAATATTTTTGACTTTTGCTTTTTTTTTATTGGTTCATTTATTTTTTCTCAGCATATTAAAAACATAAAAATATTTTTCTCATCATTTTTTGAATTTTATTAAGTATTTATTTGATTATTTCTTTAGTTTGTATATAAATGGATATATATATATATATATACTTTTTGTTTAAAATATTGAGATAATACAAAAAAATACTTTTTATACACTTTTATTTTATTTTTACTTCCTGAAAATATTTTGTATAAAAATCCCTTTTTTTTTATTTTTTATTAAATATTATCATTTTTATATATAATGCCTATTTAGAACTTAATATATAAATATATATATATTTATTAATATACTTAGAATAAAAATACTAAAATATACATATTTTATTTTATTAATATTAAAAACTACAAAAATCATTTTTTTACAAATATATTTCTTTTCTTATTTTATTTTTGTGTATAAATGATAAATATTGTATATATTAATAAATGATATCTTTTATTTAATAGAATTAGGGTTTTTGCCCTAAAATTCAAAATACTCCAAAAATAATATCTTATAATATTTTTATTTTCTTTCTTATTTTACATAAATAATACTTTTTTCATACATATAAAAATTCCTTTTGCATTCTTGCATATTTGTTCTATTTACCATTTAAATTGTACATTTTGTAAATATTCATAGAAAATGATGTAATAGCTTAGATTCAATTTTTTGTCTAAATATCCCCATTTGAAACATTGTACCCCCCTCCCCATATTATTATGTTGTAATAGCGTAGGATTTTAAATTTCGCACTTTTATCGCTTTCTAAACATACTATGCTAGAATTAGGGTTTTGTATGCGAATAAAAATGAACAAAGTAGTTGGACCTAATACAAGATAAATGAGCATGAAAAGTGGACAACACATTTCACACTTGCACCCCTAGGGTATTCCACTTTGTTGCCTTCAAATAATTGGGCCATGTTGTATGTTGAATTTCTTTGGGTAAAAACAAACAATCAAATGATCATAGTCCCTCAAAATGTTGCTTAAATGAATGATCAAGTCCCTTTTAAAGAAAATTGCCCAAAGACATTTAACACTATTACAATTATGGTCTAAACGATGACCCGCGCCCGTCCCCTTAATCTCCTAAAACAAGATTGTCCACCAAATGCAATGATGGAACAAAATTGTCAAAAGGCTTAAAACATAACAAAAATCTTTGAGAAAACTTTAGGGTAGATGAACTCTTAAGTACTTGTCAACTTTCCAAGAAAACACTTGCCTTACTTCAAAACCCACTTCACAAACACTTTCAAAACAAACTTTCAAAAAACCTTTAAACATCTTTTAAAAAAGACAAACACCTTTTGTAAAACATTCGAGTAAAGAATTGTTACAAGGGTAGCCTATACAAGGCATCTTTTTCAAAACCTTTTCAAAACCACACACAAAGCACCATTTCAAACAATTGAAAACCAAGGCAAGTTGATCTAAGCAAGTACTTAAGAGCCCATGGATAACCATGGATAGAAGGGGTGCTAATACCTTCCCCTTCTATAATCTACTCCCCGAACCCAAGAAAAATCTCAAAGGTTTTTGCTGTGCTTTTTAAACCTTTCCTTAGGATAAAATAAAAAGTCGGTGGCGACTCTTGCTCAACCGAAACATTTGCGAAAACAAACGCAAAACCATAGTCAGTTCTCCCACCGTATCACAGAACTGGCGACTCTGCTGGGGACAATTTTTAAAGTGGAGTAACCTTAGGGCTTAGATCACCCTCTTGCATGACTAATTGTTTGATTTGCTTGCTTTATACTTTGGCTCTATTGTTTGGGTTTACAATCCTCCTCCCGGATTTTGGGAAACATTCATAGATAGCAATACGTTGTGGGAACTGTGCGGGGTATACCGACACGGTCTAAGCAATAGCTATATTAGTGCGACATATTTGTGAGTACCGATAACCCTTGAGTTCAATCAAGGAGAGTATGGGGCCGCTGAGTGATGTCACTAAGCACTAATGACCTAGAACCTTACTTGACCATCTTGGCCTTTTATTAGGGGTAGTGAGATGACCGGCTTTGGTGCAGTCCGAAGTTGGTAGATACTCGATACTACACTCATTGAGGGTTGTTTTCTTGGAATATTTTGGTCGCTAGTTAAGTGGCTAAACCAAAACAATGAACATTGAAAACAATCCAGTGATATTGAGCTCCTTAGAACCCGGTTATTATTTATAGGACAGGTTTTTAAGCCAACTACACTCAAGAGGGTACTTACCTATGAAACCCCGTGCAAGCCTGAAACTAGGGTTTGGTGTGATTTGCTTGTACATATGTTTTGTGCATACATCATAAACATCATAAAACATCATATGCATTCATTAACCATTTCAAGGGTTTTGGATCTTCATCTTTGTCCTTGTTTTATAGGACATGGAAATCCCTCGCAGAAATACCATTCAAGTCAACCTTGTGAGAATCTCTCCTCAACTCAAGGAGATCACCTCAAGAATTCCGGAAAATTCATCCTTCAGTGAAAGACATGGTAGACTGCTCAGCCTTGTCAACACCAACATTGAAGAAGACATGATGAAAGTGCTATTCCAGTTCTTTGACCCTCTTCACCACTGCTTCACTTTCCCTGATTATCAGTTGGTACCCACTTTGGAGGAGTTTTCTCAACTCCTAAGAATCCCTATCCTTAATCAACTACCCTTCAACGGTACGGAAAAGGAACCAAAGCCGGAAGATGTTGCTCGAGCATTACATCTACAACCATCCGACATCAAGGGGCATTGGGAAATCAGAAGTGGCGTCAAAGGATTCCTAGCAAAATTCTTGCTTGAGAAGGCACAAGAATGTTGGAACTCATTGGACCTACAAGCCTTTGAAGAGATTGTGGCACTCCTTATCTACGGGTTGGTCTTGTTCCCAAATCCTGACCAATTAGTAGATGTCAACGCCGTCAAAATCTTCTTGTCCAGAAATCCAATACCAACATTGCTTGGGGACATCCTTCACTCATTTTACACACGAACAATGAGAAAGAGGGGTGTTCTCATGTGCTGTACTCCTATCCTCGCAAGGTGGTTTATTTCGCACCTTCCACAATCTGTCTTGAAGAATGACCAAGGTACAAGGTGGTCCCAACGATTGATGACTCTTACTCATTCTGATGTGCATTGGTGTTCTCGGTCCAGAGAAAATGTCATCATCGTCGATCGTTGCGGAGAGTTTCCTAATGTTCCTTTACTTGGAATTAGGGGAGGTATCACCTACAACCCTTGCCTAGCTTTGAGGCAATTTGGATATGCACGGAGGGATGGCCCTCATGATATGTTGATTCCTAGCCTAGTTTTTGACTTCGACAACGATGCGCAAGGACTTCGCCAAAGATTCATCCGAGCCTGGGGAAAACTCAACAAGGTTGATAGCAAGACTCTGGGACACAGGAACTCCATCCCTCTTGAGCCCTATCTCAAGTGGGTACGAGCCCGAGCCCAAAGTCTAATGATGCCTTATCCTCATGTTCTCCCTATGATTAAAGAGCCCGTCAATGAAGGAGAGGTTCCCTACACCATCCTACATCCAGACATGCCTACATCGTGGGAGGAAATGCAGAAAAGTTGGATTCAGCTCAAGGAAGAACGGAACACTTTTGAAGCTAGCTACTACGCCAGTGAAAAGAAGGTTCTAGAGCTTACCCACCGACTCCACGAGCAAGAGGCCCTCAACACCTACATCGCACCAAAGAGGATGCGCAATGTCTTTCTGCCTTGAGAAGTTTATTTTGTAACATTTGGCCCATGGGGCATTTATGTACTAACAAACTTCTTCTTATTAATATGACGTACGTTCTTCTTTGTCTGAAACAATTTTGAATGTCCTAAATCCTTGAATGCATTGCATACATCAGCATACCATTCATCATGTGCATAAGCAGGTCTCACTCCAGGTTTCCTTATCTGTCTGCTGTTTATTTCAGTAGAATGTATCTCGAGCAAACAGTCAAAGACCTACAAGCTCAGAATGCACAGTTCCAGCAACTCTTGATGACTTTGGTTAAGAGTCAAGAGGATATCAAGACTCACTTGGAGAATAAGGACCCAGTAAAGAAGAAAAAGAGGGTCGGAGTGGCTACTTTGGGGAGAATATTTGACAGGGAAGCTCGGAGAGTGCTTGAATTTCCTCCTACTTCTGATGAAGGGACTAGTAAAAGGGATCGAGTTGCGGTGCCTTCCGAGTCTGATGCGGAGGAGGAAGAGGTTGAAGAGGATGAAGATTATTCTGACCAGCAATACCCTCCATCTGATGATAAGTACAAGGGTTTAGAAGACAGATTGGCTGCCATGGAATTGCAAAGGGTACCGGGTTTGGATTTTGAAGACATGGGCTTGGTTGCCGGAATTGTGATTCCCCCAAAATTCAAAGTGCCAGTGTTTGTGAGGTATGATGGGTTGTCCTGTCCCAAAATGCATCTCAGGTCCTACGTGAGAAAGATTCAACCCTATACGGAAGATAAAAATCTCTGGATTCATTTCTTTCAAGACAGCCTGTCGGGAGCTCAGTTGGAGTGGTTTTATCAGCTAGAAGGAACCAGTGTCAGAAATTGGGAAGATTTGGCCACCGCTTTCTACAAATAATACCAGTATAATTCTGATCTTGCTCCTACTCGTACCCAACTTCAGGGTATGTCACTAGGAACAAGTGAGGGATTCAAAGAATATGCACAAAAATGGAGGGATTTGGCTGGCAGGGTGCAGCCTCCTTTAACCGATCGTGAGCTCGTTGATATGTTTCTTGGGACCCTATCTGGGCCATTTTTCAATCATCTAATTGGTAACTCTTCCGCAGGGTTTACCGATTTGATCTTAACCGGCGAGAGAATAGAAGCTGGCATCAAGTCAGGAAAGATTCAGAAGGGTGTTGCTGCGAGTGTTGAGAAGAAGCCTTTTAAGAAGGAGACAGCTATGGTATATTCTCAGAGAAGAGCAGGGAAGATGGAGCGTCGGCCAACTGTGGGGGCCGTAATGATTCAAAACACTCCGAGTGAGCAACCTCGCTATAACCAGTCCAGACCAAATCAGCAACGGGTGGAAAGGCCACAACGGCAGTTCACCCGTATTAATATGACTCCAGCGCAAGTGCTTCCCCATCTGTTGAAGTTGAATCTTGCCACCATCAAGGAGGCGCCAAAGAATGTAAATACGTCCTCTCCACATTATCATGCCAATGCTAAATGCGCCTATCATTCAGACAGTGTTGGACACGGCACCAATGATTGTTGGGCACTCAAGCATAAGATCCAAGACCTGATAGAGGCTAAGGAGGTAGAGTTTGACGCTCCAGAGAAGCCTAATGTGATATCTGCACCTATGCCGAAGCACGGCCGAAATGTCAATGCCATTGAAGAGGATTTATATGTTGCTGACGTCAGTGATCTGACTACTCCACTGCTAACCATTAAGTTGAATTTATTAAGGGCCGGGATCTTCCCGGGATGTAAAGAAGACTGCTACTGTTGCCACTCTCTGCCGTTTGATTGTCCGCTGTTAAAGAAAGGCATCCAAGGCCTTATGGATAGCCGACAAATTTTGTTCGAAAAAGTCTCTGCTGTTCCAGTTCATGTTGAAAATATCTCAATCATAACCATTCACGCCAATCTTTCCGAGGCCGTCAAAAAGCCAGTTAAGATTACACCAGCTGCAAAATCTATTCTTTTAAAGATAACAATGCCAGGGCCTGTTCCCTATGTCTCTGAGAAGTCGATACCTTGGAACTATGGTGGTGACATCTACTACCATGGTATCAAGCAAGTCGAAGTAATTGAAGAAAGTTCGGATGATGAAGAAGCCAGCATTAGTAACATTGCGGGCACCAGCAAAATCACCAGGAGCGGGAGAATATTTTCTCCAGAGATTGCCCCTCCAAGAGCAGTCTTTGGACCCTCATCAGCTAAAGAAGTCATCCCTGCACCAGTAAAACTCTCCGCTAGAACTCCTTTGATTGAAGAAGTTGTTGTTCCTAGTGCTGTCTCTCCTACCATTGCTGATAAAGGAAAGGGAATACAGGATGAGCCCGTCAGGACGAGGGCTCAACCCTTGGTAATTCCGGAAGCATCCAAGAAATAAATGGACGAGATTTTGAGGATAATCAAGAGAAGTGATTACGATGTGGTGGAACAGTTGGGGCAAACCCTCTCCAAGATCTCCATGCTGGCACTATTGCTTTGCTCAGAAGCGCACGCTCAAGCTTTGATTAAGTTTCTGAAGGCAGCTCATGTGCCCCAGGAAACCTCTGCGGATCAATTTCAACATTGCGTGGCTAGCCTGACTGCGGACAATGGATTAGGTTTTTCTGATGCCGACCTGACCCCTAAAGGCCGAAACCACAATGATGCTTTGCATATTTCAATCGAGTGTCGCGGAACCACCCTTGCACATGTTTTGGTTGATATCGGGTCGTCGATGAATGTTTTGCCTAAGAAGGCCTTGGACCGGCTAGATTGCGAAGGGTTGGATTTGAAGCCGAGTGATATTGTCGTCAGAGCTTTCGATGGGTCGAAGAGAATGGTCCATGGAGAGGTTGAAATTCCCATCAAGATAGGTACTGAGGTGTTTAAATCCACTTTCTATGTAATGGACATCCGTCCATCATACTCCTGCCTGCTGGGTAGACCTTGGATACACCATGCTGGGGCAGTCACCTCCTCCTTGCATCAGATGCTGAAATATCCTGTCAAGGGAAAGATCATCACTGTCCACGGCGAAGAAGAGTACATGATTAGCCACTTAAATTATTTCCGGTATGTGGAGGTTGAAGGAGAGTTCATTGAGACACCGTTTCAACATTTCGAAGAAGTTCTTCCTGAAATAGCAGTAACAAAGTTGGCAGCTGAGACACCGAGACAGATGGCCAGGATGGCATCTCTGGAGGATGCAAGGGCCGCAGTTAAAGAAGGGAAGAATTCAACATGGGGGCAGTTGCCTGAAATTCCGCATAAGACTGACAAGTTTGGATTAGGGTTCACAGCCGCTGGCCAGAAAGCTATGCGCCGGTCGAAGATTGAAAAGGCGCCAGTCAAAATTTCTCCTTACAGAATCAACGCCCTGGAAGATGAAGACAAGGAAAGCAACATTGAAGAGTGGATTTATCCAACTGTCAGAGGAGGATTGAGCAATTGGGAGGCTAAAGACTTTGTCCCCATCACTTTTATTCATCAGTAATTTATCTGTTAAACATTTCCTATTTGGTCTGTAATATTTTACTTTCAAACAATCCGTACACTATCTTTTCACCTCCTGCCTTGCCCGGGGCATGTAGGTCCACTTGTAAGGGTTTTGACTATTTTTCATATTCATATGCCATGTTTAATGATTCATTGGACGTTTTTCATTTGATAAACTGCTTATGTTCATTTTCTTTCCTTTTGCATTTTTTGTTTAAGGATGGCTATCCCTTACACACACCCACACTCACCAATGCAGGTACCCATCCACTCCGGATTCCATGGGTGACTATTCTGCTGTATCTTTCAATAACTCTGAAGATCTGGTCAATCTAGCCGAGTATGAAGATGACGAAGGTTGTGAAGTACCCGGGGAACTAGCCAGACTTCTGCAACAAGAGGAAAGGGCCATCTTACCGCATGAAGAGCCATTGGAAGCTGTTAATTTGGGAACCGAGGAGGATCGGAAGGAAGTGCAAGTGGGTGCCAATCTGGAACCAAAAGTCAAGGAGCGCTTGGTACGGTTGTTGAATGAGTATGTTGAAATCTTCGCTTGGTCCTATGAAGACATGCCGGGTCTAGACACAGACATCGTGGTTCACCGTCTCCCCATAAGAGAAGACTGTCCACCAATCAAGCAAAAAGTTCACCGAATGAGGCCTGACATGTCCGAAAAGATCAAAGCAGAAGTAATGAAGCAATTCGATGCTGGCTTCCTGGCTGTTACGTCCTATCCTCAATGGGTCGCTAACATCGTACCGGTACCAAAGAAAGATGGCAAAGTCAGAATGTGTGTGGACTACCGAGATTTGAATAGGGCCAGCCCTAAAGATGATTTCCCGCTACCTCACATTGACATCTTGATCGACAATACAGCTCAGCATAAAGTGTTTTCCTTCATGGACGGATTCTCGGGCTACAATCAAATCAAAATGGCTCCCGAGGATATGGAGAAAACAACTTTTGTTACGCAATGGGGCACTTTTTGTTACAAAGTGATGCCGTTCGGGCTGAAGAATGCAGGGGCGACTTATCAACGCGCCATGGTAGCTTTATTTCATGACATGATACATCATGAGATTGAAGTCTACGTAGACGATATGATAGCTCGGTCGCAAACGGAGGAAGAGCACCTTGAGCATTTGGAGAAACTGTTTGCCAGGTTGAAAGAATACAAGCTCAGGCTGAATCCAAGCAAATGCACTTTTGGAGTTAGGTCTGGTAAACTCCTGGGATTCATTGTAAGCAACAAAGTCATTGAAGTCGATCCGGCAAAAGTAAAAGCAATACAAGAGATGCCTGCTCCCCGTACTGAAAAGGAGGTTAGAGGATTCTTGGGGCGCATAAACTATATTGCCGGATTTATCTCACATCTGACTTCTACCTGTGAGCCAATTTTCAAACTCTTGAAAAAAGATCAGGTAGTGGAATGGAACGACGATTGTCAAGCTGCTTTTGATAGAATCAAGGAATATTTGCTAGAACCTCCTATTCTGATGCCACCCGTCGAAGGAAGACCATTGATCATGTATTTGACCGTCTTGGATAACTCAATGGGGTGTGTTTTGGGCCAGCATGACGAGTCTGGTCGAAAAGAGCATGCTATTTATTACCTTAGTAAAAAGTTCACCGACTGTGAGACTCGCTACTCACTGCTCGAGAAAACTTGCTGCGCTTTGGTATGGGCTGCTCGCCGACTAAGACAGTATATGTTGACTCATACTACCTTGTTGATATCCAAAATGGACCCTATCAAGTATATCTTCGAGAAGCCCGCTTTATCTGGAAGGATAGCTAGATGGCAAATGATCTTAACCGAGTATGACATCCATTACACCACCCAAAAAGCTATAAAAGGGAGTGTATTAGCTGACCATCTGGCTCATCAGGCTATCGAAGACTATCAACCCATGAGATTTGACTTCCCAGACGAGGACATCATGAATTTGGACAACGTTGAAAGTAACGGACCGTATGACGGACCCGAAAAGGGATCCCGATGGACCCTGTACTTTGATGGTGCTTCAAATGCACTTGGAAATGGTATTGGCGCAGTACTCATTTCTCCGGAAGGTTGTCACACTCCTTTCACGGCCCGACTTTGCTTCAGCTGCACAAACAACATGGATGAGTATGAAGCTTGCATCTTTGGTCTCGAGGCTGCTATAGACTTGGGGATCAAATCTTTGATCGTATTTGGGGACTCGGCTTTGGTTATCAGCCAAATAAAAGGAGACTGGGATACCAAGCATCCTATACTTATCCCATACAAAGAACATGTCCTGACATTGTTGCCTCATTTCGAGCAAATTACCTTCGAGCATTTCCCGCGAGAAGAGAATCAGTTAGCCGATGCTCTGGCCACAATGTCTTCCATGTTTAAACTCAACTGGGATAACGAGGCTCCCCAAATCACCATCAAGCGAATGGATGAACCGGCACATTGCCACGAGATTAATACCAAAGAAGTAGTGGAACAACCTTGGTTCCATGAAATCAAAAGGTATCTCGAGACTAGGGATTATCCTGAAGGAGCTTCCGTAAATGACAAGAAGTTCTTAAGGAAATTCGCTGCTAAGTTCTTCCTGAGCAACGACATCCTTTACAAACGAAGCCATGATTGTGTATTACTCCGATGCGTGGATAAAGCTGAAGCAGAGTTGATCATGACTGATATACACAGCGGCACATTTGGCACTCACTTGAGCGGGCATACAATGGCTAAGAAGATCTTAAGGGCAGGCTATTATTGGTCTACCATGGAGGCTGACTGCCATCAACATTCCCGTACTTGCCACAAGTGTCAAGTCTATGCTGACAAAGTTCATATCCCTCCGGTTCCTCTCAACGTCCTAACTGCTCCGTGGCCCTTTGCAATGTGGGGCATTGATATGATTGGAGAGATCAAGCCCACGGCTTCCAACGGACATCACTTCATCCTGGTTGCCATTGACTACTTCACTAAATGGGTCGAAGCAGTTTCCTTCGCCTTTGTCACCAAAAATGTGGTTGCCCGTTTTATCAAGCAAAATCTCATATGTCGGTATGGTGTTACAGACAGGATCATCACAGACAACGGTACAAATCTGAATAACACAATGATCACTGCATTATGCGAACAGTTCAAGATTTATCATCACAATTCATCTCCCTATCGGCCGAAGATGAACGGTGCTGTTGAAGCCGCGAACAAAAACATTAAGAAGATTATTCAGAAAATGACAGTCACTTACAAAGACTGGCATGAGATGTTACCATTTGCTCTGCATGGATACCGTACGACGATACGTACTTCAACTGGGGCAACCCCATTTTCTTTGGTTTATGGCATGGAAGCTGTTATGCCTATGGAAGTCCAGATCCCCTCTCTAAGGATTATGAAGGATGCAGGTTTGAATGAAGATGATTGGATGCAGACCCGACTTGATCAACTCAATCTGATCGACGAGAAGCGACTCGCTGCTATATGCCATGGTCAGACGTATCAAAAGCAGATGATCAAGGCCTTCAATAAGAAAGTCAGACGTCAAGTGTATCGAGTCGGGGATCTCGTAATCAAGCGGATTATCTTGCCGCAAAGTGATCCCAGGGGCAAATGGACTCCTACATATGAAGGACCATTTGTGATCAAGAGCATATTTTCTGGTGGTGCAATGATTCTGACCACCATGGACGGCGACGATTTGCCGCACCCTGCGAACGCAGACATAGTCAAAAGATACTACGCATAAAATAATACGACAAGTCGAAAACCCGAAAGGGCGGCTTGGGCAAAAATAGGCATCCCGGTGAACCGAAAACCCGAAAGGGCGGTTCAGGCAAAAATTAGGGATAAAAACAAAAAAAATCTGTACACCCGGCAAGTCGAAAACCCGAAAGGGCGGCTTGGGCAAAAAGGGGTTTCCCGGTGGATCGAAAACCCGAAAGGGCGATTCAGGCAAAAGTTAGGGAATTAAAGCGTATGACTATGTCTCGTCGGATCACTTCAAAGACAATCTCTTCATCAACCAGTTCCAAACTTCTGATCAATCCAGTCATCGTCAAACGAAGCATTGAATGGACAGATATTCAGAGTTGTGAAAGCTATAGCAGAACGGAATCCCATGGAATTATTTCACATAGCCATCCTTTATTTTGTATAAAATCTTTCAATATTTATGACAAAGTCCTCTTACTAGGATGATTGTCTCCTTTGTACAAATATACTCAAAGAAAATCAATACAAATACTCTTCCCAAAATTTGTGTCATTTCCCTTTTCTTTTTCTCTTGCACTATTTGTTTTATTTTGAGAAACGTCCAATGTTTTGTTAAATAGGCATATGCATTTGAAACATAATCACTTCCTCAATGAACCTAAGAAAGAGGATTACTGATAGGATGAAGGTACAGATGGATATCTTGACACCCTTTCGAAGGAAACCCCCCAAGAGATTTGGAATCCACATCCCTAGCAAACCCTGAGGCTTATCTCCAGCAGACTCTCGAAGCTTATCCCCAGTAAGGTTCTGGAAGGTATTTCCCCCGCAGAGCACGAACGTCTCTCCCGAGTTTTATTCAAAGTTATTCCCCACAAAGGCTTATAACTGGGTTATCCTCAGCTAACAGCCACAGAAGAACGCACTCACCAGAATTCTTCCTATCCCCAGCGGAGTTCATCAAGAGTTTCCCATCACAATTTATCAATATATCCCCAGAGGAGCTTATCCTTGTTATCCCCAGCCAGAGGATCCTCCAGAACTCATTTTTCCTCAGAGGGCAAGTTCTCAATACCCCCGGCGGAGCCAGACTAATGAGCCTTCTCCCCACAGAATCTTAGAAAGAGAAATCTTGAGTTCCCCAGTGAGATCACCAGAGTTACTTCCCATCAAGTTGAAGATTCTCAGTCTTACCTCCCCAGCATGAGTCTACTAGATTGATACTCCCCAGTAGAGGTCATCAGGAATTCTCTTCCCCAGCAGCAGCCAAGGATTTATTTTCCCCGGCAGCAATCAAGATGCTTTTATCTTCAGCCATCTCGGATTCATTTATCCTCAGCAAGATAGCTCGTCAGCTTACATGCGCATTCGTCACATTCATATCATAAACATCGATGTCACGTATATTGCATCATGCATCATAACATTGCATACAACTAACTCTTTACCTTTTCAGGAAAGATCAGTCGACAGACTAAAACCATTCAACTTCAAGATTTCTGAAAACAGTTCACGGGTTCTCCAAGTAACGGATGTTAACCTGTCACTTGTTCAGATTCTTCTTCAAGACTTCTGAAAACAGTTTATGGATTCTTCCCAACGACGGATGTTAATCTATCAGCTTGTTCAGATGCAACTTTTGAAAACAGTTTACGGACGCTTCCCAACAACGGATGCTGCTCTATTGCTTATTCAACTTCAAGATTTCTGAAAACAGTTCACGGGTTCTCCAAGTAAACGGATGATAACCTGTCACTTGTTCAGATTCTTCTTCAAGACTTCTGAAAACAGTCTATGGATTCTTCCCAACGACGGATGTTAATCTATCAGCTTGTTCAGATGCAACTTTTGAAAACAGTTTACGGACGCTTCCCAACAACGGATGCTGCTCTATTGCTTATTCAACTTCAAGATTTCTGAAAACAGTTCACGAGCTCTCCAAGTAAACGGATGTTAACCTATCGCTTGTTCAGTTTCTTCTCCAACTTTTGAAAACAGTTTACAGATTCCTCCCAACAACGGATGTTAATCTATGGCTTGTTCAGACCCCCCAGTTCAGAGACGGTCCCAAGCCTGAACACCTTCCTGATATTCCCTTCCAGATGGCATCTCTAAGCCCATTCCCGCATCCATCGCTTTGACGAGTGCAAATTTCCGGGCACTCTAGTGTCCAATCTCCTTTTACCCTCGAGTCACGAAAGGCAAACTTGCCAATCTAACTCTTCGGATTCAAGAAGATTGAACAGGGGAAACTGTTGTACCCCAAAATTTTCCCTCCCATTTCTCATTGATTTCTCACCACAAAGCCCTTGAAGCTCAAGATCCAGTTAGGGTTTCATTTGCTCAAGACCCTCCCCTTGCACTGATGACTCAAATTAGGGTTTGTGTTTGCACAAAGATTTTTTGACCTAAATTTCCCAAGATGACTTTCATGCTTCATATTGGACTCCCAAGTTTACCCATATCAAGTTTCAAATCTTGATTCCAAGTTTTGCCCAGTCAATTGGACAGTTGACCTAGAAATCAACTGTATTGGGGGAAAAGTCAACTGTGGCCAATGGACAGTCAAACCTCATGAAATTTGACCCACATCAACATTATGAACTCATATGAACCATTTGGTCAAGTTTGGATCACAATTCCACAAGAAATTTGATCAGATCACCAAAAGGGCAAAATGGTCATTTTTAGGGTTTTGACTGCACAAAGGCAATTTTTGACTGTTTGACCTAGCCAATGGCAAACCAAGCTCACATATGAACTCAAGGACCCCATGGAATTATCTTGACATGCTCAACAAACTCAAAAGATCCCAAGATTGACAGTTGAATTTCCCAGTCAATTGATCAATTTTGACTGTATACTGAAAAGTCAAACTTTGACTTTTTGGTCAAAATCAAGAGTCAAGATTCATTTTTCATCAAAACATGCCAAATCATGAAACTTGTTCACCAAGAAACCAAGAAATGCAAATTAGGGTTTAAAATGGAATTTTTCATAACTTAGAATTTTTCTAAGTTATGAAAAACCCTAATTTTTTCCCAACTTTGCCCCACTTTTTCACCATGATCCATTTGGATTCAAACAAAAGTCCAAACATGAAAGTTGTAGCTTGTTGCATAATCTACAACTTTGATTCACAGAGTTTTCTCATTTGAAGCTTGCATCTCAAGTTACAAATTTTTGAATAAGGGCATTAAACCATTTTTAACTTAGTGAAATTTTAACCTATTTTGACAAGTTTTTCTACCCCACTTCAAGGCCATTTTCCATACACTTCCACTTGGAATTTCAAATTGCATTTCAACGATGGATTGTAGTATACATTCAAAGCTTTCCAAAATGTCCAAGAACTCATCAAACAACCTCATGGTTAGGGAGAATCGAATTTCACAATATAGCAAAAACTCACTTTTGAATTGGCCATTTTTCATGTTCATAAGTTATGCAAACTTCTCAAAACCAGCATGCCCTTGATTACAGGTCCTTAAACCAAGTTGCACTCAATAATTTAATGCTTGTTCATTGTGTCAAAGTGTTATTCTATGAGTTCAAGTATTGTATACAAGTTTAATCCATCTTTAGATAAAGTAAACTATCCATTTTTGCAAAAGTTCACTTTATGTCCAATTGGCAAATCAAGCAAGTACAAAGTAAATCTCTTTGGCACAAGATTATGAACAAATTACTCTGATCAAGAGAAGCTTTGCAGCAGGATTAGAGGTCCCCTACTGACCTAAAACACCAACTTGCATTTTGTTGCTTAAAGGTTAAGAAACATTGCATAACTAGAACCAACATCCATCTCAGCTTAGATACACAAGAACAAAGTTATCAAACATATTACACACATCATAACCAAGCTATTGCACGAGCCATTTACCTCCAAAACATCATCCAACCAAAAAACACCATCAAAACTGCAAAAACAGAGTTGCCTCTGCAGTTTGAGTGCCAACTTCTATTTCTCTCAAGCATTCTTGCCAAAAACAGTCCACATACCTTCCATATCATCTATGCAAGCTAACCATGACCTGAAGCACGACCTGTAATCCCTCTAACCACTTCCACCATTTTCAATTTCTTGTTTTGCAGGTGAAGTTCTCTAGCTTGATTCAGAAGCTTTCAAGACAAAGTAAACATTGGAATAGCATCCCTGGACCTCAAGGAAGCTTTTCCAATCATCACCTTGCCCTGAAAGTTCTTACATCTCCAGATAGAACTTCAACTGAATAGGTAGTTTTTTGAATTCGTATCTCTCTTATTAGGCATCATTAGCTTTAAGTTTGTGAATAAACAAGGTTCTACTCATGCCACTGAACATGTACATGTTTTTACTTTTCATTTCTTTTGCTTGAGTTGTGAGAATTTTGAGTTTGAAAATGGCATAAAAACTAGGTTAGGATTTGGGGGAGGAGAAATTCTCCCTCATCTTAGAGAGTTAGATTAAGTTATGCATATGGTTAGAATCGTCTCTTCATGCTTAACATTTTTTGTGTTGGAAGTTTGTTCAAAAAATCAAAGAATCAGGATGTTCAAGTGGAGCTCTTGGCGCGCGTTTTCTGAACAATTTTTGTTCAAAGGTTGAAGAAAGGTGACTTTGGGCTGGGCTTGCTTCTGAGTTGCTTTTCACACCACCCTTTTTGGTTTTGCACCCCTGAGCCCATTTCCTTCATTTTTAATATTTTTGACTTTTTCTTTTTTTTGATTGGTTCATTTATTTTTTCTCAGCATATTAAAAACATAAAAATATTTTTCTCATCATTTTTTGAATTTTATTAAGTATTTATTTGATTATTTCTTTAGTTTGTATATAAATGGATATATATATATACTTTTTGTTTAAAATATTGAGATAATACAAAAAAATACTTTTTATACACTTTTATTTTATTTTTACTTCCTGAAAATATTTTGTATAAAAATCCCTTTTTTTATTTTTTATTAAATATTATCATTTTTATATATAATGCCTATTTAGAACTTAATATATAAATATATATATTTATTAATATACTTAGAATAAAAATACTAAAATATACATATTTTATTTTATTAATATTAAAAACTACAAAAATCATTTTTTTACAAATATATTTCTTTTCTTATTTTATTTTTGTGTATAAATGATAAATATTGTATATATTAATAAATGATATCTTTTATTTAATAGAATTAGGGTTTTTGCCCTAAAATTCAAAATACTCCAAAAATAATATCTTATAATATTTTTATTTTCTTTCTTATTTTACATAAATAATACTTTTTTCATACATATAAAAATTCCTTTTGCATTCTTGCATATTTGTTCTATTTACCATTTAAATTGTACATTTTGTAAATATTCATAGAAAATGATGTAATAGCTTAGATTCAATTTTTTGTCTAAATATCCCCATTTGAAACATTGTACCCCCTTCCCCATATTATTATGTTGTAATAGCGTAGGATTTTAAATTTCGCACTTTTATCGCTTTCTAAACATACTATGCTAGAATTAGGGTTTTGTATGCGAATAAAAATGAACAAAGTAGTTGGACCTAATACAAGATAAATGAGCATGAAAAATGGACAACACATTTCACACTTGCACCCCTAGGGTATTCCACTTTGTTGCCTTCAAATAATTGGGCCATGTTGTATGTTGAATTTCTTTGGGTAAAAACAAACAATCAAATGATCATAGTCCCTCAAAATGTTGCTTAAATGAATGATCAAGTCCCTTTTAAAGAAAATTGCCCAAAGACATTTAACACTATTACAATTATGGTCTAAACGATGACCCGCGCCCGTCCCTTTAATCTCCTAAAACAAGATTGTCCACCAAATGCAATGATGGAACAAAATTGTCAAAAGGCTTAAAACATAACAAAAATATTTGAGAAAACTTTAGGGTAGATGAACTCTTAAGTACTTGTCAACTTTCCAAGAAAACACTTGCCTTACTTCAAAACCCACTTCACAAACACTTTCAAAACAAACTTTCAAAAAACCTTGAAACATCTTTTCAAAAAGACAAACACCTTTTGTAAAACATTCGAGTAAAGAATTGTTACAAGGGTAGCCTATACAAGGCATCTTTTTCAAAACCTTTTCAAAACCACACACAAAGCACCATTTCAAACAATTGAAAACCAAGGCAAGTTGATCTAAGCAAGTACTTAAGAGCCCATGGATAACCATGGATAGAAGGGGTGCTAATACCTTCCCCTTCTATAATCTACTCCCCGAACCCAAGAAAAATCTCAAAGGTTTTTGCTGTGCTTTTTAAACATTTCCTTAGGATAAAATAAAAAGTCGGTGGCGACTCTTGCTCAACCGAAACATTTGCGAAAACAAACGCAAAACCATAGTCAGTTCTCCCACCGTATCACAGAACTAGCGACTATGATGGGGACAATTTTTAAAGTGGAGTAACCTTAGGGCTTAGATCACCCTCTTGCATGACTAATTGTTTGATTTGCTTGCTTTATACTTTGGCTCTATTGTTTGGGTTTACAATCCTCCACCCGGATTTTGGGAAACATTCATAGATAGCAATACGTTGTGGAAACTGTCCGGGGTATACCGACACGGTCTAAGCAATAGCTATATTAGTGCGACATATTTGTGAGTACCGGTAACCCTTGAGTTCAATCAAGGAGAGTACGGGGCCGCTGAGTGATGTCACTAAGCACTAATGACCTAGAACCTTACTTGACCATCTTGGCCTTTTATTAGGGGCAGTGAGATGACCGGCTTTGGTGCAGTCCGAAGTTGGTAGATACTCGATACTACACTCATTGAGGGTTGTTTTCTTGGAATATTTTGGTCGCTAGTTAAGTGGCTAAACCAAAACAATGAACATTGAAAATAATCCAGTGATATTGAGCTCCTTAGAACCCGGTTACTATTTATAGGACATGTTTTTAAGCCAACTACACTCAAGAGGGTACTTACCTATGAAACCCCGTGCAAGCCTGAAACTAGGGTTTGGTGTGATTTGCTTGTACATATGTTTTGTGCATACATCATAAACATCATAAAACATCATATGCATTCACTAACCATTTCAAGGGTTTTGGATCTTCATCTTTGTCCTTGTTTTATAGGACATGGAAATCCCTCGCAGAAATACCATTCAAGTCAACCTTGTGAGAATCTCTCCTCAACTCAAGGAGATCACCTCAAGAATTCCGGAAAATTCATCCTTCAGTGAAAGACATGGTAGACTGCTCAGCCTTGTCAACACCAACATTGAAGAAGACATGATGAAAGTGCTATTCCAGTTCTTTGACCCTCTTCACCACTGCTTCACTTTCCCTGATTATCAGTTGGTACCCACTTTGGAGGAGTTTTCTCAACTCCTAAGAATCCCTATCCTTAATCAACTACCCTTCAACGGTACGGAAAAGGAACCAAAGCCGGAAGATGTTGCTCGAGCATTACATCTACAACCATCCGACATCAAGGGGCATTGGGAAATCAGAAGTGGCGTCAAAGGATTCCTAGCAAAATTCTTGCTTGAGAAGGCACAAGAATGTTGGAACTCATTGGACCTACAAGCCTTTGAAGAGATTGTGGCACTCCTTATCTACGGGTTGGTCTTGTTCCCAAATCCTGACCAATTGGTAGATGTCAACGCCGTCAAAATCTTCTTGTCCAGAAATCCAATACCAACATTGCTTGGGGACATCCTTCACTCATTTTACACACGAACAATGAGAAAGAGGGGTGTTCTCATGTGCTGTACTCCTATCCTCGCAAGGTGGTTTATTTCGCACCTTCCACAATCTGTCTTGAAGAATGACCAAGGTACAAGGTGGTCCCAACGATTGATGACTCTTACTCATTCTGATGTGCATTGGTGTTCTCGGTCTAGAGAAAATGTCATCATCGTCGATCGTTGCGGAGAGTTTCCTAATGTTCCTTTACTTGGAATTAGGGGAGGTATCACCTACAACCCTTGCCTAGCTTTGAGGCAATTTGGATATGCACGGAGGGATGGCCCTCATGATATGTTGATTCCTAGCCTAGTTTTTGACTTCGACAACGATGCGCAAGGACTTCGCCAAAGATTCATCCGAGCCTGGGGAAAACTCAACAAGGTTGATAGCAAGACTCTGGGACACAGGAACTCCATCCCTCTTGAGCCCTATCTCAAGTGGGTACGAGCCCGAGCCCAAATTCTAATGATGCCTTATCCTCATGTTCTCCCTATGATTAAAGAGCCCGTCAATGAAGGAGAGGTTCCCTACACCATCCTACATCCAGACATGCCTACATCGTGGGAGGAAATGCAGAAAAGTTGGATTCAGCTCAAGGAAGAACGGAACACTTTTGAAGCTAGCTACTACGCCAGTGAAAAGAAGGTTCTAGAGCTTACCCGCCGACTCCACGAGCAAGAGGCCCTCAACACCTACATCGCACCAAAGAGGATGCGCAATGTCTTTCTGCCTTGAGAAGTTTATTTTGTAACATTTGGCCCATGGGGCATTTATGTACTAACAAACTTCTTCTTATTAATATGACGTGCGTTCTTCTTTGTCTGAAACAATTTTGAATGTCCTAAATCCTTGAATGCATTGCATACATCAGCATACCATTCATCATGTGCATAAGCAGGTCTCACTCCAGGTTTCCTTATCTGTCTGCTGTTTATTTCAGTAGAATGGATCTCGAGCAAACATTCAAAGACCTACAAGCTCAGAATGCACAGTTCCAGCAACTCTTGATGACTTTGGTTAAGAGTCAAGAGGATATCAAGACTCACTTGGAGAATAAGGACCCAGTAAAGAAGAAAAAGAGGGTCGGAGTGGCTACTTTGGGGAGAAGATTTGACAGGGAAGCTCGGAGAGTGCTTGAATTTCCTCCTACTTCTGATGAAGGGACTAGTAAAAGGGATCGAGTTGCGGTGCCTTCCGAGTCTGATGCGGAGGAGGAAGAGGTTGAAGAGGATGAAGATTATTCTGACCAGCAATACCCTCCAGCTGATGATAAGTACAAGGGTTTAGAAGACAGATTGGCTGCCATGGAATTGCAAAGGGTACCGGGTTTGGATTTTGAAGACATGGGCTTGGTTGCCGGAATTGTGATTCCCCCAAAATTCAAAGTGCCAGTGTTTGTGAGGTATGATGGGCTGTCCTGTCCCAAAATGCATCTCAGGTCCTACGTGAGAAAGATTCAACCCTATACGGCAGATAAAAATCTCTGGATTCATTTCTTTCAAGACAGCCTGTCGGGAGCTCAGTTGGAGTGGTTTTATCAGCTAGAAGGAACCAGTGTCAGAAATTAGGAAGATTTGGCCACCGCTTTCTACAAACAATACCAGTATAATTCTGATATTGCTCCTACTCGTACCCAACTTCAGGGTATGTCACTAGGAACAAGTGAGGGATTCAAAGAATATGCACAAAAATGGAGGGATTTGGCTGGCAGGGTGCAGCCTCCTTTAACCGATCGTGAGCTCGTTGATATGTTTCTTGGGACCCTATCTGGGCCATTTTTCAATCATCTAATTGGTAACTCTTCCGCAGGGTTTACCGATTTGATCTTAACCGGCGAGAGAATAGAAGCTGGCATCAAGTCAGGAAAGATTCAGAAGGGTGTTGCTGCAAGTGTTGAGAAGAAGCCTTTTAAGAAGGAGACAGCTATGGTATATTCTCAGAGAAGAGCAGGGAAGATGGAGCGTCGGCCAACTGTGGGGGCCGTAATGATTCAAAACACTCCGAGTGAGCAGCCTCGCTATAACCAGTCCAGACCAAATCAGCAACGGGTGGAAAGGCCACAGAGGCAGTTCACCCGTATTAATATGACTCCAGCGCAAGTGCTTCCCCATCTGTTGAAGTTGAATCTTGCCACCATCAAGGAGGCGCCAAAGAATGTAAATACGTCCTCTCCACATTATCATGCCAATGCTAAATGCGCCTATCATTCAGACAGTGTTGGACACGACACCAATGATTGTTGGGCACTCAAGCATAAGATCCAAGACCTGATAGAGGCTAAGGAGGTAGAGTTTGACGCTCCAGAGAAGCCTAATGTGATATCTGCACCTATGCCGAAGCACGGCCGAAATGTCAATGCCATTGAAGAGGATTTGTATGTTGCTGACGTCAGTGATCTGACTACTCCACTGCTAACCATTAAGTTGAATTTATTAAGGGCCGGGATCTTCCCGGGATGTAAAGAAGACTGCTACTGTTTCCACTCTCTGCCGTTTGATTGTCCGCTGTTAAAGAAAGGCATCCAAGGCCTTATGGATAGCCGACAAATTTTGTTCGAAAAAGTCTCTGCTGTTCCAGTTCATGTTGAAAATATCTCAATCATAACCATTCACGCCAATCTTTCCGAGGCCGTCAAAAAGCCAGTTAAGATTACACCAGCTGCAAAATCTGTTCCTTTAAAGATAACAATGCCAGGGCCTGTTCCCTATGTCTCTGAGAATTCGATACCTTGGAACTATGGTGGTGACATCTACTACCATGGTATCAAGCAAGTCGAAGTAATTGAAGAAAGTTCGGATGATGAAGAAGCCAGCATTAGTAACATTGCGGGCACCAGCAAAATCACCAGGAGCGGGAGAATATTTTCTCCAGAGATTGCCCCTCCAAGAGCAGTCTTTGGACCCTCATCAGCTAAAGAAGTCATCCCTGCACCAGTAAAACTCTCCGCTAGAACTCCTTTGAACACTGCAACACCTAAGGATGAGTACTCCATGCCTGTGGCAGAAATGCTAGTAGACTTTGCTGCAGGGTTCGAATACTTGAGTATGTTAGATGGATACTCTGGGTATAATCAAATTTTTATTGCTGAAGAAGATGTTGCCAAGACAGCATTTTGTTGCCCAGGAGCCTTAGGCACCTACGAATGGGTGGTGATGCCTTTTGGTTTAAAGAACGCTGGGGCAACTTATCAAAGGGAAATGAATTCGATTTTTCATGATTTCATTGAAACCTTTATGCAGGTGTATATTGATGATATAGTCATCAAATCTATATCTGCAGAAACACATTTGCATCATCTGAGCCAATCATTCGAACGAATGAGAAAACATGGCTTAAAGATGAACCCCCTTAAATGTGCATTTTTTGTGCAGGCTGGAGATTTCCTTGGTTTTGTGGTTCACAAGAAAGGGATTGAGATCAACCAGAACAAAACCAAAGCCATAATGGAGACGAAAGCACCTACATCAAAAAGGGAGCTGCAATCTCTGCTAGGGAAGATTAACTTCCTCAAAAGATTCATTTCGAATCTGAGTGGAAGAACCCAAGCTTTCTCTCCGTTGCTTCGTCTAAAGCAAGGCCAAGCCTTCGAATGGAACGAAGCCCATCAGGAGGCATTTGACAGGATAAAAAGATACCTCTCTCAGCCTCCTATCTTGTCTCCACCTTCATGGGGGAAGCCCATGAGATTGTACATATCTGCCTCTGAAGTTAGTATAGGTAGTATGTTAGCACAAGAAGATAGCAATGGTATCGAAAGAGCCATATACTATTTAAGTAGAGTATTGAATGATGCAGAGACCAGATATAGCAATTTAGAAAAGCTATGTCTCTGTTTGTATTTCTCTTGTATGAAACTCAAGTATTATATAAAGCCTGTTGATGTTTATGTTTCATCTCATTTCGATGTCATTAAACATATGCTTTCAAAACCAATAATGCATAGCAGAGTTGGTAAATGGGCTTTAGCCTTAACAGAATATTCTTTGACTTTCATGCCTTTAAAAGCTGTAAAAGGCCAAGTGATTTCTGATTTCATTGTGGACCATTCATTGGTTGAGCAGACTGTCATGAGTTACGTCGAAATACAACCATGGAAATTGTACTTTGATGGTTCAACCCACAGGAATGGAAGTGGTGTTGGAGTCCTTCTAATTTCTCCTGAAGGAATTCCAACAAAATTCAAGTATAAATTAGATGGCCCTCGTTGCTCGAACAACGAAGCTGAGTATGAAGCGCTCATTGTTGGACTTGAAGCTTTGTTGGAATTGGGGGCAACTAGAGTCGAAATTAAAGGAGACTCAGAATTAGTGGTCAAACAAATAACAAAGGAGTATAAATGCATAAAGGAAAACTTGATGATATACTTCGTCATAGTCAACAGGCTACTTAGGAAATTTGAATACATGGATATTCAACACATACCAAGAAAAGAGAACCAAGAAGCAAATGACTTAGCACAGTTGGCTTCGGGTTATAAAGTTTCTGTCAGGAACTTTGAGGATTTAGTTGAATTAAGGGGTAGAGTTATGGCTACTAGATTCACACCATCAGATCTAGAAAGTATGAAATTGGGATATGCTGAGAAACAGGGATTCGAAATATTAGCCATAAACACTTTATCAGATGCAGATTGGCGAAGTCCACTGGTGAGTTATTTAGCAAACCCAACTCTGAATGTGGATAGAAAGACAAAATACAGAGCATTATCATATCTCCTCATGGGGAACGAATTGTTCAAAAAGACCCAAGAGGGCGTATTATTGAAGTGCCTAGGAGAAAGTGAGGCATACTTAGCATTGTCAGAAGTCCACAATGGGGCATGTGGGGCACTCAAGCAGGTCATAAAATGAAATGGCTGTTATTTCGATATGGCATGTATTGGCCTAGCATGCTCAAAGATTGTATAGACTTTGCTAAAGGATGTGAGGAATGTCAGAAACATGCAGGGATTCAACATGCCCCTGCAAGTGAGTTGCATTCAATCATCAAACCATGGCCATTTAGAGGATGGGCATTGGATTTGATAGGAGAAATAAATCCTGCTTCGTCTAAAGGGCAGAAATATATCTTGGTAGGAATAGATTATTTTACCAATTGGATCGAAGCTATACCATTAATAGTTGCTGATCAATAGGCTATTATTGAGTTTATACAGAAGCACATTATCTATAGGTTCGGATTGCCAGAGAGCATAACCAAATACCAAGGCTCTGTGTTTACTGGTAGAAAGATGCAGGGATTTGCCCAAGAGATGGGGTTTAGATTACTAACATCAACGCCATATTATGCTCAAGCAAATGGTCAAGTCAAAGCAGTCAATAAAGTGATAATAGGATTAATCAAGAAACATATTGGTAAAAGGCCAAGGAACTGGCACAAAACTTTGGACCAAATACTATGGGCCTGTAGAACATCTCCTAAGGAAGCTACTAACACTATGCCTTTCCAACTCACATTTGGTCATGATGTAGTGCTGCCAGTAGAAATTCATCTACAATCAGTTCGAATTCAAAGACAAAAACGAAATCCCAGCTGCATTATATTGGGAGATGATGATGAATGAATTAGTTGAGTTGGACGAAGTTAGATTACATGCATTGGAAATCTTGATGAGACAAAAAGAAAGAGTGGCCAGGACATATAACAAGAGGGTGAAAATAAAAGCATTCATTATTAATGACTTAGTCTGGAAAGTCATATTGCCCATGGACAAGAAAAATAAAACACTAGGTAAATGGTCACCTCATTGGGAAGGACCTTTTCGAATATTAAAAGTATTCTCAAACAATGCATATGAAATCGAAGAGCTGATGGATGATAAGCGTATCCTAAAGGTTAATGGGAAATATTTAAAGAAATATAAGCCACGCCTGCAGGAGATTCGAATAGTAACAACGTAACCAAAATATTATAAAAATGCCAAAATGGCAAGATGAGATGCCAAAATGGCGTTGTTCGAATATTACATATAAAAAACCAAATTGTAATCAAATGAACACTGAAATTTAGAAATAAGAATTATTTTTCAATCTGTTGAAGGTACTTCGAAAAGATTCAAGTCTCTGTTGAGCAAAACGCCTGGCTCCCTCCAAGGTTGCCACTTCTCCCTTGAGTTGTTCTGCAGTTTCCATTTCTGCAAGCCCCTGGTTGAGAAGCTCTTCGAATTGGTTACCAACAGTATTGGTTTCGAAGGCTATTTGTTGTTCTTTATCCTCTTTAACCTTCTGTTGAAGTTCCTGAATTTGCCTTTCCCAGAGAAGGATGGACTCAGCTCGAGCCTCATAATCAGTTTTTGCTTGCTTTAGATGCATAGCTTGATCCTCAGCTTCTTGAGAGAGTTTCAAAGCTTGTTCATAAGCAGCATCCATTGCAGTGCGTTTTTCTTGAACCTTTCTGGCAGCAGATTCATCTTGGAGAAGGTAACCAGTTACGTTGTCCAGCAAAGATTGAAGATCGAACAATATAGTACTAACTGGCAAGGAGCAGGTAGCAAGGTTGACTTTTGTAAGCAACTCCTTCATAGTGTAGCAAGCAGTGTTATCCTGTTTGAGCACTTCGAATATATCCACATTAAGAATTGTTCTCCTGATCCTGTTAAGAAGTACAATTCTTTCATCTGTGGGCAGAGGATGGCTAGTCGAACTTGTGCCAGCCCTAGCAAGTGGAATGTCCCTTTGAGCCAGCTTCGCCTTCATGTACCCAATAGGGTCATTTCGTCTCAGGAGTGCAAGCTCCTCGTCAGTCATTCGAGACAAAGACGGTTGAGGGAATTCCACACGCAGGGGAGTCACGTCCACTTCGACTTCCATGGGTTGATTGGTTGTGTTACCATCCCCTTTATTCGTTTCGTGCTTATTATCTTCTTCATCGTCATCCAAATCCACCACTTCGATGTCTTCTTTTTCGCTTCTATTTGCATTGGACTCTGTCCCAGCAGTCGAACCATCGTTGGCATCCTCCTCCTCAGACTCTTCTTCTGCAGATTCTTCGTTTCTTTGGCCAGAATCAGCTTTCTCTCCTTCAGCATGAGTACCCTTTGGGTCCTCTTGAAGGGTTTCAAGAGGTGACTTTTGAAGAGAAGTTCTTTGTAAAGCCTCTGCAGATTCATGAAGTGTTGCTTCATTTGTTTCTTTTAGAGGAGGAGAAGTACTTTGATCATCTTGCTGCTCAGAAGCCCCAGCCAGAACCGCCATATTGGAGGAACCTTTGTTCTGTACAAGGTTGCTGGAGTCTCCTTGAGGAGAGGAGTTGATCAGAGCAGCAGCTTTTGATGGTGAGGTCGAAGTGGTGAAAGCTAGATTTAAGATATCCTGCAAGGAGCAAAAGAATATTAAAAGCATGCACCAAGGTAATGAATAATTATTTTGTCAAAGGTTTAAAGTTCAATTTACCTGTGGACTCTCGGAAGAGAGGTTGCTAGCTATGCGTTCCAACATTACGTTGGAGGTCGAAGATGGAATTTTGGATTTAGGTGAAGGAGCAGCATCCCTGGAATCGAGTCCAGAGACACTAGTTGGTACGGTACTCTTTGAAATATCCTTCTTCTGCTTCTTCTTCGAAGCAGCTGGTAAGTTTCCTCCAGCCTTGGGGTCTTCCCCAGTGGTGTTTGATTTTCGCTTCTTTGGAGTGGTAGGCGGAAGTTTGTTGGTCTGAAAAGATTTGAACAAAGAGTTAGATGCAAATCATGAAACATTAGTGAATTCGAAACATCAAGGCTAAGTGATTACCTGTGGAGTTGGAACACTGGTTATTGTTGGTATTGTTGTTGTTGTTGTTGCAGCAATGGTTGTTGTTTCGGATGGAGTTACATTGTCAGTGGTTTCGATAGAAGCTTGAGAGGCGCTCCCTTCTTTCGATTTTGAAGCAGCTGTCTTTATCCTGATGGTTGAAAATCGAAACAATTAAGGCAAAAGTTAAAGATATGGAAAATGAAAAACGTTTGGGATTTTCCCAAGCATTCGCACCTGTGCCTTGATCAGATTTAATCGACATGGAAGAAAGGTCATAGCGAAGATGTCTTGGGAAATCGTGGAGCCAGTGTCGAGCTCATGTCATAGTCTCAGATGGCTTTGGTTTCTTTTGAAGATGTTTGAACATTTCTTTGCAAGTGAACCACCAAGGGTATGGAGGAAACCAAGCCAGAGCCAGTTCTGAGGTAGGTAATCTAGGAAATTTAGGTGGATGCATTTCGAATGCCAACCTATACTTATCCTCAAGTGACAACCCTGAAGGAAGTTTTAACTTAGAAACTTTTTGTTTGAATTTTTCCTTCAAGGTCTCAGCCGCTTGATGCACAGTAGATTCCAAGTGTGTGGGATCATAAGTAGTTTCGAAATAATTTTGAAAAGCTTTAATCTCTTTGGCATGAGTGAACATACCTTTCTTGGATGGTACCTGCACATCGAAGGCATCAGTTAGTTTCTACTGAATAGTAAGAGTATCGAACATATAAGTCTGATAAAACTTTGTCCACCATTCCAGAAACCCCTTTGCTGTAAGGTGGGTAGGTTCGAAAGTTATTAGCTCAAACTGGGCAAAGCCTTGGTATTGTTCTTGCTGTAGTTTGGCTTCCCGTGCCTTGAAGGTTCGCCCATAGGTAATGGCACTTTCAGTTTGAAATAAGGGTTCAGGAATTAGTTGGCACAAGCCAAACTGTCTCGAAACAAAATTGGGCTGATAAGCGAAAAGGAAAATCTGATTCTTGGCAGGAGTTATTCTTGAAGAGATTAGTCTGGGTAGCAAAAAGGCTCTCCATACATCTTGAATCTCTTTGCTCTTGACAGCTTCTGAGAGAGCCATGGTGAACCATGAAGGTCCATGAGCCCTTGAAGCAAAAGGCGCCATGGTCTCTTCGAACTTGTGCCTCTTGGAGAATATCATGATGTATTTTGAGAATAGGACTTTGAAGTCATCCTTATCATCATTTGGGGTTAGTCTTCGCAGCCTAGTGCCTTCGATTATTCTATCCGTTATTTCAGGGTCTTGTTCAGCAATGGTGTTGGCAGTTGACAATGAAGGTTCGAACATGGCATTTAGCCACAACTGAAGCAACCAGAAAGGGCCAGCTAGCAGGATATTCTTGGAGGTGTGAGATTTTAGACTCGAAACAGCTGACCTTAGGCTTTCATAAAGATCAACTAGTAGCAATTCGCTCAAGCACACTCTTCGATTCTCATGCAAATCTCTAGCTAGAGGAATAAACCTACTGGCTACCTGTAGGGATCTGCTGCAAAAGACATATCTTGACAGCCATAAGGTAAGGAAAGCAATGTGTTTTACATCAGACACACTGTCTCCTTCAGTATGATAGTGGCTGATAAACTTTGAAAAGCTTGCTAGTTTGACTTCGAAGTCGATTATACTCGAATGTTCTTCGTTGTCAGGGATATATGTTTCTCCTAATGGTGATAGCCCAGTAATGGCCGCTATGTCAAAAAAGGTAGGGGTAATCATTCCACCAGGGAGATGGAAAGTATTATAAGTATTGTCCCAGAAATATAGGGACGCAATAACAATGGGTGGCTGTAAGTAAAACCTGGCTTCGACAGCTTAATCAAGTTGTAGATACCTAATTCTTCCCATTGCTGGGATTTCTTAGCTTCTACCTTATTGAACCAGTTATGATAAGCAGTGTCGGAGGTGGGGCAAGATCGAAACGGTTTGAAGTTACTCTTTACATAGTCTAATACAAAAGGGTCCTTAGGAGGAACAATTGGATTTTCCACGGTGTTTGAACCAGAAGATTCTATTGCCTTAGGGGCGTCCATTTTATTAAACAGGGGTTTGAAATTATAGCAAACTGGGAAAATTTTTCTGGTGTCTTTTAAAATTTCAAAAACTGTAAGAGGGCCCATTAAAGCTAACCTCTTGCCAGCAGCGGTGGTAGGAATAAGTACCTGGGATGCATAAAGCATTTCTTTCTCTTTTGAGATCATCTGGGGAACAAGAACAGATTGACCTTGGTAAGTGACAACCTTACTTTCCATTGTAGTTCCTGCGGTCTTTCCTTTCTTTTTGGAAACCTTTTTTAGTTGGGATGAAGTAGAAGAAGACATTGTTGGAAGAATGTTGAAAGCTTAGGGTTTCGGTGAGAAAAGAAGGAGAAAAGATTCAGAATGTGGGAAGAAAAAGAAAAGACTAAGTTGATGGTTTTTATAATGTGGAAGTTTAAGCATCCACTGAGTAAGGTTGTGATACGTGGTAATCATGGGTTGGTTTAATGAAGAGGTGGCGTAAAGTTAACATTGGTAATAGGCGTGATTAAAGATAATCATTATTTTGTAACTGCACCATATTGTGAAATGGTTCAAGGCGGTTAAGGAATCTAAAAAGTGTTATGATTGATGTGACTGGAGTCAAATGCAATAAATGTTACGATGATTCGAAGGTCGCATCAAAATCTTGTGTATATGTTTAAAATAAGTATTTCTCAAAGGGATCGAAATACATATTTTAAAGGGGCATTTTATTAGCTGAAGATTTTGATAATATTATTAGAAGCAAAGTAAATTGGACGTTTCGATTGAAATGAAACAAAACGTCATGTTTCGAAATAGTAAAAGCAATGCTTCGAATGAGCATATCAAAGCTTGGAGCTTCGAGTGACAGTTATGAGAATATATCCAAAGAAGTCTCGAAATGATAACAAGGTTGTATCTAAGGAATGCGTTCGAAGCGAAGAAATGCCAAAACATTTGAAAATCAAATGCAAGCGGGATGTTCGAAATTTGAAATTTATGCGCTGGAGCATTCGAAGACGCGTGGAAGCAAGAGAGAGGCATTGCTCTGCATGTTCTGAACGTGGCAGAATCTTATAGCAAGACCGTTATGGTCGAAGTAGTATAAATAGAAGTCTTAGCATTAGGATTTCGTGTGTCATATCTATTGTACAAGAAAACTCAGTAAACATTCAAATTACCACATGGCTAGGGAAACGAATGCAAGAGCAATGTACGTATGATAACACCACATGTTTATGATTTAATGAAAACCCTTTATCATTTCCAGTACTTTCCTTTATCTTTATATCAATACCATTTACAAGTTTTTGCATCTAAAGTCTTTTTATTCGAAATCTTTTCACTGATGCCTTACATTTAAATGCTTTCCTTCCATTTCAAATACTTTACATTTCAGAAACTGTTATACATTTCATGCCTTTATCTTCAAATTTTTATCCTTTGAACATCTTTTTTACTTAAAGCCATTTTACAGTTTTCTTGCATTAAACGCTTTCTTCACATTTCGAATCTTTTACATTAACTATTTTCTTTACGATTCGAAGCCATTTATTTGTCTTTTATGCAGTTTTTACATGTCTTTACAATTGACCTTTATTCATGCAATTTAGTTTCGCGCACGTTTATTTGATCGCACCTTTAGATCTTTAAGAGAGAAATCAAAATAAGTTAAACACCTACACAACATTCTAAATACCAACCATGAATACCAGTTCGATCATGAGAGTTACCCTAATGACCAACACGTCCTAGGATCAATTTAGTCGATCCTGCGAGTTACCAGAGAAATTGAATAACAGTCAGTAAGTTCATTCGATAGTTTGGAGGACTAGCGGTTGTTTACCAGAAATCACTGTAAACACCATCCAAAGGCCAAAAGGTGAGGAGCACCATGCTCCCAGTCAACAAGCGTTCTTGAGGATCCAGAAAGTCAGCAAGGGCTTAATCATTATTGGGCCAAATTGCTTCACTAACCTCCCATGGGCCCAGAATACCCCCCTGGTTTATTTTCCTTTTTATTTTCTTTCTTTTTTTTAATTCTTTTAACTAATTATTATTATTCCTATTTATTAATTTATTTTGTAAATAAATTCTAATTAACCAATTTAGTTTAATTTAGGTTTAATTTTAACCTTTTTCTCAATAAATAAAAATTATGTAGAATTAGGGTTTGACAATTTTCGATTTTCTTATTATCATTATTCTAATTTATTAATTTTTTTTTGTAAATAAAATGTAAATTAATTAAATTAGTTAAATCAGGTTAACTTTAACTTTTTTTACAATAAATAAAATAAACTTAGAATTAGGTTTTACTAACTTTTACTTTTAATTCCTTTTGTTTTATTTTACATAAAAAACATAAAAAACACTTTTCTTAAATAAATAGTAAATTAGGTTAATTTGAATTAATTGCAAAAAAGGACAAAACTCATATTTTCTCAAAAAGGGTCAAAACCCTAGGACGTCCTGATTTAATTTCTTTCGCGCATTATCATTATTCTTGATTATTTATGTATCTGCTCAAAGGATGTAATAGTTAATTAGGTTTTATTGCTTTCTTTTACTTTCTGCATTTATTTCCAAAACGGGTTATGTTTTTGGCGATGTATAGACCCGCGCCTTGTAATAGCGTAGATTTACCTTTCCGTATTTTATTTTCCGCACTCTTAACTGTTAAAATGCATGAAAGATTTGTATGACAAATTAAAATCAACTCGTAGCTCACAAACGCATGTTCAAAGATAAATATGAACTGAAATAACACACTCGCACATGCCACTCCTAGGGTACGCTTCACTTGGTTGCCTCGACGTGGTCGTCAAGTATAGGGTGTTTTAGAGGTCGCCCTCCTGTCTAAAGATCCAGTTGCCTCGAAACGGTTGCCTCGGATAAAAAGGATCTAGGACATTAGGGTTACCGCTAAGGCGTCCTACCATTACTTTGGTGACCACACATGTCCCTATAATCGAATTGACCCGAATAACTCCAACGACGGTGCTACCTACTTCTCAATAGTGGGATAGTACTGTCGAAAGGACTCTTACACAGCCTAATTCCTTAGAGTAGGTAGATTTCTCCTGGGTACTTGCTCTTTCAAAAAACAAAAACATATTTTCGCACCTACACTTTCAAAAAGTTTTCAAACAAATACTTCATACACTCTTGAGGACAGATACAAGAGTTACTTAGAAATTTTTCAAACGAAACTTTTTTTTTCAAAACCCACACACACTTGAAAAGCAAACAAATTTTTGAAAACATAAGAGCAAGTACCTAAGAGCCCGTGGATAACCACGGATAGAAAGGGTGCTAACACCTTCCCTTTCTATAAATCTACCTCCCGAACCGAGAAACATTCTCAAAGAAGGAATTTTGCTGTGCTTTTGTCCTTTCCATGTTGGAGAACATAAAAGACGGTTGCGACTCTTGCTTACCGCGACATTTCGCGAAACCAGCTTTAAACAGTCAGTTCTATTTCCACCGATCATAGTGAGTATGCAAACTGGGGCCGACTTCCTGATTTCACTCAGAAGACTGACAAGTTTGGTTTGGGTTTCACTGTAGAAGCTCAGAAGGCTGTTCGTAGGGCAAAGATTGGAAGACCTTCTGTGTTCATCAGCAACTCGGGAGTAAATGCCATTGAAGATGATGGGGAGGAATCCGAATTCGACAGCTGGATCTATCCTAAGACCAACGGTGGACCAAACAACTGGACAGTGAAAGACTTCGTACATATTACTTTTGTCACTCAGTAATGAACTCCTTTGTTTTGAATTTGTAACAAACAATATTATGAAACTTTATGGCCCGGTGTCTTACCCGGGGCACCGTGGCTTCATTTGTGAGGGATTTTGTGTGTCATTTTCATATATCATTAATAAAAGCATCGGACGTTTTTTGCATTTCAAATCTTGCGCTCCTTGTCTTTCTTTATTACATATTGCAAAATAGCTATTTACACACACTCACATATACAGGTCCCAATCCACTCTGGATCTCACTGGTAACGACCCTGCTACTGCCAGTTATGACTTCGAAAATACGATCAACTTAGTCGAAGACGAAGGTGAAGATGATTGCGAAGTGCCTGGTGAGCTTGCAAGACTGCTACTCCAGGAAGAGAGGGCCATTCAGCCACATGAAGAGCCATTGGAAACGGTAAATCTGGGTACTGAGACAGACAGAAAGGAAGTCAAGATCGATGCAAATCTGGAGTCTAGTGTGAAACAACGGTTGATTCAGATGCTGCACGACTACATGGAAATCTTTGCCTGGTCTTACGAAGATATGCCTGGGTTGGATACCGACATTGTGGTTCATCACCTGCCTACCAAGGAAGAATGCCCTCTGGTAAAACAGAAGGTCCGCCGTATGCGTCCAGAGATGTCCGAGAAAATCAAAGCTGAGGTTATGAAACAATTTGATGCCGGTTTTCTAGCAGTGACTTCTTACCCTCAGTGGGTTGCCAACGTGGTTCCAGTTCCGAAGAAAGATGGTAAGGTCAGAATGTGTGTTGATTACAGAGATCTGAACAGGGCGAGCCCTAAGTATGATTTCCCTCTGCCTCACATCGACGTTCTGGTTGACAACACTGCTCAGCATAAGGTATTCTCCTTCATGGACGGATTCTCCGGTTATAATCAGATCAAGATGGCTCCTGAAGACATGGAGAAGACCACTTTTGTTACTCAGTGGGGCACCTTCTGTTACAAGGTCATGCCTTTTGGGTTGAAAAATGCTGGGGCAACATACCAACGTGCCATGGTTGCTCTGTTTCATGACATGATCCATCATGAGATTGAAGTATACGTCGATGATATGATTGCAAGGTCCCAAACTGAGGAAGAACACCTTGACCATCTACAAAAGTTGTTTGACCGATTGAAGTTGTATAAGTTGAGGTTAAACCCGAACAAGTGCACCTTTGGGGTGAGATCTGGAAAACTACTAGGCTTCGTCGTTAGCGACAAATGTATTCAAGTGGACCCTGCCAAAGTGAAAGCCATACAAGAGATGCCAGTTCCCAAGACAGAGAAGGAGGTTAGAGGCTTTCTAGGATGGCTGAATTACATTGCCCGATTCATCTCACACCTAACTGCTACCTGTAAACCAATCTTCAAGCTACTGAAGAAAGATCAAGTAGTACGTTGGAACGATGAATGTCAGGCCTCTTTCGAAAGAATCAAAGAGTATCTCCAAGAGCCACCCATTCTTATGCCACTGGTTGAAGGGAGACCTCTAATCTTATACTTGACAGTACTTGACAATTCAATGGGATGTGTGCTAGGTCAGCATGATGAGTCTGGCCGAAAAGAGCATGCTATTTATTACCTTAGTAAAAAGTTTACCGACTGTGAGACCCGATACTCACTGCTCGAGAAAACTTGTTGCGCTTTGGTATGGGCTGCTCGCCGGCTAAGACAGTATATGTTGACTCACACTACTCTGTTGATTTCAAAGATGGACCCAATCAAGTATATCTTCGAAAAGCCTGCCTTGTCCGGAAGAATAGAAAGATGGCAGATGATCTTGACTGAATATGACATCCAGTACACAACCCAAAAAGCAATCAAGGGAAGTGTGTTGGCAGACCATTTGGCACATCAGGCAGTGGATGATTACCAGTCGATGAACTTTGAATTTCCAGACGAGAATATCATGGTAGTGACTGATTGTGAAATACCTGGACCGGATGAAGGACCTGAGGAGGGATCCCGATGGTCTATGCACTTTGATGGAGCCTCAAACGCTTTTGGTAACGGCATTGGCGCTGTGATCATATCTCTTAAAGGCTCTCATACTCCGCTCACTGCCCGACTATGTTTCAACTGCACCAACAACATGGTGGAGTATGAAGCATGCATCATGGATATTCGAGCTGCAATTGACCTAAGGATCAAGTTTCTGAGTGTCTTCGGAGATTCCGCTCTCGTGATCAGTCAGATCAAAGGCGAGTGGGATACGAAACACCCAAATCTTATTCCTTACAAGGAGTATGTATTGACGTTGCTTCCCCATTTCGAGGAGATAACCTTTGAACACTTCCCAAGAGAGGAGAATCAGTTGGCGGACGCGCTAGCTACGTTGGCTTCTATGTTCAAAGTCAAGTGGGACAACGAGGCTCCCCAGATCATTATTTGGAAATTGGATGAACCTGCACATTGCTGTGATCTTGAGACCGAAGAGGTAACAGAAAAGCCATGGTATCATGAAGTAAAGAGATACCTGGAAGCTCAAGAATACCCCGAGGGCGCATCTGTTAATGACAAGAAGTTTCTGAGAAGGTTCGCGGTAAAGTTCTTCCTCAGCAACGACATTCTGTACAAACGAAACAATGATTCAACCTTACTGCGCTGTATGGATAAGATCGAAGCAGAAAGGATCATGGTAGAGCTGTATGAAGGTACCTTCGGAACTCATTCCAGTGGACATACCATGGCAAAGAAAATCCTTCGAGAAGGATATTACTGGTCCACAATGGAAGCCGACTGTTATCAGCATTCTCGGACATATCACAAGTGCCAAATCTATGTTGATAAGGTGCACATTCCTCCAGTTCCTTTGAACATCTTGACAGCACCTTGGCCTTTTGCAATGTGGGGCATTGATATGATCGGTGAGATCAGACCTACGCCATCCAACGGGAATTGTTTCATCCTGGTAGCGATTGATTACTTTACAAAGTGGGTTGAAGCAACTTCCTTTGCCATCGTAACCAAGAATGTCGTGGCACGGTTCATTCGGCACAACCTGATTTGTCGATACGGTGTACCAGAGAGGATCATTATGGATAATGGTACCAATCTTAATAACAAGATGATCACTGAGCTCTGCGAGCAATTCAAGATACAGCACCACAACTCTTCTCCCTACCGGCCAAAGATGAATGGGGCTGTAGAAGCAGCTAATAAGAATATTAAGAAGATTGTGCAGAAGATGACAGTGACCTACAAAGATTGGCACGAGATCAAGTGTAAGGAACCTTTTGCAATAGAAATCAAGTGTTAACACTCAAAGAATCCCAAGAACAGTCGTACAGTTTGCCCACTCTTTTCCATAATCGAAACTCAAGTTTTATGCATCATTAACATGTTATGATTATTACTTTGCATTGCTAACATCATTCTGAAGCTAATGGTACAAATTAATTTGATTATGGTGCCCTAAAACGAAAACTTCCATTGGAGAATGCTAGGGTTTCCAAGCTTCAAAATTAGGGGTTTGCTATTGAGGAAAAATTGGACCTTCTTAGACCTATGGTTGAATTCGTCAAGGCCAGACGAACTCAACCCAACCCTCGCGCCCTATTTATATAACACACAGAGCTAATCGCTATTTTTTCATTTTGCAGTTTGTGGGGGTTAAAAACCCCCGCTATTTGATTGTGTTTGTTACAGGAAAATGAAGAAGATGAAGGACGTGGACGCATATGGTTGGAGCATTCAAACAAATGCGCGCTTTTTTTATTCCCAGCATAATTGATTTCTTTATATATTATTTTCCTTACCCATTATATTAACAAAGCATGCAGCGTGGTGTAGTGGAAGAGGACGTGTCTGGAAATCAATGGGACCTGGGTTCGATTCCCAGGTCCACCCAAATCTCAATATTATTTTTTATAACATCTTCATATGCAGCGCTTGTCAAGGATTCCACCATATACCCTCGCAGATCAGCATGCCAAGTGTCTCAAGCGTCCATCCAAAGGCCAAAAGGTGAGGAGCACCATGCTCCCAGTCAACAAGCGTTCTTAAGGATCCAGAAAGTCAGCAAGGGCTTGATCATTATTGGGCCAAATTGCTTCACTAACCTCCCATGGGCCCAGAATACCCCCTGGTTTATTTTCCTTTTTATTTTCTTTCTTTTTTTTAATTCTTTTAACTAATTATTATTATTCCTATTTATTAATTTATTTTGTAAATAAATTCTAATTAACCAATTTAGTTTAATTTAGGTTTAATTTTAACCTTTTTCTCAATAAATAAAAATTATGTAGAATTAGGGTTTGACAATTTTCGATTTTCTTATTATCATTATTCTAATTTATTAATTTATTTTTTTTGTAAATAAAATGTAAATAAATTAAATTAGTTAAATTAGGTTAACTTTAACTTTTTTTACAATAAATAAAATAAACTTAGAATTAGGTTTTACTAACTTTTACTTTTAATTCCTTTTGTTTTATTTTACATAAAAAACATTTTTCTTAAATAAATAGTAAATTAGGCTAATTTGAATTAATTGCAAAAAAGGACAAAACTCATATTTTCTCAAAAAGGGTCAAAACCCTATGACGTCCTGATTTAATTTCTTTCGCGCATTATCATTATTCTTGATTATTTATGTATCTGCTCAAAGGATGTAATAGTTAATTAGGTTTTATTGCTTTCTTTTACTTTCTGCATTTATTTCCAAAACGGGTTATTTGTTTGGCGATGCATAGACCCGCGCCTTGTAATAGCGTAGATTTACCTTTCCGTATTTTATTTTCCGCACTCTTAACAGTTAAAATGCATGAAAGATTTGTATGACAAATTAAAATCAACTCGTAGCTCACAAACGCATGTTCAAAGATAAATATGAACTGAAATAACACACTCGCACATGCCACTCCTAGGGTACGCCTCACTTGGTTGCCTCGACGTGGTCGTCAAGTATAGGGTGTTTTAGAAGTCGCCCTCCTGTCTAAAGATCCAGTTGCCTCGAAACGGTTGCCTCGGATAAAAAGGATCTAGGACATTAGGGTTACCGCTAAGGCATCCTACCATTGCTTTGGTGACCACACATGTCCCTATAATCGAATTGACCCGAATAACTCCAACGACGGTGCTACCTACTTCTCAATAGTTGGATAGTACTGTCTAAAGGACTCTTACACAACCTAATTCCTTAGAGTAGGTAGATTTCTCCTGAGTACTTGCTCTTTCAAAAAACAAAAACATCTTTTTAGCACCTACACTTTCAAAAAGTTTTCAAACAAATACTTCATACACTCTTGAGGACAGATACAAGAGTTACTTAGAACTTTTTCAAACGAAACTTTTTTTTTCAAAACCCACACACACTTGAAAAGCAAACAAATTTTTGAAAACATAAGAGCAAGTACCTAAGAGCGTGTGGATAACCACAGATAGAAAGGGTGCTAACACCTTCCCTTTCTATAAATCTACCTCCCGAACCGAGAAACATTCTCAAAGAAGGAATTTTGCTGTGCTTTTGTCCTTTCCATGTTGGAGAACATAAAAGACGGTGGCGACTCTTGCTTACCGCGACATTTCGCGAAATCAGCTTTAAACAGTCAGTTCTATTTCCACCGATCACAGAACTGGCGACTCTGCTGGGGAAACTTATAAAAGTGAGGTGTACCTTAGGATTAGACCACTCTTATGTTTTCAATTGCCTGTTTTGATTGCTTTAATATGGTAGGCCTGTTTTGGGAGTTTCATAGATCCTAACCCGGATCTGGGGGAAACCTTTTAGGTAGCAACAAACTGTGAGGGAACTGTGCGGGGTATACCGACACGGTTGAAGCAGTTGCTACGTTGATGTGGCACTTTGGTGAGTACCGGTAACCCTTGAGTCAAGTCAAGGAGAGTACGGGGCCGCCGTGTGGTGTCGTGAAGCATCAACTGACCTTAGGAACCTTACTTGACCATCCTGGCCTCTTTAGGATAGTGAGATGACCGACTTTGGTGCAGTCCAGAGTTGGTAGATACTCGATACTACACTCATTGAGGGTTGTTTTCTTGGAATATTTTGATCGCCAGTTCAGTGGCTAAATCAAAATAATGAACATAGAAAACAACCCAATGATATTGAGATCCTTAGAACCCGGTTACTTTTGATAGGACAGGTTTTGAGCCCACCAACTTCAAGAGGGTAGTACCTAAAACTTCATGCTGGCCTAAACTCTAAGGGCTACATGTGTGACTTGTGTGCTTTCAAACTTGAACTACTTGCACATTCCTGTTATCTGACAACACGAGTTTCTTGCAGGTTTTGTTTACAGTCCTTGATCGGGACTTATAACAGGGTTTACTTATGTCACTCCACGCATAGCATAACATCATACCATCATACCATTGCATACATCTTGCATAAGGACTAACCCGTTTCAAGGATCTCAAGGGTTTATGATGCAGGTCATGATGAATCAAAATGTCTAGCAAGGGGAAAAGGGGATTTATTTTCCTCTAGCCAAGGTTGATAACTTGAGTCAGGGGCTATGACCCACTCGATATGGTGAGCTTTGACTCTTGAAGAAGGACTCTCAACAACATGAAGTTCCTTCAATCAAGCTACCGGATTCAAATTCTAACAATTTTCTTGTTTACCCCGCGAGATCCTTGAAAACATTGCATGCATACATACACATCATTGCATAACAGGTACCCTTGTTACAGGTCACTTACCATCTTCGCTGTTTATTTCAGCAATGGCTTCCCAACAAGACAACCAGGATCTTCATGCTCAAGAGACTCGGTTCGGGGAGATCCTCCTAAATCTATCCAAGGGACAGGAAGAGCTGAGAACACTCCTCATGGGGACTTTGGTCAGGAAAAGTCCAGAAGACGATAAAGACGAACGGCTGAAACGTCTGCAAGCTAAGGTGGATACAATGAGAATCCAGATGCTGGGGCAGATGACTCTCATTCAATACTTAGCTCAAAGACAAGAAGAGCTCAGGGTTCTCATCAACCAACTGCTTCGGGATAACCAACTGGGGCAAACATCTAAGGTTGAAGAGCCAGTCATCATTAAATTCCCTTTGAGACAAGAAGACAAAGGAAAAGCTCCTCAACTTGCTTCAGGGTCACAAATCCAGCATCAACCTCACCAGCTTCAGCAAGACATTATGAAGCAAGTAGTCAGGGTTGGAGACCAAACAAGTAATCAGCCTCCAAGAAGTCAAAGGTTTGGTTCAACGAATAGGCCTCTCCAAGCTGCCACCACTTCACAGGTCCAACCACAACCTTGCCCAGAGCAACGGGTTGATCAGAGTAAGCCCCGAAGGAAATTTACCAAGCTCAACACGTTGTTGTCTCAAGCTTTACAACAACTGTTGAGGTTGAATTTGGTAACTCTAAGGGCTCCTCCCCAGAATCCCAACATCTCTGCTCCTACTTATCATCCCAATAGAAGATGCGCTTATCACTCTGACAGTCCTGGACACGACACCAACGACTGTTGGACTCTGCAGAACAAGATCCAGGACCTGATTGATGAAGGAGCAGTGGAATTCACCCCAGATGGTCAGGTCGAGTTCTTCTACTATCCCTAGACGAGAAGACCTTTTGTTCATTGGAAGTTTCAAGTTGTATTTTTCTTTGCTTGTTCAAACATTTGTTCATGTCAAACTTTATTACTTTATAAATGCATCGCATATGTCTGTTTTGAATCAATATATTCGCATTCGCTATATTCAAACTGCTTTCATTTTTTGTGATGTTCAAACTCTCGATTAATAATTCTAAGCCTTTTGAGGGAGGATGGCGAAAACGATACCACGATCTTTATAGTATGCTTTTGGACATACCCCGCTGATGAGGTAAAAGCATTGTTTCAATTCCTAAACACTGGAGTTATAAGGAATATAATCCCTCGACAACCCCTCTGAGCCAAAGAAGTTGGAGTTTTTCTTTTAGAAAATTAAAACCCTTAATCATAACCTGGGGCAGGGTAGTTCTCTCAGTTGATCCAGGTGCACAATGAATGGCACCAAAGAAGTCCTTACAAAACAAAAGACCGTGATGGTTCCGAATAATCATAACGACAGGCAGTCATCATTTCTCAAAATAAAAGCCCAATAAGTCAAAACCTATGAAGGAGACTTACAAAAACTGGGGCATCCCGCTGACTGTAATCACAAAAGAAACAGTTCAGGCAAAAAACAGGGATAATAAAAACAAAAAAGAAAGAGGTCTTACAGACTATCAACAAAATGACTGCCTGTTCAAAATAAACTATCAGTATCCGAACCATCACCGGAATATCAGAGCAAAGACTCAAACAAGGTCTAACGCGCGATTAGCTGAGTTTAAGATCGAAGAACATCACGAAGAACGGGTGGGTACAAATAAAGTTTGAGCCTTTATCCTTTGTTTCTTAAACCGTGAACCAGGCTACGTTATAACCCTAAAAAGTCCTAGCTGAAGCATGGGTTAGTTCGGAAGCATACTGTCACGAAATGTATCCTGAATCCTTAAGGCTTGCGGTAAAATAACGAGTTGACATTACATTTTACAAAAAAAAATCGCTTGTTTTATTAAAAATTGTATTTTCAAAAGCTTCAAGACAGACATAAGCTTTGCATTTTTAACATAACTTTGTTTGCATATGACTTTTTGTTCGAACAGCAAAGAAATTCGCACGAAGAATATCTAGTGAGCAAAAGAACTTCCAACCAAGGGGGCAGACACGATCATTGTCCATCATCTGGGGCAGTTAAGTCAAGATTCGGAGAATCTCTCAAAAGGCCAACCAACTTGGGGCAAATCTCCATCTGGATCACTTGGGGCGTTGGACGATCAAACGAAGATCTTCTGGTAGTAGGGCAACGCAACACTACTGACAGGGACACCTCCCTACATCCTGAGAGCACGGACATAGTCGAAAAAATACCGCGCATAATCAAAGACCCGCTAGGTTGACACGCCTAGGAAAAAATAAGGGCTTCCTGGTGAACCAAAAGGGTTCGGGCAAAAATAAGGGATGAAATGAAAAATATGTACACCCGGCAAGTCGAAAACCTGAAAAGGCGGCTTGGGAAAAAATGGGTATCCCGGTGGACTGAAAACCCGAAAGGGCGGTCCAGGCAAAAGTTAGGGATTAAAGCGTACGACTATGTCCCGGCATCTCGTCACCTGTCTACCAGAAGATTTTTCAATCACCTCCACAAGGTATCTTCTTCTCTCACATCAGAAACAGGGGCAATAATGAGTTGTCCAAGCGATCTAGTTGCTCTGTCAACCAAGGTACCAAGGTAGGTTCGGCTGAAGAACATAACCGAGATACCTCCACTCCCCGCAGAGTAAGACAAGATTCAGCAACACTCTCTCCGAGCAGAGTTGGTCTCCCGTCAGTCCTAACAAGGCACAGTATCTCCAGCAAGTCAGCAACGCTCTCCCCAAGCAGAGTTAGTCTACTATCAGCCTTAAGGAAGTTGGGTACCCCCAGAAGATCTCAATATTCCCCAGCGAAGTATACAGATATCCCTAAGCAAGCATCCCCGACAGTCTTGATATAAGATTATTCCCAGGTGGAATACGGACACCCCAGTGGAGCCACCTCCCCAGTACAGTCCAAAGTTTCCCCAGTAGAGTTGAATCAATCTCCCCAGTAGATTCTGGAAACTTATCCCCAGTAGATTCTGGAAGCTTATCCCCCGCAGAGTGCAAAAGCATCTCCCCGGCTTTACTCAGAAGGTTATCCCCCACCAGGTTATAACTGGGTTATCCTCAGCTAATTACCACGGAAAGATCGTCCTCGGCGAAGTTCTTCCTATCCCCCAGCGGAGTTCATCAAATTCCCCAACATAACTTATCGACGGAATCCCCAGCGGAGTTATCATCAAAACCTCAGTGAAGTATCTCTTCCCACAGAGTAATTTCCCGCAGATTAATCTCTCTACTAAGTTTATTCCCCAACGGAGTCATCTTCTCCTACCAGTTTATTCTTGCAATCATCATCCCCAGCAGAAACGAAGAACTCTACTCTTCAAACATCAGCCCAGGATTCAACAAGCTCCTGGCATTCGTCAAGGATTTATTTTCCTAGAAGAAAATACATAGACATTTCACATTTCATACATCCTGCTTATACACATGATAAAGTGCATACGACACGATCTCGTTTTGAGAACATCATGACATCATGCATTTCATACATCATGACATTGCATACGACTAATGTTTTCCTTTTCAGGAAAAAGCCAATCAAAAGACGATTACCATAAACTTTCGCAATTCCAGATTCGATACCTGTATCTAGCCAGGGCATATCTGTGAGTGATTGATTGTAGATTCGATACCTGTATCTAGCCAGGGCATATCTGCATGAAGAGTTTGAAATTCTAGATTCGATACCTGTATCTAGCCAGGGCATATCTGTGAGTGATTGATTGTAGATTCGATACCTGTATCCAGCCAGGGCATATCTGCATGAAGAGTTTAGAGATTCGATACCTGTATCCAGTCAGGGTATATCTGTAGACGACTAATTCCATATTCGATACCTGTATCTAGCCAGGGCATATTTGTGAGTAATTGATTGTAGATTCGATACATGTATCTAGCCAGGGCATATCTGCATGAAGAGTTTAGAGATTCGATACCTGTATCTAGCCAGGGCATGTCTGTGGACGACTAACTCCAGATTTGATACCTGTATCTAGCCAGGGCATATCTGTGAGTGATTGATTGTAGATTCGCTACATGTATCTAGCCAGGGCATATCTGCATGAAGAGTTTAGAGATTCGATACCTGTATCCAGCCAGGGCATATCTGTAGACGACTAATTCCAGATTCGATACTTGTATCTAGCCATGGCATATCTGTGAGTTGATTGATTGTAGATTCGACACCTGTATCCAGCCAGGGCATATCTACATGAAGAGTTTAGAGATTCGATACCTGTATCTAGCCAGGGCATATCTGCAGACGACTAATTCCAGATTCGATACTTGTATCCAGCCAGGGCATATCTGTAGACGACCAGCTTAGATATTCGATACCTGTATCCAGCCAGGGCATATCTGTAGACAACCAATTCCAGATTCGATACCTGTATCTAACCAGGGCATATCTGTGAGTGATTGATTGTAGATTCGATACCTGTATCTAGCCAGGGCATATCTGCATGAAGAGTTTAGAGATTCGATACTTGTATCCAGCCAGGGTATATCTGTAGACGAATAATTCCAGATTCGATACCTGTATCTAGCCAGGGCATATCTGTGAGTGATTGATTGTAGATTCGATACCTGTATCCAGCCAGGGCAGATCTACATGAAGAGTTTAGAGATTCGATACCTGTATCTAGTCAGGGCATATCTGTAGACGACTAATTCCAGATTCGATACCTGTATCCAATCAGGGCATATCTGCATGAAGAGTTTAGAGATTCAATACCTGTATCCAGCCAGGGCATATCTGTAGACGACCAGTTCCGGATTCGATACCTGTATCCAACCATGGCATATCTGTGGACGACCACATTCCAGATTCGATTTCTGTATCTAGCCAGGGCATATCTGTGAGTGATTGATTGTAGATTCGATACCTGTATCTAGCCAGGGCATGTCTGCATGAAGAGTTTAAAGATTCGATACCTGTATCCATCCAGGGCATATCTGTAGACGGCTAATTCCAGATTCGATACATGTATCCAGCCAGGGCATATCTATAGACGACTAATTCAGATTCGATACCTGTATCTAGCCAGGGCATATCTGCATGAAGAGTTCGAAGATCAACACCTGTAACAGGCCAGGAAATTATCTTTTTTTTCTCAGGCATGCAAGTTCTCGCTAAGGAATCTCTTACGCGATCGACACCCCCGGATGGCATCTTTAAGCTCATCTCCACCACTATCCATTACACTTCTAAATGGCATCTATAAGCCCATTCCCGACGAGATTCTGTCACATCTCCAGATGGCATCTATAAGCCCATCCTCCTATCCATCATCTCTCCAAATGGCATTTGTAAGCCCATTCCCGACATCACATTGCTGATACTACACCATGCGAGTGCAAATTTCTGGGCACTTTAGTGTTCAATCATCTTCCACCTTCGGATCACGAAAGGCACGCAAGGCAATCTACATCCTCAGGTCTAAGAAGATTGAACAGGGGCAACTGTTGTACCCCAAAAATTGCCCTCCCATATTCTTCAAAGTTTTGACAAGCATCATCTCAATTTGCTCAAGACTACTCAAGGGATTGCACAGTTCAAACATCCTCCTAGGCAGCTGAAAATTAGGGTTTTGGTTCTCTCAAGGAATTTGGGGTTTTCAATGGTCCAATCAAGTCCCATAGGCCTATATATATTGTCAATCATCTACATGTCAAGTCTCAAGACTCACAGTGCCAAATTGCACAGTCAAAAGCCCTATTTGGTTCATAATCAACTGTAGGGGTAAAATGGTCATTTTACAGTCAAAAGTCAAAAATTTTGGTCAACATCTTATTTTGAAGCCACAATCATCATTTGATCAAGTATTGATCATGATTCCACAAGCATGGCTCAAAAATCATCAAGATGCCAAAAGTTTCTATTTTGGGACAGCTGAAAAGTCAACTGTAACTTGACCAAGGCATAACTTTTTCATGGTTCATCAGAAAAATCCCATCCAATGCTCATTTTGAAGGGTATGACATTTCCTACAACTCATCTTCACATTCCAAGTCCATGAAATGCTCTCACAAAAAGTTATCAATTTCTACATTATAGGTCACTTTCAAAAGTCAACAAAAAGGCATTTTAAGTCAAAGACCATAACTTGAGATTGGTAAATCAAAATGACATGGGACCAAAGGCATTGGTTAAAGGACTTCAAGAACTTTCCAAAATGTCCAAGAACATGTTCATATGATCAAAATTGAGCAAGATATGCATTGGAGAAGTTGGGAAATTTTTGGGAATTTGCAAAAGTCAACTTTGCCCAAAACACTTCATTTTTGCTAATGGGCCTCAAATTCTTTCTTGAAACATTGCCCAAGGCCTATGCACAACCCATTAAGCTTAAATTGATTTATTTTCTTATTTTTAATTAATTAATTGAATTTTTATTAATATTAATTCATTTAATTGATTTTAATTGTAGGAAAATTCAAAAGATATGGTTTTCAAATCTTTTTGTGATGCAAATAAACTCAACACATGCTGAAGATTTCATGTATCAATCAAGGAGACAAAATCATCCAATTTTAGCAAGTTTTCTCAATCAAAAGATGCAAAAATATTTGATTGGAAATCAAAGATGCAAAACATTATTCCATGGATTCTTGGACAAAAGATTTAACCTAATTCATTCCATTACATATACTGAAGCTAAACCTGAATTCATTCACGTGCAAAAGCTGCTGCAAGAACCATTACCATATTGAAAAAATTCAAAGAAAACCAAAAACTGTTTTTCATATTTCAGATCAATTCAAAGCCTTAGAGTGATCCCAATACATTGCTGGAGGTGTAAGGAACCTTTTGCAATCGAAATCAAGTGTTAACACTCAAAGAATCCCAAGAACAGTCGTACGGTTTGCCCACTCTTTTCCATAATCGAAACTCAAGTTTTATGCACCATTGACATGTTATGATTATTGCTTTGCATTGCTAACATCATTCTGAAGCTAATGGTACAGATTAATTTGATTATGGTGCCCTAAAACGAAAACTGCCATTGGAGAATGTTAGGGTTTCCAAGCTTCAAAATTAGGGGTTTGCTATTGAGGAAAAATTGTACCTTCTTAGACCTATGGTTGAATTCGTCAAGGCCAGACGAACTCAACCCAACCCTCGCGCCCTATTTATATAACGCACAGAGCTAATCGCTATTTTTGCATTTTGCAGTTTGTGGGGGTTAAAAATCCCCCCTATTTGATTGTGTTTGTTACAGGAAAATGAAGAAGATGAAGGACATAGACGCATATGGTTGGAGCATTCAAACAAATGCGCGCTTTTTTTTATTCCCAGCATAATTGATTTCTTTATATATTATTTTCCTTACCCATTATATTAACAAAGCATGCAGCGTGGTGTAGTGGAAGAGGACGTGTCTTGCAATCAATGGGACCTGGGTTCGATTCCCAGGTCCACCCAAATCTCAATATTATTTTTCATAACATCTTCATATGCAGCGCTTGTCAAGGATTCCACCATATACCCTCGCAGATCAGCATGCCAAGTGTCTCAAGCGTCCATCCAAAGGCCAAAAGGTGAGGAGCACCATGCTCCCAGTCAACAAGCGTTCTTGAGGATCCAGAAAGTCAGCAAGGGCTTGATCATTATTGGGCCAAATTGCTTCACTAACCTCCCATGGGCCCAGAATACCCCCTGGTTTATTTTCCTTTTTATTTTCTTTCTTTTTTTTAATTCTTTTAACTAATTATTATTATTCCTGTTTATTAATTTATTTTGTAAATAAATTCTAATTAACCAATTTAGTTTAATTTAGGTTTAATTTTAACCTTTTTCTCAATAAATAAAAATTATGTAGAATTAGGGTTTGACAATTTTCGATTTTCTTATTATCATTATTCTAATTTATTAATTATTTTTTTGTAAATTAATTAAATTAGTTAAATTAGGTTAACTTTAACTTTTTTTACAATAAATAAAATAAACTTAGAATTAGGTTTTACTAACTTTTACTTTTAATTCCTTTTGTTTTATTTTACATAAAAAACATAAAAAACATTTTTCTTAAATAAATAGTAAATTAGGTTAATTTGAATTAATTGCAAAAAAGGACAAAACTCATATTTTCTCAAAAAGGGTCAAAACCCTAGGACGTCCTGATTTAATTTCTTTCGCGCATTATCATTATTCTTGATTATTTATGTATCTACTCAAAGGATGTAATAGTTAATTAGGTTTTATTGCTTTCTTTTACTTTCTGCATTTATTTCCAAAACGGGTTATGTTTTTGGCGATGTATAGACCCGCGCCTTGTAATAGCGTAGATTTACCTTTCCGTATTTTATTTTCCGCACTCTTAACTGTTAAAATGCATGAAAGATTTGTATGATAAATTAAAATCAACTCGTAGCTCACAAACGCATGTTCAAAGATAAATATGAACTGAAACAACACACTCGCACATGCCACTCCTAGGGTACGCCTCACTTGGTTGCCTCGACGTGGTCGTCAAGTATAGGGTGTTTTAGAGGTCGCCCTCCTGTCT